>JAJQQW010000002.1:43998952-45455202 GCA_025583905.1 Ia io
TGCCTGCCTGATCACCCCTAACTTCCCTCCCCTGCCAGCCTGATTGCCCCTAACTGCCTCTGCCTCAGCTCCCACCACCATGGCTTTGTCCGGAAGGAGGTCGGACATCCGGAAGATGACCAGTCGACCCGGTCTAATTAGCGTATTACCCTTTTATTAGTATAGATAGATTATATAGGCTAGGATTGCTTAAATGAGGGGGAGAGCCTTTTTCAGCAGGAGGAAATGCTCTTGGCAGACAAAAATACATAATCCCTATATCTGGACTGATAGCCAGCCATATGCACTGTACTGCCAAACCGGTCATTAAAAAATTAAATCACTTTCTTGCACCTTACACCAAACAGCTGTTACCCTTAAAACCCCTCCTCAGCCCCCACCTTAGATTCTGCCTTCGCAGTTCACCCAGAGTAGGTTCTAATTGGTCAGTTTCTATGCCAGTCAGCGTCAAAAGCTCTGCCTCCTAGGAAGCGATTGGCTCCTCACAGTTCACCCAGATTTGGTTCTGATTTGTCGGTTTCTATGCCAGTCAGCGTCTCCAGACCTATCTCCGGGCCTGATCAGAGAGGTGGGGCTGCAAATCAGAGGCCCAGAGAGAAAGAGAGAGGCAAAAACTGATCAACAGCTGCCATGGAGGCTATGGATCAGACCCTACTTCTCTCTCCAGGCCTGATCGGCAGCCCCCTCGGCAGTCAGTGCTGGGTCGCCACGGCAACCCTGCACTGACTGCAGGACTGACTTCCAGTCAGTCGAGCCTTCGGTTGTTTGGGGTGTTACGGATCCTGGATTTTTATATATTAGGATATGCTAAGGCCACTCAACCACTCGCTATGATGTGCACTGACCACCAGGGAGCAGACAGTCGACCAGTCAACCAGTCGCTATGATGTGTACTGTTCACCAGGGGGCAGATGCTCTGACTGGTAGGTTAGTTTGCTGCTGGGGTCCAGCCAATCAGGACTGAGCAAGAAGGGCCAGACATGCCCTGGAGCCCTCCCACAGTCTCTCCCCGGCTGGCCAACCTCCCGCATCCCGGCCCCAATCGTACATTGGTGGGGCCCCTTGGCCTGGCTTGCACCCTCTTGCAACCCAGGCTGAGTGACCCCCCTGCCTGAGTGCATGAATTTCATGCACCAGGCCTCTAGTTTCATATACTGTTTTATCTCAGCTTTAAAAGTAAAAAAAATAAAAAATAAATTTACTTTAAACTGCCATTAGAAATATGAATTCCTAGGCTTATATTAATACCAAAAGCCTATCTCTTTTGAGATAATTTTAGTGAAAAAAGTAGAACCCGCATACACAGTTAGATAAGAAATACTAGTTCATACAATACATACCTTAGTTTTCATCAATTTTTGTTTCTTTTTCTCCAAAAAATCTCTATAAATTCAGAATTTCTTTTGATTTTGAAAAAACATCTCTAATATCTCACTTTTACAAAATAAATTTAAATAAAATTGAATTGATTTCATCATTTCTAATTTTCTAAACACTTCTTGACTTTTACCATGCTCCTTCTTCCCTGTTAAAGTAGACCATTTTGGGAGAAAGAAGTTGTATATTTTTCTCCTATCTTGACATTTTTATAAATCATTAATTTTTTAATTATATTTTTTCTTTTTTCTTTTCATAATTCTATATATTATTTTATTATTTTACATACATTTTCATTTGAGAGCTTAATTTAATAATATCTTTACCTTCCTTCTTGCATATTTTTAAAAGATTATCTCAGAAACTAAAAATATACATTATTATCACATTCTACTTATATAACACTTCAAGATTTTTTCCCTTCACTTTTCAGCCATGTTGCAGCCCACATCTTTGTGTTCTGATGTCTAAAGCGAGTAAGAATGTGGCTTTCTGCTGGACTCTTTTTTTTTTAACTATTTTTTTAATTTTTCAATTACAGATTTACATCAATAATACTTTGTATTAGTTTCAGGTGTACAGCATTGTGGTTAGAAAAATCTGTATTTTACAAAGTGGTCCTCCTTACATTTCAAGTACCTGACACCATGCATAGTTATTACAATATTATTGACTATATTCCCTATGCTGCACTTGACATCCCTGGAGCTATTTTGCAATTACTAATTAGTATGTCTTAATCCCTTCACATTTTCCACCAAGCCCCCCAAATCCCCTACCCTCTGGCATCACTCTGTTTTCTATAAGTATGTTTCTATTTTGTTTGTTTATTTTGTTCTTTAACTTCCACATATAAGTAAAATCATATGGTATTTGTCTGCTAGATTTTTAGTTGCCCTTTGCCACCTGGACTAGGCAATGCTCTCTGGCAAGAAACCATATGTATCTAAACCTCACCCATTATACTTCCTTCCTTTGACTTTCCTTTGATTGACTTCAGTTTTTGCCAGTTTAGGGTCACACTTGACTGTCTTCATATAGTCAGTTTTTACATTTTTCCAAAGATTAGCATTATAACTTCCAAAGTTTATAACTTTAAGAGTGCTCAATATAAATTTATAAGAAATATTCCTTTATTAACTTTTGGTCGAGAATATGTTTGTATATTTTCAGAAAACAACTCCGAGACCATGTGGATTCCGGGAACAGAGAGGAATCGATAGGACTACTCCAGCCATGAAGACAGAAGAGAAGCTGTCCAGAGATGGAAGACGCTGACGTTGCCTTGCCATACTAGCAGTCAGCAGCTGTGCGTCACTGCAGGTTGCCCAGGACCAAACCAGAGAGGGTCGGACCTGCATTACCACCATTTGTCCACCATCCAGAACTGAAATATCATTGCTGACATGTGCACATAAGGAACTGTTTGACATTGAAATTGGGTCGCAAAAGAACTGTTGGCCAGAAAGAAACTCACTACAGACTGATTCATTTGCCTTTCAGCATAACCATTATTGCTTGTCTCATTTTCAGTTCTTATAAGTGTATTCCTAGTATCACATGATCTCACTCATCTAGGGGAAATGATGAACAACATAGACTGATGAACAAGAACAGACCCAGAAACAAGGAGGAATGGATCAGACTGTTGGGCCTCAGAGGGAGGGGAGAGGAGGGTGGGGATATAGAGGAGAGATCAACCAAAGGGCTTGTGTGCATGCATATGAGCCTAACCAGTGGTTAAGGACAACAAGGGGGTGGGGGCATGCGTGGGGAGGGGTGTGGGATGGGAATGGGGAGATGAGGACAAATATGTGATACTTTAATCAATAAAGAAATTAAAAAAAAAGAGTGCTCAATATAAGATACTTTACCATTATTGAAAACAGAACTCTTTATTGTTGACTTTTATTTATTTTTTAATATCTTTTTATTGATTTCAGAGAGGAAGGGAGAGGGAGAGAAAGATAGAAACATCAATGATGAGAGAGAATCATTGATAGGCTGCCTCCTGCACATCCCCCACTGGGGATCGAATCCACAACCTGGGAATGTGCCTTTGACCAGAATTGAACCTGGGACCCTTCAGTCTGCAGGCCAATACTCGATCCACTGAGCCAAACCAGCTAGGGCTATTGTTGACTTTTAAAGAACACCTTTCGGGGGGAGCAAGAGGAGATGTGGGGAGAGTATGGACATTGATTTTTTTTTTTTAAGAACACAATTTCTTAATTTTAGTTTAAAAGTCATCAACATTTCCTTTTAAGTTTAGTATTTTACATGTACATGTGTGCAGGGTGTTTAGAATTCTTTGCCTTTCATAAAGATATTCTCCCAGATTTTCTTTTAAAAACTTTGTGTTACCATTTGCATTTAGACCAACAGTTTATTTTATTTTATTTTTTAAATATATTTTATTGATTTTTTACAGAGAGGAAGAGAGAGGGATAGAGAGTTAGAAACATCGATGAGAGAGAAACATCGATCAGCTGCCTCTTACACACCCTCTACTGGGGATGTGCCCGCAACCAAGGTGCATGCCCTTGACCGGAATCGAACCTGGGACCCTTGAGTCCGCAGGCCGACGCTCTATCCACTGAGCCAAACCGGTTTCGGCCAAGAGTTTATATAGAGTTTAATTTTGTGTGCATTATAAAGTAGGAATAAAGATACATTTACTTTTTCCATATAACTCTTTGTGGACTCTGTGCATCTTATTGAAAATGTACAAACACAATCCTTTATTCACTGCACTGCAATGCCACCTCTGTTATAAATCAAATAGGTGTCAAATGTGGGTCTGTTTCGGAAGTTTTCATTTATTCTTTGATTTGTTTCTAATATCAGCAATAGCTACTATGGACTGATGTGGTTTTCCATGTTACCCCAAGATCAACCTTCCTTCCATTTGAACAAAGCCTAAAATTTCAGTATTTATGTCATCTTTCTCCTCTTGGAGGAGGTATATCATGTTATTTTTTATGTTCTTGTTGAATCATCATGCTTTAAATGAGTGAGTTACAGGATGTACACTGTTCACAGGACACTCCCAAGACTGCATATTCCAGTTTCAGTTCAACCAAGAAGTCTTAATGTCAACTTGGAAAAGAATTAATCAAATGCTCTGTAGCAACTGGAATTATCCACCCCATGACAGCACTTCCTCTTTATGGGTTTATATTTTTCCCAGGGCAAGCTTCAGAGCAGAAAATATATTTTTATGCATTTATCTGACTAAAGATTTATATCCAGAATAGAAAAGTACTACTATAAAGCTAAAAAAGGAGACATCTCAAAAAAACAACAACAAAAAAACACAACAACAAAAACTCACAAAACTTTACCACACACTTCAGAAAAAAATAAATATATACAGATGTCCCTAATCATATGAAGTAATATTCAACCTCATTTGTCATCAGGGAATTAAAACTACTGCACAATGACCAAATAGCTTAAATGAAATAATAACACCAAGGGTTGGTGAGGAAGAGGAGCTACTAAGTCTCTACTATTGAGAGTGTAAATTGCTTCTGCCATTTTGGGAAATTACTTAGCAGTTCCTAGTAAAGCAGAATACCCACCTGCCTTATGACCCATCAACTACACTACTGTTCTAAACCCACCAGAAATGGCATACATTTTGTGCACCAGAAGCCATATACAAGAGCATTCCCAGCCACACTACTTCCGATAGCCCCAAACTGTAAACAACTCAAAAGCCCTTCAGCAGTAGAATGGCTGCATACTTTATATATCTTATTTTGTTATTAGTGTGGTATTTTCATGCAATAAAATATTCTACAATACTTTAAATAAAAGAACTTCAGATACATGCAGAAAATTAGATTCATCTCAAAAATGAAAGAATTAGACACAAAATAATATGTGCCATATGCTTTTATTTCTGTATTAATCAATCACTGTTAGGTCTAAAGTATAGAGTTAGAAGTCTAGGATGGTGTTTGCTTTTGTAGGGAAAAAGGCTCATTGGGAGAAAATTTTTGTGGAGGGGGTGGCTTCTGGGATGCTGGAAGTGTATTTCTTGAATACGTGGTAAATACATGAGTGTTTCTTTGTGACAATTCACTAATGTACATTTGTCTTCTGTGTTCTTTTCTGTATATCTTATCATCTGCAGCACATTTTCTGAAAACTTTAATATGGAAAAGAATTATTTCTGTAAGAAAGCAAAATAAAGAGCCTGTGAACAATATGTACTGAAAACTTATACTGCAGAACACTTTGCAAGGTGCTGTAAGGGTGGATAAAAAGGCACAGAAAAAAAGTTCATCTACCATTTGCCAGATACACTGGAAATGCACCAAACAAGAAGCAAAATTTCCTGCTTCATGGAATTTACATCTTAGTATAGAAGACAGACAATAAACAAATATATGTTTGTTCGTTTGTTTGTTTGTTTTTGTGTATGTAGTGTCAGGCAGAAATGATTGCTATAAGAAAATGTAAAGTAGGGTAAGAGGAATATGAGTAACAGATGCTACTTGGTGAGATAAGGTAGTCAAAGTAAGCTTTTCTGAGAGATTGACATTTATACAGACTTGAATGAAATTAGGCAAGGGGGAAAAATCACTGGGCTATCTAAGGAAATAGCTTTTCAAGTAGAAAAGGCAGAAAAAGCAAAAATGTGGGGCCCAGAGAATTCATGAGATGCTTGAGGAACTGCCAAGTGGCCAAAGTAGTGGAGAGTTAGAAAAAATGGTAGAAAGATAAAAAGTTATAAAGGTAATGGCCAAAGAAACAGTTTTTCTTGGACCTAATGAATGTAATGAGAACTTTGAATTTTATTCTAAATTTGTTGGAAAGTCATTGTTAAGGTTTTAAAGCAGAAAATTATGTGGTCAAACTTATGTTCCTAGTGCCTGTATGAAGCAAGAAACTGGGTGTCAGGGCTGAGTAGGAACAGGAGTACGGGAGTTAATAGGCTGCTATAGTTTGTCAAGGTGAGAAAAATGGCTATTTGGACTGCAGAGATAATAAGAAATTGTTGAAGTCTGGTATATTTTAAAGGTAGTGCTGGCAGAATCTGCTGATGAATTTAATGTGGTAGAAATTTTGGAGCCTGAGCAATTGGGTTCACAGTAATACCATTAACTGAAATGGTAACACTCAGAAGAACAGAGAGTGAAAATTGAATATCCTGACCCCGTTTTTAGACATGCTCCATTAGAGAGAGCTTTTAGAAATCTATGGGGAGCTATTGAACAGGTACTTGCTTATATGAGACTGGAGTTCACGGAAAAGGTGTAGTTGAAAATATAAATTTTGGAAGTGGAGGAAACTGGAGACTAATTCCTGTGATGAAATGTCCAGACACGTTGATTATTCCTATTGATGTCTACAGAGAGTAAGCTGTAGACTGACTGAGGTGCCTCAACAACTGTGAACAGAGGCTGAATTGTAGATAGAAGATGCTCAAGAGAAAAGAGAAAACTTTAGGAAACTACTTTGCTATTATAAATGCTTTTCTATTTCTTTTCCCAGAATGAGTTCTACTCCGCAGTAGGAAAAATAGATGAAAATTATTACTTGCCTACTGAAGCTAATGTCTCTGAAATTATGATGATTCAGAGAATGAAAGAAATGGCAAATTACATTCTTTTCAAAAGAGAACAAAAGATTAAATTATAAACAATTGGCAAGTGAACTTCAGTTTAGGCAAAATTCTAAAAAATATTAATATACTAGAAAAGTTTTAGATGTGGGATGTGAGAAAAAAGGAGGAGTCAAGAGGATAGATAGCAAGGTTTGGGGCCTGAGCAACTGAAAGAATGGCATTGGCTGAGACAGGGAATATAGTCGGTATAACACATTTGAGGAAAGTACATGTTGTGTTTGAGATGATTATTACACATCTGAATGGAGATAACCAATAGGCAATTGGACATATGAGTATGGATTTTGGGAGAGAAGTTTGAACTGAAGATAAAAATCTGAAGTATCATGTATATGGTATTTAAAATCATGAGACTGAATGAGATCACCAAGGAAGAGTAACAAGGTCTTAGCCGTGGTGTAAGCCAAAATTAAGAGATTAAGGACAAGGATAGCAACCTATGATAGCCTGTGAATACAAAGTCTGAGAGAAGCAGGAAATCAGGAGGATGTTGTGCCCTGGAAGAGAGAGAAAGTTAACCAAGGGGGAGGGAACATCAACTGTGCCAAGTGCTATTGATAAGACATATAAGGTGAGAATTCACCATCAGGTTTAGCCACATGGAGAGTACAAATGTCTTTGAAAAGAGCAGTTTTCGTGAGATTATAAAGCCAAAGTTTGAAATGTGCTTAAGGAATAATGGAAGGAGAAGTGAAGGAGATAGTAAATACAGATCATTTTTTTAAGAACATTTTCTGCAAAGTTTTGAAGCAGCAACTGATAGAGAAAGTGGGATCAAGATAATTTTTGGTGTTTGTTGTTTTAAGATGGAGGAAACAACAAAAGGAAAAGTTGACCTTATAGGAGAGGGAGGGAAGAGTTACTGAAGTAAACTCCTTAAGTAGGTGAGAGAAGGTAGGATCTAGTGTGCAGTTGTAGGAGTTGGCTTTCAGTGAGTGCCTCAACAGGTGGAAAAGCCAAGTGTGAAGGCTTGACTGCTGGTAAATAGAGGCAGTGGTGGGTTTCTTCAGAATGCTTTAATTTTCAATGAATGAGGATGGAAGCAATATCTTCAGTGAAGTTCACAGAACAGGCAAGATGTTAGGAGAGTTGAGAGGAAAAGATGTGACATAGACATCTAGGAAAATGGGAGCATGAATGGTGAAGCGTAGTATGATGGTGGAGAAGCATTAAGAGCATGCTGGAGATTTGTGATCAAGAATTTGAATTTAGATCAGTCAGTGCGGTTGTGTATTTTTCTCCAAACAAATTCACCTGCGTGGTATAGAAAAAGAAATGGTGGAGATTTGCATTTTATCAGGAGTATGGTAAAAAAGCAAGTGTCGCAGAGTGGTGAAACAAAAGAGAAGCAAGTCTAAATTCTTTCATCTCTGTTGGAAACATTGCCGCCCCAGCTGCTTCCCTCAGAGCCCCCTGGCAGGGGGTCTGGCAGGGGCTCTGGTCTCTCCCCGCACCCCCTCACGTGTCACAGCAGAGGGAGAGAACAAGAAAAGAAAGCACTACTGGGTATGAGCCCGAGCGCGCAGGAACAATGGTCTTTCAAAATCAAAAGATTCTGCGATAGAGAACGGGGTGTGCTGAGTCTTAAGGAGCCCTTAGTCCTTTGTTATGGATATCTATTATAAAAAATCAAATTTGGTGCACTTGTTTGAAATCTGGACATCCATGCTTAAAGAAGAGGGCCCTCAGACACTTAAATGTCTCATTTAATTAAAAAATATTGGCATTTAAATGGAAAATTAGACATTAGTCAGTTACCCTACTCCATTTTTCTGTTTTGGAACCTAAATGCTGGTCTCTTCATTTATTAATAGAATTTCATGTTGTGAGATTGGACCTTTTTCTCAGCCTCTGTCTGTATGTGTGTGTGTGTTGAATGTTAGGAATGTTAGAAAAGAGGATATTATGTCCACTTGAGGGAGTCAAGGAAGGCTTCATGAAAGAGGCATCATTTGAACTAGACTAGATCTTGATATAATACAGTCACTCTTTGGTTAATAAGGTTTATTGTTTTTAAAAGTTGAAATTAAAAATCAGAATAACAGTCAGAGAAAAACTTGATAATATGTTGTAGAATGATCCCAATAAAATTTCTTTTATAGAATCAAAATTAAACAAGAAAACAGCCCATTCTCTTAGTATAATTATTTCTTTATTTCAAATATATTTATTCAACCTATTATGATCAAGTATCAATTATTCAAAAGAAGACTCTAGTTTCATTACAACAATTAAAATAGCACCATATCTTGAGCACTATGTTCCAAGAACAATCATTTGATGTAAGTATTATTGAGTGTTTAAATAACTGGTTTATGCCACACAGTGTAAAATATGACATTACTCCTTAAAATCAATTTGTAAATAATAATAAAGCTATGTTTTCTGAATAATACAAAATAAAAAATCATTCAGCAACATTTATTGAAAGACTATTAGGTACAGAACACTTTATTAGGTGCTTTAGGAAGAGAAATAAAAGATACAGAAGAGGAATCGCCTACCCTTTTATACAATTAATAAATATTATTTTGGCCATGACTTAACTTTCTCCAATGAATTGGTTAACAGACGTTCCTAATAATGCTTAAACTTTTTCTGTTATCTTTCAAAGGAAGTTGTCATTTAAAAAATATGACACTGTCTTACCTATTTCTCTGTGCACATAAAATTTGAACTATTGCTCATATTTTCACAGTGACTTTACCTCTATTTCACATATCTTTTGAAAATATAAAAAATATTTCTCTGAGGAATATAATGTTTAATAACTGTGAAATTAAACTTCTAAAAGTGGTTAATTTAAATCTCTTCAAGTTAGTTTGCAGAGGAAATTCCTTATGTCACATGTTCATTTTATTTTAGTTTGGAAACTCACCTCCAGAAATCTGGAAAATACTAACCATGATGCCAGTTTACCTGGGTTTACTTTTTTTTTCTGGATTTACTTTTAAATGCCTTTTCATGAATTGTATTATTTTGGTTTCACAAGACTCTAGTATAGAAGTTCTACTACAGTTTTTATTATTACTTGAAGTCACAAACATATTTCTTCCCTGTATCTTTCTGCAGCTGGCGGGTGCCACCTAGAGGCCCAACTACAGAACATACTGAAATAAGGGAAATAGGTTTTTAATGGGACACAGAGTAAAGTAAAGGGATAAGCCAGCCAAAAAACATATACATAACACATAGACACAGACAACAGTGTGATGATAGCCAGAGGGAAAGGGAAGTGGGGGCTAAGTGGAGATGGGCAAAGGACGGGGAAATGGGCATAGAAAGAGACTTTACTTGGAGTGATGGGCACACAATGCAGTATGAGATGATGTTTTATTGAGTTGTACACTTGAAACCTGTATGGTTTTGTGAACCAATGTCACACCAATAAATTCAATTTTGTTAAGTGTACTTAAATCTTTGTTTAAAATCTTTCACTCACCTAAATTTTTTTAATCAAAATATTTTATTAAATGGAACAAAAATAGTTTCTGCAAAATATTTAACACTATCAATTCATGTCAATTTTCATATCTTATTTTAGCCAAGTGTCTCAATTTTATCAGTTCCATATGCCAATGTTATTTGGGTCAAGTAAAGTCAAATGTTCCTACTGTTAGTTTTCAAAGTGGTTGTGGTACAACACAGAATCTGTGTAGGTAGAGCATTAATGAAAGATTCTATGAAATCTCAGGATTAATATGGCGTATATCATGACACCAGTCCTAACGTCATAGTGGCCTAGACCACTTGAATGTTGTGTCTCTAACAATTTAGTAGAACTGAAATTATGAAGGTGGCTGGTAATTAGCTTTTTATTCTTCCATTTTGTATCCAAGCATTTAACAATTCAGTGCCATGCAGGGAGTCAGCTTCCAGAATATCTCCCCTATTATATCCTTCCTCTGAACCAGATAGGCCACAGTGCAAACATGGATGGAAGCACAGCAGTGGGGAAGAAGGTCTACAATTATTTCAAAATGTGGGGAAGAGCTCTAGCTTTATTTGCATGACCATAACTACATAGTAGCATCTAGACTCTATTCCCATCCAAGGCTTTGCAGTTTGGGAAAGCTTCAGATGTAAATACACAAGCACTTGGTGATAATCTTATTTCATTCAATAGCTTGAATTGATTTTCTCTTCATTCCCTCTTATTCAGCCACACAAAAATCTTACCACATACACTATACTGGTTGTTCTTTAATAACTTTTCATTTTAGCCTCAGATTCCATCTTCTCCTCCTTCATGGATTACCATATTACAATGTCAAGCAAATGGGAGATTTATTATTTTTTATTATTATACTAGAGGCCTGGCGCATGAAATTCATGCACTCAGGGGGGTCCCTCAGCCTGGCCTGCACCCTCTCACAGTCTGGGAGTCCTTGGGGGATGTCCAACTGACAGCTTCGTGGGGAGCAGGCCTAAGCCATCAGTCGGACATTCTTAGAGCTGCTATGGAGGCGGGAGAGGCTTCTGCCATTGCCGCTGAGCTCCCCACCCGTGAGCCCGGCTTCTGGCTGAGAGGAGCTCCCTCTGTGGGAGCACACTGACCACCAGTGGGCAGCTCCTGCATTGAGCGTCTGCCCCCTGGTGGTCAGTGCACATCATAGCAACTGGTCATTCCGCCCTTCAGTCAATTTGCATATTAGCCTTTTATTATATAGGATATTAACATCCTCAGCAGTGCAATGTTAAATAAATGTTATACATTTCCAGCTTTAAAAAAAAAAACCTGTAGAAATGGGAAAAAAGCTAAATCTTGTTCCTCTCTGAATTTCCTTAACTTAGTTCCCATTATTCATTGTCCATCATGAAGGGTTTGGTATTCTGTCTCTGCTTGAACTTTCATAATGAATATGATCACTTGTCTTATTCTGTTCAGAAAAAAATATATATTTTTCTTACATAAAAATGTAGTGGTTTTTTTTCTTATATTTTCTTTTAATCTTTGTTCTGCACCTTGAAAGTGGAAATTTACTGATAGAAACTGGGGAAATGAAAGAAGGAATCACTTCAAATTGTATATATGCATGAGAAATTTTATGTCAACAAGGCATAATGGACAGAAAACTTGTAGAAAAATAAATGAATACAAGTTGAGACAGGATCCATCTGGAAGAAGCAGGATGCTCACATGTGGAGGAGAACTAGAAGGAAATTATGCATCAAGCAGACAGTTTCATTTTTCGGTCAGATTGAGGTGACCTTCAAAGCTTCTTCTGCAATTCCATATCTCTGAAAATGGCCTACTAACAAAAATGCATTCCATTCTACTTAGTTTTTCTCCTTTAGATACCAGTTTGGGAAGCAATCCAGTCCCGGACGGCAGTCACTCTAGTATAAACACCAGGCTTATTGGGTTGCCCGCATTCATCTCCCCAGCTCACTATTCCAGCAAGGTACCAGATATCTCTAGCATCTGCACTAACCAGTGGTCCTCCAGAGTCACCCTAAAGGAGAAGGAAAAGATTAGTAGTTAATAATTCACTCATTACAGAGGAATTTGCTGTTTTTCTTCTAACTTGAGTTTAATGGAAGGGCAGGTTTTCAAAAGTCTTCAGTGTGTTCAAATGCATAAGTGATTCCCTCTAAATCATAATTCACATAAAGGAGGAGATTAACCACCAGAATTGGCTTAGCCTCAGGGTTCAAACTGGGATTAAAGGCTCAATCTCTTTGGAGAATAGAATCCTTAACCTACCTGGTACATCTGACAAAGTAATTCTCCATACTAGTTGCCTCTTTATCAGTGTCACATAGCTCTCAAAAGAAGGGTGATTAGTCTATCACTGATAATAAGCATGGACATTAGAGTCAAATACCTGGGCTTAAATCTCAAGTCTGGCCCTTCCAAGTTGGCTAAGACCTTTAATTTACTTATTTGAAATGCTCCTAATACTACCTACCTCTGATAATTATTTTGAAGATTATATAAAAGAGTGTCTAATGTGCTTAGCATAGAGCCTAGCACAAAGCAGAACTTAGAAAATACATATACAAAACCATAATTTCCAACTGTTTATATCTTGTGAATTAAAGAGGACTGTTCCTTATACCAGTCATAAAAACAAGGTACTGGCTGATTATTCCTCAGACTCCTGGGTTCTCTAATTATTGATCACTCATTAAGTGTTCAGCATTCTATAAGGCACTTAATTAATATATTATTTCATTAACTCCTATAATTCTGGCAACAAAACATGGGGTTGGGTTTCATTTTGTCTGTTTTAGAAATAAGGTAACTGAAACCCATAGAAGTTAAGTAATTCGCCTGTTGTCACATGCTAGTGTAGCAGACATGAATGTGAATCTAGAATGATCTAACTCAGAAGCCCATGTTTTCCCTCTAACTTCCTTGTGAATTTTCCTGTGTCCATGTAAAACTACTAACTAATACTTATAATAGCTGAATTTTAAATAATGTGTTTGTAATTATTTTCTTTTTTTTTCTTTAGTGATTAAGGTATTACATATGTGTCCTTATCTCCCCATTGCCCCTCCCAACCTCCCCCCGACTCATGCCCTCACCCCCTGGTGTCTGTGTCCATTGGTTAGGCATATAGGCATGCACACAAGTCCTTTGGTTGATCTCTCCCCCTTACCCCCACCCTTCCCTACCTGTAATTTTTAAATATATTTTGATTGATTTCAGAGAAAGGAAGGGAGAGGGAGAGAGAGATAGAAACATCAATTATGAGAGAGAATCATTGCCCAGCTGCTTCCTGCATGCCCCCCAATGGGATGAAGCCTGCAACCCGGGCTTGTGCCCAGAGTGGGAATCAAACCGTGACTTCCTGGTTCATAGGTCGAAGCCCAACCACTGAGCCATGCCAGCCAGGTAACATGTTTGTAATTTTTAAATCAATTACCAATAAGTGTTTACTGATTCCCTAATATGTGGTAGGTAGAGATATAAAAAGAGTGGAAACACATGGGCCTTGCCCTCAAGGGGCCTACAATCTATTTATAGAAATATGATGTACCACATGATGCTATTTGAAAATAAATCATTTTGATCGTTGAAACCAAAGCCTATATGAAGGCAGAGCATGAAGAAATAGTAGATGCCAGAGACAACAAAGTTTAAATCCGTTTAAGAGACAGAAATGAAGAAGTCTGCGAATGAATTAATCAAAGAAAATATATAACAATGCATCCAACAGCATTACAAGAAGGAAAATAAGGTGATGTCCAGCAAGTAACAAATAGAGAAAGATATACCTGTTCTTCTAACACTAGTGGTGGAAGTGATGGTTTATATGTGCTTTGACTCATGCAGGGAAGCCAGAATCATGGGAGGAGAATTATAATCTTCAGGTGAAAAGAGGTGAAAAGGAAAATGCTATCAACTTAGCTATTCACACACACACACACACACACACACACACACACACACACACACACACACACACGGGCACACACCAGCTTGCTTAGTTCTTAGATCCTGGCAGGTTGGGCTTCCTCCTCTGCTTAGGGCTACACTCCCATGTGCATTGTCTCAGCCCCAGCAAACCAGGTATTTCCACTCATTGTTTCTGTACATTTTTTAACATCCCCTAAGTCAGCCACCAGCCACCCTGAGCATTCTTTCTGCCTACACTGTCCAAGTTATTTTTCAAGGTACAATTATTTATTGTTGTTAATTCTCAGGTTACAAAGTTGCATAGCCTGCTGGGCCAGTGTTGCTCAATGGTTGAGCATCAACCTATAAATCAGGAGGTCGCACAGTTCAATTCCTAGTCAGGGCACATGCTGGGTTAGAGGGCGTGCAGGAGGCAACCAATCAATGATTCTCTCTCATCATTGATGTCTCTTTCTCTCTCTCTCCCTCTCCCCTTCCCTTCTTCTCGAAATCAATAAAAAATATTTTTTAAAAGTTGCATAGCTTTTGTGGGGTCTGTTGATCTGTCTCTAACCCTATTTTTTCATAAATCCTATTATTTTTAGTGAGTGATTTAGTGGGAAATGGAACAGAAAGTTTATTCAGAAATACACATAACAAAAAACTTTTAAAATTAAAAGTAAGAAGCCAAACCAGGAAGCAACTTTAGTGATCAAGAAATGAAGTAATGAAGGAATAAATTGGAGTGTAAACAAAAGGAATGTTGGCAAAACAGGTAAATATGGAAGATATGATAAAGAGGAAAAGTATTCTAGGACTTGATTGACTCCATGTGAGGGAGATAGAAGAGTAAAAGACCTCAAGAATAATGAAACCCGATAATATGAATGAGAAACCTAAAAATGGAAAATCTAGTTAACATTTCATGAATTCTCCTGAGGTTGTGATGGCAAAAATACAAATGTTAGTCTTGTATTAACAACTTAAAACATAAATGAAAATGGTTTGGGAGTAGGTGGAAATGTGAGACTGAATGTGGGCAAGAGGTTAATTCTGGACATGTAGATTTGGAAGTCATTAAAGTGATACTGACTTCTAAAAAAAAAAAAAAAAAAAAGATAGCTTCTTTGAATGAATACATGGATAACAGAGAAAACTTTCATCTGAGACCTGAGTCTTAAGGGATAGCCAGGCTTAGAGAGGGGATGAGAAAGAAAAACCAAAAGAAGAAAGCAGAACCAAGTGCTGCAGTGGGGGGTTGAGGGTGAAGTACTTTTGCATATATTTGAAATTTCTGTAATAAAATTTTTAAAATAAAACACCAAAGAAGCATACAGCTGTTCCTCTGAAACTTTTAATAAGAAAGTTACTATTAATAGAGGTTGCAGTATTTGAATGAAAATAATAAGTGATGATCACAAATGTGAAAGCACAAGATGTTTTCAACAGTTTTAGTGAACTTGAAGGCAAATAGGATGAAGGGGATTACGATGAGAGAAGATGTACAATATCTATAAAATGACTGTAGATCTGGTTTGTATGTCTATCAAAAAGTCAAATAAAATACAGCCAAATCAGCTAAGTCTCATTATTCAGGGTAGTTATGTTCTATGAAGTTGCTGCATAAACTGAATTAGTGAATTATGAATCATCATTGCTCCTAGGGGAAAGACAGGGTTAGGCTTCCATGAGCCTTTGTTCAGATTTTTTTCAATTAATCAATACATAACCACATTTTTTGAGTGTTTCTCTTTAAAGTTACCTTATTTAACATATATTATTGATTCAGTAACATTGAACCCACAGCCAACAGCACTATATCTCATGCCTGAAAGAGGTTGATCTAACATACTTATTTTCTTCATAAGGCACCTCACAGCCTTCTTGCACTTTACTTCAGAGCTATACATTGGGAACTATTTAAAATAGCAAAATTGCCAACAAAAAGCACAAAAATAAATGTGGAAAATGTGGCATTAAGTAGGCCACAAAAAGAACATAAATTTATGCTGTTAAAGCTAAACAAAAAGGCAGCATCCCCTTTTTCAATCTGAAGTGGGAGCATGCTCACTGGATGACTACAAGTTTTTTCCAATTTGTGCATGTTCATGAATGATCATGAATTTGCCTTGAGTATTGACTTTGGGTTTTCAAACAAATTTTAGCAAGTAGATGAATTCACATGTACAGAATCTGCAAATAATGAGGATCAAGTGTAATTTCCAGGGAATCTTATTAAGTTGGTTTTATTTAAGTAGATTTATTTACAGAATCAATTTTGAATTTTTTGTAGAATGTTGTATTGGAACCAGTCTGCATTCCATTATGAACAAACAGCCTCAGAGCAGAAAAAAGAAACACAATGAAATGAGTTTAATCTTGAGTATTTGCCAGAAGTGTGAAAAAAGGGTCAATTGGGTGAAAGAGTTTAATGTGACAACTGAGCAATACTGAAGTGACTGACCCAGAGGTAAATGTTGGGAAAGGACTATGGTAAAATCAACTGTATACATTAAGGGAAGAGAAACCAATGAAAGGGGGGTGGGGGAACACGTGCAGTATGTATGAGAGAGAGAGAAAAAAAATGGAAAGTTGAAAAAATCTTAAAAAATAATTATATCTACTCTGTGAATCCAGACTGGAAAGCATACAGAATAGCATGGAATTTCAAAGACCAAAATAAGGCTTAGAGAGCACATTAAATGTAAGATCTATCAAATCCCAAAATAAAAATTATAGGGGTATATAAGGACATGCTCAAGGAATTACTTATTGATCCCCTCCAAAATTTTATCAAGCAATGTGCATGAAGACATATAGTTCATGGTTATCATATCTGGCAAAGGTTCAAAGTCGACAGTGATAGCCTATGTACTGAAAAGCAAAATCAGAGTTCTAAAAGATGTCTATGCTATGGACCAAGATAGAAATATACTTATTCCTTTTATACAAAGTAAATAAATCTAAGAAATAAACATAAAACCGTGGACACCAGAAATAAAACAAATATTAAAAAATTCTGAGTCTTGGCTAATATGGCTCAATCAGTTGGAACACTGTCCGGTGTCAAGGGAAGATGAGTGGAGAATGAGGCAGCACCTCCCTCCCCGCTCCAGTGTCATGTCAGAGGAGGCCTGTTAAAGTAGAAGATTTAAATAAGATCCAGAGTCTCATAACAATACTCAAACTGTCAAGGATACATTTAAAAAGTATTATCATACCAAGAACCAAGAAATCTCGAATGAGAGAAGGCAGCCAACAAATACTGACACTGAGATGACAGAGATTTGGAATTATCTGACAAAGATTTTAAAGCAGCCATTGCAAAAATGTCTTCATGGGAAATTATGACCATACTTGAAACAAATAAAAAAAAAGTTTCTGCAAAGAAACAGATATAAAAAACAATCAAATGGAAATTTTAGAATTGAAAAATACAATGATCAAAATAAAAAATTTTAAAACTCAATACAGATGACAAAATAAAAAATCAGTGAATTTGAAGATAGCATGATAGAAATTACCTAACCTGGACAAGAGAGTGAAAAAGAAAAAATGAACAACAGAAGCTCAGAGACCTCTGATACTGTAACAAAAGAACTAATGTTTCTGCCATTAGAGTCCCTGATGGAAAGAAAAAAGAATCGGGTGGGGCTAAAAAGTATTCAAAGAAATAATGGCTGAAAGTTTTCCAAATTTATCAAAGGTCAGAAACCTGCAGATTAGAAGGCTGAGCAAACCCCAAATAAGCTAATCCAAAGAAATCCATTCCAAGGCACATAATTAAACTTCTGAAAACTAAAGACAAAGAGAAAATTTTAACATAGCAATAGAGAAATGACAACCTCATCTATAAGGAAAAAATAATTCTAATAATAGCAGATTCTTCATTAGGAATCAAGGAGGCCATGATTTAAGTGCTGGGGGGAAAACTATCAATCCCAAATTCTATATCTGGCAAAATTATGCTTCAGAAACTAATAGGAAATAAGTATTTTGCCAGACAAAGAACATCTAAGGGAATTTGTCACCAGCAGACTTACACTAAAAGAATGGTCAAAGGAAGTTTCTGAAGCAGAAAACAAATGATAAAAAAGAATCTTGGAAAACCAGGAAGAAAGAAAGAATGAAACTATGGGTAAATACACTTTTCTTTTCTTGAGTTTTCTATGTTTGGCACTTGAAGCAAAAATATTGTATAATGTGGTTCCCTATACGTATAGAGGAAATATTTAATATTTATTAATATTTAATATTATAAACAGAGAAGACTAAAGAGATTTGAAAGGAGGTAAGTTTTCTATTGTATACTCCGCCCAAACTAGTAAAATCTGAGCACCAGTAGATTGTGATAAGTTATGTGTGTATAATTTAGAGGAGCCACAAAGTGTATTGTCCATAAAGAGATAATCTAGTCAAAAACACTAAAAGGAATTTTTAAAAAGTTACTTTGCAATTCTATTTATATAGCACTCTCAAACTTACTCTAAAATTATTGATATGGAAAACAGATTGGTGACTGACAGATATTAGTGATGAGGGAGGAAACTGGGTGTTATAGGAGATCTTTGTGGTGTTGAAACAGTTCTCACCTGCAGTGGTGGTTACACAAATCTACACATGTGATGAAATGCCATAGAACTAGAAGCATACACTGTACCAATGTCAATTTCCTAGCTTTTATGTTGTGCTATAGATATGTGAGATGTAACCACTAGGGACATTGGGTGAGTTGTACATAAGAGCTCTCTGTACTATCTCTGCAACTTTCTGTAAACCTATAATTTTTTTCAAAATATAAGGTGAACAAAAAGTTATGCAGTATAACGTTTTTGGCCAAAAAGTTATAGGCCAAACCACTTACCTGGCATGCATCTCTTTTTCCTTCCAAGGAGCCAGCGCATAACATTCTAGGAGTTATAGTATTATTGTAAGCTTCAGGTTTATTGCAGGTTTTAGTGTCTATGAGGTTCACCTGCACTTGCCGTAGATGATTTTGACTGCTACCTAAAGCAAAAAAATAGTCTTTATATTTGTTGATATACATATATTTTATAGACCTGAAGAAAGTCCTTCATAATTACTGGACAAGATGATAATACAGAATCTTAGGTTATATATTTTTCAGATACAGTAATATTTGGGGAGGTAATGTTTTTTCTAAGAACTTTAAATAAAAAGTTAGGTGCCCAGGAAAAATACCTCAAGTGGTGTGAGTAATTTCTATTCCATTGTTAAGCTTAGGAGGTAATTTTAGTAGGAGGGCATGGTGATTTTATGATTCTTTGATCTTCACAATTGAATACACTAATGATCCCTCGTCTTTTATGTCCTTAATTTCCTAGCAAAAAGTTCAGACATGTTTACTCTTTCAGATACCTTTCCAAGCACCATCACTATGGTAGTAGCGATGCACTTGATAGTCATCTAAGGTTTGAAGGAATTTATGTATCTTCTAGATTTACAAGCAGAGCCTGACCTGGCCCAGGTCCAACCCACTAACATATTTTGACATAAAGACAATTCATTCTTTAAAGGCCTTAGAATACTGCTAGCAAATTAGATTACTATGATTTGAGTTTCTCTTCAGATTCTCACCATCATTTTGCAGTGCTCCAAATCCGGTCACAAACATCTCATCACCTGGGTGGAACTCATAGGATGCATCAGGGAGACAAACTCTATGTACCGAATTTGTGTAGGGAACAGGGCTGGAAAGCTCTGCAACTGAAATGTCATAGTCGTGTGATGGATATTTGTATTTTTCATGCATGATTACCCTCCGGATGCCTTGTTTCATTTTAGAAGGAGATAGTGTTACTCCAAAGGAGGCAGTCCATCTGGTTGGGTCCTTATACCTGGGAAGGCAGATAGGAAGAATAAATTCTACTTTACCATGCTACCAATATAATGGTTTCCATGAAACAATTTAATCTGTCCATATGAGGTGTTTTTTAAATTACATTTCTATGTATAGAAACAATCTGAGAATCTGGCTCATGGATCAGATCAGGGAGAAGCACCACAATGGCATGTATCTTGCCACTCAGCATGCTGAGTTACCACTCCAGACCTTAGGGCCTTTTGACATTTCTGCATCAGTGACACCGAGGCATATATGGAAAGCATATCCTGTACAGGATGAGAGAACTAAATGCATTCTATACACACCATGTCACCTACCCCCACAAACATACGTATTTCTCTGAAAACCAAAAAGACTCCACAGTAATTTAACAAAGCATTATAATCCTGTATAGTGTAGGTATTTTACACTAGGTTAAAAAGATTTTATTCCTTGGAATATAACTAGCCAACCTATTCAGTTATATCATTTGTTACTACCAGATTTCTTCATATTTAATTCTTATCATGGGATATTTCCCCACTGGGGTCAAACCTACAACCCACCTAGCCTCCATATCTCTTAGATATGCAGCAGAGAGATATGGCTCTTCTCATTGATATCAAGCTCAAAGTCCAAAGATGTCTTAAAATTCCTGCTTCCTCTGACAAATTATTGTGTATTTTTCAATGGATAATTTGCCTAGATGTACTTTGATGCCATTTCCATTTCCAGACTATAAAACCCTTTACTAAGATTTAAGAGTTTCCCACTCTCTTTGTGATGTGTGTTATTTAAAATATACTAAACTCATCTCTCTTAAACTTCTTAGGTATTTTCTTCTTGCCAAGTCCCAATGCACTCTGCTTACCTACCCCCAATTACTCATGAGGTTCAAGACTTACATTCTAAAGCAGTGAGCGGCACTCACAAGCCATGAACCATTAATTAAAGTTGCTCCACAGCGATGGATCCCATCCAGTTGCAGGCTAGCTTGCCATGGCCATTCACCCTCTTCTACCTGTGTCCCACCAACAATCCTGAGACTCTGTTTTGTACTTTTATTCTTCCGAGTCCCACAACCTGCCCAAGAGAGATGATGCATTAGTTAGCAATTGTTTTTAAGTTTCAAATTGTGTTATTGTGTTCCAAGTTTTTCATACTTTGAGCTCCAGTAGTATCAAACATTTTCTCTTGTTTTTACCTTTCCTTAAACTGTTGTGTTTCATTATTTAACTCCTATTCATGTTGTAAGATTTAAACTAGTCATTACTTCCTCTAGGATGCTGTCTCTAACAATTCCCCATCCTCAAACTGGATTAGTTATGACTTTCTTTAATACCTCCATTTAAAAAAAAAAAAAAGATACTCTATATATTGTGTGTGTATATAACTCTCTTCCTGATTCTCATATATATCTATACTAATCAAAGGGTAATATGCTAATTAGACAGGGAGACCATCAGGAGACCTTTCAGAGGTCCTTCCAGACAAAGCCATGGTGGCAGGGCGGAGGCAGAGGCAGGTTAGGGGCGATCAGGCCAGCAGGGGGGGCAGTGGGGGTTATCAGGCTGGTGGGGGGGGTCAGTTGGGGGTGATCAGGCTGGCAGGGGGAGCAGTTGGGGGCAATCAGGCCAGCGGGGGGGGGGGAATTGGGGGCAATCAGGCCGTGGGGATAGGGGCAGTGGGGGTGATCAGGCCAGCAGTGGGGGGCAGTTGGGAGCTTCAGGCCAGTGGGAGAGGCAGTTAGGGGTGATCAGGCCGGAAGGGGGGGCAGTTGGAGGCGATCAGGCTGGCAGGCAGAGTGGTTAGTGGCGATCAGGCAGGCAGGCAGGTGAGCGGTTAGGAGCCAGTGGTCCCGGATTGCAAGAGGGATGTCCAACCGCCAGTTTAGGCCCGATCCCACAGCATCAAGCCCCGCCCACCCACACGCACACACAGCCCTGCCTACCCACCCGTGCCTGCTGTGCACGCAGCCTCCTGGTGATCGCTCATTACGGCGTGAGGGCATCATGGCGTGAGGACGTCACAACCACATAGGCTTTTATTAATAAGATGTTTATTACAGGGTTTCTCAATCTTGGAAGAATTGACATTTGGGATGAATAGTTCTTAGTTATGGGAGGCTGTCCTTTATATAATAAGATGTTTAAAAGGACCCCTAACCTATACATACTAGATACCAGTAGCACACACATACATATACATACACACACACAAAAAAAAAAATCATGATAACCAAAAATGCCACCATGAGGCATGATTCTTTGAGGGTCAAAATTGCCCTTGTTTGAGAGCTATTGTTAATAATTATGTGTTCATGCACTAGTCCCTGTACATATAGTCCCATTAGAGTTTGAGCTTCTTTAGGCAGGGATATTATTTCATCCTTTATATCCCTATTGCCTACCACAGCACTAGCACATAGTAGGTTCCAAATAAATATTGGTGACAAGAATGTATTTTATTTAGGTAATGAGATTATCCTTTGGTCTCATGCCTAGTTAAATTTATGTATCAACCAACATTCTGAGCTGGTGAGTAGCATATTTCCTTACATCTTTTAAGATAAATATATTCTGTACTAATTCTGTAACTATCTAATGTACTCTCTAAATCCTGGTGCAATACTCTGCTATGAGGGAAGGAAATTCTAGGTCTAGAGTCAGTATTTTTAAAACGCAGGTAAAAAAAATGTTATCAAGGCCTTCAGTAATGTCATCAATATACACTCCAGCCCTATGATTGCCTGTGATTTCCACAATATGGGATTAATCAAGAAGATTTTATTTGCCCTAGCCAGTTTGGCTCAGTGGATAGAGCATTTTCCTGCAGACTGAAGGGTCCTGGGTTTGATTCTGGTCAAGGGCACATGCCCAGGTTGCAGGCTTGATGCCTGGTAGGGGCTTTCCGGAGACAGTAATCAATGATTCTCTCTCATTATTGATGTTTTATCTCTCTTTCCCTCTCCCTTCCTCTCTGAAATCAATAAAAAATATTTTTTAAATAAAGAAGATTTTATTTTGTGTAGAATAACAAGTTTCTTCCTCTAGCTTAAAAATACCAACATTCAGATTACTTTTCTATAATCTTTAGAAAACTTTTGTGAAAGTATATTATAGTTATCTTCAATCAGAACATTAAGAAGTATTTTTGCCTCTTATTTAACAACTTCATGATTCACTTCCAATACACATATGCCATGAACACCCATACATATACTCCAAAATTCCCCCAATTTTGTTATTCTTTAGTAATAAAATGTGCCTCAGAGATAAGCTAAAGCACCATGAGCTATACTCAGAACACTCAAACTTTATTCTGACCCTTAACACCACATAAAGTAAGCCTAAATAATCTAGTGTTAACATTTTACATTCAAGTCATGTAATTTTAATAAATATATTAAACTTACAATTGTTTAGAAAGTTGTCCGTTTCTGTCTTGTTGATTTCTGAAATACACAGAAATGGTGAACAGGGTCAGCTCATCAGAATTGCATAATGCCTCTGAATACTTCAAATACTAAAGGCTGGTATTAATTCCATTTTAAGATAATATATCTCTAGGTTGTAAAGAAAGCAACATAATTATTTTATCATAGACACTAGAGGCCCAGTGCATGAAATGCGTGCATGGGGGGCGTTCCCTCAGCCTGGCCTACACCCTCTCCAATCCGGGACCCTTCAGGGGATGTCCGACTGCTGGTTTGCAGGGATTGGGCCTAAACTGGCAGTCGGACATCCCTTTCACAATCCTGAATGGCTGTCTCCTAACCGCTCACCTGCCTGCCTGCCTGATCACCCTTAACCACTCTGCCTGCCTGCCTGATCACCCCTAACCCCTCTGTCTGCCTGCCAGATTGCCCCTAACCATTCTGCCTGCCTGCCTGATCACCCCTAACTGCTCTCCCCTGCCAGCCTAATTGCCCCTAACCACCTCTGCCTCAGCCCTGCCACCATGGCTTTGTCCAGAAGGACGTCCAGAAGGAAATCCAGAAGATGTCTGGTCTATCCGGTCTAATTAGCATATTACCCTTTTATTAGAATAGATAGTATGTTCACTGCCTTGGGGAAAAGAGAGATCTGAACAGTATTTCTTAAACTTTAGTAAGGATAAGAGTAACATAGGGAGCACCTTCATAATATAAATACCTGTTTCTCTTTCCAGTAATTCTGACTCAGTGATTTTGTGTTGAGGCCCAGAAACATGAGTTTTATACCAGGAAATAAGATGCATATGGACCATAGTCTCTTTGAGGGAAATAATAGTCTGAACCACAGTTTTGATTGACCAAATGCAATGATATTATTTTCATTGACCACTATTTCAGATTATTTTACTAAAGTCATAGGCATAGTTCCATTTGTACAACAACCATGTGGCACCCCCATGGCTGCTCAGCTTCACATGCCCAGCTCAAATCAGGACCCAGGTAACAGAGACTTGGCTGACAGCAGATGCCCTCTCACTGCAACAAGACTTGATGGAGATGTCTTGCACCCATGATCCGGGGAACTGGGGTCTATGATATCTAAATCCAGCCTAGCACCAGGAATGCTCAGGGTCTACTCAAGAAGGCAAATAATCCTCTCCACTAATATTTACAGGGTAAAACAAGATGGTTGTTAGAGTATTAAATTTGACAGTAAAATAGTAGTCAAGTTTTCAGACTAATTTAAATTGGCCAATCAAAATAAGCAAATACTCTAGAAAAATCAATTGTACTGGACAAAAAAGCTGTTCCTAAAGTGTTAACTAAAATTTTTATTGGTAGTTCATCTCATGGTAAAATTGCATAACATATAATGAACCTAAAGCAGTCACATTTTAGTGCAAAAAAGTAAAATTTAAAAGCTATCAAGATTACAGCATAAAATTTCCAAAAGCCTCCCAATATTTCCAAAAAAGGGGGGATAGTAGAAGAATATCATGTAAGGAAAAATATCCTGTAAATAAATTACATCTAGAAAATTTTTACTTTAGAAAAGTAACTTTCATTTGTAATGCTAACAGCAAGACACACAGGTAAAACATACATGGTGTCAAAACAAGCCAAAGGAAAATCGTTTGGGCAAAAAAATGAAAAAGGATCATAAGTCAAATTTATAGAAAATATCCCTTTATTAACTTTTGGTCAAGAACATGTTTGTATATTTTCAGAAAACAACTCATAGACCATGTGGATTCCTGCAACAGAGAGGAATTGACAGGAGTGCTCCAGCCATGAAGACAGAAGAGAAACAGTCGAGAGACGGAAGACGCTGACCATACCTTGCCATACTAGCAGTCAGCAGATGTGCGCCACTGCAGATTGCCCAGGACCAAACCAGAGAGGGTCGGACCTGCATTACCACCATTTGTCCACCATCCAGAACTGAAATATCATTGCTGTTATGTACACATAAACAACTGTTGGACATAGAAATCAGGACTCAAAAGAACTGTTGGCCCAGAAAGAAACTCACTGTAGACTGATTCATTTGCCTCTCAGCATAACCATTATTGCTTGTCTCATTTTCAGTTCCTATAAGTGTATTCCTAGTATCACATGAGCTCAATCATCTAGGGGAAATGATGAACAACATAGACTGAAGAACAAGAACAGCATTGATCAGACTGTCAGACCTCAGAGGGAAGGTAGGGGAGGGTGGGGACAAGGGAGATAGATCAACCAAAGGACTTGTGTGCTTGCATATGAGCCTAACCAGTGATCATGGACAACAGGGGGATGGGGGCATGAGTGTGGGGAGGTTTGGGATGGGAATGGGGGGGGGGGTTGATGACAAATATGTGATACCTTAATCAATAAAGTAATTAAAAAAAAACAAAAAAACAACCATGTGGCATCTCCATAAATTAGTTCTCACTCCCATTTAAAACCAATGTTATCTCTTTATAAGTATTCCTTCGGCCAAAGTTTTAGCAAGACGATTTGCCTTCACATTGTCATTTGACTCTAACAAATGGCTCCTTAGCTCATTGACTTCTCACCGTTAGGCAGAGGGCAGTGATAGTCCCCAGAGGCCAGGTTTTCTGTTTGAACCAGAGGGTGTTTAAAAGGGAGGCAATGACACTCTAGTAGACATGAGCAACCAATGTACTCTAATATATTCTTTCTTGCTCTCATTATTCTTGGTATCAGCCAACAGTTTCTGCTTGAAATAATGGCATAGAAGAACCTTTTGGTCCATGCTTGCTTAAGCTAAAGGTAGAGGAAGTTCTTAAAATGTGCATGTGTCAACAAGGGAAATAAAAAAGCTCATCCTAGCCTTGTGTAATGCTTTCATTGACCTGGTAAAAACTGAAATATATGTATGTATGAGGTATGAAATATAGTTGTATAATTTTTGTGATTCCATGTAGAAATTAAATGCTCTTATATTTGCATTTAAAATTGACATTTCACAGAATGAAGGTGAACAGTAAAACTCATGCTAGTAATTTTAATTTTTTTAGTTTGAATAGCATTAAGAAATAAAAAGACCATGACAAAGTAAGAGACACTATGAAAGAAAAAAAAGCGACTTATATTTTATTACCTTTAACAGCCCTTTTTTAAATTGTTTTTTGAAGAGTGCAACTTTCTCTTTTCCACTGGGCCCCACAAATTTTGTAGTAGCCCTGACTAGTGAAGCCTCCTTTGTAAGCAAGTAAGGTAGCTGACCATCAGGTTAAGTCTCTAGTGAAGTTTACTAGCTTTTATATTAGCACTTTGTACTTGTCCCCTATGGTCTCATTTCTTATACTGCCAATTCCCATATTGTACCACTAGCCACATGTGCCTTGTGAGCTCTTGAAATGTGGCTTGTCTAAATTGAAATGTACTATATATATAAAATATACACTAGATTTCAAAGCCTTAGTCATATATATATATATATATATATTCATAAATAATTTGTACATTGTTGAAATAATAGTATTTTAGATATACTGGGTTAAATATACAAATATTTAAATGAATTTCACAATTACTTAATGACAAACTTGCATGCAAGCCATAAGTGTTGGGTAGTATAAAAAATTAAAATACTTTATTAGAACCAATTTGGTCCCAAAGAAATGTTCTACTAGTGGCAAAACTCTATAATTAAAGGGCATCCAAAATAATTTTTAAAAATCATTGCCCAAGACCAAACTTAACATGGAGATGTTTTATGTAAGAGAATTAAACTAAGAAAAATAAACTTACTTTTTATTTCAACTGATTCAGGATCTAATTTAGGGGGCCCTACAGCATCATACAGCTTTTCATGTAGAACATGTTGAATAATTTTATTTATGGTTTCAGGATCCTCAGTAGAGCGAAATCTAAAAATCAGCAGCATGTGAGCCAACACTCCATTTTCCTCTTTACTGTGGACCAAAAAGAAAAAAAAATGTTGTTTTAAAAAATATAGTTTAGAATAAAATTTACAGTAATATCACTTACTAGAGACTCAGTGCACGAAATTTGTACACTGGTCAGGTCCGTAGTGGATGCAGCTGCTGGCTGCCAGCTGCCGGCCAGTTACTCAGTCCCTTTCCTCAGCCGCCTGCTGCTGCCCCCTGGTTGAACTCCTGGACAATTCCCAGTTGAGGAAATAATTTGCATTCTACACTTTTATTATATAGGACTAGAGTCCCAGTGCACAAAAATTCATGAACTGGGGGTGGGGTCCCTCAGCCCAGCCTGCCCCCTCTCACAGTCCAGGAGCCCTCAGGGGATGTCCTACTGATGGCTTAGGCCCGCTCCCCATGGGAAGCTGGCTTAGCCTCAGTCTGGCCTCCCTCTGCAGGAGGTGACTGGGCTGATCAGGGGAAGGTGCTGCCCCCATCACCCCACTGGTGCTGCCCCCATCACCCCACTGCTGCTGCCAACATGGACTCCAGTCCCTTCACCATGAAAAAATGACAACTTTCTTTAGGCATTTTCAAGATGTCTCTTTCATAGGATATGATCTTTCTTTCTTCTTTCTTTCTTTCTTTCTTTCTTTCTTTCTTTCTTTCTTTCTTTCTTTCTTTCTTTCTTTCTTTCTTCCTTTCTCCTCACCTGAGGGTATTTTTCCATTGATTTTTAGCGAGCATGGAAGAGAGAGGGAAAGACAGAGAGAAACATCCATGTGAGAGGGACACTTCAATTGTTTGCCTCCTGCATGAGCCCTGACTTGGGCCCCGGCAACCTAGGTACATGCCTGCAGCCTAGGTACATGCCCTTTACCAGAATCAAACCCGGACCCTGCAGTCCGCAGGCTGAGGCTCTATCCACTGAGCAAAACTGGCTAGGGCAGGATATGACATTTCTTAGTCCCTCCAGCAGCAGACCTTTGTTTTTTCCTCCAGGAGTGAGATGAAAAAACCCTAGATCACCTTCTTGAATTCTTATTACCCAAGTTACCAAGAACACTGCGAGTGTCATACCAGGAGCTCAGCCAATGAGCAGTCAGAAAAGGTGTTTCCTCTGTAGCTCATGCACAGAGGCGGGACTGCTGGCACACTGTGACTGGCAGGCCCTGTTCTCTCTGGGCCTCCTCACAGCCACAGTTGCTGGCAGGCCCTCTTCTCTCTGGGCCTGTATCATCCATGACTTGCCTGACCATGCACGCAGTCCCCTCCTGCCCACCTGTGTGTGCAGCCTCCTCCTGAGCAGTTGTGACATTACGGCATCCCAGACAATTTGCATATTACCTCTTTATATATATATATTTTTTTTCTTTATCCTTCTTTTGAAACACAAAAACAAATCCATACATATAATTTTAAAAGATCTAGTTTATTTTCTTCTATAATTCTATTGGTTACCACATATAGAACTCCCAACTCAGCCTCTCTGATAGTAATAAGCTAATATGTTCATGGTTTCTATTACAACCAAAGGACCCAGTTAAGGACATGGCTATTGATATAAAAAGACACTTCCCTTGTCAATCATTCAAAATTATCAAATATAGCCCCACTGGCATGGCTCAGTTGTTGAACATTGACCTATGAACCAGGAGATCACAGTTTGATTCCCAGTCAGGGCTCATGCATACCTGCATTGCTACTGGATCTCTAGTGGGGGGAGGGAGGGAATGGGCAGGAGACAGCCAATCAATGATTCCCTCTCATCATTGATGTTTCTATCTCTCTCTCCCTTGTCCTTCATCCCTGAAATAAATCAAAAAGTATTTTTTAATTATCCTATACTAGAGGCACAGTGCATGAAATTCATGCATGGGGCCGGAGGGGTGTCCCTCAGCCCAGCCTGCACCCTCTCCAATCTGGGACCCCACCAGGATCGGGTCTAAACGGACAGTCGGACATCCCTCTCACAATCCAGGACTGCTGGCTCCCAACTGCTCGCCTGCCTGCCTTCCTGATTGCCCCTAACCGCTTCTGCCTGCCAGCCTGATCACCCCCTAACCACTCCCATGCCAGCCTGATTGATGTCTAACTGCTCCCCTGCCAGCCTGTTGGCCCCCAACTTCCCTCCTCTTCTGGCCTGGTCACCCCTAACTGCCCTCCCCTGCAGGGTTGATTGCCTCCAACTGCCCTCCCTTGCAGGCCTGGTCCCTCACAACTGCCCTCCCTTGCAGGCCTGGTGCCTCCCAACTGTCCTCCCCTGCTGGCCATCTTGTGGTGGCCATCTTGTGTCCACATAGGGGTAGGATCTTTGACCACATGGGGGGCAGCCATATTGTGTGTTGGAGTGATGGTCAATCTGCATATTACTCTTTTATTAGATAGGATAGAGGCCTGGTGTATGGGTGGGGACCAGCTGGTTTGCCCTGAAGGGTGTCCCGGATCAGGGTGGGGGTTCCCTTGGGGCGTGGGGTGGCCTGAGTGAGGGGCCTGTGGTGGTTTGAAGGCCAGCCACACCACCTGGTGACCCAAGCAGAGGCCCTGGTATCTGGAATTTATTTACCTTCTACAACTGAAACTTTATAGCCTGGAGCAGAGCCAAGCCTCCTGCTCGCTCCGTGGCCGGCAGCCATTTCTGTTGGAATTTATGTATCTTCTATAATTGAAGCTTTGTAGCCTGGAGTGGAGGCCTGGGCAGGCCAGGGGTGTGTGGAAAGCTTTGCTTCTTCCATTGCCAGGGGCAACCCTAGCCTCTCGCTCTTTCCAGTTCTGTGGCTGCTGCCATTTCTATTTGGATTTGTTTACCTTCTATAATTGAAACTTTGTAGCCTTGAGTGGAGGCTTAGGCTGGCAAGGGCAGGCGGAAAGCTTGGCTTCCTCCATTGCCTGGGAAACCCAAGCCTCCCTCCTGCTCTCTGTGGCTGTAGCCATCTTGGTTGGGTTTATTTGCATACTCGTTCTGATTGTCTGGTGGGCGTGGCGGGTGGGCGTGGCTTGTGGATGTAGCAGAGTGGTGGTTAATTTGCATATTACTCTTTTATTAGGTAGGATAATCAAGAAGTAATATGCAAATTGACTCTCACGCCCTTGCACAAGATGGCCGCCCCCATGTGGTCAAAGATGGCCACCACAAGATGGCCAGCAGGGGAGAGCATTTGGGGGTGACCAGGCCAGAAGGGGAGGGCAGTTGGGGGTGACCAGGCCAGCAGGGGAGGGCAGTTGGGGGTGACCAGGCTGACAGGGGAGGGCAGTTAGGGGGGGGACCAGGCCTGCCGGGGAGGGCAGTTGGGGGCAACCAGGCCTGCAGTGAAGGGCAGTTGGGGGTGGACTGGGCCTGCAGGGGAGGGCAGTTGGGGATGACCGGGCGGCAGGGGAGCAGTTAGGCATCGATCAGGCTGGCAGGGGAGTGGTTAAGGGGTGATCAGGCTGGCATGCAGGCAAGTGATTGGGAGCCAGCAGTCCCGGATTGTGAGAGGGTGAAGGCTGGGCTGAGGGACACCCTCCCCCAGTTCACAAATTTCATGCACCGGGCCTCTAGTCAAATATAATGTTTACTGAATATGAAACTGACTCTGGCTCTAGCTTTCAGGCTTAATCCCCAGTGACTTAAAACCAAAAATTTTTCCTAAGCAACCTTCAGGCTCTCCTAAACAACTCCCATTCCTAAAATCTTAGAAAGCTTGACTAAACTGTATTGACTTTATGTGATTATGTTTTCAAGGTAGAGTATTAATTAACCTTTGTTATTTTAATGAGTTACTGACTTGGATTCAGCCTTGACTACTCTCTCATTCTGTCAGCTGCTCCACCCCATCCTTTTCACATATGATCAATTCCCACAGAATCTTACTCTTACCTCTACATGGCATTAACTCTTACATAAACTGTAAACAGAAGTATAAATTGGAATCTTATTTTTTGAGGTCAGTTTTTTTTATTATATGTTTTATTATCTATTCTCTCTGATGCAGTATTTCTACTTTTAGAAATTTAATCTCAAATACCCTCTTGTGTGTACAAGGAGATATGTATGCATATGTTCATCATAACCTTGTTTTTAAATCCAAAAATATGTGACAACCCAAGTGTCCATCAAAAGGGCATTGGCTAAGTCAACCCTGACACATACTTGTAGTGAAATACTACATAGCCAACTAAAAAATGAAATAGATGTACATTCAGTCATTGAAAATATGTGCAAAATAGATGGCTAAGAAGATGAGTTCTTTCTGGAAGTGGGATTATTGGAGAGGGAGCTTTCAGGTTCTATTTATGTAATACTGTGTTGTTGAACTTTATATCTTTTTGTATTGCTTTTGTAACCTGAAGAAATAAATAGAGCTTTAAAGAGATTATTGTTATGTATCTCATTGCCTTTCAGCAACCCTGTACATCAATTATTTATTCTTCAGTCTCTTAAAATATTCTTATACTGCCTGGCTTATGGAAACAAAAACAAACAAAACCCTCTCCCTACCCCAGCTATTCAATTTATCTCTCACCTTCTTATCACAATAAACCTTCTAGAATGGATAAATTACATTCTGCCTCATATTTACTTCTTTGCACTCTGTTTCCTCCCCTCCCAGTCCACTGAGTCTTCTACACTAAATGACTTCCTCATTGACTCATACATCCAGTCAATTCTTTCCAGTCTCTTCTTGAATTTTGTGTATCTATCATGAATTTTTTTTTCTGCTTCTTCCCTATTACCTGGGTTCCTATTTTTTGTAAATCTCCTTAAACGTTGTTCTTCAAGCCTTTTTCATCAAACATATTTTATCTCTCATTACCCTTTTTCTGAGAAATTTCATTTATACCCAAGTTAGACCCATATTTCAGGCTCGTATGGTTTCCTAGCATCTCAATTCAACATCTCTAAGACTTACTTTATCTTTCCAACACATTTTACTTCTTCCTACTGCAGTAACAGAAGAAAATATAATGAGCAGCAAGGTTTGTAGGATGAAGAAATAAATTGGAAAGTGGTTGGGAAGATAGAATTGGTATAACTTTGTTATCCATAATGTGAGAGGGGTCCAGGAAAGAAAGGAGTGTATGATGACTCCTAAGTTTCTCATTAGAATGGGTTTTCCTTGAGTCCAAGATATTTCTGTGGAACTTCCATGTGAAAATGTACTTGGGCAGGCATATATTTCTAGAAGTCAGGAAAATAGTTTAGATTGGAAATATACCTTTGGATTTCAATAACATATGTGGATGAAGTCCCCTTTAGAGAGAAAAAAAAGTAAGGATTGGCGATCCAAGAAAGAATAATATTTCAAATACTAGAGAGGACAGAATTTTCAGGTGAAAGTGATCAAAGTAACACCTCCAAGATGTCAACAAAGTTATAGACTAAGAAGTAAATCTTGGCGTTTTTGCCATTGAAATAATATTGGAAATAGTTCTTATACTATTTTTGAAAAATACAAATAATTTTCATTAAGACAATATATTACTTAAGATTCTCATATAGTGCTTTGCATAAAATGTGCTCTAAATTTCTATTTATTCAGATTAAAGATCTTAAATATTTGGAGCAGAAAGGGCAAAATAAACGATAGCAAAGAAAATTAATAAGGGAAACCAAGAGATGAAGACAAACCTTATCTACTTACATGATTTACTATTAAACTGAAGGAGGTGGTAGGTGCCTATTTGTGCTGGAATTTGCCCAAAAAAAAAAAATAAACACAACACAATTCTATAACATAGCCACCAATAATATCTCTGAAACTCTCAATCATCTTGCAAATGCTTTCTTTTGCATTTAGAAAATCAGCAAGACACATTGTAACCCATGACTTACACAGAATAAGTGTGAAATGAATATTTGTGAAATTGAATTACATCATATTATAACACTTTAAACAGCATTTACAAACTGATTACATCAACAGCTTTAGCTTTAAATTGTATTCAAAAGTAATTTAGCTCTACATACCTGAATCTGATAATGTGAGACATGACGAAGTCTCCCCTCAATGAAGATTTATAAAATGCATTTTTCACCTGTTCCAAAAAATATTCAAATTATGCCAGCAACAATTCTCTGAAACTCTGCAAACTAATTTAAAGTTTACATTTTTTTCAATTAAAAACAAAACAAATCACAATGATCAACATATCACCATGTGCCAAACTTGAGGACTCATTTTCAGTATTCAACTCAGTGATTTCCACTGAACTCTGCCTTGCGACTTATAGGAGCTGGGGAACCATAATAGAGAGGGGCCTGGAGTGACATCTGTTGTACTATACTCAAAAAGAGATAAAAGAGAATAAACAGACTGTTTTTGAAAAGCAACAGTAAATATTCACATCCTAAGGTATAGACAAAAGTATACAAGGGAAATGAATTAATTCTGTGAACTAGTAATTGGGTTAGAGATACGAGTGCATGAGTGTCACATGGTTTCCAAACCTGGTGAAAAACTTATCCTATACAATAAAAGGCTAATATGCAAATCAACTGAACAGCAGAATGACCAGTTGCTATGATGCACACTGACCACCAGAGGGCAGATGCTCAATGCAGGAGTTGCCCCCTGGTGGTCAGTGTGCTCCCATTGGCTGCGAGCACAGCGGTGGTGGCAGGAGCCTCTCCCACCTCCGCAACATCGCTAAGGACCTCTCGGGAAATGTCCACCAAGGAGTCCCAGACTGCAAGAGGGCACAGGCCCGGCTGAGAGACAACCCCCCGCCCCCCAGTACACAATGTCGTGCACCAGGCCTCTAGTATTTATATATATGACACATATATATACATATATACATTTATATACATATATATATATATACATATATACATATATACATATATATATATATATATATATATATATATATATATATATATATATATATATATATTGCTTTAAAGAGGAGCTTATTCAGATATTTCCCTGACTTGGTGTTTGCAAATACAAATACAACCAAGATTTGACCTCCTCCTCAGCAAGGTGTACAAATCCTCAGGCTTCTAGTCTACTGGCATTTTCCAGGTGTCTCACTGCCATTCTGTTTATACTCAGGGCGTTGGAACTGAAAGATGATTTGGAAATGATCTAGTCTTAATGCCCTCATATCCAGATAAAAAAATTTGTCCAGAATGGTAAGTGATGCACCAAAGAAGACATCACTAGCTAGTACATGGTACTGAAAATAGATGTCCCAACTCCTAGCTTAGGGGCCTTTCTATCACATTATACCACTAATTACCTCACAAAATATCAGGAAACATCTAAATTATTCTCTAAATAATCTGACAATAAGAAGTCACCACCCAGGCCCTTGGTCTTTTGGCCAATACTACTTCTTTTCTACTTTTTAAAATATTTAATTCATCTCTCAGGATAATGTTGATGCCTTCATGATAAAATGAGTACCCATGGATTTCTTATGCACTTATTACCAAAAACTGGTCCAAGATTAGATTTTTAAATACTAAAATATTATTCAAGTATGTGTTTCAATAGTTTTAATCTGGTGGTCTTTTGCTCAGGGTGTCTTCCTTAAGAAATCTAGGATACAACAACCCTCACATTCACAGAATTTCTGGATTTTGCTGATTAAGTGTGTAGTCCTAGCTAAGGAAGGGTGAGTAGGAGAAACATAAAGGAATGGCTAAGGTCATTAGGTTCAGCTCTGCACATCATACTCTCTGAAGTCATGAATTGTTATTTTGTTTTATATCCCTTAGGGAGGGGGCTCTTATTTTGCAAAGATATGCAAGATCAGTGGAATAGATGTTTTAGAAGCTAAGGTACTAAAAATTATGGTAAAAAAAAAAAAAAAAAGTGATGGCCCTGGAAATGGAGGGGGGGAAATGCTTACCATTGATTCAATTCTCTGGCTCATTTCTGTGAAATTTTTAGAAGCCTCTCTTCCAAAATCATCATATAGTTTGTCAGTTGTAAATGACAATGTAGTATAGTAATTGTAGGCCTTCCTTTGATCTACAAGAAAAGAGATAAAAACCCATCATAATTTTTATCAGATGTGTGTAAAGCATTATCATTTTCCCATGCGGTGGTTGCTGGAAAGGCTGAGACTGAAAAGAATGTTTGTACTCATGTCATCATCTCCATCATCCTGCCCTGAGCTTCATGATTACCTCAGAAGAAAAGACAACAACAATAATCATCATGAGATTTAGAGTGTAAAAGCCATAAGAAATGCTTGGTGTTCCTATGGGTTAATTAGTCATGTGTTATCCATTCCTGGAGATGCAACAGGAGGTAGCAAGTCACGCCATCTGAGCATACACACAGGGATGGATTCAGAAGCTTCTCAAGAGTAAATGCATTTTTTTATTCCAAAAGTAGGTTTCTTCCATAGTTCTGGCCATAGGACTCTAGTGTAAGAATATTTATTTTGACTAAGGAATAAGATGAGCATAGGGTTTAAAATGCTAGGAGTTCAGTATATAATTTAAGAAGCTAGAGCTGCCACCTGGCATACACTTTCAGGGACACTACTTGGTTCCACCTGGCTCCCTTCTCACTCCTGACAGCCACAGGGATTGGAGCTTGTCTGCTTCCTTAGCCATTGTCTCCATTTTCTGCATCTAGTTTAAATAGCCATGATTGGGGCCTGCTGAAGATTCATTCAGCAAAGCTTTTCATCTATCCCACCATATACAAAGCAGGCACAGAGCCCTCAGAAAATTCATTAAACTAATATTAATGCCAACTACCTTTTCTGTGAGGGACTCTGTGCTGAGCATTGGAAATACAATGGTGATCAACACTATTGTGTGTGGTTATCACAGGAAAATGGAGCATGTTTCACCCAATCACAAGCTCTCTGCTCTTCTCTGTTGCTTCTTATTTGTTCCCTTTGCACTTAAACCCCAAGGAAAATAAAACTAACATTGGACACCTGTGTCCCAGACATACTCACATATCTCGTTTAATTTATAATGACCCTCATGGGAAGGCAGTACTATCCACATTTATCAGACACAGGATATAACCTCAGAAATGTAAATAAATTGCCTAACCCCAACATGAATAGCCAGAAAAAAACAGAACTGGGCTTCAACCCAAGGTCCAACTCCCAAAGCACAAATTTTCTTTACATACTGCTTCTTGGGGTGGAAGCAAACAAACAAACCCACTCACTATTATATGCAACTTATGCAAAATAACTCCTAGTAAATTTCAACAGAACGTCATGGCCACCAATCAGACTCTGACAAGGTCTGGAGTGACACGTGAAGGAGAGGGAAGTCAGGCTGGGGAGACTGAAAGGTCAAGGTCTGCTGAGCATTAGCCACCTAAGTGAGGTACTGGAGAGTTTTTACCTTCCTCCCCGCTTCCTCACCTCCCTTCCCTGAATAGCCAGTGCAAGCTGAAATGCAGGCAGAGCCCTGGCGATATACACAATTTTAAGTAAGGTTTTTAATCTATTGAAATATTGACTGATAGTTTCCCTTAGGTCTAAATTTGGGCCCAAGAGTCTGCATTTCTTCTAATAAGCTCATCTGCCAACCACTAGGCTGATGCTGATGGCACCCAACCACTTGTTGAATAGTAAGATCCTAAAGAGGAAAAGAACAGACTCTTCTATATCCTTAGACCTCTTTGGGTGTTGTTTATTTAATCATTAGATTGAATCATTTAAAATTGCCATTTGTGTAGGTCAAAAATGGTCAAATATCGGCAATTTCATATACTTCAGCCAAATAAACAACTTTTTTATTTGGCTGTAGTCAATCTTTTACTTTGCTCAAATGATGCAAACAGATCACTAAGTGTCAAAACATATTTCCAGTTGTCAAAATTATACGGCATGTGTATTTGTTGAAGAATACTATTGGGAATGTTAACAGAAAAGTAAGAAAAATAAGGAGGAACATAAGTTTTCTAACAGGTTTGTGATTCTAAAACCTACAATGATGTTACTCATAATAGATTCACCTTTTGTCACTCAAATCACAGAGGGGACAGGAATGCGGCTTCAAAGGCCTGTGGTCACACACAAATCTACGCTGTCCTGGACTTTATGCCAAAACAATGTTTCTTCAAGTCTGATCACTCCATCTTTATCTGTTTCTGTAATAGATTTGTTTGGTTTAGCTGGGTTATCTAGGTGTACCATCTCCAAGTGCACATGTGCTATATCCACTCACAGAGGGCAGGTCGCAATTATGACAGTAACACACATCACAGCAATCATTTATTCAGGTGTGCTGTGTGGGCAATAGAGACTGTGTTCCATATTACTCAACTGTGCATCCAAACAATAGGATCCAGGAACAGGTTACTGGAAAAATCTTGCCAGGTTTTCACTGTATGCATATGAGTAAGATTTTAAGCCTCTGTAAACACTTGGCTTGGGAGGAAGCAAAAGAGAAAAGTAAGAAACATTTTCTCTCACTCAGGTATGGAGACCCCTAGTATTAGGAATTCCTTATGAAGTCACACAAGCCAAAATATGCCCCTAGAAAATGTCATAGGTATGACTCACTTGTTTTTTGTTCCGTATTTAATAGACATTAATTAAGTTTCTAATATGTGCAAGAATCCTCTTAATTTCTGGAAATACAAAAAATGAATAAAACATAGACCTAGGCATCCATGGAGAAGTGTGATGATGCTTACAATATCATGGGACTCAATCTATACTAATAAAAAGGTAATATGCTAATTAGACTGGGTTGACCGGACATCTTCCAGTCATCCTGCCTTTCTTCTGGTGGCGGGGGTTGAGGCAGAGGCATTTAGGGGCAATCAAGCCGGCAGGGGAGCAAGCAGTTAGGGTTGAGATCAGGCCAGCATGGGGGAGCAAGCAGTTAGGGGCGAGATCAGGCCAGCAGGGGAGGACAGTTGGGGCAATCAGGCTGGCAGGGTAGGGCAGTTGGGGGCAATTAGGCCAGCAAGGGTAGGGCAATTGGGGTCTATCAGGCCGGCAGGGGAGGGCAGTTAGGCGGCGATCAGGCAGGCAGGCAGGTGAGCAGTTAGGATCCAGCAGACCCAGATTGTGAGAGAGATGTCCCAGATTGGAAAGTGTGCAGGCCGGGCTGAGGGACACCCCCCTCCTGTGCATGAATTTCATGCACTGGGCCTCTAGTATATTCACAACAGAGTTATAGGATTGTAAAGTTATTTTAGCTACTTTAAAAAAAAAAACATGCTCCAGAAAATTTTTCAAAATGCAGATACTTCAAATTCAAAGACCTGCATGTGGGCAAATTCTACCAAAAATAATCTTTAGATTACTTTTCTTTTTCTTTAAACTGCTCATTAATGATCCATCTTACTTGAATAATTAAGACTGGACTGTGTCTGCTAGCAGAAGATCACCAAATTACAGACCACCATTTCTCTTTTCAAGAAAGAAACTTCTGCAAATTCCCAATTAAATTAGAATCAAGTTATTAGCCTCTTTAGTTACAGGGTCTTGAACATCAAAGCATTATCTAGTCAGTGAGGGAGATATTAAACCAATAGGTCATAGTGGAGTCAACTAATTAAAACCTGAGGCAAAGTAGAAGGAAACTTCAGAAGGGTTGTCATGCCCTCAAAAAACAGTTCTGGAGTACCCTGAGGATCTTTCCAATAGCACAGCAGTGTTCACGTTTCATCTAGCAGTGAGGCACCCAATTACCGCAGAGTGAACCTCCTTGTAATTAGCCTTCTCAGCAGATCCTGTCCTCTTTACTCACTTATAATACATCCCAAGATGAGATTTAAAATAACAGAAATCAGCATTTCTTCAATAATATATCACTCTGAGCATTTTTCTAACTTACCAGCACAGAATAGAGCCTACTTATTCTTTGTAATCCCTGATTATGTGATTAATTTATTGGGCTGTCAGGATTTCAATGAGTTATAATTATTTTAAATCAAGGTGATTGCCCTATAACCTCAAACAACTCAAGCCACTGGACTCTAGCTATCCTATGGTCTTCCCCTAATTAGGACTTGATTATTAATGAATATAAAAACTAGCATGCTATTCCCATTAGGAAGCATTGCTTTATTAAAGATAGAAGAAAGAATCTCCTTGGCTTGTGAGGATTAAACATGAAACAAGGCAGGTAAAGAGTTCTTTGTACCAGCTATGCAAATGAATTGTAGTAACAAATGAATAAGCCTGTGGCTAGCCAAAACAGGAATGTAGAGGAGGAAATATTTGGGGTAAATCACATAATGCCAGGGCAGCCCATACTTACTGTATCTCACATAATGAACAATGAGTCCAATGCACACTGCCAGAACAATCAGGGATAAAAAGGTGATGAGGCCAATAACCCATGGCTTCACACATGTTCTCTTCGTGGCCCTGGCCACAGAAGACCTGAGAAAGCAAGCAAATAGGTGAATTATATCACAGTGTACACTGTACCCACTTCTTGGGTAAAACATATATTTCTGGGGAATTCAGGATACTCAAACAGATGATAGAATACTGTTTTGTTTAGAACACACCCTGGGCCCCAAGCTGCTAAGCCCAGTCTGGCTCTGGTTGCCTGACTTTTGGCAAGTAATTTGACTTCTCTGTGCCTCAGTTTTCTTGTCCATAAAGCAAGGATAATAATGATAAACCTATCTCATAGAATTGTTGTAGGGATTAAATAAATTACTGTATGTAAAATGCCTACAACAGTGCCTAACATGTAGATAGTGCAATGTAAATGTTAGCCATGATTTATTGTGCTGTCTGTGTGCAGGACACTGAGTTAGCACGGTAGGAGCTATGGAAATGTTTAAAGCATGTTTCTACCCCTCTAGAATCTTAAACTGCCCAAGAAATGTGTTGCAGCTTTTATCATACCAGGCTCCAGATAGAGTTTCTAATTCAATCTCTTTCTGTTTTTCTGATCTATATCCAAACAAGCTTTCAGGATACACATGAAAGATAACCAGCGGTCTGTTCTAAGAAAACTAAATGTTTGAGCTAATAATTACCTCTAAACGTCAGTGATGCTGCAGGGAATCCCTTGTTCATGAGACTCCCTCAGCCTCTCCCATTTGTTCTGCCTTCAGAACCATGTTACTGAAAAATGTCTGTCAACCTTCTTTGTGTTTGATTAGTAAAGTTGCTGTTTCCTTGTGTAACAATAGATACTAAGCAAACTCAAACACTAGAGAAAATGAAATAATATGTCAATTGGCTAAAGAGTTTGAATATGATGTTATTTTAAACTTCTTGAGGTATTTGTCATGCTGGTAGAATCAATGGCATGTATTCATACCTCCAGAGCACTGTCTGGTACATGAAGACTAGGGATAAGTATAGTGTTGTTTTGGAGGGGGACCAGAGATTGAATCAAAATAAAGATAATTCCAAGTCCAGCTCTTTCCTTACCAGCTTGGACAAATCACTTAAACTCTGAGCATATTTTCTCTGACAATAGGGACCGAAGAATATCCATAATTTCAAAAGCATGAGGTTGACTGTGGAACCCAGAATGAAATCATGAATTTGAGTTCTTAGAAACTGCAAAGCATTTTTCAATATCTATAATAATAAAAGCATAATATGCTCAATAGACCAGACAGCGGAACAACCTTCCAGACATCCTTCCAGACAAAGCCTGGGCTGTGAGGGCCGAGCCCTTGCACAAATTTCATGCATCAGGCACGAAAGTGTAAAGATCATTCTTAATTCAAGCACTGTATAAAAGCAGGTGGTAAGGCAAAAAAAAAAAATATATATATATATATATCTTGCAGAAACCAAGGGGACCCTATTTCCACGTGATATATGGCCAAGAAGTGATATCATTTTGATCCCTGCCACACCATCATCACATCCTGTCTCTGCCTCCATGTCCTGTTCTGTGTGAACATTGTTGCAGAAGTCAATGATGTCACCATTGCTACATGACTCTGCCTCTGCTGAAGGCCTGGGCTGTGGAGCAAGGCCCCTGGGACTCTACTTGGTCCTGTGACTTTCCCATGAGACTGTAGTCAAGGAAACTTCATCTTCCTCTACCCTATCTCTTCCATCACTAGTTCTCCCTTGAGTGGGATTCCAAACACCTGCTTTTAGTATGGCAATTATTGAAATATAAAAAGACTTCTCCACAGGAGGTTATTTTTATGTGCAAATGTGCCTAAGAAGCCTAAAAACTGACTACTGTTCCTGCATCTGTGAATGCTTGCTATACGCCTGTTGCAGAAGAAAGGAGATGCATATAGCAGACGTAAGCAAAATGTGGGGGATGGGAGGAGGGGACAGCCATGGGAGGGAAAGCCTTCTCTACTAATAGAAAAACATGCCAGATAAAGAATATGAATTTATAATAGAAGGAAACATGATAAAGCTATAAAAGTACATGATCACTATATAGAATTGTGAAATATGACAGAAGTTCTATTCTACGATAACTTTTTATCAAGACAGAAAAGTAAAATAATGCAGTCATTAGACTGATAGGGTAGAGCTACGTGTATTAACATGCAAAAGGTCAATTATATATTTTAATGAAAAAAATGTTGCAGGAGAATATGCATCCTGTGTCTAGTTTATGTAAATAAAACCATATATGTGTGTGCATTGCAAAATATATAGAAAGAGACAAAAATTATAAACAGTAAGAAGTGGAATAACAAAAATAAGAAACCTTTAACTTTAATGTGCTTTTTTGTGTTGTGGTGGATTTTTTCTAACAAGAAATATCATAGCTTTTGAATTAAATAGAAGAGAGAGGGGGGTTGAATTTCAAAAGATAATGAAAATGATTATGTGCCTTTTCATGGAATTTCTGTCACTATTGTGCCCAAAGTTACCAGGGTGTCCTCCCCTCCTGACCCCACCTTTTACAGCTATTTCAGTGATGGTCTTTGGTGCCTTTGAATGAGATAAGAGAGGTAGCATGGGACACAGAAAAAAGAGAAACCATCAAAAACACTTTGAATAAACAAGAGAGTGTATCGCTGAGCACCACCACCAATTTATTTATTGTACATTCTTGTACCAGCAGATTCAATTCTCTCTTATTTCCTCCACATGAAAAATAAGAATAATAATTCTAAGCCCCTGAATTATGTAGAGATGAAAAATGATAAAATATTGTATTACTTTGAGCTCCCAAGTAGAAAATTATTGTACAAATACCAAGGGCTGTTATTATTATCATTATTTTAATTATTAATAATAATAGTAATAACCACATTATTGAGATGTTTGTCATTTGAAACATTAACTCTTCCCTTCCCAGTCTGCATGGCATTGCTTTTCAAACTGATTTCACCCTGTTTCTTACTTACTTCTTTGTTGCTCTCTCAGCAAGTGATTTAATACTGAATTTCTCCAAATTAGATGTGGTAGAAGTGTGCTAAAAAATCATTAAAATGGAGGAATTAAACCATTTTATATATCAACAGAAACATGTAATTAACCCCCTTCTGCACATAAACCCTTGTCCAATCATCATTGTGGCCTGTTGAAACTTATCTGAAGTTCCTCCCATAAAATTACCTTCAGATAGACTGGTTGAATTCTAATAGCTTCAGTGGCATCAAATTTCTTTCTTTCTATTATTTTTCTTTTCCATTTGGGGACATGTGTGATTAGACAAAGAATATAGCAGGTGAATAAAACAGTTAAAATATGGGTACATTTTTATAAGCCCAAAATTGCCAAAAGAAAAGTTATATGTCCAGAGTTGCATTATCATTGTCACTCTTTAATGAGTACTAAAAAAGAAAAGCAGCCCAGCTGGTGTGGCTCAGTGGTTGAGCATTGACCCATGAATCAGGAGGTCATGGTTCAAGTCCCAGTCAGGGCACATGCCCCAGTTGGAGGTTTGACCCCCAGTAGGGGGCATGCAGGAAGCAGCCAATCAATGATTCTTTCTCATCATTGATGTTTCTATCTCTCTCTCCCTCTCCCTTCCTCTTACTGAAATCAATCAAAACTTATTTTTAAAAATAAAGAGAAACGCAAAACAACTACAACAAAAACAATGGGGGGAAAGGTACTAACAAATAAACTTTATGGTAAGCACTAGGGAATGAGAAGACAAAGCTCACAGTGCTTCAAAGGAAAGTTCACCAGAAAACCCCTACACAACACCACCACCATGGACTGATTGATGAGGATCTTCAACTCTTTGCTCATTATCTATACCTAGGGGCCCAGTGCATGAATTCGTGCACAGGTGGGGTCCGGCCGGCCCGCCCTGATCAGACGGATCGGGCTGGGCCTGCGGGGAGAAGGGACAATGGGAGGTTGGCCAGCCAGCCCTGCCCCCGATAGGGGAATGGGGTAATCAAGGGTAGGGCCAGCCGGGGGAGGGGCCATGGGCGGTTGGCCAGCCAGCCTGCCCCCCTTGGCGAAATCCTGGTCTAACTCCCAGTCGAGGGGACAGTTTGCATATTAGCCTTTTATTATATAGGATGGTAAACAGCATGAATGTTCTTAGTTCACCTGTTCCACCAGGTCAGTCCAGCTGAGCTATTTTGAATGAACATGTGCACAATATCTGTAAAGCTGGTGGTACCAAAGCATTGTTATCAACCACTTAACCCAGAGGTCAGCAAACTTTTCTGTGAATGTCCAAATAGTAACTAAGGCTTTCTGGGCCACACAATCTCTGTTGCAGCTATTCAACTCTGCCTTTGTAGTGCAAAAGCAGGCAAAGACAATGAATAAACAAATGAGCATGTCTGTGTTCCAATAAAACTTTATTTCTGCACACTGAAATTTGAATTTCCCAAATCTTTGCTTGCCGTGAAATATTTTTCTTCTTTTGATTTGTTTTTAACCATTTAAAAGTGTAAAAGTCATTCTTAACTCAAGCACTGTACAAAAGCAGATAGTAAGGCAAATTTGGCCTTTGGGCCATAATTTACTGATGGTTGACTTAAGCAAGAGCCGGCAAGTCAATGCTAATTGCGTTGGGAAGCTATAATGGTCTTTTCTTTTTCTAGTCTCACTTTCATAGCAAAGCTAATGTAGTTTAACGCTAATCCCATTGTCACTGAACTTGTTCTGACAATTCTCACCAAAACTTGTCCTATAGCTTGACAACAGATTTCTCTCTGGTCTACCATGGCATTCTCCATTACAGTAAGCTGTCTTTCTAGAAGGGATATGCTAATGGCGGAGACTGCTTGAAACCCAAGTCAGCCTCAGTTAGCCTAGTATTCCCCCTCTCTCCCATGAGCTTTCAAGCTCTCTGCCTTGGCTCCTGCTGCTCCTATGTGGAGTAACTTAGAGTCTTTTTTAATACGCATATGTATAATTTATGTAAAACAAGTTACCAAGGTGGCCCACTCACACCTGAGTCCCTCCCCTTAGCTCTTGCTTCCCCAGGATGGCCCATTTGATCAGTGCACCAATACTGTAAAGGGCTGAGGGTTATTAGATTGTTTATGTGTGTGTGTGTAATAGAAAGAACTTTTTGAAAGTTAAATTTATTTTCATCTAGTAATATATGCATATTGTCTAAAAAATGAAATGCGACTACTTGCCACTTAAGTCTTTAGCAATTGTTTTTTATTTACCTCTGAGTTTCTGAATAATGTTCTCACATAGAGTCTATCCTTTGCTTGCATCATAAAAGCCTGTGGGTATTTAAGAGCCAATTCAAAAAATCTATTCACTTCAGTTAAGTCTAGTCATCCCCATCTCTGAATATCACAGCTAACTATGCATTTTGAGCTCTTTGAGGATAGGGTCTAATCCTTACTTATTTCTATATTCTCTGAACACATGCTCAAGGAATATTCCAAGAGGGAATTGAAACTGACTAAACAAATTGAATCAACCATTTGTCAGTATCACATATGGGTTTTGAACTCTCTTAAAACACTCTTGTCTGCCATAGTCTTGGAAAAGAACTTGGAATATGACACACAAAGAAAGACAGGTCAGACATTGTAAAGTATAATTGCTATTTAAGTAAGCCTGATTTCCATAAGACACTTTATATAATAATGAAGCTTTGGTTAATATTTCTATTTCACCTGTGTTTAAAATATGTGATTTTCCAAATTGATTTGATCTACCTACTATAAAGTACTATCATAGTACAAAAAGTGAAAAATGCAAATAAAAGGACATTAATTTCAGGAGACACATATTATTTGGGATCACTGAATGTCTGTATGTTATAATATCTAGACAAAAGCATAATGAAAGATACCACAATAAAGTAACAATATAGTCCCTTATGATATTGCTAATTCCCTATGTCAGTACTTAAGATTTAAAATATAATTTATTTTTTTTTATTTTAAGTGTGTCTGCAGCTTATTTCTTTAGCTCATAGGATTGTGTCTCCTTGTCCTATCCAGACAAATCCTTCAGATGGTTTTTCTTACCAGAGGCATTGGTGAGATCTGCCATCTTTTTTATAATTTCTACAATACAACTATAAAAATATCCAGGATAAAACTAAAAATCTGGCCCTAGCTGGTTTGACTCAATAAATAGAGTGTTGGCCCTCAAACTGAAAGGTTCTGGGTTCAATTCCAGTCAAGGACACATACCTAGGTTGCAGGCTCAATTCCCAGCCCTGGTCGAGGCGCATGCTGGAGGCAACCAATCAATGTGTCTCACACATCAATGGTTCTCTCTCTCTCTCTCTCTTCCTCTCCCTTGCACTCTCTCTAAAAATCAAAGGAAAAATATTCTCGGGTGAGGATTCACCAAAAAAAGACAAACTTAAAGTTTGTATATGTGTGCCTGGATTATATGTTTTCACTGACTTTTAAAACAATACAAACAAATTGCTCCTTAATAAAAGTGCAAAAACATATTCTGCCCTGTCTACAGTTATACAAACACCTCAATAAAGTGTCTAATATCATCAACCTGGTCCTTGGACTAAATTTTGTGTGCACTCCCTACAATAGTAACTATGAATAGTTCTCAGAGAGAAGTTATAATTATAACAAGGTGGGAGTCTAATTACTAGACAGCTGTTTCCGTTTTATTTTTTACAACACCAATGTAATGGTGTGAAGCTCATTGTTTTTAGTATGAATGTTTTTACTTATATTCTACCTTGTTCTACACTGGATTAAGGTGGCTTATAAAGAGATTTTATATAGAGATAGATTTTATATATATTCTATATAAAATATGGTATTAAGTTAAGTTTAGAGATGAAAGGATAAAGCAAAATGTAAGTGAAAAGATAAAATGGGAATAGAATTAAAACTGTATTTAATAATTCCCATGTAGACATTTCCTTAAGTCAAGCCACAATATTTACACCTCTCTGGACAAAAAAAACAAACAACCAAATTTTGGTCAGGTACAGTCTTCATGGCACCCATAAGATAAAAACTGAGCAGTTGCTCAGAAGCAATACAATTCTTTCAGTTCCTCATTAAAAGAATCTATATAATAAAAGCCCAAGTGACCGTTACGGCGGAACGACCAGAATGACCAGTCGCTATGATGTGCACTGACCACCAGAGGGCAGACACTCAATGCAGGAGCTGCCCCCTGGTGGTCAGTGTGCTCCCACAGGGGGAGCACCACTCAGCCAGAAGCCGGGCTCACAGCTGGCGAGTGCAGCGGTGGTAGTGGGAGCCTCTCCCTCCTCCATAGCCGCGATAAGGAACAGCAAGCAGGCGGGCGGTAAGGAGAAAGGACTGAGAGAGGGCTCCTGGAGTGCAAGAGGATGCAGGCTGGGCTGAGGGCACACCCTCCCCCAACCAGTGCACGAATTTTGTGCACCGGGCCTCTAGTACTATATAATGTAATGAACTATGTTCTCTAAGCTATTCTTAGCACAGAAACAAAAATTTGTTTTATAATACTCTTAGAATGTCCCTCAATTCTAACAAATGGCATCAATTACTATTCAGTAAAAGCAATATGATATGGGGCAAAGCAGTGTGAAATCATTCAGATACCAAGTTCTATATTTTTTGTCTGACAACAGTTCCCTAATCATTATTGAAATGGCTCCTTATGGCATTTTCACAAAGTATCTAAAGATTATTGAAATCATAGACATTAAAACAGTGTTGCTTATTACAGTAGTAAGTTTTTAATAAACATAGTATTGCTTTGTACAGTAGAAAGTTTATAATAAATATTGTAAATGACAGAAAACCCTACCTCTCATTAAACTTTAACTTAGGCAAAACCCATAGCTTAACCATGCCTATATTTAACCAACCATAAAACTGCAGTGATAATCTTTCTTCCCACTTACTTTAACAGGAAGTTGTGAAGATAGCACCTGATATCATCAGACTTTGTTTTATATAAGCATTAGTGGCAACTCAATGGTAAGGAATGTCTCTGATCTCCACTGTGCTATCATCAAGGTCTTTATTAAGTTCCTAACCACAGATGGTACAGCATAGGAAATTTAAGTTGACACTCTAACCTCTAGAAATTTACAATCATAGATAGATGGGACACAAAAAAAATTAAAAATATTATTAAGTAATTAGTTATTCATTTATAGGCTCATAAATTAAGCTATTTAACCCTTAACTCCACTAATATATTTGTTCTTTTCCTCAAACTCTTTCCAGTTCCAGATAGTAAGTTGGCATGATCTGAGTAAATACTGTTTAAAAGCAGCAGTTTCCCACAGAAATGTTGACAAGGAGTGCCATTGCAGCTCATCATAGGGAATTATACACACTTAAAAATATGGAATAAAAATAAGAATTAATGGGGAGTGTGTGAGTATGCCATGGCAAGTCTGTCACAAGAAAAATGATTGAGAAACCTGAGCTACAGATGCTTGAGGCTGCTAATATATAACGCAGACTTTCATTCATTAACTTTATGCATTGTTAGATGCCTTTCTACCAAGTTTTTCTTGTGACTTTGTCTAGATACCTCATGTAAGAGTTGGCATGATATAGTGGAAATAACTCTGAATTTGAAGACTAATTGCCTGTGTCTTAGTTCTAAGGGTTCATTTAAAGATTAAGTCCTTTCATCTAAGTCCTAAGTTTCTCAGGTGAGAAATCTATCATATTCAACATCATAAATTCTAGCATCTTCTAACCCCCAACTTGTATGATGTTGAATGTGCTTTCATAGTTTTCATTTTTTTTAAATATAATGGAGATTTATATTTTTCATGTTATAATAGGGTAGAATTTACTATGCAAATTATATCATAATATTATAAGAAAAGTATTCTTTTATCCAACAGAACCAAATATTTTCAGTTACCAATGTCCATGGCCTTAATTCATATATATATGCTGATGGCTACCAAATCAATAACTTGTCTAAACTTCAAACCCATATAGCCACCTGCCTACTCTTTACCACAACATTTGAATGATGATATTCTTCTCATCATTTAAATTTAACATGACTATGGTAGAAACTCACAGGTGCCTATCCCAAATATTTGTTCTTTTTCCTTAATAATAGAATCTTTGATTTGGGGTTGGGCCTCCTGGAAAATAGAATAATGTCCATTATCCATAGGAGTCTCATTTAAATAAGTTCTAACCAATGGAATCTCTGTTCCTATGGCTAGAATCTTGATGTGCATGTCCTAGCTAAAATACGTAAGTGCCAGTTGGAGCTCAGCAACCATATTGAACCATGATTTGGAGGATATAAGTTTATGCCAGCGGGACCTCATGACAATAGGAGCCTAGATTCCTAATTACTTTGTGAACCTACCTATCAGCCATCATCTGCCTGCCTTAAGACTTGTTTTACATGAAACTGAAATAAAATTACATTTCATACACTAAAGCCACTTTACCCTAGATTTCCAGCTACTCATAGCTACATTTAATATATTTACAATATACAAAAGAGGTTAATTGCAATCAGGTAAATACTATTTTTATGGAACTATCGTTGGGAAAAAAGGACATCAAGAAACGTACTTATTCTCATGCAATCCTATCTAATAATAGAGTAACATGTAAATTACCATCACTCCGCTATGCCCACGATTGGGCGGCGGGAGGCTGGGGGGCGGGACTCGGGGTGGCCTATCCGGCCACTGAGAGGCACAGATCCGCTGCCACTGAGGGGGGCTACCCTGCTGTTGAGAGGCACAGGGGGCGGGACTCCCGCCCCCTGTGCCTCTCAACAGCCAGATCTGCGGCCTCTGAGGGGGCCTGCCGCGGACACCCAGCGGCCCCTCTCAACAGCAGGGTAGCCAGGTGTCTGCGGCAGCCCCCCTCAGCGGCCGTTGAGAAGCACAGGGGGTGGGAGTCCCGCCCCCTGTGCCTCTCAACAGCAGGGTAGCCCCCCTCAGCTGCCGCGGACCATCAAAAGCGTGGGAGCTGGGTGCCTGTCTGCTCCGGCACCAGGCCTTTCAGAAGCCTCCGCTGAGCCGGAGGCTTCTGAAAGGCCTGGTGCACCAGTGGACAGGCACCCAGCTCCACCACGAAAAGCGAAAGTGTGTAGGGGACCCTACACGTGCATGATTCAATCATGCACTGGGCCTCTAGTTTCTGTATATGAGAAGAGGACAAAAATACTTTTACTTAATATTCTCTTGCAGCATAAATTTGAAATACAAGTAATACATCTAATACCAATAAATCAGGATAGCAAGTTTCTATTAAGGATCTCATCATAATAAGCTCTGGGACTTTAAACAAATGACTTCCATTTTCTCACTTAGTGAATAATGGTCTGGGCTGTAATATCAGAAACTTGGGTTTAGTCCTGTCTCTTCCTCTTACAGCTAGGTGGCTCTGAGCAAATTACCCTTTACACCTGTCTGCTCTAAGAATCTATGAGTTAGGACAATGATCAGCCATGAAGTGTAGAGTTTAGTGTAAGGATTTCGAACTCTACTTATGAAACCTTAATCTATCTTTGCTTTGAATCCAGTAATATATGTACAAGTGCTTAGCTATGGCTTCAATGTATTGTATAGATTGAAAGGTTGGTTTGTAATATTTTGGATATATTATTTGCAATCTCTGGTATTCTCTTGATTAGGAAAATTGAGACACTAAGATTAAACTAATTGTTTGAAGAACAAGGGAAGTTAGCTCTGTTTAATCAAGGGCAGTTAGGCATCAATCAGGCTGGGCAGTTAGGCATCAATCAGGCTGTCAGGGGAGTGGTTAGGGGGTGATCAGGCTGGCAGGCAGAAGCGGTTAGGGGCAATCAGGAAGGCAGGTAGGCGAGCAGTTGGGAGCCAGCAGTCCTGGATTGTGAGAGGGATGCCCGACTGCCCGGGATCAGGCCTAAACGGGCAGTCGGACATCCCTCGAGGGGTCCCAGATTAGAGAGGGTGCAGGCTGGGCTGAGGGACACACACCCCCGTGCACGAATTTCATACACCGAGCCTCTAGTACTTCTATATGAATCCAAATGGTAATAGTAATAATAATAACAATATTTTCTGGGGCATGTAGACACTTGTGTTAATTTAACTTTTCTACTTGACAGTATTGGACTCAGGTGAACTGGGAGAACAAATTCTATCTCTAATATTGATCAATATTCCTGTGACCACATGCAAATTACCTAATCTTTGAAGGTTGTATCCCTTACCTTATAGAATGGAGACAGCAATTCTTGCTATCTACCAGCCTCAGAGGTGGAGTGAGATGGAAAAAGAAAGGTCACTATGCTATTACTTGAGGGACATTTTCTGATAATTCTGGATGCAGTAAAGGGTGTGAACAGGTAAGGAAGAGACCTCCTCTGTATCTATGCTAATTAAAGCCTGGGGAGGATCATAAAAAGAACATCCACATTTTGAATCCAAGCAGCACACAAGACAATTAAATTAGCATAGCAATAGAACCACCTAAGTAGGTAAAGGAGACATTATGAAGATTGTATAGCATTGTAATAAGAGCATAGGTTTGGAGTCAGATGGACCTGGCTTAATTCCCAGGTCTGCCATTTATTGCCTTTGGGCAAATAATGGTACCTGTGAGCCTCAGTTTCCTCATATGTAAAATGGGTATAATACTATAATCATAAGTTGTTATAAAGATTAAATGTGTATGATATTTTAGAAAAGTAGTTGGAACATAGTACATGTGAAACAAATGATAACATTACTTTTTTTCTGCACTGACTCATAGTTTGACTTTAAACAAAGTGCTAAATCTTTCCATAGCTTTTGCAGCTTCAAAAAAAAAAAAAAGATATCTGACAACTTCAGATGAAAAGTTGCAAGATAGCATTTAATGATGACTGTATGGTACTTTGAATTCCCCGAAGCTTATGATACTTCGAATACCACCTCAGAGTTAGTATTCTAAAAATCTCAGAAATTGCCCAACCATGCAGGTGATACATATGCCTGGGAGAAGATTGTGCTTGCAGGTTCTGGCATGACTTGGTGTCTCTGCAGCCTGTTTTTCTTTCTCAACCTCTTAAAACTTTCCTAATCTCTAATCCACTCATTTCTAAACCTATTAAATTGTGCTTGAAACTGAGAGCATTCATCACAATTCTCACTCACCATCTTTGATGAAAACATGTCCAAAGAAGTATGCTTTGAGAAGTTTTTAGTAGACTTCTAAATCCTAACCCTGACAAAGCCAAGAAATGTAGCCAGAGCACCCATTTCAGCACCAACCATCTTGGAAGACCTGCTCCACAGCTGCCCAACTCACCTCATTCCCAAGCACTAACGTTTCAGACACTACAAACCTTATGAACCTCTGTGCTGATATTGAAGCACGTATTGGGCAAATAATGTTGCTTCTTCTTCTTGAATGTTTCTATTCATTCCCTCTTTATAGTGAAGCAATGACATATTTTTGGAGGAAAGCAGAAAGCAATGGAAGAATAACAAAGGTCTATTACACAATTATAGATACTATAGACTGATGAATTCCCTCCATGAAATGCTGCACTAAGATGAACTTGATTTTCACACAGTAGCAAATGTTGTAATCATTTTTATAAAATAGGGATGATGTAATTGAAGTGCTATACTCTCAGTCACTGATAGCCTTTGAGATAGGGTGAGAAAGTTAGGTCATGTTCTTATTTAAATACAAAGACAGTTTGAAGAATATTAAATAAGGGCAGTTCACGCACTCTTGAAAATGTTTTTAAACCCTTCCTTCTTAAGCATATATGTGCATTATTTCACATTAATCTGTATATGATCTGTTTCTTTGCTTATACATTGTATAGGCATGTATGGGTATACCTACCTACACATACATCTTCTCCATGTATGAATATACATGTGTGCATGTTTCCCATTTCTCTGTTAGACTGCAAACTTTCCAAAGACTCTTTTTCTTAGGCCCCCCACACCTGATAGACAATGTGTTACAACAGAAAAGTGTAGACTTTAGAACCAGAAAGGCCAAGGTCAGATTCTAGATTCAACACTTAACTGACCCTGGACAATCTGAGCTGCTGTTATTTCATCTTTGAAAACAATGATCACAATAACTGCTTCTCAACGTATTGTCCAAATTAATTGAGGTACCATTTTACAAAGTGTATAATACATATAGATGCTCAACAGATAGTTTCCCTCCACGCAAAACTGAGTACACAATGAGAACTCACTACAAGCTGTTACACGGACCAGGACTGATCTTAGCTGAACGGAGAAGTGAGGCCCAGTGTTAAACACTTGGAGCACGATCATAAAGCAACCTTGGACCTAACTCTCAATACAGTGGCCCTTCAGCATCACTATCTATTGACTAATTTCAGGGGGGAATATTACTAGATGAATTTTATATCAAGGTTTTCCCTGTAAACAAACAGATTTTTAATCTGAAAATGACCACCCTCCCTGTTTGACACAAACTACCCAAATAATGCCAGTAGCCTCTCTTCAGTTTCCCATGTCTCCTTAAATTATCTTCTCCTCCTTAATCATCACTACTTTGCATAAATGAGTGCTCTTTTTCCCTTGAAGGGAAAGGTGACTAGGGAAATAGCACCTCCCATTAAGATATAATTATACCAATTTAAATTTTTAAAAAGGGCTACCTCTTTAAAAGACGACCGATTCCATTTCTGCCTTAATTTCTTTATATCTTACCATCTCCTTTCTTTTTTTTATGGCTTTACAATGTATCAATTCTTCTCAGACTTTTAGTACAAATAAGAATTACCTTGTGTAACTTCTAAAAAATACATTTCCCATGCCTCAACCAGAGATTTATTAGAATTTCTGAAATGAGAACTGGATGTTTCTATTTTAATATGCATCCAGTGAATCTAATGCAGGAGGTTCATGGGCCACATACTGAGAGACAATCATATCCCACTGAGTAAAAATTAAAGTTGCCCATGATGTTTAATTTAAATATGACTCATTTCACCTTCATCTATTTAAATGTGTGTAAATATTAATGTTTATAAATTTTGTCTGCTGACCTGTAATTCTTATCAGTGGTTGCTAGTGAATACAGTCAGCATGCATCCCCATCATCAGTATATATACAGGGTGGGCAAAAAGTTGGTTTACATTTGCTCATATGGAAAATAATACAATAAATAATAAATAATAAATGAATAAACTTTCATGTACTCATAGCTGTAAACCTACTTTTGCCCATCCCTGTATTAATAAGTAGATTCTTCTCTACCCAAATCTCCTCCCTATAAACTTATTCTTGATAAAGTTTTCTTTAACTTTCTGCTATGGGTGTTTGCTCATAAAATTCACATGTTCTCTTCATGCTCAAAAAACAGTATAAAATAAGAATTTGGGGGAAACAGCAGCATAAAAAGAATGTTTACATAGTCTAAATTTCTTCTTACCCTTAAATTCAAAAATAGTGATTCTCATTTAGAACAACTAGAGTAGGGGTGGGGGCTACCAGAAATTTGACTAAAGAGGAACGTGCCATTTAATAAAATGCTCCATCTGTTTCTTATATGACTTCCCAGTTATGAATCAATGTTCTTAAAGAGAAATTGCCTGCATATATCCTAGTATTTCAATCATATTTCTTTCACACAAGCATTGCTGTTGGTACACTTACTCCAGCAAATGTGCATAGTAAATTTAACCCCTTCTCACTCTAGTCCATTCTTTTAACATCACCAAGGTCAACTCAAACATGATACACTCCACTTTTTTAGATCATGATGGTATTTTGTTCACCTTTCTTTTTTATCCTTGATATGTACCTCCATCTCCTCTGAAACAGGACTTAAATAGATACATCTTTTGCTTCAAATTAGAGACTATACATAGAAAAATTCACTCCAATACCCCCCCTCCTTATAGCTCCTCTACACAAATCCCAGACTCACTCAGACCCAACATAGAACAAACCTGAAATCTATTGGATATCTTGAGTTTGATAGAGATTCTAACTTTAAATAAAAGACTATTTTATATGGTAATATTATTAAAGACAATGCAGGCAAAAAGTGTAAGACATAAAACCATCAAGGACTATAGAGAAATACATGCAAAGGCAGGGAGCCTTAAAAAACCTGACTAAATCTGTAGTGTCTTTAGCTCTTAGTTTCTCCATGAACATGTATAGAAGAGTATTAAACTTCTCATGACAAATATGTAGAACTCTCTATCAATGACAGAGCCTTCTTCTCAAAGTAGAAATCAATCTCAATAAAAGATATACCAATACATCAACCAGAGAAAATAAAATTTTAATCTAAAGATAAAATTATTTTCAGAGTCCAAATTTATACATGGAGACCTGGATAATGTTTCATTTCTATCTTTGAAAGAAAACAACCCCAAAATAATTATGATTAATCTATTAGAGAAGTTGATTGTGGGCAGGTACATCATTAGATTTATTTTTAAATCCAGCTATAATAGTCTAGTCATAATGTCTTTTGAAATTATTACTCACTCTTATAAGACATGTACAAATTTTTAAAGTTAAACTATTTACTTAGATAAATAAATGTAATTTGGATCTGCATGATTTCAGATTTCTTTATCATGTATGTCGTTGAAAATAAGAGTATTTTCTCATAAGACAAAGCTAAAACATGTCCTTTTAGCCCAAGTTAAAAACTTGTCCTTTTCTTCTTCAAACAAACAAAAAAAAGCAACTAAAAGACAGCTGTTCAAGCAGTATGTACCTTTATCTGTTGTTGAACTCTTCTGAAAGTATTTAGAAAAACATTTTTGGATAGGACACTAGAGAATAAGAAACAAAAATACAGAAAGAATAGAAATCTATTTCTTGATGTAATTTCATGTTAAATATTAAAAGTATTTTTCTATGTTACACAAAATAAACCAGAGATCTATACATTTCTTGGTGTGGTTTATGTCTCATTTTAAACTACAAGCTAACTTAAGACAAAAAAAAAAAGGAACTCACGGATGCATTTCTGACCAGCAAGGAAGAGTCCTGTGGAGACCGAGGTCTGCAGTCAAGTGTACGCATCCAGGCTCTATCAGCAACTTCCTGGGCTGGATGAGGTGAAGAAAGAAATCACTGATGATCTAAACAGAACCAGTCTGACAGGTCATGGCTAGTATGATGGGAACTGTTTGTGTAATAGTAGGACAAAGTCAGATGTTATAGGGAGCTAGAGAACATAAATAATTTATAAATACTTTCTAGGAGTGGAAACTTAAAAACTATTGTCTTAACACTCTAACTTAAAAGTGTTAATGTAAATCTGAATATTTCAAAAAGCCAGATGTTTAACTCTAGAAAGAAACTCTAAAGCCATCTTGCTCAGCCTCTTCATGTTTCCAGTGAAGAAACCGAGGTTTAAGTTGAATGACTTGGTGAAAATCCCATAGTTTATGAACCACCAAACCAGGAGGAACGCTCATTTTTTGTTGTTTGTTTTCATAACTAATCTGACATGCTTTCCACTCTACCATGCATAAAATGAAAGTTTTCCTTTGGTATGGACTATAATCAATCATTGAAAATATAGTAGAGATTAGAAAAGCATTAATATATTAAAATTATGTGTCATAATGATACTGCTGTAATTTACCCAGTAATTAATTAATTAACAGGAAAGGAGCAAAGGGAAGGCCAGATAATATAAGCATGCCTTTTGTACAGCTATACCAGAAAGCTGCAGTTTAGCACTCTCCAGCTCTGTTCCCCGCTGATCCTGGGGGAGGGACTGGACAAAAAAAGAATAGACACATGCCCAGTAAGGTCTGAATGATAGGAGAAAGGTGATTGTTTGTCATTCACACCTGGGAGCAGGGCATTGGCCAGAATAGGCATGGCCACTACAAGGGCACAAAATCTGAGATACATAAACTCCTGAACAAAGGGAGTTCCCTCTCTTGGGCTCAGCTCTCTTGTTGCAAGGGGTGCCCTCCTCTGCACTCACCACATGGCCCACAGCCATGTGGGCTCTCCATACACAATGGACGATGGACTAAAATTAGCCTGATGCTGTGCTAGACTCAACTCCACGGTGGAACGGAACTTTGGACATTGGCCTTGCTTTTAGTTCTACTAAAGCCCCAGCTCCACATTTTCCAGGACTGATACAAGGGAAATGGGACTTTGGAAACCGAAGGATATAACTTCATGAAAAGAAAGCTTCCTACTATATCTAATCCTCCCATGGGGGCCTCCAGAAATTATTATTCCTGTGGTACCCCAAGAACCCCACTCCCACTAGTAACAGAGAAATTCCACTTGTGCAATTCTCCAATAGCAATAGTTTCTCTAGAAAAGTTAAGTAGTTTACAAACTAAGACAGTATATTTATTTCATTATGCTAGAGACACGCATATGAGCCAACACTGAATCATTACTGTCTTATTCCTGGAAAGTGAATAATATATTATTAAATATGTTCAGGCCTAGCCAGTGTGCTCAGTGGTTAGAGTATCGGCCCATGCAACAAAGGGTCATGGGTTCCATTCCTGGTCAAGGACATGTACCTGGGTTGCAGGTTTGATCCCCAGCCCCATCAGGGCTTATTCGGGAAGCAACCAATTGATGTGTCTCTCTCATATAGATATTTCTCACTTTCTCTCTCTCCCCTACTCTCTCTCCCTTCCACACTCTCTAAAAATCAATGGAAAAAAATATCCTCAGGTGAGCATTAACAAACAAAAATGTGTTCTCATATGTGTATGCAAAACTCTGTGTATTTGTGTCACGTTTAATCTTTAAATTGCCTTCCCTAATCCCCATAGAGTATGTGTTTCTCCTCTGTGCTCTCATGGCATCATAACATTTAGCATATTATACTAGAATTTTTTGTGTACTTGTATCTCAACTCCACTAGACTGTGAACTCTTAAAAGAAATAAACCTATTCCTAAATCATATGGCTCTCAAATTATGTGTGAAAAGGAGGGAGAGAAGGAAAGTATAAGGAGGTATGTGTAACTAATCTTAAAAATCACCATAAAGTAAGCAAATAGATTCTGTTTAATGTTCCTATGCATCCATTTATCCAATGGCTCATCTGAACAGATATAGAAGTTGGAATCCACAGTGAAGTGTGGGCTTAGGCTGCCAAGAATTGAATCACTCTTTAGCAGTGACCCCCAAAAAGCCTCTATGTTGGGGCACATTGTACTTGGGACTAGAGAGAGCATGGCATCTACCCTTTGTTTCTGGTCAGTAGATTACAATTCTGTAGAATAATATTATATAAACTTGAAGTTAATTACTATATAGTATCAGTTTTCTGTCTACTCATTAGAAAGAGCAATTTAGCCAAAAATAAAAAGGTAACAATAATGAAGTAAAAGCTTCCATGTTATGAGATTAAACTGTTCTTATTATACAGTCTTTAAAAAGTGAAATCCTCACTAATGAAATGTTAATCTGGTTGAATAATACCATATTTTATTTTATACTCATGTTTTATGGGAATATTAATTATACTCTTGCTTTTGAAGAAAAACAGAGAGTCTTCCTCAATCAAGGAATAACTATGGGCCAAGAATTGTCAGACTCATTTTAACAGAATCTCATGACTTTTTTTTAAACCAAAATCCAGATTTCAAACTCAAATACCAGTAAATCTTTTTATATGGTCTTATGGTCCATATACTTAGGATTATGTATTCCTAATGATGAATTGTTTAAAACCCTATGAATATAAACTAGAATTTATAGAAAACCAGAGATTAAGGCTATGTAAATAGAAGATAAGTGTATATCAGCCTAATGATATCAAAAGATAACCATAAGAACATGCTTCCTATGTTAATATCTTTCATTCAGGCTACTCAGGGAACATAAACAGTGTGTGCCATCAAATTTCATTATATTACTTACACTTTAGTATATATTTGAAGAATGACAGGGAAAGAAGGAGGAATGAAACAATGGACTCTATCAAATGGAGTATTGCATGTACTTAAGCTTTTCTTTGATAGCGATTCTTAGAGTTGTAGGATAAAAAGCACAATCATTGTTTGAATTAATTGATCTCTAAGAGAGAAAAAAAGGCTCTTAGAGCAAAAGTTTGTCTTTCATTCAAATATTTATTTTCTGTGTTTCTGTTTTTCAGAAGTCATAAATTATATTCTGTAATCCTTTTGCCCTAAATTATGGTGTGAAGAAAATGTATTCAAAGATGTATCCCCCTCTTTGTGTCTGAGATCAGGGCAGTCAGTCTCCCTGTGTCCTCCTGTGCAATGAACAGCAAAGTCAGAAGGAATATATTTGTTGCCTTGAAACCCACAGCAGACGTTACATTGCATAATTAGTAAAATAGCAACATGACCACAGGCATTTTTACCAGCCAACAAACCATTCCATAGTCTTTCCTGTACACGTCAGTGTCATAACAATGAGGCATGTGATGGCTGTAAGCATGACTATGCTAAAGAAGTACAGTGCCAGAGTGGCTAGTCATGGATGATTTTTATCATTTTTTAAATATCCCCCAGCTTGAACCAAGTTATTTGATGCCAGATAATACATGGATGCACATGCATGGTATTATGATTAATTTATGAGAGCACTTGAAGTTATAACATAGCTTATCTTTGTATTGCTAGAGCAATCCTTTTATTGGCCAATTAATTGGGTCGTACATTATAGACTGACCACTGTCATTAAACTAGTGAATGAGCTAGTTAGCAGATAAACACAGCTATTGTCATTTGCAGATCCATTTCCTCCTATGATGTATTGTTTTGAAGGGCCCCCTGCACCTTAATTTGCTTAAGCTGAGAAAACAAAGAGCATCAATATAACGAATTAATCTTTGCTTCTATCTCAGCAAAAAGAGATCATGTAAAAGAGAAGCTGAAGAACAAGCTATTAGTCTTATCAGTAACTTTTCTGTGTCAAAATATAATTCTGTGACACAAAATATAAGAAAATATAATTTTCTTAGCCAAAATATAATTTGTTTTCTCTATTCCTCTAAGATGTTCTGCATCTGCTATAACTGTCTTCAAAATGCTGGAGATAATTTTTCTGGCCAATAAAGGAGGCTCTCTTAAGCTTTACAATAGATAATGATACATATAACAAAAATATACAATAACAATGTTAAAACGATGTTTTTATTGTTTAATTTATTGGGATATAAAATATATATTGGTTAATATTTTTAAACTAGTGGGTGAAGAAAGATAACATTTTGGGTCCCATTTTACTTTTAAAACAGTTTTTTGCAATTAGTCTTTGAAAATCATTTTGAAGATTAAACAATTTCATGTTGGGGGAGCAGCTTACAGTCTTCTGAACAGATTCTTCCTGGAACATAAATTAAATTTATTTATCTATACTATATCTTTACAAGCATAGTCCCCCAAAATATACAATAAATTGATAAAATAGGGATCAAATTCAAGAAAAAGTACAAATGTAAATATGTTCTACAGATGGTTTATACTTGCTCTGATAAGAGCTGCAAATTTGGCTTCAGAGTTTCTGGCAGTAAGGATAATAAAGGAAACTAAGGAAATGTTTTATTATTGAAAGGAAGGAAACACACCCAGAGAAAAATTTTTCTGACACTAAATTTTTGAATAAATTTCTCTCATAAGGTTACACTGAACAATGCATTGAATAATATCAGCAATATTCTTGTCAAAAATTAGAAGAGTTTTATATAACTTTCTTATAACAAGTTTAAAGAAGCCTAAGAACATAACTTTGAAGTTGGTGACAGATTTTTATAGAAGATGTATTCATATGGTCATTAATGTATACTTCCACTGATATAGCTTGATCTAACGGCAAAACTCAAAGTACCTAAACTAGAGATACTGTGTTCTTTAGATGAACTTTCTTAGATATCACTTTTCTCAGAAGACCTCTATAAGAACAGAGTAGGAATAGTCTGAGTTCATATCCCTGACAAAGGCCTGGAGAGTTAGTATTGTACAGGGTGTCCCAAAAAAATGTATACACGCCTTAACAGCTGATAGTTCAACTGATGTTTCTTTCTTTTAAGATTTAACCCATTGGAACTAATAATTGTATTCAAAGTGGTATACACTTTTTTGGGACACCTGATATATATTTACTGATTGAGGGAAGATCAATTTACTTTCTTAAACCAAAAGGGCAGTTGACAGAATTAATACTTTATCAAAACTGAGGAGCTGGATGAATTTTACATTTAAATAAAATAAAATCCCATGAGATTATGATTTTAGATTAGTGCACTTTGACTTAGTAGATCCAGTGTGGTTTGTATTATGTTTTCATTGTCTGGTTACTTGTGTAATGTATCACAACAGGAACATAAAAGCAAAGTCATTTTATTTATATTACAATCAAGGCTTCCAACCATGATGTATTAAATCTCCTTTTCACATTCCTTAATAGAATCTTGTCACAGAGCATCATTTTCTACTAATTGCAGTTATTAGAATTTGGGTCTAGTTTAAAACTTCAACTGCGCATCTGATATAGATAAGATCACCTTGTTTTCCCCTCAATGCAAGCTTAAATTGGCTGCTTGGAACAGAGAAGTTGGAAGGCTCCTCCTTCCTCACTGCTTAGCTCCTCTACTTTTGCAATCAGAGAGGGGAGGTTATCTGTCCCATTTTCAGTATCTCTGTGGGGTTTCTCATAGAAAGGGAATAGGTAACTTCGCTCTTCTTTTCAATTATGAGCAATAGGGGAAGTCCTACTCAACATCCTAAAATCTTGTTTATAAGTGTATCTAGTTATGTCCCTTAATTTCCACTAGATTTATAGTTAGAGGTGTTTTTTTATCATGATGTTCAATCATTTCTGTTGATTCATTGTATGTATCTATTATTAATCTAAAATCATTTGACTATTCCTACCTCATTTCCACCACGTGGGTCTTCTGTTTGCTCTTAAACCCCTGGTTTCAGTTCTGCCTGATGGCCTTTATGCTGTTCCTACTTCCTAGAATTCTCTTCCCATTGATAGTTCCAGCATTTATTAACTTAACCTATGTGACACACTGGTAAATGTCTAAGCTGGGATTTGAGCTCAGTCAGTCTAGTTCTGCTTTAAAGCTTGGGTGTGTTAGCTATAATACTTTAGTACTGCATTTTTAACTTCTACATTGGTGGTTTTCCAGCCTTAAGTATTTTTTATAAGTCATTAAACTCAAGACTTAAAGACTACGTATTTTAAATCTATAAGGTTAATCAAGAGAACATATGTAAATTATCTAAATTGTCTGAGGAGAGGCATTCACTATTCAAAATCCAGTCAAAGATACAAAGTCTAGGTGGGTATCTATTTTAAATTTCGTTACTTATAGTTCTATGTAATACCTCATTCTAAAGAGAGATAGACAGAAAGGAGGGGATATTTAACAATATTAATGATTTGACAGATGATTGCATAAAGGATATTTCCTAATACAAGAATTATCCAAATTAAATAAGGTTCGGTGGTACTAGGTTAATTGAATTTGAACTGCAGAGTCTAGCAATAGTCATAGAAAGTTATGTTTGGCACATATGTCTCTGTTTGGAAATTATAAAATGATTTTGATTACAGTGAAGGGAAAGGCTCACTGATAGTACAGTCTCTTTTAAGGAAATAACTTTGTTCTTTTTCATTTTTTATTCCTCATAGTATCTAGCACAATGACTGGTACAGCAGAATAACCCAAAAGCATTTACAGAATTACTAGATATCCTATATAATAAAAGCCTAATATGCTAAGTGCCCTACCGTTTGTTCGACCAGTCGCTATGATGCACACTGATCACCAGGGGGCAGATGCTCCAACTGGTAGGTTAGCTTGCTTCTGGGGTCTGGCCGATCAGGACTGGGCAAGATGGGCCGGACACACCCTGGAGCCCTCCCGCATCCCTCCCTGGCCCTAATCGTGCACCAGTGGGGTCCCTCAGCCTAGCCTGTGTCCTCTAGCAATCTGGGATCCCTCGGGAGATGTGGGAGAGCCGGTTTCGGCCCAATCCCTGCAGGCCAGGCCGAGGGACCCCACTGGTGCATGAACAGTATTGTTATAAAATATGTTGTTCTGCTTACTTAAAACTGGACCTAAGTGAACAACTCTTTTGCTTTTTATCTAAAATTACAAACAAGGCTATTTTGTTAATATATTTTTTATTGATTTCAGAGAGGCAAGGAGAGGGAGAGAGAGCGAGGGAAACATCAGTATTAAGAGAAAACCACTGATTGGCTCACATTGGGGATATAATTGTGACAGTTGTTCATATGGAAAATAACACAAGAATAATACAAGAATAAACTGTGCCCTAGCTGGTTTGGCTCAGTGGATAGAGCATCGGCCTGCGGACTGGAGGGTCTGAGTTAGATTCCGGTCAAGGGCGTGTACCTCGTACCTTAGTTGCAGGCTCCTCCCCAGCCCAGGCCCTGTTTGGAGCACATGCAGGAGGCAACCAATTGATGTGTTTCTCTCACATCAATATTTCTCTCTGTCTTTTCCTCTCTCTTGCACTCTCTCTAAAAATCAATGGAAAAATATCCTCACGTGAGGATTAAAAAAAAAAGAAGAAGAAGAAACTGTGTTTTGAGTATACACAAATACTACTTTTGCCCACCCCTGTTTACTGAGTTCCATGATTAGAAAGTGGAATGACTGGAATGACTAATTGCTCTCTTCGAGCGGCTGGCAGAGCAGGAGAGGCAGTTATGAATGCTCCATATGTGGTAAGGTAATAAGGGGCTAAGGAAAGAGAAAATTGAGCAATTGATTCTGCTTGTTAGGGACTTCACAGAAGGCCAAGAACACACAAATAACTAAGATTGCACCAGGATAGCAAAGAAAGTTAATTCCAGAAAGAAGAAGTACTTTTGCAGCCTGAGCAAAAGTACTGAGACTTCAATAAAATACGCAATACCTTTGTAAGACGTGCACACACAAAAAAAGTTCAATGTGAAAGAAATACAGCTGTTTTTTGGTTTTGTTTTAATCCACAACTCTGAGTACTCAAACTCTTTTTTGCTAGCCCCTTCTTGATAGGTCAATGTATAAGCAAGCCTGGAAACAGTTTCCCATAATGAATGCCATTTTTGACAATCCCTTTAACTTCTAAGAAATTATTCTGCATGGCTGAAGAAAAGTCAGCTTTTATTCAAATAGAAGATTATCATTAAGACAGCCCATTCTTTTCTCTCCTCTCATTATACTGCATCACTTTCTTGGAAGACATCCTGCTCTCAGAGAGCCATTTAAGGGACCCTGCTTTCTTCTTCCGAGAACACAGTACTTCACCTAATATAGACCTTATTAGCCTATTTTGTAACTGTCTGTACATTCGTGTCCCTCATGACAATGTAGACGACTTAAAGACAGGGATTGTGTCCTGCTCTTTAACTATGGTATTCCCAAGACCTATCTGTCATTCACATAGTTAACTCTCAATAAAGACCTATTCAATGAATAAGTATCTTCACACTTGTGTTTTTTTCGGTTCAAGATCCTCCTGCAGAGTACTGGGCTAGGACTGGATAAGTGTCAGTAGGAATGACAACTAAGGAATAGTTCCTAGGGTAGGACATACTAACTGAGGAGGTTCATGGTAGAAAGAGCAGAAGGACTGAATGGAAGCCAAAGTCCTTAAAAAGACTGGAATTTCAAAGTCAAAGAAACCAGGTCAAGGGGCAGAAGTGGGGTCTTAAAATGGGGAGAAAACCCTAGGCTGTGCCTCTCAACCTGGGGACCTTGTGTTCGCAGGGGTATTTGTCAGGCTGCCTCAGAGGACAGGAAGCTATAAGACCAGCATGGACCATCATCCTACAGTGTCGAATTTATTCAATGGTGAGTAACTTAAACATTCTATTTCTATTAAACAGAGAGAAAGAGGGTTCATGCAAATTTGCACTGATTTTAATAATAAAAATGAAATTTCAAAATAACTGCTTTCGGTGAGCCATTTCATTTTATATACTCAAATTCTTAGAGTTGTGTGTTTTTCCCCTGATGTTGGGGATACTACAGTACAAATTTTTGAGAAGCATAGGTAGGGTAAGAAGATGAACAAAACCAAATTTAAAAAAAAATAATTGAAAACAATTTGAAAGGGATCTTGGACAATTGACAAGAACAATATTAAGCTATCCTTAATTTCACTGGTTTGCATAAAGGTGAAATATTAAGTAGGTGACTAATTCTTAACTTCTTTTTAACTAAAATAATTTTTTTTTATGAAACAACGCTTAAAACAAGGTTTGTCACAAGCTGATAATTGTTGAAGCTAGGTGGTAAATACTTGAAGGTTCATTATACTATTCCCTTTATTTGGGGGGTTATTTGAAATTTGCCAACTAAAAGGTTAAAAAGGCGAACAGAATGCATGGCTATTAATATTATATATAGATGAGCAAAAAGAAGAAAATATTTAAAAATGTAATTTCATTGTCCATGTATCATCCTTTTATGGTATTACTTTTCTAGACTATTCATAGATACAGACAGATATATAATTTTTAAAAATCTATAAGAAATGTAACCCCAGTACCCAGATACTATCATATTGTAGGATTAATTTTCTAATCTACTCATAGATAGAGATTAGACATGTGATAGATATAGATAGATAGATATTTTTTAATTTGTTTTTTACTTTCCAAATGCATTCCATGCTACTCTTCATTAATTAGCAGCACTCTGGTTTGGGAAATACACCTTAGCCCAATGAGTGATTGTGATTGCTATAAAGAAACAATTGAAGTGTCCTTAGATAGATGATTAAATAAGAAAGATGTGGCACATATATAACTATAGGCCCAGTGCATGAAATTCATGCACGGGGGGGTGTGTCCCTTAGCTCAGCCTGCACCCTCTCCAATCTGGGACCCCTCAAGGGATGTCCAACTGCCTGTTTAGGCCCGATCCTACTGGACTGCTGGTTCCCAACTGCTCACTTGCCTGCCTTCCTGATTGCCCCTAACCACTTCTGCCTGCCAGCCTGATCACCCGCTGACCACTCCCCTGTCAGTCTGATTGATGCCTAACTGCTCCCCTGCCAGCCTGATTGCCCCTAACTGCCCTCTCCTGCAAGCTTGGTCACCCCTAACTGCCCTCCCCTGCAGGCCTGGTCCCCCCCGACTGCTCTCCCCTGCAGGCCTGGGTTCCCCTCAACTGCCCTTCCCTGCAGGCCCGGTTGCCCCCAACTTCCCTCCTCTGCCAGCCTGGCACCCCTAACTGCCCTCCCCTGCAGGCTTGATCGCCCCCAACTGCCCTTCCTTGTAGGCCTGGTCAATCCCAACTGCCCTACCCTGCTGTCCTGATCACCCACAACAGCCCTCCCTTGCAGGCCTGGTCCCTCCCAACTGCCCTCCCCTTCTGGCCATCTTGTGTCCACATGGGGGCAGCCATCTTTGACCACATGGGGGCAGCCACCTTATGTATTGGAGTGATGGTCAATTTCCACATTACTCTTTTATTAGATAGGACAGAGGCCTGGTGCACGGGTGGGAGCCGGCTGGTTTGCCCTGAAGGGTGTCCTGGATCAGGGTGGGGGTTCCCTTGGAGCATGGGGCGGCCTGGGCGAGGGGCCTATGGTGGTTTGCAGGCCAGCCACGCCCCCCGGCAACCCAAGCGGAGGCCCTGGTATCTGGGATTTATTTATCTTCTATTATTGAAACTTTGTAGCCTTGAGTGGAGGCCAGGGCCAGCCAGGGCAGGTGGGAAGCTTAGCTTCCTCCATTGCCGGGGGCAACCAAAGCCTCCTGCTTGCTCCAGCTCCGTGGCGGCTGCTATATTTGTTGGATTAATTTGCATACTCACTCCTGATTGGCTGGCGGGTGTGGCTTGTGGGCGTAGTGGAGGTACGGTCAATTTGCATGTTTCTCTTTTATTAGATAGTGTAGAATACAATTCAGCCATAAGAAAAGATGAAATATTGCCATTTGCAACAATGTGGACCTTTGATAATATATGCTAAGCAAAAAAAGTCAGATAAAACTAAGAACCATATCATCTCACTCATATATGGGATATAAAACTGAAACTCATAGACACAGACAACCGTATGGTGGTTTCTAGAGGGAAGGGGCATGGGCTAAGGGTAAAGGGGGCCAAATATATGCTAACAGATGACTTGACTTTGCATGGTGGCCACACAATGCAATATATAGAGCATGTATCACAGAAATGTATACTTAAAACCTATATAATCTTATTAACCAACTAGGGGCCCAGTGCACAAATTCCTGCACCTTGAAAGGAACTGTGGGCCATGAGGCTGCAGTGGGTACAGGGGCGGGTCTCAGACCATTCTCTGCACCCCCACCCGGTCCCTCCCACCGCAGCCCTCGGTCCCCTGTCTGCCAGCAGCCCTGCTCCTGCTGCCACCACTCACAACTGCTGATGGTGTGGAGCAATTAGGGCTGGCACCAGCAGTGGGTGCGAGCGGGGCCAGCTCCATCAGTGGATGCGAGCAGCAGCTGCTGCCCCAATCACCCTTCAGGAGCAGGGGGAAGTGGAGAAGCCCTCAGGGGTGATCAGGGCTGGCAGCTGCTGCTCACACCCTCTGACAGCGCCAAGCAATTGGGAACAGTGCCAAGCACCAGCAGTGGGTGCGAGCGGGGCTATTGCTGGCAGTGGGTGCTAGAGGCAGCTGCCAGCCCCATCACCCCTCAGAGCTTCAGGCCCAATCGCCCCTCAGGAGCAGGGGGAGGTGGAGAAGCCCTGAGGGACAATCGAGGCTGGCAGCTGCCTCTCGCACCCCCTGACAGTGCCCAGTGATTGGGGCCGGCACTGGGTGCTGGGTGCCGGGTGCTAGCAGTGGGTGCGAGAGGTGGCTCCAGTGCCAGCAGCAGGTGTGAGTGGGGCCGGTGTGGGTCCCAGGTGTGAGTGCCAGGCAGGACCGTGGTGCACAGGAGCAAAGAATTTTCAGTAACCACCAGAGGCTCACCCCGATGACAGTGACTGGCGCCCCACTTGGTCTGGCGCCCCTGCTCACCTGCTCTACCATCCGGCTGTGGCCGAGGCCCATCATGTTCCACACTCTGCCACCTGCTGCCAATGCCCACCTTGTTCCACGTGCGCCCCCTGGTGGTCAGCTCACGTCATAGCGACCAGTTGTTCGTTTGTTCTGCCGTTCGGTCTATTTGCATATTAGGGTTTTATATATATAGATGTCATCCCAATAAATTTTTTTTTTAAAGAAAAAAAGCACATTTCCTTTGCCAACTGAGTCTATTAATTGGCATATTATGTAAATCTAGCCCTTGACCAATTAGGAGATGGTTGCTAGAGAATTCCAAAAAAGTTTCTTTTTCAGTCTTTACAGCAAATGACAGTCTTTACAGTCATTCTCTCCTTCTCTATCTTAATGTGAATAAGATAGAAGCAAGTAGTTATGCCCAATTGCTCCTGGAATCTATCTTACAATTATTTTGGGAACCAGCTGTAGGATGAAGCAGACATCTTGGGTAACAGAATAGAGAAATAGATTCCTTGATAGCATCACTGGGTCCCTGAATCAACCAATCCTGAAACCTGCTCTAGGTCTGGACTAGATCAATTGGATTAACAAATATAACAATTAGAATTATAAAAATAACTATATTATTTTTAATTCATTTTGAGTTGAATGCTGCCAAAGTATCCTGACACCCTGCAGTTTAGTCTTTTTGTCAACTTAATGCTATATCATGAACATCTGTCGACATCAACACTTGCAATTCCACAGCATAGTTTTAAATGCCCCATTGTGTACCTGTACCTTTCCAACATCCTCAAAGTTTATCGTGCAATTTTCTTATGATGTCAAATGCATGACGTTCTTTAACAGTGAATCCATTAAAGACATGGCTCCAATATCAGTACCCTTTCTGAAAGCAGAACTACCCCTCCATCGAATGACGACTATGGTAATATAGCAACCCTGTGATCAAAACCTTATTATCTAAGTTCAACCAATATAGCAGTCCTTTCATGTAAGTTTTACAATGTATTGTCTTCTTTCCCCATTTAATGGGAGAAAAGGTTACTATAATCCAATACTACGTCATGTAGGATGCTATGCAAATTCCTCCTCACTGAGATCCAGGCAAGAGATTTTTTGTTGTTAATTCCCACCCAAGGATATTTTTCCATTGATTTTTTAGAGAGTGAAGAAGAGGGGTAGAATCAGAGAAACCAGAAGACTAGGATTAGCTAAAGAGAATAGACAATAATTTTTCTTTTAGCCATAGCATTCCTTTCTGTTATTGAAGAACCCCAATTGATGGTTGAAGAAACTGTGTGCTGATCACTTTTCTAAATTATGTATATGTATTAGTTCATTTGACCCTGACAACAAACCTATTAACCCCATTTTACAGATGAAGAAATCGAGGCCTAGAGAAGATAAGTAAGGTACTCAAAACCTGTCAGTAAATATGGAACTAGATTAGGACACAGGCAGTCTGGCTGTAGATTTGAGGCCATAAGGTGAATCAAAAAAAGATTGCTGGATTAGGCAAAGGGGACTTTAGCAGTGACTTTCAAGACAGAAGAGCTACAAAGCAGAAGTTGGTTTGAGGTATGCTGAGAACAAAACTCGGAGGTTTGAACATGAAGCTCTCTATCATTATGAGGATAGATAACAAATGAGAAATTAGCTAAAGGAATGGAGAAAGACCTGAGAATGAAGGAGGGCAGCATTCCTGAGACCCATGGGTAATCAAGGTAAGAGGTCTAAGTAAAACAGAAGAACGGCTAAACTTGCATTTGTATGTTAAAAAAGGGGAGAGAGGGAATAAGTCCTAACAAACAGGACTTTCCATGAACACCCATGGAACCATAATCACATTGAGTGATTCTTTCCATAAACATTCTAATCATTGAGTATTCTCCTTAAGCTATTTATCAAAATATTCAAAGCACAATAAATACAGACACATAATAATTTGTTTTCTGGAAATTGCCTATGTGTGTTCTCCATTTTGTCTAAGGTCTGATCAACTTAAGTATTTAAAGTAGTTAACCAAATTTTAAAAGTTTTCATTACTTTGAGAGGTTACAGGATAGAAGCTTTAAAAAGATGCTTACTGCCCTAGCTGATTTGGCTCAGAGGCTAGAGCATCAGCCTGTGGACTGAAGGGTCCCAGGTTTGATTCTGGTCAAGGGCATATGCCCGGGTTTCTGGCCTGATCCCCAGTAGCGGGTGTGCAGGAGGCAGCGAATCAATGATTCTCTCTAGTCATTGATGTTTCTATCTCTCTCTCCCTTTCCTTTCCTCTCTGAAATTAATAAAAATATATACTTTAAAAAAACTCAAACAACATGCACATACAGAGTCCATTTCTGATTTGTTTTTTATATTTAAGAACTGAAGGGAACTTAAAAATAAAATTTCACAAATGCAGAAGCAAATCAACAGAGTTAAACACGAAGTTAAACTCTCCATGCCAAATACTTACAGTTTTTTTAAAAAACAAAGAAAAACTTTGCCACTTAAGCCTGTTACTTGGCATAAAGATAAATATTCCTTCCAATAAACCTTAATATTTTGGCATTAGAAGAAATTTTAAAAAATAATATTATCAAGCTGTAAATAAATAACAAAGTCTGAATGAATACTTCACCCATCTCTGTTCCATAATCACAACTAATATTATTACAAGTCAACTGTTTCAAATACTATCAACCATACTTTCTAGTTTGCCTTAATTGCTTCTCATCATCATTTAATGAAGGGTTATGTCTTCAAACTACAGTAAATCTACTATAATATATGTATATGCATATGCTAAGTGTATGATGTGTATGTGTGTGTCTGTCTGTGTATGTTTTGAGGAGAAATGGACAGAACTGGGAAATGAGAACTGAAGTAAACTTTTAAGGAACAAATATGGAATACAAGAGAATATTCTAACTTTTTTAAGTTTGATTTTTTTTGAGATAATTCTATGGATAATTATTTGACCATAATATTAAGTACAAAACACACATGGTGATGACTAAAATGTGGAGGACAGACTTCCAGTGGTAAACATCTGATCTAATCTTCTTCCATACTAAAGTCATAGAATTAAGGAAACTATTTAAAATTAATAAATAAAAATAGCCATAGTAAAAAACAAACAAACAAGAACTTAAAGAACTACAAAAACAGTAATTAACCTTTGAAAAATACAGACAAGAGAGAGGTCATTCTCCAACTGCCTGCAAGAGCAACCTGGAGAGACTTTGACCGCTCAGGTCAGCATAATACCTGCAGCTGCCACTCACCTTTCCTATATCTCAGACCTGGGCTTGGGAGCCTTCCATCTGGTTCCATGCAGGTGGATGTTCTGATTCAACTTTTTGGTTTAGAGCTCTCACACTTTTTTTCCTGTAGGTTGCCTCCATGTTTCCTGGCAGTGTCTAATAATGACATAGCTGAGGATACCAGCTTGTTGCTGCCCCTATGTTTTAGAAGAAGGTAAAGTTAGATGTTGAAAACAACTTGACCCTCCGGTTCCCTTTCCTGTCAGATCTGAACACCGATCTTGTGGTCGTAAAGGAGGAAAAGTAATAGTGAAGCTGGCCTCACAGTGCTTATAGTCTGTGGGCTAGTTTCAAACAAGGTTGAAAAAAAAGAAAAAGAGAGGTCACAGTCCAGGATTTTCTTGGGAAAGTTTTAACCTAGCAGATGAGAGCGGGAACACAAGTGCTCCATGTCTGTAAGATAATGAAACCCAGAAGAATAGACTCAGAAGCAACTGGTGGGATGGTTAGTTGGAGTATCACAAAGGAAGGGCCAAAAAGAAAACTCACAAACACACACATACGTACACACACACACACACACACACACACACACACACACACACACACACACAGAGGGCCAGGTCAATCCTTGAATTTCTCTCTCCTTCCCCTCTTATAAGACAAATTGTAGTACCTATCTCCAGTCAGGAAAAGTGGACATGGGCAAATTAGGCCCCAGCAGATAAATAGAGCAGTGTCCTAGACAGCTGGCAAGACTAAGAGGAATGGAGAGCACTCATAATCCAAAAGACCAGTCATCAAATTACCTCAGCAGGCATAACATCTTTCAGTAGATTTAGAGAGAATGTGGTAGAAGAACTATTTCAGGAGGTAATTGCCTAGAATTTTCCAGAACTACATAAGAACATAAAACCTCACAAAGGGCCAGTGAATGTCATGCAAAATTAAAAACACAAAAGCATGATGGTGAAATCTTAGAATATGAAGTTAAAGAGGAAAACACTGATGCTATTAGACAAAAACGACAGATACCTTACAGGATAATAATAATAGACTTTTCATCAGCATACTGCTTGCAATGAAACATCTGAGCCAAATATTGAGTAAAAACAAAACAAAACATTGAACCTGAAATTCTATACCTAGTCAAATTATTAAATCAACAAAGTCATTTTTAGAGAAAACAATACTGAGAATTTAAGTCTTCTTTTCTAGCTCTGTATGCATTTAGTTTAATATTATCTAAATAAGTTTTAGCCTAGTGGCCCCGTGTACGGATTTGTGCACATTGAAAGGAAATTAATTAAAATAAATATTTTAATATTCCTATTCGCCCTTTCTCTATAACAGAAGTGTAAACCAAATTAACAATTGGCAATGACAGATAGAAACACACATGTGCAATTGGCACCAGCTAGAGCTTTATATGTATTGCGCATACATGAGTCAACCTAGCCTTTTATAGATATAGAATAAACTTGCTTAATTTGACCTGCTTTCTGATTTAGCTAAACTTTTTCCAGCCCAGTGAAACACCCCAATTTCTCTTTCACGTAATTGTCAGCAATACAGCAGTAAATATCAACTCAAAGCAGATTATTATTATAGATCACGAGGGAGAACAAAGGGTAAAATATTTAACTGCAGCAGTGTTTTACTAAATTCTGCGCAGTGAGAAAACCTGAAGTCATTTTCAAGGTCCACCATATCTTACTTCTTTTCAGTTGGGTCAAGTTTCTAAACTTTCTAAATCTTCCTTTTCCAGCTAATGTAAAGAAAATAGGATTCCACCGAGTCTCCTATCTACCTACTCCAAGACTTCTGTGAGGATCAAATGAGATGAGGCACAAGAAAACGCTTCACAAACATTTGGTTAAAGTGTAAAATATTTGACCTGGCTATAAAGCAAGTCATGTTCCTGGGCTGAAGTGTGGGATCCCCTTTCCACGTCCCGCGTGGTTCAGGGTTCCGGTTCAGGGTTCGAGTTCTGGAGAAGGGCCGCACACAAATGAAAAGAGACTAGAAGAAATTTAATTTGGCGATATGAGGGGCCAGGCGGTAGTCCAACTCTAGCGGGAGAACTACGCTCTGCTCTGGCCCTGCTATCCCTTTTATTGAGGCTATGGGGAAAACACCTTAGGCAGGAAATAACAGAAATATACACAAGATAAACAGAGGTGGAGGCTGCTTCAGCTAACAATGTTTAATCTAAAGGGTGAGTGGTTAGAGCAATTTAATGTTGTTGACAGCCTTCCTGGCTTCCTGTTCACATCTCTCTATTACTGAAACAGTAATTGGTTTCCAGCACTGAAGAAACTCCAAGGAGGCTAGTCACTAGGGAGAGGAAGGTGGGCATTGCTATGTAACGTCTTTATCTGGCACCCACAGTGACCCTTTCTGGGTTGGGCTGTGGGCCGCATTTTGCACCATGGTAGCATTGGCTTCGCTCTGGGGTGGTGGTGGGGCCTGTGTCCCACTTGGGGGAAGCCAAGTGTTGCTTTGTCTGTGCCAGGTCCATGCTTCTGTTTCTCTGTAAATGGCCAGTGCACATCACAACAGCTCCTGCGTTGAGCGTCTGCCCCCTGGTGGTCATTGTGCATCATAGTGACCAGTCGTATGAGCGGAGGGACACTTAGCATATTAGCCTTTTATATATATATAGACTAGAAGCCCTGTGCATGAAATTCATGCATGGAGGGGGGTTCCTCAGCCCGGCTTGCACCCTCTCCAATCTGGGACCCCTCTCACAATCCAGGACAACCAGGTCCTAACCACTTGCCTGCCTGCCTGCCTGATTGCCCCTACCTTGCCCCCCTGACAGCCTGATCGCCCCTATCTTGCCCTCCTTCTGGCCTGATCACCCCTACCTTGCCCCCCTGCTTGCCTGATCACCCCTACTTTGTCCCCTGCCAGCCTGATCGCCACTAACCTCTCTGTCTGCCTGCCTGATCACCCCTAACTGCCTCTGTCTGCTTGCCTGATCGCCCCTAACTGCCCTCTCTGCCAGCCTGATCTCGCCCCCAACTGTCCTTCCCTGCCAGCCAGATCTCACCCCCAACTGCCCTCCCCTGCCAGCCTGATCTCACCCCCAACTGCCCTCCCCTGCTGGCCTGATCGCCCCTAACTGCCTCTGCCTTGACCCCACCACCATGGCTTTGTCCGGAAGGAAGTCAGACATCTGGAAGATGACCGGTCGACCCGGCCTAATTAGCATATTACACTTTTAGTAGTATAGATAGATTATATAGGATAGGAGGATAAGATTGCTTAAATGGGGGAGGGGGAACCTTTTTCAGCAGGAGATGCTCTTAGCAGACAAAAATACATAATCCCTATATCTGGACTGATAGCCAACCATATGTACTATACTGCCAAAACAGTCATTAAAAAATTAAATCACTTTCTTACACCTTACATCAAACAGCTGTTGCCCTTAAAACCCCTCCTCAGCCCCCACCTTAGGTTCTGCCTTCACAGTTCACCCAGAGTAGGTTCTGATTGGTCAGTTTCTGTGCCAGTCAGCGTCAAAAGCTTCGCCTCCAAGGCAGCCATTGGCTCCTCACAATTTACCCAGATTTGGTTCTGATTGGTTGATTTCTATGCCAGTCAACATCTTCGGGCCTATCTCTGGGCCTGATCATAGAGGCAGGGCTGATCAGCAGCCGTCCAGGCTGCTGGCCAGTGGGTTGAACTGCTGACCTCTGGGAGACAGAGAGAGGCTTAGCTGCTGGCGAGACCCGGAGAGAGAAGCAGGGTCTGATCACCCTGCTTCTCTCTCCGGGCTTCACCAGCAGCCGCTTCCACTGCTGACCAGCCCCACCTCTCTCTCTCTCCGAGAGGTCAGCAGTTCAGCCCACTTGCCTGCTGCACACGCAGCCTGGTATTCAGTTGAGCCTTCGGTTGTTTTGGATGTTATAACCCTGGCTCTTTATATATATATATAGATAGATAGATAGATAGATAGATAGATAGATAGATAGATAGATAGATAGCTGATCCAATCCATAGGCCTTCTGCCAAATGCCTACTATGTGTGAAGGTTTTCTTTAGCTTCCCTGCAACTAAATTGATTCTTTGGAAGCCACAGTCAGTTTGCTCCTTTGGCTAATATACTTATTTTTGTCCATTCTCTTGTGCCTCCCACCACCTTACAAAGGATGATCTAGATTTTAAATCAATTTGAAATCTCTTGTCCCTGGCCTGATTCCCTTATTTGTAAGGCCCATCCTACTACAGCCCCACATGTTTGCAGACTTGAGTCAGCGCCTCTCCCAACCTGGCTCATTTAAATGCCACTTAAACTTTGGTTAGGACAGATTAAAACTTTTAGTAATACACAAGATTATATGTTATTTTATAGTGTTAGGCTGTAATGTGTCAATAATTAATGAGAAGAAATAAAAGAGTCACCTAGCCTCTTTAAATTTAAATCTCAGCCCTGCAATTAACTAGTTGTGTGGCACAGGGCAAGTTTTACTAAACATGCCTAAACCCTTTTTTACAAAATGAGAATACCCTAGGGTTATTGTGCAAAACAAATGACATAATATATTTCAGGGGCTAAACAATTGTAGACTGTCAATAAATGTGAACTTTCTGCACTACATTACTCTTTTTTTAAAAATATATTTTATTGATTTTTTACAGAGAGGAAGGGAGAGGGAGAGAGAGTTAGAAACATCGATGAGAGAGAAACATCGATCAGTTGCCTCCTGTACACCCCCTACTGGGGATGTGTCCGCAACCAAGGTACATGCCCTTGACCGGAATCGAACCTGGGACCCTTGAGTCCGCAGGCCGACGCTCTATCCACTGAGCCAAACCGGTTAGGGCCTTCATTACTCTTAACAGCAGTGCAGATTTTGCAGGTAGACAAATGTGAATTCATGTAACCTTGAAAAAGAGTTTGAGAAATAAAAATAGAAATTTATTTTGCCAGTCCATGAATACATAAAAGTTAAAAATGAGCTGAACATACAAGATATTTTAATTTACCCACATTGCATCTGTGAATGAATGCCTATTTAAAATCAAACTATCAAAAAAATAAAAATATCAAATATTTGAGTATGTAAAATACATAAAGAACTCCCAATGTATTTAGTATTACTTTTACTACCTATGCATTTATGCCATGTAGTTATATAATATATTTGTGTAACTAATGTATATAATCAGTACACTTGCTTGTTGATTTATAATGAGAAACATTGTCAGTCTAATTAAGTGGGCCATGTTTTTTGGTTTGGCCTGACCAGCACATTCTCTTTTGGTAGGCAAATCTACTCGGCAAATCAAATTATTAGAATATTTTCTAGTGAGCATGAAATCAGGACCATAGACAGTAATTATATAATTCCAATGTACCTGGCACAGTCCCCCACAATGGACATCTACCTGCTAACTTATCCAAAACCTAGAGGTGGCCTCTCACCTTCTCCCCAGCAGGATGTAGTTTCTTCCTACTGGTGGTTGACTTTGGGACTCTGCTTGTTTCTGCTTCTGTGGCTGAACTATTGTTTTATTAAATTTGTTTTGGCTTTAACCAAGGTTCCTGGACTATGTAGTGGAAAGTAAACTTTAAATTTTAAAGCAGGGAAAGCTTCCATGAGGAAGTGGCATGTAGTTTTTCTGCATAATGGTATGGAAATTGGGTGGACCCTTTTACAATTGTACACAAGTAGCTCTTCATTATTCTTGAGGAGAGTCCTGAATATAGGGCCCCTGGAAGAAGCCTTCATTGGGCTTAAGTGTCCTGCTGAGTAATGTAAATTTGGTTTACCAGCAAACTGTCTCCACAGAGCTAAAGACAGTTTCCCTTAAATCTGAATTCAGTCTGTTTCCTACTTGAAAATTACTATTTTATTGAAGTCTGTGTTTATAATTTTGTTCAAGAATTTTCTCTCAGGAGAGTAAGAGATAAAATCATATTATATGTGCAGCTGCAACTTTTCTTTGCCTCATCCTGAAGGCAAGACTGATAGCAAACTGTATTGCATTTGGTGCAGTGATGACTGGACTATAATGTAACCCTTTCACATAAACTGTTATTGGAGATTGAATTGGGCAAACTGTGACTGTTTTGAGTAGTTGGTGGGGCAAGACCCCAGTAGTGGTAAAGCTGTGTACTTTCCCCTGAAAAGAATGGAATTATCACTCACATGCACTGTGTATGTGTGAGTGTGTGTGTGTGTGTGTGTGTGTGTTGGCACATGGCACATGAAAATCTAATGGTTGCTGTGCAGGGGCTTGGAAGTGTAGTTGGGCTATGGGTTCTAACAGTAGCTAATTATAGTAGTGGCTATTAGTCAATTATTATAAACTAGTGTGTCAGAGTCCCACAGAAATGTTTGATTTGGCCATGGCAATGTAATTTAAAAAGATCATATACCCGTGTTGAAAACTAAGGTTTCACTTAAAAATATGTTTCAGCCAAAACCGGTTTGGCTCAGTGGATAGAGCGTCGGCCTGCAGACTCAAGGGTCCTGGGTTCGATTCCGGTCAAGGGCATGTACCTTGGTTGCGGGCACATCCCTGGTGGGGGGTGTGCAGGAGGCAGCTGATCGATGTTTCTCTCTCATAGATGTTTCTGACTCTCTATCCCTCTCCCTTCCTCTCTGTAAAAAATCAATAAAATATATTTTAAAAATATATATATATATGTTTCAGCCCTAGCCAGTTTGGCTCAGTGGATAGAGCATTGGCCTGGGGACTGAAGAGTCCCAGGTTCGATTCTGGTCAAGGGCACATTCCTGGGTTGCGGGCTCGATCTCCAATAGGGGGTGTGCAAGAAGCAGCTGATCAATGATTCTCTCTCATCATTGATGTTTCTCTCTCTCTCTCCTTCTCCCTTCCTCTCTGAAATCAATAAATATACATATTTTTATAAAAAATATGTTTCAAACTCTTCTTGCAAAACCAGATCTGGTGAAACTAAGTCTTATTCCCACAGGTCAATAATCAGTTGGCTCTAAATAGCAGCTTCTCCTTTAAAATGAGGGGTGTGCTAGCCAGTTCACCACCAATCTCACATTGCCTGTAATTTCTTGACATTAAAACCAAATGTCATGGCCACTTTTCTTATACCAAAGAGTCTTCACACATTTCTATTAGCAGCCAGACCTCTGCTGACATTTTGAGTTTGCAACTCCTATGCCTCCCAAGTCTTGCCAAGACCCTAGCAGGGTCTCAACCTTCTCATGGAGAATTACAAGAACAGTGTCTGGGCAGGAGCTGGGCCGGCAATGCCTACGGGAGGGGCAGAGTGAACATCTGGTAAACAGCAGCAAAGGTAACAGTCTTGTCAGCCAAGCTCCTGGCCACATTTGAGGCAGCACCCTGGGAACTCTCCAGACAGGGTGCTAGACAAACAGGGGCTGATATCTGGTAAGCAGATAGGCAGAGGCTTTCTCCACAATTATCCAGACAGGAAAATGGAACATACCCTCTGTTTGTAATGACAGGCTGGTGAAGCTGGAACTTGTGTTGCACAAGTTCTGCGGGAGGCATCTCAGGGTCACCTCTTCACCTTTACAACAGGCACTTTCTTGCTTGTTTCCCACTCGGTCTTACCTTGCATGTGAAGGCATGTTACCTACCAGGCTTTGGCTTGAAATAGAGCATAAAGCAAGTGGTTTTCTTTTGGAAGTAGCAACTAGGGAAAAGAATTAAGAACAGTGACATGTTTTGCAGGGGCTGGAGAGTAACCCTGATTCAGATGTGGGTCACATCGTCTCACAGAGATCACATCGTCAGCCTTCTATTTTCCTCTGTTGTGATAAATGTTTAATCCCTATGGATATTTTGCATGTACGTATACTAGAATTGTACAGAAGAGAATTCTGTTCTTTAAAGAATTGACAATATGTAAGCTTGTGCCATTGTATTTGCGTGCGAAAGGACCGGCTGTGTTGCAATCCAAGATTGAGAATTCTGACAGTTGTAATACTGGGATTGGATGTAACATGGATGTGGAGTGGGTGTCTTTGTTTGGAAGGAACCACACAAACACAAGAGGTGAAGCTCCAGCTGAGCATTATCATCCAAAGAGATGTGGAATTTTAGTTTTGCTGGAGAGCCACTAGAGAGTCATCTGTGAATGGAGCTGTGCACTGTCACAGAGACAGAAACTGTCAGACAAGAACAAAAGAAGGATATCAATATAAATATGAAAACTATCTATACATAGTGTCTACTGATTGTAATTGTTATCCTATATAATAAAAGACTAATATGCAAATTGACCGAACAGCAGAACCCAGGGAACTCTCCGATGCAGGGCTGACTGACAGCCATTGTTGTTTGCTCCACCCTGGTGATTCCCTGAGACCCCACCCAATTTACAACCCCACCCAAGCTGTGCGCAGCAGCTTTTGCATATGAATGGCCTATCTTTTGCAGCCTAAAACCTAACAAACTGCAGCTAGGTCAGAGAGCTCCAAAGCTTCCAAAAGAAGGCCCAAGGCCTGGCAGCAACAGTCTGCCTTGCTTCACAGCTGGGCCTCATGTGGGCACTTCCAAACCCCAAACAAAGAGAAGGAATCTGTAGATCTCTCTGTAGCTCCTGCTGCGTGGCCTCAGGCAGTGGCTGACTTTGCACCTCCTTGGAGATCCAAGAGCCAGTGTACCCAGTGGTGAGTGTGAGATCATACCAGATAACAACACTTCATATCCATAAGCGACACAGTCAAGGGGCAAACTCAGTGAGCACCAAAGCCCCACTGAAGCAAGTCTTGCCCCATAAAGGTGTCTCCAGCACAGCAGTTCTTCCATTGTAGACAGCTGGTCCTCACAGCCAAGTGGCCTGAAGGTCAATTCCTCCCAGTGATTCCAACAGCAATCAAGGCTTAACTACAAAAAGACTGTGCACACAGCCCACAAAGGGGTGCACCAAGAGTGTCCACCTCAGGTAATTAGGGAGGCTGAGCCACTGGGCCCTATAGGATACCTAACACACAAGGCCACTCTATCAACACAGGGAAGCAGCCAAAATGCAGAGACAAAGAAACAGCTCACAAATGAAAGAAATGGAGGAAAGCAAACTACTGGCTATAGAGTTCAAAACCACAGTTATAAGGTTACTCAAGAATCTTCTAGAAACCTCTGAGAAATTTAGTGAGACCCTCAAGGATATGAAAAAGGACCAATTAAGCATACACTGACTGAAATAAAGAATAATATACAGAAATCCAACAGCAGACTGGAGGATCCCAAGAATCAAGTCAAAGATTTTAAATACAAAGAAGCAAAAAACACCAAACTGGAAAAGCAAAAATGAAAAAGAATCCAAAAATATGAAGATAGTGTAAAGAGCCTCTGGGACAATTTCAAGCATACCAGCATCCGAATTATGGGGGTGCCAGAAAAAGGGAAAGAGCAAGATATTGAAAACCTATTTGAAGAAATAATGACAGAAAACTTCCCCTACCTGGTGAAAGAAATAGACTTACAAGTCCAGGAAGTACAAAGAACCTCAAACAAGAAGAATTCAAAGAAGACCACATCATAATTAAAATGCCAAGGACAAAAGACAAAGAGAGAATATTAAAATCAGCAAGAGAAAAACAGTTAGTTACCTACAAGGGAGCACCCATATGACTGTCAGCTGATTTCTCAACAGAAACTATGTAGGCCAGAAGGGAGTGGCAAGAAATATTCAAAGTGGTGAATAGCAAGAACCTACAACCAAGATTACTCTAGCCAGCAAAGCTATCATTTAGAATTGAAGGTCAGATAAAGAGCTTCACAGACAAGAAAAAAATAAAGGAGTTCATCACCACCAAACCAGTATTTTATAAAATGCTGAAAGGTATTCTCTAAGAAGAGGAAGAAGAAGAAAAAGGTAAAGATAAAAATTTTGAACAACAAAGTGACAACAAATATATATCTAGCAACAAGTGAATCTAAAATTCAAGTGAATAAAAAAATCTGATGAACAGAATAAACTGGTGCATATAATAGAATCAGGGGCATAGAAAGGGAGTGGACAGACAATTCTCAGGAGGAAGGGAGTTTGAGGGTGCGGGAAGAGATTGGACAAAAATCTTATGGGGGGCAAGTAAGGGCATGGGGTGGGGTGGGAACTGGGTAGAGGGAAACTATGGGGGAAAAAAGAGAAACAACTGTAATAATCTGAACAATAAAGATTTATTTTTAAAAAATTGAAATTAGAGCTTCTGGTCTTTTCCGACCTAAGCCTTCCTTTGCATGCTTGCATAGAGTAGCCTCTTCGCTAACAACTACTTGAATGTCCCAACACCTACACAGTTAAAGTTTGTCTCAATAGATGCCATAGATAAACACCCCAGATCTTTTCCCAGGATCTACTTGGGACAGCATCCTATATAATAAAACCTTAATATGCAAATCGAACGAATGGCAGAATGACCAGTCGCTATGACGCACACTGACCACCAGGGGGCAGATGGTCAATGCAAGAGCTGCCCGCTGGTGATCAGTGCACTCCCACAGGGGGAGAACTGCTCATCCAGAAGCCAGGCTCATAGCTGGCGAGTTCAGCGGCAATGGTGGGAGCCTCTCCTGCCTCCACTGCAGGTGGGCGGTAAGGAGCAAGGGGTCAGAACTGCAAGAGCCCCGGACTGCAAAAGGGATGTTCTCCCACTATTTATTTATTTACCTGGATTTTAAAATAAATTAAGATATTTATTTTATTGCCTCTAGAAGGGAGAGACAGAGAAATAGAGAGAGGGGATGTAAGTTCTTCTCAGTCTAGGACTAGAATATTTTGTAACTGCATACCCTTACTCCTGGATTATTTTAGAAATTACTTGGAGGAAGGGAAGAAAGAAAGAAGGAGGGGGAAGTGAAAAAGAGAAAGAGGACAAGGAAGAAAAAATAATAATCCAATGATATTTTGAAATGATTCATTTCCGTTTTTATTTTCTGCACAGCCTGGGTTATTTTTTTTTTTTAACTAATTGATATACATTGCAATTTTCTCTCATTCTTCTTTTTTACCCTCTCGATTTTTTTCAATTAGAATGTATAACTTTAAAGAGTATACAAAAACAAGTGGAAAAGCTGAAGAAAGAGGAAACAAGAAAATTTAGAAGTTATCAGGCATCACCAAAGCCCATTTGGACCCTGATATACTTGATGTATGGGACTGGAAGGGTGACCCCTTTAACAAACTGTAATCTGATAACCTTGGCAGCTGAAGTGTGGGCTGCTGCCTTAGGCACAGGCATTATGAGGAGACAACAACAGATAAACTTAAATGTGAGCACTAACAGCCAAGCTTAAATGTGAGCACTCAGGATAATTCCAATCTACTAAAAAAATGTCAAATGACTGTAGATATTGCAATCAATGGCAAAATGTCCCTTCCACTCAAATCAACCCAACTAGGAGCAGGTAAAGAATAAGTCTTATCCAAAGATAGGAAGTAAGCAATCCAGGGCTGTCTCATCTGAAAACTCTTTCACCTGTTCTGCTATTTATTTATTTATTTATTTACCTGGATTTTAAAATAGATTAAGATATTTATTTTATTGCCAGTAGTAGAGCAATGTTTTTAATGCATTAATTGCCAAATGGCCCTGACTCATCCATTTGTGTATACAGAAGCTTTCATTAAGCATGATAAAGGCTGGATGATATATAGAAACTGACTTTGGCAAAAATCCCGACATGTGGCACCTGCCCTTACGGAAAACTTGCCTAGTATGGTACATTCAAACTAGAGACTTTGCCTTAAGAAAAGTACCATAGGTATATCTACTTTGACATTCCTCCTGAAAAGTGATTTTAAAATATTTATTTAAACAAATATTCCAGAAGTTTATATGGAACCACAAAAGACCTGAATAGCTTCAGCAATCTTGGGAAAGAAGGACAAAGTTGAAGGTATCACAATATCTGATTTCAAACTATATTACAAAGCCAATATAATTATAGCAGCCTGGTACTGACATAAGAACAGGAATACAGATAGATGGAACAGAATAGAGAGCCCAGAAATAAACCCATGCCTTTATGGTCAAATAATATTTAACAAGGGAGAGAAGAACATACAATGGGCTAAAGACAGTCTAAGTAACATTGGGAAAACTGGACAGATACATGCAAAAAGTTAAACTTAACACCACACACAAGAATAACCTCAAAATGGATTAAAGACTTAAATGTAAGTCAAAGACCATGAGAATTCTAGAAGAAGACATAGGCTGTAAAATCTCAAACATTTCTCATAGCAATATTTTTTGCCAGTATATATCCTAGGGCAAGGGAAACAAAGGAAAAAATAAACAATTGGGACTCCATCAAATTAAAAAGCTTTTGCACAGCAAAAAGAACTGTCAACGTAATAAAAAGGCAACCCACTGTATGGGAGAACATACTCACTAATAATACATTTGATAAGGGGTTTAATATCCAAAATATATAAAGAACTTATACAACTCAACACCAAGAAAACAAAAATATCCAATTAAAAAATGGGCAAAGGATCTGAATAGACACTTCTCCAAAGAGGACGTACAGATGGCCAGTAGACATATGATAAGATGCTCAATGTCACTAATCATTAGCAAAATGCAGATTTAAACCCCAATGAGATTACCTCATGCCTGTCAGAATGGCTACCATCAATAAATCCACAAACAAGTGCTGTTGAGGACGTGGAGAAAAGGGAACCCATATGTATTGTTGGTGGAAATGCATATTGGTGCAGCCACTGTAAAAAACAGTATGGAGTTTCCTCAAAAAATTAAAAATGGAACTGTCTTTTGGCCCAGCAATTTCACTTCTGGTAATATATCCAAAGAAACCCAAAACACTAATTCAAAAGAATATATGCACCCCTATGTTCATTGCAGAGTTATTTACAATAGCCAAGACCTAGGAAGAGCCCAGGTGCCCACCAGATGAGTGGATAAAAAAAGCTATGATACATTTACACAATGGAATAGTATTTGGCCATAGAAAAGAAGAAAATCTTACCTTTGCAACAGCATGGCTGCATCTGGAGACTATTATGCTCAGTGAAATAAGACAGTCAGAGAAAAACGAGTACAATATGATCTTTCTTATATGTGGAATTTAATAAACAAAATAATTTAATAAACAAAATAGAAACATATGCATAGGTACATAGAACAGACTGACAGTTGTCAGAGGGGAGGGGGGTTGGTGGGATGAGTGAAAAAAAGGTGAAGGGATTAATCAAAAATTACATAAATATATATATACTAGAGGCCCATGCACAAAATTCATGCATGGGGGGAGGGGGCGTTGTCCCTCAGCCCAGCCTGCACCCTCTCCAATCTGGGATCCCTCTCACAATCCAGGACTGCTGGCTCCCAACCACCCGCCTGCCTGCCTTCCTGATTGCCCCTAACCGCTTCTGCCTGCCACCCTGATCACCCCCTAACCACTCCCCTGACAGCCTGATTGATGCCTAACTACTCCCCTGCTGGCCCGATTGCCCCTAACTGCCCTCCCCTGCTGGCCTGGTCCCCCCCCCAATAGCCCTCCCCTGCTGGCCTGGTCCCTCCCAACTGCCCTCCCCCGCTGGCCCGATCGCCCACAACTGCCCTCCCCTGCTGGCCACCTTGTGGTGGCCATCTTTGACCACATGGGGGCGGCCATCTTGTGTGTTGGAGTGATGGTCAATTTGCATATTACCTCTTTATTATATACTAGAGGCCTGTTGCACAATATTCATGCAAGAATAGGCCTTCCATCCCCTGGCTTCACTCCCAGCCACCTGGGAGCCAGCAAGTCCCCACTCCTGGCCAGCCCGGGAGCCAGCAAGTGCCCACACCCCGGATGCCCGGGAGCTGGCAAGTCCTTGCTTCTGTCCAGAGCACTGCTCCTGTAGTTCCCTCCACTGCCCCTCTCCCCCTCATAGCAGGCGTCCCGCCCCTCCCGGCCACTCTGCACCTGCATATGCAAATTAACCCGCCATCTTTGTTGGGTTAATTTGCATACTCACTCTGATTGGCTATGGGCATAGCAGAAGTACAGTCAATTTACATTTTTGTCTATTATTAAGTAAGATATATATGTGTGTATAGGTAGATAGATAGATAGATAGATAGATAGATGATAGATAGATAGATAGATAGAGCAGTATGGTGCTAGCCAGAAGGAAAGGAGGGTGGGAAAGGTGGATGAGGGCAAAGGGGGATAAATGGGGCCAGAAAGAGACTTTACTTTGAACCTTGGGACGCACGATGCAGTATGCAAATGATGTTTTGTTGAGTTGTACACTTGAAACCTGTATGATTTTGTTAACCAATGTCATTCCAACCAAATCAATAAAAAACTAAAAATAGCCCTGGCCAGTGTGGCTCAGTTGGTTTAGCCTCATCCCATGCACAGAAAGGTTGCCAGTTTGATTCTCAGTTAGGGCATGTGCCTGGGTTGTGGGCTCCATCCCCAGCAGGGGGAGGCAGGAGTCAGTTGATGGATGTTGTACTCTCATATAGATGTTTATCTCTCTTTCCCTCTCCTTACCTCTCTCTTTTAAAATCAATAAACTATTTTTTAATTTAAAATCAAGTTTAAAAAATAGAAAAAAACTGTTGGTGAGTTTATAAATTGATACAACTTTTTTGGAAGGCAATTTGATCATACAGGATATCCCAAAACAATGTATACACACTTTGAATAATTATTAATTCCAAAGGGATGACTCTGAAAAGAAAGAAACATAAATTGACTATTTGCTGTTAAGTGTGTATACATTGTTTTGGGGCACCCTATATATTCACAAATATATGTTAAAAGCTTAAATTATCTTTATTTAGCCATAAAATTTCAAGAAATTTGGTCTAAAAAAATCAAAGATAAACATAAATATTTATGTATATGAGTGTTCATTGCAGCATTATTTATAGTAAAATGTAAAAATAACCTCAACTTTTTTCACTTGGAGAATAGATAAATATGTTATTTCCATCTGTTTGACTATTATACAATTAGTAAAAATCATGACCTTGAAGCCCATTTAAAGAATAAAATGTCTGTAATTAGCATTAGATGAAATAAAAAAGGGCATAAAATGTTTTCTTATACTATTCCAATTCTGAAAATAAATGACTTGACTAAACACACACACACACACACACACACTCACACACACATGCACACATATATTTCAAGGAGTAACAATATAAAAAACACACAATAATGTAACACTGGATATTTTTACCTGAAGTTTAGATAATTTTAGATTTTAGCTTCTTTTTGGCTATCAAGTGCTGTCTGAAGTTTCTGCAATGAACATTATTACCATTTATAAATTAAGAACAAATACAACATTTCTTTTCTTCCAAAAATATGACTAACTCATACAAAAGTGATTTTTTTCAGCTTCATATTTAATTTATTTTTCAAATGTTTGCAATAAATATACAATAAAAAATAGTAATGTTTTATTTCTAAAAAGACCTTGATGATGAAACTGTTCATTTTTATAGCCTGAGTGCTAAGGAGTATATAAAGATGGAATGTAGAATACGAGCACAATTTTAAAAAAAGACTTAAATACACTATAAAAAATAATAAATCAACAAATGCATAAATGTCAACCATATGGAAGGCTGTTCTGGGCCCAACTGGGTAAGCTTTGGTTCAGACTTACACAAACTCACCAACTGCTCTTTTCCACCTGGCCAGTAAGACAAAAAGCAAAAGGGTTTGGAATGGAGAGCGAGCCCAACTTATTCATATATTGAGTATTGTTCAGTGAGCTGTCTAATCACTTAAATAAGGGTAATTTGAATTAGAAATTGAGGTAAAAGGGCCCAGAAATAACCTAAGGAAATTTATAGACTCTGCACAACCAGATGTGCAAATCACTTCACCTCCTGGACCAAATAAGATAGTCTATTCATTAGTAAAATCAACAATTTCTATGGTCTTTTTCAATTCTAATAGCCTATGATATGCAATTTTTTCATAATAATGAATTCATATATGTATATATGATTCAGGTGGTTTTATTGAGCAGGGTAATTTCTTTCCCAGCTTCTTGTCCAGATGGATTCAAAGAATGAAGCCACAGACAAAGGGTGGTAGGTGAAAAGTACAGAAACTTTATTGCAATCAAATACGACCTCTAAAACCTTAATTCTAAATTCTAAGCCTAAAACTCTGTCCCTCTTGGGACAGAGGGGCCACCTAAGAAAGGTGCCAAGTTCCTAATCCTAAGACTCTGTCCCTCCTGGACGGACAGAGGGGCCCCTAAGAAGGGGGCCACTGCTTTCTTTGTCTTGAAGCGTTAGATAGGCTGGAGACCCTCCTTTTCTGCCGTGAAACCTTAGCCCTGTAATCAGCTCCCAGGACCCCCACGTCCGCACTTCTCCTCGTTTGGTCATCTTATCTGTTTAGGTTGGAGTCACTTCTGATTTATCTTGTGGTTTTCTCCCAGTTGTGCTGGCAGAGAAAGCCTTATTTTATAGCTCTCCCAGCTGCTCAGGTCAGGGCTACTTTTGGTCTAACTTATGGTCACTTTAATTGCTCAGGCCCGAGATACCCCTGCCTGTCCTTGGTTTATGGCTGTGGTAATTGCTCAGGCCAGAAATGTTTCCATCTGCCTGCGGCATTTCTCCATCCTCTGTACAAGTAAGATAAGCACCCTGGCGCCTTCAAGTCTCCATCTATGGATTCCTCCCCCATGGACCCTCCTCTTTCCTAAAACTCCCTAAACCTGCCTATTTTATCCCTAAAATTTAACAATATCATGTTGACAGAATCTTTGAACTCGGCCCCTTGGTCTATCATGACAACACTGAAACATCTTAACAATGTGCACATTAATAACTGTGTTCAGGTAATTTCTCTAGGAGTTTGCCTACTAATCTTGCCACTCACTGAAGCGGCTTGAAACTGTTCATGTGTGTAGCTATTTTTTAAAAGCCTCAAGAGGGTGATTATAATATAAGGGTGGGTGGATGCATATAATTTGGAATTTTAACTCAGAGATCTCTATCTAGAAATTCCTTGACAATGAAACTGTCAGAGAGACAAATGCTTGTACATGTGTAAGAGAAACGCTAATGCCCGGAGAAGAGAGGGTGTAGTCACCTCAAAAAGAGGCAGGGTGGTGCTTTGGTTGCAAAGCCCTGGGGCAAATGCTGAAAATTGAAAACCTTTGTTTTTAGCCTACAGAGTGCTGTGCAGACTCATTCATAGTAAAACATGAAAATTTGAAAGTTCCTGAGAATGAAATTAAGAGATTAACAGTTCTCTCATTTTCCAAAAATGAAGAATCTTTTTTATACAGAGAAGAGGCAGCCACTTTTTCAGTGGATTGGCAAATCCTTTCATTCTTACCTGGAAAAGATCTCTTAGAAGTTGTTTGACCTTTTGTACACTTTTTCGCTAAAAGCGTCAACTGAAAGTATGATGTGTGATTTAGACATCTTGTTGCCTGTCATCGGAGCTAGTATCACTGACTCATTTCTAAGAAGCCACCACAAAATCCTTAGTTATTGCTAAATTGAGCAAGTTTTAAAATTGGCAAAATGGAAAGAAAATTTCTTAAGTGTAAGCCAATCCTCTTCTTTGTTCTGAATAAAAATTTAAACTGCATAACTATTATACATGCAATATAAAAAAAGGGAGAGGGAGAAACTGGCTTTATAGACCAAGCTGTAAGCATTGAGCCAAATACAATATAGTTGCTTCTGATCAGATCTAACTTTTTATATAAGACTCCAATGGGCATAAATACTCATTTGGTATACTGTCAGCCTTTGAATGATGAGTTCATGCTAAAGGATTCATCCAAACCAGATCATCCAGGCAGCATTCTCTAAAATCTGACACAGTTTGTAAAATGTTTCAAATATGATTATTGACTTGAAAATAAAGTTAGTTATTTTACCAGCAAAAATGGTTTCATTCAGGAATAATAGAGAATTGCAGTTTGGCATGTAAAAGCTATGGCAAAAGCATAACAAGTCCAGAGAATAAAGAGAAAATTCTTTTATAAGGGGAAGGGGAAGTTGGGAAGAGCTGTTATAAAGAAATAATCCACTGGAGGAAACTGGAAATTCAAAGTGTAATGGCTTTTCATTGGCTGGGCCTATTGCAGATGCAAGGCAGTCTTTTCTGTTTGGGGCAAACACTGATTAGTGGTAGGATATGAGAGCTCCCCCTGCAGGTCCTCCTGTCTTAGAGGTTTCTTTTGACACGGAATTTTTGGACTGGAACCCGGATTCTTTGTCCACTGGAGTCGAAGAATGAATCCACGGACAGAAGGTGGTATAGCAAAAGTGGAAATTTATTAAAGAGGGGGAGGAACCAAGATGGCGGCATAGGGCAGACGCCTGATTGTTGCCTACCACAACAATTTTGAAACTACAACTGGAAAACAGAGCAGACACCATCCAGAACTACCGGAGGGCTGGCTGAGAAGATGCTCTACAACTAGAATAAAAGAGAGTGGGACGCGGGATGATGCTGATGCTGGTGAGCCAAAGATCTCACTTTAAAATCTACGGCTCTGGAAGATGGCGGTGGAGTTGAACGGCTGATCTGTTGCCTCGCATGGCAGTTTCGGAAATACAACTAAAAGATGGACTGGTGAGCGCAGCGACTCCTGCTCGCGTCTCCCCAGGCCGGGCGGCTGCTCCTCTCAGTCAGCACCTCAGCCGGGGCCATGAGCTCGTGGGCGGCCACAGCAGCTGCTATGGCGGCGGCCGCGGACTCGGCGCAGTGGCTCTCAGTGAAGGAAGAGACCATCTTTCTGCAGGATGGGCCGAGCTGCCCAGTGAGATCCTCGGGGCCCCGGAGGCCGCCGACACCGACTTGGAGGATTTTTAGGATTTCCCGTCTTACATTCAAGTCCTTTAGCCATTTTGAGAGAGGAGAACCAAGAAGGCGGCAAAGTTAAACAAATGAACTGCGCCGCGCACAGCGATTTCAAAAATACAACTGGAGGACAGAGCGTCTGCCACCCAGAACCACAGGAGAGCTGGCTGAAGGGTGGATTTACAGCTAAGAGGGAAGAGGAAAGAGCAAACTCGGAAGGGATAAGGTGCGGAGGCGCGTGGGTTGGACTGGTGGCGGGGGAAGAGTCGTGCGGCTTTTTTTCCAACCCTAGGGGAGATTAGCTCCCCATCACCCTGAAATCCAGCTTCTGGAGACTCGCGGGAGACCCAGACGCCTGCGGGGAGAGGCTGGACTCTCGGCCTTCGTGTCAGAGAGTGGGAGTAACTTCCTTGCGGAGGTGAGCCCAGCAATCAGTGTTTGCTGTGCTGGAGTGCGGAATGAGGGGGCTTAGAAATGTGGAAAGCAGAAAAAGCAGACTTGCAGCCATTGCGGTTCGCCATGCCATGGCCTGGTGGTGCCCTGAGACCCCGCCCCGCCCTGAGATCCGCCCCGCCCTGGGACCCGCCCTGCACATTTTGCAGACCTGCCCCGCACATTTTACAGACCCGCCCCGCACATTTTGCAGGCCCACCTGGGCTCCAAGCAGCAGCTTTTGCATGTGGGTGGCTTGCCCTGTGGCAGCTTGACCAGATGAACTTCGGTTCTAGTCGGACTGCTCCAGGGCCGCTTAGACAGGAGGAGGAAACTGCAGTTTTTGCTGTAATTCCTGCTGAGTGGCCTCAGGCAGTAGCTGACCTACACTCCATTGGAGACCCAGAAACGAGGGACATCTAGTGGTCGGTGTGAGATGACACCAGATTTCAACCACTCGCATAAGGGACACATTCAAGAGGCAGACTCAGTGAGCGCCAAAGCCTTGCTGCAACAAGATCCAGCCCATAAACGTGTCTCCTGCACAGCAACTCTTCCTTTATAGACACAGAGGGTCCTCACAGACAATTGGCCAGGAGGACAATTCCTCCCAGTGACACCAACAACAATCAAGACTTAACTATACAAAGGAGGACCAAGATGGAGGCATAGGGCGGAAGCCTGATTGTTGCCTACCACAACAATTTTGAGACTACGATGGGAGAGCAGAGCAGACACCATCCAGAACCACCGGAGGGCTGGCTGAGCAGATGCTCTACAACTAGAATAAAAGAGAGGGGTACGCGGGATGATGTTGATGCCGGTGACCCAAAGATCACACTTTAAGAACTACGGCTCAGGCGACACAATGGCAGCCTGGAACGTGCTCGGCACAGTTCCCCCAGTGGTCTCTGGCTGAGGGGACGGCTCCACTCGCTGCCGAGCACGGACAGACGAGCCCCTGAGAGACATGGGGTGGGAGACGCCGCGCTTGCTGACCTCCGAGTCCTTCAAGAATCTCAGTGCCCCAGAAGCGGCCAGGTGCACACGCTCGGCGACTGGCCACTGCTGCAGACCCAAGGGCCGACGCAGCGACCCCGACCAGCCCGCCACCGCGCACCAGGCACACCGGAGCTTCGCCGAGCCCGCAGCCCAACAAGTTCTGCGGCAGCTGCCCTGGAGCTCTGAGAAAATGGCCGAAGGAATTGCTGAGAGGGAATCGACCAACAGGAATTGGGATCAAGAAGATGAAACCCCGCTGGGTCCTGGGTCTGGGTGAGGCCACGCGCCCCTGGGTCCAGGTGAGGCTGGGAACTGGGTCGGAGTGGGACTGGGTCCCGGGTCTGGGTGAGGCCACATGCCCCTGGATCAGGGTAAGGCCGCATCCCCTGGGTCCGGGTGAGGCTGGGTCCCGGGTCCGGATGGGGCCGCACCCCTGGGTCCGGGTGAGGCTATGCACCCCTAGGTCCGGGTGAGGCTGGATCCTGGGTCCGGGTGGGGCCGTGCTCCCCTGGATCCGGGTGAGGCCACACGACCCTGGGTCTGGGAGAGGCCACGTGCCCCTGGGTCCAGGTGAAGCTGTATCCCAGGCCCGGGTGAGGCCGTGTGCCCCTGGATCCGGGAGAGGCCACGCGCCCCTGGGTCCGGGTGAGGCCACATGCCCCTGGGTCCGGGTGAGGCCACGCGCCCCTGGGTTCGGGTGAGGCCACATGCCCCTGGGTCCTGGGAGAGGCTGGGTCCCGGGTCCAGGCGAGGCTGCGTGCCCCTGGGCTCGGGTGTGGTCACACACCCCTGGGTCTAGGTGAGGCCTCACGCCCCTGGGTCCGGGTGAGGCTGTGTGCCCCTGGATCTGGGTGAGGCCACGCGACCATGGGTCTGGGAGAGGCCACGCGCCTCTGGGTCCAGGTGAGGCCACACGCCCCTGGGTCTGGGAGAGGCCACGCGCCCCTGGGTCCGGGTGAGGCCATGCGCCCCTGGGTCTGGGTGAAGCTGGATCCCGGGTCCGGGTGAGGCCGTGTGCCCCTGGATCCAGGTGAGGCTGGGTCCCGGGCCTGGGTGAGGCCACACGCCCCTGGGTCTGGGAGAGGCCATGCGCCCCTGGGTCCGGGTGAGGTTCGCGCGCCCCTGGATCCGGGTGAAGCTGGATCCCGGGTCCGGGTGAGGCTGTGTGCCCCTGGATCCGGGTGAGGCTGGGTCCCGGGTCTGGGTGAGGCCGCGGACACCTGGGTCCGGCTGAAGCTGGATCCCGGGTCCGGGTGAGACCATGCGCCCCTGGGTCCGGGTGAGGCCGTGTGCCCCTGGATCCAGGTGAGGCTGGGTCCCGGGCCCGGGTGAGGCCACACGCCCCTGGGTCTGGGAGAGGCCACGCGCCCCTGGGTCCGGGTGAGGTCGCGTGCCTCTGGATCCGGGTGAAGCTGGATCCTGGGTCCGGGTGAGGCGGTGTGCCCCTGGATCTGGGTGAGGCTGGGTCCTGGGTCTGGGTGAGGCCGTGGACACCTGGGTCTGGCTGAAGCTGGATCCCGGGTCCGGGTGAGGCCATGTGCCCCTGGATCCGGGTGAGGCCACGCGACCATGGGTCCGGGAGAGGCCACGCACCGCTGGGTCCGGGTGAGGCCACACGCCCCTGGGTCCGGGTGAGGCCACGCGCCCCTGGGTCCGGGTGAGGCCACGCGCCCCTAGGTCCGGGTGAGGCCACGCGCCCCTGGGTCCGGGTGAAGCTGGATCCCGGGTCCGGGTGAGGTTGTGTGCCCCTGGATCCGGGTGAGGCTGGGTCCCGGGCCCGGGTGAGGCCACGCGCCCCTGGGTCTGGGGGAGGCCACGCACCCCTGGGTCCGGGTGAAGCTGGAGCATCCCGGGTCCGGGTGAGGCCGTGTGCCCCTGGATCCGGGTGAGGCTGGGTCCCGGAACCGGGTGAGGCCGCTCGCACCTGGGTCCAGGTGAGGCCACGCGCCCTCTGGGTCCGGGTGAGGCCACGTGCCCCTGGGTCCGGGTGAGGCCACGCACCCCGGGGTCCGGGTGAAGCTGGATCATCCCAGGTCCAGGTGAGGCCATGTGCTCCTGGATCTGGGTGAGGCTGGGTCCCGGGTCCGGGTGAGGACGCACGCACCTGGGTCCAGGTGAGGCCACGCATCCCCTGGGTCCGGGGGAGGCCACGTGCCCCTGAGTTCGGGTGAAGCCATGCCCCTGGGTCCGGCCGAGACCAAACCAGAAAGTGTCGGACCTGCATTACCACCATTTGTCCACCATCCAGAGCTGAGGGGTCAGTACCGACATGTACACATAAGGAACTGGTGGACATTGATATTGGGTCTCAAAAGAACTGTTGGTCCAGAAAGAAACTCACTACAGACTGATTTATTTGCCTGTCAGCATAACTATTATTGCTCGTCTCACATTCAGTTCTTATAAGTATATCTCTAGTGACACATGATCTCGCTCATCTAGGGGAAATGATGAACAACATAGACTGATGAACAAGAACAGAACCAGAAACAAGGAGGCATCGATCGGACTATCGGGCCTCAGAGGGAGGATAGGGGAGGGTGGGGGGAGGGGGGAGAGATCAACCAAAGGACTTGTGTGCATGCATACTAGCCTAACCAATGGTTAAGTTCAACAGGGGGTTGGGGCATCCGTGGGGAGGGGTGTGGGATGGGAATGGGGGGATGAGGACAAATATGTGATACCATAATCAATAAAGAAATTAAAAAATAAATTAAAAAAAAATTTAATAAATTTTTTTAAAGAACAAGTACAGACTCCCAAGTGGGGCGGGGGAAGAGTCCCACTGAGTTCCTTTTCCCTACGGCTTATAAAGGCTGCAGATCCTGGTGCCCTGATATTCCCTCTGATTGGTCACTATTCCCTTAGACTGGTTACTAGAGTAACTCCTGGGCTCAAAGGTCCAAACCCCCTCCTTCCTTATTGTTTTCCTATTTCCTTTGGGCTTCCTTCTTCTCCTTCTGGATGAAGGGCTTCCTTTTCTTTATTTTGTAAATATAGATCTTTTGCTGTTCCTAGCTCCTTGATTCTATGGAAATGTACCTGTTGCAGCTTTTCAGCTTCCCTATTCTATGGAAATATACCTTTTGCTGCTCTGCAGCCCTGTGCTTCTTCCATGATCCTCTTAATTTCTAAAATTTCCTAAAACCTGTCTTTTTCACCCCCAAAAATTCCTGTTTCACTTTTATTAATTTTCACTTGATTTAATACCCATCTCGTCCCCTGTGGTCTGCAAAGTTCAGCTCCTCCAAGGTGCTTTTCCACACTGCAGACTAAATTAGCCTATTCCTTCTCCTTGCCCCAGAATACATCATAGATCCTTCCATTATAATCATGGTAAATGCATATAATGTTTACTATATGCTAGACACTATTCTAGGTTTTTAAATATATTAATGCACTTAAACTTCAAACTAACTATGTGGAGGTTCTGTTATTATCCCCATTGAACACACAAATGTTAAATAACTCTTCAAAGGTCACATACCCAGTAAACGAAATAACTCGTTTTGAAAACCAGGTAATCTGGTTTAAAAGTGCTTAAGAGTTCATGCTCTTAACCACTATGCCGACTATTTCACTGGATTATAACAGAATCTTTATACGTCTGGGGGTCCTTGTGATATAATGATTTGTAATAAGAAGTATATATTTGGTCTCAGTCCATGTTCCTAGCACAAATCTCCTGAATCCCTTGGAATTTCCTTAGTGATAAGCCACAAAGGTGTCTTTTGTTGTGTTACTGAATCCTTTTTGGAAAGCCTCTGTGTCGAGGAAGTGTGGAGGCTGGTTGCCAGGAGAACCAACCTTGTGATGAGGGGGCTAAACCCGTTAGTCCCATCCTGACCTCTAGGGAGAGGAGAGTAGCTGGAGATTGAGACCAATGATCTAATCGAGCATGCTTACTTAATGAAGTCTCCATAAAAACCCAATAGGACAGAACATTTCCAGATGTCACCATGCCAGGCCCCAGTCTCTACGGGAACAGAAGCTATTTTGTTCAGGACCTCAGCCTAGGCATCTCTTCTTCTGACTGTTGATTCATATCCCTTAATAAGCTTTGTAATAAATCAGTAATCTGGTGAATAAGGTTTTCTGAGTTCTGTGGGTTTTCCTAGCAAATTAATCAAAAATAGGGAGGAGTTGTGGGAATCCCAGATTTATAGCCACTGGGTCAGAAGCAGCGGTAACAACCTGGATTTGTAATTAGCATTTGAAGTTGAGCACAATCCCTCCTAGGACTGAGCTCTTAACCTTTGGATTCTGATGCTATCTCTGGATAGATAAGTGTCAGAATTGAGTTGAATTATAGGACACCCTGCTGGTCTCAGAGAGTTGCTTGGTGGTATGGGGAGAAACACCCACACCTTGGAATTGGGTGCCGAATGTAACTTCACAGGAACTTTATTTCTTTAACATGACTTTTTCCTTAATTCAAGCTAGCTTTTTCCAGTCTAATAGCGCATGACATTCTGCACATCCACTCCCTTAAACATTAAACCTTGGGGCATTAGGTTCTGGTCAATGTCAAACTGTTTCAAGACTAAAGCCTCATGATGGGGTGGGAGCAGCTGGGGAGAGGTCAGTGGTGGGGGGGGGGGTAGAAGACATACGTAATACTTTAAACAATAAAGAATTTAAATAAAATAAATTTTTAAAAAAGAATGAAGCCTCAAAACTGTTGATCAAGGAAATAGTTTTAGGTCAAACTGAAGTTAACATTTTTTTTTTTTTTTGAGAGTGCATTCATTAAAGCTGAGGACTGTGAAACAGGGAAGTGTTTAGGATAGAAAAAACACCAGAAGAGAGATTAGGTGGTGATAACCAGAATGGTGAGCCAGGTGTTCTCCCAGGGTCCTGTCTCTCGATGCCGAAGAATGAGCTACTTGGACCAGAAGATTTAAGCAAAAGTGTGGAAAATGTATTATAAGTATATTCAGACTCTCCGCCAGGGAATGGGCTGCCTGTTAAAGCCTTGTAGTCCAGGGCTATATATTTGCTACAAGCCTGCTCTATGTCTACCTGTGTCGTCACCTGGTTGATTCCCTCAATTGTTTTTGCCCAGCAAGGGACCTAAACGTTCCCTGTTTCTGTGTGTTCTCTGTTCCTATGCTGAACTTTTTCTGTTTCTATGTGTTCCTACACTTTGTTTACTGCAGGCCCTCCCTTGGTTTCCCATGCCTCCTGCTTTGAGTCCAGAAACATTTTATTATTTCTGCTTGGTGGTCCTGTGGTTAGGCTGGCTCAAACTGCCATGTCTGCCCCCGCCTATGCTCCACCTGCCTTTGTTTCCCACAGGACCCCTGCCCTGTCTGTCTGCGTTTCAAGCTCACTCCTCCCAGTGGGGCTGCTTTGGATCTCTCCAACCTTTATGGAAAAGAAGTGAGCCGAGGTGGGGCTGCTTTGGCTCACTGGAAAGGCAGAGAAAAGGGGGCTTTGGGGGCAGGTTTAGGGGTTAGCCCTAGACAAGCTGCCACTGCCCATTGCTCTCCTGGTTGCAAGTTTTCTGGGGTCCCTTAGTTTAGGAGATGCACCCTGTGGCGGGGAGAAAAAGGCACCATTGTGCTCCCAGGACAGAGCGCTGAAGATATCTTTTTTAAAAAAATCTTTATTGTTGAAAGTATTACATAGATCTTCTTTTTCCCCATTAACCTATTTCAGCCTGCTCCCATCCTCACCCCACCCCCCACCCCAGACTCTCACTACCCCATTGTCTGTGTCCATGGATTATGCATAGCAGTATAGCATACAAGTTCAGTTGTTTCAGCCCCAGGCCAATGAAAGCAGACCATCTTAGACCACACCCTCACAAAGACAAACTAAAGGACACTGCAGTATATACACTGAGTGGCCAGATTATTATGTCTCTGAACGCATAATAATCTGGCCACTCAGTGTATATCCTATATAATAAAAGGCTAATATGCAAATTGTCCCCTCCACCAGGAGTTCAACCAATAGGCAGACCGGCCAACCACCCATGTCCTCTCCCCTTGGCCAGGCTGGCTGGAGCACGTATTCATGCACTGGGCCTCTAATATATATATATGCACACACACACACACACACACACACACACACACACTGAGTGGCCAGATAATTATACATTCAGAGATCATAATAATCTGGCCACTCAGTGTATATTGACCTGATACAATACTCTACTCCCTACCCTAGCCCCAATCAATCGATAAAGCCCATGAACCAAACTCCCATAGTCACCATGATTAACAACTTTCCCCATATATATAATCTGTCCCTAAGGGAGTCATCAGGGAGCCCAGTCTTACAGTGTCAGCTCACCTGTGTTTCTGGACTTAACACCATTTTCTTAATAAACCTTTACTAGGTGTACCAGTTAACAATGCAGATTTTTTTTCAATAGATGGAGTTACACATATGTTGATATATATGCGATTTGATATGTATGCTATTTTGTTGTATTGACAGCAAGCTTCAAACTTAATATGTCGAATTTGCTGAAGGTGTTAACATCATAGATATTTTTACACTTAAAAATGTCAAATTTCATGCTTAAAGAAGAGCATTTGCGGAAAGTCTTAGTTCATTATTTTATTTTGAAGAAAAGTGCTGCTGAAAGTTATCGTATACTTCGGGAAGCTTATGGTGAACATGCTCCATCTCAAGATACTTGTGAACGCTGGTTTAAATGCTTTAAAAGTGATGATTTCGGTGTGAAAGACAAAGAACGTCCAGGTCAACTGAAAAAGTTTGAAGACCAACAATTACAAGCATTATTGGATGAAGATGCATGTCAAACTCAAAAACAACTTGAAGAAATATTAAACATTGCTCAGCAAACAATTTCTGATTGTTTACAAGCAATGGGAAAGCTTTTAAAGGAAGGAAAATGGGTGCCACATCAACTGAACAAAAGACAAATGGAAAACCGAAAAGTCATCAGTAAAATGTTGCTTCAACGGCACGAAAGAAATTTTTTTTTTGCATCAAATGGTGCTTGTTTTCCCAGGGTTTGCTGCCTTGGTGACCTTCTGTACCTGGCCCACGGTCCTTCTGTCTGACTGCCTACCACATTCCTTATGAATCCTATGCACAGTATAAGATGAAGATTTGAGAACTCCAGATGAAGAGGATCAATTTTAAACTTTATTTTTTTGGCACACACACACACACACACACACACACACACACACACACACACACACAAAAAAAAAAAAAACACATAAAAAAAACAACAACAATGCCTTGCCTTATAATAGATGTTCAATAAATATTTGTGGGAGGAAAGGGAGAGATGTAGATCAGGCTACTTAAGTTTTGGATAAAAGTAAGACTCAAGATGGAGAAATAAGGCATGTAAACGAAATATCCTACAAATATCCTGCACATACTAATGGCAACCTGCTATCTGCTTTCTACTTTGTTTTTCTTTCTCCAAAACGTTAGGTAGCCCTTAAAAAACAAATGCAATGATTAACTAAGCATAAAGTTAACTTCTCGGCTTTTAAATGCCTTTCATTCTCTCCTTTTTATTTCCCCGTTCTCTACTTGCAGTGGCATATGAACTGTTTTTTGTTGTTTTTTTTTTTCAAATAAAGCAGTTTAAATGGAAACACTGATTTCTAGGAGCCCAGCTTGTGTTGAGGTCCTTCTGAGGTGTGCATAGTCACACATGCACCCCGTAGTGGCTGCACATTTGTGTTCCAGTTAGCCCACAACATTTCTACAATATTCCTGGAAATTTGTCCTAGAAACTTCTTCAGAGTCTGGCACAATTTATATCCAAACTTTGCCAAGTAAAAAGTCTCCTAATTATGTTTTTATTTTTTCTTTTAAGATTTTCTTTTTTTTTTAGAGCAGTTTTAGGCTCATAGCCAAATTGAGAGGAAAGTACAGAGATTTCTCATTTTTAAAAAAATCTTTATTATTGAAAGGATTACATATGTCTCCCTTTTTCCCCCATTAACCCCTTCTAGCCTGCCCTGCTGCCTGCCCCAGGCCTTCAGCACCTTATTGTCTGTGTCCATGGGCTATGCATATCCTATATAATAAAGAGCTAATATGCAAATGATTGTCACACCCTGGCACCCTCTTGTAGGAACTGCTCAGACACTCAACACTGGGGAGAGAGTAATGGGGACCAGCCAGGCTGTGGCCTGGGAGAGGGACAAGCCTCCAGCCCCTTGGTCCCAGGTGCCAGCAGTTGCGCCTGAGCCTGTAGCCTGGGAGAGGGACAAACTGCATGCCCCGCGGTCCCGGGTGCCTGAGGCTGTGGCCTGGGCAAAGTCGCCCGCCCACGGTCCCCTGCGGCTGGCCCGGGCAAAGTCGTCCTGGGTCCTGGATGCCTGCAGCTGGTCAGAGGGAGGGAAACCCAGGTCCCAGGTACCTGCAACCAGCCAGAGGAGGGAATCCTGGGTCCTGGGTGCAGGTCAAGGCAAAGGCAGTTAGGGGCTATCAGGCCAGTAGGGGAGCAGTTAGGGGTGAGCAAGCAGGCAGGCAGAGGTGGTTAGGGGTGATCAGGCAGGCTGGCAGGCAAGTGGTTAGGAACCAGTGGTCCCAGATTGCAAGACACAGTCAGACATCCCCCAAGGGGTCCTGGATTGGAGAGGGTGCAGGCTGGGCTGAGGGACACCCCCCCCGCCCCGTGCACAAATTTTGTGCACCAGGCCTCTAGTATGCATATAAGTTCTCTGGTTGATCTCTTCCTCCCATCCACCCACCCCCACCTTCCCTCTGAGATGCTGCAGTCTGTAAACCCTGTCCCCACACACACACAGCCTTCCTCATCATCAACACCCTCACCGGAGTGGTACATTTGCTACAATTGAACATGCATTGATAATTATAATCATAATCATAGTCTACATTTGGGTTCACTCTTGGTGTTATACATTATATGGTTTTGGACAAATTTATAATGATACATATCCATCATTATAATATCAAATAGAGTAGTTTCACTGCCTTAAAAATCCTTTGTGCTCTACCTATTCATTTTTACTCTACCCCCAACCCCTGATCTTTTTACTGCCTTCATAATTTTACCTTTTATCAAAATATCATATATTTGAAACATATAGTATCTGTTCTTTTCATATTGGCTTCTTTCACTTAATAATATGCATTTGTTTTCTCTATGTCTTCTCATGGCTTAATATAGCTCATGTCCTTATAGCACTGATTGATATTCTACTGTCAGGATGTACCACAACTTACTTATCCATTCATCTACTGAGAGATATCTTGGTTGCTTCCAAATTTTGACAATTATGATTAAAGCTACCGTAAACATGCATGTGCAAGTTTTTGTGTGGACATAAGTTTTCAGCAACTTTGGGTAATATCAAGAAGTGTGGGTTGCTGGATCATATAGTAAGATTATGTTTTGTAAGAAATGGCCAATCTGTCCTCCAACGTGACTAAACCATTTTACATCGGCATCATACTCAATAGTTCAGCAATGATTACTGCAGTATCCAGTTGATACTTGCATCATGCAGGGGTTGGGGCATCAACCATGGATCAAAAACAGTACAGGTATTAATTGGAAAAAAATTCACGTGTAAGTGTCCCAAACAGTTCAAAGCCGTGTTGTTCAAGGATCAATGATTCTCATTAAGTTATCTGTAAGACTTTATAAATCTACTTCAGGAAGGTTCTGGAGGTTCCCTTCTCTAAAGTCTTTTTTAGACTCTTCCTTCTAGCCGCTGCTCTCCACCTCAGGGTTTCCCATCATGTGGCCTCTCCTTCTCTGGTCAGGCCAGAAAGGCCCTTGTCTTGAGAGGTGTAGGTTCTTCAGAGATTAAGAGCTACAGTACAAGCAATCCCTCTCTATCCTTTTAAAATATATTTTTATTGATTTCAGAGAGGAAGGGAGATGGGGAGAGAAATAGAAACATCAATGATGAGAGAGAATCATTGATCGACTGCCTCCTGCACGCCCCCTACTGGGGACCAAACCCACAACCCAGGCATGTGCACTTGATCAGAATCGAACCCAAGACATTCAGTCCACAGGCCAACGCTCTATCCACTGAACCAAACTATTTTTTAAACTTTTTCCCAGCTCTATTGACAAATAAAAAATGTAAACACAAAGTGAAAAATGTCATATACATATACATTGTGAAATGATTACCATGAGCAAGTTAATACACACATCCACCACCTCACATAGTTACCACTTTTGGGATGTAATGAGAACAGTTAGATTTACTTTCAGCAAATTTCAAGTATATAATAGAGTACTATGAGCTATAGTTACCATGACGTAAATTAGGTTTCTAGAACTAATAACTGAAAGTTTGTATCTCTCTTGCTATTATTGCTTTCTGTCACTATGCTAGACAACTTGGTGCAATATTTTACAAAAAGACCTCATCCTTACCAGGCATGGGTGAACAGCAAATCAGGTCCAACTATGTTAGCTCACACATCAGCCTACGGTGGTTCACAGACAGGCAGTAAACAGAAAAGAGTCTGGGATGTGAAGGTGAGTGTTAGCACACGTAGACCTAGGGAGAAGCCTTGACTGAAAATCTACCTCTGTAGGTGGATGGCAGGGAAAGACTGAGAGGAAAGAGGCAGGCCACTCCAGTTTGGCAATTAGCAGAGTTTATTAAGACAAATTTACATACAAGGTGGGTCCTGGACAGCTGCAAGACAAAGTGGATACCCTCCAAGCCAAATATTGGGTAAAAGGTGGGGGCATGTGGAGGGGATAGTCATGAGTACTAGTATGTTAATGTTACCAGGTTAGGAAAATTACATGCTTGACCAGATCAGGACAATGGCCTGTTCCAGGAACTAGCACTTAGCTAGAGGCAGCTAGAGGCTGATTTATGTCAGAATGAACCCTGATTAGGATCAGACAATGTCTAAAGGAGGTTTTTGGGAAACAGTCTTTATTCTGGCCCAGGTCCAGCTTGCAAGACATACAGTGGTCTTGTCATGGAACAGACTCTCCTTGACCTCATGGTAGGCTTTATGCATCTGGAGGTCCAGATAAGCATTTCAATAAAAGACACCCAGTCCTGCTTGTGCTTTTCGCTTACCTACACACACTCCATTAGAATGTTCTCTTAAGTCTGCATCAAGCTGTTCAGAATGAGCAGAAACACAGCCAGAAGTGGAGAAGGCCAAGAGTCAGACTATGGGAGGGTCAGTTTTTTTACTGGTTTAACCAACTATTTTTGGCACAGGTGCATTATGCAATAAATGAGTTTTATTTTAAACTTAGACTAACATTCTTCATGTGCAATTTAAATAATAAAATATTCCAAAAACATTAAAGACAGTAATGTAATCTTTATGTATTCACTAGTCTTATTACTTTGCCATGTGTTTCAGGTCTTTTTTTGTCTTTAAATAAATAAAGCATATCTGATGAAAGGTGAAGTCCTCTGTATTCCTTCTCCATTCTATTCCTTTCTTCTCTTAATGTTATATTTTCTAAATCTAACCATGTTGGTGCATATACCTCTAATTCATTTTTTAAAATATATTTTTATTGATTTCAGAGAGGAAGGGAGAGGGAGAGAGAGAGAGAGAAACATCCATGATGAGAGAGAATCATTGATGGGCTGCCTCCTGCACATCCCTACTGGAGACCAAGCCCAAAACTCGGACACATGCCTTGATCAGAATCAAACCCAGGACCCTTCAGTCCTCAGGCCAATACTCTATCCACTGAGCCAAACCAGCTAGGGTTCCAATTCATTTTTAATGCTATATTTCACAACTATAAATGCCACACAAATTACCTATATAATTAATGTTGTATTTCATGCCTAGGTATGAAAAAAACACTTTATTTATTTATTTATTTATTTGTCTTACTTTACTAAGTACTACACTGTCATATTTACTATAGCTTTATAATTCTTGCTATCAGATAGTGTTAGTCCTCCAAAATTGGTTTTGTTTTCCAAAATTGATTTGACTATCCAATGTCCCTTTCATTTCTCCACATTTGTCTTGTCAATTCTGTAAGAAAGCCTATTGTGATTTTAATTGGAATTGCTTTGAATCTATAAATAGGTTTAAGAAGAATTGACATTTATATTGATGCATGATGAGTATCTATTTCTTTATTTAGGTCTTCTTTGATCTCTCTCAACATTGTTTTGTAGTTTTCAGTATTCCTAAGTATTTGTTTTTTAATACTATTATAAATGTTTTAAAATTTCATTTTCCAACTCTTTGTTGCTGTAGTTAGACATACAATTGATTTTTACATATGATCTTGTGTGCTAGTTATCTATTGCCGTGTAACAAAACACCCTCAAAGTTTAGTGGCTTAAAAATAATTTAAGTATTTATTATCTCTCACAGTTTCCTGTCAGAAATTTCAGAACCACTCATCTAGGCAGTTCTCGCTTATAAAATTGCAGTCAGATGTTAATTAGGGCTGCAGTCAGGTGAATGCTGATCACTTTGAGTTTGTGTAGATTGGATGTTTATGCTTCACCTTTATGCTTAATGGGTGAAGATTTATGGTAAACCCAAGTAATTTATTAACATTACTAGAGGCCGGTGCACGAAATTCGTGCATGGGGGAAGGGGTGTCCCTCAGCCCAGCCTGCACCCTCTCCAATCCGGGACCCCTTGAGGGATGTCCGACTGCCCACTGGGATCGGGCCTAAACAGGCAGTCAGAAATCCCTCTCACAATCCAGGACTGCTGGTTCCCAACTGCTCGCCTGCCTGCCTGCCTGATTGCCCCTAACTGCTTCTGCCTGCCAGCCTGATCACCCCCTAACCACTCCCCTGCCAGCCTGTTCCCCTGCTGGCCCGATTGCCCCTAGCTGCCCTCCCCTGCAGGTCTGGTCGCCCCCAACTGCCCTCCTCTGCCAGCTCAGTCAACCCTACCTGCCCTCCCCTGCAGGCCTGATCGCCCCCAACTACCCTCCCTTTCAGGCATGCTCCCTCCAACTGCCCTCCCCTGCTGGCCTCTTCGCCCACAACTGCCCTCCCCTGCCGGCCATCTTGTGGTGGCCATCTTGTGTGTTGGAGTGATGGTCAATTTACATATTACCTCTTTATTATATAGGATGTGGGACTCCACCTTCAAATTTTGTTTTCCCTGTGCACATTAAGTCATGATTAAAGTTTACCTTAGGCCAAGGACCTTATCCTTATGGTGTGGCCTTTTTGGGTAGAAGGGGTATTATGCGATATTCATGTGGCCTCTCCCTAGAAGGGCTGGATCTCCAGCGTTCCCTACCATTGCTCTTCCCCTAGCTTTGTTTGTCTTCTAGTGTCTCTGTTCTGATGCCAGCCCAATAATAGCTGAAATCTGGTAATCATTTCATGGTTCTACTCTGTACATGGATACTTCTGGGTACTTTTCATTGCCACATAAATTCTTTTAATTACAATTCATTACCATCATTTAAAAATCATTAGACATTTACTCAGTATTCAAAGCTTGATGGAATGTATATGTGTATGAGTGTGTGTGTGTGTGTGTGTGTGTGTGTGTGTGTGTGTGTGGGTGGGTGTTGTGTGTTTATGTATTCAAGTTGATATCCAAATAAGGTTCATAGTATTCATTTTGTATGGCTGCTATAACAAGTACCAGAAACTGAGCAGCTTAAAACAATAGAAATTTATTATTTTACAGTTCTAAAAGATATAAGTTTGAAATCAAGGTGTTGACAGTATCATATTCCTTCAGAAAACTGTAGGGAAGAATCCTCCTTGTCTTGTTTAGCTTCTGGGTTTTGCTGGCAATCCTTTGCATTCCTTAGCTACATATTACTCTAATCTCTGCCACTATTGTCACATGGCTGTACTTTCCTTGTATGCCTCTCTGTCTCCCTTCTCCCTTACGAGAACACTAATCATATTGGATTACGAGTACACTGTACACCAACATGACTTTATCTTAGTTACATCTGAAACAAAGGTTACATTCCAAAGTACTGCAGGTTAGGTCTTCAACACATTATATTGTGAGACACAATTCAACCCATAATATTCATGTACTGCAATTGGTTTATAATTTTTATATTTCTCATAAATTTATTTTAATGTATAGATTATTTACTCCAACTTTCTTTCCTCCCTTCTTGCAATTTATTTTTTAAAGACACCTGCTTGTTTGTTCCATAGTTTTCTATTGTGTGGATTTTGGTAATATTTGTGTGGCATGCTCAACATATTCACCTGTGCTTTGCCCGAAACTCAGAGCATGATTTCTCAGCTACTGGAGCATTACTGGCATTCGGGTGGGATAATTCTTTGTGATTGGATCAGGGGCTTTCTTTGTGAGATGTTTAACAGCACTCCTGGCTTCTGCCCAATACATTCTAATAGCACACTCCCTCAGTAGTGGCGACCATAAACTTCTCCAAGCATTTTTAAATGTGCCCTGGGAACAGAATCACCCTCGCCTGAAAATAGTCTTTTTTTTTTTTAATATATTTTATTGATTTTTCACAGAGAGAAAGGGAGAGGGATAGAAAGCTAGAAACATCGATGAGAGCAATACATCGACCAGCTGCCTCCTGCACACCCCCCACCGGGGATGTGCCCGCAACCAATGTACATGCCCTTGACCGGAATCGAACCTGGGACCTTTCAGTCCGCAGACCAACGCTCTATCCACTGAGCCAAACCGGTTTTGGCTGAAAATAGTCTTGATGAGATCCAGGTTTAATTTTGGGGCAAGATTTCTTCAGAGATATTATTATGTACTCCCATCAGGAGGCATATAATATCTGGTTATCTTTTGTTATATTAATTAGCAGCCACTAACAACCATTGGTTTGATCTGTTTACTGCATTCTTGGATACAAAATGATGATATCCTAGTTCTATCATTATGTCACCCTGGCCATGTATTAGCTGCAATACTTTCATAAAGATAAATTTCCCTTCATCTATACTTGCTTGGTAACCCTGAATACAATTCTAATAGAAAAGACAAGGTAAATAATGAATTATTTTTGCTTACCAGTTTTCAAGATAATGAACTGTTCCCTAGCATCATTCAAAGGAGGCTGAAAAAATTTTTGAACTATTATCAATTCGTGGAATAAAACATACTTGATGTTTCAATCCAATGCAATTTTACCTTTACAGAAGGTCCAAGTATCTCAAATTTGTCCAGTGGGAGACGGTTTAGTTAGCAACTCTTCTGAGTAATTTTGATAGGACCCTAGCATTTTTTATTACTTCTTTCTGGTATGACAAAATGTTCTAGGTTGATATTGTAAATTTGCCTTCCCTACAATGATATTCTCTAAGACTCTGGACTGTGTTTCCTTTGCACCTTACTCCAGATAATCTTTCCAGGGCAACAAAATCCATCTACCGAAATATTGTTTAACCCATACACTTGATAGATATATACTTCAATCAATAATATTTACCAGGGATATGGCAATTGAGAGGGATGGTGAAGGCCAAGACTTACTGAAAAGGGCATGAGCCTATTTAAAGGCATTAAGGAGTACCTGACCTTAATGGCATTAACAGCACACAATACTGCTAGTTCAAGGAAAGTCTTAGGTCAGTGGGAACCAGTTTGCAACCTGTTACAATGGCCATCAAGGAACAAGACACTCTAGACTCATTCTCTGAACATAACTATTTCTTTTCATATAACAATGTTACTTTTATTTTTTTTTTTCTTCAAATTTTCTTTCCCCTGTAAACTTGGTTATGAAGCGTGAAACAAAATTACACTTTCATTCCTTTGGGCAATGAACTTAAAAAAGTTTCCTTGCATATTTTACCGTATTATGTAGTTCAGTAATTTTTGGTCACTTTCTATAGTTTAAATTTCTCAGTAATCTGTTTCAATCAACTGTGTACCACGAAGCCTCGATATATGTTTAAATCAAATTTATTATGTGAATTAGAATGCAATATTAAAAGACGTTATAATTCCTTTCCCCAGTTAGGTGCAAAACCAGTAGGCTTTTATGACCAATGAGATAGATGATTGATTGCATGATTGCATCCTGTACTGCCTTCGGGTAAACCTAGGTTACCAAAGTACAAGAAAGGGACCGGCCCAAATCAGGAGTCCCGCGGAGAGACAGGAAGCATCTTTACCCAGGAGCTAGAAGGTCCGCCAGTAGGCGTTTCGCCTGAGAAAACCGAGCCACCCGCAATGTACTCAGAGCCGCAGATGCCGGTAAATAATTCAATCACTGCAGAGGCTTCGCGACTTAGTCTAAGGACCGCCGCCTTGCAGGGGGCGGGGCTACATGCGACGTCATGCCACGTTCCGGCGCTGGTTTCGCTGCCCCGCCCCTCTCCGCACTGTGACGTTGCCAGGGAGGAACGAAGCGTAAACAGCGCAGGGCATTTCGGGAGCGGGATTGTTTCACGCAGGAAGCAGGCTCCATTTTAGCGCCGCCCGCCGTCGCCATCTGTTTCCCATCCCGCCCCCTGCTGCCCCCTCCCGTCCCCAAGCCCCTACGGGAAAGCCGGGCCTAGGCGAGGCTGGAGTGCCAGGAGGGAAGGGGAGAAGGGAGAACGGGAAAAAGCGAGGAGAAAAAGAGTGAGACGAGAAAGGTGAGTGGTAGAGGCCAAGGTGTGAAGCACGCAGCCCCGCGGACGGACTGACGGACGTTCCGGTGCCACTGCTGCCGCGGCTGCGGCCCACGCGCGAGTCGCGTCGAGGCGACGGCGGCGGCGGCAGCAGCAGCGGAGACGGGAAAGGAGCAATGGCGGCCGACAGCCGGGAGGAGAAAGGTTAGTGCGGAGAGAGGTGACGGGCGGAGGCGGGGCGGGGAGTGGGTCGCGCCGCGGTGGTTCTCCGTTGCGGGGTGGGGGTTGGGAAGGTTAGCGTGCCCCGCGCGGAGCCGGCGCCCCCACCGAGGCGCCCGACGCCTCGGCAGAGGCCGGGCCTGCCCTTCCGTTCTGGGTCTCCAGGCGCCCTAACCCTACATCTGGCCTCGGGCTTTTCTATGATCCCGATTCCCCTCTTCACTTCCGTTCGGCTGTCCTGGGCGCGGCTGAAAGAAGGCCTGCTCCGTGTTGCAGGCCCTTCGGTTTTATTTCCTGTTAGGATTATGCGGATGTAAGCGTACTTTCTGAACTACCTTTTCTGTTAGGCAAAATTTTGAAAACCCCATGTAATGCCACGATCAAAGCAGGTAGTCTGGTAAGTAAGTATATTTAACAAGGCGCGTAGGTAGGTGGATTATTAATCTCGAGGAGTAAGTGCAAGTAACGCCCGGCTGTTACCGTTAACTAGGAGAAGTGGTAAGAATTGCCAATTTGGCTCCTCGAATACTTATTTTGGATAATAAATGATGTTTGAGAAGATGGTTATATGACTTCGGCCCGACAAAAATTCCTGGTCACTATTCTTATAGAAACACGTTGTGCGTAGCTCCCAGAGGGTACAACCAGGAACAAATGGGTGTAATTTATAGAGTTGGAGGATACATTTACAGTAAAATACAGAAAGAACTGATGGTGTCAAAATGGAATGTCATGTCTTTTGAAATACCGACCTCCCAGGCCCTAGAGATGTTGATGTAGAATAGATCCTGGATCAATACATCTTTTACAACTCTAAGATTCCATGATAGTTTTGGAAAGGTTATAGTTGATAAAAATATGACACAGTTGCTGTCCTGTATTTCACAGATCTGCCCTTCTCTGTGCCTAATTAACTTGGGGTGGGTGGGGACTTGTTAAATGGGCTCTGGAGTCAAGTTGCATTAGGCCTGTGCTCCTTTTTTTAAATTTTTGTATAGAGAAAGAAGAGTTCATGCTGCAGTAAACTGCTCTAGGATAGGGACAAGCTTGGGAGGTGGAGTGGTTGGGAATATGTTTAAGGTATTGTTCCTATCCTAAAGCAGTTGAGTGATTAGGATATAGTAATTTAATTTTCCTTAGTTGAATCCTGGGGGAAAAAATCTCCATCCCTACTTTTTTGAGACACTGGGAAGGAATGTGAATATAGGATTGCATGGTGTTAGTGAATAAAGGAAACTGCTTTTAATTAGTCAAGTCAGTTGTTAAATCAAATTATTTTAATCAATAATTCATTCAACATTTGTGTCAGTGTAATTTGTGAGCTGTGTGGCTTGAATGGGGGTTGTGGTGGGTGAGATGAACCAAATACAAAATGAGTAAAACTCAGTACTGTCAAGAATTAATTATCTGTTGAAACAGTTGTAAGTTAGTAATAGAGTTGATACAGTAATGTACATTGAGGAAGGAAAGTAGGTGATGTTTTAAATATTTTGTTTTGGAGAAGCATTTATTGATGAAAATGGAGTCTAAACACAAACTTTGTAACTATAATTGGGAAGTAGTTGTGCTGATAGCAGCACTTAGGATAAATTGTCCAACTTTTGAAAGGCCTCACATTTGTGAAGTTTTTATAAAACTTAATTTCCATAATTGAATTTGCCTGTTTTAAAACTTCGGGTATACGTGCTTATCATTGTAGTTTAGATCAAAGATGAGTATCTAGAGTTAACTGGAAAAGCTAGCAAATACAAATCTACTGGAATTGCATATTTTGGAATGGGGAGATTTCTGGAATAACCTATTTTGCAAATAAGGAAACTGAGGCCCAGGGTGTCTCACTTACTTGATCATTGTTACACAGCTAGAATAACAGCCAGAATTGGAATCAATACTTGACTTTTCCTTCTCATACTTGAACAAGAAAAAGTGGGAAGCTGAGTACCTATTATTGTCTGTTATCTTATACTAGAGGCCCGGTGCATGAAATTCATGCACGGGGTTGGGGCGGGTGCAAGTCCCTCAGCCCGGCCTGCACCCTCTCCAATCTGGGACCCCTCAGGGGATGTCCAACTGCCAGTTTAGGCCTGATCCCACTAAACCAGCAGGGCCTGCACCCTCTTCAATCTGGGACCCCTCAGGGGATGTCATACTGCCAGTTTAGGCCCGATCCCACTAAACCAGCAGTCAGACATCCCTCTCATAATCTGGGACTGCTGGCTCCTAATTGCTTGCCTGCCTGCCTGCCTGCCTGCCTGCCCCTAACCACTCTGCCTGCCTGCCTAACCACCTATGCCTGCCTGCCTTGATCGCCCCTAACTGCTCCCCTGCTGGCCTGATCTCTCTCCTAACTGCTTGCTCCCCCACACTGGCCTGATCTCAACCCTAACTGCTTACTCCCCCACACCAGCCTGATCTCGCCCCTAACTGCTCTCCCCTGCTGGCCTGATTGCCCCTAAACGCCTCTGCCTTGGCCCCCGCCACCATGGCTTTGTCCAGAGGACGTTGGATGTCCGGAAGATGTCTGGTCGATCTGGTCTAATTAGCATATTACCCTTTTATTAGTATAGATGAAATATTGGGAAATAATAGAGATAAGCCTTGTAATAATCTTAGACATGTCACAAACCTTAGGTCCCTTCTAAATGATTTCATAAATGGTGTAAGATTTTGATAAGAAATGAGTTTAAATTGCAGAAATTTGCTATTAATCACCGAACAGGTAAAAGATTTTTGGTCATAGAGTCCTCTGATTATCAGGCTTTGCACATCGGCTGTGTAATAAAGAGACATTGAGTTCTATGCTTCTACAAATACCCATACTTGGAAGCCGAAGTCTATATAAACTGGACAAGTTGCCAGTTCCTTCTGATTCTTGTGATTATTTGTCCAAAAAGTATATTTAAAAGAAGTTGGAATGTTGGTGGCATTAACTAATGTTAAATGCTTTTTTTCTATATGAGGAAGTACACATCTTTTATACTAAAAATATCTTGTATACATTTTATTTCTTAAGCTCTTATAACATTCTCTCTAAAGAATAGAGATATGGATAATGAATTACCACTTTCATAAGTAACATGTTTTCTGACATTACCAAACTGGAAGCTCCGTGAGGGCCAGGAGTATTTCTTGTTCACCAAGTTCCTGGTGTACAGTAATTTTGTAGTTGTAAATCATTACAGGTTGGAATCCATTAAAAACTGACTAGCTATGTGACATTTGCTATTGATGTCCAAAGCTAAGTTTTGTGTACACACGCACTCATCCAGGCAAGTACCTAAAAATATCGACAGGCGGGTATGTGTACACACATATATGTATATTCCCTGAAGCTGTCATGCAGGAGAGTGACCACAGAAAAAAATGCCCTAGAAACCCCAGCTATTTTGAGTCTTCCCAGCCTAGGTGCCAGCCAGACATGAATGAGCAAGCCTTCAGATGATTGTAGCCCTGGACACTACCTGCAGGCATATGGGAGGGCAACCTACCTAGGTTGAGCTCCAGAACTATAGCTAATAAATTATTGTATTGTTTTAAAACACCAAGTTTTGTGGTGGCATGTTATATATACACCAATATATAACTAGAACATGTATAATATATATTTGCTTTATTAGGAAAAAAATTGGTTTTGTGTTTGGGACTAGGTTTTGTATATCATATATTATCCTTGTTATTAACAGTTTGTAGCAGGCAAGGTTTATTAGAATCTGGTAGCAATAGGAAAAGGCTTACAGGTTGAAAAACTCATCAGGAGATTCAAATAATTGCCCTCCTGTTTTGTTCCCCAAACACTGATATTTTTATTCTACCTGCCTCTTATCAGAGGTGAAGAAACTGGAGCGCAGCCTGGGATTTTCCCAAGGAGATCTAGCTCTTCCATGATAACCTGGATTTTCTTAATTCCAAATCTCTTTCACCTATGTGTCATATTTCAGTAAATAAGTAAGTGGCTTCAGTGATAAGAGAAAAGTAACTTAAAATATGGTCATTTAAACCCTGCTTGTGTGGCTCAGTGGTTGAATGTCAACCTATTAACCTACAGGTCACTGGTTTGATTCCTGGACAGGGCACATGCCTGGGTTTCAGGCTTGATCCCTGGTAAGGAGCATTCAGGAGGTTGCCTATCGAAGATGTTTCTCATAGAAGTTTCTACCTCTGTATCCCTCTCCCTTTCCTCTCTAAAAATCAATAAAAACATATATTTAAAAAAATTTATGGTCATTTAGCCCTGGCTGGTGTGGCTCAGTTGGTGGGGCGTTGCCCTGTGCACTGAAAGGTTGCTGGTTCTCTAGTCACGGTACATGCTGGGGTTGTAGGCTCTTTCTCCAGTAGGGGCGTGCAGGCAGTGGATCGATGTCTCTTAACATTGATGTTTTGCTCCCCTCCTCTCTAAAAATCAGTTTTAAAACATTTTTTAAAATGTGGTCGTTTATATCAGGGCTGACAAACTTTTTGTAAAGGGCCAGATAGTAAGTAATATTTTAGTCTTTGTGTGGGCTTTGTCATATGTTTTTCTTTGCCTTTTTTTTTTTTTTAACACAACCTTAAAAATACAGAAACCATTCTTTTCTTGTGCATCAAAGACAAGCCATGGGCTGAACTTGTTCTACAGGTCTTGGTTTGCCAATATTGTAATAAAACGTTAGCTTATTACTGTGGACTATAATACAGATAAAAATGTATGGACCGTTACTTGAAGATGCTATAATTGATAAAGTCAATTTTAGATGCTATAATGTTGGTAATACAGAGCTTTCTGGTACACTAATTTGAAATTAATCTAGTGCATGCTACCTTTTCATAATTTGCACTTTCGTAGTTGCTTTATACTTTGTTTAAAGGTCTTTTTAATGTTCCTCATCTAATTTAACCCTGGATTTATTAGAAAGCCTGAACTCTAGACTCTTATCTCTCTTTTCTAGACAAGTAAATTTGGTCAATTTGAACTTCGATTTATCTGCAAAAGAATGGATGATAAAACATACCTTATGTGTTTCATATGATATGTATATCTGATAATACATGAAGATTATAAAGTGTTAAAAAAGCAAGGATTGGTTAATATTGTCTTAAGAATGTGTAGGTGCGTTCTAAAACTGCAACTAATCTCTGAATTTTACTTATTTGTTACAGCTTTTTAAAGCAATTCACTTTGATAATACAGAAGCTATGAGTTAGTCATGTCTGAAATTTAAGTTGATTTAAAGGAAACTACATAGTTTTCTCATTTACTAGATTTGGCATATGTAAAGTGTATAATTTAATGTGAAGGCTCAAGCTTTTGAGTTGATATTTCTAATTAAGAACTAGTGATTTCATGAAAAGAAGTAGCACTATTTACTTGCCTATTTTGTTGTGATAGTTTTAAATTTGTTTGTTTCTACAAACATATTCTGTCAAGATTTGTTGGGACTCACCTTTTTATTTTTTATTTTTATACTGACTAGAGAGCTTTTACCCAAGAATTATTAAATATCTGCAGAATTTGGACTTTTTCTATAAAAATATATGTTTTTATTTATAATATAAAATCTGAAGGTATGTTTGCTACCATTTAGATCTTGAGGGAATTAATTTCCTTCTAGTGAAAGCAATGAATCCAGAAGGTGAGAGGAGCCTTTTTGGTTAGCATATATCCTATCTAATAAAACAGTAATATGCAAATCATCACTCCACTACACTCACAAGCCACGCCCACCAGCCAATCAGAAAGCAAATATGCAAATATACCCAACGAAGATGGCTGCAGCCTCGGAGAGCGGCTGTGGTTGGAACTGGGATATTGGAGCCGAAGATCAGAGGGGGGGTCCCCCACAGGTGATCAGAGCCAGCTGGGGTCCCCAGAGGGCGATAGGAGCCAGCTGGGGGTCCCTGCCCAAGGCCCGAGCCTCAGCCAGAGGCTTGCAGCATTGGCTGGGGGCGGAGCCGGGTGATTGCACCAGCTGTGGGTCCCTGTGGGCGATCGGAACCAGCTGGGGGTCCTTGCCCAGGGCCCGAGCCTCAAACAGAGGCTTTTGGCCTTGGCTGGGGGTGGAGCCAGCTGGGGGTCCCTGCCCAGGGCCCAAGCCTCAAACAGGCTTGAGGCCTTGGCCAGGGATGGAGCCTGGTGATCAAGCCAGCTGGGGGTCCCCTGCCAAGGGCTGGAGGCTTTAGGCCTTGGCAGGGGCGGAGCTGGAGATCACAGGAGATAGGTGTGAACTACAGAGGAAACACCTTTTCTGACTGCTCATTGGCTAAGCTCCCTGTATGCCACTGGTAATATTCTTAGTAACTTGGGTATAAGAATCCAAAAAAAGGTGATCTAGGGCTTTTCCACCACACTCCTGGGGGAAAAAAACGAAGGTCCGCTGCTGGAGGGCTAAGAAATGTCATAACCTGCCCTACACGGTTTAGCTCAGTGGATAATGCCTAGGTTTGCCAACCGCAGAGTCCAGGTTAGATTCTGATCAAGGGCATGTACCTAAGTTGCAGGCTTCTCCCTGGCTGGGGCCCAGGTCAGGGCTCATGAAGGAGGTAAGCAATCTAAGTATTCCTCTCACTTTGATGTTTCTCTCTGTCTTTCCCTTTCTCTTTCACATTCTCTAAAAGCCAATGGAAACATATACTCAGGTGAGGATTAAAAAAAAAAAAAAGAAAGAAAGAAATGTCATATTCTATGAAAGACACATCTTGAAAATGCCTAAAGAAAGTTGTCATTTTTTCTTGGTGAAAGGACTGGAGTCCTTGTTGATGAAAACACCTTGGTGGCTGCGGTGACTGGCAGTGGCTCCAGCAGCGGGGTGATGGGGGTGGAGCCTTCCCCTGATCTGCCTGGTTGTCTCTCACAAAGGGAGGCCAGACTGTGGCTTAGGCCCGCTCCTTATGGGGAGTGGGCCTCAGCCATCAGTAGGACATCCCCTGAGGGCTCCCAGTATGTGAGAGGGGGCAGGCTGGGCTGAGGAGACCTCCCCCCCCCCCCCCCAGTGCACGAATTTCGTATACCGGGCCCCTAGTTATCATAATAAAAGGCTAATATGCTAATGGTTGTCACGCTGTGACACCATAACGCTTTAACGCCTGATCAGCAGGGACCTGAGGCTGTGCCCCCTGCCCCACTGCTGGGACATGAGGCTGCATCCCCCGCCCGGTGGGGCTTGACGGGGATGGGGCTGCCTAGCTCTTGGTGTCACCCAATGGGGGTGGGGCCAACCGGACACTTCTATTATAGAGAGAGGGCAAATAGCAATATTAAAACATTTCCTCTAATTAATTTCCTTTTTAAAAAAAATATTTTTATTTTTTACAGAGAGGAAGGGAGAGGGATAGAGAGTCAGAAACATCGATGAGAGAGAAACATCGATCAGCTGCCTCCTGCACACCCCCTACTGGGGATGTGCCTGCAACCAAGGTACATGCCATTGACCGGAATCGAACCTGGGACCCTTCAGTCCGCAAGCCGATGCTCTATCCACTGAGCCAAACCTGTTTCGGCTAATTAATTCCCTTTTAATGTGCACGAATTTTGTGCTCCGGGCCACTAGTTTGATATAAAAGGATAAGTTAAAAATTTAAAAATCCATATAGTATATATTCATTTTAGAAAAATGATAAAAGTACAGATAAATATTTTATCACCAAAGAAATCAGTTGCTGTGCCATTTCAGGCATATGTAATTTTCAGATGTTTTTAAATAGGAACTAAGTCTAACTCCAATGTTACCTTTTCTGTATTCTACCTAACATTGCTTTTTTTCCCTTATTCACTCTTACATTAACTTTTATTTCTCTTCAGTCACTGATTTCTGTCACCCTTTCGGGAAATTTGAATCCCATCTAACCTGCTTATAGCCTCAAGTTAATAACCCTTGCTATATTAGGGGCTTTGCTTTTTGACTGTAGCCACAAATATATAATGGTTCTGTCTTATTAGTTTGCATGACTTTTTACTTCTCTTTACCAGACCTTAAATTTGAAAAGAATTTTTGATACTGGAATAAGACCATTGTAAAAAATCAGTTTAAAGCACTAAATATTAGCATGTATTTCTAAGATTTACTTTGTCCTATTGGACAGTGAGGGTGGGAATGGGGTGACAAAACCAAATTGTATGTTTTCATGATCACTGAATAGTATGTCAGTTATAGCAGTAGTTTCCTTGTCTGAACAAGGTATACTTTAAAATATATATATGTGTATATATATTTTACTGATTTCAGAGAGGAAGGGAGAGGGAGAGAGAGACATCAGTGATGAGAGAGAATCATTGAATTGCTGCCTCCTGCAAGCCCCCTACTCTACTGGATATCAAGCCTGTATCCCAAGTATGTGCCCTGACCAGGAATTGGACCATGACCTCCTGGTTCATAGGCCCATGCTTAACCACTGAGCCATGCCACTTGGGCTGAGTTACACTTTCATAGTCTATACCAGTAGCCTCAAACTTTTTTGATTGTGTAGCACATCAATAATTTTTTTCTCACAACTTTATTTTAACATTATTTCAGACAAACAAACGAACTATAAGACTAGTACAAATAATTTTCTTAATTGTCCATTGTGAAGATGTGATGCTTCTTTGTCCCTAAAAACTTAAGTATGTATTTCCTAAAAATTAGGACTGACTTTTACTGAACTGTGTAGTATGTGTACTGTCAAAAATCAGGAAATTAACATTGATACTATAACTTACAGACCTTATTTAGAATTTATTAGTTTTCCCACTTAAGTTTCAAATCAAGTGCTGTATTGTCGCTTTAGTTTCCTTTAATCTGGAGTACTTTGTTTTCATGACATTGACATTTTTTGGATGTACCTTAATTTGGGTTTGTTTGATGTTTCCTCATGCATAAGTTTAAATTTTACATTTTTCATAGGACTACCACAGAATTGTTCTATTCTCAGTGCACCGTACCAGGCAGTCCATGATGTTGCTTTGACCACCCATTATTGATTATAGTAACTTTGATTACTTGATTATGCTGGACTCAGCCAGTTTTTCTCTTGGTAGTCAATAAGTATCTTGCAGGGAGTACCGAATCCTTGATAAATGCATGTTTATAAGGTATACACATGTATTTCCCATGATAATTTGTGCACATTTTAAGCAGTTACACAATTTATAAATTAAAGGATGAGATACAAATATAAAAGTTCTGACATTTGCTTTTTGTACCCCAGTATATACTTTCATACCCTATGGGGGGGTGTATATTCTTGGCTTTGTAGAGTAAGGCTCTGTCATTTCTTTTACTTGTATGATTTTATAGGAATTACTCTTATGTCTTTGTCCTGAAATAAAAGCTTCTTGAGTGTTATGTTCTTATACTTCCATAGCCTCAACATAGTAAGTACTTGAAAATAAATGTTTTAATGATAATGATTTTCCTCATTTTGATTTTCTTGTTTTCAGATGGAGAACTTAATGTTTTAGATGATATTTTGACAGAAGTACCAGAACAGGATGATGAACTGTATAATCCAGAGAGTGAACAAGATAAAAACGAGAAAAAGGGTAAGATTTCTATTATTTTTGTTCAAATGAGTGTATATAGAGATTTAATTTAAGAAAGTGACTTTGCTTTTGTACTTATTTGAGGCATTAATACCAAAAGCAAAATCATAAACAGAGGTACCTAATTCCACCTGAATAGGAGTAATGTGTTTTTTCCCCTTCAAATGTGTGAAATATCCCAAATAAATGAATTTATTCCAAGGTTTGAAAGCTATGTTTTCTTTAAGATTAACTTTGGAATAAGATTATTTCAGAAAAAATTTTAAATGAGGCTTTTTTCCTTTCTGATATATAGTATTTGTTAATCTTTGGTGAAATAAATGGAATACTTAAACACTTTTGTATATCATTTTAAATTGTGTTTTTAAGGATCAAAAAGAAAAAGTGACAGAATGGAATCTGCTGACGTAAAACGACAAAAGTCCTCTGTTCATTCAAGACAATTGATTTCTAAGCCACTGAGCTCATCAGTTAGCAATAACAAAAGAATAGTTAGTTCAAAGGGAAAGTCAGTTACAGATTATAAAAATGAGGAATATCAAAGGTCTGAAAGAAACAAACGTCTAGAAGCAGATCGGAAGATTCGTTTATCAAGCAGTGCCTCCAGAGAACCTTATAAGAGTCAACCAGAAAAACCTGGTCTCCGTAAAAGGGATCCTGAAAGGAGGACCAAATCCCCTACACCAGATGGGTCTGAGGTAGTAAATATTATTTCAGATATAAAACAGCAATTCTTTTTGAGGCTTTAGAACTATTTATTCACTCTGACCTTGTCTGTGATATGACTGCTGATTTTCTTTTTCTTTAAACATCAGAGAATTGGGCTTGAAGTGGATAGGCGTGCAAGCAGATCCAGCCAGTCTTCTAAGGAAGAGGTGAACTCTGAAGAATATGGCTCTGACCATGAGACTGGCAGCAGTGGTTCTTCTGATGAGCAAGGCAACAACACTGAGAATGAGGAGGAAGGAGTGGAAGATGTGGAGGAGGATGAAGAGGTAGAAGAAGACCCAGAGGAAGATGAAGAGGTGGATGAAGATGGAGAGGAGGAGGAGGAGGAGGAAGAGGAAGAGGAGGAGGAAGAGGAAGAAGAAGAAGAATATGAACAGGATGAGAGGGATCAGAAGGAAGAGGGAAATGATTATGACACTCGAAGTGAAGCTAGCGACTCTGATTCTGAATCAGTTTCCTTCACAGATGGGTCTGTCAGATCTGGTTCAGGCACAGATGGATCAGGTACTATTTGTATACAAAAGTTTGCCCTTTTAAAAAAAAAAAAAAATTGACCTGATTGGTTTTATTCTTGAACATGTTTCAATTGAATTATAAAATATTTGAGGAGATGGAGGATGTTAATAAGACAATCTTGTGATTTTTTTATTGAATTATAAAATATAGTTAATTATAAGCTTTTTGAGTATTATAAATACATTTGAATAAGTTGTACACACCTTTGTAAAGGCATTTCCTAGCTTGATTGGTATATTATAAATGAACGTAAGTGTAATTGTTTCTTAATGTCTTAATGTTATAAATTCTTAGATTTTCATATTACCAACAGCTTATTTAAATACTGATGTACTTGAAGTATATTCATATGTCACCTGTGCACTAGGTATTATAATGTTTCCATGTTAAATGCCTTTAGATTTTCATCATGTGGCAATAGAAATGGAAACAATTCTCTTTCTTTTGGGAGCACAAACTTTTCTTTCAATTCTATATCTTTGTTGACTGACTGGTGCAGGGTCTCCAAAGGGCTGATTGTAAAATTCTTGTGGAGAGATTGGGTAAGAGCCATCTTGGGTCATTCCTTCATTACCACAAGTCCTACCACTTTATCCTTATTTGATCCATGCAGTGTAAATGTAGGAATGTTAGGTGGTTTGGGGAGATATTCAGAGAGAGCAGCAAAGAGAGGTCATGGTACTTAAAGAGCTTTGGCCACTATATGAAGATTATACTTTCACAGCTGTCTTATTTAAAGATGCTGTCAGAGCTGCTATATAAACAAAATGTACTAAACATTGGAATACAAGGATAATTCTATCCTTTTGATATATAGGACAGTTACGTATCTGTTGTTATAGAATTTTATTACCTTAGTGGTATTTTGTTAGTAAATCATATTTTTGTTAGAATAGATGATAGAGCAAATAGCCAGCTACTTTCCAGTGATTAAAAATGAAGTACTTTCAACCTTTTTTCCCCCTTTAAAAAATTTATCTTTATTGTTGAAAGTATTACAGATGTCGCCTTCCCCCCCCCGCCCCCCCATTGACTCCTTCCACTCTGCAACCACCCCTCCCAGTGCTTTCAACCTTTTGCTCACTAGAGTTTTAAGTTTGGGAGTTGAAATAGGTTTTTGCAAGGAGTTAGTTAAATTGAATAGATGAGTAGTTGGGTTTGATATAAAAAAGTTTTTGAAAACCCATGGGGTTAGAAACATTTTATTAATAGGAATCTTCTCTTTGGTATCCATGGTAGAAACTATTTCTTAGACTTGACTGTTTGTCTTGTTTAAGTCATACAAGGGAGACTTATTTAAATGGGTAGGACCCGAAGTCTACATTTTTAACAAGTTTCTAGATGATGCTGATCTGTAGCAAGGTACTTAATAATATTTTATATTTTTGTAGAGAAGGCATTTCAAATAGAATGGTATCCAATAGTTTTATAAAACCTTGATTTCAAACCTACTAGAAGACCTTTCTTTCCTCCCTTCCTCCCTCCCTCCCTCCCTCCTTTCCTTCCTTCCTTCCTTCCTTCCTTCCTATACCCATCCTTAAGAGATACCTGGAACTATTTACTTTCACTATTAAAGGAAAATTTGCAGATTTTCCTTCAAAGATCCTTTATGTGGAACATGTTTTAAGGACTGTGTTTAGAATATACTTAGTATTTATTATGGAGTAGTTTCTCTTTATAATGTGCAAAACTAATGAGGTGGATTTGGGGCTTCTTGATTAGAAGATGTCATTTTTTAAATACAAGGGATTACAGTTTAGTTTCTGTGCCATGAGGTTTTTTTGTTTGTTTTTCTGCCATGAGATTTCAATTTATTTTACCTTATTTTTTTAGTAACTTTTTTTTACAAGAGTGACATACTTTGATAGTTGTTAAAAGTTGTTTTTTTTTTTAATTTTTTTTTTTTTTTTTTTAAATTTCAGAGAAGAAGGGAGAGTGGGAGAGAGAGAGAGAGAGAAAAACATCAGTGATGAGAGAGAATCATTGATTGTCTGCCTTCTGCACGCCCCCTACTGGGGATTGAGCCTACAACCTGGGCATGTGCCCTTGACCAGAATCAAACCTGGGACCCTTCAGTCAGCAGACTGACTGCTCTATCCAGTGAGCTAAACTGGCTAGGGCACTAAAAGGTTTTTTTGATTACTTATTGTTCTTTTGACCTGAGAATAATAGATGGGAGAGGGGATCATAAACTAAAGAGGAGTGCGAGTTATTTATACAAAAAAAGATGAAGAATGCTTGGAGATTTCTCATGGTAATGGTAGATTTAACATTACATAAAAACAGTTGGACAGGACTTTATTTGTGCTCCTATTTTTTTTTTCTTCATTATCTTTGTGAGAGATCATTTTAGTACTTTGAACCACAAAGGTTCTTTTAGTTAAATTTACTGGGTAACATTGGTTAATAACATTGTAGACATTTCAGGTGTACAACTTTATAATACTGCATCAGTATACTCACCACCCAAAGACTAAGTCCCCTTCCATCACCATATATTTGACCCCTCTAAAGTATTGTTTTTAAATAACAAGATATATATCATCCTTAGTGATCAATTCATAATGATTAGATGCTTAAATACTATTCAGAGGAAAAATGAAAAACATGCTAGGATTTTTGAAAGAAATGATGTAAAAATATTTTAAGGAGATTTTAGTTTTTTAGTTTCATGTGGATATCTTATTGATTCAGTGAATTGTTACCTACTGTATGCAAGGCACTATATAGGAATGTGTAGTCAGTGAATGAAACAAATGCTTTAGAAAGAGATGATTTTGCATGCACACACACATTCTCAGTCATTGTATACTAAAAGGTTCAATCTATTCACAAAAAGGTATTATTCAAAGCCAGCAAGCATGGAAATAAATGCATTTCTCTATAGCTGGTTATTTGAAACTAGAGGCCTGGTGCACGGATTCATGCACCGGTGGGGTCCCTCAGCCTGGCCTGTGCCCTCTTGCAATCCAGGACCCCTCAGGGGATATCAGACTGCCAGTTTCAGCCTGATCCCCGCAGGCCAGGCCGAGGGACCCCGCCGGTGCACAAATCCATGCACCAGGCCTCTAGTATGCATATAAGATCTTTGGTTAGTCTCTGCCCTGCTTCCCTCTGAGATCCATCAGTCTGTTCCATGTTTCCATGCCTGTGCATTGAGCGTCTGCCTCCTGATGGTCAGTGCACATCATAGCTACCGGTCGAACAGTGGTTTAGGCTTTTATATGTAGATAATCATTTTGTCCCCGGGCTTGCTAGCTATAAATGGTCTTGGCTTGGCTTTGTAATTGTTCAATTAAGTGCTGCTTTGCTCTCCCTTTCAGCTCTAAAGTAGGAAAATGAGTGTCATTTACAAGCTTCTTGTTACATCTATTTGGAGAAGTAGTTATTAGTAAATTACAAAGGGAAAGATGCTTCAACTAAACTAAAAGAAAAGGAACTTAGGATGTCCTTGGAGTTTTTCATTTTAGACCTAGAATCCCCTTTCAAAAATAGTAGTAAAATATCTTGCCAAAAAATCGAAAATTGGATCAATAAGAATAGAGTTTAGGGTTTGTACTTCCAAGTTACAGGACATACATTTGAAACTAGTTTCTACTACTCAGTAACTGTGGGACACTGGCCAAGTTACTTTAACTTCATCTAAGATAGAATGAGTTGGAATTGTGGTGAAGCCTGATAGTATACTTTAAAAAAAGAGGGCCTAGAACAGTGGAACCTGATACATAGAATGGAATACAGTAAATTATATTGAAAGAAAAGTTGGGTTTGCTTTGCCGATTTTCCACCCCCTCTTGAAAAATTTTGAGACCACCTTTATATATAGGATAAATGGTTCACAATTATGAGCATGTGTTTATTTTATTGGAGTTGGGGGGAGAAACAACAAAGTGTTCTTAAGTTTTTGAATAGTGTCTTTGAAATGAAACGCCTCATTTTGAGGTAATGGGGTCATCAGTAGAGAGATTAGCAATGATTAATATTTAGGCATTACACAAAAACACATAATGATACTACCTATACCTATGTTGTAATGTTTTAAAAAATCTTGTTTGAATTCTTTTTAGATGAGAAAAAGAAGGAAAGAAAGAGAGCTCGAGGCATCTCTCCAATTGTTTTTGATAGAAGTGGAAGCTCTGCATCAGAGTCATATGCAGGTATTCTCATTTTACCCTTTTTTGCAGTTATATCTGACTGATTCTAATGTAATCTGTAGAAAGTGTGTGGAGGCTGTAGTTTAGTGTGAACTTGTTGGTGGCATGTTCAGTGTAATAATTCTAGAGAAAACTAAGCTTTTTCTTATTATTTTAATCCTGTTCTGTTACTGCTTAAGTGGAATTTCACTTTATTTTTTTTCTTGGAAGATGATGATTCAGTGACTAGTTTTCTGAGGGGAAACTGTTCAAATATACATATTTTTTAAAAATCCAAACAACCCAAAAAGCAAAACACTCGTACACATTGAGAAGTATTTTTTTTGTGTGTGTGTGGGTGCGCCAGGAAGAATAATTTGTCTTAAATGGGAACTTTATGTGACAAGACTGTAGAAATTTTGTCTTATCTCTATTAAAGCTCAATCTGAACAAATGTACTTTGGCTAAATACAGGTTCAGAAAAGAAGCATGAGAAATTATCATCTTCCGTTCGTGCTGTCCGAAAAGGTATCATTTAAATTTGAAATTGTTTTCATTGCATGCTGCATAAAGCCATTATTTTGCCTTATTGGTTATTCATTAATAGTTGGTTTTAATGTAGTAATGTTCTGATATATTAATGAAAAAATAATGTCTTACATAGAGCTCCATGTTCATTTACTCTATGTCTTTTAGAGCAATAGTAAACATATCAGGATATGTTACAGTTTTGGGGCACAATGGATGGTATATATTTTTTCATAGTATAATAGTGTATTACTAATCTTTAAAAAATAATCTGATGAAAGAAATCTATAAAATTTGTAGCCATTATCATACTTAAATATGGATCTGATATATCGGAACATCACTGGATTAGGTTTACCTTTTTGCCAAATGCTGGTTCTTTTCTTAGTTTTGCTTTATTATGTCTTGTGGCTTAGCTTTGCAGGTTGAATGGATGACTATGAATTTTAAAAATTTATCTGGGTTGTGGAGGGCTAATTTCAGTTAATTACACTCCTTTGTGTGATAATGACCTCTCATTAATCAATTTGGATTTCTTTTTTCCAGATCAAACAAGTAAACTCAAATACGTCCTACAAGATGCAAGATTTTTTCTCATAAAGAGTAACAACCATGAGAATGTATCTCTTGCCAAAGCTAAGGTATTAGTGTCAGTTCTGTTGATATTATCCTAATCTTGAAAATTTTAAATGGAAGGTCCAATTGATTAGCATAAGATACTGTCATTTTTCATAGAAGCTTTAAAGGTCCAGAGCCCAATGCCACTTAGGGTCTGCTTTGTACTGGTTAGGCAATCTAATAGTAATCTGAGTTTCCTTTTAATCTTTTAGATTTAAAATAAACCTTATGATTTTAGAAGTCAGATATTCAATATTAAATAATATGTATGTATATGTATTATACTTTATACTGTAAAAAGATGTGTTTCTGTTGATTTTTGTGTTTCTATATTCAATTGCTAATTTATTTGTACTGACACTTTTTTATAGGTTTCTTTAATTAACTAGTTTTTGCTTTATGTTGATGACTTGTTTTAAACCTTGAGATCTTGAAAAGAATTCATTTCTGTGTGGATGCGGAGAGCTTCTTTTTATTTTTAGAAGAAAAGGGAAGAATTAGTTTAAAGGTCCACCCAAGGAGTGGATTTAGGCAGAATTAAGCATTTAGTGTAAATGAGATTTAGTTTGAGCAGATTAAACTGAATTAGAGCTGTTGCTTGACCTTATCATTCTCTCTCTTTTAACCTTTTGCACTCGGATGTCGAGTGTGACTCGACACGGTTAGCATCGGTAGCAGGAATCGAGAAAAAAGCAAGCGAGTGCAAAAGGTTAATCATTCATAACAAAGAATTGCTTCAAATGCTTTGGAAATTAATTATGGTCTGGCTTTATGTAAAGAACACAGGCCTCTTCCAGTAAAACTTGATACATAAAACTTTGAACTTAGGAAGAAAAACTTATAAATGCTAGAAACTTGACAGAAATTCTTATGGATTCACAATAATTTTTAATTACTTTGTCAGTCACAGTTTTTCAAGACAAAAAATGTATGTGTTGTGACTCACCTTCAAACAACATTTTTTTTTTACTGTAGTAAATGGCTATGATATTAAAATATTTGTAGGGAATTATTTTTATTACATAGAATTCTAGCCCATAAGATTTGAATACACTCCCCCTCCGCCCCCCACATGTGTTTCTCTAATTGTTTTAATGATTTTGCAAAGGTTGGTAATTTTCTCTGTATTTTTTCCAAGTTAAAAAAAAATATTACTTTATTTTTTTATAAATATATTTCATTGATTTTTTTACTTTTTATTTTTTTACTTTTTTAATATATTTTATTGATTTTTCACAGAGAGAAAGGGAGAGGGATAGAGAGCTAGAAACATCGATGAGAGAGATACGTCGACCAGCTGCCTCCTGCACATCCCCCACCGGGGATGTGCCCGCAACCAAAGTACATGCCCTTGACCGGAATTGAACCTGGGACCTTTCAGTCCGCAGACCGATGCTCTAGCCACTGAGCCAAACCGGTTTCGGCTCATTGATTTTTTTTTTACAGAGAGGAAGGGAGAGGGATAGAGAGCTAGAAACATCGATGAGAGAGAGACATCGACCAGCTGCCTCCTGCACATCCGCTACTGGGGGTATGCCCGCAACCAATGTACATGCCCTTGACTGGAATCGAACCCTTGACTGGAATCGAACCTGGGATCTTTCAGTCCACAGACCGACGCTCTATCCACTGAGCCAAACCGGTTTCGGCATATTACGTTATTTTGACAACTGATAAGAGACATTTTTCATTCTAGCTTACGTAAATTTAAAGTACAACAATATTAATAGTTTTCGTTTTTTATAAATATAACTGGAAATATGAAAGATTTACATTAATTACAATCTATATGATTTTGTTACATCATTCATATAGGGTGTATGGTCCACACTGCCAGTAAATGAGAAGAAGTTAAATGCTGCATTCAGATCTTCAAGGAGTGTTATCTTAATATTTTCTGTCAGAGAGAGTGGAAAATTTCAAGGTAAAGTATAAAATAATTTGGACATACAGAAACATCAATTATCCTGTATTAGCATTTTTGTATATGTTGTGATTTAATTCCCTTAGGATTTGCAAGACTTTCTTCAGAATCACATCATGGAGGATCTCCTATACATTGGGTGCTTCCAGCAGGAATGAATGCTAAGATGTTGGGAGGTGTCTTTAAAATTGACTGGATTTGCAGGTAAGTTATAATTACAGTTGCCTTGGTTTTGAATGAATGGGTTAACAGTTGGGAATGTTAACAATCCATGGTGGTTTAGCTTTAATTTATTCTCGTTATTTTTTTTTTTTTTTTGGGGGGGTCTTATTTCTAGACTGATTTGGATCACAAAATTGAACAATGTTAAAGTAAAAATAACATCAATATGCTTAGCTTGTCTTGTTTACTACCTTTATAGCCTATTATGGGATGCAAAATGCAAAGTTTTATTTAGTTGAGTTTTATGTACTTTATTCTCTATTAGTAATATAGCGGTAAATTTATCATGAATTAGACAGTTGGCATTTTATCTGTCATATATCTATGTAATGTTAATGACTTACATGTTATTTACTGTGGAATGGGAAAATTCGCCTTGACTTTGCTAACATTTTAGAGGTGGCTAATTTAGTTGTGAACAGATTGTGTTTTATAAGGAATTTAGCAAGCCATGCTAAGTTGGCATTGTGATCTTTTAGAAACTGGAATAATTAAGATCTAAATACGTTTATAACAAAAATATTTATTTTGAACACTGAGCTACTGCCACTATTATGTCCTTACTTAATGATCATACATTGTTTAAAAAAAATGGTTAAAAAAGTAAATTTAGTTGGTACAAACAAAACTTTAACACTACGTGAAATGGACAGTATCCTTTGAAGAACTGCAAAATGGAGAAGGCAGAAATCTTTTATAGAATAAAGAACAAGGAAGAGACAAATAGGAAATATCTGGTTGGCTGTGTCTACATGATCAGCCTTTTTTGGACTATGAAACACTGTCTAAGCGAATCTAAGTTTTAGTTTGCTAACGTGGCACCTCCATGTTGGGCCTAGAAAGTTATTTAAACACGTATAGAGCTAATTATTTAAGTGAACTCTATGGCATGTACTAATCTATTATCTATAAAATCATTTTAGTTAAATAAAAGTTACCTGAAAGAGACCCTCTAATGTTTTTGTAAGTTATATGTTGGCTTAGGTGATGAATTTTGATGCGGATGGTGGAATTGGATAAGAAGAAGAAGAAAAGGAAGAACATGAAAACAAACTGTCGGGTGGGAGGGTGTGTGGGTGGGATAGAGAGCTGCCTTTTTTATGAAGCAGATGTAAAGAGAAGAACAAAAGGCAGAGATAAAGAGTAAAGTTGCCAGCCTAAGGAGTTAAACGTTTACTATGGGACAGTGAGGAACTTTGAAGATACATGGGCAATCATATAGTGAAAATAGTCTATTAGGTTGATTGTTAATAGAGTAGCAAAAAGCTGTATGAATAAAAATACATCATTACTCTTCATTACTTTCTAGAGGGAAAAATTAGAAGCAATCTAAATTCTCCCATATATGAAACTGGTTAAAAAAATTATGCTTTGTTACTTAAATGTAATATGCAGAGATAATTATCCATGGTACAAAAATGGAAAAGATACAGAACATGAAAAAAACAATGTTGGACCATAATGTCATGGTGGTGAGAGTGTAGATGATATAAATTCAGGGTTTTTAAATATAAATGCATAATTCTTAGAATTAAAGTGAAATTAAGTTATAATCTATAATAATAAAAGCATAATATGCTAATTAGACTGGACAGCTGAATGACCTTCTGGACGAAGCCACAGCAGCAGGGGCCGAGGCAGAAACAGTTAGGGGCGATCAGGCAGGCAGGGGAGTGATTGGGGCAATCAGGCAGGCAAGCGAGCGGGTAGGAGCCAGCAGTCGGATTGCAAGAGGGATGTCCCAACTGCCGGTTTAGGCCCTAGGATCTGGCCTAAACCGGCAGTCAGACATCCCCAAGGGGTCCTGGATTGTGAGAGGGTGCAGGCTGGATTGAGGGACCCCCACCCCGTGCACAAATGTCGTGCACCAGGCCTGTAGTTAAATTATAATCAATAAAATGTAAAAAAAATAGTTTATAGGGAAAACAAGGTGCCAATTATTTCTTACAGAGATAGACGATTATTTTTTGGATGGATAAAATTGTAAAAGCCTAAGGACAAGCTTTTTAATCCATGTTTTTATGATTAGAAACATTGGTGTCACTGGAAAATAGTTGGAGATGATACTTTCTTAAGGAGTAGGAGGAAAATAATCTCCCAGTTTTAGATTGACTGCAACAAATTTTGTTTTGGATGTGACTTGTTCTGTTGACCTTATTTTCAAATTATTGATAAGCAAATTTGTTTCTAAATTTTAGAAAGTAGGCTTAATTTATTCATAGATTATTATTTTCATATTCCTCTTCATTGACTTACTGGCTATTTTACCAACTTGTTTGAAATGTATTTAGCAAAAGAAGAGGTACAAACCCAAATTATTCCACTTACTAAGATTTTGTGCACTCTTGTACCACTCTTTTGGGGGTGGGGGGGATTAGGTATTTCTTTGGTCATTTTTATTATTTCTTTTAAGAATATTGGTCTGTTTAATTATTGTATTTTTACTGAGATCAAGTTTAGTAAACTTTATTTTTCTAGAACATCATCCATTTCTTCTAGGTTCTGAAATTTATTTGCGTAATACTGTCCAAGGCTGACTTCTATGAGTTGTACCACTCTTGATGTGCGATGTAAGATGTGTATTAGACTAAGAATCCTAATCTGTTAGTACTACTTAGTGAGCATATTCATTCTTCACTGTCCACTTCCCTGGTACATTCACATCACCACACCACAGAGCAAGCTACCTTGTCACTGTAACTTTAGATATACTTCTCTTTCCCTATAAATGTCAGGTTTTTTTAAGGTTTAAAAATGCATATAAAATTTGAGCAGTCAATATTTCTCTTTAAGAAAATTCATGTAAGATTAAAATAAATGATTATATATCTTGTCCAGCAGACCAGCTTACTTGTTTATGTTTTTTCTTCTTCATTTTGCTTTTGCTCCAAGCCCTTTTCATTGCTTTAAATGTCATAATCCTTCCTGCATTACCATTTTACGTAAGGCATTTCCTAACTCATTTGTCTTTTAGGCTTATACTTGTGCCACTTTTTCCAGGAAGTTTTCTGGTTATTTTTCTCTCTAGAAGATATATGACCATCACATTAAAAACAAAATAAAACTTTTGTATTCTATTTATTATACCAACTCTTTTATAGAGTAATGGTATATGCTTATTTATTCTTCTTTGATAGCTGTTGATAAAAAAGTAGGAATGAAAACAGTTCTTGACCTTATTTATCTATGTATATTCTTTGAGTAGTTTCATTTGCATTGCAGATAAACCTTGTTTTTTAATTAAAGCATTTATTTAATTTAGCATTACTCATTTTATACACAAATAGATAAAACCATATTAAATACTGTTAATTTTTTTTATTACTCCTTGACAACTAACAGGTATTTATTACATGTTGTGTTTGCTTTCAGCACCATGCTATGTTGGTAAAGAACTACAAAAATAAAGCATACCCTTTTTAAGTTAGTGAGACCATTTTGCCCTATGGCTCAGAGAGGAGTTAAGAGTTCAAAATTATATAGAACTAGAGGCCCAGTGCATGAAATTTGTGTGGGGCGGGGGGAGTCCCCTCAGCCCAGCCTGCACCCTCTCCAATCTGGGACCCCTTGGGGGATATCCGACTGCCAGTTTAGGCCCAATCCCGGCCTGGTCATCCCCAACTGCCCCCCTTGCTGGCCTGGTTGCTCCCAGCTGCACTCCCTCTACCCTGCCAGCCTGGTTGCCCCTCATGGCCCCCACGCCGGCCTGGCCCCACGCAGCCTGCTGTTCAGTCGTTTGGTCGTCCCTCACTAACCCCTGGTCGTAGGCAGCCATTTTGTGAGGGCGTGAGGGTCAATTTGCATGTTACCTTTTTATTATATAGGATACTGCACTGGAGTATAAGTGGAGGGCATAATTAGTACATGCAAATTATAGACTTATAAATAAACATTTATATTAAGAGCCATTCTATGGATGATGGGTAATAATTGCCATATATAAAGGGGAGGACACTTGAATCTGGGAAAGCAGCCTTGAACCAAGGATAGGGCATATTTTGATTCTGTATTAACTACCTGATTAAGATTGATTCTGTATTAACTACCTGATTAAGATTCAGCTCTTTGCTAATCATTTAATAAAAAATACAGTTGTTTTGAGGACACAATTAAGAAATATACTAAACATTTTATATGTCCTTTCATTTACAAACTACTTAAAACAAATAAGAAGTAGGTGGTAATATTCTTCTTTATAAGTTAATGAAACTTGGGCTCAGAGAAGTTAAGAGAACTGGAACTCAAACACCAAATTGTCTTGGTTTCCAAGCCCGTGTTCTTAAGCACTATATTCTTTATTAAAGTATCACATATGTCTCCTTCCCCCCCCCCCCCCCCCATTGACCTCTCCCCAGAAGAGTATTTTTTAGCTGTTTTTGAGTACACTCAAAGTGGATAGTGTAGAGAGAGTGCATCTCTGAAGGGGCTCCTTCTGCTGGGGAATCAGCTCTGCCAGTCTCAGTGACTCTAACTTTTAGTACACTTAACCCTTTGCACTCGCTTGCTTTTTTCTCGATTCCTTTATTCTACTTGGGATTTGATTTTTTAAATACCCCACATTTTACAAAGCGTGGCAGTAGAATAAAAAACTGGAGTTTCTTTTCTTTCTTTTTTTTTTTTTTTAAATATTTTATTGATTTTTTACACAGAGGAAGGGAGAGGGATAGAGAGCTAGAAACATCGATGAGAGAGAAACATCGACCAGCTGCCTCCTGCACACCCCCCACCGGGGATGTGCCCGCAACCAAGGTACATGCCCCTGACCGGAATCGAACCTGGGACCCTTGAGTCCGCAGGCGGATGCTCTATCCACTGAGCCAAACCGGTTTCGGCTAGAGTTTCTTTTCATACAAACTTATTTATTTGGATTTTTTTATATTTCAAATTACTGATACATTCAAAGAGTAATTTTAATCTCGATGCTAACCATGTCGAGTCACACTCGACATCCGAGTGCAAAAGGTTAAATCATGAGTAATACTACTGAAGGTAGTGTAAGGTCCTTAAAGGATTCTGCAAAAGAACATAATTACTATTACTTTGTATTTAGGCGTGAATTACCCTTCACTAAGTCGGCTCATCTCACCAATCCTTGGAATGAACATAAACCAGTAAAGATTGGACGTGATGGACAGGTTTGTTTGAATTGATTCTTTAAAAAATACATTTAACCCTCTTTGAGATCTTTATTGAAGGACATTCTAAGCCATTTCTGTAAGAATTTGGGAGCAGGATTAAGAGAAAATGTTCTTATTTGGAGTTTATGATTATTGTGGTTATGACTTGTTAATAAGACCTCCATAACATTAGAAGCTTTATTTTGTACTTTCATTAATACAATTGGAGAGAATTAGCCTGATTTTAAATGGCTTATCATTATGTTATTACTGATATTCTGAACTTTGTATACATTTTAGAAATACCAGTTAACATCTTTGCTTACATTCTCTGAATAGAAGGAAGCTTTATAAAAAGATCAGTACATGTACTGAGATTTTCAAGTCTGCAAATGAAATTAAAAGTGCAGTTATTTAAAATAAACCCAAACCATTGACCCTCATAGTTTCTGTAGGTAATTTTGAACCAGAAGTAATGTTTTCATTGCTTATAAGTGAAAATGTTGATAATTGGAAAATAAAACTTAACTTTTAAAAGCCCATTGATTAGTATGCCTTCATAGTTTATCTAATATATTTCAGGGCATTTAACAGTTTATAATTACCAAAGTTGTTAGCACACAGTAACTTACATGTTTTTCCTCCACTGTATTGAGATGGGTGGTTGGGTTTGTCCTGATATTTCTGTATTAATACAAAGATAATTTTCAGAAGGCTATGGTCTCAAAGTTTTACACAACTGCATTTGTATATTTAACTTTGTATATTACACTTTTTCGTTTTTCCTTTATTAAATACATGAAACACTTGTTGAAAGATTTAAACCTCTCAAGGAAGCTTATTGGAATCCCATGTGATTACCAACTTTGGGAAGGAAACCTCCAAAACAGTCTGGTTTTGTTCTTGTACATCATGAAAATATAAATTTATTGAAGTTTCTTTTATTTTCATCTTGTAACTTACTACTTTCCTATTCTAGGAAATTGAACTCGAATGTGGAACCCAGCTTTGTCTTCTATTTCCCCCCGATGAAAGTATTGACTTGTATCAGGTCATTCATAAAATGCGTCACAAGAGAAGAATGCATTCTCAGCCCCGATCAAGAGGACGTCCATCCCGTCGAGAACCAGTCCGGGATGTGGGAAGGTTAGAAACGTTCTTTGGACTGATAGTAGGCACATGTGTCAGAATAACATGATGGAGGAATGTGATTCGTCAAGTTTGTCCTGCGATAAAGAAGAAAGAGAAAATCCTCAAATCAAGCTGCATGGACTAGTTTGTGGCTTCATTGAGGATTTCACATGGTCACCTTGGTCTCAGTCATTTTTCAAGAGGAAAATGGGGATCTTTCCTTATACAGAAAAAAAATTATTTGCTAAAGAGTAATAACCAGTTTAGATTAGTTAATATTCTGATAATACAATGTATAAAATTGAAATGAGGTAGGCCTTTGTTGCTCAGAACAGGCTAGAAAGGAGGAAGTCTTTATTCACAAAAAATGTTAATATTTTGTAAAAAGCCTTTTCTTGCAGGTGTGTCTCTGGATAAGCCATATGAGATATGGGACTTTTATAAAGGATCACTAATATTTTTTCAGAAGATGACGCCTCATTTTAGAGGATAAAATATTTTAAGTTGTTTTGATATTCAAGAGGAGCATTATTGGGACTGTTTCAAATTTTATCACCGTGATGTGTTATCCCCATTGCCACATATTCTCTAACATGTACCCAGTGAATTCATACATCTTGCTGAGCTTCTGAAAACAATAGGTCCTTTCCAAAGGGGATCAAGTGGCCCTGGGAGACCCGGCAACAAACCAAAAAGAAGGGCTGTTGCTGTGTCTGTTTACAACTTTTCCAGATGCTGGCAGTACCTGTGGACTTAAAGTGTTTTTTAGAGGATCGCCATGGTTATTGATCACTACTTTATGAACTAAACATCATTTTCCAGGAAAAGGGGGTTTAACTTGTTACAGAATTGGAGAAGTCTTTGCAAAGGACTGATTTAAGCCCTTCCACCCAACACCTTCCCCTGTATAGATTTGCATACAGCTAATCTAAAATATTCCGCTAAAGACTGTTGGATGTATGGTTGATGAGATGAAATCTTTGGTTAAGTTTCCTTTTGATGGAAACATCCTGTGGTAGGTACAGATAATCCAACAAGAGTCCCCATTTCTTTGAGCTTAAAAAGGACACTGTCAAGTAGGTAGGAGGAAACCTGGCAGAGCCCCCTTATTTTTGGCTTAAAAGGACTGAACACCAAGATGTCTTTTGAAGTTTTAAACTAAGAGGTTTCCAGTGCAATACAGTACATACAACTGAAGTTTTTACCTCAGTTTTGCAATGGACTGCAAACTATACTTATTACACCACTACACCTTCTCTCAAGCCTGCCAGGGCCTCCATATATGTATGTGGCTTACAACTTAAAGTCAGTAGTTGGACTACTATATGAACTGTTACTATCATGTTTTATACCGGTCGTAAATGCACTCCCCAAACTACAAGAAAGCGGTATGTTTATTTTTTAAACCAGCTTTTAATTTTCTTAGTCTTATTTATTGTAGATGCAACTGTGTTATTCTGTTGGGGGTGGGGCTTGGAGTTATTGCAATTACAGTTTACATGAACTTATGTTGCAAAAGTTAATGAAAGCAGTTAATATTCAGAGAAATAGCTGGAAAACTAGTGATGCCAGGTTATTTGACAGAGTATTTTGATAGAGTTTATTAGACATTAAGGATAAAAAGATATTTATTACCTAAAAACTTGGATTTTTAAAAATTTTGTGTAGCTCTTTTGTAAATGCTAAGTAAAAAGGAAGTGTATTTAAGTGTGTTACATTAACCATTGAGATTTATGGAAGACTTAGTAAAGAGCAACACTGCAGAGTAAAATTTCCCCTTCTAAAGAATACACTTTGATCTTCTTTTATGAACTCTGTTAAAACTCTGCCCCATTACTTGCCAGTTTTATTTTAAGACATTGTCTCTGGAAGAAATTCCTTTAATTTTAAAATGTTACTAATACAGAAATTTATTTTTTATAGAATTAAGATTATCAAAGATTTCCTGTACAATCACTTTTTATCAGTATCAAATTTTCTGTATGATGATGTGAAAAGTATAATTTTGTGCAAAGCAGAAGAAAAATATTTAAGAAATTCTTAATTTTGTTGAGACTTATCCTAAAATGACATTAGTAAGTTTTAAAAAATAGATTTTAAAGTTTCCTATTGTGTAATGATGATATAGTATTTTTTTTCCCCTTTTTCACCTGAATGGAGACTTTATTTGGGAAAGTGTATTGATTGTTAAACTGGATATTTATTTTAGTTCTAGAGTGGCTGGCTCATTCACTTTTGTTTAGAGTACTAAAATGTGATTTATGTATTTTGAACAGGGTACTCTTTCCTACTGTCTCATCATAGCATGAGGATTGCAGAGAATATCTACTTCCAGCCATATATTTAAAGGTTGATTTATAGTAATATGAGGAATTAAAATTTAGACATTTTAAGATTATTTGTTTATCACAAATTTTGGTTTTATTTTAAAGTAAATAATGGGCAATCCTCTGTACTTCTGTCAGAAACTCTTACTTTGACTCTTACTTTGCTCTTTCTTCTCCCAGCAGTTTTTGGTTTAATTTCTAATATGTCTAATTTGTGTAGGCGTCGACCAGAAGATTATGATATTCATAACAGCAGAAAGAAACCAAGGATTGACTATGCCCCTGAGTTTCACCAGAGACCAGGTTAATATTTTATAATCCTGCAGATATTTGACTTAAATTACTAAACAGCAACACCACCACAAAAACTTCTGATTTAATGTGTAGTTTTAAAAGTGAGAAAACTAGGACATGACTACTTAAACTTTAGGAAATTAATAATCGTCCTCACCTAGTAATTCTTCCTTTCCTTTGTTGAATAAGCTATTCTAGTGTGACTCATGATCATAAATCTGTTAATTACCTGAAATTGCTAATTTGTAATTATTGCACAAGATTAGGTGTAGTTAGGGAAAACAGTCTTATACTCTTGATGCTTTTTAGTCCCTATGATATTTAGTATTTCATGTGACATATAGCTTTGATTGGAAACTGAAATTATGCTATATTTTTCTAAATAAAAATCTTCAACTTCATGTATTTAGAGAGGAATGGGAAATAATTTTGTTTATAATCTGAAAGCCAGCTTTTAAGTTAGTCTTTTCCTTAATGAAATTTAAAGAAGTAAAACCTGTATTTATGAGAAGATAATATTTTAAACAGTGTTACATTTGTAAAAATTGACAGTTTGGGAATTGCTATTAGTGAGCATTATTAGTGGCTTGATAAACTTTATTCTCCAAAATGGGATATTAGAGAGTGAAATTAATTTTTCTTCATTAACATGGCCACGCAAATTGTTTGTGTTTTAATTTGCTGAGTTCATAGGAAAAGAAGGTGGGAAAGAATATTATCACCATGGTTCTTTCATTTAAAATGTACACATCTTTATTTTTGCAATTTTTTTATTCTTCCTTTTAAATTTACATTTTTTAAAAGTATCCTGTGGTTGATCTAACAAGACTGTATACTCAGGTAGAAGGTAAACAAGACTCTGTATATTCAGGTAGAAGGTAAACGTTTGTTTTAAAGAAATTCTATTACAGTGTCCTCAGTATACTTCCTCTGCCCTTTCTTATGGTGCAGAATGAAGAAATTTTCTCACGAAATTGGGGTGTGGATTTAGAAGATCCATATGCAAACCTTTCTAGCAGTTTATAATTCTGTGGTATTAGTAAGTTATTAATTCCTAAATTATCATGCAATCTAAGAAGAAAATCCAAAAATGGAATAATGTAATTATAGTATCACTTAGTAGCATCACTGTATTCATGGGAAGAATTGAGATGAGTGGATAAGGAAGGTTTAATTATGATGCCATAATAAAAACTATAAATTTGATTTACTAAAATGCTTGATGTTTGAACAGGGTATTTAAAGGACCCACGATACCAGGAAGTAGACAGGTAAGTTGGGTTCACTCGTGCTTAGTTTTGAATTACATTGTTGGAACTAGTTTATGAATTACCTGAATTTAGTTTCACAAATCTTATTCCCAACAGACGATTTTCAGGAGTTCGCCGAGATGTGTTTTTAAATGGGGTAAGCATTTCACTTCATATATTAAATGTACATAAAATCAGGATCTGATTTATTTTATAGTTCTGGGTTTCATTTCTATTTGTTATTGACATTATCATCTTTTATTTTAGTCCTACAATGATTATGTGAGAGAATTTCATAACATGGGACCACCACCTCCTTGGCAAGGAATGGTTTGTATTCTATTTTTGCAAGTTATTTGCAGTTTCATGTATTTTGAGTGCTTATGTGGAATATGATTGTTAACAGTTACCCATTAAGAGACTTAAAATATATACCATTGGTAGTAAATAATTGCATGCTGTTTTTAAAACTTAAAGACTTACAAATGATTTGATTTGTGTTAATAGCAGGCTTAATTGATAAGAATTATGTTTTGTTATTATAGTAGCTAGTGGTATAAACTCTCCTTGGGTTCATATATCTTAACTTTTAAATTCTGACCTTGGGCAAGTTTTATTTCTTTTTTAGTTTTTCTTGAGTGTACAACTCAGTAGACATTCCTTCATTCTTTGTTTGGCTCATCAAACTAATATTTATTATCCCCTCTCTGTAAGGCATTGTGCTTGCTCTGGGTATACATTGGTGAATGAAGTGGTCATTATAACTATCCTTGTATGGCTTAAAATTTAATGGAGTACTGTCAATCTCATAGGATTGTGGAGAAGCTAAACTTACAAAATACATGTAAACTTTAGGATAGTGCCTGATCTTAATGTTCAGTAAACTTTTCATACATAAGATTAATTAAACCCTGTTTCTAATTTTTAATTTTTTTTCCTTTAAGAAAGTTGGATATTATTAGAGTATATTTTAAGGTATTGAGAATAGCTGACGCATTAATTCCCAAGATATAAAAAAATTGGAAACTTAAGTAGTTTTTTTTATATTTCTTACCTTTTAAAAGAAAAAAAATTAACACTTAAGGTACTACATACAGATTGATGAATTATGAGGTTTTTTTCTTTTAGATTTTATGAAAATTTTAAAAACTAAAAATATTTAATAACATCTTGGCACTAACAAACAAGGAAAGTGACCTTTGATTTGCCGTTAATTTATTATCAATTTAAAAGTTCATTACTTCCTAGAAGGTTGGTTTTTTTTGTTTGTTTTTAAGACTAGGTTTTTACATTGTGGTTACAATGACTGATTATAGAGCCAGAAATGCCTCATGTTGTGCCCCAGCTTCACCCCTTAGCAGTGTGATCTAAATCAAGTTACCTAAGCAGTTGGTACCTCAGTGTCCTCTTTTGTAAAATAGGAATAATAGTAACTATCTCATAGGGTTGCTATGAGACCTGTAAAGTGCTTAGGATAGTTCCAGCTCACAGTATGTAAGGGATCACTATTTTTAATTAGTATTTAAATGATACTGTATAAAAGTATAAACATTAAATCTTAAAAGATATGTAACTAGAGTTTAAAGTTTATTACGGACATTTTCAGCAAGCAAATAAAGGGTATTTTGAAGAACCTTCATGCCATCAAAGTAGATGGCTAGTATAGATAAATTATTTGTTTGGGGTGGGTGGTTTTTTAATAAGGATATTTGATGTACATGCTTATGGAAGTGGGCTTTTTTTTAGGCTCCTTATCCTGGAATGGAACAACCTCCACATCATCCTTACTATCAGCATCATGCTCCACCTCCTCAAGCTCATCCCCCTTACTCAGGACATCATCCAGTACCACATGAAGCAAGATACAGAGATAAACGAGTAGTAAGTGCATGAGAAGGCGCAAAAGTGAGGGAATTACTTAGAATTCTGTAGATAATTTAAATGTGGAGGCTACAATATTATGTTGAGTGGTGTTTCATCTTCTTTTTGCAGACTGTTTTAGAGTAGTTCACAACTTGTTTTTAAAGTGGCCAAACCCTTTGGATTATTTAAATAGACTATTTCTTCTGATCAAACACAAATTCTTTAAGTTGAGGTAACTCCTACATACAGCTCTTAGATAATTTCCTGGGGGTATATAGTATACCAGGATATTTTCTTTCTATACCGCCGTCTTCAATTATAGTTGTGTAATTAATATTATTGCAAATAGATATTTTAAAAAATATATTATTGATTTCAAAGAGGAAGGGAGAGGGAGAGAGAAACATCAATGATGAGAATTATCGATTGGTTGCCTCCTGCACGCCCCCTACTGGGGAGGAGCCCGCAACCTGGGCATGTACCGTTGACCAGAATAGTACCTGGGATCCTTCAGTTTGCAGGCCAGCGCTTTATCCACTAAGTCAAATCAGCTAAGGCACAAAAAGATATTTCTAAGCTTTTTGTATATTCTAACTAAATTAATTTTCATAGGATAGATGGTGTATATATCTTTGATTCTTAGAATGATGCTAGCAAATGACAAACATATTAATAAATGCAGCAGAGTAAATTGTCCTTTAGTAGTTACTGGTTCTAATTTCATATGATTGATATGAAAGCTTTATTACTTCAAAATAGGATGAATAAAAAACAATCTCTAGTTTGAATTTATTGGGTTTTTAGTTATATTAGTCAGGCTGATTTTGCTTATTAAATGGTATTCAATTTTTTCCCTAATAGTGTTTTTATTTTTTAAAATGAAGTTGTTTTCTGGCACTTGGTAACACAGTTTCTTTGTATGTAGGTTTGGTAGCCTTACAAGGGTAGCTTGATTGTTAAAGTACGATATACAATTTGGAATTTCACCCACCAGTCCCTACCTCCCCAAATAAATACCCTTTTATCTTCCACTTAGATGAAGAGTATGCATATTTGAGAGGGTCAATATGCCCATCAGTTTCCACCGTAGCCTGACTTTGAGATGCTGTCATCTGTTGTCATTTATTTCCTTACACCAGAGATTTTTCAACCTTTTTTATCTCATAGCACACATAAACTAAAATTATGCGGCATACCAAAAAATATATTTTTTGCTGATATGACAGAAAAATAGGTATAATTTTTATTGATTTATAAAAAAAATAGTAGTAATAATAATAATAGTAATTACCTTTTTGTTCCAAGGTGACTTTTTAAAACAGGCGTCCTCAAACTACTGCCCGCGGGTCACATGCGGGTGTTTTTGCCGTTTTGTTTTTTTACTTCAAAATAAGATACGTGCAGTGTGCATAGGAATATGTTCATAGTTTTTTTTAAACTATAATCCGGTCCTCCAACGGTCTGAGGGACAGTGAACTGGCCCCCTGTTTAAAAAGTTTGAGGACCCCTGTTTTAAAAAATGAGGTGCCTATAGTTGTATATAAGGATTTCTGGTACCAAGAATTAACCCAACAGATGTAACCTTATTGTGTGACATGACCAATAAGATGCAACTTTATTTTTTAAAAAAAACGTGTTTTTATTGATTTTAGGAGAAAGGAAGGGAGAGGGATAAAGGGATAGAAACATCAATGAGGGAGAAACATTGACAGACTACCTCCTGCACCACTGGGGATCAAGACCAAAACCCAGGCATCGAATTGGGAATTGAATCAGTGACCTCTTGGTTCATGGCTCAATCACTGAGGCACACTGGGCAAGATGCAACTCTATTACATGACCTGTATATTTATGGTTCAAGACGGGGCACTTATGCTGGATGGCTATTGTTGTCATTTTTTATTTGACAGTCTAAGGGAAAAGAGGTCATTACCCCTGACTAAATAGTTAGGTATTGCAAGTTTTAAGACACACCAATTGAAAATCACTTCTTTATCCTAACAAAGATAACAATCCTCAAAATCATATCATATTAGGACCATTAATATTCAGTTTAAGAATCCCAGCTGACTATATAATACATATATGAAAGGTGGTAAGGTAGAATTGTGTTTTTTAATTTTCTGTATATTTATGCTGACTTTGGAAAAGTCACTAAGTAAAGGTGAGAAGCAAGAGTAGAAAGCTAGAGCAGGGGTCAAGCTTAGAATTAGTGACAATGACCACTTGCATCTCACTTAAGACAGTTGTTAATCTTATCCTTGTCCTCCTCAGCCTTTTGTGTATTACTAGCTTTGTGTGGAATAGATTCCAGAATCTTACCTGAAGTACATATTTTCTTAAAATTCTATCAAATTTCATAAACTGTCAATAGTGGTTTAGTTTGAAATCTGGATTGTGAAAATTCCTAACTTCACTTTAAGAGTTTAGAGTTTGGTTCAAGTTAGCTTGTAGAATCAAAGGAGAAAATTATTATCAGTAGGGTTTACTTATTATAGGAAAATATTGTTGATATTTAGCATTATTGTCAGCATATATGCATGATGTGGTTGATGGTCATTAGTAGGTGATTACTTTGGTCTAAATCTCATTTAAAGGGATTGGATGGAAAAGTCATTAAAGTTACATTCAGAAACTGCATGAAATGATTTTTAATGAGATAGGTATAATCCTCTATTGTAGATACCTAATTAGTTAAAACCTCAGAGTCCTGTTTCTAAATGTCAAAATTACATTCTGTGAATTACTGCATTAGTACATTTCTCTAGATTCATTCTTTCCACAAGACAATAATTACAATAGTGACTCCATATTCCGTTCAATTTTTGACATACCTAAGCAATTTCTTTTACCTTTTCTAGCATGATTATGATATGAGGGTGGATGATTTCCTTCGTCGCACACAAGCTGTTGTCAGTGGTCGGAGAAGTAGACCCCGTGAAAGAGATCGGGAACGAGAGCGAGACCGCCCCAGAGATAACAGAAGAGACCGAGAGCGAGATAGAGGACGTGATAGAGAGAGAGAAAGAGAACGATTATGTGATCGGGACAGAGACCGAGGGGAGAGAGGTCGATACAGAAGATAATGAGCTTTTGGAAGCACTGATTGTTTAAAGATAAAAAAAATCTTGTATTTTTTTTTTGTGTGTGTTTACAAGTAGTAAATTTATTTTCAGCTGTCTACTTAAAAGTTCATTGTGTAGAAGGATTTATTATGATCCTATTTGTTCCAAGCATGCAGTATAATAAGAACTGGAAAAACTCAGATCCTCCAAAAAATGCACAGTTGACCATTTGAGTTGACACTTTTATTGGGGGCAGAATGGAACAGTCCACGAATGTAGATATTGATTTATTCTCCATAAATGTTCATCTACTTACACTGTGTTCATCCTAGAGTTATTTTTTTGTTTGCTTTCTTTCCTTTGGATTTTGATTGATAACTGCCATGATATTTTGCTTTGATGTGTTTCTACATGTAGTTGCACACGGTTCAGTAAAAATAATGCTGCTATCAAGTATGCAGTTATTGAAGTATGATGGTTTGACTGTATGGCAGTGTTGTAGCAGCCTCTTGGTTTCTCCTTTCCCCTCCTTTTTTAAATCTTAAGTGACTTTTTATTTTTCTTCAGTCTTCAATGATGAGAGCAATATTATGAAGACATTGCGATCTAATTTTTAATCTTTTTCAATAAAAAAAAATCCAAAATTCCTATGTTCAGTAGCATGGTTGATGCTATTGTTTAGCTTTCCCCTCCAAACTGTAAACATTGGCTTGGAATGTTCACAACTTTGCTTGTGTGGCAGCAGAAGATAATTCCCACATTCTACATTGCTACTGTTTTGTATAAAATAAAATGGTAAAGATTGACTATCTGTTGTATTTCTTGTCTTGATGCAAGTTTGTTTTCTTATGCATTGGTAGACATAAAATAATGTTTTGTGTTTAGTAATTGTAGGAACCCATTTGCCTGTTTTTGCATATTTTGCCAGAAATAATCGACCTGGGCCAATTATATTAGAAGTTTACTTCTATTTCTAATGTAAGAACTAATGGTACACAGTGGAATTATGTTGAAATTTTGGTTAAGCATTTATCTGATAACATTTTAGGATCTACTCTGGTCACATGATTGCTTATTTCAGGTTTTCTTCCATAATCATATTTGTTAAGTGAGCTAATTTATGGGTCTTTCTACTTTACTTTTAAAATGTAACCCTCTTAATAGTTACACATTTTAAGTTAACCATCAATTCCTCCCAATAGTAGCAAGCCATATAAAAAGAGGGCCATATAAAAAAGCAGTTTAAGAAAGATTTTTTTGCATTTCAGTTTCTTGGGTTATACCTGAAATTTTGGGCTTTCTTAGGTTGAATATTTAAACACTTGGCATATTTGAATATTTGACCACTTATTTTTCTGTCTTCATAGTAGTATAATTATGCTCAATTTATTATTTAATCTATATTTATTGGTCTGAACAGGGGAACCCAGGAACTATACTCTTGAAGGATATTTAAAACTCAGTTTGCTTTTATGTTTCACTGTAATCTTCTTTTATATACATAAAAGGCTAATATGCAAGTGTCCCCTTGGGAGTTCGATTGCTCGCTATGATGTCCACTGACCACCAGGGGGCAGCGTGGCTGGCAGCCTGATCGGCCCTGATTGAGGGCCAGGCCTAGGGACCCTACCTGTGCATGAATTTTGTGCACTGGGCCTCTAGTTTAGAATATTTTCCCTTGCATTCACTATTCTTTTGAGGTTTTAATCAGCTGTAGTCTGATTATAAAATTATGCATTGTAATTTTAATAGAAAATGGTATTTTTATACAATATGGATGGAAATATTTCCTGCATTTCAGAAGCCTGAAATAGTTTTTGTTTTTCATCGTTGCTTGTTTTTTAATTATAGTTAACATACATTATCTTAGTTTTAGGTATATACCCCCAGTGATTAGACATCGTATAATGTATTGATTATCCCAATGAATCTTGTATCCATCTGACATCATACATAGTTATTGGAATATTATTGACTGTATTCCCTATGCAATACTTTATGACTGTTCTATAACTACCAATTTGTGCTTCTTAATTCCTTCACCTTTTTCACCCCCTCCCATCTAGCAAACATCAGAATGTTCTCTGTGAGTCTGTTTCTGTTCTGTTGTAGTTTTATTTACCTATTTGAAGAATAAAACCTACGGATTTATTTTAAATCTCAAAGTGTAACCGAAAGGAAAGAACATTTAACTGAGCCATGCGGCCGGGCACATTAAGGAGATTTTTGAGTTATATATTCTAGTATATTCTGCCTGACATAGGTAAAATGATAGTTTGATTCCTAGAATATTTGAAATTATTTTATGACACTTGATAGTTAATTTGGAGAAAGTTGAAATTCTAGATTAATATTTTTCCTCAGAAATGTAGACATTGCTCTGATATCCTCCAGTTGATGACAAGACTGATGGTGGTGCAATTTCTGTTTCTTTCAGGCAATCAGTTTTTTCCCTTCTCAGATCTTCCACATATCCTTTGAAATTTCACAAAAATGAATATTCATCCAGATTGGTTCTCAATTAGCCATTTCTTTTTGATGATCATGTACCTGTCTGTACCCTGGAAAACTTTGTTGCATTGTTTTAATTTTCTTCTCTTTAGACTTCAGTTCCTTTTTTTATTTTTTATTCAATTCGTCTTAACTGGACCTAGTTTAGTGCTCCCTTTATTTCTTTTCTTTTTTTTTTTTTTTTGCCTTTTTTACACTTGAGATTTCCTTTATGTTATGTTCCAACATGCCCTTTGATTCATGTATTTTAATTGTAGCAATTATATTTTTATCATCTAAAGCTCTCTCTCTTAACCAAGTTTCCCTCAGAAAGCTGAAACAGAGAAGGGCTTGCATGCTAGTATTTTATTTCTGCAACTAATCCTATGAAACGAGTGTGGAACAAGGAAAGTGAACAAGAAAGGAAAGTCAGGGCCAGGTCATTGAGCTTGTCATTGCTGTGGATAATTGGTCTCTATCCTGCCAGGAATATCTGAAATGGTGCATAGAGCACTCCTCGGATTGGTCCCCCTGAACAATGGTAGAGACCAGAATGTTTTGACTGGCTTTTATCTCCTACTAAAGGCCGGGTGCATGGGATTCGTGCACTTGTGTGTGTGTGTGTGTGTGTGTGTGTGTGTGTGCGCGCGCGCGCGTGCGGGGGTTGTCCCTCAACGTGGCCTGTGCCCTCTCGAAGTCTGGGAGCCTTCAGGGATGTCTGACTGAACAGGCCTAAACCTGCAGTCGGACATCCTTGGTGCTGCTGCGGAGGCAGGATAGACTCCTGCTACTGCTGCTGTGCTCGACAGCCATGAACCCGGCTTCTGGCTGAGCAGTGTCCCCCTATGGGAGTGCACTGACCACCAGGGGGCAGCTCCTGTGTTGAGCGTCTGTCCCCTGGTGGTCAGTGCATGTCATTGCGACTGGTTGTTCCACCATTCTATTTGCATATTAACCTTTTATTACATAGAATTGGTCAAGGGTTGTATATGGTGATAACAGCACTAATTGGTATTCATGTAGTGAAAATCAATGCAGCTCCTCATAGATGTCACACACAGTAACATCAGAGACAGTGGCAGAAAGTCAGTTGTGCAGTGCAGCTGAAAAGTGATGGTGTCTTGCTGTCTCCTCAAGGGAAAGCTAGTTGACAATGAATGCAATGGCTGAAGGGAATTGAAAGAGTGGAGAGGGAGGAGTGAAGATGTGAGTTAGGCCAGAAAATGTGATCAATATAATCCACCTTTGAAATGCTTTTATTTTTTGATACCCTCACTTAAGTCCAGTCAGAGTTCAATATAATGGCCAAATTCAACATTTACAAGGAAGAGTTAGTAAAACAGGCTTTTATCCCTACTACAAGTCATGCTGAGAGAATAGTATTTATCATCTTCCTCTATTACAAATTCCTATTTCCCTCTCAGTGCCAGCTATTGGTGTGTTCTAAATTGCTAGTCTGACGGGATGACATGAGCCTTTATTCCTAAGGTCCCATATGCTTCTTGGGTCATGGTTGCAGCAAGCGCACTACCAAGCTGCAGTGGCAGGCGCAGCAGGCCCTGATGAGCGCCAGCGAATGGTGCGGCACCCAACCCCAGCTTGGGCTCCTCCCTGGCCACCTGCTGCTTGGCACACTGCTACATCCCCTAAGGGGTCCTAGATTGTGAGAGGGTGCAGGCCAGGCTAAGGACCCCCCCAGCCCCCTGGTGCACAAATCCAAGCACTGTTGAATCATAAGAAAACCTAAATTAAGAGTTATCACTGGGCACTGAGTTAACCACCCCTCTGGGTTTTAGGCACCCCTCTGCATCTCCTGGGTCTTGGATAAGCCCCTTCCTTTCCTATCATGTCATTGTGATCCTAGATCCTTAATGTAGTCAGGGTCAATAATCCCCACTGATAATTGCATTTGCATTTCTTTGCCCACTGTCCCACTGATGTGAGGAGTGCAGAATGACCATGTGGAAGTAGTCATAGCTTGAAGTTCAGTGGAAACCTCCCTGTGACCCTTAATAGAAGTGTTTCCACTACCTCCTCAGAAGCAGAACCCAGAAGAACCTGGTGATTCAAGATTTTCCGGTTTGTTCTCCCCCCTACCCTGACCCCATGTCAGGGTCTCATTTTTTTTTCTGCCTGGGCACTGACTTTGTCTGAGGTTGTGAATTGAGTTTCCTTTGTAGCTCTGCTGCCTTTGCAATTAAATTCTAAACCTGATATGCTGCTGCTGCAGAAGAAAAATCTCTTTAAACACTGCCTAATAATATTTTTTACTTTTACAGCATATTTTGGTTTAATATTTCTTTAAACTGGGCCATTTTAATAATGTTCTAAGACTTAATAAAGCCCTTGCACTCTATAAACTACATAATTACCATTGTATCCCATACTGCCAATAAGTCAATACTTTACATTCTTGTGTACCTCACCCCAATTCCTCGCTCCTCTGTGTGAATCTTGTAAATTGTGATTTTAGGAGTGCTAGGAGTTATCATCATTGCACATGTTATCATTAATGTGAGGAGGCAAAAAGGGCTAATTCCAATGTAACCCTGATATTTGGGGCTAGTGATGTGAGTCCAGGCCAGTAAGCTCGGTGTACATTCCTGATGACCTATGATTAAGTCACTGCCTCTTTCCCAGACACTGGTCTTGCAGAACCGGTTACAGAGGCCATTGGAGTGTGGACAGTGCACTGGCCAAAGGGAAGGCTCCTAACTCGGACGCCAGGCCAGACCACCAGATATGGCCTGTAGACCCCCAACACCTGGGGGCCTTCTTGCAAGGCCTGAGAAAAGGACTGGAAGCATAATCCATGCTTGTGGGACAAAGATCACAGGGAGAGAGATATAAGGGAGGGCCCCATGCGTGTTCCTTCACTCAGATTTGGAAGGCTGTCCCCTGAGTCCGCTGGCGTTATTAAACAGTGTCCCTCCAACTTCCTCAAAAGCGTCCTTGGTCTTCTTGGTCTTCTGCAACAAATGATGTCGTTATTGCCAGTTATCTTGTGTATTATCCCAGTCATCTTGTAGGTGTATTAATCAGAAGCAGTTCTGGTACAAACTGTATTGGTCTGAAAGCAGAGCCTGAGAAAAGAATCAGAATGCACTAGTTTATTTTGAAAAAGCCTAGGGCACTGGTCGGCAAACTCATTAGTCAATAGAGCCAAATATCAACAGTACAATAATTGAAATTTCTTTTGAGAACCAAATTTTTAAAACTTAAACTTCTTCTAAGGCCACTTCTTCAAAATAGACTCACCCAGGCCGTGGTATTTTGTGGAAGAGCCACACTCAAGGGGCCAAAGAGCCACATGTGGCTCGCGAGCCGCAGTTTGCTGACCACAGGCCTAGGGTATAGGAGTAGTGTGAAAAGCCATGGCCAGCGTGGCTTTCTGGTGCAAAGGCTTGGAGAAAGAGCTGATGCACAAATGGATACACAAGAAATATTAATTTGATTATGGGGGGAGGCCAGGGAAAAGTTCAACTGTAGCAGTCAAGTTCCACTGAGTCTCTTTTCCCAGCTGCTTTTATTTTCTAGAATACATGATTGCCTTTTAGGAATGCAAACAGACATATCAATGGTAATGTTTAGTAAACAGTAAGATTATCAGGTTTGGGGAGTTTGCTTTAGGCCATTGAGTCAGCATTAGGTAATAAAATGTAAATATTCACCCTGTGAATATCAAAGGGGAGCCCAAACCCAGCCTTCTGGTGGACTCCTCGCATTTATATTAATTACTGTTCATCTTGGTTTCCAGCAGAGTAGGAGTCAGGGAAGGGTGAAACAGGAAGAGAGGAAAGTAAGTTATGTTACAAGCTAACCATCATTGTGACATCACTGGAATTAAGCCCACTGGATCCTAGTAAGATGCTGTACGGTATGGTATAGACCTACAAATGACCACCTGAGGTGTGTTAGGTATGTTCCTTCAGCAGTTTCACGCAGTGATGTCAAAGAAGCCTTAGTGCAGAAGGTGAGAGGTCTGCTCCCACATTATAATTGTGTAAAGCTCTTTGCCACACCAAAAAGTAGAGCAAACATTGGGCGGAAAAGGTATAAGATGGAATATAATAGTTGTTCAATAGACAAGATCCCTCCCTTTAATCTCTTACTGCATTTTGCAGTATATTATTCTTTATGTGGATGAAATATTTTTCACTACCTCTGAGGTTGCTAATAAGATTAAACTATCTTTTTTAAAATTATCTTATTCATTATGCCCGTTTATTCTGACTGTGTGTGTGTGTGTGTGTGTGTGTATGTGTGTATTTATTTATTTTGGCTTACTCTGCCATTTTATTAGCTTTTCCCAAATGTGTGCTCATCTCTTGTTTGATGTTTATATTTAAAAATGAAGCAATAGAATGACTCATGGGATGTCTTTGTACCTGTGAAGGACTTTGAGTTTGGCTGGCTTTGAGTTTTACGCTGAATATGTATTACTGGACATTACCTAAGGTGACCCATAATGTCAGAATGAGAAAGGCTTTACTTGGATGTTACATCATTTCTGCTTTCTTAATTTCATCCCAGACTATTTCAGTTTCTTTAGAAAAGGACTTAATGTGGGGAGGCAGGGAGGTGGGTCTAGGTATGGTGCAGGGCCCACAGTATGAGTCTACCTCAGGCTTTTCTGTTCTCCCACTAACCTTTCTCTGCATCAGGTTCCAAGCCACAATCATATGTTGCATTTCGTCGTCATATCTCCTCAGTCTCTTTTAATCTGGGATAATCCCTTGGTCTTTTTTTTGAGGGGGGGATCTTAATTTTTACACTTTTGATGAATTACTAGCCAGTTATTTTGTAGAATAACCCTTAATTTAGGTTTTCTTATGATTAAACAGTGCATGGATTTGTGCCCCAGGGGTCGGGGGGCCAGGGGGGTCCTCAGCCTGGCCTGCACCCTCTCACAATCTGGGACCCCTTAGGGGATGTAGCAGTGTGCCAAGCAGCAGGTGGCCAGGGAGGAGCCCAAGCTGGGGTTGGGTGCCGCACGGTTCGCTGGCGCTCATCAGGGCCTGCTGCGCCTGCCACTGCAGCTTGGTAGCGCTATCGCTATCGCAGAGTCCGGATCTCTATCCACTAAGCCAAACCGGTTAGGGCACTTGTACTTTTCTTACCTGAGGACTAAACTCAATCATTTGTCCAAAAAGCCATTGTTCCTTTCTTGAGGAATAGTATCTAGAAACTAAGATCTGTATACAAGGTGTGCTCATTGCTACTGGGAGATCATTGCTTCTAGGTCCTCTTAGTAGAGAGAATTGGGAACTATATGTTATGTATAACTTTTATTGTCAGCCTAGAGAATAAAAACATCTTGATCATCCTAACAAAAAGCAAGGCAGAAAAAGTAGGATGCAGCAAACAAAAACATGGTAAATAAAATCTTAAATTTTATAGATAAGTACAAACTAATTTTAATGCAATATATTCATTTACATTTAATGTAACAGTAAATTTACATTAACTTAAATATGAATTACGTAAACAAATTAAAAACAGATTTTCAGATATTTTTAAATTTATCTTTATTATTGAAAGTATTACAGATGCCCCTCTTTTTCCCCATTGACCCCCTTCTACCCTGTTCCTGTCCCCTCCCCAGTTTTTAATGCAGCTTTTATTTTTGTTTATAAGAGAAATAACTAATACAAAATGACCTAAAATTGCTTCATATACAGTATATATATATATACATATATATATATATATATATACACACACACACATATATACATATATATACATATTTAGCCAATACTAAGTGAAAACTAATGCAATACTATTAGTATCAACCAAAGTAGAATAAAATAGGCATAATAATATGATAAACAAGCATTTCTATGGAAAAATTCACTAAGAATTAACAAGAAAATTTTTTTAAAATATACCTCAGAAACTGGTAGACCAAATACAAATTAGTATGAAAGCTGATTATTTTGGCAACAAAAGTTACAAGATTCATCTATTGAATCCTGCAGCTCCAAATAGAGTACATACATTCTTCTCAAGTGCACATGAAACAATTTATAAATTTGGCTTACGCAGCATTACAGATGAATTCTCAACAAATTCTAAAGTATATGAGACATCTGACTATAATGCTATACAATTTTTTAAAATAATTAAAAAGGAGTACCCCTCCCACAAACACACATTTAAGAGTTCTCGTCAGTGTAGTGGACTGAGCTGATCAAAAATGACTCAACACTCCTCCACTTGCATACACATCCTGAAAAAAAGACAACATAGAACAATATTCACAACCAGCTATAAAATGAAGAAAGAATATCCATCTATTGTTAGTACAAGAGTGAGTTCCATGAATATATGTTTGTGGGACCTATTTTAAAAATGGCTTTGGGGAGGAATAAATTATAAGGGCCTTATAACAGTAGGAATCAAATTTTGCTGTATAGAGTGCAATGATTTTAGGCTAAAAAAAATTGTAATGGAACTGGTAATCCTCTACACTGTAGCAGAGACAAAACCATTTTGAAGAGATGCTTTTACAATGCAGGGGACATGTGGAATTTTTGCAGAAAGCAACATCTACTAAAGATTAATTCATAAAAACCACATGAAGAAATGAAGACTATACAAAATAGGATGATTTGTACCTGAGGATTGCAGACAGACAAAAATAAGAATGAGATTTAAAAATAAGCATGTTTAAAATATTCAGAGATGAAAGAACAGCTAACACAAGAATGGAATGGGGTGAGAAAGATGAGTATAAAAACTATTTAGAGAGGAACCAAGATGGTGGCATAGGTAAACACCTGAACTTGCTGCCTTGCACAACCACTTCAAAACGATAACTAAAAGACAAAACAGATATCATTCAGAACCACGGGAAGGCTGGCTGAGTGGAATTTATACAACTAGAAGGAAAGAGAAAAGCACACTGAGACTGGGAGGAGGTGAGGAGGTGTGGAAGTGAAGTGCAGAGATATGGAGGCGTGCGTGAAAGGGGCTTGCAACTGGGTACGTTGTTGTCTTTTTCAATTGGGAGGGAGATACAATCTCCTGACTGCTCTAAACTCCAGTTCTGGGCGAGACTCTGGGGACCCAGACTCATACGGAGAGAAACTGGACTGTCTGGCATGGGGTCAGAACACGAGGGCAGCTTTCTCTCAGAGGTGCTTGCAGCAATCATTGTTCCTGCACAGTGCTGCAGGACACAGAGACCCAGGGACCTCTTTGGGGCAGGGCTGACAGTCAACCATTGCTGTATGCTCTGCCCTGGTGATTCTCTGAGACCCTGCCCCACCCACTTTACAACCCCATCCAAGCTGTGCACAGAGGCTTTTGCATATGAATGGCCAGGCCTTTTGCAATCTAAAACCTAACAAACTGCAACTGGGTCAGAGAGCCCCAGAGCCTCCAAAAGAAGGCCCAATGCTGGACAGCATCTTGCATTGCTTCACAGCTGGGGCTCACCTCCAAACCCCAAACAAAGAGGAGGAACCTGCAGATCTCTCTGTAGCTCCTGCTGGGTAGCCTCAGGCAGTGGCTGACTTTGCACCTCCTTGGAGATCCAAGAGCTAGTATGCCCAGTGGTCAGAGTGAGACCATCCAGATTACAACTCCTCAGATCCATAAGGGACACACTCAGGGGCAGACTCAGTAAGCACCAAAGCCCCACTGAACCAAGTCCTGCCTCATAAGGGTGTTTTCAGCACAGAAGTTCTCCCAATGTAGACACAACTGATCCTCACAGCCAATTGGCCTGGAGGTCAATTCCTCCCAGTGATACCAACAGCAATCAAGGCTTAACTTACAACAAGACTGTGCACACAGCCTACAAAGGGGTGCACCAAGAGTGTCAACCTCAGGTAATTAGGGAAGCTGATCCACTGGGCCCTATAGGACAGCTAGCACACAAAGCCACTTTATCAACACAGGGAAGCAGCCAAAATATGGAGACAAAGAAACAGGTCACAAATGAAAGAAATGGAAGAAAGCAAACTGCTGGATATAGAGTTCAAAACCATGGTTATAAGGTTACTCAATAATCTTCTAGAAACCTATGAGAAATTTAGTGAGATACTCAAGGATATGAAAAAGGACCAATTAGAAATTAGGCATACACTGACTGAAATAAAGAATAATATATAGAGGAGTGCAAGAATCAAGTCAAAGATTTGAAATATGAAGAAGCAAACACCCAACCAGAAAAGCAAAAATAATCCAAAAATATGAAGATAGTGTAAGGAGCCTCTGGGACAACTTCAAGTGTACCAACATCTGAATTATGGGGGTTCCATAAGAAGAGAGAGAGAGCAAGATGTTGAAAACCTATTTGAAGAAATAATGACAGAAAACTTCCCCTACCTGGTGAAAGAAATAGACTTACAAGTCCAGGAAGGAAGTGCAGAGAACTCCAAATAAAAGGAATCCAAAGATGACCACACCAAGACACATCTACACTTATAAAAGAGTAAGATGCAAATTGACTGTACCTTTGTGATGCCCACCAGCCAATCAGGAGTGAGTATGCAAATTAACCCAACAAAGATGGTGAGCTAATTTGCATATGCAGGCACTGAGTGGCCGGGGACAGAGCAGGATGCTTGTGTCATCACCATGGCGATGACCCAGGCGTTCCGCACCGCCCCAGCTGCTCCAGGCCTCTGGGCAGTGTGGAAAGGTGGAAAGGCGGCTCCAGGCTGGAGCAAAAAGGTGGCTCCAGCCAGAGTAAAGGCGGTGCTGGCCGCCAGGGGAAGGAAGGCCCGTTCTTGCATGAATCTTCATGCATTGGGCCTCTAGTCATAATTAAAATGCCAAAGGCAAAAGACCAAGAGAGAATATTAAAAGCAGCAAGAGAAAAACAGTTACCTACAAGGGAGTACCCATATGATTGTCAGCTGATTTCTCAACAGAAACTATGCAGGCCAGAAGGGAGTGACAAGAAATATTCAAAGTGATGAATAGCAAGAACCTACAACCAAGATTACTCTACCCAGAAAAGCTATCATTTAGAATTGAAAGTCAGATAAAGAGCTTCACAAATAAGAAAAAGCTAAAGGAGTTCATCACCACCAAACCAGTATTATATTAAATGCTGAAGGGTATTCTTTAAGAAGAGGAAGAAGAAGAAAAAGGTAAAGATAAAAATTATGAACAACCAAGTGACAACAAATACATATCTATCAACAAGTGAATCTAAAAATCAAGTGAATAAAAAATTCAGATGAACAGAATAAACTGGTGAATATAATAGAATCAGGGGCATAGAAAGGGTGTGGACTGACAATTCTCAGGGGAAAGGGGTAGTGAGGGGTGTGGGAAGAGACTAGACAAAAATTGTACACCTATGGATGAGGACAGTGGGGGGCGGGGGGGGGGTAATGGCAGAGGGTGGGGTGAGAACTGGGTGGAGGGGAGCTATGCGGGGGGAGAGAAACAACTGTAATAATCTGAACAATAAAGATTTATTTAAAAAAACTTTAGAAATTCTAAAAATGAGAAATATATTCATGGCAGCAGAGAAGATGGTACAAATGTTATAAGTGTCCTGTCACTAATCCTCAGGGCCAGAATCTCACTAGAAGTTTCTCTCGGAGACTTAAAGGGCCAACTTACAAAACAAAAACTTGTAAGTGGTTCTGAATTTTACCTTTGCATCTTGACCAGCTGGGATATAGATACCTTGAGGTCTGATTTGCTAAGTAAAAAATTCTGTCTTAGAAACCATGAGGGAATACAAGAAAACGAAGCTGTGACAGGATGAGTCCTTCGTTTGTATACACACATGTGGTGAAGGTAAGGTGGTGAAGGAAACTCTGGGCCTGCTGCCTTAATCTACTCTATTTCTTCCTTTTTAACTGAATGTACTATAAAAGATCATAGTCTTTGGTGCCACGTCAGTTACTATGTGAATATTCATTTCCCATAGTGCTTTGTTAATCCATCAGCCTTAGGCCTAAACCTGACTCTACCTTTTTTCACCCTGGGCACTGACCCATCATTCTGTATATTTCTTATAGGCTATTAAATATGATCATGACCTGCCTTGTATTTTCATTCATTAACTGTTTACTCCCAAATTCAAGGGAGGTTTGACAGAAAGAATTGGTAATAGTTGCACGTTAGATTTCTAGGGCCAGAGAGCTGTGTCAGTGAAACCAGCTTCACTTCTAAGGCTCTTCATTTACCCAACAAAGTTAAGCTGTCTGAACCCCATTTGATCCTTGGGTCATATTTTCATCCTCCTTTTGAACCTGAAAAAAAATCAGTCTCTGTGTTGTATGCAGATTAGAAGTTGTCTTGTTTGTTACTCTTCCAGCTCAGAGTATCAGGGAGAAAGAGGCCTTATCTATTCCTCCATCCCCTCTGTTTTGACTGCTAAGAATTCCTCAGGACTTCCTTTGGTTTGGGATTGTACTTTCCCAACAGCCTGATGTGCTTCATTTCAGGCATAGACAAGTTTGCCCCAGTGTTCTGCTTCAGGCTTAATCAGACAAAACCCAGGAGTAGAAAAGGTAGATGCCTTGACTTTTGTCCCTGTTGGGAGATTGAAGTATTTATTGCCAGAGTTGTCAAAAGCTCCAGTTGCAAACATTCATTCAAGATAGTTTTCCTTCTGGAGGCTCTCCACTATGGATTAGGTTTTTTACAGTGGAAAGCAACATTTATACAAAACCCGTTTTCACTAGTGATATATGATTGGTTATATGTAGTCCTCTCAGTCTATTTCCCTCTCCTTGTTTCCTCTTTGGGCACTGATGGAGTCAGGCTGGAGAGATAATGCTGTGAATGCAGGAAGTCAATTCTCACTGTAAACTTGGGTTGATTAACAGAAACGATTAAACCAAACAAAATAGTGGCCCCTACTTCCTATCTCCAGGAATTACTTTTGTGCCATTTTGAATCCAGGTAGTTATTCTGTATATACTTAGAAGACTATTCCGAGCTTCTTCAAGCTCTAGGACCGTGGTCGGCAAACTGCGGCTCGCGAGCCACGTGCGGCTCTTTGGCCCCTTGAGTGTGGCTTTTCCACAAAATACCACAGCCTGGGTGAGTCTATTTTGAAGAAGTGGCGTTAGAAGAAGTTTAAGTTAAAAAAAATTTGGTTCTCAAAAGAAATTTCAATCGTTGTACTGTTGATATTTGGCTCTGTTGACTAATGAGTTTGCCGACCACTGCTCTAGGAGGTTTTTGAAGGAGGTATCTGGGAAGACACAGAACAGGGTAACTTTGAGAACTCTGCTCATGCATGAAAACAAAAATAGGTATAAGTCAGAGTGAGGTAACATCCAAATTTGTGATAGTTGAAGAATCAGTGGAAATTTTTACTTGTGCAGACTTTATAAATCCATAATGCAAAGTGTAATTCCATTCAGTTTACTGTGGCAAGGGTGTGCTGTAATGTTGACCTTTTTTATTTTTGAATCCAAATTGAATTTAAAGTGTTGAATATTTAAATTCCTCACAAGCTAATTATGAACCATTTGTAAAGTATTTATATAACTCTTTGTATCATGTGTTCCTACATCTTAGCAAGTTTTTTCTGGCATGTATTCCATTCTAAACTTCTGTAAAATTTATATTATTGCTGTAAATATTATACAAATATCTATTCATGGTAACCTTAATTATCAGCATGAAATGGTTAATTTTTACTGAGCACAATGTATTTTTGAATGGATCTTCCTAAATGTCTTTAATAAAATGCAGATTTTGCACTGACTGATCTGATTACCAGGCCATCCCAGTCTTGAGCACTCTTGTCCCTCGAGTTTGAAAAGCAAGCAGCTCTTCAGTTAGTTCCTTCTTTGTAAAGAACTTGTTGGAATTCAAATTGGAATTAGTTTAAGGGACCAAAATTAATGTAAAGCAGAGCAAATCCTATTATTTAATGACTAGAGGCCCAGTTCACAGATTGGTACACCGATGGGGTCCCTCGGCCTGGCCTGTGGGGATTGGGCTGAAACTGGCTCTCCGACATCCTCCAAGGAGTCCTGGATTGCGAGAGGACAGTTCTTGGGTGACGCACCCGAGAATCAGGCTCTCTCCTCTCTGGTTCCGGATGTGTCATCCAAAAATGGCAGCTGCCAAGTCACCGCTTGGCAGCTCCTGCATTGAGTGTCTGCCTCCTTGTGGTCAGTGCATGTCATAGCTACCAGTCGGAATGTCTACCTCCTGGTGGTCATTGCACATCATAGCTACTGACTGGTTGGCCAGTTGGCTGATCGGCCAGTAGCTTAGACTTTTATATATTTAGACTAGAGTTCCGGGGCATGATATTCGTGCATGGAGGGGGCAGTTTCCTCAGCTCAGCCTGTGCTCTCTCACAATCTGGGACCACTGGCTCCTAACCGATGCCTGCCTGCCTCATCTCCCCTAAGCACTCTGCCTGCCTGCCTCATCGCCCTAACCACTCTGCCTGCCTGATCATCCCAACCACTCACCTGTCTGCCTGATCGCCCCTAACCCCACTGCCTGCCTGCCTCATCACCTCTAACTGCTCACCTGCCTTCCTGATCACCCCTAACCATTCTGCCTGCCTGCCTGATCACCCCTAATTGCTCTCCTGCCTGCCTGATTGCCCCTAACCACTCTGCCGGCCTGCTGGATCACCCCTAACTGCCTGCCTGTCTTACCTGATTGCCCCTAACCACCTATACCTCAGCCCCTGCTGCTGTGGCTTCATCTGGAAGGATGTCTGGAAGGTAGTTCAGCTGTCTGGTCTAATTAGCATATTATGCTTCTATTATTACAGATATTGATCATTTTTTTTGTGTATTTATAAAGCTTTTTTCTCATTCTTGCAAAAAAAAGAAATATATTCATTATATGATATATAATTGATTATATGAAATAAAATGGAACTGAATGGTTAAGTAGAAGAATGAACAAGATCAGCTATAGAGAGAATTAGTGAATTTTCTGTTTTCCTGACTGAACCTTGACTGACAGAGCCTTCTAGACCTAAGGCTCTAGAAATTCCAGTAAAGTTATTAAAATATGTTATTTGTATAATGCCTTGCATTAGAGCTCTCCTAATTACTTGCTGTATTTCTAAAGCTCTCTTTGTTTCTAATTGTTTTCCTGACCTTTATTGCACTATTTGGGATCTGATTCAATGTGTTTGCCTCAACTTTTATTTCATTCCATTCTCTCTTGCAACCTGCATGTCCTCATGATGACTAATCAACCCAGCTTCAAAGCTCATCTTCTCTGAACTAGGATTCCTCATTAATTTTTTACCAGTTTTATTGATCTTGTTTTTTTGCAAGTCACTCTTACCCCAGGACTCTAGATTTTCTACAAATAACAAATTTGTCCTTTGTAACTTCTCTACACCAAAGAAGAGTCAGTAGAAGAACACCACAGTAGAAAATGAGCGCCATACATGAAATAACAACAACACATTCTAAGTGGACAGAAATACAAAAAGATGGCCTGAATTAGTAATTAAAGATTTGCTAGTTAAGTCAATTAAATGCATTTCCATATATTTTTGGATTGGTAAAATTAATACACACTATAGAAGAGGTACCATATAACTGGTCATTGTAGTGCTGGTTTGATAGGTGTTTGACCAGCTTGACAATGGGTGTAGAGATGAAAGCTACACATCGACTCAACAAAATGGACTGCTATAACCAAGACTGGGCTAGCTAACACTGAAACCAAGATTCTAGCCCACCAGTATGTCTATTCTGATCATTTAGCAACCAATGGGGCTACAAACCAAGTGGCCATCTCTAAGCTCACATCTGTTAGGACCTGTTTAAGTCCCCACTTTCAGAAACTTCATTTTAAAAGAAAGCCATGCCTTTTTATTCACCTAAATTTTACCTGATGCAGCCTGGCTGGTGTTGCTCAGTGGTTGAGCAAGGGCTTATGAACCAGGAGGTCACCAGTCAGGGCACAATCCGGGATTGCAGGCTCAATCCCCAGTAGGAGGGGAAGTCTATCAACAATTCTTTCATCATTAATGTTTCTATCTCTCTCTCCCTCTCCCTTGCTCTCTGAAATCAATAAAAACATATACAAAGAATAAATACATTTATTTTACCTGATGCAGTTTCCAAAGGTACAAAAACCTTTGGGATGCTAACAAATAAGAAATTTGGAATATTGTTTTCTGGTGTACCAGTTTTCAAATTTAGCTTTGTGATATTAAATCTGGATCCTATAAATATTTCTCCTTTACCATCTGGATGAATGTTAAGCTTCATCATTAGAGAACTCTGGAGTTACTGCAAGGCAGCAGTAGCAGGAAGAAATATCCCTTTAAAGGCCCCACCCTTCCTTATAATTACCGCGATGCTGTTGCATTTTAAGAACATATATATTAAAGAATATATTTAAGAATACTAAAGAATATACTTAAAAATAGAAGAAAACATAATATGTCCTACATATTCTTTTTTTTTTTTTTAAAGCTATTGATTATAGAGAGAGAAAGGAAGGGAAGAGAGGGAAACATTGATTTGTTGTCCCACTTATTTATACATTCACTAGAGCCCCCATGCACGAAATTCGTGCAAGAGCAGGCATTCCTTTGCCCGGCTGCCGGCACCGGCTTCCCTCAGGCACCCAGGACCCAGGCTTCCCTCATAGCCCTGGCTTCATCCGGAAGGTCGTCCGGAAGGACGTCTGGTCAAATTAGCATATTACCCTTTTATAATTACAGATTGGGGGCGACCAGGCCAGCAGGGGAGAGCAGTTAGGGGCTACCAGGCCTGCAGGGGAGGGCAGTTGGGGGTGACCAGGCTGACAAGGGAGGGCAGTTAGGGGTGACCGGGCCAGCAGGTGGGGCAGTTGGGGTGACCAGGTGTGCAGGGGAGGGCAGTTAGGGGCAATTGGGCCAGCAGGGGAGCAGTTAGGCATTGATCAGACTGGCAGGAGGTGATCAGGGGGTGATCAGGCTGGCAGGCAGGCGAGCGGTTGGGAGCCAGCATTTCTGGATTGTGAGAGGGATGTCCGATTGCCTAGTTAGGCCTGATCCCACCAGGATCGGGTCTAAACGGGCATTGGACATCCCTCGAGGGGTCCCAGATTGGAGAGGGTGCAGGTTGGGCTGAGGGACACCCCCCCCCGTGCACAAATTTTGTGCATTAGGCCTCTAGTTATAATATATTTAATTAATGGCCTAATTGATGCTATAAAGACAAGGGTGAGAGAAGAAAAAAATAATTAGCATTAAAAATCTCTTTTATATTTCTTTAAAAAAATTTAAAATTTATTATGTGTTGGTTTCATCTATACAACTTAGTTGTTAGACAATCATACCTTATATAGTGTTCCCCTCAATATTTCCAGTACCCCAACTGGCACCATACATATTTTCACAATATTAATGACTATATTACCTATGCTTTGCTTACTTCCCTGTGACTATTTTGTAATTACGAATTTGTGTTGCTTACTTCTTTCAACTTTCACCCAGTGGCCCAACCCTGCCCTCCCCTTTGGCAATCACCAGTTCTCTCTCTGTATCTATGAGTCTGTTTCAATTTTGTTTGTTTATTTTGTTATTTAGATCATGTGATTTTTGTTCTTTATTTTGTTTATATAGTGTATGATATTAATTGATTTGTGAATATTATACCAGTCTTGCATCCCTGGAATAAATTAAACTTCATCATGGTTTATGATATTAATGCATTGCTGGAACTGGTTTGCTAATATTTTGTTGAGGATTTTTGCATCTATGTTCCAGGGATATTGGCCTATAATTTTCTTTCTTTGTAGTGTCTTTATCTGGTTTTGGAATTAGGATAATGCTGGCCTTATAAAATGAGCTTGGGATTCTTCCCTCCTCTTGAGATTTTTGGAAAACTTTGAGAAAGATGGGTATTAGTTCTTCTTTGAATGTTTAGTAAAATTCACCTGTGAAGCCATCTGGTCCAGGACTTTTGTTTACTGGTAGTTATTTGATTACCTCTTTGCTTTCATTAGTTGTATTTGATCTGCTCAGATTTTCTAATTCTTCCTGATTTAGTTCTGGAATTTATCCATTTTGTATACTTGCAGGAATTTATCCATTTTGTCCATGTTGTCCAATTTGTTGGCATACAGTTGTTCATAATATTTTCTTATAATCATTTGTATATCTTTGGTGTGAGTTGTCACTTCTCCTCTTTCATTTCTGATTTTATTTATTTGGGTCCTCTCTCTCTTTTTCTTGATTAATCTGGTTAATGATTTGTCAATCTTGTTTATGAGATTAATCTTGTTTGTCAATCTCTTAACAAGAGTCAGCTCATGATTTCATTGATCTTTTGTATTGTTTTTTATTTTATATGTAATTTATTTCTGCTCTAATCTATTATTTCTTCTACTCACTTTGGGCTTTGTTTGTTTTCTAGATTGTTTAGGTGTAAGATTAGATTTTATGAGATTTTTTTTTTTTTTTTTTTTTTTTTTTTTTGCTTCTTGAGGTAAGCCTATATTGCTGTCAATTTCCCTATTGGGACTGCTTATGCTGTGTCCCATAGATTTTGGATGGTTGTGTGTTCATTTTCATTTGTCTCAAAGTAACTTCTGATTTCTTCTTTGATCTCACTGTTGATTCATTCATTGTTAACATGTTATTTAGCTTCCATGTGCATTTTTTCAGTGTTTTTCTTGTAATTGATTTCTAGTTTTATACCATGTGGTAAGAGAAGATGCTTGATATGATTTCAATCTTCTTAAATTTACTGAGGCTTGTTTTGTATCCTAACATGTGGTCTATCTTAAAACTGTTTTATGTACACTTGAAAAACATGTATATTGGGTGAAATGCTCTGAAAGTATCAAATAAATCCATCTGATCTAGTGTGTCATATAAGGCCACAGTTTCCTTGTTGATATTTAGTCTTGAATATCTATTCATAGATTTCAATAATGTGTTAAAATCCCAAACTATGACTGTGTTATTGTCACTCTCTCCCTTAATGTCCATTAAGGTTTGCTTTATGTATTTAGGTATACCAATATTGGGTGCATAAATGTCCTCTTGTTGGATTGATCCCTTTATCATTAATAGCATCCTTCTTTATTTTTTTATTACAGTGTTTGTTTTATTTTGTCTGATACAAGGACTGGTAACCCAGCCTCTCCTTTCTCTTCTTAAAGTAGACCCTTTAGTGTTTCTTGTAATGCTGGTTTGGTGGTAATGAGCTTCCTTAGCATGGTCTTCTTGGGGATTCCCTCTCTTTCTCCTTCAATTTAGAATAATGGCCTTACTGGGAGGAGTAGTCTTTGTTGTATTCCATTGCTTTTCATCACTTTGAATATTTCATTCCAATTTCTTCTGGACTTTGAAGTTTCTGTTGAGAACTCAGCTGATAGTTTTATGAGAACTCCTTTGTAGATAACTCATTGTCTTTCTCCTAAAGCTTTTAAAATTCTCTCTGTTTTTAACCTTTTCCATTTTAATTATGATGTGTCTTGGTGTGGGCCTCTTTGGACATTTTATTCGGGACTCTGTGCTTCTTAGACTTATGTGCCTTTTCTTTTACTAGGTTAGTTAATTTTTTGGTCATTATTTTTTCAAATAGATTCTTGATCCTTTGCTCTCTTGCTTCTCCTTCTGTTACCCCTATTATGTGAATATTGTTACACTTCATGTTGTCCCAAAGATCCATTAAATTATCCTCATTTTTTAAAATTCTTTTTTCTTTTTGCTGCTCTGATAGGATGTGACTTTTTTTTTTTAAATTTATCTTCCAAATAGCTGATTCAATCCTCCATTCCATCCAACCTACTGTTTTCTCCTTCCAGTATATTCTTCATTTCAGATGTATTCTTCATTTCTGACTGGTCCTTTTTTATAGTTTCTATGTATTACTTCATGTTTTTGAAGCTCTAGCTAAGTTTCTTAAGCATCCTTATAACCATTGTTTTGAACTCTGTGTCTGGTAGCTTGGTTGTCTCCATTTCACTTAGTTCTTTCTCTGGAGATTTCTTTTGTTCATTCACTAGGGGCATGTTTCTTTGTCTCCCATTTTTGCTTCCTCTCTGTATTTACTTCTGTGTATAAGGTGGCTCTGCTATGCCTTGGTATGATGGCCTTATGTAGTAGATGTCTTGTGGGGTTCAGTGGCAGCCCTTGCCCCAGAGTAATAAAACAGTTCATGAATGTATCCTAAAACCCCCAAAACACCAATCAGAGAATATATGTACCCCTATGTTTATAGCAGCATTATTTACAATATGGAATACTATGCAGCTATAAAAAAGAAGGATCTCTTATCCTTTGGGAGAACATGGATGGACCTGGAAAATACTATGCTAAGTGAAATAAGCCAATCTGAGAAAGATAAATATCACATGATATCACATATTGGTGGAATCTAACGAACAAAAGAATTGACCAACAAAATAAGACCTGAAGCATAGAGGCATGGAACAGATTGACATAGCTCGATGTGGGGTTGAGGGGACAAGAAGAGATAAACCAAAGACCTTATATATTTACTAGTGGCCTGGTGTACAAAATTCGTGCATGAGGGGGTGTCCCTCAGCCTGACCTGCACCCTCTCCAATCTGGGACCCCTGGGGAGATGTCCGACTGCCAGTTTAGGCCCGATTGCCTAAACCAGCAGTCAGACATCCCTCTCACAATCTGGGACTGCTGGCTACTAACTGCTCGCTTGCCTGCCTGCCTGATTGTCCCTAACCACTTTTGCCTGCCAGCCTGATTACCCCCTAACCACTCCCCTGCTGGTCTGATTGATGCCTAACTGCTCCCCTGCCAGCCTGATCACCCCCAACTGCCCTCCCCTGGCACAACCTGCTTCTTCCTCCAGGACCCGCCTCCTCCACGCAAGGCGGTGAATACATCAGGACCAGCCTCCTCCGTGCCGCACAGAGCTGTGGGACCCCCAGGCCTCACCATGCGGAGCGGCCACCGGGCCCCGCCTCCACTGTGCACATGGCCATCTTGGTGGTGGCCAACTTGGTGGCAGCCATCTTGTGACAAAATCACATGCGAGGGCCACCTAGGCTTTTATTAGTATAGATATGCATAGCCCATGGACATGGGCAATAGGATAGTGAAGACCTGGGTGAGTGAGTAGGGCCTGGGAGGAGGAAGATAAAGGAGTGTGGGCAGGGAAGAAATGGGAGATATTTGTAATACTATCTCATATTGTCGAATTTGTCTTCCATTCTTTTCAGCCACCTTATGACCATTTCTCTGAATTCTTTCTCTGACAGGTTGCTTGCCTCTATTTTGTTTACTTCCTTTTCTGGTGATGCCTGCTTTTCTTTCATATGTGGGCTGTTTCTTTGTCTCCCCATGGTCTCTCTTCTCTGGATGTCTAGTTATGTAGTTCTCTCTCTCCTTTCTGTGGTGGAGTGTAGAGCTCCTCTGAATCCACACGTGCGCCAATTGGGGACCAGTGTTCTGGGGCTCGCAGCTGTTTGGTGGTTGCCGCAGTTGTAGATTTCCAGGCTTCTGACAACATCCACTTTCCCCTTCAAGATGGCGCAGTCTCCATGTCCAAGCCCATAGCTAAAGGAAGAGAGAAAAGTCCTCTTCTTTTTTTCCTTCATTAGATTATCATCCAGATAGTCCTTTAAAAAACCACTCTCTGGGGAGAAGACTTGTGGGGCCAGAAATCGTTGGGGCCGGGATATTTGTAATATTATCAACAATAAAAAATATATTAAAACATTCAAATAGTGGGAGTGTCAAATAAACCTGAATAGGTTCATGTCCCTGAACCTATTTCTTTTTGCTTGGGCCCTTTAAGAGATTAAACACTGTTTTATCCTTAATTCCTCTGTATTTATTTATTAGGCTGAGACTTCCTAGAGAAGTATAATACTGGAATTTCCTTCCAAACAGGGAAAATAATCTTAGAATTTGATGGTAACTGCAGAATGGCCAATCAGGAGAATTAAAATGGCTTTTCAACAGATTTTATTTCTACTGTTTTTGTTAGTGCAGTCACTGAATCTGGGACTACTGATCAATTTCCCTATTGACTCAACTGCATCTTCTTTATGGGCAAATCTTCATCTGACACTGGAAGAATCCGTAGTGCGTCTCTGATTATGATTCAACTTGGTCATGTAAAGCCTCTTCCCAGAATGAGTCAATATTCTATAAGAGGTTCTTCATAGTATAAAGCTCATGATAGAAGATTCCATAACTCAGGGTCTTATTGTTTCTTGTTCTAGTCCTTGTAATGCTCCCATTTTTTTTTTCTGTGAGAATGCCAGAGGATGGGGATGGAGGTTTGTCTAGCATTTCCAAAAAAATAAGCAACATTATTATCCCTCTACACCTTGTTGTTTTCAACCCCCATACACTGCTACCATCTAACTGTACTGGAAATAAATTCTTTGCTGTAATAAATTTATGTAGTATTTTTTTTTTAGTGTTCCAGATGATGAAACTAGCCAATACCTTTCACCTAGTTTTGGGAAGGAAAACAGTTCGCCTGGACAGTAATGCTGTAGGGTTTTACTGAAAGCTCCTCTTATTTCTGACAAAGTTTGAAGACTGATTTGGATGACATAGCTTGCCCTATAGGTTATACCTTGTTGAGAGATGTGAATGACTCATTTATTTGCTCTTCTTCTCAGACCTCCTCATTGGAAGACAGCATCCACCAGTTCGAACTTATGTACTTAAAGGGACACAAAGTCTCCAAAGAAATTTTAGTTTGTCCAAACTCAGGTATGATATTTGAGACATCTAATATTGGAACAAGGACTATACCTGGACCCAAGCAAGTTTCATGGTGTCCTAGGTTTCCTGAGTTTTTCTTGGACTAGCTATCGCCAAAATTGGATCCCCAAACCTCACATATTTACTAAGGAATTATAGTCCTGACCGAGTTTTATGGGAAGGATGGAATGAAATAGCCTTTAGAGCCTTAAAGGAGAGTTTAATAAACCTACCTGCTCTTGGAAATATTAATTATCAGATTCCATTTTTCACTTTTTAATGAAAAGGAAGGGAATTCCTTTGGGGTACTAATCCAAAAACCTGGGGATCACCATAGACCCCCTAAGATATTAGGATCAGCAGCTTGACCCGGTGGCTCAGGGATACCCACCACACCCACCTCTTGCCTTAAAGCCATTGATGCTATTGCCCTGTTGGTTAGGGATACAGTGAAAAAACATATTAAAGTAGCTTATGCAAAGACTAAAATCATTGTGAAGGTTTTTTTCATGCATATAAATAATAATGCAAATTACACTTTTCTATACACAGCAACTGTTTTTATTGTTTTACAATGTTAATACATTCATCTCTTCCACAACTCCATGAGGTAGTTAATACCATATGTTTATCTGCATTTCACTGGTGGGGAAGATGAGGAATAGGGTATTTCCACATTATACTTCTTTAAAAATAGTTTTGAGAAGGAAAACCCCTATTTTGTAAAACTACTGTTTGGAATTCTCTGCTGTTGTTTTAGACAGACTCTTATTCTAAAAAAATATATTTGCATTAGCCTGCTTGAATAATGAGGAAGATAAACTTAGCTGCCTGACCTTGTAGGCCAGACACTAGATATGCCCATAATCTCAATGCCATGCCAGGTATACTTTTTAATTGGATAGAACTGTGTTGTTTTCAAGGCCAGCAGCGAGATAACCACTAAGTGCACATAGGGCTGGCTCTTTAATAAAAAGGGAAGTTCTGCTTGTAGCTTTGCTTAGAATTTGAATTCATTTTCTCTAAGCCCACCGTGGTGAATAAAGTGAATCTCTCCAAACTCTCCTCCTGCATTGTTTGATTGTTCCAAATCTCTGTAACAGTTTTACCAGATAAATTGTTTGGAAAATTATGTGTAGGAAAATAATTTAATGACTTAATTTTCACCTTCCAAAGAATCAGTGACTTTTGTCATCTTTTATGTGTTATTGACCATTTTACTTTTGTGAATTTTCTATTCATATTCACTATTTTCATAAATGCAGTTTTGATTGTTTGATTTTTTTTTGTTGAAGATGTGTAATAGTTATCACTATACAATGACTACCAAAACTTTTCTGTTTCAGGATAGATTTTGAGGTAAGTTATTTAAGTCTCAATGCATGATTTAATGATATTATCTACTATGGCACTATATTAGCTCTATTGGTCTCTTTTTTAATTTTTAAAATATTTTTATTGATTTCAGAGAGAGGAAGGGAGAAGGAGAGAGAGATAAAAACATCAACGATGAGAGAGAATCATCCATAGGCTGCATCCTATACACCTCCTACTGGGGATCGAGCCCACAACTTGGGCATGTGCCCCGACTGGGAATTGAACCATGACATCCTGGTTCATGGGTCAATGTTCAACCACTGAGCCATACCAGTTGGAAAGGGCTATTTGTTTCTCAAAATGTGCCCATTATCTATAGGAGTTGCATGGAAAACTATTTTTTTCGTATGTTTTCCCCATCATCATAGTTTTAATTTCTTTTCAAAATAAATTTTATGCCTTCATCTGGAGATTGTTTGTTGTAAGACTTTGATGGTGGTCTTCTTGACCAATGAAGACCAAGAAATGATTTTCCTATCTTGGACCAATTTGTTCATAAAGTGTTCTCCTGATGTGCAGGTTTTAGGAGGACTTTCAGAATCCTTAGGTTTGATTTACCAATATTTATGTAATTTTTGTATTCTTCTCATTGTTATATATTAAGTCAGGCATAGTATGCCCAGGTTTAATAAAAATGATAATTATTTTGTCATGACAAAGAATTGAATGTTTACATATAAGAGCTATGGGAGGAATGGGGCAACAATGTCCTGAAGAAAGAGACAAAAGAATGAGACAGATAAGCTGATCTAGTATAGTTACATAGAACAATCATCATTATTTCAAATTGTGCTAAAAAAACATTACATTTCACACCATATCTGTCGATAGATAAGTGATGCTCCATCTTATTCTGAAAGAAATATGTATACAAATTTAGAGAGAATGAAAATTCAATAAGTCAGTAAGTCCTTATATGAGTACAGGTTCTATATTAACTTAATCTAAAATGGGGACTTTACATCCATTATTAAAGGCTGAATATGAGAGAGAAAGCAGTCAGGTCAGGTGAACATTTTTAAAGGACGGGACAAAGAGATAATTTAGTTTGTGAAATAAAAGATTTTTATAAATAGCTCAACTTTATAACAGAAAACAGATAGCTTTCTAATTCAATGATTATTCTATTAGAAAATGAGCTAAACTGCATGAAGGCAAATGACTTGCCATGTCTTTAGGTAAGAAGTGATTCTGAGGCTGGATGTATAGTAAAAGCCAGGGAGCATTACTAGTCTCCCAACATGAAATGGAAGGGTGAACCTTTTTACAGAATTCCAATGATTGAGTTTCCTTAGCTACAAAATTGTACACCAAAATGTAGTTAAAATACTCAGTGCAAAATACTATGGATACTATGTGTAGACTTCTTCATACAATTTTTAAAACACTGTTTAACTCAATAATATTTTTGGTATTGCTTGTGAATTAGAGCAATAAAGTTCAATATAGTCCCAAAGAGTTAGTTATTTTTAATTTTTTCCAATTTTTTTTCTCTTTGGAATAAAATATTTATAGCTCAAATAGGTAGTAAACCACTTGGAAATAAACTTTCATCTAAATCACTTGAAAACAAATGTTGATCTTTGAAGCTAAATTGTGAAAAGTCATTTTGTCACAGGAAGAAGGGATCCTCATGTTACAACTTCATTGTGCTGAATAAACTGAACGAGTCCCATCTATGAGGCAAATCAGCTTCAGGACTTAGAAACAACTACTTCCTTTTATTCTTCTTTCCTGGTTTAGCAAACTTCTGGTAACAAAAAAGACAACATTTTGCGATGACAAATGTAGCAGTTGCCACACAGGCCAGCAGGAACCCAATCACATCCAAAGAGTGGTACTGGAACCAGGTGAGATCATAGGAGGCTGGCCGCAGGTGTTTGGCTCCTTTGTGGCGCATGACAAACTCGATCCAGAAGACGGCTCGATCCAGAGGTTTCATAGGCTGGTCATGATGAATTCTTGATAATCTCATTGCATTCTCTTTATATCTAAAGGAGAAACACAACATTGAAAGGAAGTTAATTTGCTTAACCAATTCAAACCCATTGAGGATTTTTGTCAAGCAAATGATTTAACATACATACCTTAGAATTACAGAAGTAGTATATTTTTATTTGGATGTCAAAGAAAGTTTGACTTCTAAATTAAAAATTTCTCATTGAAAAATATTTTAAACAGTGAAGATGAAAAATAAAGTGGAAAAGTTAAAGTATTTTTAGTAAAGGAAGTGATAGAAGCCATTCTATATGTTATATGTTGGAGAGTGGAATTGTATCTTCTATAATAATAAAAGCATAATATGCAAATCAACCAAACTACCGAACAGCAGAATGATCGTCAGGACGACCTTCCACATGACCACGCTATGACATGCACTGGTGCCAGGACAGCCAAGGCGGGTGTGATATGATTGGTCGGGGGGCTCCGCCATTGCCCCACAATTGCCCTTCAGAGGGAGGCCCAGGTCACCCTATGCAGGGCAACCAATGAGGGAGCTCCACAATCAATTGCCCCAAAGAGAGAGGCCCAGGCCACCAGCCAGTGACGCTGTGGCAGATGTGCAGGGCTGGCCAGTGATCGCCCAACAGAGGGAGGCCCTGGCTAGCCAAGTGATTGTACCCCCACACCTGTTGCCCACAGAGGGAGGTGACCGGTAGCAGGGACGGGGGCAGCACCACACAGATGGCAAGCAGCGGTGGTGGCGGTGGCGGGGCCAGCTACCAGCTGCTGGGGTACCAGCAGCTGGGGGAAGGAATGCCCCGATAGGCCCTGATCGCTGACCAGGCCTAGGAACCCTACCTGAGGGGTCCCAGATTGCTAGAGGGTGCAGGCTGGGATGATGGACATGCCCCTGTGCACAAATTTTGTGTACTGGGCCTCTAGTATCCTATGTAATAAAAGCCTAATATGCTAAGTGTCTGGTCATCCAGTTGTCCCTTCAACCAATCGAAGCATAATATGCTAATGATATGCTAAGGATGCTCAACAGTTCGCTATGAAGTGCACTGACCTCCAGGGGGCAGATAGTTGACTGGTCGACCAGTTGCTATGAAGTTCACTGACCACCAGGGTGCAGATACTCCAACTGGTAGGTTAGCTTGCTGCTGGGGCCTGGCCAATTGGGACTGAGCCAGATGGATCGGTCATGCCCTGGAGCCCTCTTGCGGTCCCTCCCTGGCTGGTCAACCTCCCATGTCCCTCCCCGGCCCCAATCATGCACCTGTGGGGTCCCTTGGCCTGGTCTGCATCCTCTCACAATTGGGACTCCTCAGGGGATGTTGAAGAGCCGGTTTAGCCCAATCCCATTCAACGCAGGAGCTGACCCCTGGTGGTCAGTGAGCTCCCACAGGGGTAGTGCTGCTCAGCCAGAAGCCAGGCTCATGGCTGGCAAGTGCAGTGGGGATGGCAGGAGCCTCTCCCACTTCCGCAGCAGCGCTAAAGAGGTCCGAAAGATATCTTAGGCCCGCTACCTCTGGGAATCAGGCCTAAGCCATCAGTTGGACATGCCACGAGGGCTCCCGGACTGTGAGAGGGTGCAGGTCAGGCTGAGGGACACCACCCCCCGCCACCCTGAGTGCATGAATTTCATGCACTGGGCCTGTAGTATAGAATAATACTCTAGAACAATGGTTCTCAACCTGTGGGTCATGACCCCTTTGGGGGTCGAACAACCCTTTCACAGGGGTCGCCTAAGACATCCTGCATATCAGATATTTACATTACGATTCATAACAGTAGCAAAATTACAGTTATGAAGTAGCAATGAAAATAATTTTATGGTTGGGGGTCACAACATGAGGAACTGTATTAAAGGGTCACAGCATCAGGAAGGTTGAGAACCACTGCTCTAGAAGTTTTAAAGAGGAATTGTTTCCCGGCAGGAGAAAGGCTTCATCACAAGTCTCTGTATTTCTACTCTTCTCTTCATAACTCTGTCTATTTTTAACCCTATAGCCAAAATACTTTTTTGTTAAACCCAACAGATACTACACCTGCTCAAAATTTCTATCTGCTTCCTTATCACATTTAGAATAAAATCTAAATCAATTATTTGCCCTGTCGTACCTTACAAGAACAGTCCCCTGGCTACCTCTTCTATCATTTTGTACCAAGCATGCTCTATTGTAGTCACAATGCTCTTCCAGTTAGCTATTTATTGGAGGTGCCAAATGTGTTCTCTTGTTAGCACTTTAGTACTTTCCATCCCCTTTCTCCCTTTCCTGGAGCAGTTTTTCCTGCAACATCCCAAGGCTGCCTCTATCTCTTGCTGGAGATGTTGGCTCAGTGTCACATCTCAGAGAGATTTTCCCTGGCCACACTATGATAGCATTTCTTTTTTTAAATTATTTTTTATTTTTAAAATTTATTGTCTAAAGTTTTACATATGTCTCCTTTTTCCCCCCATTGACCCCCACCACCCAGCCATTCCCACCCGGGGCGAGCACACAACACCCCAGTGTCTGTGTATAATAGCATTTCTTCAATGTCTCTGGTTTTCTTTTTCTTTTCTTTCCCCTATTTAGTTCCTATAATTTAAAAATACATTTTATAAAACATACCTTCAATTTATGTCTGAAATTCATAAGTGTGTGCATATATTCTAAGTGATCAGCTCAAAATTTCAAAATTATCAATAAAGTTATAAAGTGAACATATCAATATACCCACCATCCATAGAACCACCCCATGCCTGGGCCATTTTACTACACCCTTCTCCAAATTACCTACTCTCCTGATCTCCAATACCATAAATTAGTTTTTCTTGTATATATATTAAAATTTTATAGTATGTACTCACTTGTTTTTTCTTTTCTGTAGCAGTTATTGGTTAATTCTTTTGCTATATAGTATTTCATTGTATGACAATACTACAAATTATTTCTCCATTTAATGACCAATGGACATTTAGATTATTAGTAATTTTTGGCCATTACTACTAAAGCTATTATAAACATTTTTATATATGTCTTTTAGTTTACATATCTATGCATTTCTGTTCCTATAAAACTAGACTGATGATAACAAGAATTCACAATGATGTAGAGATTTGAAACTCTCAGACATAGCTGATAGGAATGTAAAATGGTACAATCTCTTTGGGCATCAGTTTTTCAGTTTGTCATAAAGTTATTGTATGACACAGAGTTCACTTGAAGATATATATCCCAAAAATGAATGAAAACAGAAGTTCACACAAAAACATAATGTTGTATTCATAATAGCCAAATAATTGACAAAAGACCAATTTGTAACTACTATTAAAAACATGTGATACTTACGAAGGGTCATTAATGACAGTCTTCAATGCATTGAGCAAATCTGTACTTGAAATAGTGTTGAAGTCCAATCTGACAGCTGCTCCCTTGATCTTCATGTGAGCAATGTTATCAGGTTGATCCGCAAACATAGGAAGGCCCACCATAGGGATCCCATGGTAGATCGCCTCATAGATGCCATTGGCTCCACCGTGAGTTATAAAGGCTTTGGTTTTTGGATGGCCTAGGATTGGGTGAATTTCAGCAAATTATTAATTATAAATCTTGGAATAAAATGAGAGTTGTGCAATAAATGCACTGATAGAGACTATATATTTAGTAACAGATTGGTCTACACTTCAGACAGTACTAAAATGTCTTTCAGAACTCATAGGAAGAGGCACCTAAGTCTGCTGGAGAGACAGTGAAGGCTTACACAGAAGATAGGTGTGTTTCTTTTGACTTGAAATGAATGCAAGTTGTCAATGGACACATGGAAAGAGAATACTCTGGATTTAAATAGTGTATGCAAAAAAAATAAATAAATAAAGCGGTGGTGCATGTTGAAATATATTCTCTTAATAAAATAGTAAAGTCACAGAGTGTGATATGTAGATGTCAAGGCAACAGACAATGGGATGGTGATGGCACAAGAATTAGAGGAAGGAATAGGTACACATTATCATGAAATTTTTTATTACTTTAAAAGGAGATATTATTTTTTTTTCCCAAAAGAAAATGTAGAGTCACTGGTAATAAAAGGAAAGCTGATATTTTTCAGGGCACCTGTACACCCTTACTGTGGATTAAATGATTGGTGTAAGGAGAGAATTAGGAGGCAGAGTGAGAATAGGGCAAGGGTTGAGATATTCTCTCTGAGAGGAATTACACATGAAATAAAGATCTTTTGTTTGTGGCCATACGGAACGTGGCTGTGTAACATAAGATGCCAACTGTTATAGCTTATCCTTTCCCCCTAGGACTGGGAAAAAAATATTGGGAAGTTCAATTTTATTTTTACGGTTTTTAATAAGAAATGTGCAATACTATTTCTACCCTAGTGAACTGTTTTATCATTCTGGTTGACTTGATTCTGATTTCAGGGTTTTACAGAATCTTACCAAGAAGGTCATTCTGGGGGATCCATTTATAGAGCCGAGTATTTGGCCCTAAGGTATCTGGTTTTTTGCCATCATATCTCCATATAACCTGTTAGGGTAAAGAAGGTAATGTATTACTTGAGTCAAACTGCAGAGTTATATCATGTTAGAATCCTATCTAACAAAAGAGTAATATGCAAATTGACCATCACACCAAGACACAAGATGGCCACCCGATGTGATCAAAGATGGCTGCCCCCATGTGGACACAAGATGGCCACCACAATATGGCCTGCAGGGGGGGGCAGTTGTGGGAAGTTAGGGGTGACCAGGCCAGCAGAGTAGGGCAGTTGGGAGAGACCAGGCCAGCAAGGGAGGGCAGTTGGGGGGACCCAAGCCTGCAGGGGAGGGCAGTTGTGGCCGATCAGGCAAGCAGGGAGGACAGTTAGGGGTGACCAGGCCAACAGAGAAAGGCAGTTGAGGGAGACCAGTTCAGCAGGGGAGGACAGTTGGGAGGGGCAGGACTGCAGGGGAGGGCAGTTGGGGGGGCAGGCCTGCAGTGGAGGGCTATTGTGGGGGGACCAGGCCTGCAGGGGAGAGCAGTTGGGGGGGACCAGGCCTGCAGGGGAGGGCAGTTGGGGGGGACCAGGCCTGCAGAGGAGGGCATTTGGGGGGGACCAGGCCTGCAAGGGAAGGCAGTTGGGGGGGGGCAGGCCTGCAGGGGAGGGCAGTTGGGAAGGCATAAGGCCTGCAGAGAAGGGCAGTTGGGAGCCAGCAGTCCTGGATTGTGAGAGGAATATGTGACCACCCATTTAGGCCCGATCCCAGTGGAATTACGTGCATTGGGCCTCTTGTTCTAAATAAGTTAAGAGACATCTAGTTAAACCCCTGACATATTACAGGTAAGAGAATGAGGATAAGACATGTTGATAATGAGAACCAATAAAACACTGATGTAAAAAGCATACATATTCATGTTGTGTGTTAGTTATTTTTATATTTAGTCAGGTATGTGTGCAATCATGATGTTTCACACTTTGGGGTTAGACAAGTGAGATTATTAATAACCAATTCAAGCATATAAGATTTTTAGGTAGTCATATAATTGTAGTGCAAAACCCAGAAAATTACTAATAATCTACACATTTATTTAACCTATTTTTTTTATACTTGTTCTCAATATCCAGATTTAATGTTAACCTGTTTATTTCTTTTTGAACGATGGGGAAGTGGTTTACTTAATTCACTAATTTCATAAATTACCTTATTAGGGTTTTACATCATTTGCTTTACAAAATCAATGCAATCAGTTATTTGTGAAAATGAAGTCACCCTGATATTTAATAGTTTATTAATAATAATAAATAATGTCTGCTTATTGATTATGTTTAGCTCCTTTTAGTTTTCTACTTATTAATCACCACTTCCAAGAGGTGTTTTACCCAAATCCAGTGTTATCACTCTAGTTAGGATTGAAAGTTTCTTAAAATGTAGAAAAGGAAAGCCATTGGCACTTGTAAATAATAATCTACAGGTTGAAAAGGTCAAATATGATGATGATGGTAAATTTTATTCAACTGACTGTTAACACTACAAAACATGCTGCAATGTACTGACAGCATTGATTAATACAGTTAATTAATGATAAATGGCCAAGCAATTTCTAAGTCCACTAGTAAGCTGGATTCTAGTTTATAAGTGGTTAACATCTTTTCTAAGTGAGTGTTAAAGTTACTTCAGGTTCTCAGCAAATTTGCATAGGTGTTAAGGAGAAAGCTACATTAGTTAGGAAACTAAAAGTATTTTACAATTACACAGAGATAATTGTATTTTATGTATTAAAAAATATGATTTACTATCATATTTTTTGGAGAAGGGTAAGGCATTTTAAACGATCCTATGTTAGGCTTGCTTCTGGTTGACTATTATATTCCCTTCTTCTTCTTAATCAGGAGAAGTTATTATTCTGATGGGTTGTTTTGGGGCCACATATTATAAAACACTGGGTCACCTTGAGGGCTGGACCCACCTCCACCCTTACTTTTATGTCTTCCTGCTTCAGAATTTAGCAGGGCCCAGCCCCCCAGAGAGGTTTTCTTTCTTTTGTACACGCCAGTTTCTCTTTCTCCAAATCACTGTGGCTGGCTTAGTTTGGTGAGCCCTGGCAAGTCTAAACTGTATGATGTCTTTCAGACTGTTATCATTCCCTGTTTAATGTTAAAATTTAAGTCCATTCTGAGAACATTGGTAGTGTGTACAGTACTCTAGGAATCCTGCAAGGAAATGAAGCAAATGACAGGATAGGATTTAGTGATATCTGTTCCTGCCCTATAATACTATTATCAAACCAAACTTCACACTGTACTTTTGAAATATACGTCTTTGTGACCAGAATGTTAATGCCAAAGCTATTGTCCATCAAAAACACCCTCTGTACTACTTTAGCACCTGACATGTGTATTTTGTTTTTTAAATTGGTATCTAAGAACATAGAAGCTATCCTAATACTTTACCTTCCATGTAGACATTTCTTAATCAGACCCTCTACAGAGTTTAGCACACTCATTAGTTTTCTGCTCTAAGGGAGTTTATCTAACCTTTTGTGGAACCTGGGCAAGGGCTGATGCAATCACATTGGCTCTTTCTTCTGTCATGTTAGTGACCATCGACCCCAGGGAAAACACCACAATACCATTATCTCCAGAGCTCTGGGCAAACTCTTCCATTTCCTGGGAAGGAAGAATTATTTTTCATTACAAAACAGCAATAGCATAGTGAACACTATTGAAGGGATTGCTACAAACAGCCAAAGAGAAAATTAAGTATTATAAGGAGTTATTAGTGTAGTGCTTGTTATTTTAAATTGTGTTAAAATGCACATAATATAAAGTTACCATCCTAAGTATTTAAAAATATTTTTATTGATTTTTAGAGAGAGAGAAGTAGAAACAGGGAGAGACAGAGAGAATCATCTATCTGCCTCCTGCATGCTCAAGGTGGCGGGGCCCACAACCTGGGCATATGCCCTGACTGGGAATTGAGCCAATAACCTTTTGGTGCATGGGACAATGCCTAACCAAATGAGGCACACTGGTCAGGGACCATCTTAACCATTATTAAATGCACAGTTTTGTAATACATATATATTCTTATGATTATGCAACCCATCTCTAAGAACTTTTTCATCTTACAAATTGGAACTGGCAATCATCATTCTACTTTGTTTCTTTGCATTTGAGTAGTCTAGATACCTCATTTATTGTCACTTATTCATGCACTCATTGGCTGCTTCTTTTTTAAAAAATATATTTTATTGATTTTTTGCAGAGAGGAAGGAAGAGGGATAGTTAGAAACATTGATGAGAGAGAAACATTGATCAGCTGCCTCCTGCACACCCCCTATTGGGGATGTGCCCACAACATGCCCTTGACCGGAATTGAACCTGGGACCCTTCAGTTCACAGGCTGATGCTCTATCCACTGAGCCAAACCAGTTAGGGCTCATCTGCCTCTTTATTCAGCCTCTTCCTGATACACTAAACTTGGACTTCTTGGGAATTATTATTATTTTTCTTGCATTACCTTTTGTGTCTTCCTTTCTTTCCATTCCTTTCTGCTACTACTACACAGCCTCAGGTCCCACATAGTTATCAATAATATGAAATACTTTCTATAATCCCTGCTGGATATTGTCTAGCATTGTGGTCTTTCCTTATTATACTACTCTTCACACAATTTTTATTACTAATACTAGAGGCCTGGTGCATGGATTTGTGCACCTGTTGGGTCCCTCAGCCTGGCCTGCGCCCTCTCGCAATCTGGGACCCCTGGTGGATATAGTAGTGCACAAAGTGGCAGGCAATCAGGGAGAAGCCCGGGCTGGGTCCACACTGCTCCTGCTCATCCTGGCCCCCCTCCACCTGCCACCACTGCTGCTCAGTAGCGCTGTCATGGAGGTAGGACAGGCTCATACTGCACAACTGCGCTTGCCAGCTGTGAGCCCGGCGTCTGGAGCCCATTGGTCAGCTGTGCGGCGCTCCCACTGTAGGAGTGCACTGACCACCAGGGGGCAGCTCCTGCATTGAATGTCTGCCCCCCTGGTAGTCAGTGCATGTCATAGCGACCTGTTGACCGGTTGTTCGGTCGTTAGGTCACTTAGGCTTTTATGTACATAGATTCTGTCTTTCTAAGTAGAATGTTAGGTATTTATGGGTAGAAATTGTGTCTTAACTGTTTCTCTCTTATCCAGTGCTTATCTGTGGATTAAGCGAGTCACTTTAAGAATGTCTTTGAATAAATGATTGACACTTTCTTATGTGTTCAACAGGGAAGACCTTAATTTAACTGACTCTATTTCCAAAGCCTTCCAAGTATAATTATTTATTTGGTAATGATAATGACATTCAGATTCTTGAAATAGTATAAAATATATGAGTTTCTAATGGTCACTTTACCCAGATTCCCATATCTCTCACCATGTGATCAAACATTCTGAATGAAGAACACAGAATCATTTCCACTGAAAGTACAAAATAAAGCAGAACAAACAGGAATATTTTACCTTAGGCAGAGGCTTAGCAGGTTTGCAGTGGAGGCCTCCAACAAATTCAAAATGTGGCAAGAGTGGGCGAGGGAATTCAAAATCCCAATAGCTTCGAATAAGCCACATTTCAGCTTTCCCCATTAACTCAAATAATGTAATGGGTCTTCCTGAGGGGGTGGGGGGAAAGGGTAGTGAAAATTAGAGTAATGTAATGTAAATATACTAGGTAATTTTCTGAAAGAAGCTTAGAGTAATGTAGCCAAAGATGTTTAAAAGTGATTGGCTTACACTGTTTTCAAAACTGCCTGGTACTGGCACAAGAACAGACATATAGAGCCATGAAACAGAACAGAGAAGCCAGAATTCGACCCAAGTCATTATGCTCAATAAATATTTGACAAAGAAGGCAAGAGCATACAATGAAGTCAAGACAGTCTCTTCAATGAAGAGTGTTGGAAAAATTGGACAGACACATGCAAAAAAATGAAATTAGACCACTATACACAAAAATAAACTCAAAATGGATAAAGGACTTAAATGTAAGATGGGAAACCATAAAAAGTTTAGAAGAATCCATAGGCAGTAGAATATCAGACATGTCATAGCAATATCTTTATTGATACAGCTCCTAGGGCAATGGAAACTAAGGAGAAAATAAACAAATGGAACTACATCAAAATAAAAAGCTTCTGCACAGCAAAAGAAACCATCAACAAAACAAGAAAGCCCACTACATGGGAGAACATATTTGCCAATGTTATCTCCAATAAGCGTTTAATCTCCAAAATTTATAGGGAACTCATACAACTAAACAAAAGGAAGATTAAACACTCCAATAAAAAAAAAAATTGGGCAAAGGACTTAAATAGACACTTTAGAAAGAGGACATACAAAAGAACAGGAGATACATGAAAACATGCTCAAAGTCAGTAATCATCTGAGAGATGCAAATCAAAATGACAATGAGATACTATCTCACACCTGTCAGAATGGCTATCATCAACAAATCAACAAATGACAAGTGCTGGAGAGGATGTGGAGAAAAAGGAGCCCTCATGCACTGCTGGTGGGAATGCAGACTGGTGCAGCCACTGTGGAGAACAGTATGGAGTTTCCTCAAAAAATTAAAATGGAAGTCTGATTTGACACAGTAATCCCATATGTAGGAATATATCCCAAGTAAACAGAAACACCAATCAGAAAGGACATATGGACCCCTATGTTCATAGCAGTACAATTCACCATAGCTAAGATTTGGAAACAGCTTAAGTGCCCATCAGCAGATGAGTGAATTAAAAAATGGTGGTACATCTACACAATGGAATACTATGCTGCTGTAAAAATGAAAGAACTCTTACCATTTTCAACAGCATGAACGGACCTGGTGAGCATTATGCCAAGCTAAATAAGGCAGTTGGAGAAAGATAAATATCACATGATCTCACTCATTTTGTGGAATATAATGAATAACATAAATTGATGAACAAAAATAGATCCAGAGACAGAGAATCATCAAACAGACCGTCAAACTTCAGAAGGGAAGGTGGGGGTGGGGTGGTGGGTGGGTGGGTAGGTAAGAGATCAACCAAAGGACTTGTATGCAGGCATGTAAGCATAAGCAATGGACACAGACACTAGCGGGGTGAAAGCATGTGCTTGGGGTTGGAGGTGACTGGGGAGAGGTCAGTGGGGGAAAACGGAGACATATGTAATACTATATGTAATAATTTAAACAACAAAGAATTAAAAAGAGAAAATTTCCTTATGACCCCTGTACCATAAATGCATGCACAATATTTATATTAAAAAAATTAAAGACAAAAAATTATCAAAAAAAAAGTGATTGCTTAGCCCTGGCTGGTGTGGCTCAGTTGGTTTAGGGTCATCCCCTGCTCTGAAAGGTTGCTGGTCTGATTCCCGGTCAGGACACATGCCCAGGAGGCAACGGATCAATGATTCTCACTCACATCAATGTTTTTCTCTCTCCCTGTCCCATTCTCTCTTTTTGAAATTAATAAAAACATATTTAAAAAATAAATACAAATAAAAGTGATTGGCTTGAAAATACAGTATATGCACACACACATTATTTATATAGACTTTTACCTCTAATATCACATCAGTACATTCAGAATCATAAACATTTATTTAAGCACTAAAGAATTAAGTATGCATTTGTTTACACTGTAAAGCTTCAAAATTAACTAATGCAAATGTAAACAGTGATTTCAACTCCTTAGTCAATCAACCCTACCATACACACGGAAATGCCTTTCCTTAGAATATTCAGTCTAGATCCTACAATTTAGCAAGCTATTCCCTTATTTCTAGATTTTACAAGTAAATTGTGAGATCTTTGAGAGTATGGCCACTATTGCATTTGATTCATGTTTGGAGCTTAACAATATCTGTATATGAAATAAAAATATTTGCCAAAAACAGCTGGAAAGTATGGAAATAGATGTGCTCACCCTTAATTTTGGCTCATTTTATCTGTAATGAAGAAATATAGTTTTCAAAAAATTTAACGTGATTATCTACCCTTCAACAAGATTTTTGGCCTTTAAAACAGATGATTTATAAGCACTTAGTGAAGCAATACAATCATTAGAAACTTCAAGTTATAGGTTCCTATCTGAGACAGTCATATTTCTCCATCCTCAAAGAATCCTCCAGGTAGTATGGAAACACAGTTTAATTTTTAAATAAGAAAGCTGATGCCGAGACCGGTTTGGCTCAGTGGATAGAGCGTTGGCCTGTGGACTGAAAGGTCCCAGGTTCGATTCCGGTCAAGGGCATGTACCTTGGTTGCGGGCACATCCCCAGTAGGGGGTGTGCAGGAGGCAGCTGATGGATGTTTCTCTCTCATCGATGTTTCTAACTCTCTATCCCTCTCCCTTCCTCTCTGTAAAAAATCAATAAAATATATTAAAAAAAAAAAAAAGCAAGCTGTGGAGAAACAAATAGAAACAATTTCCCCAATGGCCCATAGACATTGTGCTAAAAATATGTAACCCCTTAATTTACATTTGTGCTTTGTTGAAAATATTTAGTGAAATTTCTAATGCCTTCATTGAAGATAAAAAATTATAGTAAAATTAATATGTAGGATAAATGGGCAGAGCCACTGCCCAGAGGACTTTTAGTTAAATTACTCTTTACAATACTATAATGGTGGATTCGTGACATTATAAATTTGTCCAAAAATCACAGAATATACAATGCCAAGAGTGAACCCTAATATAAACTATGGACATTAGATAATAATGCTGTGTCAGTATATTTTCATCAGTTGTAACAAATGTACTTCTCTAGTGGGCAATGTTGACAATAAAGGAGGCAGGGCATATATGGGAAATCTCTACTTAATAATTGTGGACCTAACACTCTTCCAAAAAATGAAGCCTATTACAAACCACAAAGAAAACTGGGTATGTGATTGCTGAAGGAATTCCTCAGTGCTTCAATTTGGGGCCTCTAACTTCCTGGAGTATCCCACACTAGTGTATCCCAGGGTTCAAACTAACCTTATAATTTAACCATTTCTGTGATATAGGGTGTCCCACAAATATAGACACACTTTGAATAATTATTAACTCCAATGAGTTAAATCTGAAAAGAAAGAAACATCAATTGAGCTATCAGAAAAAGTGTGTATACATTTTTTGGGGGAACACCTTCCTTGTATTTGTGAGATTAAAAGATCATTATATATTACTAGAGGTCCAATGCATGAAATTCAAGCAAGGGGCTTGGCCCTCATAGTTGCAGGTCCTCGTAGCCCCAGCTTCGTTCGGAAGGTCATCTCGAAGGACATCCAGAAGGTCATTTGGCTGTCCAGTCTAATTAGCATGTTATGCTTTTATTATTATAGATTATTTAATCATTTCATTTATAAAAGACAAATTCCTCTCAATATGTATACCAACTCATCTTCCAAAGCACTAGGAATGTTAGGACTTCATATTACCAAGTAAAAACATAGCTTACCTAGTGCTTCATTCAAAAATTGATCCCACTTCTTCTGGTTATATATTTGTAGCCAGAAGTCAAAATAGAGCACATAGACCATATTTTTTACCCTCTCCATGAATGTCATCTGATCACTTAATTCTGAAAAGACAACAGGTACGTAGGATGGAGGGAATGGAAGTCCTCCACTGTACTTTTCAATTTTATAGCCAGGAGAGAAGCGGAGACTGTACACAAAAGGTATTTTAAGTAGCTCAGCCAGCACCTCACCACAGGCTACAACAGCATCTGCAAGAACGACATCAAACCTTGATTCCTGTAGTTTAGTCATAAGTTTCTTATTAAAAACAGCTTCTTTACAGAGCTTTTCAACCATGTCAGAACCTTCCAAAAACATTTCTTGCAGTAGTGAAAAATGTGTCCAAAATGTATCTTTTGGCAGATCATACGTCCATTTATTGATCAGCTTCATGAAAAAAGAAACCATATCATCTTTTGTTAAAGATGTAGGAAAAATCTCAAAATGAATAGCAGATGGTTTATTGGGATCAACAAGAATTGAGGCTGAAGATGTCAGAACAGTCACTTCATGACCTCTCTGGACAAGTGCATCCAGGATTGTCTTCATGTTGATCCAGTGGCTGTATTCTGTGGGCCACACCAGCACCTTCCCACAGCTCCCAGGGCTGAAGTGACAACTCAGCTGTAGCAGCAGCAGAACTGAAATCCACTTCCTAGGCATCCTGGAAGCACACAGGCTTCTTTTCAAATGGCTGATCTGGTTCCCATGGCTCATGCTTATGTCCAAAGGGAAATCAATCAGGAAGTTAAAATATAACCCACACAGCCAAAGTAAATACATTTGATGAACAGTCAGAGAATTTTATGGCAAGTCAGAAAATTATAAAGTAATGACCTTATTTTTAATACAAATCTGTGTAATATCTCAAAGTGCTATCATCCAGCTGAGTCAACTTTACAGTTTTCCTGTGATTTGTAATTTATTATAGACTAGAGGCCAGGTGCATAAAATTAGTGCACAGCGCAGGGGGGAGGGTGTCACCTCAGCCCAGACTGCACCCTCTCCAATCTGGGACCCCTCGGGGGATGTCCAACTGCCAGTTTAGGCCTGATCCCAGGGATTGGGGCTAAACTGGCAGTTGAACATTGCTCTATAAATCCTGGACTGTTGGCTCCTAATCACTCACCTGCCTGCCTGCCTGGTTACCACTATCTGCTCCCCCCACTGTCCTGGTCACTCCTTAGTGCACCCCCTGCTGGCCTGGTCTCCACCAACTGCCCCCCTCTGCCAGCCTGTTCTACCCTAACTGGCCCCCAACTGGCAGGTCACCACCAATTTCCCCCCCCCTGCCTAGTTGCCCCTCACTGCCCCCCTTCCAGCCTAATCACCCCTAACTGCTCCCTCTGCCAGTCTGGTTGCCCAAAAATGCACCTCCCCAGCTGGCCTGGTCACCCCTAACTACCCCCTCTGCCAGACTGGTCGCCTCTTGCTGCCCCCCTGCTGGCCTGGTCGCCCCCAACTTCCTCCTCTGCTGGCCTGGCTGCCCCATGCAGCCTTCTGTTCAGTCGTTTGGTCATCTGTCACTAACCTCCCTGCCAACCTGGTCGCCCCCACAGAGCCTGTTATTCAGTTTTTTGGTTGTCCTTCACTAACCTCCCTGCTGACCTGGTCGCCACACGCAGCCTGCTTGTTCAGTGGTTTGGTCGTCCCTCACTAACTCCCCTGCTGGCCTGGTCACCCCACGCAGCCTGCTTGCTCAGGTGTTTGGTCATCCCTCACTAACCCCCTTGCTGGCCTGGTCGTAGGCAGCCACTTTGTGAGGGTGTGAGGGTTAATTTGCATATTACATCTTTATTATATAGGATGAATGTCATAATTATGGACAGTTAGAGGTAATTGTGTCTGTAATCATTTTAGAGCAGTGTTTATCAACCTTTCTAATGCCGCAACCCTTTAATATAGTTCCTCAAGTTGTGGTGACCCCAACCATAAAATTATTTTCGTTGCTACTTCATAACTGTAATTTTGCTATTGTTATGAGTCGAAATGTAAATATCTGTGTTTTCCGATGGTCTTAGGCTCTACAGCAGCTAGAGAATTGCTAGCAGGGTCGCCTAAGACCATCGGAAAACACAGATATTTACATTACGATTCATTAACAGTAGCAAAATTACAGTTATGAAGTAGCAATGAAAATAATTTTATGGTTGGGGGTCACCACACATGAGGAACTGTATTAAAGGGTCACATTAGAAAGGTTGAGAACCACTGTTTTAGAGGGCTGTGAGGGGAAGAGAATTAGCTACTGAAACCAAAGTCTTTCATAAATAGCTCAGTTCACAATAGGAAGCAATTAGCTGTTGTTATATTTCTCAATCCACCTAAGTTTTGATGATAAATTAACTTAAACTGGATGAAAGCAAATGACTTCCATGTCTTTAAGTAAGAAGTGATGCTGATGCTAGATGTACAGTAAAATAAAGGAGCATCGGTGGTCTCCCAAAATGAAGTAGGAGGATGAATCATTACGCACACTTCTAACTTTTGAATAGTTTCTTTAGCAAAAGATAAAACTACAGAATTTTGCACCAAAATAATATTAAAATACTCTGAGTATTTGCAAAATAATATTAATATGGGAATAGACTACTGAATGTTCTTGTGTTCACGTGTAATGTTTGAAACACATTTAAGCTAATTTTTTGGTATATATTTGCAATTAGAATAACAAATTTAAAAGTATATTTATATGGCTTTATTTTTGTTTTAATTTTTATAAGTATTTATGTTTGGCATGACATATTTATAACTCTTTATCAGGTAGTCACTTGAAAACAAATTTTGATCTGAGAAGCTAAATTGTGAAAAGTAAGGTTGTCACAGGAGGTAGTGACCCTTACACCACAACTTCTTGTTGGAATAAAGTGGAGGAGTCCTATCTGCGAGGCATATGAGCTATAGGCCTCTGAAACAACTACTCTCTTTTATTCTTCTTTCCTGTTTTAAAAAGCTTCCGGCAACAAAACAGAACACATTTTGTGATGACAAATGCAGCAGTTGCCACACAGGCCAGCAGGAACCCAATCACATCCAAAGAGTGGTACTGGAACCAGCTGAGGTCATGGGCGGCTGGCCGAAGATGTTTGGCTCCTTTGTGGCGCATGACAAACTCGATCCAGAAGACTGCTCGGTCCAGAGGCTTTACTGGCTGGTCATGATGAATTCTTGATAATTTCATAGCATTCTCCTTATATCTAAAGGAGAAACACAAAGATACCAACATTGTAATAAAGTTACTTTGCTTAAGCCAATAATTCCCATTCAAAGTTGTTGTTTTATTAATTAAAAAATATATTTTTTTACAGATCTGCATGGCTAAGTGGTTGAGCCTCGACCTATGAACCAGGAGTTCACCATTTGATTCTGAGTCAGGGCACATGCCCGGGTTGCTTGCTTGATCCCCAGTATGGGATGTGCAGGAGGGAGCCGATCAGTGATTCTCTCTGTTTATTGATGTTTCTATCTCTCTCTCCCTCTCCTTTCCCCTCTGAAATCAATAAAAATATATTTTAAAAATATACACAAAAAATATTATGCCATGTGAAAGTAGCCAGTTCCAAAAGACCATATATTGTATGATTCTGTAATTATGAAATGTCCAGAAGGACTAATTTATAGAGACAGAAAGTTGATCAATGGTTGCTTGGGTGACAGATATGGAAAGTGAGGCATATGATATTTTTATATTTTTTTAGACAAAAATGCCTTAAATGTATATTATGGTGAGAGTTTCATAACTTTGTAAGCATACTACATATATTTAAATTATATAATTTTAATGTGAATTTTATGGTATGTAAATAATATCTCATAAAATCTATTAAAATGATCATAATAAAACTAGAGGCTTGATGCACAAAGATTTGTGCAAGAATAAGCCTTTCTTCTCTCGGCTGCCTGCACCGGCTTTGCTTGGTACCCAGGACCCGGGCTGCTTCACTCGGGCTGCCACCGCCACCCACCGGGATCCGGGCTGCTTTGCTCTGGCCACTGCCAGTCATCTGGGATTGGGGCTGCTTCACTCCGGCCACCGCCACCACCCACCAGACCCTGGCTGAGGAGGTCAATGCCACTTCACGGCGACTGGTTGTTTGGTCATTTTTGTCATAATGCCTCGTGGCCTTTTATTATAATAATAATAATAAGTTTTTGAATGTAAAGATATTTATAGTTTCAGAAATTTTAGGTATTAAATTTATTTAGGTAAAGAATTTATGATTTTTCTTCTAGTTTATCACTCTTCCTTTTATGCATTTTATCATATTTAAAAAAATGTGTCCATATAATTACCTACATAACTTTATGTTAATGGAGGAGAAAATTGTTGCATTAGATGGCTACCCATTAAATACATGGGGTTAATATGCAACTTTGAAGTAAATGTGTGGTCGAAAATAAAAGTAGATTTAATTTGGGTTAACTCATGTTAATAATATCAAATTTAGCCTCTTAAAAATGGGATAAAACTAAGATACACTATTGACAAAATAATCTATGTTTAAATACTATCTATAAAAAACATGTGATACTTACGAAGGGTCATTAATGACAGTCTTCAATGCATTGAGCAAATCTGTACTTGAAATAGTGTTGAAGTCCAATCTGACAGCTGCTCCCTTGGTCTTCATGTGAGCAATGTTATCAGGTTGATCCGCAAACACAGGAAGGCCCACCATAGGGATCCCATGGTAGATCGCCTCATAGATGCCATTGGTTCCACCATGAGTTATAAAGGCTTTGGTTTTTGGATGGCCTAGGATTGGGTGAATTTCAGCAAATTATGAATTATAAATCTTGAAAATAAAATGAGAGTTGTGCAACAAGGGCACTGACAGATGTAATGTATTTAGTAACAGATTGATCTACACATCAGACTGTATTAAAGTGTCTTTCAAAACTCATAGGAAGAGGCACCTAAGTTTGCTGGAGAGACAGTGAAGGCTAACAGAGAAGATAGGTGTGTTTCTTGTGTCTCAAAAATAAATATAAGTTGCCAGTGGACACATGGAAAGAGAATAATCTAGATTTAAAAAGTGTATGCAAAAAAAAAAAGTGGTGGTGCATGTTGAAATATATTCTATTAATAAAATGGTGAAGTCAGAGTGTGATATGTAGATGTCAAGGCAGCAGACAATGGGATGGTGGTGGCACAGGAATCAGAGGAAGGAAAAGCTACACATTTTAACGAAATATGTTATTATGCCCTAGCTGGTTTGTTTGGCTCAGTGGATAGAGTGTCAGCCTGCGAAATGAAGGGTCCCGGGTTGGATTCCGGTCAAGGGCGCATGCCTGGGTTGCGGGCTTGATCTTCAGTAGAGAACATGCAGGAGGCAGCCAATCAATAATTCTCTCTCATCATTGATGTTTTTATCTCTCTTTTCCTCTCCCTTCCTCTCTGACTTCAATAAAAAAAAAAAAAAAAGAAAAAATAAAAGAAGAAGAACTGGGAAGCAGTTGGCTATTAAAAAAATGGTGTTATTATTTCAGAAAGACATATTAAATTATTTTCCCAGTGGAAAATGGAGAGTCACTGGCCATAAAAGGGAAGCTTATATTTTTCAGGAATGCCTGTACACCCTTACTGTGGGTTATAAGATTGGTGTAAGGAGAGAATTAGGAGGCAGAGTGACAATTGGGAAAGGGTTGAGATATTCTCTCTGAGAGGAACTACACATGAAATAAAGATCTTTTGTTTGTGGCCATACGGAACATGGCTGTGTAAAATAAGATGCCTACTGTTATAGCTTATCCTTTCCCCCTAGGACTGGGAAAGATATATTGGGAAGTTCATTTTTATTTTTGAGGTTTTCAATAAGAAATGTCCAATACATTTCTATCCTAGTGAACTGTTTATCATTCTGGTTGACTTGATTCTCATTTCAGGGTTTTCCAGAATCTTACCAAGAAGGTCATTCTGGGGAATCCATTTATAGAGCCGAGTATTTGGCGCTAAGGTATCTGGTTTTTTGCCATCATATCTCCATATAACCTGTTAAGGTAAATAAGATAATGTATTACTTGAGTCAAACTGCAGAGTTATATCATGATATAATACTAAATAGGTTAAGAGTCATCTAGTTAAATCCCTGACATATTACAGGTAAGGGAATGAGAACAAGACATGTTGATAATGAGAACCAAGAAAACACTGATATAAGAGGCATAAATACTTACATTGCGTGTTACTTATTTTTATATTCAGTCAGGTCTGAGTGCAATCTTGACGTTTCCATTTTGGGGTTAGACAAATGAGATGATCAATGACCAATTCAAGCACATAATATTTTTTAGGTAGTCATATAATTGTAGTACAAAACACAGCAAATTAATAGTCTATGCATTTATTTTAATTATTTATTATTCTAAATCTCATCATCCAGATTAAATGTTAACCTGTTTATTTCTTTTTGAATGATGGGAAAGTGGTTTACTTTTATTCACTAATTTCATAAATTACCTTGGAGTTTTTTACATCATTTGATTTACAAAATCAGTGCAGTCAGCTACTTATGAGAATTGAACATTCTGATATGTAAAAGTTTATTAATAACTAGAGGCCCGGTGCACGAAATTCATGCACAGGGGGTGGGTATCCCTCAGCCCAGCCTGCACCCTCTCCAATCTGGGACCCCTCGAGGGATGTCCGACTGCCCATTTAGGCCCAATCCCGGTGGGCACAATCCAGGACTGGTGGCTCCCAACCACTTGCCTGCCTGCCAGCCTGATTGCCCCTAACCACTTCTGCCTGCCAGCCTGATCACCCCCTAACCATTCCCCTGTCAGCCTGCTCAATGCCTAACTGCTCCCCTGCTGGCCCGATTGCCCCTAACTGTTCTCCCTTGCCAGCCTGGTTGCGCCTAACTGCCCTCCCCTGCCAGCCCAGTCACCCCTAACTACACTCCCCTGCCAGCCTGGTTGCCCCTAATTGCCCTCCCCTGCTGGCCTGGTCACCCCTAACTGCCCTCTCCTGCAGGCCTGGCCACCCCCAACTACTCTCCTCTGCTGGCCTGGTAACCCCCAACTGCCCTCCCCTGCAACCCTGGTCCCTCCCTGCTGCCCTCTCCTGCTGGCCATCTTGTGGCAGCCTTCTTGTGTCCACATGGGGACAGCCATCTTTGACCACATGGAGGCTGCCATCTTTTGTTGGAGTGAAGGTCAATTTGCATATTACTCTTTTATTAGATAGGATAATAAATGATGTCCGCTTAATGATTATGTTTAGCTTCTGTTATTTTTCTACTTATTAATCAGCACTTCCAAGTGGTTATTTTCACCTAAATCCAGTATTATCACTCTAACTAGGATTGAAAATTTTCTCCTTTTGTTCTCTTTTTCCCCCCTATTTTAGAATTTATTTTATAAGGCAAATTGTATGTACTACTTATTTTTTATTTTTTTACTGATTATGGTATCATATAATTGTCTTCATCCCCCCATTCCCACCCCAAACCCCTCCCCACGTATGCCCCCACACCCCTGTTGTCCGTGACCACTTGTTAGGCTTATATGCACGCATACAAGTCCTTTGGTTGATCTCTCACCCTTACCCCCACCCTCCCCTACCTTCCCTCTGAGGTTTGACAGTCTGATCCATGCTTCCCTGTCTCTGGGTCTGTTTTTGTTCATCAGTTTATGTTGTTGATTATTTCCCCTAGTTGCATGAGATCATGTGAAACAAGAAATACACTTATAAGAACCGAAAATGAGACCAGCCATAATGGTTATGCTGAGAGGCAAATGAATCACTCTGTAGAAAATTTTCTTAAAATGTAGAAAGAAAAGCCATGGGCACTTTATAAATAATAGTTTACCCGTTGAAAAGATCAAATATGATGATGACAGTAAATGTTTTTCATCTGATTGTTAACACTACAAAACATGCTACAATACATTGACAGCATTGATTAATATGGTTAATTAATTATAAATGGCCAAGCAATTTCTAAGTCCACCAGTAAGCTGGATTCTAGTTTATAGTGGCTAACATCTTTTTGCTATGTGAGTGTTAAAATTACTTCAAGTTCTCAGCAAATTTGCATAGGTGATAAAGAGAAAGCTACATTAGGAAACTAAAAGTAGTTCACTAAAAGCTACATTAGGAAGCTAAAAGTAGTTCACTATTACCCAAAGACTTCAAATGTATTTTATGTATTAGAATAATTCACTACCATAATTTATGGAGAAAGGGTAGCATCTGAAACTGGGCCACACTAAGCTTGCTTCTGGTTTACTCTTTTATATTCCATCCTCCTGCTCCGCTGCCTCCTCCTCCTCCTCCTCCTCCTCCTCCTCATTCTCCTCCTCCTCATGCTCCTCCTCCTTTTCCTCCTCCCCCCTCTTCCTCCATCATCATCATCATCATCATTATCAGTTATTATTCTGATGGGTTGTTTTGAGGCCACATATTATAAAACACTGGGTCACCTTGAGGGCTGAACCCACCTCCACCCTTTCTTTTATGTCTTCCTGCTTCAGAATTTAGCAGGGCCCAGCCCACCAGGGAGGTTCTCTTTCCTTTTTACAGGCTTTTCTCTAATCATGGTGGCTGGCTTAGGTACCTGGATGCAGCTTGGTGAGGCCTGGACATCCTTACTCTGAATATCACCTTGCAACACTGTATAGACCTAATCCAAAATCCAGGGAAAGTAGGAGAGGCCTGGATTACCTGGCAAGTGTAAACTGTATGATGCCTTTCAGATTGTTATTATTCCCTGTTTAATGTTAAAATTTAACTCTAATCTGAGAACATCTGTAGTGTGTACTGTACTCTAGGAATCCTGCAAGAAAATGAAGCAAATGACAGGATAGGCTTTGGTGATATCTGTTCCTGTCCTATAATCCTATGTAATAAAATCCTAATAGCAAATCGACTGACCAGTGGAATGATCGGTTGCTATGACATGCACTGACCACCAGGGGAATTCAACCAGCAGCAGTGTTGGTGGCAGGGCCGACCAGCGGCTGTGCCATGCCACCAGTCAAGGCTGGTGCCAGAGGTGGCTCCCCGATTGCTCTGCCCGCTGGTCACCCCACAAATGGTCCTGATTGCTGGCCAGGCCTAGTGACCCTACCCTATATATTGGGGACAGTCTCTTAGATTTAAAAATTAAAACCTGGCATAGCTACTCTAACACTGATAAAACAGGATGATGCAGCAATGACATGCATGGACTCTGACTTGCACATTTTGTGGTCAGCCCTGATTCTGACACATATAACTGTGTGACAAAGCCAATTACTTAACTTCTCTCTGCCTCAGTTTTTCCAACCATAAGATGGGGAAAATGGTATACTTCCTCAGAAGGATCATGTTATGTATAGTTTTTATAATCAGGTCAAAAAATGTAACTGCCTATATTTTTGCAAGATGCCTTTCACTTGTATGAAAAGTATGATTACTGTGCATGCAGTGGCCCCGATTGCAAGAGGGATGTCTGACTGCCAGTGTAGGTCCAACATCCATGCGGGGTCTCAGATTACAAGAGGACACAGGCCGGTCTGAGGCACTCCCAACCCCCGTACACGAATTTCGTGCACCAGACATTTAGTACTATTATAACACACTGTACTTTTGATATATACTTCTTTGTGACTAGAATGTTAATACCATATTGCCTATCAAAAACACCCTCTGTACTACGTTAGCACCTGACATGTATATTTTGTTTTTCAAATTGGTATCTAAGATCATTGAAGCTCTTTTAATACTTTACTTTCCATGTAGACATTTCTTAATCAGACACTTTACAGAGTTTAACACACTCATTAGTTTTCTGTTCTAAGGGAGTTTATCTAACCTTTTGAGGAACCTGGGCAAGGGCTGATGCAATCACATTGGCTTTCTCTTCTGTCATGTTAATGACCATCGACCCCAGGGAAAACACCACAATACCATTTTCTCCAGAACTCTGGGCAAACTCTTCCATTTCCTGTGAAGGAAGAATTTTTTTTCCATTACAAAAGAGCAATAGCATAATGAACACTATTGAAATAATTGCTTCAAAAAGCCAAAGAGAAAATTAAGTATTATAAGAAGTTATTAGTATAGTTCTTGTTATTTTAAATTGTGCTGAAATACACATAATACAGTTACCATTTTAAACATTTCTAAGTGTACAGTTCAGTAGTATATATATATGTTTGTGTATATATATATATATATATATATATATATATATATATATATATATATATATATATATATATATATATATATATATATATATCTCCTATCTATAATAGAGTAACATGTAAATTACCATCACTCCGCTATGCCCACGATTGGGCGGCGGGAGGCTGGGGGGCGGGACTCGGGGTGGTCTATCCGGCCATTGAGAGGCACAGATCCGCTGCCACTGAGGGGGGCTACCCTGCTGTTGAGAGGCCAGGGGGCGGGACTCCCGCCCCCTGTGCCTCTCAACAGCCAGATCTGCGGCCTCTGAGGGGGCCTGCCGCGGACACCCAGCTGCACCTCTCAACAGCAGGGTAGCCAGGTGTCCGTGGCAGCCCCCCTCAGCGGCCGTTGAGAGGCACAGGGGGTGGGAGTCCCGCCTCCTGCGCCTCTCAACAGCAGGGTAGCCCCCCTCAGTGGCCACAGACCATCAAAAGCGGGGGAGCTGGGTGCCTGTCTGCTCCGGCACCAGGCCTTTCAGAAACCTCCGCCGAGCCGGAGGCTTCTGAAAGGCCTGGTGCACCAGCGGACAGGCACCCAGCTCCACCATGAAAAGTGAAAGCGTGTAGGGAACCCTACACGTGCATGATTCAATCATGCAATGGCCTCTAGTACATATATATATATAAATTCTTATTGTTGTATAATCTATGTCCAGAACTTTTTTATCTTGTAAATTTTTACTGTATATTTCTTAAGCTGTAATTCTCCATTCCCAATTTTAACAGTCCCTGACAACTATCATTCTTCTTTCTGTTTCTATGAATTTGACTAGTCTAAGTCCCTTACATAAATGGAATTATGCAGTCTCTTTTTTGCCTGTGGCCTATTTCACATAGAAAAATGTCCTTAAGATTCATCTATGTTATAGCAGTTTTAAGGCTTAGTAATGTTCATCTGCAGATACCCTGAGTCACCAGAAAGACAACAAGTGGGTCCTAGAGCAAATTAATCTTGAAATATTGCAGAAGGTAAAAATCACAAAACTGATACTTTCATTTTTCAGGGACATCATGAGAAGGCAGGGTTCTTTGAAAAAGATAATGCTGGGAAAAATAGAAGGCAGAAGGAAGGAGGATGATCAAATATGAGATGGATTGAATTCATAAAAGAAGCCATAGGCATGAGTCTAAAAGAGTTGAGAGGGGTGTTAAAAGTAGGATTTTTGTGGACATCACTCATTCATGAGGTCCTCAGGAGTCAGAGCTGACTCACGGCACATAATACATTGTGTGTATTGATTGTTTATTGATTTATCTATCAGTGGCCCTCAGGTTGATTTTATCTTTTGACGCTAGTGAATAGTGTTATAAATATGATTCTATTGTCACTGTTTTGGAATATACCCATAAGTTCTATTGCTGGATCAAATGATAATTGTTTATATTTTTTTGAGGAACCTTCATTCTCTTATTATCAGTGGCTGTTTTGAAGAGACCTAATCTCTGTCAGTTCCTTTGGAGTATACAATTGATGAGCTTGAAATCCCTTATTACATACTAGTGGCCAGGTGTATGGATTCATGCACATTGAAAGGAAATTAATTAGAAGGTGGCTGGTGAGGCGGGACTGGGCGAGATTGGCCAGACACGTCCTGGAGCCAACCTCCTGCCGTCCTCCCCCATCCAGTCACACCTGGGGCAGCTCTGTGGCTTGAAGGGTGTCTGCAGAGTGAGTGGGGATCCCTCTGGCTGTCTGGGTCCCTCGGCCAGGCCTGCGGGAATCAAGCTGAAACATCCACCAAGGGGTCCTGGAGTACGAGAGGGCACTCTGTAAAGTTGCTGTCATACAAGGTGTGGAATGCAAACACAACTGTGCAGTAAACCAGATTTGGAGCTGATAGTGCCCCAGCAACAAAAAAACAACAAACCCACAGCCGAAGGTGGAATCAGCCTCCCTCCTCTCTGGTTCTAGGGTGTACCACCTGAGAACCGCCGCTGCCAAGTCATTGCAGCTTGGCAGCTTCTGTGTGGAGCATCTGCCTCTGGTGTTCAGTGAGTGTCATACCTACTGACCAGTCAGCCCGTCAGATGAGCGCTTAGCCTTATATATATATAGATTACATAGGTACTTGTGTAAATGTGTGTCTGTGTGTGTGTGTGTTTGCGAGGTGTATAAGGAAGAAATGAAATAGAGCCAGTACACAGTATTGAAGAGGAAATGCTTTTAGAGACTCTTCATTTATAATGTTATCAATAAATAATATATATTCTTATAATGAGGCTACACAACAGTATCTTGACTCACCTTTATTTCTTTATTGTCGTTCTACTAAATTATTTGTGTCTATGCTTGTCAGGTTTTCTGGAGAATTATTTTAGCATATTCATTAGTATTTTATTTCTTTGACTAAGAAAACTAAGAAAAAGTTCATTATGATTAGAATGACTCTTTATCTTTTTTATCATCTCTATAATAATTTATAGCTCATCTTAACGTTTGTCAGATTCTCCCAAGCTTTCCCCACAAATCATTAAAAAATTTATTGAAATATTGTTGGCATACTATATTATATTTGTGTCAGGTGTACAACATAGTAATTTGACATTTATATACTTTACTATGTGATAAGTCTAGTAACCATCTCACTGCACAAAGTTATAATAAGTATTATTGACAATATTCCTTATGCTGTACATTAAATTCCTGTGATTAATTTATTTTATAACTAGAAGTATGTGTCTCTTATTCCTCTTCCCCTTTTTCTCCATTCCCAACCTCCTCCCCTCTGGCAACCATCCTAATATATAAAAAGCCAGAGGCTGTCACGACTGAAACAACTGGATGGATGACTGAACAGCAGGCTGTCATACAGGCTGGAAGGGTGGGCAGTTGGGGATGACCAGGCTGGCAGGGGGGCTGTTGGGGGAAACCAGGCCAGCAGAGGAAGAAGTTGGGGGAAACCAGTCTGGATGGGGTAGGGCAGTAATAGGCAACCAGGTTGGCAGGGGGGGAATTAGGGGCTATCAGGTTGGCAGGCAGAGGCAGTTAGGGTGATAAGGCTGGCAGGAGGGCAGTTAGGGGCCATCAGGCAGGCAGGCAGGTGATCAGTTAGGAGCCAGTGGTCCTGGATTGTGAGAGGGATGTCCGAATGCCAGTTTAAGCCCGATCCCTGGGATCGGATCTAAACCAGCAGTCGGACATCCCCTGAGGGGGTCCTGGATTGGAGAGGGTGCAGGCAGGGCTGAAGGGACCCCACCCCATGCACCAATTTCATGCATTGGGCCTCTAGTTCTATATAATAAAAGGGTAATGTGCAAATTGACTGAATGGTGGAACGACTGGTTGCTATGATGCGCACTGACAACCATGGGGCAGACGCTCAATGCAGGAGCTGCCCCTGGTGGTCAGTGAGCTCCCACAGGGGGAGCAATGTGTAGCCAGAAGCCCTAAGGTGGGCTAATGGCTTGCGAGCACAACGGCAGTGGTGGGATCCTCTCGTGCATTCGTGGCAGCTTTAGGATGTCCAACTGCCAGCTTAGTCGGACATCTTCCAAGGTCTCCCGGACTGGGAGAGGGCACAGGCCAGGGTGAGGGACACCCCCGAGTGCATGAATTTCATACACTGAGCCTCTAGTTAGTTTATAATTTGTATCTATAAGTCTGTTTCTGGTTGTTGTTGTTTTTATTTTAGGTTATATATATAAGTAAAATCATATAGTATTTGTCTTTTTCGGCCTGATTTATTTAACTTAACATAATACCCTCTAGGTCCTTTCATGTTGTTGAATTTAGCAAGATGTGATCCTTTGATATTGGTAATTTTTTATGGTGTGTATAGACCACATGGATTTTACCCATTTATCTATTGATTGACACCAAGGTTGATTTCATATCTTGGTTATTGTAGTTAATGCTGTAATGAACATGGGTGTATATATCTTTTCAAATTAGTGATTTTGTTTACCTCTGATGAATACTCAGAAGTGGAATTGCTGGGTTGTATGCTATTCTATTTTTAATTTTTTGAGGAATCTCCACACTGTTTTCCATAGTGGCTCCACTAATTTACAAACTTGCTCCATGCACAGGAGTTCCCTTTTCTCTACCTTCTTGAAAACACTTTTTATTTGTTGAATGATTTCTGGGTATTTACTTTGTTTTCTGCTATTTTACTTACTTCATTTATCAGTTCTAGTAGTTTTTGTGTGGAATCTTTAGGGTTCTTTATATACAGTATCATGTCATCTGCAAATGGTGACAATTTCACTTCTTCATTTCCAATATAAATGCCCTTTATTTGTATTACTTCTCTGATTTCTCTAGCTAAGCCTTCCAATACTATCATACCTAATAATAGACAAACATGTAAATTGACGGTACCTCCTCTATGCAAACAGCCAATCAGAGTATGAAAATTAACCCAATAAAGATGGAGGTTAATTTGCATAGGTAGGCACCCAGCAGCCTGGGTCCTGAGAACTTTCTCAGCACCCAGGTCACTCCGAGGTATCCCCCCCGTGGGTTCTGAGCACCCTAGGATGGGCCTGAGCCAGGGGCCTCCTGGGCAGGGGTGTAGCTGGGCAATTGGGGAGCTGGTGGTCCCCTGCCCAGGCCCCAAGCCCTGACCAGATGTTTGGGGCCTGGGCAGAAGCAGAGTCAGCAATTGTAGTTAGCTGGGGGGCCCCTGCCTAGGACCCAAGCTTCGGCCAGATGCTTGGGGCCAGGGCAGGGGCAGAGCCGGAGATTGGAGAGAGCTTGGGGGCCCCTGCCCAGCCCCAAGCCCTGGCCAGAGATTTCGGGCCTGGGCAGGAGCCGAGTCAGCAATTGGAGTTAGCTGGGGGGCCCCTGCCTAGGACCCACGCTTCGGCCAGAGACTTGGGGCCTGGGCAGGTTTGGAGCAGGGCGATTGGGCCATCGGAGGGAGCTTGGGGTCCCCTGCCCAGGCTCTAAGCCCTGACCAGAGGCCTGGGGCCTGGGCAGGGGCAGAGCCAGAGATCAGAGGGAGCTGGAGGGCTCCTGCCCAGGCCTGGAGGCTTTATGTTTTGGCCTTCCGGAGCCCGAGATCAGAGGTGATCGGTGTGAACAACAGAGGAAACACCTTTTCTGACCGCTCATTGGCTAAGCTCCCTGTATGCCACTGGTAATATTCTTAGTAACTTGGGTATAAGAATCCAAAAAGGTTATCTAGTGTTTTTCCACCACACTCCTGGAGAAAATTATGAAGGTCTGCTGTTGGAGGACTAAGAAATGTCATATCCTGCCCTAGCCAGTTTGGCTCAGTGGATAATGCCTCGTCTTGCTGACCACAGGTTCTGGGTTCGATTCTGATCAAGGGCATGTACCTAGGTTGCAGGCTTCTCCCTGGCTGGGGCCCAGGTCAGGGCTCATGCAGGAGTCAACCAAAGTGTTCCTCTCACTTTGATGTTTCCCTCTGTCTTTCCCTTTCTCTTCCACATTCTCTAAAACTCAATGGAAACATATCCTCAGGTGAGGATAAAAAAAAAAGAAAGAAAGAAATGTCATAGCCTATGAAAGATACATCTTGAAAATGCTTAAAGAAACTTGTCATTTTTTCATGGTGAAGGGACTGGAGTCCGTGTTGATGAAAACACCTTGGTGGCTGTGATGACTGGCAGTGCCTGGAGCAGCAGGGTGATGGGCTGGTGCCTTCCCCTGATCACCCCAGTCGCCTCAGTAAGACATCCCCTGAGGGCTCCCAGTATGTGAGAGGGGGCAGGCTGGCTGAGGGACCCCCCTCCCAATGTACGAATTTCATGCATTGGGCCCCTAGTATCAAATAAAGGTGGCAATAGTGGGCATCACTGAGTTGTTTTTGATCGCAGAAGAAAAGCTTTTAGCTTTTCACCATTAAATACAATATTAGCCGTGGATTTTATTGGTCATATATGGTCTTTATTATGTTGACATTTTGTTCTCTCTGTACCCACTTTGTTGAGAGGTTTTATAATGAATGGATGCTGGATTTGACAAATACTATTTTTTTTTGTATCTATTGAGATGATCACATGGTTATATCCTTCATTTTGTTGATGCTGTCTACCACATTGATTTTTTGTGTGGATATGGAACCATCCTTGCATTGCTAGAATACATTCCACTTGAGCATGATATATAATCCTTTAATATATTGTTGAATTCAGTTTTCTAATATTTTGTTGAAAATATTCACATCTATTTTATCAGAGATATTTACTGTCTTGTGATTTTTTTTGTATTGCCTTTGTCTGGTTTTTGTATCAGGGTACTGCTGACTGCTTTCATAGAATGAGATCGGGAGTGTTATTTCCTTTTCAATATTTCTGGAATAATTTGAGAAGGATAGGTATTTATTGTTTGGTAGAATTAAATGTTCAGTAGAATTTACTTGTGAAATCATCTGGTCCTGAACTTTTATTTACTGGGAGTTGTTTTTTTCTAACTACTATTTCAGTTTTCTTGCTAGTAATTGATATGTTCAGTTTTTATGCTTCTTCCTGGTTCATTCACTGAAGGTTGTATGTTTCTTGTATAGCTCTTTTTCTGGAGATTTCTTCTGTTCTTTCACTTGGGGCCTGTTCCTTTGTCTCCCTATATTTGCTGCCTCTTTGTGTTTGTTTCTGTGTATTAGATCAATTTTCTTTGACTCCCAGTCTTCTGTATTCCCTCATTTGTTTTACTTTCTGTGTTTATTTCTAAGAATTAGATGAAACAACCACCTCTTCTGAACCTGATGGAGTGGGTTTGTGTAGGAACAATCTTTGTGTAGTCTGTGTGTGCTGCGTGGATTCCGCAGGCTGGCTGGAATTGAAGTGGTTGTTTGAGGTACCAGGGGATTCCTGGCATGCAGGCTAGCCACAGTTGAGGCAAACATGGGCCAATTTTCCCAGGGTGCCCAGCTCTGGGGCACCCTGGTAAGCTGATTGGCTGGATTTGGAGCAGCCAGAGACCTATGGCTGGAGCATTGCCATGGCAGTTTGTCTGAGCCTGGGGGTGGGGTATGTTGGGTGAGTGGCCTAGGGCACGCTATGGTAGCCTTGCAGGTGAGCTAGAGCACTTGAATTGAATTCTTGCCCATGCTATCAGTGGAAAGAGAATGTAAACATTGGCACTCACAGGCACCTCCAATCCTAAAGTGTTTCCACAGAGTCTGGAGAGTTCTCGCTTTTTCTCAATCTTCTCTACGCAGTTTCTCTCTTATTTCTTGTGAAGAAGCTGTTCAGTCATCCCTCAGCTGTTTTCCAGGAGGAAATGCTCTTCATGTAGGTGTATATTCTGAGTGTTCATGGGAAGGTGTCAGTTCAGGGTCTTCCTATGATGAAATCTTGGACCTCTCTTCCTAAATCACTTTTTACATGCTGGAGAATTACTATAATTCATGAGTCTGGTATTATTGTCCAGAATTTCTATGAAATAGCCTTAAGATTTTTATTTATAATACAGAATTATCCTTATATAGTTACTTGTGTCCATGTTTCTGACATGTTTGTGTATGACTCCTTTTGCTCTGAAATCATATTGTAAACTGGAAGTTCTAGTAGAATATGCTATGTGTACCTGGCTGTGAGGGGCCCTCATCATCACCTCACTGAATCTCCCAGGGAGCAACTGCCCCACAGTGGGAGAGGTACAACTGGGCTCTCTACAGCAAAGATCTGGTCACCCTCTTGAATAACTCAGTTTGATGTATTTAAAGTTGCTGTGGCAAAGTCATGTTCAGAATTATTTCAGAATTATTCTGTTGTGGTCCTGATTTTTTATCAGTTTTCAAATTTCACTACTTTCAGTACTATAAAAATTCCTGATTACTCACTGTACTTTCTAGCTCCCACCCCAAAATGTGTTGTAAGGAGCCAAAACTTCAAATCTGGTCCAAACTTCATACTCTTCTATCCACCCCCACCAGCTACGTTGATTTTTCTGTTTTAAATAGTTTACTTGTTGTTTTTCCTCTGAAAAATAAAGACATAACCCTTCTAACATAAAAAGTTTACTTTCTCATTCTAATCATTGCTTTAAACTTATGTTTAAAAAATGAGATATAATCCTATAAAATAAAAGCCTAATATGCTGCCTGTCTGAACGTTCATTTGACTGTTGGACCAGTTGCACTGACCACCAGGAGGCAGATGGTCTGACTAGTAGGTTAGCTTGTTGCTGGGGTCCAACCAATCGGGAACTGGGCAAGACGGGCCTGAGATGCCCTGGAGCCCTCCCCCGGTCCCTCCCCTGCCATCCAACCTTCCATAAGTCCCTCCCCAGCAGGATGGCCTTAATCAGCCCTGATCAGAACTGGACGAGAAGGTCCGGACACACCCTGGAACCCTCCCGTGGTCCTTCCCTGGCCCTAATAGTGAACTGGTGGGGGTCCCTTGCCCTGGATGGCGCCAAATTACAATCTGGGACCCACAGGGGATGTCCAAGTGCCAGTTTCAGCCCGATCCCTGCAGGCCAGGCTGAGGGACCCCACTGGTGCATGAATCCATGTACCAAACCTTTAGTTGATATATAACATTCTGTAAGTTTAAGGTGTACAGTGTATTGAGTTGATTCATTTAAATATTGCTAGAGGCCAGTTGCATGGATTTGTGCACTGGTGAGGTCTCTCAGCCTGGCCTGTGACCTTTCGCAAACTGGGACCCCTTGGGAGATATCGGACTGCCAGTTTTGGCCTAATCCCAATAGGCCTTCAGGGGTGTGGTAGTGCGCAAAGTGGCAGATGGCCAGGGTGGATCCCGAGCTGTGCTGCTCCTGCTCTCAATCTGTCCCTGCTGTATCTGCTGCCTCCATGGCCCTGTAGTGCTACTGCAGAGGTAGGAGAGGCTAGCGCTGGTGCAGCTGTGCTCGCCAGCCTTGAGCCTGGTGTCTGGTTCCTGTTGGTCAGCTGAGCAGCACTCCTGCTGTGGTAGCACACTGACCACCAGGGGGCAGCTCCTGCATTGAGCGTCTGCCCCCTGGTTGTGAGTGGCTTAGGCTTTTATGTATATAGATAATATTATTACTATCTAATATTAGTGAACAATTCTATTTAGGTCACATAATTATCTTTCTATGTGTGTGGTGAGAACATTTAAGATCTAATCTGTAGAAACTTTCAAGTATATAAAGAGTATTGTTGGCTATAATCACTATATCTCCCAAACTTAATCATCTTCGAGTTGCAAGTCTGTACCCTTGACCAACTTCTTCTTACCCACTAATCTCCCTTTCACCGTTTCATGGTAATCACCTTATACTTCTGTTTCTATGGGGTTTGCCATTTTTAGATTCCACATATACTAGTAAGTGATATCCTATATTTGTCTTTTTCAGTGTGCCTTATGTCACTTACCATAATACCTTCATGGTCCATCTATGTTGTCCCAAATGGCAGGATTTCCTCCTTTTTTATGGCTGAACAATATTTTAATGTGTGTGTGTGTGTGTGTGTGTGTGTGTGTGTGTGTGTGTGTGTGTGTGTGTGTGTGTTTGTGCGTATTTTACATCTCTTAATTTGTTTCCATTTACTAGCTCTTGTGAAAAATGGTGCAATAAACATGAGATTATGGATATATTTTGATATCCTTTTTTTCTTACTTCTAGAATTATACCAAGAAGTAGATTTGTGGATCATATGGCAGCTCTATTTAACTTTTTAAAAACGCTCCATACTGTTTTTCATAGTGGTTGGACCGGTTTTACATTCCCACCAACAGTGCACAAGATTTTGTTGTCTTGTAGATCACCAAGTCTCCTTAGCACAGCTATGTTGACTTTTTTTTTTGGCTGAATCATACATCTCCACATCTGTATTTGGTTTCTGAAGGATTGTTGTAAAATTTGGTGACCTAATGTTTCCTTGATTTTTCTTTTATTTGGAATTTTGCCTTGCTGTTTTTGCATTTGAATGAGCAATCACCTGCTTATGTTTACTACTTTTAGCGTAGAAATATCGTTTGTCAGTACTGCTATAGATAAGGCTTTTTCTCATCTTGAATGAATATGCCTGCTCTGTGCTTCATGCTCCCTCTTATGGGAGAATTCTTGAGTCTGTTTGTCCTCCCTTCATATAAAGCACCAGGCCAGATGGTGAGCTTCTTTCTTTTATTTTCCTGAAGGTGGTGCTACAGCTCAAGTGTGTGGTTCTTTCATATCTGTAAACCTTGTCTGTATTCTGCTCTTTCTTCCTAGCCTTTTATCAAATCATGTTCTTGCTGCTGCCCTTGGCAGCTTCTACATGGAGCTGGCCACAGAGGGGAGGAAATAATGAGTTTGAATGCAGGTCACGTTGGTGTACACATGCCAGTGTGGGGGCCAGATCTGTAAGAAAGGTTTTCTTCGTGGTTTGTGGTCAGGCTTCCTGATGGAGTACAGAATGCAGTCAGGAGGAACTGTGTCTCTTTAACATGCCCCCGCTAATCTTCTTTGCCACTCTCCAGATCTGTTCTCTCTTGCCAATTACTGAGCTTCCAATTCTATACTCTGGATGCTGTGAGAGAGAAATGAGTTCTTTGGAAGCATCTTACAAACCAGGGGAAGCTCTGCGTCCACTCACTGGCTCTCTATCCCTGTGACAGAAGTCACTGGCATGGGCTGTCCTTGTTTTAGTCTTACACTGAGCTGCCTTGGAAGAGGAATGCTGCTGGCAAAATCAGGCTTTCCTATTGCCCACACCAATGCATTCAAATACATCTATTTTTTGTTCCAACAGAGTGCTAGAACTTCTCCCTTGGAAATCTGGATTTCTCCAAAAGCTCTCTCATCCATAGGTGGCTGCCCAAGCCAGGTAGGTGCTCCTGGACTACAGCTAAGAGGGGCTGGAACAATTCACAATATCCTGTAGATGTCACAGCCAGTACTGGAGTCTTTCTGCCTGTTACCTGATGTGTAGGTGGCCAAGACTCTTTCCAGGTCCTTTTGCATTGGCATTTTTGTTCGTGGAGAGATAACAAATTTTTGTTGTTGAAGGAGGACAATAACAAGGGATGTCTCATGCTCACTTATGCCAGATTGCTATTGCCACTCCTGAGGTATTATGATTCACTCCCATGGGGTGCTCTCCAGCATTATAGTAGTATTATGCTTTTTCTTTATTATAATATTTTTCACACTGTTTTTATTACTTGCTGATATGATCTCTTTCCAAGTAAAACATCTGGTGTGTGGGAGCAAAAATGGTGTCTACACTGCTCCTTTGTATATCTACCCATTATCCTTGCACTGTGTAAGTCACTTTTAAATTAGTTTTTGAATGAATGGCTGATATTTTTTATGTGTTGAATAAAGAAGGCCTTAATTTAACTGACCCTATTTCCAAAATCTCCCAAGTATAATTCTTTATTCTGTAATGATAGTTACATTCCGATTCTTGAAATAGTATAAAATATATAAGTTTTCCTTGGCAAGTCACTTTACCCATATTCCCATATCTCTCTGAGTATGATTAGTCCTTCTGAATGAAAAACACCGAATCATTCCTACTAAAAATGCAAAGCAGAACAAACAGGAATAGTTTTACCTTAGGCAGAGGCTTAGCAGGTTTGCAGTGGAGGCCTCCAACAAATACAAAATGTGGCAAGAGCGGGCGAGGAAACTCAAAATCCCAGTAGGTTCGAATAAACCATATTTCAGCTTTTTGCATTAACTCGAATATTGTAGTGGGTCTTCCTGAAAGGGAAAAAGAATAAAAAGTAGAGAAAATAAGAATATTGTAATGTGAATATACCATTTTGTTTTCTTAAAAAAAAAACCCCAGAAACTTCGAATAATGTAGCCAACGATGTTTAAAGTGTCTCTGGCTTGATAGTGCAAACATCTCTCTATATAAAAGCCTAAGCAACTTTTACAACCCAATGACCAGATTGACAGGACAACCGGCCCATAGCTATGATGTGCACTGACCCAGACCTTGCTGCTGGGCCCCTGACAGCCCTGAATCTGGTTCATCCTCACCCCAGACCCAGACAGGATTCCATTACTCATGGAATCGGCCAGTGGTTAGCTTGCTGCTGGGGCCAACCTCCCATGGTCCCTCCCCGCAGCTGGCCGCCCCCCTCAACCCTCATCAGCCCTGATCACCAGCCGGGCCAATGAACTCCACCTGTGCATGAATTCATGCACCAAGCCTCTAGTATTTATATAATATACATGTTTTATATTATGTTGTTCATATATATTAACTATATATATATAAATTAACAGTTTATATATATATATATATATATATATATATATATATATATATATATATATAAATTAACAGTTTTTCTTCTGTAACATCACATCAGGATATTCACAATCATAGAGTATGGTTAAACCTGAGCCACTATAGAATTAAACATGCATTTGCTTACTTTGTAACACTGCAGAAGTAAAGATGTTAATGTAAACAAGAATTTCAGTTCCTCAATCAATTAAATCTACCATATCTATGGAAACAATTTTTTCTAGATTATTTAGTCCAGTTACTGCAATTCCCTTTATCCTAGATTTCCCAAAAACTGAGGTTTTGAGAGTATGGCTATGTTCCTGGTACTATAATTACATGTGGTTCAATTTAGGAGCCTGATAATACTTGTGCATTAATACAAACATTTATAAATACCAGTTGGAATATTTTCATAATGGTAATAGATGTGCTCACTCTTAATTTTGACTCATTTTGTCTTTAGTGAAGGAAGACTTTTCACAAAATGTAGTTTACTGACTTACATGTCTACCCATCAACAACAGTTTAGTGTTTAAGCAGATGAGTTGTAAGTGCTTAGTGAAGGGATATGAAATCTTTAGAAAACTTAAGTTATAGGTTCCTGAGTCTGGCACAGAGCACTCTCTCTCTCTCTAGTGTGAAAGAACCCTTCAGGTAATATGGCAAAATATTTCAGTTTTGAAATCAAGCTAAACTATACAAGAGGAAGCAATTCCTCAATGACCTTATAATTTAAGCATTTCCATAATATTTGTGAGAATGAAAGATCATCTTATAATGTTATTTTATCATTTTACTTAGAAAAGACACATTTCTCTGAATTAATACTTATACTAACCCACCTTTTAGAGCACTAAGAAAGTTAAGATTTCATGATACCAAGTAAGGACATGACTTACCTAGTGCTTCACTGTAAAGCTGATTCCACTTCTCACTAAATGTTTGGAACCAGAAGTCAAAATAAAGCATGTACATCATATTTTTTACTCGCTCCATGAATGTCATTTGATCACTTAATTCTGACAAGATAACAGGTACGTAGGATGGATGGAATGGAAGTCCTCCACTGTACTTTTCAATGTTATAGCCAGGAGAGAAGCGGAGACTGTACACAAAAGGTATTTTAAGTAGCTCAGCCAGCAGCTCACCACAGGGTCCCATGGCATCTGCAAGAACAATGTCAAACCTTGATTCCTGTAGTTTGGTCATAAGTTTCTTGTTCAAAACTACATCTTTACAGAGTGTGTGAATAACATCAGTATATTTAAGAGTGAGATCTTGCATTAGTGAAAAATAAGTCCAAAATGTATCTTTTGGCATATATGTCCACTTAGAGATCATCTGCATGAAAAGATCCTCAAAATCATCTTTTGTTAAAGATGTAGGAAAAATCTCAAAATGAATAGCAGATGGTTTATTGGGATCAACAAGAATTGAGGCTGAAGATGTCAGAACAGTCACTTCATGACCTCTCTGGACAAGTGCATCCAGGATTGTCTTCATGTTGATCCAGTGGCTGTATTCTGTGGGCCACACCAGCACCTTCCCACAGCTCCCAGGGCTGAAGTGACAACTCAGCTGTAGCAGCAGCAGAACTGAAATCCACTTCCTAGGCATCCTGGCGGCACACAGGCTTCTTTTCAAATTGCTGATCCCTTTCCCATGGCTCATGCTTATGTCCAAAGGGAAATCAATCAGGAAGTTAAAATATAACACACACAGCCAAAGTAAATACATTTGATGAACAGTCAGAGAATTTTATGGCAAGTCAGAAAATTATAAAGTAATGACCTTATTTTTAATACAAATCTGTGTAATATCTCAAAGTGCTATCATCCAGTTGAGTCAACTTTACAGTTTTCCTGTGATTTGTAATTTATTATTGACTAGAGGCCAGGTGCACAAAATTATTGCACAGCGTGGTTGTGTGTGTGTATGTGTGTGTGTGGGGATTTCCCCTCAGCCCAGCCTGCATCCTCTCCAATCTGGGACACCTCGGGTGATGTCTGACTGCCAATTTAGGCCTGATCCCAGGGATCGGGGCTAAACTGGCAGTCGAACATCGCTCTCATAATCCTGGACTGCTGGCTCCTTATTGCTCACCTGCCTGCCTGCCTGCCTGGTCACCCCTATCTGTCCCCCGTCCCCGCTGGTCACTCCTTTGTTTCCCCCACTTCTGGCCTGGTCTCCCCCAACTGCCTCCTTCTCCCCTTTTGTTGACCTGGTCGACCCTAACTGCTCCCTTCTGGCAGGTCACCCCAGTTGCCCCCCTGCCAGCCTAGTCACCCCTCACTGCCCCTCCTTCCAGCCTAATCCACCCCCAACTGCCCCCTCTGCCGGTCCGGTTGCCCACAAATGCACCTCCCCAGCTGGCCTGGTCAGCCCCAACTTCCCCCTCTGCCAGACTGGTTGCCCCATGCAGGTTCAGGCGTTTGGTTGTCCCTCACTAACCCATGCATGTTCAGGCGTTTGGTCGTCCCTCACTAACCCCCTTGCTGCCCTGGTCGTAGGCAGCCATTTTGTGAGGGCATGAGGGTTAATTTGGATATTACATCTTTATTATAAAGGATGAATATCATAATTATGGACAGTTAGAGGTAATTGTGTCTGTAATTTTTTAGAGCAATGGTCCTCAACCTTTCTAATGCTGCGACCCTTTAATACAGTTCCTCATGTTGTGGTGACCCCCAACCCTAAATTATTTTTGTTGCTAATTCATAACTGTAATATTGCTACTGTTAATGAATTATAATGTAAATATCTGTGTTTTCCAATGGTTTTAGGCTCTACAGCAGCTAGAGAATCGCTAGCAGGGTCGCCTAAGACCATCAGAAAACACAGATATTTACATTACGACTCATAACAATAGCAAAATTACAGTTATGAAGTAGCAACGAAAATAATTTTATGGTTGGGGGTCACCACACATGAGGAAGTGTATTAAAGGGTCGCGGCATTAGAAAGCTTGAGAACCACTGTTTTAGAGGGCTGTGAGGGGAAGAGAATTAGCTACTGAAACCAAAGTCTTTCATAAATAGCTCAGTTCACAATAGGAAGCAATTAGCTGTTGTTATATTTCTCAATCCACATAGGTTTTGATGATAAATTAACTTAAACTGGATGAAAGCAAATGACTTCCATGTCTTTAAGTAAGAAGTGATGCTGATGCTGGATGTACAGTAAAACAGAGGACCATCAGTGGTCTCCCAAAATGAAGTAGGAGGATGAATCATTACGCACAATTCTAGCTTTTGAATAGTTTCTTTAGCAAAACATAAAACTACAGAATTTTGCACCAAAATAATATTAAAATACTCTGAGTATTTGCAAAATAATATTAATATGGGAATAGACTACTGAATGTTCTTGTGTTCATGTGTAATTTTTGAAACACAGTTATGCTAATTTTTGGTATAACTAAGCAATTAAAATAACAAATTTAAGTATATTTATATGGCTTTATTTTTGTTTTAATTTTTATAAGTTTTTATGTTTGGCATGACATATTTATAACTCTTTATCAGGTAGTCACTTGAAAACAAATTTTGATCTAAGAAGCTACATTGTGAAAAGTAAGGTTGTCACAGGAGGTAGTGACCCTTACACCACAACTTCTTGTTGGAATAAAGTGGAGGAGTCCTATCTGCGAGGCATATGAGCTATAGGCCTCTGAAACAACTACTCTCTTTTATTCTTCTTTCCTGTTTTAAAAAGCTTCCGGCAACAAAACAGAACACATTTTGTGATGACAAATGTAGCAGTTGCCACACAGGCCAGCAGGAACCCAATCACATCCAAAGAGTGGTACTGGAACCAGCTGAGGTCATGGGCGGCTGGCCGAAGATGTTTGGCTCCTTTGTGGCGCATGACAAACTCGATCCAGAAGACTGCTCAGTACAGAGGCTTTACTGGCTGGTCATGATGAATTCTTGATAATTTCATAGCATTCTCCTTATATCTAAAGGAAAAACACAAAGATACCAACATTGTAAGAAAGTTACTTTGCTTAAGCCAGTAATTCCCATTCAAAGTTGTTTTTTATTTTTAACTAGAGGCCCGGTGCATGAAAATTCATACACTCAGGGAGTCCCTCAGCCTGGCCTGCACCCTCTCGCAGTCCGGAAATCCTTGGGGATGTTCACCTGCCAGGGAGCGGGCCTAATCCACAGTTGGACATCCTTAGCACTGCCAAGGAGGTGGGAGAGGCTCCTGCCACTGCTGCTGTGCTTGCAGCCATCAGCCTGGCTTTTGGCTGAGCAGAGTTCCCCCTGTGGGAGCGCACTGACCACCAGGGGGCAGCTCCTGCATTGATCATCTGCCTCCTGGTGGTCAGTGTGCTTCATAGTGGCCAGTTGTTCTTGGTCATTCTACTATTAGGATCAATTTGCAAATTACCCTTTTATCATATAAGATTAAAAAATATTTTTATTTACAGATCAACATGACTAAGTGGTTGAGCCTCGACCCATGAACCAGGAGTTCACCATTTGATTCTGAGTCAGGGCACATGCCCGGGTTGCTTGCTTGATCCCCAGTATGGGATGTGCAGGAGGGAGCCGATCAGTGATTCTCTCTGTTTATTGATATTTCTATCTCTCTCTCCCTCTCCTTTCCCCTCTGAAATCAATAAAAATATATTTTAAAAATATACACAAAAAATATTATGCCATGTGAAAGTAGCCAGTTCCAAAAGACCATATATTGCATGATTCTGTTATTATGAAGTGTCCAGAAGGACTAATTTATAGAGACCGAAAGTTGATCAATGGTTGCTTGGGTGAGAGATATGGGAAGTGACTTCTAAGGCATATGATATTTTTTTTAGGCAAAAATGCCTTAAAAGTATATTATGGTGATAGTTTCATAACTCTGTAAGCATACTACATATATTTGAATTATATAATTTTAACATGTGAATTTTATGGTATGTAAATAATATCTCATAAAATCTATTAAAATGATCATAATAAAACTAGAGGCCCGATACACAAAGATTCATGCAAGAATAAGCCTTCCTTCCCCCGGCTGCCTGCACCGGCTTCGCTTGGTACCCAGGACCTGGGCTGCTTCACTCTGGCCTCCGCCACCACCCACCTGACATGGGCTGAGGAGGTCAATGCCACTTCATTGCGACTGGTTGTTTGTTCATTTTTGTCATAATATTAAATTCATTTAGCTAAAGAATTTATGATCTTTCTTCTAGTTTATCACTCTTCCTTTTATGCATTTTATCATATTTAAAAAAATGTGTCCATATAATTACCTACATAACTTTATGTTAATGGAGGAGAAAATTGTTGCATTAGATGGCTACCCATTAAATACATGGGGTTAATATGCAACTTTGAAGTAAATGTGTGGTCGAAAATAAAAGTAGATTTAATTTGGGTTAACTCATGTTAATAATATCAAATTTAGCCTCTTAAAAATGGGATAAAACTAAGATACACTATTGACAAAATAATCTATGTTTAAATACTATCTATAAAAAACATGTGATACTTACGAAGGGTCATTAATGACAGTCTTCAATGCATTGAGCAAATCTGTACTTGAAATAGTGTTGAAGTCCAATCTGACAGCTGCTCCCTTGGTCTTCATGTGAGCAATGTTATCAGGTTGATCCGCAAACACAGGAAGGCCCACCATAGGGATCCCATGGTAGATCGCCTCATAGATGCCATTGGTTCCACCATGAGTTATAAAGGCTTTGGTTTTTGGATGGCCTAGGATTGGGTGAATTTCAGCAAATTATGAATTATAAATCTTGAAAATAAAATGAGAGTTGTGCAACAAGGGCACTGACAGATGTAATGTATTTAGTAACAGATTGATCTACACATCAGACTGTATTAAAGTGTCTTTCAAAACTCATAGGAAGAGGCACCTAAGTTTGCTGGAGAGACAGTGAAGGCTAACAGAGAAGATAGGTGTGTTTCTTGTGTCTCAAAAATAAATATAAGTTGCCAGTGGACACATGGAAAGAGAATAATCTAGATTTAAAAAGTGTATGCAAAAAAAAAAGTGGTGGTGCATGTTGAAATATATTCTATTAATAAAATGGTGAAGTCAGAGTGTGATATGTAGATGTCAAGGCAGCAGACAATGGGATGGTGGTGGCACAGGAATCAGAGGAAGGAAAAGCTACACATTTTAACGAAATATGTTATTATGCCCCAGCTGGTTTGGCTCAGTGGATAGAGTGTCAGCCTGCGAAATGAAGGGTCCCGGGTTGGATTCCGGTCAAGGGCGCATGCCTGGGTTGCGGGCTTGATCTCCAGTAGGGAACATGCAGGAGGCAGCCAATCAATAATTCTCTCTCATCATTGATGTTTTTATCTCTTTTTTCCTCTCCCTTCCTCTCTGACTTCAATAAAAAAAAGAAAAGAAAGAAAAAATAGAAGAAGAACTGGGAAGCAGTTAGTTGCTATTAAAAAAAGAAAGTGTTATTACTTCGGTAAGAGATATTAAATTATTTTCCCAATGGAAAATGGAGAGTCACTGGCAATAAAAGGAAAGCTGATATTTTTTCGGGAATGCCTGTACACCCTTACCGTGGGTTATACAATTGGTGTAAGGAGAGAATTAGGAGGCAGAGTGACAATTGGGAAAGGGTTGAGATATTCTCTCTGAGAGGAACTACACATGAAATAAAGATCTTTTGTTTGTGGCCATACAGAACATGGCTGTGTAAAATAAGATGCCAACTGTTATAGCTTATCCTTTCCCCCTAGGACTGGGAAAGATATATTGGGAAGTTCATTTTTATTTTTGAGGTTTTCAATAAGAAATGTCCAATACATTTCTATCCTAGTGAATTGTTTATCATTCTGGTTGACTTAATTCTCATTTCAGGGTTTTCCAGAATCTTACCAAGAAGGTCATTCTGGGGAATCCATTTATAGAGCCGAGTATTTGGCGCTAAGGTATCTGGTTTTTTGCCATCATATCTCCATATAACCTGTTAAGGTAAATAAGGTAATGTATTACTTGAGTCAAACTGCAGAGTTATATCATGATATAATAATAAATAGGTTAAGAGTCATCTAGTTAAATCCCTGACATATTACAGGTAAGGGAATGAGAACAAGACATGTTGATAATGAGAACCAAGAAAACACTGATGTAAGAGGCATAAATACTTACATTGCGTGTTACTTATTTTTATATTCAGTCAGGTCTGAGTGCAATCTTGATGTTTCACATTTTGGGGTTAGACAAGTAAGATGATCAATGACCAATTCAAGCACATAATATTTTTTAGGTAGTCATATAATTGTAGTGCAAAACACAGCAAATTAATAGTCTATGCGTTTATTTTAATTATTTATTATTCTAAATCTCATCATCCAGATTAAATGTTAACCTGTTTATTTCTTTTTGAATGATGGGGAAGTGGTTTACTTATATTCACTAACTTCATAAATTACCTTGGAGTTTTTTACATCATTTGATTTACAAAATCAGTGCAATCAGCTACTTATTAGAATTGAATCATTCTGATATGTAAAAGTTTATTAATAATAATAAATAATGTCTGCTTAGTGAGGATGTTTAGCTTCTTTAATTTTTCTACTCATTAATCAGCACTTCCAAGTGGTAATTTTTACCTAAATCCAGTATTATCACTCTAAATAGGATTGAAAATTTTCTTAAAATGTAGAAAGAAAAGCCATGGGCACTTTATAAATAATAGTTTACCTGTTGAAAAGATCAAATATGATGATGATAGTAATTTTTTTTATCTGATTGTTAACACTACAAAACATGCTACAATACATTGACAGCATTTATTAATATGGTTAATTAATTATAAATGGCCAAGCAATTTCTAAGTCCACCAGTAAGCTGGATTCTAGTTTATAGTGGCTAACATCTTTTTGCTATGTGAGTGTTAAAATTACTTCAAGTTCTCAGCAAATTTGCATAGGTGATAAAGAGAAAGCTACATTAGGAAACTAAAAGTAGTTCACTAACGGATACATTAGGAAGCTAAAAGTAGTTCACTATTACCCAAAGACTTCAAATGTACTTTATGTATTAGAATAATCCACTACCATAATTTATGGAGAAAGGTTAGCATCTGAAACTGGGCCACACTAGGCTTACTTCTGGTTGACTCTTTTATATTCCCTCCTCCTGCTCCTCTGCTGCTGCCTCTTCCTCCTCCTTCTCCTCCCCCTTCTCCTCCTCTTTTTCCTCCTCCCCCTCCTCCTCCATCATCATCATCATCATTATCAGTTATTATTCTGATGGGTTGTTTTGGGGCCACATATTATAAAACACTGGGTCACCTTGTGGGGTGAACCCACCTCCACCCTTTCTTTTATGTCTTCCTGCTTCAGAATTTAGCAGGGCCCAGCCCACCAGGGAGGTTCTCTTTCCTTTTTACAGGCTTTTCTCTAATCATGGTGGCTGGCTTAGGTATCTGGATGCAGCTTGGTGAGGCCTGGACATCCTTACTCTGAATATCACCTTGCAACACTGTATAGACCTAATCCAAAATCCAGGGAAAGTAGGAGAGGCCTGGATTACCTGGCAAGTGTAAACTGTATGATGCCTTTCAGACTGTTATCATTCCCTGCTTAATGTTAAAATTTAAGTCCATTCTGAGAACATCTGTAGTGTGTACTGTACTCTAGGAATCCTGCAAGAAAATGAAGCAAATGACAGGATAGGCTTTGGTGATATCTGTTCCTGCCCTATAATCTTTGTAATAAAATCCTAATATGCAAATCGACTGACCAGCGGAACAACCAGTTGCTATGACACGCACTGACCACCAGGGGAATCGACCAGCAGCAATGTTGGCGGCAGGGCCGGCCATCGGCTATGCCATGCCACCAGTCAAGGCTGGTGCCAGAGGTCGCCCCCCAATCGCCCTGCCCGCTGGTCACCCCACAGATGGTCCTGATTGCTGGCCAGGCCTAGTGACCCTACCCTATATATTGGGGACAGTCTCTTAGATTTAAAAATTAAAACCTGGCATAGCTACTCTAACACTGATAAAACAGGACGATGCAGCAATGACATGCATGGACTCTGACTTGCACATTTTGTGGTCAGCCGTGATTCTGACACATATATCTGTGTGACAAAGCCAATTACTTAACTTCTCTCTGCCTCAGTTTTTCCACCCATAAGATGGGGAAAATGGTATACTGCCTCAGAAGGATCATGTTATGTACTACTTTTTATAATCAGGTCAAAAAATGTAGCTGCCTATATTTTTGCAAGATGCCTTTCACCTGTATGAAAAGTATGATTACTGGTGCATGCAGTGGCCCCAATTGCCAAGAGGGATGTCTGACTGCCAGTGTAGGTCCAACATCCATGCGGGGTCCCAGATTGCAAGACGCCACAGGCCGGTCTGAGGGACCCCTAACCCCCATGCACGAATTTTGTGCACCAGACCTTTAGTACTATTATAATACCAAACTTCACACTGTACTTTTGGTATATACTTCTTTGTGACCAGAATGTTAATACCATATTGCCTATCAGAAACACCCTCTGTACTACTTTAGCACCTAACATGTATATTTTGTTTTTCAAATTGGTATCTGAGATAATTGGAGCTATCATAATATTGTACCTTTCATGTAGAAATTTCTTAATCAGACACTTTACAGATTTTATCACACTCATTAGTCTTCTGCTCTAAGGTAGTTTATGTAAACCTTTTGAGGAACCTGGGCAAGGGCTGATGCAATCACATTGGCTTTCTCTTCTGTCATGTTAGTGACCATCGACCCCAAAGAAAACACCACAATACCATTATCTCCAGAGCTCTGGGCAAACTCTTCCATTTCCTATGAAGGAAGAATTTTTTTCCATTACAAAAGACAATAGCATAGTGAACACTATTAAAATAATTGCTTCAAAAAGCCAAAGAAAAAATTAAGTACTATAAGAAGTTATTAGTATACTTCTTGTAATTTTAAATTGTGCTAAAATACACATAATATAGTTACCATTTTAACCATTTCTAAGTCTATAGTTCAGTAGCATATATATATATATATATATATATATATATATATATATATATTCTTATTGTTGTATAATCTATCTGCAGAACTTTTTCATCTTGTAAATTTTTACTGTATATTTTTTATTTTATTTTTTAATATATTTTATTGATTTTTTACAGAGAGGAAGAGAGAGGAATAGAGCGTTAGAAACATCGATGAGAGAGAAACATTGATCAGCTGCCTCTTGCATACCCCCTACTGGGGATGTGCCCGCAACCAAGGTACATGCCCTTGACCGGAATCAAACCTGGGACCCTTGAGTCTGCAGGCCGACGCTCTATCCACTGAGCCAAACCGGTTTCGGCTACTGTATATTTTTTAAACTGTAATTTTCCATTTCCCATTTTAACAGTCCCTGACAACTATCATTCTTCTTTCTGTATCTATGAATTTGACTAGTCTAAATCCCTTACATAAGTGGAATCATGCAGTCTCTTTTTTGTCGGTGGCCTATTTCACGTAGAAAAATGTCCTTAAGATTCATCTATGTTATAGCAGGTGTTAGATTTCCTTCAATTTTAAGGCTTAGTAATGTTCATCTGCAGATACCCTGAGCCACCAGAAAGACAACAAATGGGTCCTACAGCAAATTAATCCTAAAATATTGCAGGAGGTAAAAATCACAAAACTGATACTTTCATTTTTCAGGGACATCATGAGAAGGCAGGGTTCTTTGAAAAAGATAATGCTGGGAAAAAATAGAAGGCAGAAGGAAGGAGGATGATCAAATGTGAGATGAATTGACTCCATAAAAGAAGCCATAGGCATGAGTCTAAAAGAGTTGAGAAGGCTGTTAAAAGTAGGATTTTGTGGACATCACTCATTCATGAGGTCCTCAGGAGTCAGAGCTGACTCACAGCACATAATACACTGTGTGTATTGTTTATTGATTTATCTATCAATGGCCCTCAGGTTGATTTTATCTTTTGACTCTTGTGAATAGTGTTATAAATATAATTCTATTGTCACTGTTTGGATCATACCCATAAGTTCTATTGCTGGATCAAATGATAATTGTTTATATTTTTTTGAGGAACCTTCATTCTCTTATTATCAGTGGCTGTTTTGAAGAGACCTAATCTCTGTCAGTTCCTTTGGAGTATACAATTGATGAATTTGAAATCCCTTACTACATACTAGTGGCCAGGTGCATGGATTTGTGCACATTGAAAGGAAATTAATTAGAAGGTGGCTGGTGAGGCGGGAATGGGCGAGATTGGCAGGACACATCCTGGAGCCAACCACCCGTAGTCCTCCCCCATCTGGTCACACCTGGGGCAGCTCTGCAGCTTGAAGGCTGTTTGTATAGTGAGCAGGGATCCCTCTGGCTATCTGGGTCCCTTGGCCAGGCCTGCGGGGATCAAGCTGAAGCATCCACCAAGGGGTCCTGGAGTGCAAGAGGGCACTCTGTAAAGTTGCTGTCATACAAGGTGTGGAATGCAAACACAACTGTGCAGTAAACCTGATTTGGGGCTGACAGTACCCCAACAACAACAAAAAAAAAAACAACCCCACAGCTGAAGGTGGAATCAGCCTCCCTCCTCTCAGGTTCTAGGGTGTGTCACCTGAGAACTGCCACTGTCAAGTCATTGCAGCTTGGCATCTCCTGTGTTGAGCATCTGCCCCTGGTGGTCAGTGCGTGTCATACCTACTGACCAGTCAGCCCGTCAGATGAGCGCTTAGCCTTATATATATATATAGATTACATAGGTACTTGTGTAAATGTGTGTCTGTGTGTGTGTGTGTTTGCGAGGTGTATAAGGAAGAAATGAAATAGAGCCAGTACACAGTATTGAAGAGGAAATGCTTTTAGAGACTCTTCATTTATAATGTTATCAATAAATAATATATATTCTTATAATGAGGCTACACAACAGTATCTTGACTCACCTTTATTTCCTTATTGTGTTTCTACTAAATTATTTGTGTCTATGCTTGTCAGGTTTTCTGGAGAATTATTTTAGTATATTCATTAGTATTTTATTTCTTTGAGAATGAAAACTAAGAAAAAGTTCATTATGATTAGAATGATTTATATACTTTACTATGTGATAAGTCTAGTAACCATCTCACTGCACAAAGTTATAGTAAGTATTATTGACTATATTCCTTATGCTGTACATTAAATTCCTGTGATTAATTTATTTTATAACTAGAAGTATGTGTCTCTTATTCCTCTAACCTTTTTCTCCATCCCCAACCTCCTTCCCTCTGCCAACCATCCTATTATATAAAAAGTCAGAGGCTGTCACGACCGAAAAAACTGGATGGATAACTGAATAGCAGGCTGTCATACAGGCTGGTAGTGGGGGCAGTTGGGGGTGACAAGGCCAGCAGAGGGGGAAGGTGGGGGCAGCCAGGCTGGCAGGGTGGGGGGCAGTAATAGGCAACCAGGTTGGCAGGGGGGAGAGTTAGGGGTTATCAGGTTGGCAGGCAGAGGCAGTTAGGGTGATTAGGCTGGCAGGAGGGCATTTAGGGGACATCAGGCAGGCAAGCAGGTGATCAGTTAGGAGCCAGCGGTCCTGGATTGTGAGATGGATGTCCGACTGGGGTTTAGGCCCGATCCCCGGGATCGGGTCTAAAATGGCAGTCAGACATCCCCTGAGCGGGTCCCGGATTGGAGCTATTTAGGTCACATAATTATCTTTCTATGTGTGTGGTGAGAACATTTAAGATCTAATCTGTAGAAACTTTCAAGTATATTAAAGAGTATTGTTGGCTATAATCACTATATCTCCCAAACTTAATCATCTTCGAGTTGCAAGTCTGTACCCTTGACCAACTTCTTCTTACCCACTAATCTCCCTTTCACCGTTTCATGGTAATCACCTTATACTTCTGTTTCTATGGGGTTTGCCATTTTTAGATTCCACATATACTAGTAAGTGATATCCTATATTTGTCTTTTTCAGTGTGCCTTATGTCACTTACCATAATACCTTCATGGTCCATCTATGTTGTCCCAAAATGGCAGGATTTCCTCCTTTTTTATGGCTGAACAATATTTTAGTGTGTGTGTGTGTGTGTGTGTGTGTGTGTGTATTTCACATCTCTTAATTTGTTTCCACTTACTAGCTCTTGAGAAATATGGTGCAATAAACATGAGATTATGGATATATTTTGATATCCTTTTTTTCTTACTTCTAGAAGTATAAGCAGAAGTAGATTTGTGGATCATATAGCAGCTCCATTTAACTTCTTAAAAATGCTCCATACTGTTTTTCATAGTGGTTGCACTGGTTTTACATTCCCACCAATAGTGCACAAGATTCTATTGTCTTGTAGATCACCAAGTCTCCTTAGCAAAGCTATTTTGATTTTTTTATTAGGTGAATCATATATCTCCATGTCTTTATTTGGTTTCTAAAGAATTGTTGTAAAATTTGGTGACCTAATGTTTATTTGATTTTTCTTTTTCTTTGGAATTTTGCCTTGCTGTTTTTGCATTTGAATGAGCAATCACCTGCTTATGTTTACTACTTTTAGCGTAGAAATATCGTTTGTCAGTACTGCTATAGATAAGGCTTTTTCTCATCTTGAATGAATATGCCTGCTCTGTGCTTCATGCTCCCTCTTATGGGAGAATTCTTGAGTCTGTTTGTCCTCCCTTCATATAAAGCACCAGGCCAGATGGTGAGCTTCTTTCTTTTATTTTCCTGAAGGTGGTGCTACAGCTCAAGTGTGTGGTTCTTTCATATCTGTAAACCTTGTCTGTATTCTGCTCTTTCTTCCTAGCCTTTTATCAAATCATGTTCTTGCTGCTGCCCTTGGCAGCTTCTACATGGAGCTGGCCACAGAGGGGAGGAAATAATGAGTTTGAATGCAGGTCACGTTGGTGTCCACATGCCAGTGTGTGGGGCGGATCTGTAAGAAAGGTTTTCTTCGTGGTTTGTGGTCAGGCTTCCTGATGGAGTACAGAATGCAGTCAGGAGGAACTGTGTCTCTTTAACATGCCCCCGCTAATCTTCTTTGCCACTCTCCAGATCTGTTCTCTCTTGCCAATTACTGAGCTCCCAATTCTATCCTCTGGATGCTGTGAGAGGGAAATGAGCTCTTTGGAAGCATCCTACAAACCAGGGGAAGCTCGGCATCCACTCACCGGCTCTCTATCCCTGTGAGAGAAATCACTGGCATGGGCGGTCCTTGTTTTAGTCTTACACTGAGCTGCCTTGCAAAAGGAATGATGCTGTCAAAATCAGGCTTTCATGTTGCCCACACCAATGCATTTAAATACATCTATTTTGTGCTCCAACAGAGTGCTGAAACTTCTCCCTTGGAAATCTGGATTTCTCCAAAAGCTCTCTCATCCATAGGTGGCTGCCCAAGCCAGGTAGGTGCTCCTGGACTACAGCTAAGAGGGGCTGGAACAATTCACAACATCCTGTAGGTGTCACAGCCCGTACTGGAGTCTTTCTGCCTGTTACCTGATGCATAGGTGGCCAAGACTCTTTCCAGGTCCTTTTGCATTGGCACTTTTGTTCGTGGAGAGATAACAAATTTTTGTTGTTGAAGGAGGACAATAACAAGGGATGTCTCATGCTCACTTACACCAGATTGCTATTGTCACTCCTGAGGTATTATGATTCACTCCTACGGGATGCTCTCCAGCGTTATAGTATTATGCTTTTTCGTTTTTTTTAAATTTCTTTATTTATTAAGGTATCACATATTTGTCCTCATCCGCCTTTCCTATTCCACACCCCTCCGCATGCATGCCCCCACCCCCCTGCTGTCCTTAACCACTGGTTAGGCTCATATGTATGCACACAAGTTCTTTGGTTGATCTCTCCCCTATATCCCCACCCTCTCCTACCCACCCTCTGAGCCCCGACAGTCTGATCCACGCCTCCTTGTTTCTGGGTCTGTTCTTGTGCATCAGTCTATGTTGTTCATCATTTCCCCTAGATGAGTGAGATCATGTGATACTAGGAATACACTTATAAGAACCGAAAATGAGACAAGCAATAATGGTTATGCTGAAAGGCAAATGAATCAGTCTGTAGTGAGTTTCTTTCTGGGCCAACAGTTCTTTTGAGACCCAATTTCAATGTCAAACAGTTCCTTATGTGCACATGTCAGCAATGATATTTCAGTTCTGGATGGTGAACAAATGGTGGTAATGCAGGTCCGACCCTCTCTGGTTTGGTCCTGGGCAACCTGCAGTGACACACAGCTGCTGACTGCTAGTATGGCAAGGCGACGTCATCGTCTTCCATCTCTGGACTGCTTCTTTTCTGTCTTCATGGCTGGTGTATTCCTGTCGATTCCTCTCTGTCGCCACAATCCACTTGGTCTCGTAGTTGTTTTCTGAAAATATACAAACATATTCTCAACCAAAAGTTAATAAAGGAATATTTTCTATAAATTTGACTTGGGATCCTTTTTTATTTTTTGCCCAAATGATTTTCCTCTGGCTTGTTTTGACACCAAGTGTGTTTTTCATGGGTGTCTTGCTTTTAGCATTACAATTAATTTTCTAAAGTACAAATTTTCTAGATGTAATTTACTTACAGGGTATTTTTCCTTACATGATATTCTTCTACTATCCCCCCTTTTTAAATTTTTTTAAATTTATTTTTTATTTTTATTTTTAATTTCTTTATTGATTAAGGTGTCACATATTTGTCCTCATCCCTTCATTCCCATCCCACACCCCTCCCACGGATGCTCCCACCCCCCTGTTGTCCCTAACCATTGGTTGGGCTAGTATGCATGCACACAGTCCTTTGGTTGATCTTTCCCCCCTATCCCCACCTTCCCCTACCCTCCCTCTGAGGCCCGACAGTCCGATCGATGCCTCCTTATTTCTGGGTCTGTTCTTGTTCATCAGTTTATGTTGTTCATCATTTCCCCTAGATGAGTGAGGTCATGTGTTACTAGAAATATACTTATAAGAACCAAATGTGAGACGAGCAATAATAGTTATGCTGACAGGCAAATGAATCAGTCTGTAGTGAGTTTCTTTCTGGACCAACAGTTCTTTTGAGACCCAATTTCAATGTCCACCAGTTCCTTATGTGTACATGTCGGCACTGACTTTTCAGCTCTGGATGGTGGACAAATGGTGGTAATGTAGGTCTGACTCCCTCTGGTTTGGTCTCGCCCGGACTCAGGGGCACGGCTTCACCCGGACTCAGGGGCACGTTGCCTCACCCAGACCCAGGGGCGCGTGGCCTCACCTAGACCCAGGGGCGCGTGGCCTCTCCCGGACCCGGGACCCAGCCTCACCCGGGTCCAGGGGCGCATGGCCTCACCCAGACCCAGGGGCATGTGGCCTCTCCCGGACCCGGGACCCAGCCTCACCCGGGTCCAGGGGCGCACAGCCTCACCCGGACCCAGGGGTGTGTGGCCTCACCCGGGCCCGGGACCCAGCCTCACCCAGACCCAGGGGCGCGTGGCCTCACCCGGATCCGGGACCCAGCCTCACCAGGGTCCAGGGGCGCACGGCCTCACCCAGACCCAGGGGCATGTGGCCTCACCCAGGCCCTGGACCCAACCCGGGCCCGGGACCCAGCCTCACCCGGGTCCAGGGGCGCATGGCCTCACCTGGACCCAGGGGTGTGTGGCCTCACCCAAGCCCAGGACCCAGCCTCACCCGGACCCAGGGGCACGTGGCCTCACGTGGACCCAGGGGTGCGTGGCCTCTCCCGGACCCAGGGGCACGGCCTCACCCGGACCCGGGATCTAGTTTCACCCAGACCCAGGGGTGCTTGGCCTCACCCAGACCCAGGGACGCATGGCCTAGCCCGGACCCAGGGGTGCGCAGCTTCACCCAGACCCGGGACTCAGCTTCACCCTGACCCTGGTCACAGCCTCACCCGGACCCAGGGGCGTGCGGCCTCACCTGGACCCGGGACCCAGCGGGGCTTTGTCTTCTTGATCCCAATTCCTGTCGGTCAATTCCCTCTCAGTAATTCCTTCAGTCATTTTCTCAAAGCTCCGGGGCGGCTGCCGCAGAATTCGTTGGGCGGCAGGCTCGGCGAAGCTCCGGTGCGCCTGGTGCACGACGGCAGGCTGGTCTGAGGTTGTTGCAGTGGCACTCGAGTCTGCAGCGGTGACCAGTCGCCGGGCGAGCGCTCCTGGATCCAGGACCCAGCGGGGCCTCGTCTTCCCGATCCCAACTCTCATCGGTCAATTCCTTCTCAGCAATTCCTCCGGCCATTTTCTCAAAGCTCTGGGGCAGCTGCCGCGGAACTCACTGGGCAGCGGGCTCGGTGAAGCTCCGGTGCGCCCGGTGTGCGGCGACGGGCTGGTCTGAGGTCGCTGCATCGGCGCTCGGGTCTGCAGCGGCGGCCGGTCGCCGGGTGTGCGCACCTGGCCACTTCTGGGGCGCTGATATTCTCGAAGGACTCGGAGGTCAGCAAGCGTGGGGTCTCCCACCCCATGTCTCCCAGGGGCTCGTCTGTTCATGCTCGGCAGCGAGTGGAGCTGACCCCTCAGCCGGAGACCGCCGGGGGAACTGCGCCAAGCACGTTCCAGGCCGCCATCGTGTCGCCAGAGCCGTAGTTCTTAAAGTGTGATCTTAAATGCAAAAGCTGCTGTTTGGAGCTTGGGCAGGTTTGTGGAATGTGTGGGGCGGGTCTCAGGGCAGGGCAGGATTCAGGGTGGGGCGAGGTATCAGGGCGTCACTAAGCTAGGGCGTGGCAAACAGCAATGGCTGTAAGTCTGCCTTTCTGCATTTCCAATTCCCCGTGTCCCATGCTCCAGCGCAGTAAACACTGATTGCTGGGCGCACCTCTGCAAAAAAGTCGCTCTCACTTTCCGACCTGCTGGCCGAGAGACCAGCTTCTCCACGTAGGTGTCTGGGTCTCCCGTGCGTCCCCAGAAACTGGATTTCAGAGTGATGGGGAGCTTATCTCCCTTAGGGTTGGAAAAAAAGCCGCGCGTCCCTTCCCCCGCCACCAGCCCGACCCACGCGCCTCCGCACCTCAGCCCCTCGGTTTTTGCTCTTTCCTCTTCCCTCTTAGTTGTAAATCCACTATTCAGCCAGCTCTCCTGTGGTTCTGGGTGGCAGATGCTCTGTCCTCTAGTTGTATTTTTGAAATTGCTGTGTGCGGCGCAGTTCATTTGTTTAACTTTGCCACCATCTTGGTTCGGTCTCCCAGAGCCATAGTTCTTAAAGTGTGATCTTTGGCTCACCGGCATCAGCATCATCCCGCGTCCCCCTCTCTTTTATTCTAGTTGTAGAGCATCCGCTCAGCCAGCCCTCCAGTGGTTCTGGATGGTGTCCGTTCTGTTTTCTAGTTGTAGTTTCAAAATTGTTGTGGTAGGCAACAATCAGGCATCCTCCCTATGCCGCCATCTTGGTCCTCCTCCCCACCCCCCCTTTTTTGATTTAAATATTAGGAAGCTTTTGAAAATTTTATAATGTACTCTTGATAGCTTTTAAATTTTAATTTTTTGCACTATAATATGACTGCTTTAGGTTCATTACATGTTACGCAATTTTATCATGAGATGAACTACCAATAAAAATTTTAGTTAACACTTTAGGAACTGCTTTTTGTCTAGTACTATTAATTTTTCTAGAATATTCGCTTGTTTCAACTAGCCAATTTAAATTAGCCTGAAAACTTGACTACTATTTTACTGTCAAATTTATTACTCTAACAACAATCTTGTTTTACCCTGTAAATATTAGTGGAAAGGATTATTTGCCTTCTTGAGTAGGCCCTGAGCATTCCTGGTGGTAGGCTGGATTTAGATATCAAAAACCCACTTTCCCACACCATGGGATCAAGGCAACTCAAACAGCTGCTGTTGGCCAAGTCTCTGTCTGTTACCTGGGTCCCAATTTGAGCTGGGCATGGGAAGTTAAGCAGCCATGGGGGCAGGAGACTTCCTTCAGAAGGGGTGAGGGTTCAGGCCCCTGCAAAGTTAATGGGGTCAGGATCTGTGCCCCACCTCTGTTGATCCCCAAGTTCTCTCCTGATGGCCCCTCTGTGACTGTGCCTGTCTTAGGTTGTTCCTTCCCTGAGGAATCTTACCCGTCTCTGGCTAACCAGCCATCCTCATGGGCCAAGCAGGGTGATGTGAGGTTCAGTTCTGTCTCCTTGGGAGCCTATGCCCCCGCGGCCTCAGTGCCCAGCACCTGCCTTGGGATCCCCGCGCCTGCTGGCGGGGCCCCAGCACTGATCACATATCTTGGGGAACGCAGGTTTCTTCTCCAGGGAGGGCCCAGCTTGCCCCACTCAGTGAGAGATGGATCCATGGTACCAGTCATCACAAGGCTTCAACCTCGACATGAACAGAAAGCTCTGGCAACAGCTATGAGCAATTGGATTGTGAGAAGAGGGTCCCTCTTGGCCAAAAGGGCAAGTGGGACCAATATAGAATGCTCAGGTGCCTTCCCAGGAGGCCCTCTACACAATGGAAGGGTTTAAATCCTTACATGTCCTTTTTAAATTGCTGCCAGATATTCAAAGAATTATTTTGTAAGTTTGCTTGGGATAATTATGTATTATGCTGTTGTAATTCTAAAATATTAAGAGATGTGTTACCTTTGTCTCCAAGAACCAAAAAGATGATTTTTTTACTGATCCCCAAGGGTGCGAGTTACTATTATACGTAATGGGGGTAACACAAATCTGGGAAAAAATTTAATGACATTGTAGAATAATATCATGTAAAGATATTCTTTGCTCTAGGCCATGGCAATTCCCTTTCAAACTGGCTGTCCATTTCTTTTTGCATTAACAAGGTCTTAGTTACATTTTCTGCACCTCTCCAGGGGGCAAGTAGTGATAGTAGTGACACCCTTTCTTTGGTGTCCACACAATCCAGAAACCTCTCTAATTTTACACACAAAGGGGCAGTGTTTTGATTTTGTGTCATACAATAGGGAATCTGGGTGGAGACCCCTGTGTAATTATACTTTCTTGCCGCCCCACCCATGATCCTCCTGGATGACCAAGGTGTTTGGTATTATTGGTAACTACATTAGTCAGGGGATCAGCCCACGTAAGGGGTCTTACCCATGAAGGGTCAGGAGCATAAGTCCAAAATACTTCCCCATTTTCCCCAGGTAATATTACCGTACATCTGATGATTGCTAGCATGGTTAGAAAGGCGTTCTGAGGCATTCTTGGGTTTCTAGTTACCTCACAATTTCTTCCCTGAGGTTTGACGTTCTGATTGATGTTTTTCTGTCTCTGGATCTATTTTTTTTTCCTATCAGTTTATGTTGTTCACTATATTCCACAAATGAGTGAGATCATGTGATATTTATCTTTCTCTGCCTGGCTTATTTCACTAAGCATAATGTTCTTCATCTTCATCTATGTTGTTGCAAATGGTTAGAGATCCTTCTTTTTTTACTGCAGTGTAGTATTCCATTGTGTAGATGTACCACAGTTTTTGAATCCACTCATCTGCTGATGGGCACTTAGGCTGTTTCCAAATCTTAGCTATGGTGAATTGTGCTGCTATGAACATAGGAGTGCATATATCCTTCCTATTGGTGTTTCTAGTTTCTTGGGATATATTCCTAGAAGTGGGTGTCACTGGGTCAAATGGGAGTTCCATTTTTAGTTTTTTAAGGAAACTCCATACTGTTCTCCACAGTGGCTGCACTGGTCTGCATTCCCAGCAGCAGTGCACGAGGGTTCCTTTTTCTCCGCATCCTCACCAGTACTTGTTATTTGTTGACTTGTTGATAATAGCCATTCTGACAGGTGTGAGGTGGTACCGCATTGTTGTTTTGATTTGCATCTCTCTGATGATTAGTGACTTTGAGCAGGTTTTTATATGTCTCTTGGCCTTCCTTCTGTCTTCTTTCAAAAAGTGTCTATTTAGATCAGTTGCCAATTTTTTGATTGGGTTGTTTATCTTCTTTTTGCTAAGCTGCATGAGTTCCCTGTAAATGTTGGAGATTAAACCCTTATCATTGATATCATTGGCAAATATGTTCTCCCATGCAGTGGGGTTTCTTGTTGTTTTATTGATGGTTTCCTTTGCTGAGCAAAAGCTTTTTATTTTGATGTAGTCCCATTTTTTATTTTCTCTTTAGCTTCCATTGCCCTAGGAGCAGTATCAGTGAAGAAGTTCTTTTGACATATGTCAGAGATTTTTCTGCCTATAGATTCCTCTAGTATTTTTATGGTTTCCCGTCTTGTGTTTAAGTCCTTGATCCATTTTGAGTTTATTTTTGTGTATGGTTTAAGTTGGTGGTCTAGTTTCATTTTTTTGTGTGTACTGTCCAATTTTCCCAACACCATTTATTGAAGAGACTGTCTCGACTCCATTGTATGTTCATGCCTCCTTTGTCAAATATTAATTGAGCATAGTGATTTGGATCGATTTCTGGGTTCTCTATTCTATTCCATTGATCTATATGTCTGTTCTTGTGCCAATACCAGGCAGTTTTGAGAACAGTGGCTTTGTAATATAGCTTGATATCTGGTATTGAGATCCCTCCTACATTGTTCTTCTTTCTCAGGATTGCTGTAGCTATTCGGGATCTTTTTTTATTCCAGATGAATTTTTGGTAAGTTTGTTGTAGGTCTGTGAAATATGCCATTGGTATTTTAATGGGAAGTGCATTGAATTTATAGATTGCTTTGGGTAGTATGGATATTTTGATGATGTTGATTCTACCAATCAATGAACATGGTATGTTCTTCCATCTGTTTTCATGTTTTCCGTGTATAGGTCTTTTGCCTCCTTAGTTAAGTTTATTCCTAGGTATCTTAAGGTTTTTTGGTGTGATGGTAAATGGGATTGCTTTTATGGTCTCTCTTTCTGTAAGTTCATTATTGGTGTATAGAAATGTCATAGATTTCATGGCATTAATTTTGTATCCTGCTACTCTGCCGAATTCATTTATTAAGTCTAATAATTTTTTGACGGAGTCTTTAGGGCTTTCTATGTATAGTATCATGTCATCTGCAAATAAGGACAGTTTTACTTCTTCTTTTCCAATTTGGATGCCTTTTATTTCTTCTTCTTGTCTTATTGCAATGGCTAGTATTTCCAGCACTATGTTGAACAGGAGTGGTGAGAGTGGGCATCCCTGTCTTGTTCCTGTTCTTAGGGGAAATGGTTTTAGTTTTTGCCCATTGAGTATGATGTTTGCTGTGGGTTTATCATATATAGCTTTTATTATGTTGAGGTATGATTCTTCTATTCCCACCTTGCTGAGAGTTTTTATCAAGAAATGGTGTTGGATTTTGTCAAATGCTTTTTCTGCATCAATTGATATGACTAAGTGATTTTTATCTCTCAATTCATTTATGTGATGTATCACGTTTATTTATTTGCTAATATTGTACCATCCTCACATCCCCGGGATAAATTCTACTTGGTCATGGTGTATGATCTTTCTGATGTACTGCTGGATACGATTTGCTAGAATTTTGTTGAGGATTTTGGCATCTATGTTCATGAGGGATATTGGCCTGTAATTCTCCTTCATTGTGTTATCTTTATTAAGCTTTTTCTTTATTATAATATTTTTCACACTGTTTTTATTACTTGCTGATATGATCTCTTTCCAAGTAAAACATCTGGTGTGTGGGAGCAAAAATGGTATCTACACTGCCCCTCTGTATATCCACCCATTATCCCTGCACTGTGCTAGTCACTTTAAAATTAGTTTTTGAATGAATGGCTGATATTTTTTATGTGTTGAATAATGAAGGCCTTAACTTAACTGACCCTATTTCCCAAATCTCCCAAGTATAATTCTTTATTCTGTAATGATAGTTACATTCCGATTCTTGAAATAGTATAGAATATATGAGTTTCCATTAGCAGGTCACTTTACCCATATTCCCATATCTCTCTGAGTATGATTAATCCTTCTGAATGAAGAACACAGAATCATTCCTACTGAAAATGCAAAGCAGAACAAACAGGAATAGTTTTACCTTAGGCAGAGGCTTAGCAGGTTTGCAGTGGAGGCCTCCAACAAATACAAAATGTGTCAAGAGCGTGCGAGGAAACTCAAAATCCCAGTAGGTTCGAATAAACCATATTTCAGCTTTTTGCATTAACTCGAATAATGTAGTGGGTCTTCCTGAAAGGGAAAAAGAATAAAAAGTAGAGAAAATAAGAATATTGTAATGTGAATATACCATTTTGTTTTCTTAAAAAAAAACCCCAGAAACTTCGAATAATGTAGCCAACGATGTTTAAAGTGTCTCTGGCTTGATAGTGCAAACATCTCTCTATATAAAAGCCTAAGCAACTTTTACAACCCAATGACCAGATTGACAGGACAACCGGCCCATAGCTATGATGTGCACTGACCCAGACCTTGCTCTGGGCCCCTGACAGCCCTGAATCTGGTTCATCCTCACCCCAGACCCAGACAGGATTCCATTACTCATGGAATCGGCCAGTGGTTAGCTTGCTGCTGGGGCCAACCTCCCGTGGTCCCTCCCCGCAGCTGGCCGCCCCCCTCAACCCTCATCAGCCCTGATCACCAGCCAGGCCAATGGGCCCCACCTGTGCATGAATTCATGCACCAAGCCTCTAGTATTTATATAATATACATGTTTTATATTATGTTGTTCATATATATTAACAATATATATATATAAATTAACAGTTTTTCTTCTCTAACATCACATCAGGACATTCACAATCATAGAGAATGGTTAAACCTAAGCCACTATAGAATTAAACATGCATTTGCTTACTTTGTAACACTGCAGAAGTAAAGATGTTAATGTAAACAAGAATTTCAGTTCCTCAATCAATTAAATCTACCATATCTATGGAAACAATTTTTTCTAGATTATTTAGTCCAGTTTCTGCAATTTAGCAAGCTATTCCCTTTATCCTAGATTTCCCAAAAACTGAGGTGTTGAGAATATGGCTAAGTTCCTGGTACTATAATTACATGTGGTTCAATTTAGGAGCCTGATAATACTTGTGCATTAATAAAAGCATTTATAAATACCAGCTGGAATATTTTCATAATGGTAATTGATGTGCTCACTCTTAATTTTGACTCATTTTGTCTTTAGTGAAGGAAGACTTTTCACAAAATGTAGTTTACTGACTTACATGTCTACCCATAAACAACAGTTTAGTGTTTAAGCAGATGAGTTGTAAGTGCTTAGTGAAGGGGTATGAAATCATTAGAAAACTCAAATTGTAGGTTCCTGAGTCTGGCACAGAGCACTCTCTCTCTCTAGTGTGAAAGAACCCTTCAGGTAATATGGCAAAATATTTCAGTTTTGAAATCAAGCTAAACTATACAAGAGGAAGCAATTCCTCAATGACCTTATAATTTAAGCATTTCCATAATATTTGTGAGAATGAAAGATCATCTTATAATGTTATTTTATCATTTTACTTAGAAAAGACACATTTCTCTGAATTAATACTTATACTAACCCACCTTTTAGAGCACTAAGAAAGTTAAGATTTCATGATACCAAGTAAGGACATGACTTACCTAGTGCTTCACTATAAAGCTGATTCCACTTCTCACTAAATGTTTGGAACCAGAAGTCAAAATAAAGCATGTACATCATATTTTTTACTCGCTCCATGAATGTCATTTGATCACTTAATTCTGACAAGATAACAGGTACGTAGGATGGATGGAATGGAAGTCCTCCACTGTACTTTTCAATGTTATAGCCAGGAGAGAAGCGGAGACTGTACACAAAAGGTATTTTAAGTAGCTCAGCCAGCAGCTCACCACAGGGTCCCATGGCATCTGCAAGAACAATGTCAAACCTTGATTCCTGTAGTTTGGTCATAAGTTTCTTGTTCAAAACTACATCTTTACAGAGTGTGTGAATAACATCAGTATATTTAAGAGTGAGATCTTGCATTAGTGAAAAATAAGTCCAAAATGTATCTTTTGGCATATATGTCCACTTAGAGATCATCTGCATGAAAAGATCCTCAAAATCATCTTTTGTTAAAGATGTAGGAAAAATCTCAAAATGAATAGCAAATGGTTTATTGGGATCAACAAGAATTGAGGCTGAAGATGTCAGAACAGTCACTTCATGACCTCTCTGGACAAGTGCATCCAGGATTGTCTTCATGTTGATCCAGTGGCTGTATTCTGTGGGCCACACCAGCACCTTCCCACAGCTCCCAGGGCTGAAGTGACAACTCAGCTGTAGCAGCAGCAGAACTGAAATCCACTTCCTAGGCATCCTGGCGGCACACAGGCTTCTTTTCAAATTGCTGATCCCTTTCCCATGGCTCATGCTTATGTCCAAAGGGAAATCAATCAGGAAGTTAAAATATAACACACACAGCCAAAGTAAATACATTTGATGAACAGTCAGAGAATTTTATGGCAAGTCAGAAAATTATAAAGTAATGACCTTATTTTTAATACAAATCTGTGTAATATCTCAAAGTGCTATCATCCAGTTGAGTCAACTTTACAGTTTTCCTGTGATTTGTAATTTATTATAGATGAATGTCATAATTATAAGAAGTTAGAGGTGACTGTGTTTGTAATCACTTTTTGTGAAGAAAGGGAGATAAAGTATTATGCAGCTGACAAAGAATTACCTGGATGACAGTTGCACAGATTTTAATTTTTATTTATTTTTTAAAGTTATCTTTATTGCTGAAAGTATTACAGGTGTCCCCTTTGTGTTTTTTCCACCATTGACCACCTCCTCCCTATACCTGCCCCTTCCAAGCCTTTGCCACACTACTATCTGTGTTCATGTGTTATGCGTATATGCATATCAATTCCCCGATTAATCTCTACCCTCCAACACACACTATCCACCCCCACCATCCCTCTGAAATTCATCAGTCTGTTCACTGTTTTGTTTCTGAATCTGTTTTGTTCATCAGTTTATTTCATTCATTAGATTCCACAGATGAGTATCATGTGATACTTATCTTTCTCTGCCTGGCTTATTTCAGTTAGCATAATTACTCTCCACGTCCATCCATGCTATTGCAAATGGTAAGAATTCCTTCCTTTTTACAGCAGCATAGTATTCCATGGTGTAGATGTAGCACAGTTTTTTTTAATTGTTTAAAGTATTACATATGTTTCCTTTTTCCCGGAATGACCCCCCCCCCCCCCAGCCACTCACATCCCAGAGGGCAAGCCCCCACCGCCCCTGTGTCTGTGTTAAATTCTTTTGCTAATATGCATGCATACAAGTCCTTTGTTTGATCGCTAACAGCCCCCCTCCTCTGCCATTTGTCTCTGGATCTATTTTTGTTCATCAGTTTATGTTGATTATTATACCTCACATATGAGTGAGATCATGTAATATTTATCTTTCTCTGACTGGCTTATTTTGCTTAGCATAATGCTCTCCAGTTCCATCCATGCTATTGCAAATGGTAAACATTCCTTCTTTTTTTATAGCAACGTAGTATTCCATTGTGTAGATGTACTGGTAGACTTTTATCTCTATTATCACATCAGTACATTTAGAATCATAAACATTTATTTAAGCATTAAAGGAATATGCATTTGTTTACTCTGTAAAGCTTCAAAATTAACTAATGCAAATGTAAACAGTGATTTCAACTCCTTAGTCAAACAACCCTACCATACACACAGAAAAGCCTTTCCCTAGAATACTCAGTCTAGATCCTACAATTTAGGAAGCTATTCCCTGTTCTAGATTTTACAAGTAAACTATGAGATCTTTGATAGTATAACCACTATTGCATTTGGTTATGTTTGGAGCTTAACAATATTTGTATATGAAAAAAAATATTTGCCAAAAACAGCTGGAAAGCTTTCATCAAGTATGGAAATAGATGTGCTCACCCTTAATTTTGGCTCATTTTTTCTGTAATGGAGAAATATTGTTTTCAAAAAATATAGACTTTTAACTTGATTATCTACTGTTCAACAAGATTTTTTGCCTTTAAAACGGATTATTTATAAGCACTTAGTGAAGCAAAATAATCGTTAGAAACTTCAAGTTATAGGTTCCTGTCTGAGACAGTCATATTTCTCCATCCTCAAAGAGTCCTTCAGGTAGTATGGCAATGCAGTTTAATTTTCAAATAAGAAAACTGAGGAGAAACAAATAGAAACAATTTCCCCAATGGTCCATAGACATTGTGCTAAAAACATGTAACTCCTCAATTTACATTTGTGCTTTGTTGAAAATATTTAGTGAAATTTCTAATGCCTTCATTGAAGATAAAAAATTATAGTAAAATTAATATGTAGGATAAATGGGCAGAGCCACTGCCCAGAGGACTTTTAGTTAAATTACTCTTTACAATACTATAATGGTGGATTCATGACGTTATAAATTTGTCCAAAAATCACAGAATATACAATGCCAAGAGTGAACCCTAATATAAACTATGGACTTTAGATAATAATGCTGTGTCAGTATATTTTCATCAGTTGTAATAAATGTACTTCTCTAGTGGGCAATGTTGACAATAAAGGAGGCAGGGCATATATGGGAAATCTCTACTTAATAATTGTGGACCTAACACTCTTCCAAAAAATGAAGCCTATTACAAACCACAAAGAAAACTGGGTATGTGATTGCTAAAGGAATTCCTCAGTGCTTCAATTTGGGGTCTCTAACTTCCTGGAGTATCCCACACTAGTGTATCCCAGGGTTCAAACTAACCGTATAATTTAAGTATTTCTGTGATGTAGGGTGTCCCACAAATATAGACACACTTTGAATAATTATTAACTCCAATGAGTTAAATCTGAAAAGAAACTTTAATTGAGCTATCAGAAAAAAGTGTGTATATATTTTTTGGGGGAACCCTCTCCCTGTATTTGTGAGATTAAAAGATCATTATATATTACAAGAGTTCCAATGCATGAAATTCATGCAAGGGGCTTGGCCCTCGCAGCTGTGGCAGCTTGCCTTGGTCCTCGCAGCCCCAGCTTCATCCGGAAGGTCATCTGGAAGGATGTCCAGAAGGTTGTTCGGTTGTCCGTTCTAATTAGCAGATTATGCTTTCATTATTATAGATTATTTAATCATTTCACTTATCAAAGACAAATTCCTCTCAATATTTATACCAACTCATCTTCCAAAGCACTAGGAAAGTAAGGACTTCATGCTACTAAGTAAAAACATAGCTTACCTAGTACTTCGTTTTTAAATTGATCCCACTTCTGATTATATGTTTGTAGGCAGAAGTCAAAATAGAGCACATAGACCATATTTTTAACCCTCTCCATGAATGTCATCTGATCACTTAATTCTGACAAGACAACAGGTACGTAGGATGGAGGGAATGGAAGTCCTCCACTGTATTTTTCAATGTTATAGCCCGGAGAGAAGCGGAGACTGTACACAAAAGGTATTTTAAGTAGCTCAGCCAGCAGCTCACCACAGGGTCCAATGGTATCTGCAAGAACGACATCAAATCTTAATTCTTGTAGTTTAGTCATAAGTTTCTTATTAAAAACAGCATATTTACAGAGCTTTTCAACCAAGTAAGAACCTTCCAAAAACATTTCTTGCAGTAGTGAAAAATGTGTCCAAAGTATCTTTTAGCAGATCAGATGTCCATTTATTGATCAGCTGCATGAAAAAAGAAACCACATCATATTTGTTAAAGATGAAGGAAAAATATCAAATTGAATAGCAGTTGATTTATTGGGATCAACAAGAATTGAGGCTGAAGATGTCAGAACAGTCACTTCATGACCTCTCTGGACAAGTGCATCCAGGATTGTCTTCATGTTGATCCAATGGCTGTATTCTGTGGACCACACCAGCACCTTCCCACAGCTCCCAGGGCTGAAGTGACAACTCAGCTGTAGCAGCAGCAGAACTGAAATCCACTTCCTAGGTATCCTGGAGGCACACAGGCTTCCTTTCTTTAAATTTAATTTTATTGTTTAAAGTATCACAAATAGTAGTACATACGTCTCCTTTTTTTTCCCCACTGACCTCTCCCTGGCCTCCCCTACCCCCTGGCACATGCCCTCACCCCCCACCTGCAGTGTCTTGCATCCATTAGTTATGCTTATATTCATGAATACGAGTCCTTGGGTTGATGTCTTACCCACCCCCCCCACCCGCCCCAACCCTCCCTGCCTTCCCACTGTAGGTCTATTCAATGTTTCTTTACCTCTATCTATTTTTGTTCATCAGTATTTAATGTTCTTTATTTTCCACAAATGAGTGAAATTATGTGGTATTTATCTTTCACTGACTGGCTTATTTCACTCAGCATAATGCTCTATAGTTCCATCCATGCTGCTGCAAATAGTACGAATTCCTTCTTTTTTTACAGCAGCATAGTATTCCATTGTGTAGATGCACCACAGTTTTCTAATCCACTCATCTGCTGATGGGCATTTACGCTGTTTTCAAGTCTTAGCTATGGTAAATTGTGCTGCTATGAACGTAGAGGTGCACATATCCTTTCTGATTGGTGTTTCTGTTTTCTTGGGATATATTCCTAGAAGTGGGATTACTGGGTTCAATGGCAGTTCCATTTTTAATTTTTTGAGGAAATGCCATACTGTTTTCCACAGGGTTCCTTTTTCTCCGCATCCTCTCCAGCACTTGTCATTTGTTGATTGGTTAATGATAGGCATTCTGGCAGGTGTGAGATGGTACCTCATTGTTGTTTTGATTTGCATCTCTCAGATGATTAGTAACTTTGAGCATGTTTCCATATGTCTCTTGGCTTTCTGTATGTCCTCTTCTTTTCAAACGGCTGATCCCTTTTACCATGGCTCATGCTTATGTCCAAAGAGAAATCAATCAGGAAGTTAAAATATAAATCCTCCACCTTTAAGTAAAAACAGTCATAGCATTTGGAGTACAAGTGGAAAAAGCAAAAGGTAGCTTAATAATTAGGCAATGATGATGACACAGAAACGTGTCATACTGTTCTTGTCATAGTTATTAGATTCCACACGAAGATACACACACAACATGTATGTATGTATTTATTTATGGAAACTAGCTCAAGTTTAATTGTGACATTTTAAAAATGGACAAGTGCCCTAGTTGGTTTGGCTCAGCGGATAGAGCATTGGTCTGTGGACTAAAGGGTAGCAGGTTTGTTTCAGGTCAAAGGCACATGCCCGGGGTTGCAGGCTCAATCCCGAATAGGGGGCGTGCAAGGGGGAGCCGATCAATGATGTTTCTATATCTCTCTTTCCCTTCCTCTCTGAAATAAATAAAAATATATTTCAAAAAATAAAATTGGCTAAGTGTTTTGACATCTGCCCCTTCTTCCTTTTTTAGTTTCTTTAAAATTGCAAGAAAATAGTCACCAATCACAGGTTTAATAGATATAATAAATTTACCCATTTGGTTCCTATTTGCAGCACCCAATATTCCTTTGAAACCCCAGACAGATTTGATGGTGGCCAACAGTAAAGTTTCAGACCTCTAGATTTTAAATGTTCAGGTTCTCTGAGCATTCCGTATCTCAATAGCATGCATTCAAAATTGGTACCTTTTGTAGTTGGGCAACTTCAAATGTACCAGTGGAAAAAGCTTTTTCCCTCCAAGGGGAAGAAAAATCACTCCTCAAAATCCGGCAGATATGGCTGTGTGGTCTTTCCTCCTATTCCACGTCTTCAGGATTTATTTTATTTTCTTTTTGCAGTGGAGCAAGAGAAATAAAACCTGATCTGAGTTACAAGAAACAAGATAGTAATGGCTATGAAGGGAGTGACCAGGAAAAACTGAGGTACTTCTTTACCTCCCACATCCGATATACTGTATGTGCTTCACAGAAAACAACACAAATAACAGGTCCACAAATTATAACAGCTAGAATTACAACATCCACTCATTCAAGAGTGGTGGAAGGCAGGAAAGTGAGGTGGGGTGGAAAATGGCGTAGGGAGAAAAAGTATTCAAATCAGTCCATGGCAGGTGGCAAATGCTCATAAAGAGCTGCAGAAAAACTTGTGGTCCTTTCAGACTTACAGGTTAAAAACCCACATACTGGTGTCAGGAAGATTGTACCTTATGTGCACCAGAGACAGAAAATCCAATTCCTTAGAAGGGAATATGCTGCTGGCCTTTGGCCAAATGGGTCCTGCTTTCCTTGTTGGGGGAGATGAACAAGCAAAGAGCTGAAAAGCCTTCCAAACCCACTCATCCCCTCTGGATGGCAGGTAACTCCGTGTCCTGCAGACGCCTTCAGTTTGGTGGGCGATGGATGCAGTGAAGGGAACTTCTCTGCAGAGGTTGAGCCACTGGAGGAAGACTGCAGGCAGTCACTGTTAATGTGCCATGAGGCCTCATAACATGTTGGACTTAAAGAGTCTAACTCTTGGGCTGCTGACAAAGCAGTATCTTCACAGTTTTCTGGGATTGCCTGTCCTAAGAGTTGTGGGCTCTCTGCATCTCTTAGTTCCAAACGTTTCAAAGGGATGTGTACGGCATGAGGCACACAACACATGCCCACCTCCACTTGAGGCCTCTAGGGGTGGGATGACCCAGAATCCGGAAATCGCTTATTGTGGTTTAGTCGGTGACGGACACTTGCTCTCCTGGGCTCAGCAACTGCAGGAAGTGGCACTTACGGTGCCTGAGAAGCCACGGAAGGCTTTGTTCGAAGTTTTGCAAGTCTGAAGGCTGCCGCTGTCGAGAGGCCCACCCCTGAAGTGGTCTTCAACATTTTCGGCCTCTGCAGGCATCCAGGATCCGGGTTAGGACCCAGCACCCTGCCATCCGCGCAGCTGGCGGTAGCAGAGCGAAGACCCTTCCCTGGCAAGGCCCGGTGTCATAGTGGTAGATTGCGTTTGGCCCTTGAAACGTCTGACGCTGGCCAACACGAGAGGCTGGTGGGCCAGCACCAGCCCTGAGGGAGGCATCGTTGACCAGATAGCAACAGGGAACGCTGTCTGAGCAACGGGCAGCCGGCCTGGGAGCAGACCGGGTCTAGCATGTGGCTGACGTCAGTGATGAGCGTGGGGCACGTGCTCCAGGCAGAATGGCGCAGGCGCAGGCGCAGGCGCAGGCGCAGCGAAGACCCCCGGCCTGGCGGGCTCATGCGTGGTCACGCAGTACCTAGCAGACCAATTAGCTGCTCTCTACTGCGCCGTAGTCCACAAGGCCAAGGCGGCCTGCACTGGCTGCTGCCCGGTGTGGAGCAATGGGCAGTGGAGCCCACCGCAGCCAAGGACTAGCAAGGACGCCATTGTCGGGTGCAGCTGTGGGTGCTCGCCCAGCTCAGAAGCACTAGAGCCGCCTGAGCGCAGAGTCTCACCTCGGGACCTGGAGGCTTGGGTGCCAGGCGACCCAGGAACCAGCTGCTCTGGCTCCTGCTGCGCTGGAAGGCCGCCTCCAGCCTCTGTGTCCAGGGACTCAGCGCCTCCTCCCCCTGGGCAGCTTGGGCCCTCAAGGTGAGTAGTACTTTCTGGCAGCCCAGGCGGCCTCTTTCCGCATAGATTCTTATGCTTGGTAAATATTCTGTGGGTAACAACTTACTGACTCAGTTTACGTTTACCTAAACTCAGGGCCTTTGCCATCCTTGATATGCTATTGGCCATTTCTACTTCTGTGAATTGCCTGTTCATGTCCTCCATGTATTTACATCTTGGAAAGTTTGTCTTTTTTGTTTGTGTTTTGTAAGGTTTCTCCCTCTACAATGATTACCAACCTTTATCGGTTATATGTGTTACAGAGTAGATCTGAGGAAAACTAAGCTTATTTGCATGATTTAACATTATTACCTACAATGACAATGTGCATTTCTGTTTTTCCTTTGAAATTATTTCAAATATCTAGAAGAGTTCTATGGACATTCAGTGATAAATGTGCTCTATAATTCCCCTAGCAATAAAGTTTGTATTTGTTTCTAAAATGAATTCATACCTTAGGCTGGACAATATTTATTGTGAGACTTTGATGATGATCTTTTTTTTTTTAAAAAAAAAAATATGTATTTTATTGTTTTTTTACAGAGAGGAAGGGAGAGAGATAGTCAGAAACATAGATGAGAGAGAAACATCGATCAGCTGCCTCCTGCACGCCCTCTATTGGGGATGTGCCCTCAACCAAAGTATGTGCCCTTGACCAGAATCGAACCTGGGACCCTTCAGTCTGCAGGCTGACGCTCCATCCACTGAGCCAAACCGGTTTTGGCGATGATGATCTTTTGGACCAATAAAGAGAGGAATGATTTTCTCATCCGGACACACTGCAGTCCTGGTGTGTATGTTTTAGGACAGCCTTGAAAATCCTTGTGACTTGATTTTCCTATTTCCTTAAAATGTTGATTTTTTGTATTCTTTGTATTGCTATTGATAATGGTCAGTCATAGTGTGCCTAGATTTAAATGGAAGAGATATTTGTATTCTTTTTTTTTTTTTTTTGTCATGCTGAAGGTTGTAATGCTTTTATATAAGGTTAATGGGAGGGATGGAACAACAGACTTCTGAGGAAATAAATAAATAATGAGACATACTGATCTAGTATGAGTTATCCTATATAATAAAAGGCTAATATGCAAATAGACCAGACAACCAAACAACAGGATGCTATGATGTGTGCTGAGCACCAGGGGGTGCATGGGGAATATGGCGGGCGTTGGCCGTGGTGGAATGGTGGCGCAGGTGAGCGGGGGCACCAGACCAAGGCAGGGCGCCGGTTGCTGTCATCGGGGCAAGCTTCTGGTGATTACTGATACTGAAAATTCTTTGCTCTCATGTGCCGTGGTCCCGCCTGGTGCTTGCACCTGCTGCTGGTGCCCAGCGCTGGCCCTGATCGCTCGGCACCGTCAGTGGATGCCAGCAGCAGCTGCCAGCCCCAATCGCCTCTCAGGGCTTCTCTACCTTCCTCTGCTCCTGAGGGGCAATAGGGGCTGGCAGCCACCTCTCATACCTGCTGCTGACAATGGTCCCGCTTGCACCCGCTGCTGGCACCGGCCCCACTCGCACCTGCTGCTGGTGTTGGCCCCAATCACTCCATACCATCAGACCGTGGGAGCAAGGTGGCAAGAGCAGGGCTGCCAGCAGAGAGGGGATTGGGGGCTGTGGCGGAAGAGGCCAGGTGGGGGTGGGGAGGATCGGCCAAGACCCGCCTCTGTGCTCACTGCAGCCTCGCAGCCCACAGTTCCATTCAAGGTGCACAAATTCGTGCACTGGCCCCTATTATAAAATAATCATTATTTCAAACTGCCTTCAACAAACACATTGAATTGTTCACCATGTCTGTAAAGTAGCTAAGTGATTCTGTGCCTGGTTTTATAAGAAGTGGGCGTATATATGTACACACATATTTGGAGAGAATGAAAATTAAATAAGTCCCTTTAGAGTGTGGATTCTAGATTATCAAATTTATACTTGGAACCATATACCCATTATCAAAGATTAAAAGGAGAATGAAAACAACCAGGTGAATCTTTTTAGGGGGCTGTGAGGTAAAGAGAATTAGCTACTAAAACCAAAGTCTTTCATAAATAGCTCAGTTCACAATAGGAAGCAATTAGCTGTTGTTATATTTATCAATCCACATAGGTTTTGATGATAAATTAACTTAAACTGGATGAAAGCAAATGACTTCCATGTCTTTAGGTAAGATGTGATGCTGATGCTGGATGTACAGTAAAACAAAGGAGCATCAGTGGTCTCCCAAAATGAAATAGGAGGATGAATCATTTTGCACAATTCTAACTTTTGAATAGTTTCTTTAGCAAAAGATAAAAATACAGAATTTTGCACCAAAATAATATTAAAATATTCTGAGTATTTGCAAAACAACATTAATATTGGAATAGGCTACTGAATGTTCTTGTGTTCACGTGTAATGTTTGAAACACATTTAAGCTAATTTTTTGATATAACTTTGCAATTAGAATAACAAATTTAAAAGTATATTTATATGGCTTTATTTTTGTTTTAATTTTTATAAGTCTTCATGTTTGGCATGACATATTTATAACTCTTTATCAGGTAGTTACTTGAAAACAACTTTTGATCGGAGAAGCTAAATTATTAAAAGTAAGGTTGTCACAGGAGGTAGTGACCCTTACATCGCAACTTCTTGTTGGAATAAATTGGAGGAGTCCTATCTACCAGGCATATGAGCTTCAGGCCTCTGAAACAACTACTCTCTTTTATTCTTCTTTCCTGTTTTAAAAAGCTTTCGGCAACAAAACAGAACACATTTTGTGATGACAAATGTAGCAGTTGCCACACAGGCCAGCAGGAACCCTATCACATCCAAAGAGTGGTACTGGAACCAGCTGAGGTCATGGGCGGCTGGCCGAAGATGTTTGGCTCCTTTGTGGCGCATGACAAACTCGATCCAGAAGACTGCTCGGTCCAGAGGCTTTACTGGCTGGTCATGATGAATTCTTGATAATTTCATAGCATTCTCCTTATATCTAAAGGAGAAACACAAAGATACCAACATTGAAGAAAAGTTAATTTGCTTACCAGTAAGCCAATCATTCCCATTCAAAGTTTTTTTTTTTTTTTAATTAAAAATATTTTTATTTACTGATCAGCATGGCTAAGTGGTTGAGCCTTGACCCATGAACCAGGAGTTCACCATTGTATTCTGAGTCAGGGCACATGCCCAGGTTGCTGGCCGATCCTCAGTGTGGGGTGTGCAAGAGGCAGCCGATCAATGATTCTCTATAATTGTTGATGTTCCTATCTCTCTCTCACTCTTCCTTCCTTTCTGAAATCAATAAAAATATATTTAAACAATATACTCAAAAAACATATGTTGTATGATTCTGTTATTATGAAATGTCCAGAAAGACTAATCTATAGCGACAGAAAGTTGATCAATGATTGCTTGGGTGAGGGAGATGGGAAGTGACTGCTAAGGCATAAGATATGGCTTTTTGGGATGACAAAAATGCCCTAAGTTTATGTTATGGTGATAGTTTCATAGCTTTGTAAGAATACTACATATATTTGAATTATGTAATTTTAACATGTGAATTTTATGATATGTAAATACTATTTCATAAAATCTGTTTAAATGATTATAATAAAATAAGTTTTTCAGTGTAAAGATATTTATAGCTTCAGAAATTATAGGTATTGAATTTATTTAGGTAAAGAATTTATGATTTGTCTTCTAGTTCATCACTCTTCTATGTATTTTATAATATTTTTAAAAATGTGTCTGTATAATTACCTACATAACTTTATATTATTGGAGGAGAAAATTGTTGCACTAGATGGCTCCCCATTAAATACATGTGGTTAAAATACAACTTTGAAGTAAATTTGTGGTCGGAGAAAAAAAAGTAGATTAAGATGGGTTAAACTCATGTTAATGATGTCAAAATGAGTCTCTTAAAAATTCGATGAAACTAAGATACACTATTGACAAAATAATCTGTATAAATACTATCTATAAAAAACATGTGATACTTACGAAGGGTCATTAATGACAGTCTTCAATGCATTGAGCAAATCTGTACTTGAAATAGTGTTGAAGTCCAGTCTGAAAGCTGCTCCCTTGGTCTTCATGTGAGCAATGTTATCAGGTTGATCCGCAAACATAGGAAGGCCCACCATAGGGATCCCATGGTAGATCGCCTCATAGATGCCATTGGTTCCACCATGAGTTATAAAGGCTTTGGTTTTTGGATGGCCTAGGATTGGGTGAATTTCAGCAAATTATGAATTATAAATCTTGTAAATAAAATGAGAGTTGTGCAATAAAGGCACTGACAGAGATAATGTATTTAGTAACAGATTGGTCTACACATCAGACTGTATTAAAGTGTCTTTCAGAACTCATAGGAAGAGGCACCTAAGTCTGCTGGAGAGACAGTGAAGGCTAACAGAGAAGATAGGTGTGTTTCTTTTGACTTGAAATGAATACAGGTTGCCAGTGGACAAATGGAAAGAGAATACTCTGGATTTAAAAAGTGTATGCAAAAAAAAAAAAAAAAAAGTGGTGGTGCATGTTGAAATATATTCTCTTAAAAAAATAGTGAAGTCACAGAGTGTGATATGTAGATGTCAAGGCAGCAGACAATAGGATGGTGGTGTCAGTAGAATCAGAGGAAGGAAAACTGCACATTATAATGAAATATGTTATTACTTCAGAAAGAGATATTAATTTTTTTCCCAATGAATAATGGAGAGTCACTGATAATAAAAGAGGAGCTGATATTTTTCAGCGGCACCTAAACACCCTTTCCTTGGATTAAACGATTGTTGTAAGGAGAGTATTAGGAGGCAGAGTGACAATCGGGAAGTGTTGAGATATTCTCTCGGAGAGGAATTACACATGAAATAAAGATCTTTTGTTTGTGGCCATACGGAACATGGCTGTGTAAAATAAGATGCCAACTGTTATAGCTTATCCTTTCCCCCTAGGACTGGGAAAGAAATATTGGGAAGTTTATTTTTATTTTTGAGGTTTTCAATAAGAAATGTCCAATACATTTCTATCCTAGTGAACTGTTTATCGTTCTGGTTGATTTGATTCTCATTTCAGTGTTTTCTCGAATCTTACCAAGAAGGTCATTCTGGGGGATCCATTTATAGAGCCGAGTATTTGGCCCTAAGGTATCTGGTTTTTTGCCATCATATCTCCATATAACCTGTTAGGGTAAAGAAAGTAATGTGTTACTTGAATAAAACTGCCGAGTTATATCATGTTAGAATTCTAAATTGGTTAAGAGACATCTAGTTAAACCCCTGACATATTACAGGTAAGGGAATGAGGACCAGACATGTTGATAATGAGAACCAATAAAACACTGATGTAAGAGGCATAGGTACTCATATTGTGGGTTACTTATTTTTATATTCAGTCAGGAATGAATGCAATCATGATGTTTCACACTTTGGGGTTAGATATATGAGATTATCACTGACCAATTCAAGCATATAAAAATTTTTAGGTAGTCATATAATTGTAGTGCAAAACACAGCAAATTAATAGTCTACACATTTATTTTATTTATTATTATAGGCTCATCATCTAGATTTAATGTTAACCTGTTTATTTATTTTTGAATGATGGAGAAGTGGTTTACTTATATTCACTAATTTAATAAATTTTCTTAGAGTTTTACATCATTTGCTTTACAAAATCAGTGCAATCAGCTATTTATGAGAATTAAATCATTCTCATATTTAACAGTTTATTAATAATAATAAATAATGTCTGCTTAATGAGTATGTTTAGCATCTTTTATTTTTCTACTTATTAATCACCACTTCCAAGTGGGAATTTTTACCCAAATACAGTATTATCATTCTAGCTAGGGTTGAAAATTTTCTTAAAATGTAGAAAAGAAAAGCCATTGGCACTTTATAAATAATAGTTTACCTGTTGAAAAGATCACATATGATTATGATGGTAAATTTAATTCATCTGACTGTTAAAATTTCAAAACACGCTACAATTCACTGACAGCATTAATTAATACGCTTAATTAATTATAAATGGCCAAGCAATTTATAAGTCCACCAGTGAACTGGATTCTAGTTTATAAGTGGTTAATATCTTTTTGTTATGTGAGTGTTAAAGTTACTTCAAGTTCTCAGCAAATTTGCATGGGTTATAAGGAGGAAGCTATATTAGTTAGGGAACTAAAAGTAGTTCACAAATATCCAGAGACTTCAAGCATATTTTATGTATTAGAATAATACACTATTATAATTTATGGAGAACGAAGAGCATCTGAAACTGTCCCATGCTAGGCTTGCTTCTGGTTGACTCTTTTTTATCTCCTCCTCCTCCTCCTTGTATTTCATCAGAAGTTATTATTTTGATGGGTTGTTTTGGGGCCACATATTATAAAACACTGGGTCACCTTGAGGGCTGGACCCACCTCTACCCTTTCTCTTATGTCTTCCTCCTTCAGAATTTAGCAGGGCCCAGCCCACCAGGGAGGTTCTCTTTGTTTTTTACAGGCCATTTTTTCTCTTTCTCTAAATCACTGTGGACTGGCTTAGGTACCTGGATGCAACTTGGTGAGCCCTGAATATCCTTATTCTGAATATCACCTTGCAACACTGAATAGGCATAATTAAAAATTCAGAGAAAGTAGGAGAGGCCTGGATTACCTGGCAAGTCTAAATTTATGATGCCTTTCAGACTGTTACCATTCCCCGTTTAATGTTAAAATTTAAGTCCATTCTGAGAACATTGGTAGTGTGTATATTACTCTAGGAATCCTGAAAGGAAATGAAGCAAATGACAGGATAGGATTTAGTGATATCTGTTCTTGCCGTATAATACTATTATCAAACCAAACTTCACACTATACTTTTGAAATATACTTCTTTGTGACCAGAATGCTAATGCCGAAGTTATTGTCCATCAAAAACACCCTCTGTACTACTTTAGCACCTGACATGTGTATTTTGTTTTTCAAATTGTTATCTGAGACAATTGAGGCTGTCCTAATACTTTACCTTCCATGTAGACATTTCTTAATCAGACCCTCTACAGAGTTTAGCACACTCATTAGTTTTCTGCTCTAAGGTAGTTTATCTAACCTTTTGTGGAACCTGGGCAAGGGCTGATGCAATCACATTGGCTCTTTCTTCTGTCATGTTAGTGACCATCGACCCCAGGGAAAACACCACAATACCATTATTTCCAGAGCTCTGGGCAAACTCTTCCATTTCCTGTGAAGGAAGAATTTTTTTCCATTACAAAAGACAGTAGCATAGTGAACACTATTGAAAGGATTGCTACAAACAGCCAAAGAGAAAATTAAGTATCGTAAGGAATTATTAGTATAGTTGTTGTTATTTTAAATTGTGTTAAAATACATATAATATACTTACCATATTAACCATTTCTAAGTGTACAGTTCAGTAGTATAAATATATATTCTTATTGTTGTATAACCCATCTCCTGAACTTTTTCATCATGTAAATTTTTACTGTATATTTCTTTAGCTGTAATTCTCCATTTCCCATTTTAACAGTCCCTGACAACTATCATTCTTCTTTCTGTTTCTATGAATTTGACTAGTCTAAATCCCTTACATAAATGGAATCATGCAGTATTTGTTTTTTTGTCTGTGGCCTATTTAACTTAGCAAAATGTCCTTAAGATTCATCTGTGTAATAGCAGGTGTTAGAATTTCCTTCTATTTTAAGACTTAGTAATGTTCATCTGCAGATATCCTGACCCACCAGAAAGACAACAAGTGGGTCCTAGAGCAAATTAATCCTGAAATATTGCAGGAGGTAAAAATCACAAAATTGATACTTTCATTTTTCAGGGACATCATGAGAAGGCAGGGTTCTTTGAAAAAGAAAATGCTGGGAAAAATAGAAGGCAGAAGGAAGGAGGATGATCAAATATGAGATGGATTGAATTCATAAAAGAAGCCATAGGCATGAGTCTAAAAGAGTTGAGAGGGCTGTTAAAAGTAGGATTTTGTGGACATCATTCATTCATGAGGTCCTCAGGGGTCAGAGCTGACTCACAGCACATAGCACATAATACACCATTGTGTGTATTGATTATTGATTTATTTGTCAACTAGATGCCCAGTGCATGACATTCGTTCATGGGTAGGGTCCCTAGGCATTGCAGGTTATCAGGGTTGATCAGGGCCTTTCAACTGCTGGCCGGGGCCTTCCTTCATTCTGTGCTGCCACCTGGTGGTCAGCACACATCATAGCGATCGATCGAACTACCAGTCAAACTCCAGAGGGGACACTTTACATATTAGACGTTTTTATATATAGATGGCCTCTGGGTTGATTTTATCTTTTTTTTAAAAAGTAAATCTTTATCGTTCAGATTATTACAGTTGTTCCTCTTTTTTCCCCCCATAGATCGCCTCCACCCGATTCCTACCCCACCCTCTGCCCTTACCTCCCCAACTGTCCTCATCCATAGGTGTAGGATTTTTGTCCAGCCTCTTCCCGCACCCCCCACACTCCTTTTTCCCCAAGAATTGTCAGTCCACTCCCTTTCTATGCCCCTGATTCTATTATATTCACCATTTTATTCTGTTCATCAAATTTTTTATTCACTTGATTTTTAGATTCACTTGTTGATAGATATATATTTGTTGTTCATAATTTTTATCTTTACCCTTTTCTTCTTCTTCCTCTTCTTAAAGAATACCTTTCAGCAATTCATATAATACTGGTTTGGCAGTGATGAACTCCTTTTACTTTTTCTTATCTGTGAAGCTCTCTATCTGACCTTCAATTCTGAATGATAGCTTGGTTGTAGGTTCTTGCTATTCATCACTTTGAATATTTCTTGCCAATTCCTTCTGGCCTGCATAGTTTCTGTTGAGAAATCAGCTGACAATCGTGTGGGTACTCCTTTGTAGGTTGCCAGACAGGCTGGCTTCTCCCCAACTGGAGCTGGATATCAGTGCGGTCGGGAGGTTTTGTTTTTCTCCCGAACAAGAAAGCTAGCCACTGGGAGGGCTTCTGTGCTCAGCTTGGATGGGGCGGGGTCTCAGGTTGGTGCAGACAAGCTATGATTTCCCATCAGCCCCTCCCTAAGAGGGCCTTGTTTTCCGTATCCCACTGCAATGGCTGCGCCCCTCTGAGAGAAGGCTGCTCTCGAGTTTCGCCTGCTGCCAGACAGGCCAGCCTCTGTCCGACTGGCAATGGATATCAGTGTAATAGGGAGGCTTTGTTTCCTCCCGAATGAGAAAGCCAGCCGCGCACTTGGTGCCCACCCTCTCCGCGCGCGGTGAGCAAGCCAGTTGTGTATTCAGCCACCTGCCCTTTCCACGCTCACAGATCTCCACACCTCCACAGCTCCGGAAGCTCAGCATCCCTTTCTCTTTTATTCTAGTTGTAGAGCATCCACTCAGCCAGCTTTCCAGTGGTTCTGGATGATGTCTGCTCTGTTTTCCAGTTGTAGTTTCAAAATTGTTGTGGTAGGCAACAATTAGGTGTTTACCCTGTGCCGCCACCTCGGTTTCTCCTTTTAGTTGTAGTTTTGAAGTAGTTGTGCGAGGCAGCAATTTCAGGTGTTTACCTATGCCGCCATCTTGGTTTCTCCTGATTTTATCTTTTGACTCTTGTAAATAGTGTTATGAATATGATTTTAATGTCACTGTTTTGAAATATACCCAGAAGTTCTATTGTTAGATCAAATGATAATTGTATTTATTTTTTGAGGAATCTCCATTCTCTTATTATCAGTGGCTGTTTTGAAGAGACCTAATTCCTCAGTTCCTTGGAATATACAACTGATGAACTTGAATTCCCATATTACATATTCTTGTGCAAATGTGTGTGTGTGTGTATAAGGAAGAACTGAAATAGAGCCAGTACACAACAGTATTGAAGGGGAAATGCTTTTAGAGACTTCATTTATAATGTTACTAGAGGTCCGGTGCATGAAATTTGTGCATGGGGGGGTGTCCTTCAGCCCAGCCTGCACCCACTCCAATCTGGGACCCCTCAAGGGATGTCTGACTGCCCGTTTAGGCCCGATCCCACTGGGAAGTTGGACATCCATCTCACAATCCAGGACTGCTGGCTCCCAAATGCTCACCTGCTTGCCTTCCTGATTGCCCCTAACTTCTTCTGCCTGCCAGACTGATCACCCCCTAAACACTCCCCTGCCAGCCTGATTGATGCCTAACTGCTCCCCTGCCAGCCTGTTTGCCCCTAACTGCCCTCCCCTGCAGGCCTGGTCCCCCCTAACTCCCCTCCCCTGCAGGTCTGGTCACTCCTTACTGCCCTTCCCTGAAGGCCTGTTCCCCCCAACTGCTCTCTCCTGCAGGCCTGAGTCCCCCCCCAACTGCCCTTCCCTGCAGGTCCGGTCACCCCCAAATTCCCTCCTCTGCCAGCCTGGTTACCACTAACTGCCCTTCCCTGCAGGCTTGATTGCCCACAACTGCCCTCCCTTGCAGGCCTGGTCCCTCCCAACTGCCCTCTTCTGCTGGCCATCTTGTGGTGGCCATCTTGTGTCCACATGAGGGCAGCCATCTGGTGTGTTGGAGTGATGGTCAATCTGCATATTACTCTTTTATTAGATAGGATAGAGGCCTGGTGCATGGGTGGGGGCCAGCTGGTTTGCCTTGAAGGGTGTCCCGGATCAGGGTGGGGGTTCCCTTGGGGCATGAGGTGACCTGAGCAAGGGGCCTGTGGTGGTTTGCAGCCTGGCCATGCCCCCTGGTGACCCAAGTGGAGGCCTCTGGTATCTGGGATTTATTTATCTTCTACAATTGAAACTTTGTAGCCTGGAGCAGAGCCAAACCTTCTGCTCGCTCCGTGGTGGAAGCCATTTCTGTTGGGATTTATTTATCTTCTATAATTGAAACTTTGTAGCCTAAAGTGGAGGCCTGGGCCAGCCAGGGCAGACGGAAAGCTTGGCTTCCTCCATCTCTGGGAGCAACTCAAGCCTCCTGCTCTCTCCTGCTCTGTGGCTGTCGAAATTTTTGTTGGCATTTATTTATCTTCTATCATTGAAACTTTGTAGCATTGAGTGGAGGCCTGGGCCAGCAAGGGCAGGTGGAAAGCTTGGCTTCCTCCATTGCTGGGGAAACCCAAGCCTCCCTCCTGCTCTTCGTGGCCACAGCCATCTTGGTTGGGTTTATTTGCATATTTGCTCCTGATTGGCTATGGGCGTGGCTTGTGGGCATGTCTTGTGGGTATAGCAGAGGTACTATCAATTTGCATATTACTCTTTTATTAGATAGGATTAATTAATAAAATATATTCTTGTAATGAGGCTACACAATAGGATCTTAACTTTCTTTATTGTAGTTCTACTAAATTACTTGTGTTTATGTCAGGTATTCTGGAGAATAATTGTAGTATATTCATTTGTATTTTATTTCTTTGACTATGAATACTAAGAAAAAGTTCATTATGATTAGAATGACTATATCTTTTATATCATCTCTATAATAATTTATATCTCATCTTAACTTTTGTCAAATTCTCCCAAGCTTCCCCCTAAATCATTAAAAGGTTTTATTGAAGTATAGTTGGCGTACTATATTATATTTGTGTCAGGTGTGCAACATAGTAATTTGATATTTATATACTTTACTATGTGATAAGTCTAGTAACCATCTCACTGCACAAAGTTATGATAAGTATTATTGACTGTATTCCTTATGCTGTACATTAAATTCCTGTGATTCATTTATTTTATAACTAGAAGTATGTATGTCTTATTCCTCTTCCCCTTTCCCCCCATTCCCAACCCCCTCCTCCTCTCCCTCTGGCAATCATATATGTATACAAAAGGCTAATATGCTAACTGTCCCACAATGCCCGGCTTCCTCTCCCTAGAGACTATCCTCCTTGTAGTTTCTTCTGCCCAGGAACATGACTTGCTTTATAGCCAGGTGGAAACATTTCACACATGCCTCATCTCATTTGATCCTCAACAGAAGTCCTGGAGTAGGTAGATAGGAGACTCGGTGGAATCCTCTTTTCATTAGCCGGAAAATAGAGATTTAGAAAGCTTAGAAACTTGACCCTACTGAAAAGAAGTAAGAAATGGTGGGACTTGAAAATGACTTCAGGTTTTCTCACTGCGCAGAATATAGTCAAACACTGCTGCAGTTACATATTTTACCCTTTGTTCTCCCTGCATGATCTACAATAATAATCTGCTTCATGTTGATATTTACTGCTGTGTTGCTGACAATTACCTGAAACAGAAGTTGGGGTGGCTTCACTGTGCTGGAAAAAGTTTAGGTACATCAGAAAGCAGGTCTAATTAAGCAAGTTTATTCTCTATATATAAAAGGTTAAGTTGAATCATGCATGCCTGATACATATAAAGCACTTGCTGTGCCAATCACACGCATGTGTTTCTATCTGTCATTGTCGATCGGGAATTTGGTTGACACTTCTAATATAGAGAAACGGCAAATGACTATATTAAAATATTTCTTCTAATTAATCTCCTTTCAATGTGCACAAATTTGTGCACTAGGCTACTGGTTAGTATATAATTTGTATCTATAAGTATGTTTCTGTTTGTTTATTTTTTTGGATTATATATATAAGTAAAATCATATAGTATTTGTCTTTTTCTGCCTGATTTATTTAACTTAACGTAATACCCTCTAGGTCCTTCCATATTGTTGCATTTAGCACAATGTGATCCTTTGATATTGGTGAGTAATTTTTCATGGCGTGTATAGACCACATGGATTTTATCAATTTATCTATTGATGGACACCAAGGTTGCTTTCATATCTTGGCTATTGTAATTAATGCTGTAATGAACATGGGGGTATATATATCTTTTCAAATTAGTGTTTTAGTTTACCTCTGATAAATACCCAGAAGTGGAATTGCTGGGTTGTATACTATTCTACTTTTAACTTTTGAGGAATCTCCATACTATTTTCCATAGTGGCTCCACTAATTTCCAAAGTTGCTCCATGCACAGGAGTTTCCTTTTCTCTACCTTCTTAACAACACTTTTTATTTGTTGACTGATTTCTGGATATTTATTTTGTATCCTGATACTTTACTTAATCTATTTATCAGTTCTAGTAGTTTTTGTGTGGAATCTTTAGGGTTCTCTATATACTACTATATTATCATGTCAACTGCAAATGGTGACAGTTTTACTTCTTCATTTCCAATATAAATGCCCTTTATTTCTATTTCTTCTGTGATTGCCGTGCCTAGGAATTCCAATACTTAATTAAATAAAGGTGGCAATAGTGGGCATCACTGTGTGGTTGTTTTTTTTTATCATAGAAGAAAAGCTTTTAGCTTTTCACCATTAAATACGACATTAGCTGTGGGTTTTATTGGTCAAATATGGTCTTTATTATGTTGACATTTTGTTCTCTCTGTACCCACTTTGTTGAGAGGTTTTATAATGAAGGATGCTGGATTTGTCAAATACTATTTTTCTGTATCTATTGAGAAGATCACATGATTATATCCTTGGTTTTGTTGATGCTGTCTATCACATTGATTTTTTGTGTGGATGTGGAACCATCCTTGCATTGCTAGAATACATTCCACTTGAGCATGATGTATAATCCTTTAATATATTGTTGAATTCAGTTTTCTAATATTTTGTTGAAAATATTCACATCTATTTTATCAGAGATATTTACTGTCTTGTGATATTTTTGTATTGTCTATGTCTGGTTTTGTATCAGGGTACTGCTGACTGCTTTCATAGAATGAGTTTGGGAGTGTTATTTCCTTTTCAATATCTCTGGAATAATTTGAGAAGGATAGGTATTTATTGTTTGGTAGAATTAAATGTTCAGTAGAATTTACTTGTGAAATCATCTGGTCCTGAACTTTTATTTACTGGGAGTTTTGTTTTTTTAACTACTATTTCAGTTTTCTTGCTAATAATTGATATGTTCAGTTTTTATGCTTATTCCTGGTTCAGTCACTGAAGGTTGTATGTTTCTTGTATAGCTCTTTTTCTGGAGATTTCTTCTATTCTTTCATTTGGGGCCTGTTCCTTTGTCTCTCTATATTTGCTGCCTCTTTGTGTTTGTTTCTGTGTATTAGATCAATTTTCTTTGACTCCCAGTCTTCTGTATTTCCTCATTTGTTTTACTTTCTGTGTTTATTTCTAAGAATTAGATGAAACAGCCACCTCTCCGGAACTTAATGGAGTGGGTTTTTGTAGGAATGAACTTTGTGTAGTCTGTGTGCTGCGTGGCTTTGGCTGGCTGGCTGGAATTTAAGTGGTTGTTTGAGGTACCAGGGGATTTCTGGCATGCAGGCTAGTCACGGTTGAGGCAAACCTGGGACAATTTTCTCAGGGTACTCAGCTCTGGGTGCACCCTCGTAGGCTGATTGGCTGGGTTTGGAGCAGCCAGTGACATATGGCTGCAGCACTGCCATGCAGTTTGTCTGTTTGAGCCTGGGGGTGGGTGTGGAGTGAGTGGCCTAGGACACGGTATGGTGGCCTTGCAGGTGAGCTACAGCACTTGAATTGAATTCCTGCCCATGCTATCAGTGGAAATAGAATGTAAACATTGGCACTCACAGGCACCTCCAATCTCAAAGAGTTTCCACTGAGCATGGAGAGGCTCCCTGTTTCTCAACGTCCTCTACGCAGTCTCTCTCTCATTTGCTGTGCAGAAGCTGTTCAGTCAACCCTCAGCTGTTTTCCAGGAGGAAATGCTCTTCATGTTGGTGTATATGCTGAGTGTTCATGGGAAGGTGTCAGTTCAGGGTCTTCCTATGTTGAAATCTTGGACCTCTCTTCCTAAATCACTTTTTACATGCTGGAGAATTTCTATAATTTATGAGTCTGGTATTATTGTCCAGAATATCCACTAAATAACCTTAAGATTCCTATTAATAATCCAGAATTATCCTTAGTTACTTATCTGAGTGTACATGTTTCTGACATGTTTGTGTATGACACCTTTTGCTCTGAAATCATATTGTAAAACGGAAGTTCTATTAGAATATGCCTTGTGTACCTGGCTGTGAGGGGCCCTCATCATCACCTCGCTGAATCTCCCCGGGAGCACCTGCCCCATAGTGGGAGAGGTACAACTGGGCTCTCTGCACCAAAGATCTGGTCACCCTCTTGAGTAGCTCAGTTTGATGTATTTAAAGTTGCTGAGGCGAAGTCATGTTCACCTGAAATTGTTTCAGAATTATTCTGACTGTGATCCCTGATTTTTTTTTTTATCAGTTTTCAAATTTTATTACTTTTAGTACTAGAAAAAATCCTGATTTCTCAATGTACTTTCTAGCTCCCCACCCCCAAATGTATAAGGAGCCAAAATTTCATGGATATCTGGTCCAAACTTCATACGCATTTATCCCATCTGCCCCTCCTCCCCGCTGATTTTTCTGTTTTAAATAGTTGAGTTGTATTTTTCTCTGAAAAATAAAGACCTAACCCTTCTAACATAAAAAAGTTTACTTTCTCATTCTAATAATTGCTTCAAGATTTTGTTTAAGAAAATTGAAATATTGAAATATAACATTCTGTAAGTTTAAGATCTATAGTGTGTTGAATTGATTCATTTATATATTGTAATATGACTTGGGGCCCAGTGCACGAATTCGTGCACCTTGAAAGTAACTATGGGCCACGAAGCTTTGGTGGGCACAAGGGTGGGTCTAAGTCCATCCTCCACTTTCCCACCAAGCCCCTCCTACCATGGCATCGGTTTCCTATCTGCAGGCAACCTTGCTCCTGCCACTGCCGCTCCCATGCACTGACTGTGCCAGCAGCAGTTGCAAGTGGGGCTGTTGCTGGCAGTGGGTGTGAGAGGTGGTGGCTGGACTGGATGCCCCTCAGGAGCAGGGGAAGATGGAGAATCCCTCAGGGATGATCGGGGCTGTCAGTGGCTGCTTGCACCTGCTGAGGGCACAGAGCGATCGGGACCGGTGGTGGGGCACCATCAGTTGGTGAGGTGGCGGCTCTGGCACTGGATGCAAGTGCAAGCAGAGGTCCTGGTGCCAGCAGCTGGTGCGAGTTTGGCCAGTGCTGGTAGCAGGTGTGAGTACCCAGTGGGACTGTGACGTGCGGGAACAAAAAATTTTCAGTAACCACCAGAATCTAGCCCCGATGACAGTGATAGGCAATCCTCCTTGGTCCGGAGTCCCTGCTCACTGGTTCCACAAATCCCACCACAGCCTACTCCGGCCATGTTCCTCGCTCTGCCGCCTGTGTCCAACGCCTGCCATGTTTCACATGTGCCCCCTGGTGGTCAGTGCATGTCATAGTGAGTGCTTGTTCGGTTGTTTGGTTGTTCCACTGTTCGGTCTGTTTGCATATTAGGATGTTATATATATAGACTAGAGGCCTGGTGCACGTAATTTGTACATGGGGTGGGGTCCCTCAGCCTGGCCTACACCCTCTCCAATCCGGGACCTCTCAGGGATGGCTGAATGCTGGTATAAACTGGCAGTTGGACATTCCTCTCATAATCGGGAACTGCTGGCTCCTAACTGCTTGTCTGCTTGCTTGCCTGATAACCCCTAACTACTCTGCCTGCTGGCCTGATGCACCTAACTGCTCCCTTGCTGACTTGATTGCCCCCTAACTATTCTCCTGCTGTCCTGATCGCCCCCTAACTGCTCTCCTGCTGGCCTGATTGCCCCTAACTGCCCTCCCCTGCCGGCCGGATCACCCCTAACTGCCTTTGCCACGGCCCCAGCCACCATGGCTTTGTCCGGAAGGACGTCTGGAAGATGTCTGGTCTAATTAGCATATTAACTTTTAATTTGTATAGATTACTACCTAAGATTAGTGACACCTCTATTAGGTCACATAATTATATTTTTATGTGTGAGGTAAGAACATTTAAGATCTAGTCTCTAGAAATTTTCAATTATATAAAGAATATTATTGGCTATCATCACTTTATGTGCTGAACTTAATCATCTTCGAGTTGCAAGTCTGTACCCTTGACCAACTTCTAATCCACTAATCTCTTTTTCACCAGTCCATGGTAATTACCATTATACTTCTGTATCTAGTGCGTTTTCCATTTTTAGATTTTACATACAAGTGATATCCTATATTATTTGTCTTTTTCAGTGTGCCTTATGTCACTTAACATAAATATCTATGTTGTCCTAAATGGTACAATTTCTTCCTTTTTTATGGCTGAATAATATTTTACTGTGTGTGTGTGTGTGTGTGTGTGTGTGTGTATTTCACATCTCTTAAGTTGTTTTCATTTATTGGCTCTTGTTTATAATGGTGCAATAAACAGAATTATGGATATATTTTTGATATTCTGTTTTTATTACTTTTAGAAGTATACCCTGAAGTGGATTTGTGGATCATATGGCAGCTCTATTTAACTTCTTAAAAAAGCTCCATACTGTTTTCATAGTGGTTGCACCAGTTTTACATTCCCACCAACAGTGCACAAGATTCTGTTATCTTGTAGATCACCAAGTTTCCTTAGCACAGCTATTTTGACTTTTTTATTGGGTGAATCATATATCTCTATGTCTGTATTAGTTTGCTGGAGGATTGTTGTACAATTTGGTGAACTAATGTTTCCTTGATTTTTCATGTACTTTGGAGGTTTTCATTGCTGTTTTTGTATTTGAATTAGCAATCTCTCATTTATGTTTACTACTTTCAGGGTAGAAATACTTTTGTTTGTGGATGGATAACAAATTTTTGTTGTTGAAGGAGGACAATAACAAGGGATGTCTCATGCTAACTTATACCAGATTGCTATTGTCATTCCTGAGGTATTAGGATTCACTCCCATGGCATGCTCTCCAGTATTATTGTAGCATTATGCTTTTCCTTTATTATAATACTTTTCACACTGTTTTCATTACTTGCTGATATGATCTCTTTCCAAGTAAAACATCTGGTGTGTGGGAGCAAAAATGGTATCTATACTGCTCCTCTGTTTATCCACCCCTTATCTTTGCACTGATTTAGTCACTTTAAAATTAGTTTTTGAATTAATGGCTGATATTTTTTATTTGTTGAATAACGAAGGCCTTAATTTAACTGACCCTATTTCCAAAGTCTCCCAAGTATAGTTCATTATTTTGTAATGATAGTGACATTCAAATTCTTCAAATAGTATAAAATATATACTATATCTCTGTCAGTGTGATCAGACTTTCTGAATGAAGAACACAGAATCATTCCTACTGAAAATGCAAAGCAGAACAAACAGGAATAGTTTTACCTTAGGCAGAGGCTTAGCAGGTTTGCAGTGAAGGCCTCCAACAAATTCAAAATTTGGCAAGAGTGGGTGAGGGAATTCAAAATCCCAATAGGTTCGAATAAGCCATATTTCAGCTTTCCCCATTAACTCAAATAATGTAATGGGTCTTCCTGGAAGGGAAAAAGAAAAAAAAAAAGTAGAGAAAATAAGAATATTATAATGTGAATATACCATTTTGTTTTCTTAAAAAATAGAAAAAGCTTGGAATAATGCAGCCAAAGATGTTTAATATATCTCTGGTTTGATAGTGCAAACATCTCTATATATAGAAGCCTAAGTGACCATTATGACCTGTTTGTCAACCGAAAAAATGGTTGACCAGTCCCTATGACGTGCACTGACTACCATGGGACAGATGCTCAATGAAGGAGTTGCCCCCTGGTGGTCAGTGCACTCCCTCAGCCAACATCCCATGGTCGGCCAACCTACCCAGTCCATTCCCTCGGATGGCCAGATGGTCAGTCTTCTCCCACAGCCAACCTCCTGTGGTTCCTCCCCCCAGCCAGCCAGTCCCGATCAGTCCTGATCTTTGACCAGACCAAGGGACCCCACCCATACACAAATTGGTGCTCTGGGCCTCTAGGATTTATATAATATACTCTAGTGCAGTGGTTGGCAAATTGCGGCTCTGAACCACGTGCGGCTCTTTGGCACCTTGAGTTTTTAGCAAAGGCCAACTTAGGAGTACCCTAGTTAAGTTAATAACAATGTACCTACCTATATAGTTTAAGTTTAAAAAATTTGGCTCTCAAAAGAAATTTCAATTGTTGTACTGTTGATATTTGGCTGTGTTTACTAATGAGTTTGCCAACCACTGCTCTAATATATTTAATATACACTCATTTTGTCTTTAATGAATTTTCATGCACTGGTCATGGGTCCTTCAGCCTAGCCTGCCCCCTGTCACAGTCCAGGAGCCCTCAGGCGCAGGAAGCAACCTGGCGATCAGAGGAAGGTGATGCCCCATCACACCTCTGCTGCTGCCACTGCCGGCAGTGCAAGCCTTGGCCTGTCCTGGTTACCTGCGCCTCGGGTGGCCTTGGGTGGCTGGGGAGCTGAGGGGACTGGGGACTCCGAAGGCAGGTGCGCAAAGTGGCTGGGCCTGCCTGGGGGCCCTGGCGGGGCTGAGGGGACTGGGCGCCACCATCATTGAGGGCGTAGCAGTCAATTAGCATATCCCCTCCTTACTGGTTGTGGGTGCCACCATCTTTGAGGGCGGGACAGCCAATTAGTATATTCCCTCCTTACTGGTTGTGGGTGCCACCATCTTTGAGGGCAGGGCAGTCAATTAGCATATTCCCTCCTTATTTGCTGTGGACACCACCATCTTTGTGATGGCGTGAGGGTCAGTTAGCATATTGCCTCTTTATTAGATAGGATGTTTTTATATTATGATTTTCATAGGTATTAAAAATATATATAAAATTTAACAGTTTTTCTTCTCTAACATCACATCAGGACTTTCACAATCATAGAAAATGGTTAAATCTAAGCCACTATCAAATTAAACATGCATTTGCTTACTCAGTAAAGCTGCAGAAGTAATAGATGCAAATGTAAACAATGATTTCAATTCCTCAATCAATTAAATCTACCATATCCACGGAAACACTTTTGCCTAGATTATTTAGTCTAGTTTCTGCAATTTAGCAAGCTATTCTTCCCTTTATCTTAGATTTCCCCAAAACTGAGGTTTTCACAGTATAGCTCAATTCCTGGTACTATAATTACATTTGGTTTAATTTAGGAGCCTGATAATGCTTGTGCATTAATAAAAACATTTATAAATACCAGCTGGAATATTTTCATAATGGTAATAGACGTGCTCACTCTTAAATTTTTGACTCATTTTGTTTTTAGTGAAGGAAGACTTTTCATAAAATGTAGTTTACTGACTTATGTGTCCACCCATCAACGAAAATTTTAGTGTTTAAGCAAATGAGTTGTAAGTGCTTAGTGAAGGAATGTGAAGTCATTAGAAACCTCAAATTATAGGTTCCTTATTCTGGGACAGAGCACTCTCTGTCTCTAGTGTGAAAGAACCCTTCAGGTAATATGGTAAAATAGTTCAGTGTTTAAATCAATCTAAACTACACAAGAGGAAGCAATTCCTCAATGACTTTATAATTTAAGCATTTCCATAATATTTGTGAGAATGAAAGATCAGTTTATAAAGTTATTTTATCATGCTATCTAATAAAAGAGTGCAAGACACAAGGCGGCTGACCCCATGTGGTCAAAGATGGCTGCCCCGATGTGGACAGAAGATGGCTGCCACAAGATGGCCTGCAGGAGAGGGCAGTTGTGGGCAGTTAGGGGTGAACAGGCCAGCAGAGGAGGGCAGTTGGGGGAGACCAGGCCAGCAAGGGAGGGCAGTTTGGGGGGACCCAGGCCTGCAGGGGAGGGCAGTTGGGGGCGATCAGACAAGCAGAGAGGGCAGTTAGGTGTGACCAGGCCGGCAGAGGAGGGCAGTTGGGGGAGACCAGTTCAGCAGGGGAGGGCAGTTGTGGGGACCAGGACTGCAAGGGAGGGCAGTTGGGGGGGCACACTGCAGGGAAGAGCAGTTGGTAGGGACCAGGCCTGCAGTGGAGGACAGTTGGGGGGACCCAGGCCTGCAAGGGAGGGCAGTTGGAGGGGACCAGGCCTACAGAGGAGGGCAGTTGTGTGTGATCAGACCAGCAGGGAGGGCAGTTAGGGGTGACTGAGCCGGCAGAGGAGGGAAGTTGGGGGAGACCAGGTCTGCAGGGGAGGGCAGTTGTGGGAGATCAGGCCCGGAGGGTGGGCAGTTAGGGGGGGACCGGGCCAGCTTAGGAGGGCATTTTGGGGAGACAAGGCCAGCAGGAGAGGGCATTTGGGGGTACCAGGTCTACAGGGGAGGACAGGTCTAGAGGGCATTTGTAGACCAGGTCTAGAGGGCATTTGGGTACCAGGTCTAGAGGGCATTTGTAGACCAGGTCTGCAGGGGAGGACAGTTTGGGGGTACCCAGGCCTGCAGGAGAGGGCAGTTGGGGGGGGACCAAGCCAGAAGGGGAGAGCAGTTAGGGGTGACTGGGCCAGCATGGGAGGGCAGTTGGGGGCTATCGGTCCAGCTGGGGAGCAGTTAAGCATCGACCAGGCTGCCAGGGGAGTGGTAATGGGTGATCAGGCTGACAGGCAAAAGCAGTTAGGGGTAATCAGGCAGAGGCAGGCGAGTGGTTGGGAGCCAGCAGTCCTGGATTGTGAGAGGTATGTCCAACCGCCCATGGTCAGACATCCCAAACGGGTGGTCAGACATCCCTCAAAGGGTCACAGATTGGAGAGGGTGCAGGCTGGGCTGAGGGACCCCCCACCCTGTGCATGAATTTCATGCACTGGGCCTCTATTTGTACTTATAAAAGACAAATTTCTCTGAATTAATATTTATACTAACCCACCTTTTAGAGCACTAAGAAAGTTAGGTTATCATGATACCAAGTAAGGAAATGACTTACCTAGTGCTTTGCTGCAAAGCTGATCCCACTTCTCACTAAATGCTTGGAACCAGAAATCAAAATAGAGTACATACATCATATTTTTTACTCGCTCCATGAATGTCATTTGATCACTTAATTCTGACAAGACAACAGGTACGTAGGATGGAGGTAATGGAAGTCCTCCACTATACCTTTCAATTGTATAGCCAACAGAGAAGCGGAGACTGTACACAAAAGGTATTTTAAGTAGCTCAGCCAGCAGCTCACCACAGGGTCCAGCGGGGTCTGCAAGAACGACATCAAACCTTGATACCTGTAGTTTGGTCATAAGTTTCTTGTTCAAAACTACATCTTTACAAAATGTTTGAACAAAATCAGTATATTCCCAAATGATATCTTGCAGTAATGAAAAATAAGTCCAAAATGTATATTTTGGCATATATGTCCACTTAGAGATTAGCCGCATGAAAAGATCTTCAAAATGATCTTTTGTTAAAGATGTAGGAAATATCTCAAATTGAATAGTGGATGGTTTATTGGGATCAACAAGAATTGAGGCTGAAGATGTCAGAACAGTCACTTCATGACCTCTCTGCACAAGTGCATCCAGGATTGTCTTCATGTTGATCCAATGGCTGTATTCTGTGGGCCACACCAGCACCTTCCCACAGCTCCCAGGGCTGAAGTGACATCTCAGCTGTAGCAGCAGCAGAACTGAAATCCACTTCCTAGGCATCCTGGTGGAACACAGGCTTCTTTTCAAATTGCTGATCCCTTTCCCATGGCTCATGCTTATGTCCAAAGGGACATCAATTAGGAAGTTAAAATATAACTTCTACACCCAAAGTAAATACAGTTGATGAACAGTCAGCATTTTATGGCAAGTCAAAGAATTATAAAGTAATGACCTTATTTTTAATACAAATCTATGTAATATCTAAAAGTGCTATCATTCAGCTGCATCAACTTTGCAGTTTTCCTGTGATTTTTTAATTTATTATAGATGAATGTCATAATTATAGGAAGTTAGAGGCAATTGTGTCTCTAATCACTTTTCGTGAAGAGAGATAAAGCTATTACACAGCTGACAAAGAATTACATGGATGACAGTTCTAGAGTTTTTATTTTATTTATTTATTTATTAAATTTCTCTTTATTGCTCAAAGTTTTACTGGTGTCTGCTTCTTCCCTCCCTCCCCCCCCATTGATTACCTCCTCCCCATACCTGCCACTCCTAAGCCTTTACCATGCTACTGTCTTTCATATAAATTCCCCCATTAATCTCTATCCCCCAACACACACTATCCACCCCCACCTTCCCTCTGAAATTCATCAATCTGTTCATGGTTTTGTCTCTGAATCTATTTTGTTCATCCGTTTATTTTGTTTATTAGATTCTACAAATGAGTAGGTCATGTGATACTTATCTTTTTCTAACTGGCTTATTTTGATTAGCATAATACTCTCCAGGTCCATCCATGCTGTTGCAAATGGAAAGAGTTCCTTCATTTTTACTGCCGTGTAGTATTCCATTGTATAAATGTACCACAGTTTTTGTTATCCACTCATCAGCTAATGGGCACTTGGGCTGTTTCTAAATCCTAACTATTATTAGTTGTGCTTCTATGAACATAGGGGTGCATATATCCTTTCTGATTGGTGTTTCTGGTTTCTTAGGATATATTCCTGGAAATGGAATCATGGAGTCAAATGACAGTTCCATTCTTTTTTTAGGAAAATCCATACTGTTTTCCATAATGGCTGCACCAGCCTACATTCCCACCAGAGGTGTACTAGGGTCCACTTTTCTCCACATCCTCACTAGCACTTGTTTGTTGCCCTGTGGCTGCTGGGAGCAGGTAGCTCCTCTCTGGTAAAATTTCCATTTCAGTTTGGATGCATACAAACAACCAAATGTAGTATTCCTGACTACTGCTTTTCCATGTCTCACTGCACTGCTTCCAACGCCAGCCTCTCTGTAGGCACCTCAAGTCTGTACCTCCTTCTTGCACCAAAGCCTCAGGTGAGTAGTTGCAAATGAAAACTCATATGCTCTGGGTTTAGAAAAAAATAAGTTGTGTGAGTCTGAAAAGATGGCTACCAGCAAGAAGGTCTGGAGGGAGAGTGTGTGAGAGAGTGAGGGAGTGATAGAGGAGTGTGTGTGGACCTGTGTGGGTGTGTGTGTTAGTGAAAAAGGGATAGTTAGATCCTGCAGGTCTTCCAAAGGGCTGCCAATCAGGGCAGTCTTAGATGGAAAACCCCACTGCCACTGTAAACACTATGGGGAGGACACCAGTGGCACAGAGACCATGCCATCTTGAGGAACAGAACTTCTTGGGACTAGGATCCTAACCTCGCCACCACCCAGTCTGCAAACTGGGACCCTATAGCCACTCAGGTAAAAGACCTGTGACCACAGCTGCAGAATCACGGACACCAAGACTCCAGGCACCCCGGCCACAGTTTTCTGTGAGTCACAAACCCAATCCCCCTCCCCACTGGCCCCATGGTATTGGCATAGGAACTACCAGACCCTCTCCCCACAAACAGGCTTTCTGCCCACACACAGCAGTGGCAGTTCTACCTGAATTTGAGCCTTAGTGTGCGGACATGGGAAGTTTGTTTACCTTGCCCAGGCTCTGTGCCCAGGCAGGGAGACTGTGCTGAATTTGAGCCTAGGTGCGCAACCTTGGGGAGATTTTTTGTGTGTGTGACCAGATCCCGTGCCCACGTGGGGAGACAGTGCTAAATTTGAGCCTGGGGTCGCAAATTCGGGGAGTTTGTTTCCCACGACCAGACCCTGCACCCAAACAGGGAGACTGCACTGAATTTGAACCTGGACGTGCAAACTCGGGGAGTCTGTTTCTCGCAATCAGGCTCAGTGCACAGGCAGGGAGGCTGTCCTGAATTTGAGCCTCGGTGCACAACCTTGGGAAGATTTTTTTCCGTGACCAGATCCCGCACCCACACAGGGAGACAGTGCTGAAATTGAGACTCGGGGCGTAAACCCAGGGAGTTTGTTTCCCATGACCAGACCCTGCACCCAAGCAAGGAGGCTGCACTGAATTTGAACTTGGACATACGAACTCGGGGAGTTTGTCTCCATGACCAGACCCCGTGCCCACACAGTGAGGCAGTGCTAAATTTGAGACAGGGTGCATGGACATGGGGAGTTTGTCTCCTGTAGTGCACACCCATGTGACCAGAACCCACACCCACACTGGGTGGCAGCGCCACCTGACTTTGATTCAGGGCAAGTGCACATGGAAGGATGTTTTCCGCAGGGCAAGAGTGGACCTCCTGCCAAACACAGTGTGAATATGCAACTTGGTCTCCCAAGCAGATAGAGGACCCCGAATCTCCACACAAGAGGCAGCAATGAGCACCAGTGACTAGACTCTTTTTCTCATTGCATGTGCCAGGGATCCATGATTCCCAGTGCATTCACCCTAAGAGTCAGCGACTCCAACTCTTGGCGCATGCGCACTCAAGAACCCTGATTCTCAGCACATGGCCACACCAAGTAACAGAGACTCTGATACTCAATTCTTGGCGCAGACACATGGAGCCTCTGACTCCTAACATGCACTAGGGGACTTTGATTTTTGGCACATGCCAGTGGGAGCTCTGTTTCATTGTGGCTCAGACATGATACCTGATTCTAATTGCACACATGAAGCCACTCTAAGCGCCTGTGATTCTGACCCAGGGCGAGCGTGGCTCCCACCAACCCACAACAGCCACATGTCTTGGTGTCAGAGCTCTACAGTGACACCCAGGGGGTGCAAAGCCCCCAGTTCACACAGCCCAGGCCCCTGAAACTAGACATTTGAACCTTCTGGTGATAGTCAGAATGGGGAGACAACGAAGCAATCCCCAGAGGAAAGAAAAGGAGGATTCGCCAAGAAAGGAAATAGGTGAAACAGAAGCATGCAACATGACAGAAAAAGAATTCAGAGTAATGGTCATACAGTTCATACACCAGATGGATGAGAAAATAAGGAAGAAATGAAAAGTGATATAGCTACAATCAAAAATACTATGGAAGGTTTCAACAGTAGACTAGAAGAAGCAGAGGACCGAATTAGTGAGTTAGAAGATGAAGTACAGAAACAAGCCCAATCTAAACAGCAACTGGAGAAAAAATTAAAAAGCAGTAGGAGAGCCTAAAGGAGCTTTGGAACAATGCAAAATGAAGTAACATATGTATAATAGGGTTGTGAGAAGGACAAGAAGAGCAGCAATGATTAGAAAATTTATTTGAAGAAATAATGACAGAAAACTTCCCTGATATGGGGAAGAAAAAAGTTACACAAGTACAGAGAGTCTCAAGCAAGATGAATCCAAAAAGACCCACACCAAGACACGTCATAATTTCAATGGCAAAAGTTAATGACAAAGAGAGAATCTGAAAAGCTGCAAGGGAAAGACAGAGAGTTACCTACAAAGGATCCCCATTAGATTATCAAATGATTACTCAACAGAAACACATTAAGCTAGAAGGGAATGGAAGGAGTTATACAAAGTGTTGCAAAGCAAAGGACTGAATCCAAGAATACTCTATCCAGCAAGGTTATCATTCAAAATTGAAGGGGAAATAAGCATCTTCACAGACAAAAAAATGCTAAGGGAGTTTATCACTACCAAACCAGCAATGCAAGAAATGCTAAAGGGACTGGTGTAAAAAGAAGAAATAAAAAGATAAGAAGGAACACAGACACAAAAAATAAAAATGGCTACAAATAAGTAGCCATGGAATATACATTCTTCTCAAGTGCACATGGGACATTTTAAAAAATAGACCACATATTGGATCACAAACAAAGTCTCCCCAAATTAAAAAAGATTGAAATCATACCAAGCATTTTCTCAGACCACAATGGCATAATATTAGAAATAAACTACAATAAAACCATTCCAAAAAATACAAACACTTGGAAGCTGAATAGCATGCTATTAAACAATGATTGGGTTAACAATGATATCAAAGAAGAAATTAAAAACATCTTGGAGACTAATTACAATAAAAACGCAACAATGCAAATACTATGGGACACAATGAAAGCAATCCTTGGAGGAAAGTTTATAGCTATACAGTCCTACCTCAAAAAACAAGAAAAAATGGTAATAAATCATCTAATTCAACAACTCAAAGACTTAGAAACAGAGCAACAAGAAAAGCCCACAGTGAGCAGAAAGAAATTATAAAGATCAGAGCAGAAATGAATGACATAGAGACCAAAACAACAATACAAAAGATCAATAAAACCAAGAGCTGGTTCTTTGAAAGGATAAACAAAATTGATGTTTTGTTTAGCCAGGCTCACCAAGAAGCAAAGAGAGAGGACCCAAATAAACAAAATCAGAAATGAAAGAGGAGAGATAACAACAGAGCCCACAGAAATACAAAGGATTATTAAAAAATACTATCAACAACTCTATTCTAACAAACTAGACAACCTGGAGGAAATAGACACATTCCTAGAAAAATACAACCTTCCAAAACTTAGGAAGATACTAAAAATCTCAGTAGGCTGATAACTATGGAAGAAATTGAAGCAGTCATCAAAAAGCTTCCAGCAAACAAAAGCCCGGGGCCAGATGGCTTCACAGGACAGTTTTACCAAACATCCAAGGAAGAACTAAAACCTATCCTCCTCAGACTATTCCAGAAAACTCAAGAGGAAGGAACACTTCCAAGCTCCTCTATGAAGCCAGCATCACCCTAATACCAAAACAGGATAAAGATAACATAATGAAAGAGAATTACAGGCCAATATCCCTCGTGAACATAGATGCCAAAATCCTCAACAAAATTCTAACAAACCGGATCCAACAGTACATCAGAAAGATCATACACCATGACCAAGCAGGATTTATCCCAGGTTTGAAAGGATGGAATATCAATATCCGCAACTCAATAAACGTGATACATCACATAAACAAATTGAGGGAGAACAATCACATAGTCATATGAATTGACGTAGAAAAAGCATTTCACAAAATCCAACACCCTTTCTTGATAAAAACTCTCAGAAAGCTGGGAATAGAAGGATCATACCTCAACATAATAAAAGCCATATATGACAAACCCACAGCCAACATCATACTCAATGGGCAAAACCTAAAACCATTTCCCCTAAGAACAGGAACAAGACAGGGATGCCCACTCTCACCACTCCTGTTCAACATAGTACTGGAAGTACAAGCCATTGTGATCAGACAAGAAGAAGAAATAAAAGGCATCCAAATTGAAAAGAGGAAGTAAAACTGTCCTTGTTTGCAGATGACATGATACTGTACATGGAAAACCCTAAAGACTCCATCAAAAAATTACTAGATTTAATAAATGAATTCAGCAATGTAGCAGGATACAAAATTAATGCCAAGAAATATATGGCATTTCTATACACAAATAGTGAACTTAAAGAAAGAGAGACTAAAAAAGCAATCCCATTTACCATCGCCCCCCCCAAAAAAAAACACACAATTAAGATACCTAGGAATAAACTTAACAAAGGAGGTAAAAGACTTGTATGCGAAAAACTACAGAACACTGAAAAAAGAGAGGAAATCATAAACAGATGGAAGAACATATTGTATTCATGGATTGGTAGAATCAACATCATCAAAATGTCCTTACTACCAAAAGCAATCTATAGATTCAATGCAATTCCCATTAAAATACTAATGGCATATTTCACAGACCTAGAACGAACTCTCCAAAAATTCATCTGGAATAAAAAAAGACCCTGAATAGCTGCAGCAATCCTGAGAAAGAAGAACAAAGTAGGTGGGATCTCAATACCAGATATCAAGCTGTATTACAAAGCCACTGTTCTTAAAATAGCCTGGTATTGGCACAAGAACAGACATATAGATCAATGGAATAGAATAGAGAACCCAGAAATCAACCCAAACCACTATGCCCAATTAATATTTGACAAAGGAGGCAAGAGCATACAATGGAGTCAAGACAGTCTCTTCAATAAATGGTGTTGGGAAAATTGGACAGATACTTGCAAAAAAAAAAAAAAAAAAGGAACTAGACCACCAACTTACACCATACACAAAAATAAACTCAAAATGGATAAAGGACTAAAACATAAGATGGGAAACCATAAAAATACTAGAGGAATCCACAGGCAGCAAAATCTCAGACATATGCCGAAGGAATTTCTTCACTGATACTGATCCTAGAGCAATGGAAACTAAAGAGAAAATAAACAAATGGGACTACATTAAAATAAAAAGCTTTTCAGAAACCAAGATGGAGGCATAGGTAAACACCTAAACTGCTGCCTCGCACAACAATTTCAAATCTACAACTAAAAGGCAGAACGGACATCATCCAGAACCACAGGAAAGCTGGCTAGTGGAAATTCTACAACTAGAAGAAAAGAGGAAAGCACACGGAGAATCAGAGGAGCTGCAAAGTTCTGAGGTACAGAGACATGTGCAGAGAGGAAGGGCGGCCGAGTGCCTGGCTGGCTTTCTCTGGCAGGATAGGGAAGTAAGCTCCCGACTGCACTGAACCCCAGTTCTGGGCAAAACCCCATGGACCCAAGCTCATATGGGGGGAGTCTGGACTGTCAGGTAGAGAGAAAGGCACACGGAGACTTGGAGACTCAGGGAAGCCGCAGAGGTCGGGGGTCTGGAGGCTCGCACGTCTGCTCGTGAGTACGCGCAAAGAAGACTGCTGAGGTTGCCACTAGCTCTCCCTAGAGGAAGGGAGTCAGAAGCTCCTGACTGCACTGAACCCCAGTTCCTACTGCACTGAACCCCAGTTCTGAGCGAGCCTGGGGAAATCTGGACTGTCAGGTGGATCTCGGGAGCCACGGAAGGCAGAGGTCTGGAGGCATGCGCACAAGGGCAGGGCTGATGGGAAGCCAAGACTGTCTGCTCAGCCCTGAGACTCTGCCCCATCCAAGCTGAGCATAGAGGCTTTTGCACTTTTGCAATCTGGTCCTATAAGGCTGTCTCCAGCACAGGTCTCATGGCATAGACACAGCTGATACACATAGCCTGTTGGCCTGGAGGTCAATTCCTCCCAGTGATACCAACAACAATCAAGACTTAAGTACAACAAGGCTGTACACACAGACCATAAAGGGGTGCACCAAGAGTGTCCACTTCAGGTGACTGGGGAGGCCGACCCACTGGGCCATATAGGAAACCTAGCACACAAAGCTACCCTACCAACTCAGGGAAGCAGCAAAAATGCAGAGACAATGTAACAGATCACAAACGAAAGAAATGGAGGAAAACAAATGACTGGATATAGAATTCAAAAACACGGTTATAAGGTTTTTCAAGAATTTCCTAGAAAATGCCAATAAATTTAGCCAGACCCTTGAGATTATGAAAAAGGACCAACTAGAAATTAAACATACACTGACTGAAATAAAAAATACTATACAGAGACCCAACAGCAGACTAGAGGAACGCAAGAATCAAGTCAAAGATTTGAAATACAAAGAAGCAAAAAACGCTCAACTGGAAAAGCAAAAGGAAAAAGGAATCCAAAAAGTTGAAGATAGTGTAAGAAACCTCTGGGACAACATCAAGCATACCAACATCAGAATTATGGGGGTGCCAGAAGAAAAGAGAGAGCAAGATACTGAAAACCTATTAGAAGAAATAATGACTGAAAACTTCCCCCACCTGGTGAAAGAAATAGACTTACAAGTCCAGGAAGCAGAACCCCAAACAAAAGGAATTCAAAGAGGACCACACCAAGACACATCATAATTAAAATGCCAAGAGCAAAACAAAAAGAGAGAGTATTAAAAGCAGCAAGAGAAAGACAGTTAATTACTTACAAGAGAGCACCCATACAATTATCAGCTGATTTCTCAACAGAAACTATGCAGGCCAGACAGGAGTGGCAAGAAATATTCAAAGTGATGAATAGCAAGAACCTACAATCAAGATTACTCTACCCAGCAAAGTTATCATGTAGAATTGAAGGTCAGATAAAGAGTTTCACAGATAAGAAAAAGCTAAAGGAGTTTACCACCAAACCAGTATTATATGAAATGCTGAAAGGTATTCTTTAAAAGGAGGAAGAAGAAAAAAGTAAAGATAAAAATTATGAACAACAAATACATATCTATCAACAAGTGAACCCAAAAATCAAGTGAATTAAAAATCTGAGGAACAGAATAAACTGGTGAATATAATAGAATCGGGGGCATAGAAATAGAGTGGACTGATAATTTACAGGGGTAAAAGGATTTGGGGGGTACAGGAAGAGACTGGACAAAAATTGTACACCTATGGATGAGGACAGTGGGGGGGAGGTAAGGGCAGAGGGTGGGGTGGGAACCGGGTAGAGGGGAGCTATGCAGGAAAAAGGAGAAACTATTGTAATAATCTGAACAATAAATGTTTATTAAATTAAAAAAAAAATCTTTGCACAGCAAAGGAAACCATCAACAAAACAAGAAAGCCCACTACGTGGGAGAACATACTTGCCAATGTTATCACCAATAAGGGTTTAATCTCCAACATTTACATGGAAATCATACAACTCAACAAAAGGAAGATAAACACTCCAATAAAAAAATTGGCAATGGACCTAAATAGAAACTTTTTTAAAAAATTTATTTTATTTTATTTTTTAAAAATTAATTAATTAATTAATTTTTTTATTGAGGTATTATATGTGTACATATCTTACCATTGCCCCCCCCCCACACCCATACAGAGTTTTGCGTCCATTGGTTATGCTTATATGCATGCATACAAGTCCTTCGTTTGATTTCTTATCTCCCCCACCTCTCCCTAACCTTCTTGCTGTAATTTGACAGTCTGTTTGATGCTTTACTGTCTCTGTATCTATCTTTTTGTTTTTCAGTTTATAATGTTCTTTATTATCCATAAATGAGTGAGATCATGTGGTATTTTTCTTTCATTGACTGGTTTATTTCACTTAGCATAATGTTCTCCAATTCCATCCAGGTTGCTGCAAATGATGAGAATTCCTTCTTTTTTATGGCAGCATAGTATTCCATTGTGTAGATGTACCACAGTTTTCTGATCCAGTCATCTGCTGACGGGCACCTAGGCTGTTTCCAAATCTTAGCTATTGTAAATTATGCTGCTATGAACATAGGGGTGCATATATCCTGTCTTATTGGTGTTCCCAGTTTCTTCGGATATATTCCTAGGAGTGGGATTACTGGGTCAAATGGGAGTTCCATTTTTACTTTTTTGAGGAAACTCCATACTGTTCTTCACAGTGGCTGCACCAGTCTGCATTCCCACCAGCAGTGCACGAGGGTTCCTTTTTCTCCGCATCCTCGCCAACACTTGTCGTTTGTTGATTTGTTGATGATAGCCATTCTGACAGGTTTGAGATGGTACCGCATTGTTGTTTTGATTTGCATCTCTCAGATAATAAGTGACTTTGAGCATGTTTTCATCTGTCTCTTGGCCTTCCTTCTGTCTTCTTTTGAAAATATTCTATTTAGGTCCGTTGCCCATTTTTTTATTGGATCATTTATCTTCCTTTTATTAAATTGCCTAAGCTGCCTGTAGATGTTGGAGATTAAACCTTTATCAGTGATAGCATTTGCAAATATGTTCTCCCATAGAGTGGGCTTTCTTGTTGTTTTGTTGATGGTTTCTTTTGCTGTAAAAAAGCTTTGTATTTTGATGTAGTCCCATTTGTTAATTTTCTCTTTAGCTTCCATTGCCCCAGGGGCAGTGTCAGTGAAGAAGTTCTTTTGACATATGTCTGAGATTTTGTTGCCTGTGGACTCCTCTAGTATTTTTATGGTTTCCTGTCTTATGTTTAAGTCCTGTATCCATTTTGAATTTATTTTTGTGTATGGTGTAAGTTGGTGATCTAGCTTCATTTTTTTGCATGTATCTGTCCAATTTTCCCAACACCATTTATTGAAGAGACTGTCTTTATTTCATTGTATGTTCATGCCTCCTTTGTCAAATATTAATTGAGCATAGTGGTTTGGGTCGATATCTGGATTCTCTATTCTGTTCCATTGATCTATATGTCTGTTCTTGTGCCAGTACCCGGCTGTTTTGAGAACAGTGGCTTTGTAATACAGCTTGATATCTGGTATTGAGATCCCTCCTACTTTATTCTTCTTTCTCAGGATTGCTGTGGCTATTCGGGGTCTTTTTTTATTCCAGATGAATTTTTGGAGAGTTCTTTCTAGGTCTGTGAAATATGCTGTTGGTATTTTGATGGGGAGTGCATTGAATCTGTAGATTGCTTTGGGTAGTATGGATATTTTAATGATGTTGATTCTACCAATCCATGAACATGGTATGTTCTTCCATCTGTTTACGTCTTCCTCTATCTCTTTTTTCAGTGTTGTGTAGTTTTCCGCGTATAGGTCTTTTACCTCCTTAGTTAAGTTTATTCCTAGGTATCTTAATTTTTTTGGTGTGATTGTAAATGGGATTGCTTTTTTAGTCTCTCTTTCTATAAGTTCATTATTGGTGTATAGAAATGCCATAGATTTCTTGGCGTTATTTTGTATCCTGCTACATTGCCGAATTCATTTATTAAGTCTATTAGTTTTTTGATGGAATCTTTTGGGTTTTTTATGTACAATATCATGTCATCTGCAAATAAGGACAGCTTCACTTCTTCTTTTCCAATTTGGATGCCTCTTATTTCTTGTTCTTGTCTAATTGCAATAGCTAATACTTCCAGTACTATGTCAAACAGGAGTGGTGAGAGTGGGCATCCCTGTCTTGTTCCTGTTCTTAGGGGAAATGGTTTTAGTTTTTGCCCATTGAGTATGATGTTTGCTGTGGGTTTATCATATATAGCTTTTATTATGTTGAGGTATGATCCTTCTATTCCCACCTTGTTGAGAGTTTTTATCAAGAAAGGGTGTTGGATTTTGTCAAATGCTTTTTCTGCATCTATTGATATGACTATGTGATTTTTATCTCTCAATTTGTTTATGTGATGTATCATGTTTATTGATTTGCGGATATTGTACCATCCTTGCATTCCTGGGATAAATCCTACTTGGTCATGGTGTATGATCTTTCTGATGTACTGCTGGAGCCGATTTGCTAGAATTTTGTTGAGGATTTTGGCATCTATGTTCATGAGGGATATTGGTCTGTAATTCTCTTTCATTGTGTTGTCTTTATCTGGTTTTGGTATTAGGGTGATGCTGGCTTCATAGAAGGAGCCTGGAAGTGTACCTTCCTCTTGAATTTTTTGGAATAGTCTGAGGAGGATAGGTTTTAGTTCTTCTTTGAATGTTTGGTAAAACTCTCCTGTGAAGCCGTCTGGCCCCGGGCTTTTGTTTGCCGGAAGCTTTTTGATGACTGCTTCAATTTCTTCCATAGTTACTGGCTTGTTGAGCTGTTTAGATTCTTCCTGATTGAGTTTTGGAAGGTTGTATTTTTCTAGGAATATGTCCATTTCCTCCAGGTTGTCCAGTTTGTTGGAATAGAGTTGTTCGTAGTATTTTGTAACAATCCTTTGTATCTCAGCGGGGTCTGTTGTTATTTCACCTCTTTCATTTCTGATTTTGTTTATTTGGGTCCTCTCTCTTTGCTTCTTGGTGAGCCTGGCTAGAGGTTCATCAATCTTGTTTATCCTTTCAAAGAACCAGCTCTTGGTTTTGTTGATCTTTTGTATTGTTTCTTTGGTCTCTACGTCGTTTATCTCCGCTCTGATCTTTATTATTTCTTTCCTTCTGCTTACACTGGGCTTTTCTTGTTGCTCTCTAACTCTTTGAGTTGTTGGGTTAGGTAATTTATTACCATTGTTTCTTGTTTTTTGCAATAGGCTTGTAGAGCTATGAACTTCCCTCTCACGACTGCTTTTGCTGTGTCCCATAGATTTTGGATTGTTGTGTTTTCATTGTCATTTGTTGCCATGATGTTTTTTATTTCTTCCTTGATGTCTTTGGTAACCCAGTCATTGTTTAATATCATGCTGTTTAGTCTCCATGTGTTTGATTTCTTTGGGTTGTTTTTATTGTAGTTGATTTCCAGTTTTATGCCATTGTGATCTGAGAAGATACTTGATATGATTTCTGTCTTCTTGAATTTGGAGAGACTTTGCCTATGTCCTAAGTTATGATCTATCTTTGAAAATGACCCATGTGCACTTGAGAAGAATGTATATTCTGTGGCTTTGGGGTGAAATGTTCTGAAGATGTCGATTAATTCCATCTGGTCTAGTGAGTCATTTAGGATTGATGTTTCTTTGCTGATTTTTTGTTTAGAGGATTTATCCAATGGTGATAGTGGGGTATTGAAGTCTCCTACTATGATTGTATTGCTGTCAATCTCTCCTTTGATATCTTCCAGGAATTTTTTTATGTATTTTGGTGCTCTTGTATTGGGTGCATATATGTTTACCAGAGTTATTTCTTCTTGTTGGATTGCCCCCTTTAGAATTATGAAGTGACCTTCATTATCTCTTGTTATGTCCTTCACTTTGAGGTCTAATTTGTCAGATATAAGTATTGCTACCCCAGCTTTTTTTTCATTCCCATTCGCCTGGAAAACCTTTTTCCATCCCTTTACTCTTAGTCTGTATGCGTCCTTTTTTCTGAGGTGAGTTTCCTGTAGACAGCAGCTATATGGGTTTTGTTTTCTTATCCAATCTGTTACCCTGTGTCTTTTGATTGGGGCATTCAGTCCGTTTACATTTAATGATATTATTGATAGGTACTTATTTGTCGCCATTTTTATTCTATACCCCTGTGTTCCTTCTTTGCTTCCTATTTCTTTTTTTTCTTTTTTTTTACAGCAGATCCTTTAGCATTTCTTGTATTGCTGGTTTAGTGGTGATAAACTCCGTTAGTCCTTTTTTGTCTGTGAAGCTCCTGATTTCACCTTCAATTTTGATTGATAGCCTTGCTGGGTACAGTATTCTTGGATTGAGACCCTTCCTTTGCATGACTTTGTATATTTCATTCCATTCCCTTCTGGCCTGATGAGTTTCTGTTGAGAAATCAGTTGCTAGTCTGAGGGTGGTTCCTTTGTATGTAACTGTCTGTCTCTCTTTGGCCGCTTTTAAGATTCTTTGTCATTGGTGTTTGCCAACTTAATTATAATGTGCCTTGGCGTCAGTCTTTTGGGGTTCATTTTGCTTGGAACTCTGTGAGCTTCTTGGATTTGTGTGGGTTTTCTCTTTCCTATATCAGGGAAGTTTTCTGTTATTATTTCTTCAAACAGGTTTTCTATTCCTTGCTCAGTTTCCTTTCCTTCTGGTACCCCTATTATCCTGATGTTGTTTTGTTTCGTGTTGTCCCGAAGTTCCCTTAGGCTTTCCTCATGCTTTCTAATTTTTGTTTCTAGAAGCTGTTGTACTTGGGTATTTTTTTCCATCTTGTCGTCTAGCTCACTTATGCGGTCCTCTGCTTCTTCTAGTCTACTCTTGATGCTTTCTATTTAGTTCTTTACATTAGCGATGTCATTTTTCATTGCTTCTTGGTTCTTCTTCATTTCCTCTTGGTTCTTACTCATATTGTAGAATTTGTCTTCCATCCTGTTCAGCCACCTTATGACCATTTCTCTGAATTCTTTCTCTGATAGGTTGTTTGCCTCTAATTTGTTTACTTCCTTTTCTGGTGATGCCTGCTTTTCTTTCCTATGGGGGCTATTTCTTTGTCTCCCCATGGTCTCTCTTCTCCGGATGTCTGGTTATGTAGTTCTCTCTCTCCGGGGTTGATTTAAAGGTACAAAATGTAACACAACCAGGCACAACACACAAGGCACTGAACAGAATTGTATTCACGATATTAATAATCTCCAATAAAGGTGACCACCAGAGAAAGAAAAATTAGGGAATAGGAGAGGAAGAGGAAGAGTAAAAAGAAAGAACAACAACAACAAAAAAGTGTGAATCTGAACTTGGGAAAAGGGAAGAAAAAAACGAAAAGAAAAAAAAGTAAGAGAGACAAGAATGATACTAACAGAGAAAAGGAGAACAAACTATATATATGGGGAGTAAACTCCAATAGAACAACCACTAATCCCAGCAAATTCCAGCAACATGAGCCTGGAGATTCTAAATAGAAATTTTTGAAAGGAGACAGAAGGAAGGCCAAGAAACATATGAAGACATGCTCAAAGTCACTATCCATCTGAGAGATACAAATCGAAATGTCAATGTTGTGCCATCTCACACCTGTCAGAATGGCTATCATCAACAAATCAACAAACGACAAATGCTGGCGAGGATGTGGAGAAAAAGGAACCCTCGTGCACTGCTGCTGGGAATGCAGACTGATGCAGCCACTGTGGAGAACAGTATGGAGTTTCCTCAAAAATCTAGAAATGGAACTCCCATTTGACCCAGTAATCCCACTCCTAGGAATATATCCCAAGAACCTAGAAATAGCAATCAGAAAGGATATATACAGCCCTATGTTCATAGCAGCACAATTCACCATAGCTAAGATTTGGAAACATCCTAGGTGCCCATCAGCAAATTAGTGGAGTAAAAAACTGTGATACAGCTACACAATGGAATACTATGCTGTGGTAAAAAAGAAGGAATTCCTACCATTTGCAACATCATGGATGGAACTGGAGAGTATTATGCTAAGTGAAATAAGTCAGTCAGAGAAAGAGAAATATCACATGATCTCACTCATCTATGGGAAATAATGAACAACTTAAACTGATGAACAAAAACAGATCCAGAGACAGAGAAGCATCGATCAGACTGTCAAACCTCAGAAGGAAGGTAGCCGAGGGTGGAGGTAAGGGGGAGAGATCAACTAAAGGACTTGTATGCATGCATATAAGCCTAAGCAATGGATACAGACAACAGGGGGTGAGGACATGAGTGGGGGGGGGGAAGTTAATGGGGGGATGAGGACACATATGTAATACCTTAATCCAGTGGTCGGCAAACTGCGGCTTGCAAGCCACATGCGGCTCTTTGGCCCCTTGAGTATTTAGCAAAGGCCAGCTTAGGAGTACCCTAATTAAGTTAATAACAATGTACCTACTTATATAGTTTAAGTATAAAAAATTTGGCTCTCAAAAGAAATTTCAATCGTTGTACTGTTGATATTTGGCTCTGTTGACTAATGAGTTTGCCTACCACTGCCTTAATCAATAAATAAATTAAAAAGAAAAAAAAATTGCAGCTTTCACTCCAACCAACAGCTCAAGTCTGCCAGTCTCCACAGTGGCCAGTAGCCCTGCCACCTTTCACAGATGGATGTTAAATGGGCCACAGGTCTTGGCCCTGGTGCTGAGCCGGGGTTCTGGGCCTCTGTCTTCAGAGGAAACAGACCCTCCTATGCCCCAGCATTCCCTCCTCTCTTGGCCTGCTGTCCCTGGGAGCTGGGTCAGCTCCTCTCCTGATATGGCTCTTCCTACCGGTTTGCAGGTGCTTTCTGTCCTTCTTCTTTTTTTTTTTTTTTTTTTTTTTTTTTTTTTTTTTTTTTTGAATTCAGGGTCAATGTGTTGGCGTTTTTTTTTTTTTTTTCCAATTTTTTTATTAAGGTATTATATGTGTACATATCTTACCATTGCCCCCCCCACCCCACTCCCATATATGCCCTCGCCCCCCAGAGTTTTGCGTCCATTGGTTATGCTTATATGCATGCATACAAGTCCTTTGATTGATCTCTTATCTTCCCCACCTCTCCCTAACCTTCCTGCTGTAATTTGACAGGCTGTTTGATGCTTTACTGCCTCTGTATCTATCTTTTTGTTTTTCAGTTTATAATGTTCTTTATTATCCATAAATGAGTGAGATCATGTGGTATTTTTCTTTCATTGACTTGCTTATTTCACTTAACATAATGTTCTCCAATTCCATCCAGGTTGCTGCAAATGGTAAGAATTCCTTCTTTTTTATGGCAGCATAATATTCCATTGTGTAGATGTACCATAGTTTTCTGATCCAGTCATCTGCTGATGGGCACCTAGGCTGTTTCCAGATCTTAGCTATTGTAAATTGTGCTGCTATGAACATAGGGGTGCATATTTCCTTTCTTATTGGTGTTCCCAGTTTCTTAGGATATATTCCCAGGAGTGGGATTACTGGGTCAAATGGGAGTTCCATTTTCAGTTTTTTGAGGAAACTCCATACTGTTCTCCACAGTGGCTGCACCAGTCTGCATTCCCACCAGCAGTGCACGAGGGTTCCTTTTTCTCCGCATCCTCGCCAACACTTGTCGTTTGTTGATTTGTTGATGATAGCCATTCTGACAGGTGTGAGATGATAGCGCATTGTTGTTTTGATTTGCATCTCTCGGATAATTAGTGACCTTGAGCATGTTTTCATGTGTCTCTTGGCCTTCCTTCTGTCTTCTTTTGAAAAGATTCTATTTAGGTCCGTTGCCCATTTTTTTATTGGATCATTTATCTTCCTTTTATTAAGTTGTATAAGCTGCCTGTAGATGTTGGAGATTAAACCTTTATCAGTGATGCCATTTGCAAATATGTTCTCCCATGCAGTGGGCTTTCTTGTTGTTTTGTTGATAGTTTCTTTTGCTGTAAAAAAGCTTTTTATTTTGATGTAGTCCCATTTGTTTATTTTCTCTTTAGCTTCCATTGCCCTAGGGGCAGTATCGGTGAAGAAGTTCTTTTGACATATGTCTGAGATTTTGCTGCCTGTGGATTCCTCTAGTATTTTTATGGTTTCCCGTCTTATGTTTAAGTCCTGTATCCATTTTGAGTTTATTTTTGTGTATGGTGTAAGTTGGTGATCTAGCTTCATTTTTTTGCATGTGTCTGTCCAATTTTCCCAACACCATTTATTGAAGAGACTGTCTTTATTCCATTGTATGTTCATGCCTCCTTTGTCAAATATTAATTGAGCATAGTGGTTTGGATCAATATCTGGATTCTCTATTCTGTTCCATTGATCTATATGTCTGTTCTTGTGCCAGTACCAGGCTGTTTTGAGAATAGTGGCTTTGTAATACAGCTTGAAATCTGGTATTGAGATCCCTCCTACTTTATTCTTCTTTCTCAGGATTGCTGTGGCTATTCGGGGTCTTTTTTTTTATTCCAGATGAATTTTTGGAGAGTTCTTTCAAGGTCTGTGAAATATGCCGTTGGTATTTTAATGGGGAGTGCATTGAATCTATAGATTGCTTTGGGTAGTATGGACATTTTAATGATGTTGATTCTACCAATCCATGAACATGGTATGTTCTTCCATCTGTTTACATCTTCCTCTATCTCTTTTTTCAGTGTCCTGTAGTTTTCCGTGTATAGGTCTTTTACCTCCTTAGTTAAGTTTATTCCTAGGTATCTTAATTTTTTTGGTGCGATGGTAAATGGGATTGCCTTTTTAGTCTCTCTGTCTGTAAGTTCACTATTGGTGTATAGAAAGGCCATAGATTTCTTGGCGTTAATTTTGTATCCTGCTACATTGCCGAATTCATTTATTAAGTCTATTAGTTTTTTGACGGAGTCTTTCGGATTTTTTTATGTACAATATCATGTCGTCTGCAAATAAAGACAGCTTTACTTGTTCTTTTCCAATTTGGATGCCTTTTATTTCTTCTTCTTGTCTAATTGCATTAGCTAATACTTCCAGTACTATGTCAAACAGGAGTGGTGAGAGTGGGCATCCCTGTCTTGTTCCTGTTCTTAGGGGAAATGTTTTTAGCTTTTGTCCATTGAGTATGATGTTTGCTGTGGGTTTATCATATATAGCTTTTATTATGTTGAGGTATGAGCCTTCCATTCCCACCTTGTTGAGAGTTTTTATCAAGAAAGGGTGTTGGATTTTGTCAAATGCTTTTTCTGCATCAATTGATATGACTATGTGATTTTTATCTCTCAATTTGTTTATGTGATGTATCACGTTTATTGATTTGCGGATATTGTACCATCCTTGCATTCCCGGGATAAATCCTACTTGGTCATGGTGTATGATCTTTCTGATGTACTGCTGGAGCCGATTTGCTAGAATTTTGTTGAGGATTTTGGCATCTATGTTCATGAGGGATATTGGTCTGTAATTCTCTTTCATTGTGTTGTCTTTATCTGGTTTTGGTAGTAGGGTGATGCTGGCTTCATAGAAGGAGCTTGGAAGTGTTCCTTCCTCTTGAATTTTTTGGAATAGTCTGAGGAGGATAGGTTTTAGTTCTTCCTTGAATGTTTGGTAGAACTCTCCTGTGAAGCCGTCAGGCCCCGGGCTTTTGTTTGCCGGAAGCTTTTTGATGACTTCTTCAATTTCGTCCATAGTTATTGGCCTATTGAGCTGTTGAGATTCTTCTTGATTGATTTTTGGAAGGTTGTATTTTTCTAGGAATATGTCCATTTCCTCCAGGTTGTCCAGTTTGTTGGAATAGAGCTGTTCGTAGTATTTTGTAACAATCCTTTGTATCTCAGCGGGGTCTGTTGTTATTTCACCTCTTTCATTTCTGATTTTGTTTATTTGGGTCCTCTCTCTTTGCTTCTTGGTGAGCCTGGCTAGAGGTCCATCAATCTTGTTTATCTTTTCAAAGAACCAGCTCTTGGTTTTGTTGATCTTTTGTATTGTTTCTTTGGTCTCTATGTCATTTATCTCCGCTCTGATCTTTGTTATTTCCTTCCTTCTGGTTACACTGGGCTTTTCTTGCTGCTCTTTTTCTAGCTCTTTGAGTTGTAGGGTTAGGTAATTTATTACCATTGTTTCTTGTTTTTTGCAATAGGCTTGTAGAGCTATGAACTTCCCTCTCAAGACTGCTTTCGCTGTGTCCCATAGATTTTGGATTGTTGTGTTTTCATTGTCATTTGTTGCCATGATGTTTTTTATTTCTTCTTTGATCTCTCTGGTGACCCAGTCCTTGTTTAATAGCATGCTGTTTAGTCTCCATGTGTTTGATTTCTTTGGATTGTATTTATTGTAGTTGATTTCCAGTTTTATGCCACTGTGATCTGAGAAGATGCTTGATATAATTTCTATCTTCTTGAATTTGAAGAGACTTTGCCTGTGACCCAGCATATGGTCTATCTTTGAAAATGACCCATGTGCACTTGAGAAGAATGTATATTCTGTGGCTTTGGGGTGAAATGTTCTGAAGATGTCAATTAATTCCATCTGGTCTAGTGAGTCATTTAGGATTGCTGTTTCTTTGCTGATTTTTTGTTTAGAGGATTTGTCCAATGGTGATAGTGGGGTATTAAAGTCTCCTACTATGATTGTATTGCTATTAATCTCTCCCTTGATATCCTCCAGGAGTTTTTTTTATGTATTTGGGTGCTCCTATATTGGGAGCGTATATGTTTACCAGAATTATTTCTTCTTGTTGGACTTCTCCCTTTAGTATTATGAAGTGGCCTTCCTTATCTCTTGTTATGGCATTTACTTTGAGGTCTAATTTGTCAGATATAAGTATTGCTACCCCTTTTTTTTCATTTCCATTTGCCTGGAAGATATTTTTCCATCCCTTCACTTTCAATCTGTGTGAGTCTCTTGTTCTGAGGTGGGGTCTCTTGTAGACAGCATATATATGGGTCATGCTTTTTTATCCATTCAGCCACTCGATGTCTTTTGATTGGAGCATTTAGTCCGTTTACATTTAAAGTTATTACTGAAAGGTATTTGTTTGTAGTCATATCTATTTTTGTGTCTCTATTCCTTCTTACCTGTTTATTTCTTCTTTTTACAGTATTCCCTTTAGCAATTCTTGCATTGCTGGTTTGGTGGTGATAAACTCCCTGAGTCTTTTTTTGTCTGCGAAGCTCCTGATTTCCCCTTCAATTTTGATTGATAGTCTTGCTGGATATAGTATTCTTGGATTCAGTCCTTTGCTTTGCAACACTTTGTATACCTCCTTCCATTCACTTCTAGCTTGTTGTGTTTCTGTTGAGTAATCATTTGACAATCTGATGGGTGTTCCTTTGTAGGTAACTCTCTGTCTCTCTCTTGCTGCCTTTAAGATTCTCTCTTTATCATTTATATTTGCCATTGAGATTATGACATGTCTTGGTGTGGGTCTTTTGGGGTTGATCCTGCTTGGGACTCTCTGTACTTGCGTGACTTTTATCTTTCCCATATCCGGGAAGTTTTCTGTCATTATTTCTTCAAATAGATTTTCTAATCCCTGCTGCTCTTCTTGTCCTTCTGGCAGCCCTATTATACGCATGTTACTTCGCTTCATGTTGTCCCGAAGCTCCCTTAGGCTTTCCTCCTGCTTTTTAATTTTTTTTTCTCCAATTGCTGTTCAGATTGAGCTTGTTTCTGTACCTGATCTTCTAACTCACTAATTCGGTCCTCTGCTTCTTGTAGTCTACTGTTGAAACTTTCCATGGTGTTTTTGATTGTAGCTATATCACTTTTCATTTCTTCCTGATTCTTGCATAAGTTGTTGATTTTCTCATCCATCCGATGTATAAATTCCACGACCATTGCTCTGAACTCCTTTTCGGTCATGTTGCAAGCTTCAGTTTCACTAATTTCCTTTCTTGGCGACTCCACATTTTCTTTCCTCTGTGAGTTATTTCGTTTCCCCATTCTGGCTATCACCAGAAAGCTCAATCTTCCGTTTGTGTGGACCTCGGCCGTGCGCTGTGGGGACTTCGCTCCACCCGAGTTTCACTGAAGTGCTCTGACACTAGGACGTGTGGCTGCCTTTGGTTGGTGGGAACCAGACTTGCCCAGGGTCAGTGTCCCCAGTGTTCCGTGTGGTCTCGTGTGCACACTTAGAGTCAGGGGCCCTGTCAGCACCACACTGTTGGTATGTGCCGAAAATGAGATCCTTAGCATGTGCCAGGAGTCAGAGTTTCCCTGTATCTGCACCAAGAATCAAGTGTCAGAGTCTCTGTTGCCTTGTGCAGTTTCTCGTTGAGAATCAGGGTCCCTGTGTGTGCATGCACCAACAATTGGAGTCGTTGGCTCTTAGTGTGAATGCGCTGTGAGTCAGGGATCCCAGGCAGCTGTGTCTGGCGTGCCAAATTCCCTGAAGTGGAGCTGCGTCCTGTGTGTGCTCTCTCTACTGAGCCAAACCGGCTAGGGCGCACACTCTCAAATCCCTGAAGGTGAGCTGCCTTTGTGCACTCTCCCAGAATCCCTGAAGAGGGGCGGAGTCCGTCCTGCGCGCCAAATTCCCCAAAGGGAAGCCCCTTTGTGCACGCTCTAAGATTCCCCGAAGGGGAGCTGTGATCCGCAAGCCAAATTCCCCCCAATTCCCCAGAGGGGAGCCCTCTGTGCGCACTGACAGATTTCCCCGAAGGTGAGCTGCTTCTGTCCTGCGCGCCAAATTCCCTAAGGCAGAGCGCGTCCCTGCGCAAAGCCCTGCAGCTTGGGCGAGGGGCGTGTCTATCAGTTACTCTGGCGCTATCAGCACGCGCCTGCGGGGAGGGGGATAGGCTCTTTGACTCACGGGAATCTGCTGGGAAGTCTGGATTCTTGTTGTTTCTTCCACTGAAGCTGTGATAGCAGTTCTCTGTCCCCAGTGGCTGCAGGGTCCTGGTTTGTGTCAGAAGCCAGGATCCGAGTCTCAGGCAGCTCTGTTTCTCAAGATGGCGTGGTTTCCGCGTCCGCACCAGCCGCCGAGAAGTGTCCGCTTTGTGCGCGGGGCTCCGCCGTCTAGGACTGCCCGGTTAGACAGCCCCTTGGAAGCCCTGCAGAATCTATCTGACCCTAGCTCATACAGACACACACACCACACACGTCTACCCGTCTATGCTCTCCTCTATGGGTTCCTCACTCACACTCTCTCTCTCCCTACCTTCTTGCCGGTCGCCATCTTTTCGGATTTTGATGTGTTGGCGTTTTTGAGAAATGCCTGTCCTTCTTTGATGTAAGTCTCTTCCTTAGCTGGACCTCAGTTGGTAATTGCAGGTGAATGTTCTCCAATTTAGTTGTATTTCCCGTCTGGCCCTGGGATAAGGTGCATGACACGTTGCCTATTTGGCTGCCATTTTCCCCTCTGATACTTCATTTGTTTTAAATAAAACTTTGTGAACATGTAATTTACCCATCATTCAATTGATTAATATAAAATGTACATTTCAATAGTTCATACTGTTTTCACACAATATTGCTACCACCATGATGATCATGTGAAGAGCATTTTCCTACCCCAGTGAAACCTTTACCCTTTACATGGAACTCCCTAATGTCTTACTCCCTAAACCCTATCTGACCATTAATCTGGTTTGTGTCTCTATAGGAGTAGAGGATTTCTTGTAAACAGAATAATGTAATATGTGGCCTTTGTGATTGTCTTCTTTTACTTAGCAAAATAATTTAAAGATTTGTTCATATTACAGCATGTATCCTTTTTATTTTCCAGATAATATTTCATAATACAGACATATCACATTATTTTTATTCTTGCATTAGTTGATAGACATCCCCTGCCACCAATTTTAGTCACTATGAATAATGATTTTTAATATTCATGGGCAAGTCATGAGTGAACAAGTTTTCCTTGGGTATATATGTGACTGTAAATAGCTAAGTGATGATATGCCTTGTTTTGCAAGAAGTGGGTATATATATGTACAGACACAAGCTATACGAACAGTCAGTAAGTCCCTTTAGAGTATGGGTTCTACATTATCAAACCTACAATTGAGACCATATACCCAATATCAAAGGCTGCAAGAGGAGTGAAAGCAACCAGGTGAACCTTTTTAAGGAGCTGTGAGGTAAAGAGAATTAGTTACTAAAACCAAAGTCTATCATAAACAGCTCAATTTTATATTAGGAAGCACCTAGCTGTTGTTATATTTCTAAATTAACATGCACTTTATTTTTTTGTTGTTGTTAATCCTCACCCAAGGATTTTTTTTCATTGATATTTTTAGAGAGAGTAGAAGAGAGAGATAGAAACAGAGACACATTGACTGGTTGCCTCTAGCACAGTGGTTCTCAACTTTTTTTATGCCGCGACCCTTTAATACATTTCCTCATGTTGTGGTAACCCCCAACCATAAAATTATTTTCGTTGCTACTTCATAACTATAATTTTGTTACTGTTAATGAATCGTAATGTAAAAATCCAAAATTGTGATGATGCTAAAGTTTTTTCAACTAAGTGTTAACACTTCAATGACACACTATATAGCATGGACAGCATTGATTACTATCTGACCTGTAGCCAAGATATTTTTATATCCAAGAACAAACTAGGTTCTGATTTGAAATTCTCATAAATATCAGCAGTTCTCATAGCTGGATTATAATTTACTAGTGCATAACATATATTTGTTATGCGATTGTTAAAGTAATAGCAGATTTTCAGCAAAAATTAACACAGGCTATAAACAGAAATTACATCAGTTAGGAAATGAAAAACTAGTTCATTAATGCCCAAAGACTGCAGGTGTAATCTATAAATATATTGGAAAATACCTTACTACTTTGTTTTATGGAAAATATGTTACTACTATGTTTTATGGCATCTGAACTTTTCCATACTGGGCTTATTTCTAATGGACTCCTCATTATATTCCCTACTCCTTCCTGAACCAGGAGAAGTTATTATCCTGATGGGTTAGAAGCAGAGATTTTTGGGAGCCATATTTTATAAAGAACACAGTCACCTTAATGGTGGATCCACAACCCCCCTTTTCTAATTTATCTTCCTCCACTTTTATAGGACTCAATCAACCAGATCGTGACAGCTTTGCTTTCTTTAGATCGCTGTGGCTGGGCTTGGGCACATGGACCCAGCTTAGTGAGTCCTGGGTATTTCTCTCAACAGCACCTAGAAATCACATTGAATAGGCCTATTTCAAAAATTAGGGAAGTAAGAGTGGCCTGGATTACTTAGCAAACCTCAAATGGCATGACTTCTTTCACACTGTCATCAATTCCTGCTTAACATTACTGTTAGAATTTTACTCCTTTCTGAGAACATGTAGTGTGAACCGTGTCTTCAGGAATTCTGCAATGAGATGGAGCCAATAACAGGGCAGAGTTTGGTGATTTTGGTACTCTCCTGCAATATCACTGTAACACCAAACTTTACATTGTACCTCTTAAATATATTTCATTCTGATCACAATGTTAATGCCAAAGTTACTGTTAAACACAACTTTTGTACTACTATTTTAGCACCTGCCTTGTATCTTTTGGTTTGAATTCATAACTTAGATAAATAACAGCTATCATAATGGCTTACATGTCACACAGGAAATTTATGTAATTAGCGCCTAGATAGCTGTGCACTATTAAGGTGCCTAGTCTAACCTTTTGTGGAATCTGGGCAAGGGCTGATGCAATCACATTGGCTCTTTCTTCTGATATGTTCGTGATGACTGATCCAAAGTAAACACGACATTACCATGTTTTCCAGAGCTCTGGACAAACTCTTCCATCCCCTGTAAAGAAAAAAATAATTGCTCCATCACAAAAGAGTAATAGCATAGCAAATGCCATTGATAGGAATGCGTTCAAACAACTTATGAGAGAAATCAAATATTACCTGGAGTTATGAGTACTTTTTTTTTATAAGTTGTGCTAAAATATGCATAACATAATATTTATCATCTTAACAGTTCCTAAGTTTACAATTAAGTAACACATATATTCACATTATTGCACAACCAAGGTATAGAACTTCTTCATCTTGCAAAACTGCAACTGTACCCATTATGCAACATTTCCCTCTTCACTGGTCCCTGGTAACTAAGATTCTATTTTCCGTTTCTGTTTACTAGACCAGTCTGGATACATAATATAAGTGGAATCATACAGTATTTGCCTTTTGTCGGTGACTCACTTCATTTAACATGATATCCTCAGGCTTCATCCATGTTATAGTATGTGTTAGAATTTCCTTCAATTTTAAGCCTGAGTAAAATTGCATTGTATGGAAATACTGGATTTTGTTTATTGATTCTTCTGTCCATTGGCTTTTGGTTTGATTCCACTTTTGAGTTGTGAACAGTGCTGCTATGAATGTGGATATGCAAATATTTTATTGAGATCATGATTTTAATTTTTTTGAATATATACCAAGAAGTGGAATTGCCAGACCATATGGTAATCCTACTCTTATATTTTTGAGAGAATCTCCATTGTTTTCAGTAGTTGCTTTTTTTTTTTTTTAAACAGACTCAATATTTCTGTTCCTGTGGAAGGATGCATGTTATATGAGATTGATTTCCTTTATCATATATATTTTTGCAAGAAATATATGTGATATATATGTAATATATATATTTTAGAGGCCCAGTTAACGAAATTCGTGCCCAGGGGTAGGTGTCCCTCAGCCAAGCCTGCCCCCTCTCCAATCTGGGACCCATAGAGGGATGTCCGACTGCCCATTTAGGCCCGGTTCTGATGGGATCCGGCCTAAACGGGCAGTCGGACATCCCTCTCACAATCCAGGACTGCTGGTTCCCAACTGCTCACCTGCCTGCCTGCTTAATTGCCCCTAACCACTTCTGCCTGCCAGACTAATCACCCCCTAACCACTCCCTTGCCAGCCTGATTGATGCCTAACTGCTCCCGTGCCAGCCCAATTGCCCCTAACTGCCCTCCCCTACCAGCCTGGTCCCCCCAACTGCCCTCCACTGCAGGCCTGGTCCCCCCCAACTGCCCTCCCCTGCCAACCCAGTAACCCCTAACTGCCCTCCCCTGCCAACCTCATTGCCCCTAACTCCACTCCCCTGCTGGCCTGTCCCCCCAACAGCCCTCCCCTGCAGGCCTTGGTCCCCCCAAACTGCCCTCCCCTGTAGGCTTGATCACCCCCAACTGACCTCCCTTTCAGGCTGGTCCCTCCCAACTGCCCTCCCCTTTTGGCCTGATCACCCACAACTGCCCTCCCTTGCAGGCCTGGTCCTTCTTAACTGCCCTCCCCTGCTGGCCATCTTGTGGTGGCCATCTTGTGTCCACATGGGGGCAGCCATCTTGTGTGTTGGAGTGACGGTCAATTTGCATATTACTCTTTTATTAGATAGGATAGAGGCCTGGTGCTGGGTTGGGGCTGGCTGGTTTGCCCTGAAGGGTCTCCTGAAGGATCAGGGTGGGGGTTTCCTTTGGGTATAGGGCGGCTTGGGGGAGGGGTCTGTGGTGGTTTGCAGGCTGGCCACACCCCCTGGCAACCCAAGCGGAGGCCATGGCCGGCTCGAAGTATCTGGGATTTATCTTCTATAATTGAAACTTTGTAGCCTTGAGTGGAGGCCAAGGCAGGCCAGGGCAGGCAGGAAGCTTGGCTTCCTCCATCGCTGGGGGCAACCCATGTCTCCAGCTTGCTCCAGCTCTGTGGCTGCTGCCATATTTTTTGGGATTTATTTATTTTCTATAAGTGAAACTTTGTAGCCTTGAGCGGAGGCCAAGGCAGGCCAGGGCGGGTGGGGAAGCTCGGCTTCCTCTATGGCTGGGCGCACCCCAAGCCTCCGGCTTGCTCCAGTTCTGTGGTTACAGTCATCTTGGTTGGGTTAATTTGCATACTCACTCTTGATTGGGTGGTGGGCGTGGCTTGTAGATGTAGTGGAGGTATGGTCAATTTGCATGTTTCTCTTTTTTTAAATTAATTTCTTTATTGATTAAAGTATCACATATTTGTCCTCATCCCCCCATTCCCATCCCACACCCCTCCCCACGCATGCCCCCACCCCCCTGTTAACCACTGGTTAGGCTCATATGCATGCACACAAGTCCTTGGGTTGATCTCTCCCTTTACCCCCACCCTCCCCTACCGTCCCTCTGAGGCCCGACAGTCTGATCCATGCCTCCTTGTTTCTGTGTCTGTTCTTGTTCATCAGTCTATGTTGTTCATTATTTCCCCTAGATGGGTGAGACCATGTGCTATTAGAAATACACTTATAAGAACCGAAAATGAGACAAGCAATAATGGTTATGCTGACAGGCAAATGAATCAGTCTGTAGTGAGTTTCTTTCTGGGCCAACAGTTCTTTTGAGACCCAATTTCAATGTCAAACATTTCCTTATGTGTACATGTCAGCAATGACATTTCCGTTCTGGATGGTGGTCAGATGGTGGTAATGCAGGTCCGACCCTCTCTGGTTTGGTCCTGGGCAACCTGCAGTGACGCACAGCTGCTATCTGCTAGTATGGCAAGGCAACGTTAGCGTCTTCCATCTCTGGACTGCTTCTCTTCTGTCTTCATGGCTGGAGTAGTCCTGTCAATTCCTTTCTGTTGCTGGAATCCACATGGTCTCGGAGTTGTTTTCTGAAAATATACAAACATATTCTCGACCAAAAGTTAACAAAGGAATATTTTCTATAAATTTGACTTGGAATCCTATTTCATTTTTGGCCCAAATGATTTTCCTCTGGCTTGTTTTGACACCTTGTGTGTTTTTAATGGGTTTCTTGCTTTTAGCCTTACAATTAATTTTCTAAAGTACAAATTTTCTAGATGTAATTTACTTACAGGATATTTTTCCTTACATGATATTCTTCTACTATCCCCCCCTTTTTTGATTTAAATGTTAGGAGGATTTTGAAAATTTTATAATGTAGTCTTGATGGCTTTTAAATTTTAATTTTTTGCACTATAATATTACTGTTTTAGGTTCATTACATGGTGCACAATTTTATCATGAGATGAACTACCAATAAAAATTTTAGTTAACACTTTAGGAACACCTTTTTGTCCAGTACAATTAATTTTTCTAGAATATTCGCTTGTTTCAACTAGCCAATTTAAATTTGCCTGAAAACTTGACTACTATTTTACTGTCAAATTTATTACTCTAACAACAATCTTATTTTACCCTGTAAATATGAGTGGAAAGGATTATTTGCCTTCTTGAGTAGGTCCTGAGCATTCCTGGTGGTAGGCTGGATTTAGATATCATAAAACCACTTCCCCACACCATGGATACAAGACAACTCAAACAATTCTTGTTGGAGTGAGAGGGCAGCTGCTGTCAGCCAAGGCTCTGTCTGTTAACCGGGTCCCAATTTGAGCTGGGCATGGGACGTTAAGCAGTCCTGGGGGCAGGAGACTTCCTTCAGAAGGGGTGAGTGTTCAGGCCCCTGCAAAGTTGGGGGGTGAGGGTCTGTGCCCCACCTCTGTTGACCCCCGGGTTCCTCTGATGACCCCTCTGTGACTGTGCCTGTCTTAGGTTGTTCCTTCCCTGAGGAATCTTACCCGTCTTGGCTAACCAGCCATTCTCATGGGCCAAGCAGGGTGATGTGAGGTTCAGTTCTGTCTCCTTGGGAGGCTATGCCCCCGCGGCCTCCATGCCCAGCACCTGCCTTGGGATCCCCTCGCCTGCTGGCGGGGCCCCCGCACTGATCACATATCTTGGGGAACCCGGGTTTCTTCTCCAGGTGGGGCTCAGTTCACCCCACTGGGCGAGGGACAGATACATGGTACCACTCATCACGAGACTTCAACCTCGACATGAACAGAGAGCTCATGCAACAGCTGTGAGCAATTGGATTGTGAGAAGAGGGTCCCTCTTGGCCTAGAGGGCAAGAGGGACCAATGAAAAATGCTCAGGTGCCTTCCCAGGAGGCCCTCTACACAATGAAAGGGATTAAATCCTTACATGTCCTTTTTTAAATTGCTGCCAGACATTCAAAGAATTAGTTTGTAAGTTTGCTTGGGATAATTGTATATTATGCTGTTGTAATTCTAAAATATCAAGAGATGTGTTACGTTTGTCTCCAAGCACCAAACAGATGATTTTTTGCATGTTTCTCTTTTATTAGTGTAGATACATGTATTACCAAGAAATGAAATAGAGTCAGTACACATAAGTTAGACAATTTTATATGACTATTTATAATGTTTTTAATTACTAATATGGACTCTTGGAAGGAAGCCACATAACAGTTCTGTATTCACTTTTTATTCTTTATCATTATGGTTCTACACAATCACTTCTGTTTCATTTAAGGCAGGTGTTCTGTAGAAGTATTTTAGATGAGTCATTAGTGTTTTATTTCCATAAGAATTATGACTGGAATCACCATGTGTCTTTCTCTCTCACTTCTGTAATTCTTTGTTACAGTTTCCTAAATACTTTCTCTGAGCCACTTTTGAAAGGCTAAAAGTTAAGGGTATTTGATATTCAGGAGTCTGGTATAATGGTTTGGAATGTCCTTGAAATAGTCCTAAGAGTCCTATATATATAATATAGAATTATATGTGTACAGTTACATATTTGATTGACCATATTTATGGCCTTATTTACATATGACACTTGAAATCATATTGTAAAATTACTGTCTCATTAGAAAGTGCTAAGAGTGATTTGCTGTGAGGGACTCCATTATCACCTTACCAAGTTCTCCATGTAGCAACTTAATTACAGTGAGAAGGTACAGCAGGGTTGAAACCCTCTTGAAAAGCTCATTTTCATGTGTTTAAGTCTCTGTTGAAGTCAGGTTTTATTTGAAAATAATTTTGACATGTGATCCCTAACCCTTGCCAATATTTATAATTTCATTACTTTCCATACTGGCATAATAACTCCTCTCAAAAAAATGAAATGTAGATGACCCAAATGTTTCCTGGATCTTTTGTTAAAACTGAATACTCATAACATTTTTTTTGTCCCTTCTGTTTTAAATTTATTATTTGGTTTTTTTCTTTTTTTAAAAAAAAATAATTAAAACCTTCCAAAATAAACTGTACAGTACTTGCAAAAAAATGTCATTGTCATAAAGTGTTTTTTTTGAAATGGTGCTTTTACAGGTGAAAGAAAGTAGCATAAAACTTTTCAGACTTTGTCCATGCCAACTATGCAATGTTTAGGCCATTCTTTAAAATTATAACTTTACTATGATGCTGTTTAGTTTCAATATGAAGGTCACTGAACATTCCTAAAATCCACATGGTGCATCTAGCTAAGGTGTGGGGTTCCTTTGAGCTGTAGCAACATTTAAACTCTCTGTAGCTACACAGGGAGCAGTTTCCTCTGAGAGAATTCTAGGAACTAGCAGAGTGACACCTACATATTGTGCAAACATGAAAATACATCACGCATACTTATCACATCTCCCTGGAGTCAGGAGAAGCCAGCAAGCACCTCATAAGGCCTCTCACTTGAGCTCACACCTAATTACAAATATCTCCCTGCAAGGAGCTTGTATACACATCTGGCAGCCCACTTTTGCCCCTGCCACCCAATGGATATCTAGATCTACTGGCTTTGATAGCCAATGAGACTTGTATTCATGAGTCCCACAGACCGTAGCAACCAAATTTTTAATGGTGCAGGAGCCCCTTCAGAGGCTACAGCAGTACAGAAGGAGCAGGGAAAACATCTCCCAGTTCTTCCTGGAAGGACCCTAACTACATACTATCCTCTTTGCTGCCTGAGGGTCCAGCCTCTAATCAGCCTACATCTAGGTCAAGCATGTCAAACTCACAGCTGGCAGCCTGCATGCCTCCTTTAGGCATGTGGCCAGCTGGCCACGAGTTTGACATGCTTGATCTACATATGACATGACTTCAGTTATTTTCTTTGGGAAACGGACAGGTTTTGGCACACCTTCCATTACATAAGAACAAAGAAGGTAGATTGGACAGTCACAAAGATTTTGAGCCACAACCAAGAGTTCTGGCTGACTAGTGGATAAGGTTTATCCCCCACATTCGATCATTCTGTCAAGACTGGGAATGGTGCTTGTTTTGTCTAATGTGCAGGAATCAACCCACAGAGTGTGAAGGAAAATGAAACAGGGATATGTTATGTTCCAAACCAAAGAACCAGACAAACCTTCAGAAACATACCTTAATGAAATGACGATAAGTGACTTACCTGATAAAGAGTTCAAAATAATGCTCATAAACATGCTAACCAAAGTCTGGAAAATAATGTATGAATAAAGTGAGAATTTCACAGAGTTGAAAGTATCAAACAGAAATCACAGAGCTGAAGAATGTATTAAATGCACAGAAACATTCAGTAGAAGGCTCAAAATATAATTGATCAAGTCGGAAAAGGATCATAAAGCTTAAAGAAAAGACAGTGGAATTCATCCAATCATGAACAACAACAAAATGAATGTTAGAGAGTGAAGGTAACTTAAGAGGCATATGGACTATTATCAGTTGCAACACTATATGCATTATAGAGTTCCTAGAAGGAGAAGAGTAAAGGGGGTGGAAAAGTTATTTAAAGAAATGATGGCTGAGAACTTTCCTAACCTGAGGAAAGAAACAGATACTCATTTTTAGACAGCCCATAGAGTTCCAAAAAGGGGCATACGAAGGAAGCTACACCAAGACACACTATAATTGTAAAAAGTTAAAGACAAGACAAACTTAAAAGCAGCAAAAGAAAAACAACTGATCATAAATAAGGGAACAACCTAAACCTATCAGCAGATTTTTTAGCAGAAACATTGGAGGCCAGGGAATTAATGACATGATATATCCATAGTAATGAAGGAAAAGATTGCCAACAAATAATATTGTACCCAATAAAGTTGTCCTTCAGAATTGAATGAGAGATAAAAAGCTTACAGACAAGCAAAAGCTGAAGGACCACTATTACCAGCCTCAAAGGAAGTGTTAAAAGAATTCTTCAAGCTGAGATGAAAGGGTGCTAATTAGTAACAGGAAAACAGGAAAGTACAGTTCTACTGGTAATGGTAAATGCGTAGTTAAATGAGGAATACTCTAATGTAATGGTGGTGGATAAATGATTTATAACTTTACTATTAGGTTTAAAAAAGTATTAAAAATATTTTTTTAATGGATACAATGGTGAAAGGATGTAGAGTGTGACAAAAAATATATGTGGAAGAGATTAGAAATATAGAGCTTTATCATGCCTTTAGAGTTAAGTTGTTATTAGCTTAAAATAGACTTTCATAAATATAAGATGTTTTATGTAAGTCTTATGGCAACTACAAAGTAATAACCTATAGTAGATACACAAAAAGAAAAAGAGTAAGAATTTAAGCATATCACTGTAAAAATTATCAAATCACAAAAGTATAAGAGTAAGAGAAGAGAGGAATAAAAAAGTACAAAACAGCAAGAAAAAAGTTAAAAATAATGATAGTAAGTCCATACTTATCTATTGATTTTACTTTAAATGCAAATGGCTAGATTCTACAATCCCAATACATAGGTGATTGAGTCCATAAAAAATAAAAGAAAATATGACCAAAATATATGCTACCTAGAAGAGACTCACTTCCAATTTAAGGACACAACACAGATTGAAAGTGAAGGGATGGAAAAGATATTTCATGAAAATGGAAGTAATGAAAGCAGGGTTAGCTATACTTATACCAGCAAATACTCTTTAAGCTAATGGTCACAACAGACAAAGTGAAATATAATGTTTAAAAGTTCAATCCAACCAGATGATATTACATTTGTAAATATTTATACACCCAACATATGATCACCTAAATGAAAAGCAAACATTAACAGACCTGAAGAGAGGTAGATAGCATTTGACAAAATTTCAACATCCAGTCATTATGAAAACTTTCAACAGCATGGATATAGAGGGAAAGACTACAACCAAATAAAGGCCATCTATGACAAGCCCAAAGCTAAAATACTCGATGATGAAAAACTGAAAGCTTTTCCACTAAGGTAAGTAAAAAAGACAAGGATGACCAATCTTTCTACTTTTATTCAAAATATTACCTGGAGCCCTAGTCAGAGCAGTTAGGCAACAAAATGAAATAGAAGTTATCCAACTTGGAAAGGAAGAAGTAAAATGGTCTCTATTTACTGATGTCATGATAATCCTAATATATAAAAACCCAGGGTCTGTAACATCCAAAATGACTGAAGGCTTGACCAACCAGAAATCAGTGTTGGGTTGCTGTGGTGACCCAGCACTGACTGTCCACTGCTGTGGTTGCCATGACCCAGCACTGACTGCTAAGGCGGCTGTGGATCAGGCCTGAAGAGAGCCCTGGAGAGAGAAGCAGAGTCTGATCCTCCGTGGCAGCTATTGATCAGCCCTTGCCTCTCTCTTTCTCTCAGGGCCTGGCCAGCAGCCGATCCTCTCTTTCTCTTGGGGCTCCGCTGGAGCTGATGATCAGCCCTGCCTCTCTGATAAGGCCTGTTGATAGGCCCAGAGACACTGACTGGCATAGAAACCGACCAATCAGAACCAAACCTGGGTGAAGTGTGAGGACCCAATGTCTGCCTAGGAAGTGGAGCTTTTGACACTGACTGGCATAGAAGCCGACGAATAAGAACCTAATCTGAGTGAACTGTGAAGGCAGATCCTAAGGTGGGGTCTGAGGAGGGGTTTTAAGGGCAACAGCTGTTTGGTGTAATGTGTAAGAAAGCGGTTCAATTTTTTAATGACCCATTTGGCAATATAGTGCCTATGGCTGGCTATCAGTCCAGATATAGGGATTATGTATTTTTGTCTGCCAAGAGCATCTCCTCCTGCTGCAAAAGGCTTCACCCCCACCCCCATTTAAGCAATCCTATATAATCTATCTATACTACTAAAAGTGTAATATGCTAATTAGACTGAGTCGACCAGTCATCTTCTGGACATCGACTGCCTTCCAGACAAAGCCATGGTGGTGGGGGCCAAGGCCGGCAAGGGAGGGCAGTTGGGGGCAACCAGGCTGGCAGGGGAGGGCAGTTGGGGGCGAGATCAGGCTGGTAGGGGAGGGCAGTTAGGGGCAATCAGGCAAGCAGAGGCAGTTAGGGGCGATCAGGCTGGCAGGGGAGAATAGTTAGGGGCAAGATCAGGACGGCAGGGGAGAGCCATTGGGGGTGAGATCAGGCCAGCAGGGGAGGGCAGTTGGGAACAACCAGGCAAGCAGGGGAGGGCAGTTGGGGCCAACCAGGCCGGCAAGGGAGAACAGTTGGGGGAGAGATCAGGCTGGCAGGGGAGGCAGTTAGGGGTGATCAGGCAGAAAGGAAGAGGCAGTTAGGGGCAATCAGGCAGGCAGGCAGGCAGAGAGGTTAGGGGCAATTAGGCAAGCAGGCAGGCAGGTGAGCAGTTAGGAGCCAACAATCCCAGATTTCAAGAGGGATGTCTGACTGCTGGACCCCAAGAGGTCCCTGTTTGAAGAGGGTGCAGGCTGGGCTGAGGGAATCCCCCCAAGCGAATTTCATGCACCGAGCCCCTAGTATATATAGAAAACACTAAAGACTCCATTAAAAGCTTTTAGAATTAATAAACAAATTAATTAAAGTTCCAGGATTCAAAATCAGTGTACAAAACTCAATTGTATATTTATGCACTCACAATAAACTATCAAAAAGGAAAAAGTCTTTGGTACTTGTTTTGTCAATGATTTTTTTTTTTTGTGGGGGTACACACCAAAAGCATGGAAAGCAGAAGTGAAAATAACAGGTGGGAGTACCTCAAACTAAAAGCTTCTGCACAATAAAGAAAAGCATCAGCCTAAGTGCCCATCAGCAGATGAGTGGATTAAAAACTGTGGTACATCTACACAATGGAATACTATGCTGCAGTAAAAAGAAGGAATTCTTACCATTTGCAACAGCATGGATGGAACTGGAGAGCATTATGCTAAGTGAAATAAGCCAGTCAGAGACAGATAAATACCAATGATCTCACTCATTTATGGAATATAATGAACAACATAAACTGATGAACAGGGACAGATCTAGAGACAGAGAAGCATCGATCAGACCATCAAACCTCAGAGGGAAGGTAGGGGAGGGTGGGGGTAAGGGGGAGAGATCAACCAAAGACTTGTATGCATGCATATAAGCCTAACCAATGGACACAGACACCAGGGGGGTGAGGGCATGAGTGGAGGGAGGGGGTTGGGGGGGCTAATGGTGGAATGAGGACACATATGTAGTACCTTAATCAATAAAGAAATTAAAAAAAAGAAAAGCATCAACAAAATTAAAATGCAAATTACAGAATGGAATAAAATATTTGGAAATCATATATCTGATAAGGGGTTATTATACAAAATATGTAGAGAACTCACATATCTCAGCTTAAAAATGGGAAGAACTCTGAAGAGACATTTTCCAAAGACATACAAATGGACTATAGGTACATGGAAAGGGGTTCAGCATCACTAATCATCAAGGAAAAGCAAATCAAAGCCACAGTGAGATACAACCTAACACCTGGTAGAATGCCTATCATAAAAAAGACAGAAGATAACAAATTTGGCAAGGATATGGGGAAAAGGGGAGATGGACAGTTTTGGTAGGAATGTAAATTGTTACAGCCATTATGGAAAAGAGTGTGGAGATTCCTCAAAAAAATTAAAAATAGAACTATCATATGATCCAGCAATCCCAGTTCTGGGTATACTATAGCTAAAGGAAATTAATACAGTATGTTGACATAATGCCTGTACTTCTGTGTTTATTGCAGCATTATTCACAATGACAAGATATGGAAACAACCTTGGTGTCCCTCAAAAGACAAATAAGATAACACACACACACACACACACACACACACAGTGGAATATTATTCAGTCGTGAGAAAGAAGGAAATTGTGCTGTTGGTTACAATATAAATGGACTATAAGGGCAGTATACTAAGCTAAATAAACCAGACAGAGAAAGACAAATAGCACATACTATTACTTATATAGGGAGTCTAAAAAAAAAAGGCAAATATAGAAAAAGAATAGAAAAGTGGTTGCCAGAGGTTGGGGGTAGAGGAAGTAGGGTGATGTTGGTATGCGATTATAAACTTCTAGCTATGAAATGAAAGGTCTGAGGATCTAATGTATAACCTGGTGACTAGAATTGATAACACAGTATTGTATAATTGAAATCTGCTGTGAGCAGGACTTATATGTTCGCACACACACAAAGGAAGATAAATATGTGAGGTGATGGATGTGTTAATTACATGAGCAGAATACCTTCACAATGTATATGTATTTCAAATCACCATCCTATCTAATAAAAGAGTAATATGCAAATTGACTGTCCCACCAAGACACAAGATGGCCACCCCCATATGGTCAAAGATGGCTGCCCCCATGTGGACACAAGATGGCCACCACAAGATGGCTGCCACAAGATGGCCAACAAGGGAGGGCAATTGGGGGGGACCCAGGACTGCAGGGGAGGGCAGTTGTGGGCGATCAGGCCAGCAGGAAGGGCAGTTAGGGTTGACCGGGCCAGCAGAGGAAGGCAATTGGGGAGACCAGGTCAGCAGGGGAGGGCAATTGGGGGGGACCAGGACTGCAGGGGAGGGCAGTTGAGGGGACCAGGCCTGAAGTGGAGGGCAGTTGGTGGGGACCCAGGCCTGCAGGGGAGGGCAGTTGGGGGATACCAGGTCTGCAGAGGAGGGCAGTTGTGGGGGACAAGGCCTTCATGGGAGGGCAGTTGTGGGCAATCAGGCCAGCGGGGAGGGCAGTTAGGGGGGACAAGGCCAGCAGGTGAGGGCAGTTGGGGGGGACCAGGCCTGCAGGGGAGAGCAGTTAAGGAAGACCAGGCCTGTAGGGGAGGGCAGTTGGGGGGCACTAGACCTGAAGGGGAGGGCAGTTGGGGGGGACCAGGCCTGCAGGGGAGAGCAGTTGGGGAGGGACAAGGCCTGCAGAGGTGGACAGTTAAGGGAGACCAGGCCAGCATGGAGGGCAGTTGGGGGGACCAGGCCTGCAGGGGAGGGCAGTTGGGGGGGACCAGGCCTGCAGGGGAGGGCAGTTGGGGGCACCAGACCTGAAGGGGAGGGCAGTTGGGGGGTACCAGGCCTGCAGGAGAGAGCAGTTGGTGGGGGTACCAGGCCTTCAGAGGAGGGCAGTTTGGGGGGGGGGGGACCAGGCCTGCAGGGGAGTACAGTTGGTGGGGACCCAGGCTTGCAGGGAGGGCAGTTGGGGGCAACCAGGCCAGCAGGGATGGGCAGTTGGGGGGGACCAGGCCTGCAGGTCGGGGAAGTTGGGAGCCAGCATTCCTGGATTTGAGAGGGATGTCCGATCACCTGTTAAACGGGTGATCGGACATACCTCAAGGGGTCCCAGATTGGAGAGGGTGCAGGCTGGGCTGAAGGGACCCCCCCCTGCACAAATTTCGTGCACCAGGCCACTAGTCTATACTAATAAAAGGGTAATAAGAAAATTGGTCAGGACTCCCTCACAGTAACAACTGATCATCAGGCCTGCATGGGACAACAAGGCCGGCAGGAGGGTTAGTGAGGGACGATCAAACGACTGTACAGCAGGCTGCATGGGGCGAACAGGCTGGCAGAGGGGAGAGTGAGGAATGTCAAGATGACTGAACATCAGGCTGTGTCGGGCGACCAGGCCAGCAGGGGGGCAGTGAGGGGCGACTAAATGACCAAACAGCAGGCTGCATGGGATAACAAGGCCAGCAGGGGGTGGGGGGAAGTGAGGGGTGTCCAGCCCAGCAGTGGGGGGGCAGTTGGGGGCAACTAGGCCAACAGGGGGCAGGTGGGGGCGAGCTGGCCAGTGGATGGGGCAGTGAGGGGTGTCCAGGCTGGCAGAGGAGTGCAGTGAGGGGCTACCAAACAACCAAACAGCAGGCTGCATCGGGTGACAAGGCTGGCAGGGGGAGCAGTGAGGGGCGACCAGCCTGGCAGAGGGGGGCAGTGAGGGGTGACCAGGCCAGCAGGGGGGCTGATGGGGTCAACCAGGCCAGCAGAGGGGGGCAGTTGGTGGCAACCAGGCTGACGGGGAGCAGGTGGGGGTGACCAGGCCGGCAGGTGGGGCAATGAGAGGCAACCAGGCTGGCAGGTAGAGGCAATTAGGGGTGATCAGGCAGTCATGCAGATGAGCAGTTAGGAGCCAGGGGTCCCAGATTGTGAGAGGGTGCTAAACCGGCAGTTGGACATCCACCAAAGGGTCTCGGATTAGAGAGGGTGCAGGCTGGGCTGAGGGGACCCCCCCCCATGAAAGAATTTCGTGCACTGGGCCTCTAGTCTATAATAATAAAAGCGTAATGTGCTAATTAGAACCAACATCCTTCCAGACAAAGCTGGGGCTATGAGGGAAGCCTGGGTCCCAGGTAGGTGCCAGAGGGTAGCCGGTGCCAGCAGCCATGGGGAGGAAGGCCTACTCTTGCACAAATTTTGTGCATCAGGCCTCTAGTGTACCCTATAAATACCTTATAAAATTATATGTCAATAACACCTCAATAAAGCTAAAATAAAAACAATAGGGTTAGATTGAATAGAATGTCTACCAATTTTACCTCAGGCTTTAGACCTTGTGAAAGTTATCACATATAGCTAAACATTTTTATGTCTAAATAGAAATTAGGTTAACTCTTGAATAAGAGATCTGTTTATGTTGCCGTCAATCAAATGGTAGACAAACAGGATGTCTTAGGAGATAATAAAATAATTCAGTAAAGGATGCTTGTTTTGTGATTATGACTTAAAGATATTATATCAATTTAAAGCATGTTAGATTCTTGCTTTCCTTCATAAGGAATATCCTACATGCTGACTTTGCAATTTTGTTCTATGGGTGATTTTCAGATGAAATTGGTATATTAAATATGCAGGATTTTGGGTCTTATTAGACGTGCAGTGTACATTTTCTTTGCGCTCATGTTGTCAGTCAGCTGTGATGTCGATAACCATGTTCCCCCAGGGATCTTTCCTGAGGTTTTGTACAGAATTGGTGAATGCCAGAAAACACCTGCTTTATTAGGCTATGCAATCGCTTTTTATTCTAGGATGTCAAACCAGGTCTAAAATGGGCAATTTTTTAAATGCTGTAATGACAGCAAGTCAATGTTGGGTTTTGCTAACAATATTGGTGGAACACAATTCATATTGTCGAGGCATTGTCTTCCTCCTAAGGTAGAATACTAGTGAATTTCCTCAAAAGAGAACAAAGAAGAATAGGTTTACCTTAGGCAGGGGTTTGGCAGGCTTGCAGTGGAGTCCTCCAACAAAATGAAAATGTGGTAAGACTGGGCGAGGAAATTCAAAATCCCAATAGGTTCGAATGAGCCACATTTCAGCTTTCGCCATTGTCTCATATAATGTAGTGGGTCTTCCTGAAGGGGAAGCAAACAGAAGGTAGAGGAAATGAGAGTATTTTAATGTAAGTACTATCCTAGGACATTTTCTGAAAGGTGCTGGGGATAAGGTAGCCCAAATGCTTTAAAGTGTCTGTGGTTTGATAATATGAATATTTATGTGCATGGTATATATGTATACTTACTCATATATGTGATAAAATATGTAAAATTTGTAGGATTTATGTTTTTGATCAAATATATAAGACAAAGTGCTAGAGACTTTATATCTCTAATGTGACATCAGTACATTCACAATGATAAACAATTAAATGTAAGCCACTATAGAATTAAACATATTTGCTTTCTTTGTAAAACTACAAAAGTAACAGATGCAAATTACAGTTAATTGAGCTCGCTAATCAATTAAACAATGGACACATGTTGCTTTATAAATACTCAGCTTAGTTTCTACAATTTAGCAAGCTATTCCCTGAATACTCGATTTTCTAAGAACTGTGAGGTTTTTGAAGTATAACTTAGTTCCTGACACCTATAATTGCATTTTGTTCATTTGTGGAGCTTAATAATATTTATATATATTTAATAATAATATTTGCAAATAACAGCTGGAAAGTTTTCATAAGATATGGAAATAGATGTGCTCCCTTTAATTTTGGCTCATTTTGTCTTTAATGAAAAGATACAGTTTTTACAAATACAGACCAGTAACTTGATTGTCTACACTTCAACACGATTTTTCGACCTTTAAAACAGAGTGTAAGCACTGAGTGAATAAATATGTAGTTATTAGAAACTTTGAATTATAGGTTCTTGAATCATGTTTGGAGCCATTACATCTCCCCATTTGAAAGAGTTTTTTTAGGTAACATGGCAAACAGTTTAAATTTTATTTATTTTATTTATTTATTTTTTATTTTTATTTTTTTCCAATTTTTTTTATTAAGGTACTATATGTGTACATATCTTACCCATTGCCCCCCCACCCCACTCCCATATATGCCCTCACCCCCCAAAGTTTTGCGTCCATTGGTTATGCTTATATGCAAGCATACAAGTCCTTTGATTGATCTCTTATCTTCCCCACCTCTCCCTAACCTTCCTGCTGTAATTTGACAGACTGTTTGATGCTTTACTGCCTCTGTATCTATCTTTTTGTTCAAGTTTTTAATGTTCTTTATTATCCATAAATGAGTGAGATCATGTGGTATTTTTCTTTCATTGACTGGCTTATTTCACTTAGCATAATGTTCTCCAATTCCATCCAGGTTGCTGCAAATGCTAAGAATTCCTTCTTTTTTATGGCAGCATAATATTCCATTGTGTAGATGTACCAGTTTTCTGATCCAGTCATCTGCTGATGGGCACCTAGGCTGTTTCCAGATCTTAGCTATTGTAAATTGTGCTGCTATGAACATAGGGGTGCATATATCCTTTCTTATTGTTGTTCCCAGTTTCTTAGGATATATTCCTAGGAGTGGGATTACTGGGTCAAATGGGAGTTCTATTTTCAGTTTTTTGAGGAAACTCCATACTGTTCTCCACAGTGGCTGTACCAGTCTGCATTCCACCACCAGCAGTGCACGAGGGTTCCTTTTTCTCCGCATCCTCGCCAACACTTGTCGTTTGTTGATTTGTTGATGATAGCCATTCTGACAGGTGTGAGATGATAATTGTTGTTTTGATTTGCATCTCTCGGGTAATTAGTGACGTTGAGCATGTTTTCATGTGCCTCTTGGCCTTCCTTCTGTCTTCTTGGAAAAGATTCTATTTAGATCCGTTGCCCATTTTTTTATTGGATCATTTATCTTCCTTTTATTAAGTTGTATAAGCTGCCTGTAGATGTTGGAGATTAAACCTTTATCAGTGATAGCCATTTGCAAATATGTTCTCCTATGCAGTGGGCTTTCTTCTTGTTTTGTTGATAGTTTCTTTTGCTGTAAAAAAGCTTTTTATTTTGATGTAGTCCCATTTGTTTATTTTCTCTTTAGTTTCCATTGCCCTAGGGGCAGTATTGGTTTTTTGGGTAGTGAAACTACTCTGTATAATACATGTCATTATAAATTTGTTAAAACCCATGGAATATGTAACACCATGAGTGAACTCCAACATGAACTGTGGTCTTTGGATGATAACGATGTGCCAATCTAGGTTCGACAATTGTAACACATGTATTCCTTGGGTGTGATATGTTGAAAATGAGGGAGCCTATATTTGTGTGCGGGCAGGGGTTATATGGGAAATCTTACTCAATATTGCTGTAAACTTAAAAGTTCTCTAACAATAAGTGTAGGATGGGCAATATTTTGACATTATATTTAAGAAAAAACAAAGAGAGAATAAAACACTTTACCCAAAAAAAAGAATAAAAAATAAATTATATTACAAATTAATAGACAAAGAATTGGTATAATGGTTTCTAGAACTCCTCAGTGCTTAATTTGTGGTTTTTGACTTCCTGAAATCTCCTGTACTAATAATGGATCACAGGGTTTTAAATGGCCTTATAATTTAAACATTTCTATAATATTTGTGAGACTGAAAGATCATTATATATTATTATTTAGTCATTTTACTTATAAAAGGTATTTCCTCTGACTTTATATTTGTACAAACTCCCCTCCCGTGGCACTAGCAAAGTTAGGATTTCAAGTTATCAATTAAACCATGACTTAACTAGAACATCACTATAAAACTGATCCCACTTCTTGTGATTATATGTTTGGAACCAGAAGTCAAAATAAAGCATGTAAATCATATTTTTTACTTGCTCCATGAATGTCATTTGATCACTTAATTCTGACAAGACAACAGGTACATAGGATGGAGGGAATGGAAGTCCTCCACTGTACTTTTCAATGTTATAGCCCGGAGAGAAGCGGAGACTGTACACAAAAGGTATTTTATGTAGCTCAGCCAGCAGCTCACCACAGGGTCCAATGGCATCTGCAAGAACGACATCAAACCTTGATTCCTGTAGTTTGGTCATAAGTTTCTTTTTCAAAACTACTTCTTTACAGAGTGTTTGAATACAATCATAATATTCCCAAAAGATATCTTGCATTAGTGAAAAATATGTAAAAAATGTATCTTTTGGCATATAACCATTTAGAGATAATCCTGCATGAAAAGATCCTCAAAATCATCTTTTGTTAAAGATGTAGGAAAAATCTCAAATTGAATAGCAGATGGTTTATTGGGATCAACAAGAATTGAAGCTGAAGATGTCAGAACAGTCACTTCATGACCTCTCTGGACAAGTTCATCCAGGATTGTCTTCATGTTGATCCAATGGCTATATTCTGTGGGCCACACCAGCACCTTCCCACAGCTCCCAGGGCTGAAGTGACAACTCAGCTGTAGCAGCAGCAGAACTGAAATCCACTTCCTAGGCATCCTGGTGGAACACAGGCTTCTTTTCAAATGGCTGATCCCGTTCCCATGGCTCATGCTTATGACCAAAGGAAAATCAATTAGAAAGTTAAAATGTAACTTCTACATCCAAAGTAAAGACATTTGATGAACAGTCAGACCATTTGGATGGAAGTGGGAAAAGTAAAATAGATGATCATATTTGTAAGTAACTGGCTTTAATATCTGTTTTATGATTATAAGCACTATCAATGACCTTGTATTTGCAAGTCTTCTGTTTATTTCCATTGAAAGCATCTCCTTTAAGTAGAAAAGGAAAGGCCATAACCAGAAATAAGAAAATATGAGAAAGGAATAAAAACTCCACAGGTAAAGCCAAATATTAATAAAGACATTATATTAGACATTTAAAAAGCTACCACAAAGGTGAAGAGGAAAAAAGGTATGTAACTCAACTCAAAATACAATAAGTAATTAGGGGTTACACAACACAAAAAGATCTAAAACATGTCATCAATAATATCAAACATGGAGGAGGTAGTGAAAATTTAATTCTTATACAATATATTTGAACTTAAATGCATATTAGCTTAAAATAGACTGATATAGATACAGAATGATATATGTAAACCTTACGATGACCACAAACTAAAACCGTAAAAAACATATATATATAAAGAACTAAGAGGAAGGAATACACACCAAATACTAAAGAAAAACAGCATGGGAGACAACAGATGATCTATCTTTCTCTCACACATCAATGTGTCTCCCTCTTCCTCCCTCTCCCTCTCCCTCTCCCTCTCCCCATTCCTCTTCCTCTAAAATTAATAAACATAATCTCATATGAAGATTAAAAAAACATAAGGTGGCTGAAAAGGTTAAAAATTATGTCCTATCTATATGCTGCTTATAAGAAGCACTTCAAAGACACATATAGACAGAAAATGAAGGGATGGAAAAAGATATTCCATGCAAATAGAAATGAAAACGAAGCTGAGGTAGCGATGCTTATATCAGACAAAGTAGACTTTAAAACAAAAAATGTAAAAGAAAGGCAAAGGACTTTACATAATTATAAAGAGGACAATTTAAACAGAATGTAACATTTGTAAATATCTGCACACCTAATGTAGGATTACCTGAATTTATAAAGCAATTATTAATGGACCTTAAGTGAGAAATCCAAAATAATACAGTAATAGTAGAGGATTTTAATACCTCACTTACTTCAAAGGATAGATCATCCAGACAGAAAATTAAAAGCAATGAATGGCTTAAAATGTCACATAAGATGATATTGGCTTAATAGATATTTATGGAACATTTTATTCCCAAACTGCATAATACACATTTTTTTCAAGAGCACCTAGAACAGTGGTCGGCAAACTGCGGCTCGTGAGCCACATGCAGCTCTTTGGCCCGTTGAGTGTGGCTCTTCCACAAAATACCATGTGCGGGTGCGCACGTACAGTGCGATTGAAACTTCGTGGCCCATGCACAGAAGTCGGTTTTCGGCTCTCAAAAGAAATTTCAATCGTTGTGCTGTTGATATTTGGCTCTGTTGACTAATGAGTTTGCCGACCACTGACCTAGAACATTCACTATGATAGATAACTTATTAGGCCACAAGACAGCCTCAAAAAACTTCAGAAGATTGAGATTATATCAAGCACCTTTTCCGACCACAGTGGTGCAAAACTAGACATCAACTACAGGAAGAAAACTGGAATGAAAACAATTATGTGGAGACAAAACAACATGCTACTAAACAACTAATGCATCAAGAGCAAATCACACAAGAAATTAAAAGTACCTTAAAACAGAGGAGAGAAAATCAAGATGGTGGCATAAGTAAACACCTGTACTCACCGCCTCCCCCAACCTCATCAAAATTACAACTAAAATATAGAACAGCCATTCAGAACTGCCTGAAAGCTGGCTAAATGGAAGTCCTACAGCTAGAGAAGTAAAGAAGAGAGTACCTTGATACTGGTAGGAGGAGCAGAGGCACATAACAGGTTGGTCCAACATCCACGTGTGGCATTTTTTCCTACAGTAGGGATATCTCAGCTGTAGAGACCCCCCATGAATAACAAGAGGTCCCAGACCTACACCAGACCCTGGGCCCAGGATTCCTGAGCTGGGAAGAGAAGTCCCCATAACTTCAGGCTGTAAAAAGCAGCAGGGATTGTGGTTGAGTGACATGGAGGCTGCTCGAGATCCAGGAAGTTTCTCTTAAAGGAAATTATATGCATACTAGGGGCCCAGTGCATGAATTTGTGCACCTTGAAAGAAACTTGGGGCGCGATGCTGCAGTGGGCACAGGGGTGGGTCTTGGCCTATCCTACACTCCCCTGCCTGTCCCCCCCCAACCGCGGCCCCTGGTCCCCTCTCTGCTTGCAGCCCTGTTCTTGCTGCTGCCACTCCCACTCGCTGATGGCACCAGCCCCGCTGGCATCCACTGATGGTGTGGAGCCATTGGGGCTGGTCACAAGCAGTGGGTGTGAGCAGCGGTTGATGCTCTGATTGCCCCTCAGGAACAGGAAGAGAGGTAGAAGCCCTCGGGCATTTGGGGTTGGTGGTTGCCGCTTGAACCTGCTGATGGTGCCGAGAGATTGGGACTGGTGCCGGTTGCCGGCAGCAGGTGCGAGCAGTGACTCTGGCGCTGCCTGTGGGTGCGAGAGGCAGCTGCCAGCCCTGATCACCCCTCAGGAGCAGGGGGAGGTTGTGAATCTCTGAGGAGTGATCGGAGCTGGCAGCTGCTGCTTGCATCACTGATGATACCAAGCGAATGGGGCTGGCACTGGGCACTGGCAGTGGGTTTAAGCGGTGGCTCCAGTGCTGGCAGTGGGTGCGAGCGGTGCCAGCACCGGCAACAGGTGCAAGCACAGGGTGGGACCATGGTGTGCGGGAGCAAGGAATTTTCAGTAACCCCCAGAGACTCACCCTGATGATAGCTACCAGTGCCCCACCATGGTCTGATGTCCTGCTGCTCCACCATCCTACTGTGACTGTACCTGCCATGTTCCATGCTCTGGTGCCTGCTGCTGACACCCACCATGTTCTGTGCATGCCTCTGGTGGTCAGTGCATGTCATAGTGACTGGTTGTTCAGTTGTTTACTCTTTGGTTTATTTGTATATTAGGGTTTTATATATTTAGACTAGAGGCCTGGCATGCAATCAGTGCCATCTAGGCCTGGCCTGCAATCATTCCCATCTTCCGCAGATGCCTGCAGCCACCCCCACCCCCCTGTTGCCACCCAACCCCATCTCCCCATTCACTATCGGGTGATAGGAGCCTGCTGACTGGGGAGTTGAACCGAGAGGTAAGCCATTCCCACATTTTTGCTGGCCCCACCCCCACAGTGGGTTGCCCTTTGTGTGTGGGGCAATTGGTGGATCGGGGGCCTTGGCCTGGAGCCACCTGTGTCTCCCACCACCTACCTGTGATTCCCCATTTGCCACCAGGTGATCAGAACCTGCCGGCCAGGAAAAGGGTCTGAGAGGTGGTCAGTGTGCCTCATAGTGACTGTTCAAGCAATCATTCTGGTCATTCCGCCATTAGGGTAAATTTGCATATTACCCTTTTATTATATAGGATAGAGGCTTGGTACATGGGTGGGGCCAGCCGGCCTGCCCACATGGGGGCCCCAGATTGTGATGGGGGTCCCCCCTGGAGGGCAGGGCCGGCCAGGGCGAGGGGCCACGGGTAGTTTGCAGGTTGGCCACTTGCCCAATGAGGGTGGGTGTCCCTGCTGGAGGGTAGGGCCTGCTGGAGTAAGGGTCTGCAGTTGTTCTGGTCTCTGGTCGTTTCGCCATTTCTTCCACTGGACTTTTATTATATAGAATAGAGGCCTGGTGCATGACAATTCGTGTACAGGAGGGTCTGTCCCTCAGCCCGGCCTGCACCCTCTCCAATATGGCACCCATTGAGGGATGTCTGACTCCCTCTCACAATCCGGGACTGCTGGCTCCTAACCACTGGCCTACCTGCATGCCTGGTTGCCCCTAACCGCTTCTGCCTGCCAGACTAATCACCCCGTAACTGCTCCCCCTTGCCCAATAGTCCCATTTGTCCTTCCTGCCAGCCTGATCACTCCCAACTGCCATCCCCTGCAGGCCTGGTTGTCCCCAACTGCCCTCCCCTGCCGGCCTGGTTGTGCCTAACTGCCCTCTCCTGCTGGCCTGGTTGCCCCAACTGCTCTCCCCTGCCAGCCTGGTCACCCCCAAAAGCCCTCCCCTGCAGGTCTGATGGCCCCCAACTGCCCTCCCCTGCTGGCCCTATTGTCCACAACTGCCCTCCCCTGTTGGCCATCTTGTTGTGGTCATCTTGTGACAATGTGAGGGTGGCCATCTTGTGATCACGTGAGGGCATTGTGCACCCTGGCTTTTATTTGTATAGATATGCATAACCCATGGACAGACAATAGTGCAGTCAGGCCTGGGGAGGGGGAGGAGCAGAGTGGAGGGGCCAATGGGGAAAAAGGAGGACATCTGTAATACTCTCAACAATAAAGATAAATTAAAAATTTATATTGCTAACAAAACAATGAAAGATTGCTATTTGTAACAAAATGAATGGACCTAGAGAGTATTATTGCTTAGTGAAATAAGTTGGGTAGAAAAGACAAATTCTGTATGATTTCACTTATATGTATAATCTAAAAAAACAAAACAAATGAACAGACAAAACAGAAACAGATCCATAGATATAGAGAACCAGGTGATGGTTTCTAAAGTGGAAGTTGGGGGATGAAAATACAAAAAAGAAAAATAACCAATTTGCTCTCTTATTAACATATCTATAAAAGAACACATATCCCCTCATCTTCATTAACTTTGGGCATTGTCAGTCTTTTAAATCTTTGCCAATATTATGGGTTTAAATATTATCTCATTATTTGTATATCTTTGATTTTCATTAGTCTTGATCATTTTTCATATATTTTTTGTGGGAAATATGTGGTATATACAGGGTGGGGCAAAATTAGGTATACTGTTGTCCATATGGGAAATAATACAATAATTAATAATAATACAAAAGTAAGCTCTTTTGCATATGACTGTAAACCTACTTTTGCCCACCCTGTATTATAAAACTTAATTATGTTTGTGCCATTTGAGTTAATGATTCTGTCTAAGAAGTAAATCAAGAAAATATGTGGTACTCACAGATTTACTAGTATGTCAAAAATGATCATCCTAGTATTATTTATAAGAGTAGAGATTGGTTAAATAAATTATAAAGTATGGTATCTATATGATGCTATATTACGCAGACATTTAAACATTATGTTTAAGAAGAGTTTATTATATAAGTAGGGGGAGAGAAAATTACATACTCAAGATACAAAGAAAAGATATGAAAAAGAATACATTAAAATGTAAACATTAGTTATTTATGAGTGATGGAACCATGGATAGCTATCCTATCTAATAAAAGAGTAATATGCAAATTGACCATTACTCCAAGACACAAGTTGGCCGCCCCCATGGATGCCCGAAGATGGATGCCCCCATGTGGACACAAGCTGGCCACCACAAGATGGCCTGCAAGGGAGGGCAGTTGTGGGCAGTTAGGGGTGACCAGGCCAACAGAGGAGGGCAGTTGGGACTTGACCAGGCTGGCAGAGGAGGGCAGCTGGGGGTGACAAGGCCAGCAAGGGAGGGCAGTTGGGGGGGAACCCAGGTCTGCAGGGGGGAGGGCAGTTGTGGGGGACCAGGCCTACAGGGGAGGGAAGTTGGGGGAGGGACCAGGCCTGCATTGGAGGGCAGTTGGGGGAGACCAGGCCTGCAATGGAGGGCAGTTGGGGGAGACCAGGCTGGCAGGGGAGGACAGTTGGGGGAGACCAGGCCTGCAGGGGAGGGCAGTTGTGGGTGATCAGGCTAGCAGGGAGGGCAGTTAGGTGTTACTGGAATAGCAGAGGAGGGCAGTTGGGGGAGACCAGGACAGCAGGGGAGGGAAGTTGGGGGCGGGACCAAGCCTGCAGGGAAGGACAGTTAGGGGCAACCAGACTGCTAGGGGAGAGCAGTTAGGGGTGACCAGGCAGGCAGGGGAGGGCAGTTAGGGGCAATCTGGCCTTCCGGGGAGCAGTTAGGTGTCAATCAAGCTGGCAGGGGAGTGGTTAGGGGCTGATCAGGCTGGCAGGCAGAAGCAGTTAGGGGTAATTAGGCAGAGGCAGGCGAGTGGTTGGGAGCCAGCAGTCCTGGATTGTGAGAGGGATATCTGACTGCTCATTTAGGCCTGATCCCGGTGGCAGCAAACATCCCTCAAGGGGTCCCAGATTAGAGAGGTTGCAGGCTGGACTGAGGGACACCCCCTTGCACGAATTTCGTGCACTGGGCCTCTAGTTTTCTATTTCATCTTTAAAAATAACAATAATAAACCAATTATATGGTAACATAAATGGACAATAAAAAAAAAAGAAATGGTATAAGTGGGCATTCTTGTCTTGTTCCTGACAAGAGGAAAGGTTTTCAAAATTTCACCTTTGAGTATATGATGTTAGTTGTGCAAAACCTGAATGGATTGAGAAAATGTGCCAGAGAATGTCAGTTTTGCACCTTATTTTTATTTTTTTGTTAATCCTTATTCAAGGAATTTTTTCTTTTTTTTTTAGAGAGAGTGAGAGAGAGGCATGGAGGGGTGAAATTTTCACTTCTGAATGGGATGAAATCCTAAGGAATCCTAGGTCAGTGGGTCAATATTTATTTATTTATCTATTTATGTAACTATTTATTTAATTTTTATTTTTTAAATATGTCTTTATTGATTTTAGACATAGAGAAAGGACAGAAGGCAGCTTGATATCTTCCTAGAAAGAATGGGAGCCTGAGGAACTATCCCATGATTCAGTCCATCGAGTGCTTTTTCATACTAAATTTGTGTATCTGGTCTCCAAAAAAATTATCAATATTTGAAAAACTAAATATAAATATTGCCAAACATGTAGGAAAGGGGGTAAGGAAGGTTTACCAGCAAAAAGCTGAAAATTGTCTCTTAAATGTGACTAGAGCAAGGGATCTTCTTTGTCAGTTTGCCCTTAGAATAAATCAGCTATTCTGTGATGGGTAACTTATGGAAAGTCAGGATGGAAAACTGACTGTTGTAAGAGTCTATTGGTAGCATTATTTACCTAGAATGTTTTCTAAGCTTCTTTTTTACTTTGGATTATTTATTTAGTTTTGTGTTCCCACAGACCTACCAGCCCAACCACCTACTCCTTTTCCACTTGATGCCCCCATTTTCCCACATTACAGTGTATGTGCTTACTGTTATATCTCATCTAAGACCTTGTTTTCTATGACCTATGATTACTGATTAATTTTAGCAAATCCACTAATAACTTTGTTCTTGTATTATTTGCTTAGTCGTCCATTTTCCACATACCTCCCCACCCTCCAATTTTTACTTGCTCTCCAGCTTTCTACTTTGATTTTTTGACAGTTGATGCCTAGTTTTCTTCAAGTTACTTTGCATGACCTTTGCTATGTATGGCATCTCTTCTAAGATCTTATTTTCTATGAACTATCACTTCTGATTAATTATTAGCATTATTATCTTAGAAACTTTGGTCTTTGGATCACTTGTTTAATCTTATTCTGGACAGACCTACTCACCCTCCCACTTCACTCACCAACCAGCTTTCAACTTTGACTGTTTGCCATTTGATGCCTGGTTTTTCCTCTCCATTACCTTGAATGCCTCAATTGAGAGCTTGTTTTCTATGACCTGTAATTCCTGGTTAATTTTTAGCAAATTTATTTTTGAGACTTTGGTCTTGATTCAAACCAGTTCTCCTGTATCCTTATTATATATATAATACTTTTTATATAATCTCTACATAGCAATCTTTAGATAATAACATTTAGATATAAGTATGTATAAAGATTAATGCTTTATAACTCTGATATTTATTTCCTCCATAATCTTGTTTTTTAAATTTTTTATTGTTTAAAGTATTACATATATCTCTTTTTTTCCCCATTGACCTTTCCCTGGCCATCCCTACCCTTCCCCTCACAGCCCTCACCCCCTAGTGTCTTGCATCCATTGGTTATGCTTATATGCTGCATACAAGTCCTTTGGTTGATCTCTTACACCTATTCCCATTGCCTTCCCTCTGAAGTTTTATGGTCTGTTTGATGGTTCCTTGTCTCTGGATCTATTTTTGTTCATCAGTTTATGTTGTTTATTTATATTCTACAAATGAGTGAGATCATGCGATATGTATCTTTCTCTGACTGGCTTATTTCGCTTAGTATAATGCTGTCCAGTTCCATCCATGATGTTGCAAATGGTAAGAGTTCTTTCTTTTTTTACAGCAGCTAGTATTCCATTGTGTAATGTACCACAGTTTTTTAATCCACTCATCTGCTGATGGGCACTTAGCCTGTTTCCAAATCTTAGTTATTGTAAATTGTGCTGCTATGAACATAGGGGTACATATATCCTTTCTGATTTCTTGGAATATATTCCGAAGTGGGATCACTTGGTCAAATGAAAGTTCCATTTCTAGTTTTTTGAGGAAACTCCATACTGTTCTCCACAGTGGCTGCACCAGCCTGTATTCTCACCAGCTGTGCACGAGGGTTCCTTTTTCTCTGCATCCTCGCCAGCACTTGTTTGTTGATTTGTTGATGATAGCCATTTTGACAGGTGTGACATGATATCTCATTGTCGTTTTGATTTGCATCTCTCAGATGATTAGTGACTTTGAGCATGTTTTCATATGTCTCTTGATCTTCTGTATGTCCACTTTCAAAAGTTGTCTATTTAAGTCCTTTGCCCATTTTATGATTGGATTGTTTATCTTCCTTTTGTTAAGATGTATGAGTTCCCTATAAATTTTGGAGAGGCTCTTGTCGATATAACATTGGCAAATATCTTCTCCCATGAGCTTTCTTGTTGTTTCTTGTTTTGTTGATGGTCTCTTTTGCTGTACAGAAGCTTTTTATTTTGATGTGGTCCCATTTATTTATTTTCTTCTTAGTTTCCATTGCCCAAGGAGAGCTGTATCGGTAAATATATTGCTGGGACAAATGTCTGGTATTTTGCTGCCTATAGATTCTTCTAAAATATTTATTGTTATGTTTAAGTCTTTAATCCATTTTGAGTTTATTTTTGTGTATGGTGCAAGTTGGTGGTCTAGTTTCATTTTTTTGCATGTATCTGTCCAGTTTTCCCAACACCCTGTGTAGTATGCTATTGCTTCCTTTGTCAAATACTAATTGAGCATAATGACTTGGGTTGATTTCTGGGTTCTCTATTTTGTCCCATTGGTCAATATATCTGTTTTTGTGCCAGTACAAGGCAGTTTTGAGAACAGTGGCTTTGTAATATAGCTTGATGTCTGGTATTGTGATCCCTCCAACTTTGTTCTTTCTCAGGATTGCTATGGCTATTCGGGGTCTTTTTTTTCCCCATATGAATTTTTGGAGAGTTTGTTCTTTTTATTTATTTATTTATTTATTTATTTATTTATTTATTTATTTATAGAGAGGAAGGGAGAGGGATAGAGAGTTAGAAACATCGATGAGAGACAAACATCAGTCAGCTGTCCCCTGCACGCCCCCCCGCTGGGAAACTAGCCTGCACCCAAGGTACATGACCTCAACTGGAATCAAACCCGGGACCCCTCAGTCCACAGCCCGATGCTCTATCTACTGAGCCAAACCGGTCAGAGCTAGAGTTTATTCTATGTCTGTGAAAAAACTTGATATTTTATTAGGGATTGCATTAAATCTATAGATTGCTTTGGGTATATGGGCATTTTAATGATGCTGATTCTACCAATCCACGAACACGGTATATTCTTCCATTTTTTTATGTCTTCCTTTATCACTTTTTTTCAAAATGCTGCAGTATTTTTCTGAGTACATGTCTTTTACCTCCTTAGTTAAGTTTATTCCTAGGTAACTTAATTTTTTTGTTGCAATGGCAATATTTCTCTTTCTGTGTATTTATTATTGGTGTATAAAAAATCCATAGACTTCTGGGTGTTAATTTTGTATCCTGATACATTGCTGAATTCATTTATTAAATCTAGCACTTTTTTGATGGATTCTTTAGGGTTTTCATGTCTGCAAATAATTAGAGTTTTATTTCTTGTTTTCAATTTGGATGCCTTTAATTTCTTCTTATCTGATTGCTATGGCTAGCACTTCTAGTAAATGTGAAACAGAATTGGTGAGAGTGGGGATCCCTGTCTTGTTCCTGTTTTTAGGGGAAATGGTTTTAGTTTTTGCCCATTGAGTATGATGTTGACTGTAGATTTGTCATATAAGGCTTTTATTATGTTGAGGTTTGATCCCTGTATTCCCAGTTTACTGAGAGTTTTTATCAAGAAAGGGTGTTGGATTTTGTCAAATGATTTTTTTTGCATCTGTTGATATGACTATGTGATTTGTCTCTCAATTTGTGTATGTGATATATCACATATATTGATTTGCAGATATTATACTATCCTTGCATCCCTGGAATAAATTTTATTTGGTCATGGTGTATGATCTTTCTAATGTAATGCTGGATCAATTTGCTAGGATTTTGTTGAGGATTTTAGCATCTATGTTCATCAGAGTTATTGTCCTGTAATTCTTCTTTATAGTGTCTTTATCTGGTTTTGGGATTAGAGTAATGCTGGCTTCATAAAATGAGCTTAGAAGTGTGCCTTCCTCTTGAATTATTTGGAATAGTCTGAAGAGGATAGGTTTTAGTTCTTTTTTGAATGTTTGGTAAAGCTCCCCTATGAAGCCAGGGGTTTAGTTTGCTGAAAAATTTTTGATCACTGCTTCAATTTCCTCTATAGTTATCAGTCTATTCAGAATTTTTTATTCTTCCTAATTGAGGTTTAGAGGGTGGTATTTTTCTAGGAACGTGTCCATTTCTTCTAGGTTGACCACTTTGTTGGAATTGAGTTGTTCATGGTATCTTTTTACAATCCTTTGTATTTCAGTGGTGTCGTTATTTCGCCTTTTTCATTTCTGATTTTGTTTATTTGGGTCTTCTCTCTTTGCTTCTTTTGTGCCTGGCTAGAGGTTCATCAATCTTGTTAATCCTTTCAAAGAACCAGCTGTTGGTTTCATTGATCTTTTGAATTTTTTTTTGTCTCTATGTCATTTATTTCTGCTCTGATTTTTATTTCCTTACTTGTAATCACTCTGGGCCTTTTTTGTTGCTGTCTTTCTAATTCTTTAAGTTGTAGAGTTAGATAATTTATTACCAGTTTCTTGTTGTTTTTTTGTTTTTTTTTTGAGATGGGCCTTTAATGCTATGAACTTCCTTTTCAGGACTGCTTTTATTTTGTCTCATAATTTGGATTGTTGTGCTTTCATTGTCATTTGTTTCCAGGATTTTTATTTCTTCTTTGATCTCTTTGGTAATCCTATCATTGTTTAACTATAAGCCTGATGCACAAAATTCGTGTACAGAGCGGGGGGGTTTCCTCAGCCTGGCCTGCACCCTCCCAATCTGGAACCCCTTGGGTGATGTCTGACTGCCGGTTTAGGCCCGATCCCACAGAATTTGGGCCTAAACTGGTAGTCGGACATCCCTTTTGTAATTCGGGATGACTGGCTCCTAAGCATTCGCCTGTCTGTTTACTTGATCACCCTTAACCCCTCTGCCTCCTGGCCTGATTGCCCCTACATTGCCCCCCTGCTGGCCTGATAGCCCCTATCTTTCCACCCTGCTGGCCTGATTGCCCCTACCTTGCCCAATGCCATCCTGATTGCCCCTATCTTGCCCCCCTGCCTGCCCGATCTCACCTCATTGCCCATATCTTGCCCCCCTGCCTGCCTGATCTCTGCCTGCCTGCCTGATTGCCCCTAACTGCTCTCCCTTGCCAGCCTGATCTCACTCTCAACTTCCCTCCTCTGCTGGCCTGATCTCACCCCCAATTGCCCTTCCCTGCAGGCCTGATCTTGCCCCCAACTGCCATCTCTTGTTGGCCTGGTCACAGCCAACTGCCCTCCCCTGCAGACTGATCTTGCCCCAAGCTGCCTTCCCCTGCCAACCTGATCTCGCCCCCAACTGTCCTCCCCTGCCTGACTGATTGCCTCTAACTGCCTCTGCCTTGGCCCCCCCCAACCATGGCTTTGTCCAGAAGGAAATCGGATATATGGAAGATGGCTGGTCAATCCAGTTTAATTAGCATATTACCCTTTTATTAGTATAGATAGATTATATAGGATATGATTGTTTACATGGCTGGGGGAGCCTTTTTCAGCAGGAGGAGATGCTCTTGGCAGACAAAAGTACATAACCCCTATATCTGGACTGATAGCCAGCCATATGCACTATACTGCCAAACCGGTTGTTAAAAAATTGAACCGCTTTCTTATACCTTACACCAAACAGCTGTAACTCTTAAAACCCCTCCTCAGGCCCCACCTTAGGTTCTGCCTTTGCAGTTCACCCAGAGTAGGTTCTGATTGGTCGATTTCTATGCCAGTCAGCCTCAAAGCCCCACCTTCTAGGCAGTCATTGGCTCCTTGCAATTCACCCAGATCTGGTTCTGATTTTCAGTTTCTATGCTAGTCAGCATCTCTGGGCCTATCTCCGGGCCTGATCATAGAGGCGGGGCTGATGCCAATTGGGCTGAAGTGCTGACCTCTGGGAGAGAGAGGCTTGACTGCTGGCGAGGCCTGGAAAGAGAAGCAGTATCTGATCATCATGCTTCTCTCTCTGGGCCTCGCCAGCAGCTGCTGCCACTGCTGATAAGCCCTGCCTCTATCTCCGAGAGGTCAGCAATTTAACCCACTTGCCTGCTGCACATACAGCCTGGCATTTAGTCGAGCCTTTGGTCATTTTGGATGTTAAGACCATGGCTCTTTATATATATAGATAGATAACATGCCATTTAGCCTTCAAGTAGTTGACTTTTTTTATTGTTTTTGTTGTAGTTGATATCTATTTTGCCACAGAGATTTTTTTTTCAATTTTTTTTATTAAGGTATTATATGTGTACATATCTTACCATTGCCCCCCCCACCCCACTCCCATATATGCCCTCACCCCCCAAAGTTTTGCGTCCATTGGTTATGCTTATATGCAAGCATACAAGTCCTTTGGTTGATCTCTTATCTTCCCCACCTCTCCCTAACCTTCCTGCTGTAATTTGACAGACTGTTTGATGCTTTACTGCCTTTGTATCTATCCTTTTGTTCAAGTTTATAATGTTCTTTATTATCCATAAATGAGTGAAATCATGTGGTATTTTTCTTTCTTTGACTGGCTTATTTCACTCAGCATAATGTTCTCCAATTCCATCCAGGTTTCTGCAAATGGTAAGAAGTCCTTCTTTTTTATGGCAGCATAATATTCCATTGTGTAGATGTACCAGTTTTCTGATCCAGTCATCTGCTGATGGGCACCTAGGCTGTTTCCAGATCTTAGCTATTGTAAATTGTACTGCTATGAACATAGGGGTGCATATATCCTGTCTTATTGTTGTTCCCAGTTTCTTAGGATATATTCCTAGGAGTGGGATTACTGGGTCAAATGGGAGTTCTATTTTCAGTTTTTTGAGGAAACTCCATACTGTTCTCCACAGTGGCTGTACCAGTCTGCATTCCCACCAGCAGTGCACGAGGGTTCCTTTTTCTCCGCATCCTCGCCAACACTTGTCGTTTGTTGATTTGTTGATGATAGCCATTCTGACAGGTGTGAGATGATACCGCATTGTTGTTTTGATTTGCATCCCTTGGATAATTAGTGACGCTGAGCATGTTTTCATCTGTCTCTTGGCCTTCCTTCTGTCTTCTTTTGAAAAGATTCTATTTAGATCCGTTGCCCATTTTTTTATTGGATCATTTATCTTCCTTTTATTAAGTTGTATAAGCTGCCTGTAGATGTTGGAGATTAAACCTTTATCAGTGATGCCATTTGCAAATATGTTCTCCCATGCAGTGGGCTTTCTTGTTTTGTTGATAGTTTCTTTTGCTGTAAAAAAGCTTTTTATTTTGATGTAGCCCCATTTGTTTATTTTCTCTTTAGCTTCCATTGCCCTAGGGGCAGTATCGGTGAAGAAGGTCTTTTGGCATATGTCTGAGATTTTGCTGCCTGTGGATTCCTCTAGTATTTTTATTGTTTCCCGAATTATGTTTAAGTCCTGTATCCATTTTGAGTTTAATTTTGTGTATGGCGTAAGTTGGTGATCTAGCTTCATTTTTTTACATGTATCTGTCCAATTTTCCCAACACCATTTATTGAAGAGACTGTCTTTATTTCATTGTATGTTCATGCCTCCTTTGTCAAATATTAATTGAGCATCGTGGTTTGGGTCAATATCTGGATTCTCTATTTTGTTTCATTGATCAATATGTCTGTTCTTGTGCCAGTACCAGGCTGTTTTGAGAACAGTGGCTTTGTAATATAGCTTGAAATCTGGTATTGAGATCCCTCCTACTTTATTCTTCTTTCTCAGGATTGCTGTGGCTATTCGGGGTCTTTTTTTATTCCAGATGAATTTTTGGAGAGTTCTTTCAAGGTCTGTGAAATATGCCGTTGGTATTTTAATGGGGAGTGCATTGAATCTATAGATTGCTTTGGGTAGTATGGACATTTTAATGATGTTGATTCTACCAATCCATGAACATGGTATGTTCTTCTATCTGTTTACATCTTCCTCTATCTCTTTTTTCAGTGTCCTGTAGTTTTCCGTGTATAGGTCTTTTACCTCCTTAGTTAAATTTATTCCTAGGTGTCTTAATTTTTTTTGGTGCGATGGTAAATGGGATTGCTTTTTTAGTCTCTCTGTCTGTAAGTTCACTATTGGTGTATAGAAATGCCATAGATTTCTTGGCGTTAATTTTGTATCCTGCTACATTGCCAAATTCATTTATTAAGTCTATTAGTTTTTTGACGGAGTCTTTCGGTTTTTTTATGTACAATATCATGTCTTCTGCAAATAAAGACAGCTTTACTTGTTCTTTTCCAATTTGAATGCCTTTTATTTCTTCTTCTTGTCTAATTGCAATGGCTAATACTTCCAATACTATGTCAAACAGGAGTGGTGAGAGTGGGCATCCCTGTCTTGTTCCTTTTCTTAGGGGAAATGGTTTTAGTTTTTGCCCATTGAGTATGATGTTTGCTGTGGGTTTATCATATATAGCTTTTATTATGTTGAGGTATGAGCCTTCTATTCCCACCTTGTTGAGAGTTTTTATCAAGAAGGGTGTTGGATTTTGTCACATGCTTTTTCTGCATCAATTGATATGACTAAGTGATTTTTATCTCTCAAATTCTTTATGTGATGTATCACGTTTATTGATTTGCGGATATTATACCATCCTTGCATTCCTGGGATAAATCCTACTTGGTCATGGTGTATGATCTTTCTGATGTACTGCTGGAGCCGATTTGCTAGAATTTTGTTGAGGATTTTGGCATCTATGTTCATGAGGGATATTGGTCTGTAATTCTCTTTCATTGTGTTGTCTTTATCTGGTTTTGGTATTAGGGTGATGCTGGATTCATAGAAGGAGCTTGGAAGTGTTCCTTCCTCTTGAATTTTTTGGAATAGTCTGAGGAGGATAGGTTTTAGTTCTTCTTTGAATGTTTGGTAAAACTCTCCTGTGAAGCCGTCTGGCCCCGGGCTTTGTTTGCCGGAAGCTTTTTGATGACTGCTTCAATTTCGTCCATAGTTACTGGCCTATTGAGCTGTTTAGATTCTTCCTGATTGATTTTTGGAAGGTTGTATTTTTCTAGGAATATGTCCATTTCCTCCAGGTTGTCCAGTTTGTTGGAATAGAGTTGTTCGTAGTATTTTGTAACAATCCTTTGTATCTCAGCGGGGTCTGTTGTTATTTCACCTCTTTCATTTCTGATTTTGTTTATTTGGGTCCTCTCTCTTTGCTTCTTGGTGAGCCTGGCTAGAGGTTCATCAATCTTGTTTATCCTTTCAAAGAACCAGCTCTTGGTTTTGTTGATCTTTTGTATTGTTTCTTTGGACTCTTTGTCATTTATCTCCGCTCTGATCTTTGTTATTTCCTTCCTTCTGGTTACACTGGGCTTTTATTGCTGCTCTTTTTTTAACTCTTTGAGTTGTAGGGTTAGGTAATTTATTACCATTGTTTCTTGTTTTTTGCAATAGGCTTGTAGAGCTATGAACTTCCCTCTCAAGACTGCTTTCGCTGTGTCCCATAGATTTTGGATTGTTGTGTTTTCATTGTCATTTGTTGCCATGATGTTTTTTATTTCTTCCTTGATCTCTCTGGTGACCCAGACCTTGTTTAATAGCATGCTGTTTAGTCTCCATGTGTTTGATTTCTTTGGGTTGTATTTATTGTAGTTGATTTCCAGTTTTATGCCACTGTGATCTGAGAAGATGCTTGATATAATTTCTTTCTTCTTGAATTTGAAGAGACTTTGCCTGTGACCCAGTATATGGTCTATCTTTGAAAATGACCCATGTGCACTTGAGAAGAATGTATATTCTGTGGCTTTGGGGTGAAATGTTCTGAAAATGTCAATTAATTCCATCTGGTCTAGTGAGTCATTTAGGATTGATGTTTCTTTGCTGATGTTTTGTTTAGAGGATTTGTCCAATGGTGATAGTGGGGTATTAAAGTCTCCTACTGTGATTGTATTGCTATTAATCTCTCCCTTGATATCCTACAGGAGTTTTTTTTATGTATTTGGGTGCTCCTATATTGGGTGTGTATATGTTTACCAGAATTATTTCTTCTTGTTGGATTTCTCCCTTTAGTATTATGAAGTGGCCTTCCTTATCTCTTGTTATGGCATTTACTTTGAGGTGTATTTTGTCAGATATAAGTATTGCTACCCCAGCTTTTTTTTCATTTCCATTTGCCTGGAAGATATTTTTTCCATCCCTTCACTTTCAATCTGTGTGAGTCTCTTGTTCTGAGGTGGGTCTCTTGTAGACAGCATATATATGGGTCATGTTTTTTTATCCATTCAGCCACTCGATGTCTTTTGATTGGAGCATTTAGTCCGTTTACATTTAAAGTTATTACTGAAAGGTATTTGTTTGTAGTCATATCTATTTTTGTGTCTGTATTCCTTCTTACCTGTTTATTTCTTCTTTTCATAGTATTCTCATTAGCATTTCTTGCATTTCTGGTTTGGTGGTGATAAACTCCCTGAGCCTTTTTTTGTCTTCGAAGGACCTGATTTCCCCTCAATTTTGATTGATAGCCTTGCTGGATATAGTATTCTTGGATTCAGTCCTTTGCTTTGCAACACTTTGTATACCTCCTTCCATTCTCTTCTAGCTTGTTGTGTTTCTGTTGAGTAATCATTTGACAATCTGATGGGTGTTCCTTTATAGGTAACTCTCTGTCTCTCTCTTGCCGCCTTTAAGATTCTCTCTTTATCATTTATATTTGCCATGGAAATTATGACATTTCTTGGTGTGGGTCTTTTGGGGTTGATCCTGCTTGGGACTCTCTGTACTTGCGTAACTTTTATCTTTCCCATATCTGCGAAGTTTTCTGTCATTATTTCTTCAAATAGATTTTCTAATCCCTGCTGCTCTTCTTGTCCTTCTGGCAGCCCTATTATACGCATGTTACTTCGTTTCATGTTGTCCCAAAGCTCCCTTAGTCTCTCCTCCTGCTTTTTAATATTTTTCTCCAATTGCTGTTCAGATTGAGCTTGTTTCTGTACCTGATCTTCTAACTCACTAATTCGGTCCTCTGCTTCTTGTAGTCTACTGTTGAAACTTTCCATGGTGTTTTTGATTGTCGCTATATCACTTTTCATTTCTTCCTGATTCTTGCATAAGTTGTTGATTTTCTCATCCATCCGATGTATAAATTCCATGACCATTACTCTGAACTCTTTTTTGGTCATGTTGCAAGCTTCAGTTTCACTAATTTCCTTTCTTGGCGACTCCACATTTTCTTTCCTCTGTGAGTTATTTCGTTTCCCCATTCTGACTATCACCAGAAAGCTCAAGCTTCAGTTTGCATGGACCTGGGCCGTGTGCTGTGGGGACTTCGCTCCACCCGAGTTTCACTGAAGTGCTCTGACACTAGGACGTGTGGCTGCCTTTGGTTGGTGGGAACCAGACTTGCCCAGGGTCAGTGTCCCCATTGTTCCGTGTGGTCTCGTGTGCACACTTAGAACCAGGGGCCCTGTCTGCACCACACTGTTGGTATGTGCTGAAAATGAGATCTTTAGCATGTGCCAGGAGTCAGAGTTTCCCTGTGTCTGCACCAAGAATCGAGTGTCAGAGTCTCTGTTGCCTTGTGCGGTTTCTCGTTGAGAATCAGGGTCCCTGTGTGTGCATGCACCAACAATTGGGGTCACTGGCTTTTAGTGTGAATGCACTGTGAGTCAGGGGTCCCAGGCAGCTGTGTCCGGCGTGCCAAATTCCCTGAAGTGGAGCTGCATCCTGTGTGTGCTCTCTCTACTGAGCCAAACCGGCTAGGGCTTTGCACACTCTCAAATTCCTGAAGGTGAGCTGCCTCCATGCACTCTCCCAGATTCCCCGAAGGGGGGCGGAGTCCGTCCTGCACGCCAAATTCCCCAAAGGGGAGCCCCTCTGTGTGAGCTCTTAAGATTCCCCGAAGGGGAGCTGTTACCCGCAAGTCAAATTCCCCCAAATTCCCCGAAGGGGAGCCCTCTTTGTGTGCTGTCAGATTTCGCTGAAGGGGAGCTGCTTTTGTCCCGCGCGCCAAATTCCCTAAAGGGGAGCGCGTCCCTGCGCAAAGCTCTGCAGCTTGGGCGAGGGGCGGGTCTATCAGTTACTATGGCGCTATCCGTGAGCCTGTGGGTGCTCTGCAGCTTGGGCGAGGGGCAGTTCTTTCAGTTACTATGGCGCTATCCACGAGCTTGCGGGGAGGGGGATAGGCTCTTTGACTCACGGAAATCTGCTGGGAAGTCTGAATTCTTGTTGTTTGTTGGTCTGAAGCTGTGATAGCAGTTCTCTGTCCCCAGTGGCTGCAAGGTCCTGGTTTGTGTCTGAAGCCAGGATCCTAGTCTCAGGCAGCTCTGTTTCTCAAGATGGCATGGTCTCCGCGTCCGCACCAGCCACCGAGAAGTGTCCCCTTTGTGCGCGGGGCTCTGCCATCTAGGACTGTCCGGTTATGCAGTCCCTTGGAAGACCTGCAGAATCTAACTGACCCTAGCTCATACACACACACACACACACCACACACGTCTACACTCTCCTCTATGGGTTCCTCACTCATACTCTCTCTCTCCCTACCTTCATGCCTGTTGCCATCTTTTTTTCTCCGCCATTGAGATTTTTGAAGGTGCTTGATATAATTTCAATCTTCTTGAATTTTAAGAGACTTTGCCTGTGTCCCAATATGTTGTCTATCTTTGAAAATGTTCAGTGTGCACTTGAGAAGTGTGTATATTCTGTAGCTTTGGGATTAAATGCTCTCAAGATGTTGAATAAGTCCAAATGGTCTAGTGAGTCATTTAGGATTGCTGTTTCCTTGCTGATTTTTTTGTCTAGATGATTTATCCAGTGATGTCAATGGGTTATTAAATTTGCATACTATGATTGTGTTGCTGTAGATCTCTCCTTTAATATCTTCCAGAAGTTTTTTTATGCATTTGGGTGCTTCTGCATTGGGTGCATGTATGTTTACCGGGATTATATTATATTGTTGTATCGATCCCTTTAGTGTTATGAAGTAGCCTTCCTTATCTCTTTTTATGGACTTCACTTTGAGGTCTATTTTCTCAGATATCAGTATTACTTCCCCACTTTTTTTTTCACCATTTGCCTGAAAGATATTTTCCCATCCCTGCACGTTATGTCTGTGTGAGTCCCTTGTTCTCAAGTGGGTCCCTTGTAGACAGCATATATATGGGTCATGTTTTGTTATCTATTCAGCCACTTGATATCTTTTTATTGGAGTATTTAGTCCATTTATGTTTAAGGTTATTAGTGATAGGTACTTGTTTGTAGCCATTTCTACTCTTTATGCCTGTGTTCCTTCTTTCCTTTCTGTTTATTCTTTTTACAACAGTCCCTTGAGCATTTCTTGCATTGCTAGCCTAGAAGTCATAGACTCCTTTAGCCTTTTTTTGTCTATGAAGCTCCTGGTTTCCCCTTCAATTTTTAATGGTAGTCTTGCTGAATAGAGTATTCTTGGATTCAGTCCCTTGCTTTGCATCACTTTGTATACTTCATTCCATTCCCTTCTGGCCTGATGTGTTTCTGTTGAGAAATCATTTGATAATGTGATGGGAGCTTCTTTGTAGGTAACTCTGTCTCTCTCTTGCAGCCTTTCAGATTCTCTCTTTGTCGTTAACATTGACATTGTAATTATGTGTCTTGGTGTGGATCATTTTGGTTCAAATTGTTTGGGCCTCTCTGTGCTTATGTGAGTTTTTTTTTCCCCCCAAATTAGGGAAGTTTTCTGTCATTAGTTCTTCAAGTAGATTTTGTAATCCTTGCTCCTCTTCTTGGCCTACTGACATCCTTAATATGCGCACGTTACTTCATTTCATGTTGTCTGAAAGCTCCCTTAGGCTCTCCTCCTGCTTTCTAATTTTTTCTCCAATAGCTGTTCACATTGGGTGTGTTTCTGTGCCTCATCTTCTAATTCACTAATCCGGTCCTCTGCTTTTTCTAGGCTAAAGTTGAAACTTTCCATCATGTTTTTCATTGTAGCTATATAGTTTTTGATTTCCTCTTGATTCTTACATAAGTTTTTTATTTTCTCGTCTATCCGGTTTATGAATTGTATGGCCCTTACTCGGAATTCTTTTTCTGACTTATTGCATGCCTCTGTTTCGCTTAGCTGCTTTTCTGGCGATTCCTCCTTTTCTTTCCTCGCGGGGTTATTTCTATGTCTCCTAATTTTTGCTGTCTCTTTCTGGCCCTGGTCAACCTTCTTGATTTTTGAGAGGTTGAAGGCCCTAATAGGGCAATAGTCTGGAAATTGTTAGCCCAGAGGCTGGGTCTATCTTGAGTTTCATGCCTTTATTGTCTCTGCTCTGAGCTGAATCTCCTTCTCCCACTGATCTGGACTATCAGTTGTCTGCTTCATGGTGGTAGCTGTGCCTGTAAAGTTCCTCTGATATTCAAATCCCTGTGAGGACCCAGAGCCCTCTGGAATGCTGTTTACTGTGCAGCCCAGCAGCTGTGGCAGAGTAGCACCCAAGGTCCCTCTGGCAATGCATTTTCTAAGTGGTTCTGTGGCACTAGGCTGGGCACACCCCATTACTCAGGGTTTCCCTGGCAGCATTTTCATATGGCCCAGAGTGAGGGATGTGTTTTTTTAACCATTTGCCTGGAAGATATTTTTCCATCCCTTCATGTTATGTCCGTGTGAGTCCCTTGTTCTCAGGTGGGTCCCTTGTAGACAGCATATATATGAGTCATGTTGTTCCAGGTAGCCCCTGCAGGACTGTTCCAGGGTCTGGGGAGAAGTAGGTACAGGTTGCTCTGAATCATGCAGTTCCTTATTTCTTGTACCCAGAGTGAGATGCTTGCTGTGTTATTCCATTTCACCCCTCGTCAGAGTGGACACACAGCTGGCACCTAACCAATGAGCAGCAGCTGGCTGAGTGTCCCACCCCTGTCCGAGGAGCAGCAGCCACACGAGCAGACTGCCCACGTTGAAAGAGCAGCAGTCCTGCTCAACTGCACTGGTACAAGTAGCAACAGTCACACGCTACCTGCACCAGTTCAATGAGCAGCAGTTGGGTGAGCAGCCTGCTCCCATTCTGGGAGTAGCAGCCACACATGCATCTCACTCCCACCTGAGGAGCAACAGCCAAGCAAGCAGCCTATCCCCCATTCGAGGAACAGCAGCTGTGTGAGGAGCCTGCACCCATACAAGGAGCAGCAGCCCGGCAGCAACCTGCTCCTGTCCAAGAAGCAGCAGCCTCATGAGCAGCCCGGCCGATCTGAGGAACAGCATCAACTTGCAGCCAGTCCTGATTGAAGGAGTATCAGCCATGTGAGCAGTCCATTTCTATCTGAGGAGCAACATCCACGCGGATAGTCCACCCCTGTCCAAGGAACAGCAGGTGTTCGAGCAGCTTCCCCCACCAGCCAGAGGAGATACCACTGCTGTGAACAGCACCCACCAGAGGAGCCACTGTCAATTGAGGAGCAGCCACTTAAGCGACCACCTGAGGAGCAACTGCAGCCCGAGGAGCCACTGCCACCCAAGGAGCAGCCCCTGCATGACTCAACATCTAGATCAGTTGGTGAGACCAAAAATGCGTAGACAAAGAAACCTCCAAAGGAAAGAAAAGGAGGAATCTCCAGAAAAGAAGCTAAGTGAAACAGAGGCAAGCAATATGTCCGAAAAAGAATTCTGAATAAGGGTCATACAGTTCATAAACTGGATGGACAAAAAAACCCCAACATCTTATATAAGAATCAAGAAGAAATGGATGAAAAAAATCAATAACTTATGTAAGAATCTAGAAGAAATGTAGAGTGATATAGCTGCAATAAAAAACACCATGGAAAGTTTCAACAGTAGACTAGGAGAAGCAGAGGACCAGATTAGCGAAATAGAAGACAGGAAAGCAAAACACACCCAAACTGAACTGCCATTGGAGAAAAAAATTAAAAGACAAGAGGAGAGCCTAAGGGAGCTATGGGACAACAAGGAACGAAGCAACATACAAGTAATATGGGTGCCAGAACAAAAGGAAGAGGAACAAAGGTTAGAAAACATATTTGAAGAAATAATGTCAGAAAACTTCCCTGATATGGGGAAGAAAAAAGTCACACAAGCACAGAGAGTCCCAAACAAGATGAACTCAAAAAGACCCACACCAAGACACATCACAATTACAATGGCAAATGTTCAGGACAAAGAGAGAATCTTAAAGTTTGCAAGAGAGAGACAGAAAGTTCCATACAAGGGTGCTCCCATTAGATTATCAAATGATTTCTCAACTGAAAGACACGAGGCCAGAAAAGAATGGAAGGAAATTTACAAAATGATGCAAAGCAAGGGGCTGAATCCAAGAATACTCTATTAAGCAAGGCTATCATTCAGAATTGAAAGGGAAATAAGGAGTTTCACTGACAAAAAAAGGCTAAGGGAATTTATCACTACCAAGCCAGCAATGCAAGAAATACTAAAGGAACTGGTGTAAAAAGAAGAAATAAAGAGATAAGAAAGAATACAGGCACAAAAAATAAAAATCGCTACATACAATTACCTTTCAATAAGAACTTTAAACATAAATTTACTAAATGCTCCAATCAAAAGACATCAAGTGAGTGAATGGATAAAAACACATGACCCATATATATGCTGTCTACAAGAGACCCACCTCAGAACAAGGGACTCACACAGAATGAAAGTGTAGGTATGAAAAAACATCTTTCAGACAAATGGAAATGAAAAAAAGCTGGGGTAGCAATACTCATATCTGACAAAATAGACCTCAAAATGAAGACCATAACAAAAGATACGGAAGGACATTTCATAATACTTAAGGGACTGATACAACAAGAGGATATAACCCTGATAAACATATATGCACCCAATGCAGGAGCACCGAAATACATAAAAAAAAACCTCCTGGAAGATATCAAGGGAGAGATTGACAACAATACAATCATAGTAGGGGACTTTAATACACCACTGACAACTCTAGATAAATCTGGACAAAAAAATCAGCAAAGAAACAGAAATCCTAAATGGCTCACTAGATCAGATGGACTTAATTGACATCTTCAGAACATTTCACCCCTGAGCCCCGGAATATACATTCTTGTCAAGTGCACATGAGACATTTTAAAAAAATAGACCACATATTGGGTAACAAGCGAAGTCTTCCCAAATTCAAGAAGATTGAAATCATATCAAGCATTTTCTCAGACCACAATGGCATAATGTTATAAATAAACTACAATAAAAACAGTCTCCAAGATTCAAATACTTTGAAGTTGAATAGCATGATATTAAACAATGATTGGGTTACCAAAGAGATCAAAGAAGAAATTAGTTTCCTGGAAACTAATGATAATAAAAACACAACAATCCAAAATCTATGGGACACAATGAAAGCAGTCCTGAGAGTGAAGTTTATAGTGCTGCAGGCCTACCTCAAAAAACAAGAAAAAATGGTAGTAAATCATCTAACTCTACAAATCAAAGCATTGAAAGAGAGCAATAAGAAAAGCCCACAGTGAGTGGAAGGAAGGAGATAATAAAGATCAGAGCAGAAATAAATGACATAGAGACCAAAATAAAAAAATAAATAATAATAACACAATAGATCAATGAAACCAAGAACTGGTTCTTTGAAAGGATAAACAAAATTGATGAACCTCTAGCCAGGCTAACCAAGAAGCAAAGAGAGAGGATCTGAATAAACAAAATCAGAAATGAAAGAGGCGAAATAACAACAGAATCCACAAAAATACAAAGGATTGTTAAAAAAATACTATAAACAACTCTATTCTAACAAACTAGACAACCTGCAGGAAATGGACTTATTCCTAGAAAAGTACAACCTTCCAAAACTCAATCAGGAAGATTCTAAATATCTCAATAGGCCAATAACAGTGGAAGAAATTGAAGTAGTCATCCAAAAGCTTCCAGCAAACCAAAGCCCAAGGCCAGTGACTTCACAGGGGAGTTTTACCAAACATTCAAGGAAGAACTAAAACCTATCCTCCTAAGAGTATTCAAAAAAATTCAAGAGGAAGGAACCCTTCCAAGCTCATTCTATGAAGCCAGCATCACCCTAATACCAAAACAAGATAAAGACAAAACAATGAAAGAGAATTACAGGCCAATATCCCTCATGAACATAGATGCCAAAATTCTCAACAAAATTCTAGCAAATCGGCTCCAGCAGTGCATGAGAAAGATCATACACCATGACCAAGTAGGATTCATCCCGAGGATGCAAGGATGGTACAATATCTGTAATTCAATAAATGTGATACATCACATAAACAAATTTAGAGATAAAAATCACAAAGTCATATCAATGGACGCAGAAAAAGCATTTGACAAAATCCAACACCCTTTCTTGAAAAAACTCTCAGGAAGGTGGGAATAGAAGGATCATACCTCAATATAACAAGAGACATATATGACAAACCCACAGCCAACATCATACTCAATGGGCAAAAATTAAAACCATTTCCCCTAAGAACAGGAATAAGACAGGGATTCCCACTTTCACCACTCCTGTTCAACATAGTACTGCAAATACTAACAATTGCGATCAGACAAGTAGAAGAAATAAAAGGCATCCAAATTGGAAAAGAGGAAGTAAAACTGTCCTTGTTTGCAGATGACATGATACTGTACATAGAAAATCCTAAGACTCCATCAAAAATTATTATCCTTTATAAATGAATTCGGCAATGTAGCAGGATACAAAATTAATGACAAGAAATTTATGGCATTTCTATACACCAATAGTGGACTTACAGAAAGAGAGACTAAAAAAGCAATCCAATTTACCATCGCCCCCCAACACCCCCCAAAAAATTAAGATACCTAGGAATAAACTTAACGAAGGAGGTAAAACACTTATATGCCAAAAACTACAGGACACTGAAAAAAGATATAGAGGAAGACATAAACAGTTGGAAGAACATACCGTGTTCATGGATTGGTAGCATCAACATCATCAAAATGTCCTTACTACCCAAAGCAATCTATAATTTCAATGCAATCCCCATTAAAATACCAATGGTATATTTCACAGACCTAGAACAAACTTTCCAAAAATTCATTTGGAATAAAAATGACCCCGAATACCTGCAGCAATCCTGAGAAAGAAGAACAAAGTAGGTGGGATATCAATACCAGATATCAAGCTGTATTACAAAGCCACTGTTCTGAAAGCAGCCCTGTACTGGCACAAGAACAGACATATAGATCAATGGAACAGAATAGAGAACCTAGAAATCGACCCAAGCCACTCTGCTCAATTAATATTCAACAAAGGAGGCATGAACATACAATGTAATCAAGACAGTCTCTTCAATAAATGGTGTTGGGAAAATTGGACAGATATACATGCAAAAAAAAAAAAGGAACTAGACCACCAACTTACACCATACACAAAAATAAACTCAAAATGGATAAAGGACTAAAACATAAGATGGGAAACCATAAAAATACTAGAGGAATCCACAGGCAGCAAAATCTCAGACATATGCCGAAGGAATTTCTTCACTGATACTGCTCCTATGGCAATGGAAACTAAAGAGAAAATAAACAAATGGGACTACATCACGATAAAAAGCTTTTTCACAGCAAAAGAAACCATCAACAAAACAACAAGAAAGGCCATTGCATGGGAGAACATATTTGCCAATATTATATCTGAAAAGGGCTTAATCTTCAACATTTACAGGGAAATCATACAACTCAACAAAAGGAAGATAAACACTCCAATCAAAAAATGGGCAACGGACCTAAATAGATGCTTTTCTAAAGAAGTCAAAAGGAAGGACAAGAGCCATATGAAAACATGCTCGAAGTCACTAATCATCTGAGAGATGCAAATCAAAACGACCATGAGATACCATGTCACACCTTTCAGAATGGCAATCATCAACTAATTAACAAAGGACAAGTGCTGGCGAGGAAGCAGAGCAAAAGGAACCCTCGTGCATTGCTGGTGGGAATGCAGACTGGTGCAGCCACTGTGAAGAACAGTATGGAGTTTCCTCAAAAAAGTAAAAATGGAACTCCTATTTGACCCAGTGATCCCACTTCTAGAATATATTCCTAGAGACTAGAAACACCAATCAGGAAGGATATATGCACCCCTATGTTCATAGCAGCACAATTCACCATATATAAGATTTGGAAATAGCCTAAATGCCCATCAGCAGATGAGTGGATTAGAAAACTATGGTACATCTACACAATGGAATACTATGCTGCTATAAAAAAAGAAGGAATTCTTACTATTTGCAACAGCATGGATGGAAATGGAGAGCATTATGCTAAGTGAAATAAGCCATTCAGAGAAAGACAAATACCACATGATCTCTCTCATTTGTGGAATATAATGAACAACATAAACTGATGAACAGGGATAGATCCAGAGGCAGTGAAGCATTGTTTAGACTGCCAGACCACAGAGGGAAGCTAGGGGAGGGTGGGTGAAAGGAGGAGAGATCAACCAAAGGACTTGTATGCATGAATATAAGCCTAACCAATGGACACAGACACCAGGGGTTTAGGACATGAGTGAGGGGGGCAGTTGGGGGTTAATGGAGGGATGAGGACACATATGTAATGCTTTAATCAATAAAGAAATAAAAAATAAAATAAAATAAACTATATATATAAAAGCCTAAGCGACTGGTCAACTGGTCGCTGTGATAAGCAGGGACCACCAGGGGACAGACGCTCAAAAGCGCCATGGTCCTTCCTGGTGCTTGCACCCGCTGCTGGTGCAGCGCACTGACCCTGACAGGTTGGCGCCCTCAGCAGGTGCCAGCAGCCGCTGCCAGCCCAGATCACCGCTCAGGGCTTCTCCACCTCCCCCTGGTCCTGAGGGATGATCAGGGCCGGCAGTCACCTCTCACACCTGTTGCCAAACGTGGCCCTGCTCGCACCCGCTACTGGCACCAGAGCCGCCACTCACACATGCTTTCATAACTGGCCTCACTCGCACCTGCTGCTGGTGCAGGCCCCAATCACTCAGTGCCGTCAGCATGTGGGAGCAGGGTGGCAAGAGTGGGGCTGCCGGCAGAGAGGGGATTGGGGGCCTCAGCTGGAGGGGCCCTATGGGGCCCGGAGGATGGGCCGAGAACAGCCCCTGTGCTCACTGCAGCCTCAGAGTCCACAGTTCATTTCAAGGTGCATGAATTTATGCCCTGGTCCCCAAGTATGGAAGAATCATTATTTCAAACTACCTTCAACTAACACGTTGAATCGTTACCCGTATCTGTAAGTAGCTAAGTGATTCTGTGCCTTGTTTTACAAGAAGTGGGCATATACTGTATATATACACACATATTTGGAGAGAATGAAAATTAAATAAGTCCCTTTAGAGTATGGATTCTACATTTTCAAACCTATACTTGGAACCATATACCCATTATCAAAGACTAAAAGGAGAGTGAAAACAACCAGGTGAATCTTTTTAAAGGGCTGTGAGGGAAAGAGAATTAGCTACTGAAACCAAAGTCTTTCATAAATAGCTCAGTTCACAATAGGAAGCATTTAGCTGTTGTTATAGTTCTTAACCCACATAGGTTTTGATCATAAATTAACTTAAACTGGATGAAAGCAAATGACTTCCATGTCTTTAGGTAAGATGTGATGCTGATGCTGGATGTACAGTAAAACAAAGGAGCATCGGTGGTCTCCCAAAATGAAAAAGGAGGATGAATCATTTTGCACAATTCTAACTTTTGAATAGTTTCTTTAGCAAAAGATAAAACTACAGAATTTTGCACCAAAGTAATATTAAAATATTCTGAGTATTTGCAAACTAATATTAATATGGGAATAGACTACTTAATGTTCTTGTGTTCATGTGTAATGTTTGAAACACAGTTAAGCTAATTTTTTGGTATAATGTTGCAATTAGAATAACAAATTTAAAAGTATATTTATATGGCTTTATTTTTGTTTTAATTTTTATAAGTCTTTATGTTTGGCATGACATATTTATAACTCTTTATCAGGTAGTCACTTGAAAACAAATTTTGATCTGAGAAGCTAAATTGTGGAAAGTAAGGTTGTCACAGGAGGTAGTGACCCGTACATCGCAGCTTCTTGTTGGAATAAAGTGGAGGAGTCCTATCTACCAGGCATATGATCTTTAGGCCTCTGAAACAACTACTCTCTTTTATTCTTCTTTCCTGTTTTAAAAAGCTTCCGGCAACAAAACAGAACACATTTTGTGATGACAAATGTAGCAGTTGCCACACAGGCCAGCAGGAACCCTATCACATCCAGAGAGTGGTACTGGAACCAGCTGAGGTCATGGGCGGCTGGCCGAAGATGTTTGGCTCCTTTGTGGCGCATGACAAACTCGATCCAGAAGACTGCTCGGTCCAGAGGCTTTACTGGCTGGTCATGATGAATTCTTGATAATTTCATAGCATTCTCCTTATATCTAAAGGAGAAACACGAAGATACCAACATTGAAAGTAAGTTAATTTGCTTACTAGTAAGCCAATCATTCCCATTCAGAGTTGCATTTTTTTTAATTAAAAAATATGTTTATTGACATGCCATCATGTCTAAGTGGTTGTACAGTATGAACAACTCATGAACCTTGACCCATGAACCAAGAGGTCACCATTCGATTCTGAGTCAGGGCACATGCCCGTGTTGCTGGCTCGGTCCCCAGTGTGGGGTGTCCAATAGGCAGCCGATCAAAGATTCTCACTCATTATTGATGTTTCTATCTCTCTCTCCCACTTCTTTCCTCTCTGAAATAAATAAAAATATATTTTAAAAATATTCACAAAAAACATTATGCTATGTGAAAGAAGCCAGTTCCAAAAGATCATATCTTGTATGATACTATTATTATGAAATGTCCAGAATAACTAATCTATTGAGATAGAAAGTTGATCAATGTTTGCTTGGTTGAGGGAGATGGGAAGTGACTGCTAAGGCATATGATACGTTTTTTTTTGGGATGACAAAAATGCCCTAAGTTTATATTATGGTGATAGTTTCATAGCTTTGTAAGCATACTACATATATTTGAATTATGTAATTTTAACATGTGAATTTTATGGTATGTAAATAATATTTCATAAAATCTGTTTAAATGATTATAATAAAATAAGTTTTTGAGTGTAAAGATATTTATAGTTTCAGAAATTTTAGGTATTGAATTTATTTAGGTAAGGAATTTATGGTTTTTTCTTCTAGTTTATCACCCTTCTATGTATTTTATCATATTTTAAAAAAAAATGTGTTCTCATAATTACCTGCATAATTTCATATTATTGGAGGAGAAAATTGTTGCACTAGATGGCTCCCCATTAAATACATGGGGTTAAAATGCAACTTTGAAGTAAATGTGTGCTCAAAAATAAAAGTAGATTTAAGATGGGTAACTCATGTTAATAATGTCAAAATTAGCCTCCTGAAAATGGGATGAAATTAAGATACACTATTGGCAAATAATCCATCCTATCATAGAAAGATGGAATATGCAAATTGACCATCACACCACCATAAAGATGGCGGTGCCCAATCCCCTCAGCCCCACCAGAGATTACTATGGCAAGTGGACTGAGAAGGTTTTCAGCAAGTGTGAGAAGCAAGAGTAAGAAGCAAGGGTGAGAAGTAAGCCTTGGTGGGATCTAGGGAGAGCCGGTGGGCTCAGGGCCCCTACTGCTTGGGGAGGCCCTTGGAGTTCGGTTCTGAAATCACAGGGACCCACTCCAGTGCGGACTGGGGAGGAAGTGCACTGCCGCCCACCCAGTGCCAGGTCCCTGGTTAAGGAAGCAGTTCCATGTCATAGCCACAGGGCCTGGCAGGGCTGTGTCACCCCGGACCATCATGGCTGAGCTCTGTCAGAGGCGGCAAGTGCCTCCAGGATCACTGTCTGCCCCTGGGATCACTGTTGCCCCTGGGCTGCCTGTGGACACCAATGGAGTGGACGCGGGTTGAACATTTTAATGAAAATGGGATTCCATGCCCTGTATTACTGTGCCCTGGTCCCCAGCGAAGAGAGGGCAGCGAGAGTGGGGGCACAGCCTCAGGACCCTGTTAGGGGGTACTGGGGCTCAGGAGGGGCTGGGAGCAGAGGGCCCCGATTTCTGGGCTGACAACAGGACAGACCTGAGGTAACTCCAGTCACTGTCATCTGCCCAGTGCTGGGCCGCCGGCTCTCACTCCAGAGCTCAGCCATAGGAGGCACCAGCCCCAGGATGTTTTTCTTCTTATCTGGCTGGAAGTACAGGAGGCAGTAGAATTAGAGTCATGAATGTAATTTAATTTCTCCGAACTCAGAGTTATTTTCTTTCCAAATACATCAGGGGCCAGGAAATGTTCAAAGAACTGGGGAACCATTCCCAAATCAGGAAGGAAAGTCATAGAGTGTATACTATTGCTACAAGTACAATATTTCCTACTACTTAAAAACATATACAATTTAATGTATTAGATGCCTTCCTATCACATAAAGTACGTATTCTCCTAGAGTAATACTGGTAGATATGTTATAGTTATGGCAGTATGTCGTATCCTATCTATACTAATAAAAGGGTAATATGCTAACTAGACCAGAGACCTTACAGGAGACCTTCCGGACATCCTTCCAGATAAAGTCATGGTTTTGGGGCCGAGGCCGAGGAGGTTAGGGGCAATCAGGCCAGGAGGTGAGGGCAGTTGGGGTTGATCAGGCTGGTGGAGGAGAGTTGTGGGTGAGCAGTCCAGCAGAGGGGACCAGTTGCGGGTGAGCAGGCTGGAGTGGGGGCAGTTGGGGGCAAGCAGGCTGGCAGTGGGGGGCAGTTGTGGGTGATCAGGCCAGCAGGGGGGCAGTTGGGGGCGAGCAGGCGGGGGGGGGGCAGTTGGCGGTGATCATGCCAGCGGGGGAGACCAGTTGGGGGTGAGCAGGCCAGCAGGCAGAGTGGTTAGGGGCAATGAAGCAGGCAGGCAGGTGTGCAGTTAGGAGCCAGTGGTCCAGGATTGCAAGAGGGATGTCCAACTGCTGGTTTAGGCCCGATCCCACAGGGGATCCTAGATTCGAGAGGGTGCAGGCCAGGCTGAGGGACCTCCCACCCCTGCACTAAATTTTGTACCCCGGGCCACTAGTGTATAAATACTATTTATAAAAAACATGTGATACTTACGAAGGGTCATTAATGACAGTCTTCAATGCATTGAGCAAATCTGTACTTGAAATAGTGTTGAAGTCCAATCTGACAGCTGCTCCCTTGGTCTTCATGTGAGCAATGTTATCAGGTTGATCCCCAAACATCGGAAGGCCCACCATAGGGATCCCGTGGTAGATCGCCTCATAGATGCCATTGGTTCCACCATGAGTTATAAAGGCTTTGGTTTTTGGATGACCTAGGATTGGGTGAATTTCAGCAAATTATGAGCTATAAACCTTGGAAATAAAATGATAGTTTTGCAATAAAGGCACAGACAGAGGCAATATATTTAGTAACAGATTGGTCTACAATTCAGACTATATTAAAGTGTCTTTCAGAACTCATAGGAAGAGGTACCTAAGTCTGCTGGAAAGATAGTGAAGGCTTACATAGAAGATAAGTGTGTTTCTTTTGACTTGAAATGAATACAGCTTGCCAGGGGACAAATGGAAAGAGAATATTCTGGATTATAAAAAGTGTATGCCAAAAAAAGTCGTGGTGCATGTTGAAATACATTCTCTTAATAAAACAGTGAAGTCAGAGTGTGTATATGTAGCAGACGATGGGATGATGTTGGCACAGGAATCAGAGGAAGGAAAAGCTATCCTAATAATAAAAACCCTGGGTCGTAATAACCAGTGAAGACTGAGGCTTGACCAACCGGAAGTGTGGCAACCCAGTGCTAACTGCTTCCACTGCAGGCGCAGTGCCCCAGTACTGACTGCTGAGGAGGCTTGCAAATCAGGGCCAGAGAGATGCCTGAAGAAAGAAGCAGGGACAGATCCATAGCCTCTGAGGCAGCTTTTGATCAGCACTTGCCTCTCTGTTTCTCTCCCAGTCTGGCCAGCAGCTGCGCCTCCTTTTCTCTCTAGGTCTCACTGGGGCTGCTGATCAGCCGCCTTTCTAATCTGGCCCCGTTGATAGGGCCAGAGACACTGAACTGGCATTGGAACCGACCAATCAGAACCAAATGTGGGTGCTGTGAAGAACCAATGGCTGCCTAGGAGGCGGAGCTTTAGATATTGATTGGCACAGGAACTGACCAATCAGAACCAAATATGGGTGCTGTGAAGAACCAAGGGCTGCCTAGGAGGTGGAGCTTCTGACACTGACTGGCTTAAGCACTGACCAATCAGAACCAAATGTGGGTGCTGCTAGGAGCCAATGGCTGCCTAGGAGGAGGAGAATTGGCACTGACTGGCATAGAAGCTGACCAATCAGAACCAAATCTGGGTGCTGTGGAGAGCCAATGGCTGCCTAGCATGCAGAGCTTTTGATGCTGACTGGCATAGAAACCAGCCAATCAGAACCAAATTGGCAGCAGAGGAGGGCAGTTGGGGGCGAGATCAGGCTGGCAGGGGAGGGCCGTTGAGGGCGAGATCAGGCCAGCAGGAGGGGGCAATTGGGGGCAACTAGGCCAGTAGGGGAGGGCAGTTAGGGGCGATCAGGAAGGCAGGCAGAGGCAGCTAGGAATAACCAGGCAGGCAGGGGAGGGCAGTTAAAGTGATCAGGTGGGAAGACAGAGGCAGTTAGGGGTGAATTGGCAGGCAGTCAGGTGAGCAGTTAGGAGCCAGTGGTCCAGATTGTGAGAGAGATGTCCGACTGCCGATTTAGGCCCCATCCCTGTGGGGATCGGGCCTAAAGCGGCAGTCAGACATCTCCCAATGTGTCCCTAAATGGAAAGGGTGCAGGCTGGGCTGAGGGAACCCCCTCTCCATACAAGAATTTCGTGAACCAATCCTCTAGTACAGTGGTCGGCAAACTCATTAGTCAACAGAGCCAAATATCAACAGTATAACGATTGAAATTTCTTTTGAGAGCCAAATTTTTTAAACTTAAACTTCTAATGCCACTTCTTCAAAATAGACTCACCCAGGCCATGGTATTTTGTGGAAGAGCCACACTCAAGGGGTCAAAGAGGGGCAGGTGGCTCGCGAGCCGCAGTTTGCCGACCATGGCTCTAGTACATTATAATAAAATATGTTATTTCTTCAGAAAAAGATATTATTTTTTTTTCCCAATGGATAATGGAGAGTCACTGGTAATAGAAGAGGAGCTGATATTTTTCAGGGACACTTGTACACCCTTACTGTGGGTTTAACGATTGGTGTAAGGAGAAAATTAGGAGGCTGAGTGACAATTGGGAAAGTGTTCAGATATTCTCTCTGAGAGGAATTACACATGAAATAAAGATCTTTTGTTTGTGGCCATACAGAACATGGCTGTGTAAAATAAGATGCCAACTGTTATAGCTTATCCTATTCCCCTAGGACTAGGAAAGAAATATTGGGAAGTTCATTTTTATTTTTGAGGTCTTCAGTAAGAAATGTTTAATACATTTTTATCCTAGTGAACTGTTTTATTCTGGTTGACTTGATTCTGATTTCAGGGTTTTCCAGAATCTTACCAAGAAGGTCATTCTGGGGGAACCATTTATAGAGCTGGGTATTGGGTCCTAAGGTATCTGTTTTTTTGCCATCATATCTCCATATAACCTGTTAGTATAAAGAAGGTAATGTATTACTTGAGTCAAAATGCAGAGTTATATCATGCTAGAATTCTAAATAGGTTAAGATACATCTTGTTAAACCCCTGAAATATTACAGGTAAGTGAATGAGAATAAGACATGTTGATAATAAGAACCAATAAAACACTGATATAAGAGGCATACATACTCTTATTGAAGGTTACTTATTATGTTTAATCAGGTATGAATGCAAACATGATGTTTCACACTTTGGGGTTAGACAAATGAGATTATCAATGACAAATTCAAGTATATAAAAATTTTTAGGTAGTCATATAGTTGTAGTGCAAAACACATGAAATTAATAGTCTACACATTTATTTTATTTATTATTCTAGCTCTCATCACCTAGATTTAATGTTAACCTGTTTATTTCTTTTTGAATGATGGGGAAGTAATTTTCTTATTTTTCTTTTTATTTTTTTAATTTAATAAATCTTTATTGTTCAGATTATTACAATTGTTTCTCCTTTTTCCCCCCATACCTCCCCTCCACCCGGTTCCCACCCCACCCTCTGCCCTTACCTCCCTCCCACTGTCCTCATCCATAGTTGTATGATTTTTGTCCATTCTCTTCCTGCACACTCCACTCCCCTTTTCCCCTGAGAATTATCAGTCCACTCCCTTTCTATGCCCCTGATTCTATTATATTCACCAGTTTATTCTGTTCCTCAGATTTTTAATTCACTTGATTTTTAGGTTCACTTGTTGATAGATATGTATTTGTTGTTCATAATTTTTATCTTTACTTTTTTCTTCTTCCTCTTCTTAAAGAATACCTTTCAGCATTTCATATAATACTGATTTGGTGGTGATGAACTCCTTTAGCTTTTTCTTATCTGTGAAGCTCTTTATCTGACCTTTAATTCTGAATGATAACTTTGCTGGGTAGAGTAATCTTGATTGTAGGGTCTTGCTATTCGTTACTTTGAATATTTCTTTCCACTCCCATCTGGCCTGTATAGTTTCTGTTGAAAAATCAGCTGACAATCGTATGGGTACTCCCTTGTAGGTAACTAAATGTTTTTCTCTTGCTGCTTTTAATATTCTCTCTTTGTTTTTTGTTCTTGGCATTTTAATTATGATGTGTCTTGGTGTGGTCCTCTTTGGATTCCTTTTGTTTGGGGTTCTATGCGCTTCCTGGACTTGTAAGTCTATTTCTTTCACCAGGTGGGGGAAGTTTTTAGTCATTATTTCTTCAAATAGGTTTTCAGAATCTTGCTCTCTCTCTTCTTTTGGCACCCCCATAATTCTGCTGTTGGTATGCTTGAAGTTTTCCCAGAGGCTTCTTACACTATCTTCAACTTTTTGGATTCCTTTTTCCTTTTGCTTTTCCAGTTGAGTGTTTTTTGCTTCTCTGTATTTCAAATCTTTGACTTGATTTTTGCATTCCTCTAGTCTGCTGTTGGGTCTCTGTATAATATTTTTTATTTCAGTCAGTGTATGCTTAATTTCTAGTTGGTCCTTTTTCATATCCTTGAGGGTTTCGCTAAATTTACTGGCCTTTTCTAGGAAATTCTTGAAAAACCTTATTACGGTGGTTTTGAACTCTATATCCAGTCATTTGTTTTCCTCCATTTCTTTAGTTTGTGAATTGTTTCTTTGTCTCCGCATTTTCACTGCTTCCCTGAGTTGGTAGGGTAGCTTTGTGTGCTAGGTGTCCTACATGGCCCAGTGTGTCAGCCTCCCCAGTTACCTGAGGTGGACACTCTTGGTGCACCCCTTTGTGGACTCTGTGTACAGCCTTGTTGTAGTTAAGTCTTGATTGTTGTTGGTATCACTGGGAGGAATTGACCTCCAGGCCAACTGGCTGTGAGTATCAGCTCTGTCTAAGCTGGGAGAACTTCTGTGCTGCAGACAGCCTGATGGGACCAGACTTGCAAAATTGCAAAAGCCTCTGTGCTCAGCTTGGATGGGGCGGAGTCTCAGGGCTGAGCAGACAGTCTTGGCTTTCCATCCACCCTGCTCTATGAGGCCCCTGGGTCTCAGTATCCCTCGGTAATTGCTGCAAGCACCTCTGAGAGAAAGCTGCCTTCAAGTTTCGCCCGCTGCCAGACAGTCCAGTTTCTCCCCCAATGAATCTGGATTCCCAGATTCTCACCTGGAACTGGAGTTCAGAGCAGTTGGGAGCTTCCAGTTCCCTCCAGCCAGCGGCGCAGACAGCAGTCAGTCCTCTCTGCGTGCACTTGTGTGTGTGCCTTCAGACCTCTGCCTTTCGCAGCTCCCCTGAGTTTCCGCCTGACAGTCCAGATTCCCCCCCGTAAGAGCATGAGTCCCCAGGGGCTCACCTGGAACTGGGGATTACTGCAGTCGGAACTGGGGTTCAGTGCAGTCGGAACTGGGGTTCAGTGCAGTCAGGAGCTTCCTTCTCCCTTCAGCTCGGGAAAGCCAGCGTCAACCTCCGCAGTCAGTCTTCTCTGTGTGCACCCACACGCATGCATGCCTCCAGACCCCTGCCTGCTGCAGCTCCCCCGAGTCTCCAAGTCTCTTTGTGCCTTTTGCTCTACCTGACAGTCCAGACTCCCCCCATATGAGCCTGGGTCCACGCGGTTTTATAGGGAGTTAATGTTCAGTTCATTCGGGGGCTTCCTTCTCCCTCCTGCCAGAGAATGCCAGCCAGGCACTCAGCCACCCTTTTCTTTTTTTGTAAGACCTTTGAATGGGGATTCTATGAGATTTTCTCTTTTATTCTACTAGAATTTCCACTCAGCCAGCTTTCCTGTCATTCTGGATGATGTCTGTTCTGTCTTTTAGTTGTGGTTTTGAAATTGTTGTGCGAGGCAGCCGTTTAGGTGCTTACCTATGCCACCATCTTGGTTTCTCCCCTGTAGTTTTCTTATATTGACTAATTTCATAAATTATCTTTTACATCATTTGCTTTACAAAATCAATGCAATCACTATTTATTAGAATTAAATCATTCTGATATTTAATAGTTTATTAATAATAATAAATAATGTCTGCTTAATGAATATGTTTAGCTTTTTTTAGTTTTCTACTTATTAATCACCACTTATAAGTGGTAATTTTTACCCAAATCCAGTAGTATATCACTTTAACTAGGATGGAAAATTTTCTTAAAATGTAGAAAAGAAAAGCCATTGGCACTTATAAATAATAGTTTACCTGTTGAAAAGATCAAATATAATGATGATGATAAATTTAATTAATCTGACTGTGAATATTTCAAAACATGCTACAATGCACTGACAGCATTGATTAATATGGCTAATGAATTATAAATAGCCAAGCAATTTATAAGTCTACCAGTAAGCTGGATTCTAGTTTATAAGTGGTTAACATCTCTTTTCTATGTGAGTGTTAAAGTTACTTCAAGTTCTCAGCAAATTTGCATAGGTGATAGGGAGGAAGCTACATTAGTTAGGAAACTAAAAGTAGTTCACTATTACCCAGAGACTTCAAAATATATTTTATATATTAGAATAATTCACTACCATAATTTATGGAGAAGGAGGAGCATCTGAAATTGTCCAACGCTAGGCTTGCTTCTGGTTGACTCTTTATCTCCCCCCTCCCCCTCCTCCTCCTCCTCCTCCTCATCCTTCATCTCTTCTCCCTCCTCCTCCTCCTCCTCATCCTCCTCCTCCTTCTCCATCAGAAGTTATTATTCTGATGGGTTGTTTAGGAGCCACATATTACAAAACACTGGGTCACCTTGAGGGCTGAACCGACCTCCACCCTTTCTTTTATGTCTTCCTGCTTCAGAATTTAGCAAGGCCCAGTCCACCAGGGAGGTTCTTTCCTTTTTACAGGCCATTTTTTTCTCTTTCTCTAAATCACTGTGGCTGGCTTAGATACCTCAATGCAACTTGGTGAGCCCTGAATATCCTTACTCTGAATATCACCTTGCAACACTGAATAGACCTAATCCAAAATTCAGGGAAAGTAGGAGAGGCCTGGATTACCTGGCAAGTCTCAATTGTATGATGCCTTTCAGACTGTTATCATTCCCTGTTTAATGTTAAAATTTAAGTCCATTCTGAGAACATTGGTAGTGTGTATATTACTCTAGGAATCCTGCAAGGAAATGAAGCAAATGACAGGATAGGATTTGGTGATATCTGTTCCTGCCCTATAATACTATTATCAAACCAAACTTCACACTATACTTTTGAAATATACTTCTTTGTGACCAGAATGCTAATGCCGAAGTTATTGTCCATCAAAAACACCCTCTGTACTACTTTAGCACCTGACATGTGTATTTTGTTTTTCAAATTGGTATCTAAGATCATAGAAATTATCCTAATACTTAACCTTCCATGTAGACATTTCTTAATCAGACCCTTTACAGAGTTTAGCACACTCATTAGTTTTCTGCTCTAAGGTAGTTTATCTAACCTTTTGTGGAACCTGGGCAAGGGCTGATGCAATCACATTGGCTCTTTCTTCTGTCATGTTAGTGACCATCGACCCCAGGGAAAACACCACAATACCATTTTCTCCAGAGCTCTGGGCAAACTCTTCCATTTCCTGTGAAGGAAGAATTTTTTCCATTACAAAAGACAGTAGCATAGTGAACACTATTGAAAGGATTGCTACAAACAGCCAAAGAGAAATTAAGTATAATAAGGAGTTATTAGTGTAGTGCTTGTTATTTTAAATTGTGTTAAAATACACATAATATACTTTCCATCTTAACCATTTCTAAGTGGATAGTTCAGTAGTACATATATTCTTATTGTTGTATAATCCATCTTCAGAACTTTTTCATCTTGTAAATTTTGCTGTATATTTCTTAAACTGTAATTCTCCATTTCCCATTTTAACAGTCCCTGACAACTATCATTCTTCTTTCTGTTTCTATGAATTTGACTAGTCTAAATCTCTTATGTAAGGGGAATCATGCAGTATTTCTCTTTTTGTTTGTGGCCTAATGTCCTTAAGTTCATCTAAGTTATAGCAGGTCTTAGAATTTCCTTCAATTTTAAGGCTTAGTAATGTTTATCAACATTACTGAGCCACCAGAAAGACAACAAGTGGGCCGCAGAGGAAATTAGTCCTGAAATATTGCAGGAGGTAAAAATCACAAAACTGATACTTTCATTTTTGAGGGACATCATGAGAAGGCAGGGTTCTTTGAAAAAGATAATGCTGGGAAAAATAGAAGTCATCAGGAAGGAGGATGTTCAAATATGAGATGGATTGACTCCATAAAAAGAAGCCATAACCATGAGTCTAAAAGAATTTAATAGTCATAAGGGCTGTTAAAACTAGGATTTTGTGGACATCACTTATTCATAAGGTCTTCAGGAGTTAGATCTGACTCACAGCACATAACACATATTACACCATTATGTGTATTGATTGTTTATTGTTTTATCTATCAACTAGAGGTCCAGTGCACTAAATACATGCACAGGTAGGGTCCCTAGGTCTGGCCGGCAATCAGGGCTGATCTGGCCTTTCAGCTGCTGGCCAGGGTCTTCTTTCTGGTGCCAGCTGGGGCATCCCTTCATTCTGTGCTGTCCCAAGGTGGTCAGTGCACATCATACCAAGCTATCAAAATTCCAGACAAACGTCCGAGGAGACACTTTGCATATTAGACTTTTATATGTATAGATGGCCCTTGAGTTGATTTTATCTTTTGGCTCTTGTGAATAGTGTTATGAATATGATCCTAATGTCACTGTTTTGGAATATACCCAGAAGCTCTATTGCTGGATCAAATGGTAATTGTTTGTTTTGTTTTTTTTTTGAGGAACCTCCATTGTCTTATTATCAGTGGCTGTTTTGAAGAGACTTAATTCCTCAGTTCCTTGGAGTATACAATTGATTAGCTTGAATTCCCTTATTACATATTCTTGTGCTAGTGTGTGTGTGTGTGTGTGTGTGTGTGTGTGTGTGTGTGTGTGTGTGTGTAAGGAAGAAATGAAATAGAGTCAGTACACTGTATTGAAGAGGAAATGCTTTTAGAGACTCTTCACTTATAATGTTATCCTATATAATAAAAAGGTACTATGCAAATTGACCATCACTCCAATGGTGACAGCCCCCATGTGGTCAAAGTTGGCCACCCCATGTGGACACCAGATGGCCGCCACAAGATGGCCAGCAGAGGAGGGCAGTTGTGGGTGATCAGGTCAAAAGGGGGAGGGCCAGTTTGCCGCTGGGGAAGGGACTAGGCCTCCAAATGGCTGCCGGGGAGGGAGGCAGTTAGGGGTGATAAAAGATACCAGGGCCTGCAGGGGAGGGCAAACCACCACAGGCCCCTCGCTGGGGGAGACCAGGCCAGCCTGATCAGGGACACCCTTCAGGGCAAACCAGCAGGGCAGCACCAGGTTGGGGGGACCATGCCTGACCGTCACTCCAGGGGATGATAGTTGGCTGCCCCCAGGTGGACACCAGATGGGGGGGAGGAGAGCAGTTGTGGGCAATCAGGTCAGCAGGTGAGGGCAGTTGGGAGGGACCAGGTCTGCAAGGAAGGACAGTTGGGGGCACTGGTCCGGCGGGGGAGGGCAGTTAGGGGCAATCAGGCAGGCAACGGAGGGCAGTTAGGGGTGACTAGGCATGCAGGGGAGCCGTTAGATGTCGATCAGTTAGGCGTCAATCAGGCTGGAGAGGAGATTATTAGGGGGTGATCAGGCTGGAAGGCAGAAGCGGTTTGGGGGCAATCAGGCAGGCAGGCAGGCAAGAGGTTGGGAGCCAGCAGTCCTGGATTGTGAGAAGGATCCCAGATTGTAGAGGGTACAGGCTGGGCTGAGGGACACACACACCCCCTCGTGCATGAATTTCATGCACTGGGCCTCTTGTTAATTAATAATATATATTCTTGTAATGAGGCTACACAACAGGATCTTAACTCACCTTTATTTTTTATTGTACTTCTACTAATTACTTATGTCTATGCTTGTCAGATTTTCTGTAGAATTATTTATGTATATTCATTAGTATTTTATTTTTTTGACTGTGAATACTAAGAAAAAGTTCATTATGATTAGAATGACTGTATATCTTTTTTATCATCTCTATAATAATTTATATCTCATCTTAACTTTTTTGCCAGATTCTCCCAAGCTTTCCCCCTAAATCATTAAAAAATTTTATTGAAGTATAGTTGGCATACTATATTATATTTGTGTCAGGTGTGCAATGTAGTAATTTTGACATTTATATACTTTACTGTGTGATAAGTTTAGTAGCTATCTCACTGCACAAAGTATTATTGACTATATTCCTTATGCTGTACATTAAATTCCTGTGATTCATTTATTTTATAACTAGAAATATGTCCTCTTCCCCTTTTCCCCCATTCCCAACCCCCATCCCTCTGGCAATCAACTATATATATAAAAGGCTAATATGCTAAGAGTCCAACTGTCTGGGTAATGAGGTCATGTAGCAACACCCGGCTTCCTATCCCTAGTGACTAGCCTCCTTGTAGTCTTCTGCCCAGGAACACGTTTGCTTTATAGCCAGGTGGAAACATTTCACACGTGCCTCATCTCATTTCATCCTCACAGAAGTCCTGGAGTAGGTAGATAGGAGACTTAGTGGAATCCTGTTTTCTTTTCATTAGCCAGGAAAAAGAGATTTAGAAAGTTTAGAAACTTGACCCGACTGCAAAGAAGTAAGAAATGGTGGAACTTGAAAATGACTTCAGGTTTTCTAATTGCACAGAATATAGTCAAACACTGCTGCAGTTACATATTTTACCTTTTTTTCTACCTGCATGATCTACAATAATAATCTGCTTCATGTTGATATTTACTGCTGTGTTGCTGACAATTACCTGAAAGAGAAGTTGGGGTGCTTCACTGGGCTGGAAAAGTTTAGCTACATCAGAAAGCAGTTCTAATTCAGCAAGTTCATTCTCTATATGTAAAAAGCTAAATTGACTCACGCATGGGTAATGCATCTAAAACTCTTGCTAGTGCCCATCACATGATTGTCTTTCTATCTGTCATTGTTGATCATAAATTTGATTGACACTTCTAATATAGAGGAAGGGTGAGTAGCAATATTAAAATATTTCTTCGAATTAATCTCCTTTCATTGTGCATGAATTCATGCACTGGGACACTAATTAGTATATAATTTATATATTAGTATATAATTTATATCTGTTTCTGTTTTTTTTTTTTTTTTTTTAGGTTATACATATAAGTAAAATCATATAGTATTTGTCTTTTTCTGCCTGATTTATTTAACTTAGCATAATACCCCCTAGGTCCTTCCATGTTGTTGCATTTAGCAAGATGTGATCCTTTAATATTGGTGAGTAATTTTTCATGGTGTGTATATATAGACCACATGGATTTTACCCATTTATCTATTGATGGACTCCAAGGTTGCTTCCATATCTTGGCTATTGTAGTTAATGCTGTAATGAACATGGGGGTGTATATATCTTTTCAAATTATTGTTTTTGTTTACCTCTGATAAATACTCAGAAGTGGTATTGCTGGGTTGTATACTATCCTATTTTTAATTTTTTGAGGAACCTCCATACTGTTTTCTATAGTGGCTCCACCATTTTACAAACTTGCTCCATGCACAGGAATTCCCTTTTCTCTATCTTCTTGACAACACTTTTTATTTGTTGACTGATTTCTGGATATTTGTTTTGTATCCCGCTACTTTACTTAATCCATTTATCAGTTCTAGTAGTTTTTGTGTGGACTCTTTAGGGTTCTCTATATACAGTATCATGTCATCTGCAAATGGTGACAGTTTTTCTTCTTCATTTCCAATATAAATGCCCTTTATTTCTATTTCTTCTGTGATTGCTGTAGCTAGGACTTCCAATACTATATTGAATAGAGGTGGCAATAGTGGGCATCACTGTGTTGTTTTTGATTGTAGAAGAAAAGCTTTTAGCTTTTCACCATTAAATACAATATTAGCTATGGGTTTTATTGGTCATATATGGTCTTTATTATGTTGATGTATGTTCTCTCTGTACCCACTTTGTTGAGAGTTTTTATCATGAATGGATGCTGGATTTGTCATATACTTTTTCCTGTATCTATTGAGATGATCATATGATTTTTATCCTTGGTTTTGTTGATGTTGTCTACCACATTGATTTTTTTGTGTGGATATGGAACCATCTTGCATTGCTAGAATACATTCCCCTTGAGCATGATGTATAATCCTTTAACATATTGTTGAGTTCATCTTGCTAATATTTTGTTTAAAATATTCATATCTATTTTTCTCAGAGATATTTATTGTCTTATGATTTTTTTGTATTGTCTTTGTCTGGTTTTGCTATCAGGGTACTGTTGACCACTTTCATAGAATGAGTTTGGGAGTATTATTTCCTTTTCAATATCTCTGGAATATTTTGAGAAGGATAGGTATTAATTGCTTGGTAGAATTAAATGATCCATAGAATTTACTTGTGAAATCATCTGGTCCTGAACTTTTGTTTGTTGGGAGCTTTTTTTTTTTTTTTTAATTACTATTTCAATTTTCTTGCTAGTAATTGATATGTTCAGTTTTTATGCTTCTTCCTGGTTCATTCACTGAAGGTTGTATATTTCTTGTATATCTGTTTTTCTGAAGATTTCTTCTATTCTTTCACTTGGGGCCTGTTCCTTTGTCTCCCTATATTTGATGCCTCTTTGTATTTGTTTCTCTGTATTAGACCAATTTGCTTTGACTCCCAGTCTTCAGTATTTCCTCATTTGTTTTACTTTCTGTGTTTATTTCTAGGAATTAGATGAAACACCTCTCCTGAACCTGCTGGAGTGGCTTTGTGTAGTCTGTGTGCTGCGTGGCTTTGTTAGGCTGGCTGGAATTGAAGTGGTTGTTTGAGGTACCAGGGGATTCCTGGCATGCAGTCTAGCCACAGTTGAGGCACACATTGGCCAATTTTCTCAGGGTGCCCAGCTCTGGGGCACCCTGGTAAGCTGATTGGCTGGATTTGGAGCAACCAGTGCATATGGTTGCAGCACTGCCATGCAGTTTGTCTGTCTGAGCCTGGGCGTGGTGTGATGTTGAGTGAGAGGCCTAGAGTGCGCTAGTGGTCTTGCAGGTGAGCTACAGCACTTGAATTGAATTCTTGCCCATTCTATCAGTGGAAAGAAAATGTAAACATTGGCACTCACAGGCACCTCCAACCCCAAAGTGTTTCCACTGAGCATGGAGAGGCTCCCTGTTTCTCAACCTTCTCTACGCAGTCTCTCTCTCATTTGTAGTGCAGAAGCTGTTCAGCCAACCCTCAGCTGTTTTCCAGGAGGAAATGCTCTTCATGTAGGTGTATATTCTGAGTGTTCATGGGAAGGTGTCAGTTCAGGGTCTTCCTATGTTGAAATCTTGGACCTCTCTCCCTAAATCACTTCTTACATGCTGGAGAATTTCTATAATTCACGAGTCTGGTATTATTGTCCATAATATCCATGAAATAACCTTAAAGAGTCCTATTTATAATCCAGAATTATCCTTAGTTACTTATCTGAGTGTCCATGTTTCTGACATGTTTGTGTATGACACCTTTTGCTCTGAAATCATATTGTAAAATGGAAGTTCTAGTAGATTATTCTATGTGTACCTGGCTGTGAGGGGCCCTCATCATCACCTCGCTGAATGTCCCAGGGAGCACCTGGCCCACAGTGGGAGAGGTACAACTGGGCTCTCTGCACCAAAGATCTGGTCACCCTCTTGAGTAGCTCAGTTTGATGTATTTAAAGTTGCTGTGGCAAAGTCATGTTCACCTGAAATTGTTTCAGAATTATTCTGACTGTGGTCCCTGATTTTTTTTTATCAGTGTTCAAATTTTATTACTTTTAGTACTAGAAAAATTCCTGATTTCTCAATGTACTTTCTAGCTCCCCACCCCCAAATGTATAAGGAGCCTAAATTTCATGGATATCTGGTCCAAACTTCATACTCATTTATCCCTCTTCCCTGCTGACTTTTCTGTTTTAAATAGTTTAGTTGTTTTTTTCTCTGAAAAATAAAGACCTAACCCTTCTAACATAAAAAAGTTTACTTTCTCATTCTAATAATTGCTTCAAGATTTTGTTTAAGAAAATGGACATATCAGTGAAATATAACATTCTGTAAGTTTGAGATGTATAGTGTGTTGAATTGATTCATTTATATATTATAATATGACTTGGGGTCCAGTGTACGAATTCATGCACCTTGAAAGTAACTATGGGCCATGAGGCTTCGGTGGGCACAGGGGTGGTTCTAAGTCCATCCTCCACTTCCCCGCCAAGCCCCTCCTGCCATGACCCCGATTTCCTGTCTGCAGGCAACCTTGCTCCTACCACTGCTGCTCCCAAGCACTGACTGTGCCAGCAGCAGTTGCAAGTGGGGCTGTCGCTGGCAGCGGGTGCGAGAGGTGGCTGCTGGACTGGATTGCCCCTCCGGAGCAGAGGGAGATGGAGAATCCCTCAGGGATGATCGGGGCCGGCAGCTGCTTCTTGCACCTGCTGATGGCACAGAGTGATCAGGACCAGTGCTGGGCACCAGCAGTGGCTGGAGGAGGTGGCTCTGGCAGTGGCTGCGGGTGCAAGCAGAGGCCCAGGTGCCAGCAGCAGGTGCATGTGGGGCCGGTGAGGCAGCAGGTGCAATCACCCAGTGGAACCGTGGCATGTGAGAGCAAAAAATTTTCCATTACCACTAGAGTCTAGCCCCGATGACAGCAACCTGAACCCCTCCTTGGTCCTGTGTCCCCGCTCACTGGTTCCACAAATCCTGCCACAGCCTGCGCCCACCATGTTCCTCACTCTGCCGCCTGTGTCCAATGCCCGCCATGTTCCACTCATGCCCCCTTCTGGTCAGTGCACATCATAGCTAGTGCTTGTTTGGTTGTTTGGTTGTTCCGATATTCGGTCTGTTTGCATATTAGGATCATATATATATATATATATATATATATATATATATATATATATATATATATATATATATATATATATATATATATATATATATATATAGACTAGAGGCCTGGTGCACGTAATTCGTGCATGGGTTGGGTCCCTCAGCCTGGCCTATACCCTCTCCAATCTGGGACCTCTCAGGAATGTCTCTTACTGCCAGTTTAAACTGTCAGTAGGACATCCCTCTCATAATCCGTGACTACTGGTTCCTAACTGCTTGCTTGCTTGCTTGCCTGATCACCCCTAACCACTCTTCATGCTGGCCTGTTGCCCCTAACTGCTCGCTTGCTGACCTGATCGCCCCTAACTGCTCTCCTGCTAGCCTGATCGACCCCTAACTGGCCTCCCCTACTGGCCTGATTACCCCTAACTGCCCTCCCCTACAGGCGTGATAGCCCCTAACTGTCCTCCCCTGCAGGCCTGATCCCCCCTAACTGCCTTTACCTCGGCTCCCACCACCGTGGCTTTATCCGGAAAGATATCTGGAAGATGTCTGGTCTAATTAGCATATTACCCTTTTATTTGTATAGATTACTACCTAACATTAGTGAAACCTCTATTAGGTCACATAATTATTTTATGTGTGTGGTGAGAACATTTAAGATCTAGTCTCTAAAAATTTTCAAGTATATAAAGAATATTGTTGGCTATAATCACTATATGTCCTGAACTTAATCAACTTCAAGTTGCAAGTCTGTACCCTTGACCACCTTCTAACCCACTAATCTCTCTTTCACCAGTCCATGGTAATCACCATTATACTTCTGTATCTAGTGGGTTTCCTATTTTTAGATTCCACATACAAGTGATATCCTATATTATTTGTCTTTTTCAATGTGCCTTATGTCACTTAACATAAACATCTATGTTGTCCTAAATGGTAGGATTTCCTCCTTTTTTATGGTTGAATAATATTTTGGCATGTACGTGCATGTATGTTGTGTGTGTGGGGGGTGCATTTCACATCTCTTAAGTTGTTTCCATTTATAGGCTCTTCTTTATAATGATGCAAAAAAAAACATGGAATTATGGAAATATTTTTGATATCCTATTTTTCTTACTTTTAGAAGTATATCCAGAAGTGGATTTGTGGATCATATGGCAGCTCTATTTAACTTCTTAAAAAAGCTCCATACTGTTTTTCATAGTGGTTGCACCGGTTTTACATTCCCACCAACAGTGCACAAGATTCTGTTGTCTTGTAGATCACCAAGTCTCCTTAGCACAGTTATTTTGACTTTATTTTGACTTTTTTATTGGGTGAATCATATATCTCCATGTCTGTATTTGTTTGCTGGAGGATTGTTGTACAATTTGGTGACCTAATGTTTCCTTGATTTTTCACATTCTTTGGAATTTTGCATTGCTGTTTTTGTATTTGAATTAGCAGTCACCCGCTTATGTTTACTACTTTCAGGGTAGAAATACCTTTTATCAGTACTGCTATAGATAAGGCTTTTTCAGATCCTGTATGAATATGCCTGCTCTGTGCTTCATGCTCCCTCTTGTGGGAGAATTCTTGAGCCTGTTTGTCCTCCCTCCATATAAAGCACCAGGCCAGATGCTGAGCGCCTCCTCTTTCTTTTCCTGAAGGTGGTGCTACAGCTCAAGTGTGTGGGTCTCTTCTCTCTGCAAACCCTTGTCTGTATTCTGCTCTTGCTCCCTAGCCTTTTATCAAATCTTGCTCTTGCTGCTGCCTTTTGCAGCTTCTACATGGAGCTGGACAGAGGGAGAAGATCTGGGTTGGAATGCAGGGCACCGTTGGTGTCCACATGCCAGAATGGGGGGATCTGTAAGTAAGGTTTTCCTCATAATTTGAGGTCAGGATTCCTGATGGAGTACAGAATGCATTCAGGAGAAACCGTGTCTCTTTAACATGCTCTCTACTAATCTTCTTTTCAAGATCTGCTCCCTCTCACCAGTCACTGAGCTCCTAATTCAATATTCTGGATGCTGTGAGAGAGAAATGAGCTCTTTGGAAGCATCCTGCAAACCAGGAGAAGCTTGGCATCCACTCACCGGCTCTCTATCTGGGGCACAGGCAGGCCTTCTTTTAGTCTTACACTGAGCTGCCTTGGAAGAGGAATGATGCTGGCAAAATCAAGCTTTCCTCTTGCGCACACCAATGCATTCAAATTCGTCTATTTTTTGCTCCAACAGAGTGCTGGAACTTCTCCTTTGGAAATCTGGACTTCTATAAAGCTCTCTCCTCCATAGGTGGCTGCTCAAGCCAGGTAGGTGCTCCTGGACTGCAGCTAAGAGGGGCTGGAAAATACACACTATCCTGTAGGTGTCACAGCCAGTGCTGGAGTCTTTCTGCCTGTTACCTGATGCGTAGGTGGGCAAGACTCTTTCCAGGTCCTTTTGCATTGGAACTTTTGTTCGTGGATAGATAACAGATTTTTGTTGTTGACGGAGGACAACAACAAGGGATGTTTCATGCTCACTTACACCAGATTGGTATTGCCACTCCTGAGGTATTATGATCCACCCCCACAGGATGCTCTCCAGCATTATTGTAGCATTATGCTTTTTCTTTATTATAATACTTTTCACACTGTTTTTTTACTTGCTGATATGATCTCTTTCCAGGTAAAACATCTGGTCTGTGGGGGACAAAAACTATGTCTATACTGCTGCTCTGTGTATCCACCCCTTATCCTTGCACTGTGTTAATCACTTTAAAATTAGTTTTTGAATGAATGGCTGATATTTTTTATGTGTTGAATAATGAAGGCCTTAAATTAACTGACCCTATGTCCAAAGTCTCCTAAGTATAGTTCTTTATTTTGCAATGATAGTGACATTCAAATTTTTGAAATAGTATAAAATATATGAGTTTCTAATTGGCAGGTCACTTTACCCATATTCCCATATCTCTCTCAGTATGATCAGAGTTTCTGAATGAAGAACAGAGAATCATTCCTACTGAAAATGCAAAGCAGAACAAACAGGAATAGTTTTACCTTAGGCAGAGGCTTAGCAGGTTTGCAGTGGAGGCCTCCAACAAATTCAAAATTTGGCAAGAGTGGGTGAGGGAACTCAAAATCCCAATAGGTTCGAATAAGCCATATTTCAGCTTTCCCCATTAACTCAAATAATGTAGTGGGTCTTCCTGAAAGGGAAAAAGAACAAAAAGTAGAGAAAATAATAATATTGTAATGTGAATATGCCATTTTGTTTTCTTGGATAATGCAGTTAAAGATGTTTAAAATATCTGTGTTTTAATAGAGCAGATATCTATATATATAAAAGCCTAAGTGACCTTTATGACCTGTTGGTCAACTGAAAACATGGTTTACTGGTCCCTATGACGTGCACTGACCACCATGGGGCAGACACTCAATGATAGAGCTGCCTCCTGGTGGTCAGTGAAATCCTTGGCCAACCTCCTATGATTAGGCAACCTACCACAGTCTATCCCCTTGGCTGGCCGTGTGGTCAGTCTGCTCCCACAACCAACCTCCTGTGGTTGCTCCCAACAACCAGTTGGCCCTGATCAGTCCCGATCTCTGACCATACCAAGGGACCACACCCATGCACAAATTGGTGCACCAGGCCTCTAGGATTTATATAATATACACTAGAGGCCTGGTACATGAAAATTCATGCACTGGAGGGGTGCCCCTCAGCCAGGCCTGCTCTCTCTCACAGTCCAGAGCCCTTAGGGGCAGGAGGCGACCTGGCAATCAGGGGAAGTGACCCCCCATTACACCTCTGTTGTTGCCACTGCCGGCAGTGCAAGCCTCGGCCCGCCCTGGTTACCTGAGGCTTAGGCATCCCTGGGAAACTGAGCAACTGCCATCAAGGCTTGCCTGTACCTCGGGCTGGCCCTGTGTGGCTGTGGGGCTGGGGGACTCGGGGACTCTGGAGGCAGGTGCATAGAGCGGCTGGGTTTGCCTGGGGGCCCTGGTGGGGCTGAGTGGTCTAGGTGCCACCATATTTGAGGTGGGGAGTTAGTCAATTAGCATATTTCCTCCTTATTGACTGTGGGTGCTGCCATATTTGAGGGTGGGACAGTCAATTAGCATATTCCCTCCTTATTGGCTGTGGGCCCCACCATCTTTGCGACAGCATGAGGGTCAATTAGCATATTCTCTCTTTATTAGATAGGATGTTTTATATCATGATTTTCATAGGTATTAACAATATATATAAAATTTAACAGTTTCTTCTCTAACATCACATCAGGACATTCACAATCATAGAAAATGGTTAAACCTAAGCCACTATAGAATTAAATATGCATTTGCTTACTCGGTAAAGCTGTAGAAGTAATAGATGCAAATGTAAACAATGATTTCAATTCCTCAATCAATTAAATCTACCATATCCATGAAAACACTTTTCCCTAGATTATTTAATCCAGTTTCTACAATTTAGCAAGCTATTCCCTTTATCCTAGATTTCCCAAAAAACTGAGGTTTTGAGAGCATGGCTCAATTCTTGGTACTATAATTACATTTGGTTCAATTTAGAAGCCTAATAATACTTGTGCATTAAGAAAAACATTTACAAATAACAGCTGCAATATTTTCATAAAGTATGGTAATAGTTGTGCTCACTCTTAATTTTGACTCATTTTGTCTTTAATGAAGGGAGAGTTTTCACAAAATGTAGTATACTGACTTATAGGTCCACCCATCAACAAAAGTTTAGTGTTAAAGCAGATCAGTTATAAGTGCTTAGTGAAGGAATGTGAAGTCATTAGAAAACTCAAATTACAGGTTCTTGAGTCTGAGACAGAGCACTCTCTGTCCCTGGTGTGAAAGAACCCTTCAGGTAATGTGGCAAAATAGTTCCGTTTTTAAATCAAACTAAACTACACAAGAGGAAACAATTCCTCAATGACCTTATAATTTAAGCATTTCCATAATATTTGTGAGACTGAAGGATCAGTTTATAATATGATTTTATCATTTTACTTACTAAAGACACATTTCTCTGAATTAATATTTATACACTAACCTACCTTTTAGATAACTAAGAAAGTTAGGATTTCATGATACCAAGTAAGGACATGACTTACCTAGTGCTTTGCTGCAAAGCTGATCCCACTTCTCACTAAATGCTTGGAACCAGAAATCAAAATAAAGCACGTACATCATATTTTTTACTCGCTCCATGAATGTCATTTGATCACTTAATTCTGACAAGATAACAGGTACATAGGATGGAGGGAATGGAAGTCCTCCACTGTACTTTTCAATGGTATTGCCAAAAGAGAAACGGAGACTGTACACAAAAGGTATTTTAAGTAGCTCAGCCAGCAGCTCACCACAGGGTCCAGCGGCATCTGCAAGAACGACATCAAACCTTGATTCCTGTAGTTTTGTCATAAGTTTCTTGTTCAAAACTACATCTTTACAGAGTGTTTGAACAAAATCAGTATATTCCCAAATGATATCTTGCATTAGTGAAAAATAAGTAAAAAATGTATATTTTGGCATATATGTCCACTTAGAGATAATCCGCATGAAAAGATCCTCAAAATCATCTTTTGTTAAAGATGTAGGAAAAATCTCAAATTGAATAGCAGAATGGTTTATTGGGATCAACAAGAATTGAGGCTGAAGATGTCAGAACAGTCACTTCATGACCTCTCTGGACAAGTTCATCCAGGATTGTCTTCATGTTGATCCAATGGCTGTATTCTGTGGGCCACACCAGCACCTTCCCACAGCTCCCAGGGCTGAAGTGACAACTCAGCTGTAGCAGCAGCAGAACTGAAATCCACTTCCTAGGCATCCTGGAGGCACACAGGCTTCTTTTCAAATGGCTGATCCCGTTTCCCACGGCTCATGCTTATGTCCAAAGGGAATATCAATCAGGAAGTTAAAATATAACCCACACACCCAAAGTAAATACATTTGATGAACAGTCAGAGAATTTTATGGCAAGTCAGAACATTATAAAGTAATGACCTTATTTTTAATAAAAATCTGTGTAATATCTAAAAGTGCTATCATCCTGCTGAGTCAACTTTGCAGTTTTCCTGTGTTTTATAATTTATTATAGATGAATGTCATAATTATAGGAAGTTAGAGGTAATTGTGTCCGTACTCACTTTTTGTGAAGAAAGGGAGATAAAGCTATTACACAGCTGACAAAAATTACCTGGATGACAGTTCTAGAGTTTTTATTTTATTTATTTATTTTTAAAATTTATCTTTATTGCTGAAAGTATTACTGGTGTTTGCTTTGTGTTTTCTTTGTTTTTTTCTCCCCATTGATCACCTCCTCTCATACCTGCCCCTCCCAAGCCTTTGCCACGCTACTGTCTGTGTTCATGGGTTATGCGTATATGCATATCAATTCCCCAATTAAGCTCTACCCCACCCCCAACACACACTATCCACCCCCACCTTTCCTCTGAAATTCATCAGTCTGTTCATGGTTTTGTCTCTGAATCTATTTTGTTCATCAGTTTATTTTGTTCATTAGATTCTACATATGAGTAGGTCATGTGATACTTACCTTTTTCTGACTGGCTTATTTCGATTAGCATAATACTCTCCAGTCCATCCATGCTGTTGCAAATGGAAAGAGTTCCTTCATTTTTACTGCTGTGTAGTATTCCATTGTGTAAATGTACCACAGGTTTTGTTACCCACTCATCAGCCAATGGGCACTTGGGCTGTTTCTAAATCTTAACTATTGTTAATTGTGCTGCTATGAACATAGGGGTGCATATATCCTTTCTGATTGGTGTTTCTGGTTTCGTAGGATATATTCCTAGAAGTGGGATCACTGGGTCAAATGGAGTTTCATTTTTAATTTTTTGAGGAATCTCCATAATGTTTTCCACAGTAGTTGCACCCACCAGTCTGCATTCCCACCAGCAGTTCAAGAGGGTTCCCTTTTTTCCACATCCTTGCCAACACTTCATTTGTTTATTTGTTAATGATAGCCATTCTGACAGGTGTGAGGTGATTCCTAATTGTTGTTTTAATTTGCATCTCTCAGATGATTAGTGACTTTGAGCATTTCTTCAAATATCTCTTGGCCTTCTGTATGTCCACTTTGGAGAAGTGTTTAGGCCCTTTGCCCATTTTTAAAAATGCTAATATTGTTTTTTTTTTAAATAATTCGTTATTGTTGAAAGTATTACATATGTCCCCTTTTCCCCTGTTAACACCAACTAGCCCACCCCCAGCTTTCACCCCAGTCCCTCACCACCCTATTGTCTAGGTCCATGGGCCATTCATATATGCATACAAGGTCCTTGGTTAATTACCTCCCACCCACTCACACTCTCCCACCTTCCCTCTGAGATTCCACTCTCTGTTCCATGTTTCCATGTCTCTGGATCCACTCCACTCATCAGTTTATTTTGTTACTTAGATTCCACGTATGAGTGAGATGATGTGATATTTGTCTTTCTCTGACTGACTTATTTCACTTAGCAGGATACTCTCCAGGTCCCTTCATGCTGTCTCAAATGGAGAGAGATTTTTTTTTTTTTTTTTTTTTACTGCTGCCTAGTAATCAATTGTATAAACGTATCACATCCACTCATCTGCTGATGTGCACTTGGGCTGTTTCCAGATCTTAGGTATTGTAAATTGGGCTGCTATGAACACAGGGGTACATACATTCTTTCTTATTGGTATTTCTGTTTTCTTAAGATATATTCCTTGAAATGGAATCACTGGGTCAAATGGCAGTTCCATATTCTTTTGAGGAAAATACATACTGTTTCCATAATGCCTGCACCAGCCTACATTCCCACCAGCAGTGTATTAGGGTCCACTTTTCTCCACATCCTCGTTAGCACTTGTCGTTTGTTGCCCTGTGGCTACTGGGAGCAGGTAACTCCTCTTTGGAAAAATGGCCATTTCGGTTTGGATGCATACGAAAGACCAAATGTAGGATTCCTGACTACTGCTTTTCCATGCCTCCCTGCACTGCTTCCCACACCAGCCTCTCTAGGCACCTCAAGTCTGTACCTCCCTAACTGCACCAAAGCCTCGGGTGAGTAGTTGCAAATGAAAACTCATATGCACTGGGTTTAGAAAGAAGCAAATTGTGGCTTTCTCTCCAACTGGCTCCAATCTGCTGGACTCCACAGTTGCCAGTAGCCCTTCACAGCTGGATGTTAAATGGGCCACAGGTCTCATCTCTGGTGCCGAGCCGGGGTTCTGGGCCTCTGTCTTCAGAGGGAACAGACCCTCTGGTGGCCCAGCATTCCCTCCTCTCTTGGCCTGCTGCCCCTGGGAGCTGGGTCAGCTCCTCTCCTGACCTGTCCCTTCCTACCGGTTTCCAGGTGCTTTCTGTCCTTCTTTGATGTAAGTTTCTTCCTTAGATGGACCTCAGCTGGTAATTCCAGGTGAATGTTCTCCACTTTAGTTGTATTTCCCATCTGGCCCTGGGATCCAGGTGCATGACACGTTGCCTATTTGGCTGCCATTTTCCCCTCCGAGATTTTAATTTTTTAAAATAAAACTTTGTGAACATGTAATTTACCCATCATACAATTGATTAATATAAAATGTACATTTCAATAGTTTTTACTGTTTTCACAGAATATTGCTTCCACCATGATGATCATGTGAAGAGCATTTTCCTACCCCAGTGAAACCTTTACCCTTTACAGGGAACTCCCTAATGTCTTACTCCCTAAACCCTATCTGACCATTAATCTGGTTTGTGTCTCTATAAGAGTAGAGGATTTCTTGTAAACAGAATAATGTAATATGTGGCCTTTTGTGACTGGCTTCTTTTACTTAGCAAAATAATTTAAAGGGTTATTTATATTACAGCATGTATCCTTTTTATTTTCCAGATAATATTTCATAATACAGACATACCACATTCTTTTTATTCTTGCATTAGTTGATAGACATCCCTCGCCCCAAATTTTGGTCACTATGAATAATATTTTTTAATATTCATGTGCAAGTTGAGTGAACAATTTTTGCTTGGGTATATATGTGTCTGTAAATAGCTAAGTGATGCTGTGCCTTGTTTTGCAAGAAGTGGGTATATATATGTACAGACACACGCTATATGAACAGTCAATAAGTCCCTTTAGAGTATGGGTTCTACATTATCAAACCTACAATTGAGACCATATACCCAATATCAAAGGCTGCAAGAGGAGTGAAAGCAACCAGGTGAACCTTTTTAAGGGACTCTGAGGTAAAGAGAATTAGTTACTAAAGGGGGGGGTGTCCCTCAGTGTTGGAGACCGGGTGTAAGCTGACATTGTCCTTGCATCCGAAGGGAATGACAAGAATCTGTCCCTTCCCACACAGTGTCCCCTGACTTGTTTTGATCTGACTTGTTTTGATGGCACTTTCCTATTGTCAGCCGAATGAGAATGAGAGCGACTTTTCATAGCTTATCAGAAGTCTGTAAATATTTACCGAGAATTTGGCTTCCTGCTTTATCTTAGAGATTAAGAGGAACAGAGAGTACATTCCTCTTGTTGACCTCCCATTCAGTATTTGTGTATAAGAGGCATTACACAGTTAATAAAGTTGCTGCAGTCAGTCAATGGCTGGCAGTCCTCCTATCCTGCTCTCCTCTTTCTTTTCTCAATTCCCACCTCCCTACCTCAGCCCGGCACCTGAGGACTTGGGAAGCACGGTGAGGAGCTCCTCAAGGTAAAGAGTGCACTCGATGAAGTAAGTGAGGAGAAATGTTTTGATAGTCGGGAGCAAGCATGGGACAAATAGAGTCTAGAGAAAGTGCCCTTTAGAGGCAAATGTTGAAGTCTATGTCATCATGATCATAAAATAATGTGGTTTCTTGTTCAAATTAGAGTCTTAGTTTGTATTTGGAATTTAAAATATCTAATAAGTGAAACTCCATTGCTGAAACTGCCTCTAGTGTGGAGAAATTCAAAGGTGGCAGGAGAGGGCAGGGCTATCTGCTCTCCCGAAATAAGATTACTTAGAAAAGATTACTTAAGGTTTCATTTAAAAATTATAAGAGAACTCGCAGTGAAATTCAAATCTTGGCCAAATTGGGTGTTAGTTATTACTTCAGAAAGTGTAAAAGAAAGAAAAAATTTGAGATCTGTCTATCTTTTAAGCATGAAAAGAAATTCAGCCAGATCTGTTGCTGATGCTTCCCCTAAAGTAAGCAGGATATGGGGGAAGGGAGAGACACGTGGCGATCCAATATGGAAGCCCACTCTCCTAGTATGTTAAATTAAAAGTTTCCTTTCTCGCCATGAAAAAGTCTTAAAAATTTAGAAATGTGTCTGGAATTTCTGTGCTAGTGGGGAGAGAACTTAGCTGTAAGACAGAATGCACGCATAGTCCGATTTCGGACATTTAGATTGTCTTCAGCTGGAATCTCTCTGGAAAAGCTATAGAAAATTAAAAACCCAGAACTAGTTCTTTTTCCTAAGAAAAATGGCAAAAAAGTCTTCTTGAAAGAAATTCAAGCTAATTCCAGCAACAGGATTCGCATTTCCATAATAAAGAGTAGTTTTTAAAATGCTAATGAACCTTGTTAAAAAGTTAACTTTTAAGGCCTTCAAGAAAATAAATAAATTTGTCTCTGTTATAGAATTTATCCAAAGTAAATGCCTTAAAATAATTAGAATTAGATTTGAATCTCAAAAATTGTTAAAATGTAGATAAAGAATGTATTAATTATAAAGATCTAAGTAGCCCAGGTAACTGGCTATGCCCTTTACTAAGGGAGGAAGAAGGTTGCTTGCCCTTCCCCCAGCAGACAGGTAATATAGTTTCCTGCCAGGAACCATCTTTGAAGAATATGGTAATTTACATTCAAATAATCCAAACCTAGTTTTCCAGAGCCACTGGCAAATAAAAAAAATAAAGGTTAAATTTACCTCATAAAAAACCTAGAGGACAGAATTGAAGCTATTAATTGATTATGTCTTATAAAGTATAAGAACTTATTTTTGAGAAAATAAAATATTGTGTTTTATATCTTAAGATAATTATAAAAGGTATTATAATCTTTAAATCATACACACACACACACACACATATATATACATATATATATATGTATGTATATATATATATATATATATGTATATATATATATATATATATTTGATAGTTTTTTTCCATGTTAAAATTTCAAGGTCTTAATAGAGATGATTCTTGGAAAGCTCTAAGGGCACCCGGAGTAATACAAGAAATTTATTCTCTCTTCTTAAAGGAAATCTTTTAAAGCAGATCTAATATACTTGAAGTTAAATAGAAAGCCTTATCAAATAAGAATTAATAGATATTTTTTAAAATATTATAAATGTTTTAGCCTCTAAGAGGTACAAAAATATAACTAAGACCTTGTCTATACAAAAAGAAATTAACAGTCAGTTTGAAATTAAATTGCCATGGCTTAGAGCAAAGAATATCCTTACATGATATTATTCTACAATGTCATTATAATTTTTAATATTTTACAACAGCATATTGTACATTTATCCCGAACAAACTTATAGATTAATTATTTGAATGTTTGGCAGCAATTTTAAAAAGGAGTTGAGGCCTCTTGGGAAGGCACTTGAGCATTCTATATTGGCCTCTCTTGCCCTTTTTGCCAAGAGGGACTCTCCCACAGCTGTTGCCTGAGCTTTCTGTTCATGCTGAGGTTGAAGCATCATGGTGGCTGGTCCCATAGATCTGTCTCTAGCCCAATGGTGTGATCTGGGCCCTCCCTGCAGAAGAAACCTGGGTTCCCCAAGATATGTGATCAATGCTGGGGCCCCGCCAGCAGGCAAGGGGATCCCAAGGCAGTTGCTAGGCGTGGAGGCCACAGGGACATAGGCTACCAAGGAGACAGAACTGAACCTCACATCACCCTGCTTGGCCCCGGAGGATGGCTGGTTAGCCAGAGACGGGTAAGATTCCTCAAGGAAGGAACAACCTAAGACAGGCACAGTCACAGAGGGGCCATCAGGAGAGAACTTGGGGATCAACAGAGGTGGGGCACAGATCCTCACCTCCCCCCAACATTACAGGGGCCTGAACTCTTGCCCCTTCTGAGGGAGGTCTCCTGCTCCATGGCTGCTTCACGCTTCCTATGCCCAGCTCAGATCGGGACCCAGGCAACAGAGACTTGGTTGGCAGCAGCTGCCCTATATCTAAATCCAGCTTAATACCAGGAATGCTTAGAGCCTTCTCAGAGATGCAAATAATCCTTTGCATTAATATTTACAGGGTAAACTAAGATTGTTCTTAGAGTATCAAATTTGACAGTAAAATAGTAGTCAAGTTTTCAGATTAATTTAAATTGGCTAATTGAAATAAGTGAATACTCAAGAACATTTAATTATACTGGACAAAAAGCTGTTCCTAAAGTATTAACTAAAATTTCTATTGGTAGTTAATCTCATGGTAAAATTGCTTAACATACAGTAAACCTAAAGCAGTCATATTTTGGTGAAAAAAATTAAAATTTAAAATTATTAATACTGCATTATAAAAATTTTCCAAAAGCCTCCTAATAATTAAATTTAAAAAAAAGGGGGTGGGGGGATAGTGAAGTAATATGATGTAAGGAAAAATTATCTTGTGAGTAAAATAAGCCAAAGGAAAATCATTTGGACAAAAATCAAAAGGATCTCAAGTCTAATTTATAGAAAAGATTTCTTTATTAACCTTTGGTCGAGAATATGTTTGTATATTTCTAGAAAAGCCCATATAGATTCCTACAACAACAGATCCCAGAGAGAACCTAATAGAACTGTTCCAGCCACAGAATAGGCAGTGGCCCACAGAACAGAGGAGAAATAGTCCAGAAATAAAAATAGTAAACATGCATTACCATGCTAGCAGTCAGCAGCTGTGCATTGTTAGAGGTTGCCCAGGACCAAGGGCAAGGAAAGTCGATGTGCGTACTTCCAGATCATGTGTGCACACCGTTCTACATAAAAGTAAAAATGTTTAATGTTTTGTATTCTACCGGGACCCCTGGCTTAGGGGCTTACTTTATTTCTAACTCAGGGAATAGTATTAACTGCCACATTAAAAGAAATGTTATACCTCAGGCATTAATCATTTTTACAGATGGATCCAGTTCTGGAAAGGCTGGATCTACTGCAGCAGGGGAGCAAAAGTCCTTCAAACCCCTTATATTTCAGTAGAAATACAAGCTCTTATTTATGCCTTAACAGATTTTACTACGGAGCCCATCAACCTATAGTAATAGTGCTCATGTGGTAAGTATAGCAAAAATTATTAAAACAGCTACTATTGGGCACACTAATTCAGAGGAACTTTTCATTTAATTTTCAGTCTTTAAAATGTTATTTGAGAACGACAATTTCCACATTATATTAGAAGCAATGTCCTCAGTGTATTATCCACCTTCCTGTGCCAACTTTAGGGGTAAATCCCCGAGGACTTAAACCTAACCAAATCTGGCAAAATAAATGTCACTCCATTGTAGACAAAGCCAATCATACTCTTAAAATCATTTACTAAAATGAAAAGGGGGAGACAGTTGTTATGTGTCACCTCAAGAGAAGCTCAGTCATGCTTTTCATACTTTAAAAATTTTTTGAATTGTGATACAGAGGATCGTACAGCAGGTAAAAGGCATCAGGCCTCCTGTACAATAGCCTCCACCGAGTCAGCTAGGTGGAAGGAAGCATAAACCAGAAAACAGTTTTATCAGATTCAGTAATAATGTGGGGAAGAGGTTGTGTTTTATATTTGTCCAGAAGGAGCAATACAGCCAATTCGGGTGCCAGAGCATTACGTGTGTCACCACAATGGACTCAGACAAGCTCCTGTGTCCCTTCACTCAAAAGGACTAAGTACTGCCCTAATGACAGCAAATTGGAGGAAGAATAAAACTGAAAGCTACGCAAGGGACTGAGGTGCCAACATAGAGTCATCTGAAGAAGTTAATAACTAAAGTACAGCAGATTGTGGAAAAGCAAGAAGTTAAAGCTACTTCTTCAACCATGTTCCTACTCATGCTAGCATCTGTTAGTTGCCAGTCTTCTAAAAAGTCTTGCGAAGCCAAGTCCAAGGACTCTGAATAAATATACACCAGCAGCAAAAGAGACTTTCTTTCATCTAGTAGCTACAAATGTTAACATGTCCATAATTTTGATTTCTCTCTTATTATTTTGTTATTATTTAATAGCCAGAGTTGCTCTTGACATTCAAGTTTTAAAAATGATAACATGTATGTAGTTTAGTTTTGCATTGGCATTGTTTGCAATTGTTTTAATATTAAAGCTTTATTATTAATGTTTAAATTTTACTTTTATTATTAGTAGCTTAAAATTAAATAAAGAAGGGGGATCTGTTGGAGAACGGGTGTAAGCTGACATGGTCCTTGCACCCGAAGGCAATGATAAGAATCAGTCCCTTCCCACGCAGTGTCCCCTGACTTGTTTTGATCTGACTTGTTTTGATGGCACTTTCCTATTGTCAGCAGAATGAGAATGAGAGCGACTTTTCATAACTTATCAGAAGTCTGTAAATATTTACCGAGAATTTGGCTTCCTGCTTTATCTTAGAGATTAAGAGGAACAGAGAGTACATCCCTCTTTGTTGACCTCCCATTCAGTATTTGTGTATAAAAGGCATTACGCAGTTAATAAAGTTGCTGCAGTCGGTCAATGGCTGGCAGTCCTCCTGATCCCGCTCTCCTGTCTTTCTTTCTTTTCTAAATTCCCACCTCCCTACCTCAGCCCGGTTCAACCATCAGGCTGGCCCTGGAACCTCAGCCCAGCCTGCACCGTCTCCAATCTGGGACCCCTTGAGGGATGTCCGACTGCTGGCTCCCAACTTCTCGCCTGCCTGCCTTCCTGATTGCCCCTAACTGCTTCTGCCTCCCAGCCTGATCACCCCCTAACCACTCCCCTGCCAGCCTGATTGATGCCTAACTGCTCCCCTGCCAGCCTATTTGTCCCTAACTGCTCTCCCCTGCAGGCCTGGTCACCCCTAACTGCCCCTCCCCTTACAGGCCTGGTCTCCCCAACTGGTCTCCCCTGCAGGCCTGGTGCCCCCAACTGCTCTCCCTGCAGGCCTGGGTCCCTCCCAACTGCCCTCCCCTGCTGGACATCAAGTGGTGGCCATCTTGTGTCCACATGTGGGAAGGATCTTTGACCACATGGGGGCAGCCATCATGTGTGTTGGAGTGATGGTCAATTTGCATATTACTCTTTTATTAGATAGGATTGAGGCCTGGTGCACAGGTGGGGGCCAGGTGGTTTGCCCTGAAGGGTGTCCTGGATCAGGTTGGGGGTTCCCTTGGGGTGTGGGTCGGCCTTGTTGAGGGGCCTATGGTGGTTTGCAGGCCCGCCAAGCCCCCCAGTGAACCAAGCAGAGGCCCTGGTATCTGCGATTTATTTATCTTCTACAATTGAAGCTTTGTAGCCTAGAGCGGAGTCAAGCCTTCTGCTTGCTCCGTGGCGGCAGCCATTTCTCTTGGGATTTATGTATCTTCTATAATTGAAACTTTGTAGACTTAAGCGGAAGCCTGGGCCAACCAGGGTGTGCGGAAAACTTGGTTTCCTCGATCCCGTTAGGATTGGGCCCGTTAGGATTGGGCCTAAATGGGCAGTCGGACATCCCTCTCACAATCCAGGACTGCTGGCTCCCAACTGCTCGCCTGCTTACCTTCCTTATTGCCTCTAACCACTTCTGCCTGCCAGCCTGATCACCCCCTAACCACTCCCCTGCCAGCCAGATTGATGCCTAACTGCTCCCCTGCCAGCCTGTTTGCCCCTAACTGCCCTCCCCTGAAGGCCTGGTCACCCCTAACTGCCCCCCCTTACAGGCTTGGTCCCCCCAACTGGTCTCCCCTGCAGGTCTGGTGCCCCCCCCCCCAACTGCCCTTCCCTGCAGACTTGGTCACCCCCTACTTCCCTCCTCTGCCAGCCTGGTCACCCCTAACTGCCCTCCCCTGCAGGCTTGATCATCCCCAGCTGCCCTCCCTTGTAGGCCTGGTCCCTCCCAACTGCCCTCCCCTGCTGGCCATCTTGTGGTTGCCATCTTGTATCCATGTGGAGGCAGCAATCTTTGACCACATGGGGGCAGCCATCTTATGTGTTGGAGTGATGGTAAATTTGCATATTACTCTTTTATTAGATAGGAGAGAGGCCTGGTGCATGGATGGGGGGAAGCTGGTTTGCCAGGAAGGGTGTCCTGGATCAGGGTAGGGGTTCCCTTGGGGTGTGGGGCAGCCTGGGCGAGGGTCCTATGGTAGGTTGCAGGCTATCCATGCCCCCCAGTGAACCAAGTGAAGGCCCTGGTATCTGGGATTTATTTATCTTCTATAATTGAAACTTTGTAGCCTTGGGTGGAGGCCTAGGCCGGCCAGGGTTTGTGGAAAGCTTGGCTTCCTCATTACCAGGGAAACCCAAGCCTCCTGCTCTGTCCGTGGCCACAGCCATCTTGGTTTGGTTAATTTGCATACTCACTCCTGATTGACCTGTGGGGGTGGCCTGTGGTTATAGTGGAGTGATGGTTAATTTGCATATTACTGTTTGTTTTTTTTAGATAGGCTAACAACCTTCCCACCCAAAAAAAAGAAACATTAGGGGTCTCCCAAAATGAAATGGAAGGATGAATCATTTTACATAATTCTATTGAATGGTTTCTTTAGCAAAATATAAAAAAACAGAATTTTGTACCAGAATAAATTTAAAATATTCTGAGTATTTGCACAGTAATACTGATATTGTGAATAAACTATTTAATGTTCTTGTGTTTATGCCTAATTTTGGAAACATAATTAAACTTAATAATTTTTGGTATAACTTTAAAATTAATATAATAAAATTCAATATATACCCACATTGTTTTATTGTTATTTTATTTTTGCCCAGTTTTTTTCTCTTTGGCATGAATATTTTGAATTCTTAAATAGACAAAAAAAATTACTTGAAAACAAAGTTTGATTTGTGAAGCTAAATTGTCAAAAGTCATTTGTCACAGGAATTAGCGATCCTTATGTTACAACTTCATTGTGCTGAATAAAATGAAGGAGGCATATCAGCTTCAGGAGTGTTCAGCTTCAGGCCTCAGAAACAACTACTCCCTTTTTTTCTTCTTTCCTGGTTTAGCTAACTTATGGTAACACAGCAGACAACATTTTGTGATGACAAATATAGCAGTTGCCACACAGGCCAGCAGGAACCCAATCACATCCAAAGAGTGGTACTTGAACCAGGTGAGGTCATAGGAGGCTGGCCGCAGGTGTTTGGCTCCTTTGTGGCTCATGACAAACTCGATCCAGAAGACTGCTCGATCCAGAGGTTTCATAGGCTGGTCATGATGAATTCTTGATAATCTCATTGCATTCTCTTTATATCTACAGGAGAAAACACAAAGATACCAACATTGAAAGGAAGTTAACTTACCTAAGCATATCATGCCCATGAGTAGTTTTTGAAAATGTCATAAACATGATTCAAAATAATATCATTCATTGAATTTACTTCTTCATAGATAGTTTGGACTTTAAATTGGAATTTTTCTGATAACATGTATTTTTAAAAGTGAAGGTGGAAGTTAAGTTGGACAGTTCATTCTTTTCCATCAGAGTAAATGGTAGGAACCATTGTTGGTGCTATAAATGAGATGGTGGAAATTCACTTGCAGAGTGATTCTCATCAAGTGTTTAATGGGAGTAGTGTCATCCTGAGTAAATGCCTCCTCAGTAATCCCTGGACCTCCACTCTTCTCTTTGACCCTCTACTTTTTAATTGCCATCAGTTAGCCAGTATGGTTTTTGAAACAGATATCAGATATGACACTTCCCTGCTCAAAATTTCCATCTGCTTTCTCATCACATTAGACTAAAGTCCAAATGATTTTAGGTCTGAAGGACTCCACATATTCATACCCCTGGCAACCTCTCCTTTCACTTGGTCTCATGCACACTTTGTTGTAGGCACACTGGCCTTCTAGCTGTTCCTTGAAGTTGTCTGACAGTTGTTTGTTTGTTTGTTTTTAAATGCAAGTGCATTGCTTAAGCCTCCATTGCTGAGGTATCCATTTCAAAAAGGCATTTACTTTCAAGAGGACTATCTTTGTCAGCCACTTGACTAGATAAAGAGCTAGGCTGCTTCCCTCAAGTGACATTCCTTTGTTTTAGAGATTTAGTTCTCTTCAATAACTGGCTATTTGGACTACTTTTTTTTTCTCATTCCAGTGCTTTAAGTTACTGCTTTTATATTTTAAATTCATGAATAGTGAGTTTGCCAAACTCTTGACTTTTCATTCTAATAAAAGCCGTGTGTGTGTGCTTTGTTCTCTCTACCTGTGACTGTTTTATGGCTCCAAGTGTCCTATGTAATTTCCAGGTTTTTGAAGTAGTACATTTTTATTTTTTAAACTCTTTTTATGGTTATTGGTGAAGGACATCTTGCAATCATAATAGGAACCACAAGGGCTGATTCCAACACAACATTGGTTATTGAGAGGCTGAGACCAGCACAAAACAATATCATACAGCTTACATTTTAAAATTTTGTTCTTTAAAACTTTTAGGTACTTATACATTATTTTGGGGGATCAAGCTCACAAGCATGTGGCCTGGTTGTATTAAAGAGAATGGTGTTTAAAACTCTCTGTTATGACTACAGATATGCATATTTTTTCTTTATCCACTTTGCTTTGATTATTTTCAGTTTTTATTAGTAGTTGTTACCGATTGATAATTGGTATTGTTTTCAAAAATTGATCTATTAATTATTATGAGATATTTGTTTTTAGCAGGCTTTCGACCACTGTGTCTCATATTAGCATATGTAAAACATCTCTCTATGGTTACTGTTTAAATAGGTCTTTTCCTATATTTTTATTTACAATCTTATTGTGTACTACTATTTAAACATTTCTTGTAAAAAGTATGTTGGGGGGGGCAGTGGAATAGACAGATGTGTCCCAAGCCTTGTCCCGGAGCAGGATAGAAAGAACAGCTAAGGGTCACACGGGGAGTGTTTTTGGTGAGTTAAGGGACAGCTATACTTCAGGAGTAGGTGGGGGACTGCTGGATGGGGCTCCCCTGACCCGGAAGTGTTTGCTGGGTGTCCCTCCCAGAGCCACTGGCTCTGATCAAAGACCATGCCATCTTGAAGGGGAAAGTGGATGTTATGGGAAGCCTGAAAATCAACAATTACGCACCCACCAAACAGCTGCAAACCCCAGAACACTGGTCCCCAATTGGTGCAAACACATGGATTCAGAGGAGTTCTCCACTCCACCATGGAAAGGAGAGAGAGAACTACATAACCAGACACCCAGAGAAGAGAGACCATGGGGAGACAAAGAAACAGCCCGCATATGAAAGAAAAGCAGGCATCACCATAAAAGGAAGTAAACGAAATGAAGCAAGCAACCTGCCAGAGAAAGAATTCAGAGAAATGGTCACAAGTTGACTAAAAAGAATGGAAGACAAATTCTACAATATGTGTAAGAACCAAGAGGAAAAGAAAAAGAACCAAGAAAAAATGAAAAATGACATCACTGCTGTGAAGAACTCAATAGAAAACATCAAGAGTAGACTAGAAGAAGCAGAGGACTGCATCAGTGAGCTAAAAGACAAGGTAGGAAAAAATATCCAAGTAGAGCAGCTTCTAGAAAAAAAAAATTAAAAAGCAGGAGGTGAGCCTAAAGGAAATTTGGGACAACATGAAACAAAACAACATCCACATAATAGGGGCTCCAGAAGGAGAGAAACTGAGCAAGGAACAGAAAACCTGTTTGAAGAAATAATGACAGAAAACTTCCCTGATATAGGGAAGAAAAAAAACTCATACAAATCCAAGAAGCTCACAGAGTCCCAAGCAAAATGAACCCCAAAAGACCAACACCAAGACACATTATAATTAAATTGGCAAACACCAATGACAAAGTAAGAACCTTAAAAGCGGCCAGAGAGAGACAGGAAGTTACCTACAAAGGAACCCCCATCAGACTAGTGACTGATTTCTCAACAGAAACTCATCAGGCCAGAAGGGAATGGAATGAAATATACAAAGTCATGCAAAAAAGGAAGGGTCTGAATCTAAGAATACTGTACCCAGCAAGGCTATCAATCAAAATTGAAGGTGAAATAAGGACCTTCACAGACAAAAAAGGTCTAAGGGAATTTATCACCACCAAACCAGCAATGCAATAAATGCTAAAGGGTCTGCTGTAAAAAAAAAAGGAAATAGGAAGCGAAGAAGGAACACAGGGGTAAAGAATAAAAATGGCAACAAATAAGTACCTATAATAATAATAACTTTAAATGTAAATGGATTAAATGCCCCAATCAAAAGACATAGGGTAATGGATTGGATAAGAAAACACAACCCATATATCTGCTGTCTACAAGAAACCAACCTCAGAAAAAAAGACGCACACATACTGAGGGTGAAGGGATGGAAAAAGATTTTTCAGGCGAATGGAAATGAAAAAAAAGCTAGGTTAGCAATACTTATATCTGACAAATTAGATCTCAAAGTGAAGGATATAACAAGAGATAAGGAAGGCCACTTCATAATACTAAAGGGAGCATTCCAACAAGAAGAAATAACTCTGGTAAACATATACACACCCAATACAGGAGCACCCAAATACATAAAAAAAAAAACTCCTGGAGGATCAAGGTAGAGATTGACAGCAATACAATCATAGTAGGAGACTTTAATACCCCACTATCACCATTGGACAAATCCTCTAAACAAAAAATCAGCAAAGAAACATCAATCCTAAATGATCACTAGACCAGATGGAATTAATTGACATCTTCAGAACATTTCACCCCAAAGTCACAGAATATACATTCTTCTCAAGTGTGCATGGGTCATTTTCAAAGATAGACCATATATTGGGTCACAGGCAAAGTCTCTACAAATTCAAGAAGATAGAAATCATATCAATCATCTTCTCCAACCACAGTGGCATAAAACTGGAAATCAACTAAATAAAAACAATCTAAAGAAATCAAACACATGGACACTAAACAGCATGCTATAAAACAATGACTAGGTTACCAAAATTGATCAAGGAAGAAATAAAAAAACATCATCGAAACAAATGACAATGAAAACACAACAATCCAAAATCTATGGGACACAGTGAAAGCAGTCGTGAGAGGGAAGTTCATAGCTCTACAAGCCTATTGCAAAAAACAAGAAACAATGGTAATAAATTACCTAACCCTACAACTCAAAGAGTTAGAAAGAGAACAACAAGAAAAGCCCAGCGTAATCAAAAGGAAGGAAATAATAAAGATCAGAGCGGAGATAAATGACATTGAGACAAAAAAAAAACAAACAAAAAAAAAAAAAACACAATACAAAAGATCAACAAAACCAAAAGCTGGTTTTTTGAAAAGATAAACAAGATTGATGAACCTCTAACTAGGCTCACCAAGAAGCAAAGAGAGAAACCCAATTAAACAAAATCAGAAATGAAAGAGGTGAAATAACAATAGACCCCACTGAAATACAAAGGATTGTTAAAAAAATACTATGAACAACTCTATTCCAGCAAACTGGACAACCTGGAGGAAATGGACATATCCCTAGAAAAATATAACCTCCCAAAATCCAATCAGGAAGAATCTAAACAGCTCAATAGGCCAATAACTATGGAAAAAATTCAAGCAGTCATCAAAAAGCTTCCAGCAAACAAAAGTCCGGGGCCAGAAGGCTTTCACAGGGGAGTTTTTCCAAACATTCAAGGAAGAACTAAAACCTATCCTCCTCAGACTATTCCAAAATATTTAAGAGGAAGGAACACTTCCAAGCTCCTTCTATGAAGCCAGCATCACCCTAATACAAAAACCAGATAAAGACAACACAATGAAAGAGAATTACAGGCCAACATCCCTCATGAGCATGGATGCCAAAATCCTCAACAAAATTCTAGCAAATCAGCTCCAGCTGTACATCAGAAAGATCATACACCATGACCAAGTAGGATTTAACCCAGGAATGCAAGGATATGTGTTCTCTTAAGAGTTAATGCCCCCCCCCTTTTATAAATATATTTTTATTGGTTTCAGAGAGGATGGGAGAGGGAGAGGGATAGAAACATCAATGACAAGAGAGAATCATTGATCATCTGCCTCCTGCATGCCCCCCACTGGGGAACCAAGCTCACAACTGCAACCCGGGCATGTGCCCCAATTGGGAATAGAACTGTGACCTCCTGGTTCACAGGTTGATGCTCAATCACTGAGGCATGCCAGCCAAGCAGTGCCACTTTTGAGGGGTATTATTTCTGGTATTTGAAAGGAGTGTTAACCTAGATTCACAAGAACAATGGGCAGGCCTGGTGTAAAACCTTTCAGTAAATAAATTATAGGCCTGGAGCATGTCTACTCATCATGACCTTCCCAGTTAGGAATTTATGATCAGATCACCCTGTGAAGTACTTTCCATGGAACCCCTTTTTTTGTCCACAAGATTTATAGTTTCAGAAATGTTTGGCACTAAATTGAAATATTTTATGCAACTTCTTGAGTTCTTCATTCCTTAATTCTATGGGTTCTATCATATTTAAAAAAAAAAAAACAAACAAAAAAAAACATGTCCTTGTAGTGACCAATATAACTTTGTGTACGCTTATGTGTAGAAAATTGTTGTAGTAATTGATTACCTGTTCAATCAGGTTAAATGCAACTTTGAAATTAATTTCTGGTTGAAAATAAAAACAGATTTAAGATTGGTTAAATCATGTTAATAATTTCAAAATTAATCTCTCAATATGGGATGAAACTTGTACTCGTCATAGACAAAAGAATCTATAAATACTATTGAAATTGTGGTACTCACGATGGGTCATTAATGACTGTCTTCAATGCATTGAGTAAATCTGCAGTAGACATGGTGTTGAAGTCCATTCTGATAGCTGCTCCCTTGGTCTTCATGTGAGCAATGTTATCAGGTTGATCTGCAAACATAGGGATGCCCACCATAGGGATCCCATGATAGATTGCCTCATAGATGCCATTGGTTCCACCATGAGTTATAAATGCTTTGGTTTTTGGATGACCTAGGATTGGGTGAATTTCAGTAAATTATTAATTATAAGTCTTAGAAGTAAAATGAGAGTTGGTCAAGAAAGAGCACTCAGGCACTGTATTCTAGATGACAGATTATTATACACATGAAACTGCATTAAAATGTATTTTAGATCTCAGAGGAAGAAGAACTTTAGTTGCTGAAGAGGTAAATAGATGCTGGTATGGCATTGTGACTTGAAAAATGACAAGTTGAAGGAGAAAAGTTGAAGGAGAACGTTCTGTGAGGAGCGGGTGCTGGGTTGAAAGGGGTCAATGGGGAAAAAGGAGGGCATCTGTAATGCTTTCAACAATAAAGATAAATTTGAAAAAAAGGAAGAGAGCATTATGGATAAAAAATAGCATGTGCAGAAAAAAAAAAAAAAAAAAAATAAAAGGAGGTAGCATGTTAGAACATATTCTCTTAAAGAAATAGTGAAGTCATTGAGTATTACATGTGGGGTGTCCAGGCAGCAGGAAATGTGAATGTGGTGACTCTGGAATCAGAGAAAGAACAGACCACACTTTATTGTAAAATGTGTTGTCACTTCAGGAAGATTATGGCTATTTCTCTATTGAAAATGGAGTCACTGGTAATAAAAGAGGTGCTCTTATTTTTTAATGGCAGTGAATGAATACCCATACAGAAGTAGAAAAAATAGAAATAAGAAGGGAGAAGTAGGAGGCTAAGTGGTAGTTACTGAAAAATTCTTCATGAGAAAGTAATTACACCTGAAATAAAGATCTTTGATTTCAGACATAAGGGAGTAGATGGTCTATAATAAAATGTTAGCTTTTATATGTTATCCTTTTCCCTCAGGACTGGCAAATATAAGGAAATGAAGTTTTATTTTTGAGTTTTCTCTAAAATAAATGTTCAATAAATTTGTTTCTTTTTGAAGTATTATCACTCTCTTTGGAGTTATTGTTATTTTAGTGTTTGTTTTTCAGTCTCACCAAGAAGGTCATTCTGGGGGATCCACTTATAGAGCCGAGTATTTGGCCCTAAGGTATCTGGTTTCTTGCCATCAAATCTCCATAGAACCTATTAAAGTAAAGAAAATATTTTATTCCATGAGTTGAACTAAAGGTATAGCATGTTCATATTAAAAAGCAATTAAGTGATAATCTAGTTTAAGCCCTTCATAGGCAGATAAATAATAAGGACAAGAGATTAACAATGAGAACTATTATAACACTGGTATGATAGTAATACCCACTTTTTATGTGTTTACTTTTACATTCAATCAACTATGAATGCAATCATGATGTTCAATACATACAGGTATACAAATGAGATCATCAATGATGAGTTTAAGTACTTAAAAAATTTTAGGCCTGGCCAGCATGGCTCAGTGATCGAGCATTGGCCCATGAACCAAGAGGTCACGGTTTAATTCCCTGGTCAGAGCACATTCCAGGGTTGTGGGTATGTGGAAGGCAGCCGATCAATGATTCTCTCTCATCATTGATGTTTTTATCTCTCTCTCCCTCTCCCTTCCTCTCTAAAATCAATAAAAATATATTTTAAAAAATTTAGGTCTAGTCATTATAATTCTAGTGCAAAAAAGTAGGTATTCACTACACATCCTATATAATAAAACCATAATATGCAAATCGACCAAACGTTGGAACAACCGGCAGAACACCTGGTTGCTATGATGTGCACTGACCACTACAGGGAAGACACTCAATGCAGGAGCTGCCCCTTGGTGGTCAGTCCCCCCCCCCACAGGGGGAGCACTGCTCAGCCAGAAGCCAGGATCATGGCTGACAGGCCCAGTGGTGGTGGTGGAGCCGCTCCCACCCCGCAGCCGTGCTAAGGAGCAGCAATTTGAGCAGTAAGTAGCAGCACACAGGCAGGCAGTAAGGAGCGAGGGGTCTTGGATTGCAAGAGGAGCGGCCCTAAGCCGGCAGTTGGACATCCCCCAAGTGCTCCCAGACTGTGAAAGGGCACAGGCTGGGCTGAGCCCCCATCGCCGGCCCCGCCCCCAACCTCCGTGCAGGAGTTTTATGCATCGGGCCTTTAGTTTATTTATAATTTCTCTCATTTTGCAATGTAATATTAACCTATATTTTTAAGTATTACAGATAGGAGTTTTCTTGTATCTACTTGTCTCATAAGTTATTTTTTACATCAAAAATTTAACTTTATTTTCACTTTTTTTCTGTTTTATTTTTTTCTGTTTTATTTGTCTATTTAAAGTCACTAATTATTTTTTCTTTTTATACTTTTTCTTTTTTATTGAATTTATTGGGTGACACTGATTAACAAAATTATACAGGTTTTAGGTGTACAATTCTACAATACATCATCTGTACACTGTATTGTGTGTTCATCACCCAAAGTGAAGTTTCTGCCCATCACCATTTATCCACCCCTACTCTCCCCCACCTCTCTTCATCCCCTTCCCCTCTGAAATCACCACACTGCTGTCTGTGTCCATGAGTTTTTCACTTTTTTCCTTTTTTTCTCAATCCCGCCACTCTCCTCTTCCCCCACCTCCTTACCCCTACCATGAGTGCTGTCAATTGCTATCTGTGAGTCTGTTTCATTTTGTTTGTTTGTTTATTTAGATTCCATATATGAGTGAAATACTATGGTAATTGTCTTCTTCTTACTGGCTTGTTTCACATAGCATAATACTCTTCAGGTCCTTGCTGTCCCCAAAGGAAAGATTTTCTTTTTTACGGCAGAGTAGTATTCCACTGTGTAAATGTACTACAGCTGTTTGATCCCCATGAACCAAAGATTTATTACTATGTTTAGGACTGAAAACATTTTAAATGTAACAAAGAAGAACCTGTAGGCACTTTATTACAGTATAGCTGTTGAAAAAAAATCCAAAATTGTGATGATGCTAAAGTTTTTTCAACTAAGTGTTAACATTTCAGTGACACACTATATAGCATGGACAGCACTGATTACAATAGGAAATGTAGCCAAGCAATTTTTATATCTAGGAACAAACTAGATTCTGATTTTGGAATTATCATAAATATCAGCAGTTCTCATAAGCTGGATTATAATTTACTAGTGCTTAACATTTATTTGTTATGTGAATGTTAAAGTAGCAGCAGATGTTCAGCAAAAATTAGCACAGGCTATAAAGAGAAATTACATCAGTTAGGAAACGAAAAAGTAGGTCATAAATACCCAAAGACTGTAGGTGTAGATAAGATATTGGAAAATATCTTACTACTCTGTTTTACGGAGATGAGGGCATCTGAACTTTTCCATACTGGGCTTACTTCTACTGGACTCCTCATATAGTCCCTACTCCTTCCTTAACCAGGAGAAGTTATTATTCTGATGGGTTAGAAGCAGAGATTTTTGGGAGCCATATTTTATAAAGCACACAGTCACCTTAATGGTGGATCCACCGCTCCCCCCCAATTTCTAATTTATCTTCCTCTACTTTTATAGGACACAATCAACCAGATCGTGATAGCTTTTCTTTCTCTAGATCACTGTGGCTGACTTAGGATCCGGGACCCAGCTTAGTGAGTCCTGGTTATTCTTTCTCTGAATAGCACCCAGAAATCATACTGAATAGGCCTATTTCAAAAATTAAGGAAGTAAGAGTGGCCCGGATTACTTAGCAAACCTAAAATGGCATGACTTTTTTCACACTGTCATCAATCCTGCTTAACATTCTTGTTAGAATTTTATTTCTTTCTAAGAACATGTAGTGTGTACCATGTCTTCAGGAATCCTGCAATGAGATGGATGGAGCCAATGACAGGGCAGAGTTTGGTGATTTTGGTACTCTTCTGCAATATCACTGTAACACCAAACTTTGCATTGTACCTCTTAAATATATTCCATTCTGATAACAATGTTAATTCCAAAGTTACTGTTAAACACAACTTTTGTTCCACTATTTTAGCACCTGCGTTGTATCTTTTGGTTTGAATTCATAGCTGAGATAAATAGGAGCTATCGTAATGGCTTACATGTCACACTGGAAATTTATGTAATTAGCGCCTAGATAACTGTGCACTATTAAGGTGCCTAGTCTAACCTTTTGTGGAATCTGGGCAAGGGCTGATGCAATCACATTGGCTCTTTCTTCTGATATGTTCCTGATGACTGATCCCAAAGTAAACACGACAATACCATGTTTTCCAGAGCTCTGGACAAACTCTTCCATCTCCTGTAAAGAAAAAAATTGCTCCATCACAAAAGAGTAATAGCATAGCAAATGCCATTGAAAGGAATGCTTTCAAATAACTAATGAGAGAAATCAAGTATTATCTGGAGTTATGAGTACTTCTTTTTTTACAAGTTGTGCTAAAATATACATAATATAATATTTACCATCTTAACAGTTCCTAAGTGTACAATTCAGTAATACATATATTCACATTATTGCACAACCAATAATAGGCCAATAGTTTATTTATCGAACTTCTTCATCTTGCAAAACTGCAACTGTACCCGTTATGCAATAATTCCCTCTTCACTGGTCCCTGGTAACCATGATTCTATTTTCCGTTTCTATTTACTAGACCAATCTGGATATATAATATAAGTGGAATCATACAGTATTTGCCTTTTGTCGGTGAATCACTTCATTTAACATGATATCCTCAGGCTTCATCTATGTTATAGCATGTGTTAGAATTTACTTCCATTTTAAGTCTGAGTAAAATAGCATTGTATGGAAATACTGAATTTTGTTTATTGATTTGTCTGCCCATGGGCTCTTGGGTTGCTTCCACTTTTGAGTTGTGAACAGTGCTGCTATGAATATAAATGCAGATATTTTATTGAGATTATGATTTTAATTCTTTTGGATATATACCAAGAAGTGGAATTGTCAGACCATATGGTAATCCTACTTTTATTTTTTGGTGAGAATCTCCATTGTTTTCAGTAGTTGATTTTTTTTAACAGATTCAATATTTCCATTGTCATGGAAGGATGCATGTTATATGAGATTGATTTCCTTTATCATGTGTATTTTTGCAAGAAATATACATGATATATACATATATCATCAAGAAATGAAGTAGAGCCAGTACACCGATGGTCTTAGGTGACCCTGCTAGCAGTTCTCAACCTGTGGGTCGCGACCCACAGGTTCAGAACTGCTGCTGTAGAGCCTCAGACCATCAGAAAACACAGATATTTATGTTAAGATTCATAACAGTAGCAAAATTACAGTTATGAAGTAGCAACAAAAATAATTTTATGGTTGCGGGTCACCACAACATGAGGAACTGTATTAAAGGGTTGCAGCATTAGAAAGGTTGAGAACCACTACCCTTGAGTCAGGAGAAGCCAGCAGACACCTCATAAGGCCTCACCCTTGAGCTTACCGCTAATTACAAATATCTCTCTGCAAGGAGCTTGTATACACACCTGGCAGCCCACTTTGCCCCTGCCACCCAATGGATATCTACTGGCTTTGATAGCCAATGAGACTTGTGTTGATAAGTCCCACAGACCATAGCAACCAAATTTATTAATGGTGCAAGAGCCCCTTCAGAGGCTACAGCAGTACAGAAGGAGCAGGGAAAACATCTCCCAGTTTCTTCCTGGAAGGACCCTAACTATATACTATCCTGGTTGCTACCCAAGGGTCCAGCCTCTAATCAGCCTACAGCTAGGTCAAGCATGTCAAACTCACAGCTGGAAGCCTGCATGCCTCCTTTAACATGTTTAATGTAAGTCTTATGGCAACTACAAAGTAATAACCCATAGTCGATACATAAGCAGAAAAATAGTAAGAATTTAAGCATATCACTGTAAAAATTATCAAATCACAAAGGATCAGAGTAAGAGAAGAAAGGAACAAAAAATACAAAACAGCAAGAAAAAAGTTAAAAATAATGATAGTAATTCCATACTTATCTATTGATTTTACTTTAAATGTACATGGCTAGATTCTACAATCCAAATACAAGGTGATCGAGTCCATAAAAACAAAGGAATATATGACCCCAATGTATGCTACCTAGAAGAGACTCACTTCTGATTTAAGGACACAACACAGATTGAAAATGAAGGGATGGAAAAGATATTTCATGAAAATGGAAATAACTAAAGCAAGAGTAGCTATACATATACCAGCAAAATACTCTTTAAGCTAATGGTCACAACAGAGAAAGTGAAATATAATGATTAAAAGGTCAATCCAATGAGATGATATTACATTTGTAAATATTTATACACCAAACATAGGAGCACCTAAATGAAAAGCAAACAATAACAGACCTGAAGAGAGATAGATAGCATTTGACAAAATTTTAACATCCAGTCATTATAAAAACTTCCAACAACATGGATATAGAGGGAAAGACTACAACCAAATAAAGACCATCTATGACAAGCCCAGAGCCAAAATAGTCGATGATGAAAAAAAGTAAGCTTTTCCACTAAGAACAGTCAGAAAGACAAGGATGCCCATGCTTGCTACTTTTATTCAAAATATTACCTGGAGCTCTATTCAGAGCAGTTAGGCAACAAAATGAAATAAAAGTTATCCAAATTGGAAAGGAAGTAAAATGGTCCTTATTTAATGTTGTCAAAAAATATATATAGAAAACAATAAAGACTCCATTAAGAGCTTTTAAAATTAAGTAAAAAAAATCAAGTAAAGTTCCAGGATTCAAAATCAACGTAAAAAACTCAATTGTATATTTACACACTCACAATAAACTATCAAGACGAAAAAATCCGAGAGCGACAACCAAGATGGCGGCATAGATAAACACCTGAACTTGCTGCCACGCACAACCATATCAAAACTACAACTAAAAGACAAAACAAATACCATCCACACCACGGGAAGGCTGGCTGAGTGGAAATTCTACAACTAGAAGGGAAGAGAAAAGTGCATTGAATCCGGGAGGAGGTGCGGAAGTGAAGTGTGGAGGTATGGAGGTGCATGCGGAAACGAGCTGGTAACTGGGTATGCTGTTGTCTTTTTCAATCAGGAGGGAGATACAAGCTCCCGACTGCTCTGAACTCTAGTTAGTTACCTACAAGGGAGAGACTCTGGGAACCCAGACTCATACTGAGGAAACTGGATTGTTTGTTAAGAGGCCAAAACATGAGGGCAGCTTTCTCTCAGAGGTGCTTGCAGTGATCATTGTTCCTGCACGGTGCCACAGGACACAGAGACCCAGGGTCCTCTTTGGGACAGGGCTGAAGGTCAGCCATTGCTGTTTGCTCTGCCTGGTAATTCCCTGAGACCTCACCCAATTTACAGCCCCACCCAAGCTGTGTGCAGAGGTTTTTGCATTAGAATGGACTGGCCTATTACAATCTAAAACCTAACAAACTGCAGCTAGGTCAGAGAACCCAAGAGCTTCCAAAAGAAAGTCCAAGGCTCCACAGCAACTTGCACTGCTTCACAGCTGGGCCTCATCTGGGAACCTCGAAACCCCAAATAAAGAAGAGGAATCTGTAGACCTCCCTGTAGCTCCTTCTGGGTAGATTCAGGCAGTGCCTGACTTTGCATCTCCTTTGAGATCCAAGAGCCAGTGTACCCAGTGGTCAGAGTGAGACCATCCAGATTACAACTCTTCACATCCGTAAGAGACACACTCAGAGGGCAGACTCAGTGAGTGCTAAAGAAAGTCCTGCCCCATAAGGGTGTCTCCAGCACAGAAGTTCTCACATTGTAGACACAACTGGTTCTCACAGCCAATTGACCTGGAGGTCAATTCCAACCAGTGTACCAACAGCAATCAAGGCTTAACTACAACAAGACTGTGAACACAGCCCACCAAGGGGTACACCAAGAGTGTCCACTTCTGGTAATTAGGGAGGCTGAGCCACTGGGCTCAATAGGACACCTAGATCACAAAGCCACTCTATCAACTCAGGGAAGCAGCCAAAGTCCAGAGACAAACAAACATTTCAAAGTTAGCTTCTTTATAACTGGATAAAAGTCATAATCACTGTTGAAAAGAGCAACTATATATAACTAGTGGCTTAATGCATGAAATTCCTGCACAGGTAGGGTCCCTAGTGGCTGCCAGCTGCCAGCCGGGACACCTCCCTTTCCCTGACCTCCTGCTGCCATTGCCACCATTGCCAGGAGGACTCCCTTCCCCAGGCCATTTGCCGCTGCCACTGCCAGCCCTGCCCTCTGGTTGTACTCCCAATAGAACTCCCGGTCTAGGGGACAATTTGCATAATTTATTATATAGGATTACTACATAGTAAAAAAAATGTTATAGTCATGAAGGGTCATTAATGACAGTCTTTAATGCAGTCAGCAAATCTGTACTTGACATTGTGTTCAAGTCCAATCTAACAGCTGGTCCTTTGGCCTCTATGGGAACAATGACACCATCATGGGTGATAAAAGGTTTGGTATGGGTGTGATCTAAAAAGGAGATTAATAAAAACAATGAATCCTGAATTCCATTTTTAGAAATAGACAGCATAAGCCAATAAAGAAGGCAATATTTTCTACATAGGATTACTGTGCTCCTGGGATCATGTGAATGTTTGTGACTTTTTTAAAAATATATTTTGTTGATTTTTTACAGAGAAGAAGGGAGAGGGATAGAGAGTTAGAAACATCGATGAGAGAGAAACATCATCGATCAGCTGCCTCCTGCACACCCCCCACTGGGGATGTGCCCGCAACCAAGGTACATGCTCTTGACTGGAATTGAACCTGGGACCCTTGAGTCCGCAGGCTGATGCTCTGTCCACTGAGCCAAACTAGTTAGGGCTGTTTGTGAATTTTAAAAGGAAGTCTGTTTGAGGAAATAAAAGAAAGAATTATATAAGAGGTGATGTTAGTGTAGAGTTGTTTTGTCCAGTAAACAAGTTTGCGAGTGAATCAAGATTCTAACAACACGCTGTTCAAAATCATGGAGGTGAAAAAACATTCTCTCTTAAGAGTACAGAGAGTAATTCACTCTGGTAATATATGCAGTATCTCATGAGGTTTTGGAAATAAAGGACAAATGATAGATGTGTTGAGCACAAAGTGTTTTATATTCTACAAGAGGCCAGGTGCACAAAATTTGTGCACTCGGGGGGAGGGTCCTCAGCCCGGCCTGCACCCTCTCACAGTCCAGGAACCCTTGGGGGATGTCCAACTGCCAGCTTAGGCCCATTCCCCACACAGGGAGTGGGCCTAACCTGGCAGTCGGACATCCTTAGTACTGCCGTGGAGGTGGGATAGGCTCCCGCCACCACCACTGCGCTCACTCACCATGAGCCTGGCAGCTAGCTGGCTGAGCAGCACTCCCCCTGTGAGAGCACACTGACCACCAGGGGGCAGCTCCTGCGTTAAGCGTCTGCCACCTGGTGGTCAGTGCACATCATAGCAACCAGTCATTCCTCCGTTTGGTTGATTTGCATATCAGCCTTTTATTATATAGGATTGCATGTATTTATTTTGTAGGCAAGGTGAGTCACTGAAATTTCAAAGCAAAGGAGTGGTGTTTTTCCATATATCTTACAAAAAAGAGAGAGAGAAACATCGAAGTGAGAAAGACACATCAACTTCTTGCCTCCCATATGCGCCATGACCAGGGCCTGGGACTGAACCTCCAACTGAGGTACTTGCCCTTTACTGGGAATTGAACCTGTGACTCTTCAGTCCACAGGCTGACGCTCCAAACAATGAGCTAAATTGGTCAGAGTGAAATTGTCACTTCTGAATGTGATGAAACCCCAAGGAATCCTAGGTCAATGGGTCAATATTTATTTATTTATTATTTATTTATTTATTTATTTATCTATTTATTTATTTATCTATTTATTTAATTTGTATTTTTTAAATATGTTTTTATTGACTTTAGACATAGAGAAAGGACAGAAGGCAGCTTGATAACTTCCTGGAAAGAATGAGAGCAGAGGAACTATCCCATGATTCAGTCCATCGAGTGTTTTTTCATAACTAAATTTGTGTATCTGGTCTCCAAAAAAATTATCAATATTTGAAAAAGCAAATATAAATATTGCCAAACATGTGGGAAAGGGGTTAAGGAGGCTTACCAGCAAAAAGCTGAAAATTGTCTCTTAAATGTAACTAGATCAAGGGATCTTCTTTGTCAGTTTGCCTTTAGAATAAATCAGCTATTCTGTGATGAAGAACTTGTGGAAAGTCAGGATAGAAAACTGACTGTTGTAAGAGTCTATTTGTAGCATTATTTATCTAGAATGTTTTCTAAACTTCTTTGTTACTTTGGATTATTTGTTTAGTTTTGTATTCCCACAGACCTACCAGCCCAACCACCTACTCCTTTGCCATTTGATCCTCCCATTTCCCCACATTACAGTGCATGTACTTACTATGATATCTAAGACCTTGTTTTCTATGACCTATGATTACTGATTAATTTTAGCAGATCCACTAATAACTTTGTTCTTGGATTATTTGCTTAGTCGTTCATTTGCCACATACCTACCCACCCTCCAATTCTTACTTGCTCTCCAGCTTTCTACTTTGATTTTTTGACAGTTGATGCCTAGTTTTCTTCACGTTACCTTGAATGCCCTTTGCTATGGCATCTCTTCTAAGAGCTTATTTTATATGAGCTATCACTTCTGATTAATTATTAGCATTATTATCTTAGAAACGTTGGTCTTTGGATCACTTGTTTAATCTTATTCTGGACAGACCTACTCACCCTCTCACTTCACTCACCAGCCAGCTTTCAACTTTGTTTGCCATTTGATGCCTGGTTTTTCCTCTTCATTACCTTGAATGCCTCAATTAAGAGCTTATTTTCTATGACCTGTAATTCCTGGTTAATTTTTAGCAAATTTATTTTTAAGATTTTGGTCTTGATTCAAACCACTTCTCATTCTCTTATATGTGTGTGTGTGTGTGTATCCATATAATCTTTGGATATATATTATGGATATATGGATATATAATATTTTTCTATATAATCTCTATATAACAATCTTTATATAATAATCTTTATATATAAGTATGTATAAAGATTAATGCTTTTATAACTCTGATATTTATTTTTCCTATAATCTTGTTTTTTTTCATTCTTTATTGTTTAAAGTATTACTACATATGTTTCTTTTTCCCCCATTGACCTCTCCTTGGCCAGCTCCCCCGCCTCCCCACAAGCCCTCACCCTCCTACTGTCTTGCATCCATTGGTTATGCTTATATGCATCCATACAAATCCTTTGGTTGATCTCTTACACCCTTCCCATTGCCTTCTCTCTGAAGTTTGATGGTCTGTTTGATGCTTCCCTGTCTCTGGATCTATTTTTGATCATCAGTTTATGTTGTTTATTATATTCCATAAATGAGTGAGATCATGTGATCTTTATCTTTCTCTGACTGGTTTATTTCGCTTAGCACAGTGGTCGGCAAACTCATTAGTCAACAGAGCCAAATATCAACAGGACAACGATTGAAATTTCTTTTGAGAGCCAAATTTTTTAAACTTAAACTTCTTCTAACACCACTTTTTCAAAATAGACTCGCCCAGGCCATGGTATTTTGTGGAAGAGCCACACTCAAGGAGCCAAAGAGCCGCATGTGGCTCGCAAGCCACAGTTTGCCGACCACGGGCTTAGCATAATGCTCTACAGTTCCATCCATGATGTTGCAAATGGTAAGAATTTCTTCTTTATTACTGCAGCATAGTATTCCATTGTGTAAATGTACCACAGGTTTTCAATCTACTCATCTGCTGATGGGCACTTAGGCTGTTTCCAAATCTTAGCGATTATAAATTGTGCTGCTATGAACATAGGGGTGCATATGTCCTTTCTGATTGGTGTTTCTGATTTATTGGGATATGTTTCTAGAAGTGGGATCACTGGGTCTAATGGGAGTTCCTTTTTTAATTTTTTGAGGAAACTCCATACTGTTTTCCACAGTGGCTGCACCAGCCTGCATTCCCACCATCAGTGTACGAGGGTTCCTTTTTTTCCCACATCCTCGCCAGCATTTGTCATTTGTCCATTTGTTGATGATAGCCCTTATGACAGGTGTGAGATGGTATCTCATTGTTTTGATTTGCATATCTCAGATGATTAGTGACTTTGAGCATGTTTTCATCTGTCTCTTGGTCTTCTGTATGTCCATTTTCAAAAGGTGTCAATTTACTCTAAGTCCTTTGCCCAGTTTTTGATTGGATTGCTTATCTTCCTTTTGTTAAGATGTATGAGGTCCCAATAAATTTTGGATATTAGGCCCTTGTCGTATATAACATTGGCAAATATGTTCTCCCATGCAGTAAGCTTTCTTATTGTTTTGTTGATGGTTTCTTTTGCTGTGCAGAAGTTTTTGGGGTTTTTCTTTTTTTTCTTTCTTTTTTTTTTTTTTTGATGTAGTCCCATTTGTTTATTTTCTCCTTAATTTCCATTGCCCTAAGAGCTGTATTGGTAAAGATATTGCTAGGACAAATGTCTGCTATTTTGCTGCCTATGTATTCTTCTAATATTTTTATGGTTATGTTTACTCCTTAATCCATTTTCAGTTTATTTTTGTGTATGGTGTAAGTTGGTGGTCTAGTTTCCTTTTTTTTTGCATGTATCTGTCCAGTTTTCCCAACACCGTGTATTGTATACTCTTGCTTACTTTGTCAAATACTAATTAAGCATAATGACTTGGGTCGATTTCTGGGTTCTCTGTTCTGTTCCATTGGTCTATTTATCTGTTTTTGTGCCAGTAACAGGCAGTTTTGAGAAGAGTGGCTTTGAAATATAGCTTGATGTCTGATATTGTTATCCCTCCAACTTTTTTCTTCTTTCTCAGAATTGCAGTGGTCATTGCAGGGTCTTTTTTTGTTGTTCCATATGAATTTTTGGAGAGTTTTTACTAGGTCTGTGAAAAAAAATTGTATTTTAATAGGGATTGCATTAAATCTATAGATTGCTTTGGGTAGTATGGATATTTTAATGATGCTGATTCTACCAATCCAGGAACATGGTATATTCTTCCATTTGTTTATTTCTTCCTCTATCTCCTTTTTCAATGTGCTGTAGTTTTCTGACTACATGTCTTTTACCTCCTTAGTTAAGTTTATTCCTAGGTAACTTAATTTTTTTGTTGCAATGGTAAATGGGATTTTTTGTTTGTTTGTTTTTTCTCTTTCTGTGAGTTCATTATTGGTGTATAAAAAGGCCATAGATTTCTGGGTGTTAATTTTGTATCCTGCTACATTGCTGAATTCATTTATTCAATCTAGTACTTTTTTGATGGATTCTTTAGCATTTTCTATGTATAATATCGTGTCATCTGCAAATAATGACAGTTTTATTTCTTGTTTTCCAATTTGGATGCCTTTTATTTCTTCTTTTTGTCTGATCACTATGGCTAGCACTTCCAGTAAATATTGAACAGAAGTGGTGAGAGTGGGCATCCCTGTCTTGTTCCTGTTCTTAGGGGAAATGGTTTTAATTTTTGCCCATTGAGCATGATGTTGGCTGTAGTTTGTCATATAAGGCTTTTATTACGTTGAGGTATGATCCCTCTATTCCCTCTTTGCTGAGAGTTTTTATCAAGAAAGGGTGTTGGATTTTGTCAAATGCTTTTTCTGCATCTATTGATATGATTGTGTGATTTTTGTCTCTCAATTTGTGTATGTGATATATCACGTTTATTGATTTGCGAATGTTGTACCATCCTTGCATCCCTGGAATAAATCCCATTTGGTCATGATGTATGATCTTTTTAATATAATGCTGGATCTGATTTGCTAGGGTTTTGTTGAGGATTTTAGCATCTATATTCATCAGAGTTATTGGCCTGTAGTTCTCTTCCTTTATAATGTCTTTATCTGGTTTTGGGATTAGGGTAATGCTGACTTCATAGAAGGAGCTTGGAAATGTTCCTTCCTCTTGAATTATTTAGAATAGTCTAGGACAGTGATGGCGAACCTATGACACGCGTGTCAGCACTGACACATGTAGCCATTTCTGATGACACGCGGCCGCATGCCGAGGATGAAACATTTGCTGCTCCTGAAGATGAAACATTTGAGACTAGAGTCTTGGAGTTAGTTTTTTTCCTCAAAGTGACACACTACCCGAGTTATGTTCAGTTTTTTGGCGAAGTTTGACACACCAAGCTCAAAAGGTTGCCCATCACTGGTAGGAGGATAGGTTTTAGTTCTTTTTTGAATGTTTGGTAAAACTCTCCTGTGAAGTCAGGGCTTTTGTTTGCTGGAAGATTTTTGACCAGTGCTTCAATTTCCTCCATATTTATCATCCTATTCAGAATTTTTTATTCTTCCTGATTCAGTTTTAGAAGGTGGTATTTTTCTAGGAATATGTCCATTTCTTGTAGGTTGACTGCTTTGTTGGAATTGAGTTGTTCATAGTATCTGTTTGCAATCATTTGTATTTCAGTGGTGTCAGTTGTTATTTTGCCTCTTTCGTTTCTGACTTTGTTTATTTGGGTCCTCTCTCTTTGCTTCTTGGTGTGCCTGGCTAGAGGTTCATCAATCTTGTTAATCCTTTCAAAGAACCAGATGTTGGTTCCATTGATCTTTTGAATTGTTGTTTGTTTTTTTTGTCTCTATGTCATTTATTTCTGCTCTGATTATTGTTATTCCTTCCTTGTGCTCACTCTGGGCTTTTCTTGTTGGTGTCTTTCTAATTCTTTAAGTTGTAGAGTTAGATAATTTATTACCAGGTGCCGGGGTGGGGTGCACAGCCTTAGGTCCTCCTTTAAGCCCCGCCAGGCTTAGGGCACAGCCTGAGGTCCAACATCAAGCCCCACCAGGCTGGAGGCACAGTCTCAGGTCCCTGGGCCAGCACAGGGGCAGGGAATGCAGCCTGAGGTCCCCTGGCCTGGTACCAGGGTGGAGGGTGTGGCTTGAGGTCCCCTGTCAAGCCCCGCTGGGCTGGGTGCATGGCCTGAGGTCCTCCATCAAGCACTGCTGGGCTGGGGTCGCAGCCTCAGGTCCCCTGCTCCGGCCTGGCGCCATGCAGCCTCAGGTCCCTACTCATCACTTGTTATGGCTCATTACGGGAACCCCGCCTCCAATATGGGTTCAGCCATCTTGTGTTACGGGAACCCTGCCTCTGCTGAGGGCATAGCTATCTTGTTATGGTGTGATGGACTGAGGGTCAATTTGCATATTACCTGTTTATTATATAGGATTATTTAAATTATAAATACCGGTGATTTTTAAATATAATAAATTGACATTTAACATTCAGATTTTCAATTGTATTGGTCTCTAAAAATCTCAATAAAATTAATAAAACAATTTTAATATAATTCTTTAATTTATTTTTTTTTAAATAATCTCTTTACTTTTAAAACATTACTGACATCTTCACTTGTTGGGGGAAAAAACCATTCCATTGGTTATCTTTATTGTCTAAAGACATGCTCAGAACTGTCCCTAGTACATAAAAGGCACACAGAAATATTTGTTGATTAAAGGCAAAAAATGGCATAATTGTTTGGTAGAGCTTGTTATGGACGGAATTGTGTACCCCTCTCAAATTTATATATTGAAGTCTTAACTCCCAATGTGACTATAGTTGGAGGTAAGACCTTTAATAAGATATTTACAATTAACTTAGGTCATGAAGGTGTACTCTAAGGACTTGTATCCTTATAAGAAGAAGAAGAGATGTAAGGCATCTTTTTCTTACCAGGCAAATACAGAGGAAAGGCCATGAGAGGACAAAGGTTGAATGTCACTCTCTTTAGTCAGGAAGGAGGCCTCACCAGAAACCAACTCTGCTGGCATCTTTTCTTTTTTTTTTTTAATATATCTTTATTGATTTCAGTGAGGAAGGAAGAGGGAGGGAGAGATAGAAACATCAATGATGAGAGAATCATTGATTGGCTGCCTCCTGCACGCCCCTACTGGGAATTGAGCAGGCAACCCGAGCATGTGCCCTGACAGAAATGGAACAGTGACCTCCTAGTTCATAGGTCAACCACTGAGCCACCGCAGCCAGGCCCTGCTGGCATCTTAATCTTGCACATCTAGCCTCCAGAATTATGAAAAAATAAATTTCTGTTGCTTATGCTGCTGAGACTGCAGTATCTTGTTATGGCACCTGAGCAGACTAATGCTGAGCTTATTGGAAACTTTGTAAACATTCCGAAGCAGAATGTCTTATCATCATTATTTTCAATTTTGGCCTAATCCTAGTGAATAACCATAGAACCAAACCATTATATCAGAGGGTTAGGTGATAAGAATACAGTACATTTCATGGTTGATGGATTTTCATGTTACGCACCATGTTTAATTTTATTAAAAACTGAGTACTTCACAAGCTCATAAAAATATTCTTGAAAAGAAAGCCCCCAAATGGGTCTGAATTAGGCATCTGACAGTTTACATCTAATAAATCATTACTGTGTTGATCTGCCTATGGCTTCATTGATAATTTTCTCATGTTCAAGTCTTCCTTTATTTGTTAGAATTGTGGTATCTATAATAATAAAAGGGTAATATGCTAATTAGACGAGGCATCCTTCTGGATGTCATTCTGGACATCCTTCCAGACAAAGCAGGGGCCAGAGCGAAGCCCGGGTCACAGGTACCTGCCATTGGCCGGAGCAAAGCCAGCCTAGGCCTCAGGTGCCAGCAGGCGGCTGAGGGGAAACCAGCCTGGGTCCCGGGTGCCAGAGGGAAGCCGGTGCCTGCAGCCAAGGGAAGGAAGGCCTACTCTTGCATAGATTTCGTGCATCGGGCCTCCAGTATAGTAATAGTAATGTATTGGAAAAAGAGATATAACATATTTAAAAAGCTCTATAATCATAAATCACTTTTAGAAGATAGTGATTGCAGCTGATTGATGTTTCTCTCTCATCGATGTTTCTAACTCTCTATCCCTCTCTCTTCCTCTCTGTAAAAAATCAATAAAATATATTAAAAAAATAAAAGAAGAAGATAGTGATTGCCTATCTTTCTGATGTATAAAACTCCCAACTCAGTGAACACTAGCTACATGTTCTTAATTTCAGCCTTAGCACCGAGTTGATACATAGCTACTTCTGTAAATTAAACTGCCTCACCGTTTAGAGTTGTGCAAGTTGGGAAACTCTGGGTGTGGGCCCAGTCAGATCATATTCTATGAGAATGATATCCTCTAGACATGCATCATGTATTCCTTGTGAAATATTTTGTGGCAACTCTGGAGTCACATATTCCCCATTTAAAGACTGTTAAATGACCAGAAAAGAGATGATGTCAAAGTTGACTATGTCAGCTTCATTAATATTAGGAGGACATATTTGACCCCACAGAAATTATCTTGTTATTATTTTGATTCACCTTCCCAAACACATGGAGTCTGAATAAAATGTGTGTGTGTGTGTGTGTGTGTGTGTGTGTGTGTGTGTTCTTGATTGGCGGACCTGTCATCATCATTTTTGCTTTCTTTTGATGTCTTAACACTTTATTTGAAGGTGATTTAAAAAACAAATTTAAGGACAATCAGAGAAAAAATGCACAGAATACACTCATTAAATAAGTATTGTGATGAAATAAAAATAAGTGAAGTACGTTTTCTTCTGCAACTCTAGTAATAAGTTGTTATTCTGAAGTTTCTTATACTTCTAAAAGGGAGATGGGGGAGTTATGACTATTAAAGCTGCCTCTTAATCACAAATTTTTCTGTTCTTCCCAGAAAGTCAGTTTCCATCTTCCAGCTCTGACTTGTTTTTTTTTTTTTTTTAAAGATATGATGCTAGAAATTCAAAAGGATTTGGTAGTCTTCCCTTTTCAAGTTCAGCAATTTTCTGTAATAAGATAGGCACAACATTCTGATCCAGGTAGGTACAATTGGCACAGACTGCAGATCCACTTTCTGTTTTGATGATTTTTCTGCATTAATATTCTCAGTTTTCACTATCCTCTCACCATTATCTGTGGGACTATTCTCAGAATGAGGATTTTCTGAAACCTGCCTATCTTCCCAGCATCTGCTCTGGCTCCATGCCAGACACTGCAAGTCACAGTTTCTGGATACCAACCCATGCCGGAGCCTTCCATTTCTAAGAGCCCTCTGTAAAATAAATCAAGAATTCTCCTAGGAACATCATGTACCCTAAAAACTTCCTAAAGGGATTTTCAAAATATTCTCACAATACAAGTAAATGCGGGCTTTCCTCTTCAATCACTATTGATAGTTCAACACAGTACCTATGTAATGCTTATCTATTACTCATTTGTTTCTCAATACTGTTTTCTTTTAACATCCCTGACACTCTACATTTTTTCTTTGAAGGCTTAAGAATGTGGTATACAATTGTCTTATGAGAAGTGGTTTGATGATTATAAAGACAGAGTAACCATGGCAAGAGTTTTTTTGTTTCCATTTCCACTTAGTTTTGATAACTAGTTGATTACTGTTACTGGTAGAGTTTTAAATGGAAAACAGATATTTTAAAATGTATTTCTTTCATTTACTTAGATTTCATTCACTTAGATTTCTAAATTTATTTTGATAACAAGTTTGAAATAAAAATCAAAATGTCTTACCTAATGCCTCACTGTAAAACTGGTCCCAAAAATGAATGTCATAATCCCGGATCCATAAATCAAAGAAAACGGAAAGCATTGTATTTTTTACTCTTTCCAGAAAGGTCATTCGGTCAGTAAGTCCCACCATCTGAACAGGAACATAGGAAGGTGGAGCGGGGAGTTTCCCACAGTGTTTCTCCTTCATGCCTCCCACAGACACTCTTAATGTGAGCACAAAAGGGACTGCAAGCAATTCAGCCACCAGCTCTCCACAGGGCATCACAGGGTCTATAAGCATTACATCGTAGTTGGTTTCCCGGAGTTTCTTCATGAGTGTCTGATTGTAGACTGCATTCTCACAAAGGGTTTTGACACTTTCAGTTACTTCAATAAAAACCTCATTCAATCTTACTGTGGATTGCCAGGGCACTAAGTTTGGCAAGTCATTCAAAATTACATCCAGAAATTTGTCTTGTGCTTTCTCTGCTAATTCTTTCGGATATTCTGGATGTAATACCTCGAAGTTCAGTGGGGAAGGTTTCCTGTAGTCTATGAGCTTAGTATGTGGAAAAGTCAACACTGTTACCTCATGTCCTTTCTTTGTGAGTTCCTCTAGAATGGTCTTTATATTAAGCCAATGGCTCATGTCAACAGGCCATACCAGAACCTTTCCACAGAATCCACAGCCAGCACTACAGAGCTGCAGCAGCAGAACTGCCAAAGCCCACTTCTTAGATAACATGACAGCAGCTCCGCCACACACTGCTCTGCAGAGGTTTTAGGGTGTTTCTGCCCAGTGCAGAGACCAAATGGCAATAAAAACACATAGTAAGTTAAAAATTAACTTTAAAAGTAAACGTTTTTGCATTATATGCAAGGTTAATGTTTATTGGGGGAATAAAACAGAAATAAAAAAGATATCTGGGAAAATTTTTTCAAATTCCAGATTGGAAATAAAGAAAATAACAAATAGGAACCACCTAAAATTAATATTTCTCTCTCTCTCTCTCTCTCTCTCTCTCTCTCTCTCTCTCTCTCTCTCACACACACACACACACACACACACACACACACACACACACAAACCAACACCCATTCCACTCTGAGTTTAAAGGTGGCAAGTGGTTTAGGTGAAAACATTCCACATCGTTTTCCCTATGTGAAATAGCAAATAATGTGCTTGGATACCTATGGGGAATATTTTGATAAGAGTCTTATGATGAGTACAGGGTATTCAGAATTCCAGAGAAAATACAATCCATTATGGAATAATTGGAGACAACTGTAGTAAGGTAGATAACATATGAGGTGAGATGAAAGCCTTGGTAGGATCTAGGCAGAGTGTGGCAAAAGGACAGATTTCACAATGAATAGAGGAATGAAAAAAGTTCGTGTGTATTTGGAAAACATTCCAGTGGGTATGGATTGCAGAGAAAGTTGTGGGAAGTAGGTTATAGAAGAAAGTGAGATTGAAGTAGGAGGCAATAGGTAGTGTAGAATGTTTTCAATTTTAATTTATATGCAAAAGTTATTTACTCAAATCTTAAAGAAGGGCAATCACAAAATCAAATTTTTCCTTTAGCAAATAATTCTGGCAGCTAAACATAGAATTCATAGAAAAGCAAGAGTTTAAAATAAGGGAAACTAATTTAAAATGTGTACTGATAACTTAAACATGAGACTATAATAGCCTGAAAAATGGATTAAAAATAGTAAATGTGGGGTATTCAAGATGGTGGTGGAGTAGGTGGGTCTTTCTCACACCTCCTCTCAGATCCAAACTGAAAATAACACTAAATTGAGAAACAATCACCCTAAATTACTATCTGAAGACTATCTGAAAAGGAGACTTTTAACCTACAGTATATCAAAGATTTACAAAATAGTGATTAAAAATTTATAGAATTTATGATGTGATCACCCTATAATTTTGGTGCTCATCTGACTCCATACATCATGTATGTACTTAACAAAGGATGCAGATGTTGTTATATTGATATTAGCAAATAATTGGGCGCGGCCGCTGGAGCCTGCACTGGCCCGTCTCCCCTTGGGGAATGGGCGCTGGGTGTAGGTGCCTGGCCCTTGTGCACCTGCTGCTTCACGAACTTGTCGTTGAGCGCGATGCCCGCTTTAGCATCAAAGATGGATGAGTGGGTATCGCTGATAAAGTCTGTAGGGACAACCTGGATGGCAGAATTTCTGAGGAAGCATGTATTGAGCATCTTCTGTGTGCTAGGCCCTGGGAAGATGGCTGGAGCTTTGGAAGTGAAAAGATAGTCCTCAAAATCCTTGCCTTCTTGGAGTGCACATGCTAGCAGTACCAATCGTGACTGAAATGGAATTTCAGGACCAATCATGACTGAAATGGAATTTCAGGTGAACAAAAATAACATTTTGCTGAGGAAGGAGTCTAAAGTAAAGAACTGGAGGAGATCTGAAGTGATGAGTCAGGTGTGGAGGTTGTGGGGCCACCACAGACCACTGGAGGGGCACCTGCAAGTCAGGGTTCAGCCTTGCCGAGAGTTACACAGAATTTTAGAAGACTCCACCCCTAGTGGGCCTTTCCTCTTGAAACCAGTCTCTTTCTATTAAAGTCACACACTAAGAAAATCCTGAGAAGAAGAGGTACCGTTTCCCTGCCATCCATCCTGCCCAGCCCTCTCCCCAACTCACCATCAGTCCTTCCACAATCCCAAATCACTCATGAATGACCTTGGCAAGGGGGGCCAGGCAGTTGGTGGTGCAGGATGCATTGCTGAAACAGCCCAGTATGCAAGGGAACTGTGAGGCTGTCATGTTCTCTGGACATCACCCACTCACTTCTGGATGTTGCTGCCCGTTACCTGACCATTTTCATGGAATCAGGATTATAGTCCTTTTCATTCACCCCCATGACAAACATGGGTGCATCTGGTGAGGGTGCACTGATGACCACACATAAGGCAACTGCTTGGATGCGGTTCTAGGGAAGGAAGAAGGAGCACTGGTGTCATGAATTGATGAGATGCTTTGAGTGTCACACCCCTTGGCCAGCCCTGCCCACTTCTTCCCCACTTACGGAAGCTTCCTCTTGGGACAGGTACACTCCTGTGGACTCCACCACAGAGGGGCTCCCGACAGACTTCCAGGGGATGTCTCTGGGCTGGTTGCTGTGGAGAGGTGGCAGGGCTGTGTATCAGTCTCCCTTGCATGGCCTTGCCTTCATAGTCCCTGGCTTTTACTGTTTGAAAGGCTGACTAGACACCTTCCCACCTGGCGTGTAACCATCTCTTCTCCCCACTCCACACATACCTAGCTATCCCAGGTGGATTTGACCCTGCTAATCTTGCCTCTTGACATCTTGCTGAGGAGGGAGGCTGAAGTAAAGAATTGGAGGAGGTGAGGACAGATATATGGCCACTTGGGGAAAAGCTTTCCAGACCAAAGGAGCAGCAAGTGCAAAGATTCTGAGGCAGGAGGTCTGATTTTCCCAGCCCTGCAGTTCCTATCTTGATACATTGCGAGAAGCTCTTGTGGGCCACTTACCTTGACTGCCCTTCCCCTGCTGTGCCCTGGTATATACAAGTTGCCACCTCCTCTACTCAGGCTCATTCACCCTCTGTCTCCGGGGGACCATCCCTGACTACTGCCAACCAGGTCAGGCTCTTTCTATATATGCTGCCTAGAATGTAGACTCCAGAAGGGCGAGGCCTGCTGCACTGCTTCTGATTCCTTGCCCTCACAACCTCACCATGGCCCTCCTTGCCTCTTGACTCTGGCACTCAGCTTCTGCAACAAGGAGCCTACTGCCAGAGGCTGAGCAAGTCCCTGAAGACAGGCACTACATCCTGGGAGCAATAGGGAGAGGGGTGTAACTATAGCCTCAGGCTACCCTGGGGTCAGCAGTGGTTAGTGTTTTACAGCAGAAAGGTCAAGGCCTTTTTGGTTTCCACTTTTATAAGTTTACTAGTAACACTGTGCATGAATTCATGTGCCAGTAGCTCTCTGTGGGGCCTGGCTGCTCAGCACCCACTGCCCAGAGGCTCTCCGCAGCCCAGAGGCCCATCCACGGCTGGGCGTGGAATGCTTGCCTCGTCACCGTGGCGACAAAGCAAGCATTCGGCCAGGCCGCTCATGCTGCCCACTCTCAGCGGCCGCCCCCTGGGACTGGGGGACTCCGGTGGGGCTGAGAGGACTGGGCACCGCCATCTTGTGGCTATGGGCACTACCATCTTTGGAACAGAGTGATGATTAACTTGCATATTACACTTTTATTAGATAGGATATTTTTACTTGGTAGTTTTATCTAACGTTTGCATTTGAAACATTAAATATTATTGCTGTTTTCTAAAAAAAAAAAGAAAAAGAAAAGAATTGATTTTAACTGAAAAAGTCAATGAAAAAATGAAATTTTTCATTCATTTGGAAGTTATATAATTTTATGTAAATGAAGCTATTACCACCTTAAACTATAGAAAATAAACATGGACAGAATTATAAGGAGAATGGCTTGCTTTACAAATCTACAGACTCATGGGCAGTGACTAATGGATTAATTGGTTGGTCAAAGACTTGGGAAGAATTAGAGGCAAGATTAAAGGCAAAAAGATCTAGAGTAGAATGATATAGACAAACCTTTTTTGAAATTTGCATAGATTATGATGATCTTAGTATCCAATGGGAATATCCTCCAGAATCCAAGTACTGCAGACAACCTTCTTAATAATATTGTGTTCTGGACCAGTAATCCTGTATATGACACTGTTTTTTCCATCTTCCAGAATTTGGTCATAAAGCTTATCCCATTGAGCAATAGACAATGGGATGGAAACTATACATCAGTACACAACATTGAATTCACCTCACAAGGATTTATCTGGCTACTTCAGCTGTTTTATCCTCAATTTGTTAATAGAATATATCTCCCCACCTCCTTTTCAATGTGGCACTACTCCCTAGGGTTCAAGCTAGCCAACAGGTAGAAGATTGCATTAGTCACCTTCCATTCTAGAAGATGCATCCGTTATCTCCATAGAAGTAGTTAAATTTTAAATAACAAATAACCCTCGCTGTCTTGTAGTACTTTCACCAACCTCATAAACCATGTGCATGAAGTCTTAGTAAAAATCCTGGTGTTGATATCAACATGACCAAGAAACATATTTTTAGTCAAAGAAATGAACAAAATCTAATATCCATACAATTTGCTGATTTTACCAAGTTCCCCATTAGCTAATGAAAACTGTTCAGGGTTTTAGCTGAGATAATCCCCTATGTATTTTAAGTGCTATATTAAAGGATGCAGTGTATGCTTGAAATCATGGCATAATATATGATGCCTTTGGTACTTTAGTTTGAATACATGGGTTCAAGGGATTGAAAGAGAATGGGCTCCCTAACAAGTATGCTTCACCATTCCCCTTTGACAAGTTTATTTTATTTTACTTTTTTATTACAACTTGGAATCAGGCAGTTTGGAAGTTGCATTTTTCAAGAGAAATGATTCCACCAACAGACATGGCCATGATTTACTTAGATTAGGACCTGTGAATGCTACTTGATTATTTTGAGCTCTTCTGCTGTGTTACTCTACTGGCTGTGGTGATTTATCTAAAATACCAAGGATAAACTAGGCTGCTGACACATGATAAAATGTAGGCAAAATTATGTCTCCATATGCAGCACATTATTACTTAATACTCTGATGTCCAATATAAAGGTTAATGGAAAGCTCTGACAAATCATTCAGACAGTATATATTATCACATTGATTTAGAATGGATGAAGATTTGGATCATCTTGTCAGGTAAAGAACCCTGGCCAGAGGTGATGCTGCCAGTGGATAAGGGGCACATGGAATGTATATGAACAAAATAAATAAAAGTATTAAATCCAGGCTCCTGAGCATCTTTGAGTCCTGAGAATGTTAAAAATTGTGCAGAGTACTCTAGGATATGGCACATGGTTTCTGCTTTGTTAGGGATGAGAGTTTCCTCATCTGAACCTTTTTATGAATGTCTGGTATGGAAAAGTCCATTCTAAGACTTTTCTTCTTTTTAATTATATGCTGAAGTTATACTAACTAATGAAGTTGGTATCACCCAGGAATTTTTGGCAGCTGGCTTCTGATGCTATTCAGGAAAAGAAAAAAATCAGATAATCAGAGAAGGGAGGCAGGGAATCATGTGAGCAGTGGATATTGAGCACAGGCAAGTCTCCTATGCAATGGTGGACTGTATCAGAAACCAAGCAGATGCCTGAACTTGGGTAGAGCTCAGCACTATGGATGACCAGCCCTCTTCTCATTGCTTCTTAGCTATTCACTGCATTCTAATTACAGGAAATAAACTGGGCATACAGCAAAAATAAAGTTATTCTCAAAGCATAATGAAAGTCAAAATACATCAATATGAATCACCCTTTAAAAATGTCAACTTAAAATAAATGCAATTTTAGCCTTCACTAAAATATTGTAGAATTTATTTGTATTTTCAGTAGTGAACACATTCAAGAATACTTACATGCTTTCATGATACAGTTATTTTTAAATTGAAAGTAATTTTTAATATACCATGTTAAAATGAACAAGTATTTCAAAATTATCAGTAAGCCAGGGATGTCATTTATCTCCTTCACTATATATCAAACACTGAAATTAAATCTTTAGTTATATATGTAAATAAAAGGATAATATGCAAATTGGTCAGGATGCCCTCACAGTAACAACCGAACAGCAGGCTGTGTGGGGCAACAAAGCCGGCAGCGGGGCTAGTGAGGGATGACCAAATGACTGAACAGCAGGCTGCATGGAGTGACCAGGCTGGCAGGGGGGTTAGTGAGGGATGATCAAACGACTGAACAACAAGGTGTGTGGGGCTACCAGGCCGGCAGGGGGGCAGTTGGGGATGACCAGGCTGGCAGGGGGGGCAGTAAGGGGTGACCAGGCCAGTGGGGGGGGGCAGTTAGGGGCAATCAGGCTGGCAGGCAGAGGCAGTTAGGGGTGATCAGGCTGGCAGGGGGGGGCAGTTAGGGGCAATCAGGTAGGCAGGCAGGTGAGCAGTTAGGAGCCAGCGGTCCCAGATTGTGAGAGGGGTCCCGGATTGGAGAGGGTGCAGGCTGGGCTGAGGGGACTCTCCCCCCTGCTCCGCCATGCACAAATTTCATGCACCAGGCCTCTAGTTAAGTTTATAAAGGGTAAAGAAAGTTCAATCTTTAATCTACTTGTTAAATGAATGCAAAGCCGATTCAAATATGAACATTTGCCTTTAATTAGTTTTTTGCATCGATAAATATCTACTATAACATTTTTGTTCAGTGAGATCTTCTAATATTTTCTTGGCATAACAATTAATTGATGAATTTAAATTTGCAGATGATAGAGACTAAAACATAATAGAATGATCTTACATTCCAAGTAAATGTTTGTTTTGTTGACAAAACTAAACCTTTGGTTATAGTGATTATACTAGTAGATTATGAGCATTAGTGATTTTTAAATATAATAAATTGACATTTGACTTCTTTATTAATTGTACTGTTAATTAAACATTTTATAAAATTACTAAATTATCCATATTTAGTATTGTTATTTCCTCTAAAAATGATCTGCTTACCTTTAACATATTGCTACATTCTGTCCTTGAGAAAATATGACTAATTGATCCTTTTGAGGCCCTTGCACTAGAAGGTACCCAATATACTTATTGACTAAAGGTGGAATATGAGCCACAATTATGCATGTGTTCAGTGGAAAGTTGTAGAACTATCTTAGTGTGCTGTGCCATCCCAGTTATTATCATTTCATGCTCTGACTCTAGTAACATTGGGAAAGCAGAAAAAAAAATCAATACTATTCTTATAACATACTAATCTTCTATGATGTTTCCTTGATTTGTATGTTCTAGGTGAATTTGTGAATTTTATTCTTCTGTGTTCCTACATCCATCAAATTTAGCTCTCATTTTGTGTATTCCCCAGGATTTAGCATATTGTTAGTCAGCATACCATTTAGGATTAAAAAATAAAGATAATATTGTGTATAGAATCTATATAAAACTATTATTGTCCCTATGTCAGGAAAGTGAGAGAAAGTCATCTGGCAAAAGACAAAGGAAGAACAGGACATGCTCACTAGTAATGGTATTGTCAAATTCTAGGCTTTATCTGTAGGCTAAGGTAGAGGAATGAAAATTTTGAAGACATGATGGAGATAATATGTTTTCATGAAGGTCATTGTGGCTAAACTGAACAGCATTGCCCATTAAGACATTTACCACCCTTAAAAGGGTTTATTCCCTCTTTTTCTTCTTTCCTGTTCTACCAAATTTTCGACAAGAAAATAAACAACATTTTGTGACCAAAAATATAGCAGTTGCCACACAGGCCAGCAGGAACCCAATCACATCCAAAGAGTGGTACTGGAACCAGGTGAGGTTGTGAGCAGCTGGCCGCAGGTGTTTGGCTCCTTTGTGGCGCATGACAAACTCGATCCAGAAGACCGCTCGATCCAAGGGTTTTACAGGTTGATCGTGGTGAATGCTTGATAACCTCATAGCATTCTCTTTATAACTGGTAGACAAAGACAGACAGAAATTAGAGCTTTGTTTTCATTGAAGTTATAAGTATATGATACCTTTACATAACATGTTATCCATAGATGTGTTGAGGAAACATTTCATTCTTGTTGTGACACGAACTTTGCTGATTGAATGGTATTTTAAGAGTTGTGAAGGGGAGGGTATGGAAGAAATAAAATTTTGACACAATGCAAATTTTTTTACATTTGGTCAAATGTAAACATATAAAAAAGGAATAAGCCTCATTTTTTTCAAGAGGGAAATTTAATATTGTTTGAAGTGTGATTTTTAAGGACTCCTCTAAGGCCCATATTGTGGCTAACCCATATTGTGGGAAAATATCCATTAAAAATCATAAGTATGGACCCTAATGTCTGACTAGTTAATAAGGACAGGCACAAAAAGTTGCCAGTGAACATAGATTAGTTATTTTTGCAGAGTCAGAGATTCCTCCATTGCACATACTTGTGTGTTTGTGATGCAAAGGAAATTGTCTCTATTGGCAATGTCAAAATTGGATGAAGGTACTAGGGTTATTTTAGAAATGGCAAGGAGATGGAATTTGAGTTTTCAAGGTAAATAAAAATAACTTGCTAGAATTTGAGCCCCTAACTATTGTGGAATCACAGTAATCAGTGTTATAGAGCTAATATCTCTAATGGTCTCTCAAAACAATAATGGGTGTAGATTATGTAGTTGAGTGAGAAGTTGTGTCTTCACTTGACATTTGGTGGCTGAGACAGAATTAGTATATTTCTCTTTGATTCTGGAAACATGAAGATGACAGAAGGTAAGTGGTTTTTGAAGAGATGCCATAGTGTAAGCAGGACACTGTTGGGATTGGGGAAGGAGAAATGAGGTCATCGTCATTCAGCAGTGAATGTGGTATAGTAGATCCAGCAGCAAGGGGCACTGTGTTCTTTTATTGTGCACAACGAGAAAGAATAATCATCTACTATTTTAATTGAATTAAAATATAGGTAGGGTCAAAACAGAAATTTCACATCGTTTGTTTAAATACATTTAAGATAAACTATAGTGGTGATAAGCCTATCCTTCCAAATCATTCAAACTTTTTACCATTTATAGATAGATATTTAATATTGAAATTCACATATATCTTATAGATAAACGTGTAATAAGAATTTAAGAGTTATGAATAAGAGATCAAAAATAGATTATAAAATGAAAATAAGTGATAAATAATATACTAGGTGAGCTGTTGAAATATTATTAAACATAGCACATAAAAGATAAGTTAGAAACAGTGAGCAATGCTCATGTTGAAAAAGTGAATATACAAATTTATGGACAATTTGGGGCAATTTCAGAGAAATAAAAATTGATTAGAGCAATTAGAAAACAATAAAGATGGAAAACAATTGAAAATGTTTTAACTTAAAGAACATTAGAATCTGATGTCCCTGAAATAGATGTTAAAAATGGAACTAAAGGTAATTCTAATAAATAACATACAAAAATTAATTTCTGAAAGGAAAAATTAAATACTTGTTATTCTATATTAACAATGTTGAAAGGAATCATTATAACCCAGGGAAAATGTAGAAAATTATTTATAGACAAATATCATAATTAAGTTTCTGAATTAAAAAAATTAATGATATTTTTTCCATGCTGGAAAAGAAACACAGAAAAAGAGAAAATTATCAGCTAGACCTTAAAACCCACATCAGCATTTAAAGCTAGAAGACCATAGGTAACCTTTACATAGTTCTGAAGAAAGGAAAGTAATAGCTAAGTATATTCAGATAGGTGTGATGCTCATATCAAGGCAGTGAGCAAGTATCGATGAACATGATCTCAAAGAATTCAATATCCATGAATCTTTATTGAAAGAAAATTCCATATAATATATTCATTTAAAAGCTAATGCAAAATACTTTGGAATAAAGAATCTCTCATTCATTAAGGGAGAAATTTGATTCCCTTTATATATATATATATTTAGTCTTTTCTTTATATATATAAAGAAAAGACTAAATAAATGTGAAGAAAGTAAGTACCAAAAATATTGACAACTTAAAATTTTAAATAATACATATCAGGGATGAGATTACTTCCATAGTGGGAATTAAGCTGAGAGTGACTAAATTTAAAACACATAGTTAAAAATTAGCACAAAAATAAATAAAACAGAAAATACAATCAACACTATATATACATATATCAATTCTTAACTTTGATGAGATCTTTCAGAGAAAAAAAACTAAGATATAACTATATGTGTCTACAGTTAAATATAGGTAATAGATTCATTTTAATTTATCTTTAGCTAAAATAGGTAAAATTTAAAGTTTTGTTTAAAAATTCATACAATCTATATTTATAAAGTTATTAACTATTCTAGCTCTCCTTGCTGTATATATGCATATGCTAATGGTGGTATGCATTCCGTGTTAATGATGGTTATTTTTGAGTGATTAATATTTGGCAAATTGTCACTTCTATTTTTATACTTACTGAACACTTATAATATAAAGAAGCAGATATATTTATAAAGGTAAGCAGATGACCCCTGTCTGGTGTGGTTCAGTTGGTTGGGTGTTATCCTGTGTACCTAAAGGTTGCTGATTCATTTCCTCATCAGGTGCCTCAAAATATTTGATAATTTTTATCATTAACATTTTTTTTGAAAAAAAAACATGTTGATAAGACATTTGAAATCTGAGAATTTTTTGCAATTTTAGCAAATCACTTCATCAATTTGGGAAATGAAATAATAAAATGGTGTTTATATTAGTCATCTTATGGTTATTATTTAAAAGTACACCAATTACAAACACATGGTACATTGGACATTCTTGAATACGATGGGTAATATAACCAATGGTAAGCCTTTCAAGGCTATAGTACTTACGAAGGTTCATAAATAACTGTTTTCAAGGCATCACGCAAATCAGCACTTGTCATTGTGTCTATGTTCACCTCCACAGCCGCTCCTTTGGCTTTCATGTGAGCAATGTTATCATGCTGATCAGCAAACATGGGAACTCCCACCATAGGGACCCCATGATAAATACCTTCGTATATCCCATTTGTTCCACCATGAGTGATAAAAGCTTTTGCTTTGGGATGACCTAGTTTGAGGGTTGGGTGAGAAGCAGATGAGGATTTCATTATATGTTAACAGAATTTCAGAGAGAGATGGAGAAAAACTACAGGATAAATCAATGAAGAAGGTAGTATTTTCTATAGAAGCTGAACACATGGTTTATTGCTATCTCAGAAAACTGTGACCATAGGAAATGGCAAATTCACTCCTTCTGCATTGTCTGGAAAGATTTTACAAGGAGGTGATATCTGAACTGAGGTTGAAATTTGAGAACTCAGGAGAGTCTTAACTGAAGATTCTCCTTTGTGAACCAGAGGAAGCAGGAATCTCTCAATGGCCAATTGTTTCGTTATATCTACTCTAAAATGGGCAGCAAAACGTGAAAATTTTAAATTATTAAATATTGATTGAACTTAGCTGTTATCAGTTACTTAACTTGTTCATCATCCAACTGTACAGCTTTTCCCCCCTCAATCTTACCAAGAAGATCATTCTGCGGTATCCAGTCATAGAGCCGAGTATTGGCTGCTAATGTGGCTGGCTTCTTTCCTTTGTATCTCCATAAAACCTGTGGAAGACAGTGCATTAATTTTATAAGTAAGAATGCACAATTAAGGAATTTTGGGGCTGTAGACTTATTTAAAAATCATGTGGTCCATTTTATGTGATATTTAAGAGGGGTACAAAAGGGGTAGTTTGCAAAGATTGATTGTATTTCCTTGAAAATAACTTTACAAAAAGATGTACTGTATTTCCGTAGAATTACAAAGGCTCAGTAGGCAAATGATCAAATGGGCCCAAATGCAACATTTTAATGTTTTGAGAAATTTGTACTTAAAGATGGTGTCAACTATGCTCAATGTATAATGAGTTTCAGCTTTCACCTGGAAAGAGTACTATTGGTTAGCTACACTTTCTCTCCAATTGGCAAAGTGGCTGCTAACTAGGATCGTAGGTTGTACTGACCTTCTGTGGAATCTGAGCAAGGGCTGAGGCAATGAGATTGGCTTTTTCTTCCGTGAGGTTTTTGACCATTGACCCCAGAGAGAACACTACAACACCATGTTCACCTGAACTTTGGACAAATTCTTCAATTTCCTGTAGAGATAAAGTTCTCTCTATTATTAAAGTACAGGACCACCGGGAAAAAAAAATCACTTACATCCTATATAATAAAAGCATAGTATGCAAATTGTCCCCTCTACTGGGAGTTGTCTGGAAGTTTGACCAGGGGGTGGGGCTGGCCAGGGGAAGGGAGGGAGGCCCCGGCTGGCTGTGGCCGCTGGGGGAGGGGAGGGAGACCCTGGCCGGCGGTGGCAGCGGCAGGCGACCGCATGCGGTGGGGAGAAGGGAGGGAGTACCTAGCCAGCAGCCAGAATTTCATGCACTGGGCCTCTAATTTCTAAATAGGCAGGGTCAAGAGCAGCATCAGAGACGTTGTTAGACTGGTTAGGTATTCTACCACATAGAACCATCTAGTCTCTTTAAGAGAAAAACTATTTCTGAAAACTATGGCTTAAATATATAATGAGTGATTACAACTAAAGGCATGGAGTCAAACCATTATCTTATAGAATAAAAGGCTAATATGCAAATAGACCAAATGGTGGAACAACCTAACCATCAAACAACTGAACAACCAGTCGCTATGATGTGTGCTGACCACCAGGGGACACACAGAACATGGCAGTCGTCAGCTGCAGCAGGATGGTGGAGCAGATGAGCTGGGGTGCCAGATCAACGTGGGGCGCCAGTCACCGTCATTGGGGCGAGCCTCTGGTGGTTACTGAAAATTATTTGCTCCCCACGCCGTGGTCCCACTGGGTGCTTGCACCTGCCAGCGCCAGAGCTGCCGCTTGCAGCAGCTGCCAGTGCTTGGCGCCAGCCCTGATCACTCAGCACCATCAGTGGGTGTGAGCAGCGGCTGCCGACCCCATCACCCCTCAGGGCTTCTCAACCTCCCCCTGCTTCTGAAGGCAATAGGGGCAGCAGTCCCCACTCACACCCGCTGACAGCTTAGGCCCTGCTCCCACCCTCTGCTGGCATTGGCCCCAATTGCTCTGCACCATCGGTGGGAGCAGGGCCAGTGCTGTCAGTGCATGGGAGCAGTGGTGGGAGTGGGGCTGCCGGCAGACAGGGTACCAGGGGCTGCAGCAAGAGGGGCCAGGCGGGGCTTTGGAGGATGGGCCGAGACCCTCCCCTATACCCACCACAGCCTTGCAGCCCACAGTTCCTTTCAAGGTGCACCAATTCATGCAATGGGCCCTAGTACCAAATAAATAGATAATAAGAGGCAAATCTTCCCATGGTATGTGAAACTGTTACTCCCAAAGCTTAATTTTATGAACCAACAGGGTTGTTTGCAAACTCATAAAAATATTCCTTGGAGGGAAGCCCCTAAAAAGGGGTTTAGAACTAAGCTTTAAAATTTTTCAGCATGCCAGTTTACAGTCAATAAATTATTAATGACTTCATCTAACTTTCTGTTAGGAGTTTAGGATATTTGTCTGATATTTATTCTTTCCCTGATTTCTAGGGCTAAATAGAACTTTTAAAAAAGGGATATATAATAATTTGTTTAAAAGGTGCGAACATAGTCAAAAGCCTGCTATAATCACGATAAATTTATGAAACAGTGATTCACTCTCTTTCTACAAGAATGTGATACTAACTGCATGCCATTAATTGGAGCCTTAGCACAAAAGTAAAATATAAATTTCTCTGCAAAATAGAATTCATTGCTTACAGCTGTTCAGGTTGAACACTGCAATGTCTTGGATTGGGGTTTTGCACATTGTAATCTATGTGAATGTCATCCTCTAGAGATGATCATGCATTTTCTTTGTAATTATTTGTGGTTGTCCTGTGATCACTGATGTTTCTCAATATAAGGCTAGTAAAATTACCAGGGGAAAGATGATGCCTCTAAAGTAGATTGGTATTTTTAGCTTAGTTAAACTTAGGAGAATATCTCTGAAGTCCCAAGAATTGGTGTTTTACCATTTTGATTCATCTTCCTAAACATATGATTGAATAAAAACTATATATACAGTACACAACCACAACCACACACACACACACACACACACACACACACACACACACACACACACACACACACACACAAACACATTAAGACTTACATAGCTAACTGTCTGATTTGTATTCTTGATTTTACTGTCTGTCATTGCTTTTTTATTCTGTGTATTCAGTGACTGGTTTAATTCTTTTTTCAGAGATATAAGCCATGATTGGTATTCATGTTGCTCAAATATCTATATTAATAATTGGGTTTGAAATGGAAAAATTCTTCCCTCTTGTAAAACATATCTGAGTTGGTTTTGTGAAATTGTAATAAACAAAATAGTGTGTCAAGGTGTTATGTAGTAAGCCACAGAATGTGTCATGTCTCTTACTCTACCTTTATTTAGATATTGGTTAACTCTCTCCTGTAGTAACACTCAATAGAGTTTTCCTGAAGCTGTAACTGGTTGGTAAGAAAACCATATTCAGAATCCTGAAATGATATTTTAAAGTTAAATATGCATCTTAGCCAAAGCAGAAATCAAGAACTCTACTGGGAATACCATTTCACCTGCAACCTTCAACAGAGATTGTTTTGTTTACCTACAACCCAAGCAAATGAGTGTTTCCTTACTCCCTATTGATAAAGATAGTTAAATACAAGATAGTTATTAAGTCTGCTTACCTATTATTCTCCTTTGTTTCCCAATATTGTTTTCTTCCAACATTTCTGGCAGTCCAGATTTATTCTTGTATAACTTTGGAATGTGTTATACAATTTCCTTTTTTATTCAAAAAACAAATGACCAAAAAACTGACATCATGGTCTTAAAGGACCAAATCAACATTTGACTTCTACTTTATGTTGATGACTTCCAATCTATTTCTAATGCTCTCTGCTGGGACAGAAACCTTGCATTACTCATACAACTTCTAGAAATCTACATCTGAAAATTCCTTTGGCTCCTTAAAGTGAATTTGAAATTGAACTCATAATTGTCATCTCAAAATAGTGTTTCATTAATTGTTTCTTATTTCAGCAAAGGCCACTGCTATCCAAGAAGCCATGTTTTCTGGCAATATTTACTTCTACTAACCAAATCCTGTGGAATCTACCCAACAGTTCTCACAAAAGCCTATTTATCACTCAAACAACCATAGTAAGTGTCCCTATTCATAATTCCATCGTGCTTGTTAGAAAGACTACAGCAGTCTCCTTAGTGACTTTCAAGTCTTTAGTTTCCTATTTCTTCAATCTAGTACCCACGCTATAGACCCATTGATATTTTTAGCATCCTTAAATTACTTCATTCTTCAGCTTAAATATCAAAGTAAAGTCCAAACAAAAAAGTAATATCACTCATAAGGGACCCCTATGACTTGGAAAATTGATTTTGAGTAGCAAACTGAAGATACCCAGCAGCACATCTCTGTTATTTAGACTGTGAACTTTAGAGGGAAATCAGAATTTTTATCATATGGTACACAAAATCCTCCACTATAACAGACATACCTTAGGTAACGGTTTGGCAGGTTTACAATGCAATCCTCCTACAAACTCAAAATTAGGTAAGTACGGACGAGGAAATTCAAAATCCCAATATGTCCTCATTAGCCAAATTTCTGCTTTCCCCATAGTTTCACATAACGTAGTGGGTCTTCCTAGAGAAAATAAAGTTGGGAGGATGTTATTAGCATATATGTTTGTTAGGAAAATAAATGTACCACTACTTTTCTGATGTGCTATTAAGGAAAAAAGAGAAATCTAGGCCCTCTAGATTACTTATTATGTCTAAATTTTAAAAGGAAAGGTAATTTAAAGTAATATGGAAGGGAGGGAGAGAAGGAGGAAGAGATATTTGGATAGTGAAAGAACAGTAATGTGTAAAATAATACATTCAATAAAATGAATTTTATAAAATCAAATAAGAATTAATAAAATAAATTCACAAAAATTAAATTAATAAAAAAATTAACCACAACTCCAAGTACTGATGAGTTTTATATTCACTGTTTCCCTCTGATTAAATGGCAGATGATACATTAACCCCATCATATTAACACCAAATCACATCTCAATAGTTTTCTAATTTCCTGTAAGGAATATATTTCCATCTTCTAGATTCTTATACTTTCTTGTTCACTCATATTGTTGAAGAATCCCACCAATATCAGTTTACCTTATCTTCCTGAGACCAATCCAATCAACTTCAATCCATTCATCCTTTTTTTCTCGGTAGGAATTCCCTGAGTAATTCATACCCAGTATGACTCCTTTTAGAATGTGAAGTATACATTACACATTACCAATATCACACATTTATTTTATTGTTGCCTTTAAATGGGACAGAGTCTAAGTATTAATTTTAGAAGATTTGTTGGAGGATTATTGGCAAATTATCAACTCAACCATTTTTATACACAGAAAACATGTTTTGTATCTAAGGAAAGAAAATCCTCCTTTCAGATGACAATCCTCCTTTCTTGAGGATTCTAATAGAAATTTGTGATCATATACACCTCAGGTTAGTTAGCCTCTTTTTACTCATTACTTTGTAGTGTCTGAATATGTGTCTCAGGTTGTATAGTCAGATGCTGTAATTTGATAATGAAGAAGCATTGCACAAAGACACTCAGCTTGAAGTTGGTAGAAATTAGATCAGAACACTGCCTCACAGCTTCTACGCCAAAATGTTTATGCCCTTTAGAAAACTTGTTCCATTTATGTGATATCCTGCCTTGATTACCAACTCCCTAGATAAAATTATTGTGCATAACCTATAGACCACATTTTAAGAAAGATATAACTTAAAGTATTCACTGAACTTCTCTATCTGCAGCAGTGATACACAGTATCAAATCTAAAGCCAATCAAAAGCGAAGAGAACAAAATTGAACAAAAGTATGAAGTTCATAAATAATGTCATAAGACATTTTATATGTCATACTGAGAAATTATGAAACAAAAATATAGAATGAAAATTCACCACCAATCTTTTCCCCATCATTATATTACACAAAATGAGTTATGAGCACAGTGGAAAATTGTGAAAATAACATAATTAATAAGTGGGCTGTTACATTTCAGTTATCATGTCAATATTGTTATTGTTTGAATATATTTTTATTATTTTTTAAATATATTTTTATTGATTTCAGAGAGGAAGAGAGAGGGAGAGGGAGAAAGAGAAACATCAATGATGAAAGAGAATCATTGATCAGCTGCCTCCTGCACGCCCCCCACTGGGGATCCAGTCTGTAACCCGGGCATGTGCTCTGACCAGGAATTGATCTGGAACTGTGACCTCCTGGTTCATAGGTTGAAGCTCAACCACTTAGCCACACTAGCCAGAATAATATATTATTTTAGTCCTACATGTGAGTCTACTGAAATTATTTTTTAAAGAATTCTTAGAGGTAGCCTGAATTTATGGCAAAACAGCTCATGTAGATGAGATGTACAGGTGAGAATTTCAGTGGGAGACAGTTACCAATTTCTCAGAAGTAAGTCATGTTAGCTGGGTTGATATTGCGAGACAACTTTTCCAGACTCCTTAAGTTATTAATTTCTTTCCAAAGGCATGAGAGTAAACTGTATATAATTTCTGAATCACTATTTAAAAATTAATACTTTACAATACATTTAGATTTACTTATAAATAAATAAATTAATACTTATAAAAAAAATTTTGGGAAGGTCAAGATATTTCCCATATATCCTTGTTTTGGCAATTATGCATAAAATTGCTATAACTATACATTTGCTAGTTTTTATTTGAACATAAGTTTTCAACTCCTTTATATAAATACGAGGAGCATGTTAGAATGGTAAAGTATGTTTAATTTTGTAAGAAACCTCCTAACTGTTGTCTAAAGTGGCTGTACAATTTTGCATTTCCACTCATGAAAAATGAGAGTCTTTGTTCCATAACTCGCCAGCATTGGGTGTTATCTGTGTTCTACATTTTGGTCATTATAAAAATGTGTAGTGGCATCTCATTTAAATTTGCCTCATGAAAAATGATATGGATCATTTTTAATATGCTTATCTATTTGCCAACTGTATATCTTCTTTAGTGAGGTATCTGTTAATGTCTTTGGTCCACTTTAAAATTAGGTTTTATATTTTCTTATTGCTGAGATTAAAAAATATTTTGCATAAGAGTCCTTTATCAGACATGTTTTTTTGCAAATATTGTCTCTCAGTTTGTGTCTTATCTTTTCATTTTCTTGTCATTGACTTTCACAAAATAGAATTTTTAAATTTTAACCAAGTCTAGCTTATTCATTGTCTTTCATGGATTTTACCTTTGATGTATCTAAAAAGTCCTTGCCATACCCAAGATCATCTAGGTTTTCTCCTATGTTTTCTAGGAGTTTTATAGTTTTGAATTTTACATTTCTATGGATACTACACTTTTGAGTTAAATTTTGTGAAGCTTAAGATGTTTGTGTTTAGATTTATTTATTTTTGCATGTGGATGTCCAGTTGTTCCAGCATTGCTTTTAAAACGTCTATCTGTCTATTGTGTTGCCTTTGTTTCTGTGACAATAATTGACTGTCTTGTGTGTTTTTCTATTCCATAGATCTCTTCTGTTTCATTGATCTTTCTGTCTATTCTTTTGCTAATACCACACTGTGTTGATTACTCTAGTTTTATAGTATGTCTTGAAATTGGATAGTGATCTCCTCCAACTTTGTTTTTCTCCTTAAATATTGTGTTGGCTATTTGGAATATTTTGCCTTGCCATTAAACTTTAGAGTCAGTTTGTTAATATCTATGTAATAACTTCCTGGAATTTTTATCAGAATTTTATTGATTTTTGGATCAAGTTTGGAGGAATTGACATATTGACAATATTGAGTCTTTCTTTCCATGGACATGAAATATCTGTCCATTTATTTAGTGTTTTAATTTTGCCCATCAGGGTTTTATAATTTTCCTCATATAGATCTTTATTTTATTTTGGTGGGGACTATTATAAATGATAGTGTTTTTAATTTCAAATTCAAATTGTTCATTACTGGTGTATATGAAAGTGATTGATTTTTCCATATTAATCTCGTATACTGTAACCCTGCTATGATTTCTTATTAGTTCCATGAAGGTTTTTTGGTCCATCCTTTCATATTTTCTACATACAGTCATGTGTCTCTTAATGATGGGAATATGTTCTGAGAAATGTATAGTTAGGCTATTTCTCATTGTGCGAACATCATAGAGCATACTTACACAAATCTAGATGGTATAGCCTCCTACACACTTAGGCTACATGACATAGTTTATTGCTCTTAAGGTACAAACCTGTAAAGGATATGTCCATAATTTATTTATATGCACAAATACTGTAGGTAGTTGTAACACAATGGCAGGTATTTGTGCATCTAAATAAATCTAAACATAGAAAAAGTAATGCATTCATATGGCATAAAAGATTAAAAAATGGTATACCTGTTTAGGGTTCTTACCATGAAAGGAGCTTGCAGGATTGGAAATTGCACAGTGAGTCTGTGGTGAGTGAATGTGAAGGCCCGAGGCATAACTGTACACTATTGTAGACTTTATAAACACTGTACACTTAACCTATGCTAAATGTATGAAAATATTTGTCTTTAATAATACATTTACCTTACTTTAACTGCTTTACTTTATAAGTTTTTAATGTTTTCAACTTTTTTATTCTTTTGTAATAACAGCTTAAAACAAATACTTTGTACAGCTATAGAAAAATAATTTCTTTTTTATATACTTATTCTGTAAGCTTTTTATATTTAAATTTGTTTTAACTTTCTAAGCTTTCTTGTTATAAACTAAGACAAACACATACATTAGCTTAGGCCTACAAGGGACAAGATGTGAATATCACTGTCTTCCATCTTCATATCTTGTCTGACTGGAAGGTCTTCAAGGGCAATATGTGTATGGAACATTGTCTTGAAAATTTTATGTTTACCATCTAAATGTGATCCCCTTAACACTTTAGTATTTAGTTTTTTAAATGTTATATAAATACAAGTATAGATTTGGAGTGACATTAATTATGATGTTTCATATTTTGTTTTGTTTCGATAGCAATCTACTCAATATCAAAGTATCTTACAAAATGACTAGATGATTGTAAAGAAAAAGTAACCATAGCAAAATATTTCTCACTTCCCCTTCCCCATTAATACTGATAACAGTTTATTGCTATAAATTATAGACTTTTAAATAGAAGCTAAAGTTTTAAAATATAGTCCTTTCATTTTCCTAGACTATTCTTAATCTTCCCAAGTTTCTTTTAATAACTACTTTAGAGTGAAAAGCACACCTCTTACCTAATGCTTCACTGTAAAACTGGTTCCAAAGCTGAGTGTCATATGGCTCGAGCCAGAAGTCAAAGAAAAGGGAAAACATTACATTTTTTATTCTTTCCAGGAAGGTCATTCTGTCTGTAAGTCCTCCCATGACAACAGGGACATAGGAAGGTGGAGCTGGAAGTTTCCCACAGTATTTCTCCACAGTGCCACCCATAAAGAACCTCAGCGTGTACACAAAAGGGACTTCCAGCAACTCAGCAATCAGCTCTCCACAGGGCATCACAGGGTCTATAACCATTACATCGTAGTTGGTTTCCCGGAGTTTCTTCATGATTGACTGGTTGTAGACTACACTCTCACACAGAAATTTTAAATGTCCAGTTACTTGAAGAAGAAATTCTTGCAGTTTTCTTGCTGACTGCCAGCGTGACAATGTTGGCATGACGTTAGTAGCTAAGTCTAAGAAGTCATTTAGTTTATTTGTAGTAAAATCTCCTCGCTGAGGTATAGGGATCACCTCAAAGTTCAGTGTGGAAGGCTTACTGTAGTCAATGATGAGAGAATCTGGAGAAACCAACACAGTCACCTCATGTCCCCTGTCTGTGAGAGTATCCAGAATGATCTTTAGATTGAGCCAATGGCTCATGTCACAGGGCCACACCAGGACCTTCCCACAGGATCCAGAGCCAGTGCAGTAGAGCTGCAGCAGCAGAACCACTGAAATCCATTTCTCAGACAGCATGGCAGAGTTCTTTCACCCACTGCGCTGCTGCTGGTGAATATTTGCTGGGCACAGAGGTGAAGTGGCAATTTAAACATAAAGTTAAAAATTAATTGCTCTGGTGATTGACAGATGCACAGAACTTTGTCAGTGTTGTTGACTGGGCCCAGTACTACATGATACTTGTTCAGGAGAAGATCTGAAATATTTAAATATTTTGTAGGAAATGTTTGCAGTATTCTAACAGTTTGTTTTAAATATATTAAAATAGAAAAATATTTTTAATTATCAATTTTTAAAATATAGTAGAATAACCCATGTGAGTGGATCTAGTAAATAACATGGTATATCTTATGGAACAAGATGATTGGTAATTTGGGGAAACATACAGTATAGGTTTTGTCATAAAGATGATTACATGCTGGTATTGCTAGTATGTGGATAAGACATATATTACATAACTAGAGGGCTGGTGCACAAATTTGTGCACATTGAAAGGAAATTAATTAGAAGAAATATTTTAGAAGCTGGGGAGGGGCCACAGGAGGGCTCCAGGGTGTGTCTGGCCCATCTTGCCCAGTCCCGATTGGCCAGACCCCAGCAGCAAGCTAACCTACCACTTGGAGCATCTGCCCCCTGGTGGTCAGTGTGCATCATAGTGACTGGTTGAGCGAATGGTTGACCGACTGGTTGGACACTTAGCATATTAGGCTTTTATATATATAGATAACAGGAGGAATATACTAAATATTATACAAAGGTATAGTGTTTCAGGGTGCCAGAAGATGCTGTCACTCCACTGTGAAGAAAATTAGACAGAGGTTCAGGTTGGAGGAGGCATTTCAGCTGAGCCCAGCTGCCAGGGTGAGAGGAGGGTTCTGAAGGTAAATGGAGGAAAAAGAATGACTATTCAGAAATGATGGCCACTTAAGTAAACATCACTTCAGTATGTTTAGAGTGAGGTTAACACAGAGCAGTGAAGAAAAAAACAAATATTAATTTTTCATATTGAATTTATTAGGGTGACACTAGATTTTAAAATTATATAGGTTTGAGGCATATGATTCTGTAGCACAGCATCTGTATATTGTATTACGTGTTCAACACCCTAAGTCAAATCTCCTTCCATCAACATTTATCCCCTTTTTACCCTCTTCTACCTCCCTCCACCTACCTTTCCCTCTGATAATCACCATATTGTGAGCTTTCTCTTTTTTTTGCTTAATCCCTTTACCTTTATCATCCAGTCCCTCAAAACCCTTTCCCTCTGAGAGCTGTTAGTATGTTCTCTGTATCTGTAAGCCTCTTTCTATTTTGTTTGTTAGGTTATTTTGTTCATTGGATTTCTATGTAAGTAAAATCATATGGTACTTGTCTTTTTCTGACTGGCTTATTTCACTGAGCATAATATTCTTCAGGTACATGTTGTAAAAGGTAGGATTTCCTCCTTTTTTTTTTTTACAACTGAGTAACGTTTCATTGTGTAAATGCACCACAGATTTTTATCTACTCATCTGATGGGCACTTGGGCTGCTTACAAATCTTGGCTATTAAAATAATACTGGAATGAACATAGGGGTGCATATATTCTTTCAAATTAGTGTTTCTGGATTCTTTGGATATACACTGAGTGGCCAGATTATTATGATCTCTGAACACATAATAATCTGGCCACTCAGTGTGTGTGTGTGTGTGTGTGTGTGTGTGTGTGTGTGTGTGTGTGTATATATATATATATATATATATTAGAGGCCCGGTGCATGAATTCATGCATCGGTGGGGTCCGGCCAGCCTGGCCAGAGGGAGTGGACATGGGAAGTTGGCCGGCCTGCCTGATGGTCAAACTACTGGTTGATGGGACAATTTGCATATTAGCCTTTTATTATATAGGATATACACTGAGTGGCCAGATTATTATGTGTTCAGAGATCATAATAATCTGGCCACTCAGTGTATACCTAGAAGTGAATCACTGGGTCATAAGTTCAATTTTTAATGTTTTGGAGGAAACTCTATATTGCTTTCCACAGTAGCTGTACCAATCTGCATTCCCACCAACAGTCACAAGGGCTCCCTTTTCTTCACCTGCTTGCCAACACACTGTTTGTTGATTTATTGAAGATAGCTATTCTGACAGGTGTGAGGTGATATTTCATTGTGGTTTTAATTTGCATTTGCTTGATGATTACTGATGTTGAGCATATGTTGGCCATTTGTATGTCATCTTTGGAGAAGTTTCTCTTCAGGTCCTTTGCACATTTTCTAATTGGATTGTTTGTTTTTTAGTGTTGAGTTTTGTAAGTTCTTTATAAATTTTTATGGTAATGACTCTAGCAAAATTATGAAACTCTAAAGAAGGAATAGCTATGGGAAGAGTTTTTGACCTACCCTGTGTGAGTTAGTGATTGCACAAGTCTGTGGAGATACCAATCTGGCCCGTGAACAATTCAATCTCGGGAGAGAGGGAGGGTGGTTAATTAAGAAATATAGATTTTTGTGTCCATCCATCCATCCATCCATCCATTCAACCCAATTTGTCTCCAAATCCTTGCATATGTTATACCTTCAAGAACAATTTTAGCATAAGTATGTGCCAGATTCTATACAATGCACAGGATATAAAGAGATAAGTAAGATATGATTCCAATTCAAAAGGAGTTCACAGATTATTGCAGAAAATAAGTCAGTTAAACCAACACTTATTGTACACCTACCTATAAGGGAGGTGGATCGTAGATGGTAATGATGAACTGAGGAGGGACAAAGCTTATGAAGGAAGTTGTTTGGTGTAGGAAGGAAATGAAGAAATAATACTTTTAAGCCTCTAAGAATGATATTTAGCTGGTTGTAAAGTATTGTTTGGAAGTAAAGGATAATATTAATGTTTCTGTGTTCTAAGTGCGACATAGTTATATCCAGGGTTATAAAATCATATTCTATTCATTAATTTGAAAGAGATATATTATTAAAATTTCAAATTCCTTGAGAATGTTTCTGTTATGCTGAAAAACAAAAATCCAGAGTAGATTTGTTTAGAAGTTGCAAAGATAAATCTAGGGTCAGTAACCGGAGAGATTTACTCTTTTGCATAACGAGGCGTTGCATAAGTTCTGGTGGTAACTGATAGAAAGCAGAGTCCAAACAAGCCTTGGAAACAGGAATATAGGACAGGGCCATAAATCCACTAGAAGAAAGTTGAGGTAATGTTATAATCTTAGAGGATGAAAGTCCTTTTGTACAAGATAAGTAATCCAGAAATGATAAGAAAAAAAGACTGATAGACTTATCTACTCACTATAAAACAAGGTGCATGATACATTATAAACAGCACAAACAAAGTTGGAGAACAATGACATATAAATATGGCACAGATATTGACCTCAAAATAAATGTATTATTGGATAAATATCTCTAAGTTATTTTATTATATAAAGAAACTAAGAACTCAGGTTTCATAGGGAATTCCTTTGCATAAATTTAGAGCTATAGACACGTTTTTATTTATGTCCTATAGAAATATTTAAAATTTTGGATGAAATATAAAATTGTTAAGAAATTTAAAAAATCAGATTTATTAAACAAAGTAAAAATAAGAATTCTGATGTACAAACTTGTACCAAAAGTGGACTTGTTTCATTGAATAATACACAGTATGTGTCAGGAGTGAGAGAGTAGGGTAATCTGAACTTTTGACAGTCTCCTCAGCCCACACATACTAGATTCATGTAATGCTAGATTCCTAAGATCTGTCCTCACCTGTACAAATGAATTCCTTAACACAGAAGTTACAGCAAGGAAAATTGCTGGGTTTCACTTGGCATTCTTTCCTTAGAATTCTTAACACAGTCAGCCATTATATGGATTTCCAATTCACAGTCTAACTAGAAAAGCCTCTTTGAAGAAATTCTGACCCTGGGCTTCAAAGGCTTCTCCCAGAAAAAGTTCCAAGTTGAATAAGCAGCTCCCTTTTACAAGGAACCAGGGCTTCATAACTGAGAACCAACATAGTGACAGGGACCAGAAATATTGACACAACCATTTGAAATATTATTTGCAAGGTTCTAGTTAGTCAATGGTTGAAGTAGTTCATTACTGGAGTATTATTAGATAACATAATATTTTTTCCTAGAAAAATATTTTTCTAGAAGGTAATCTTTTAAATGGAGCTTTGAGGATATAGATATTTGATCTGTTTGACTTTTTAGAAATATTTTTAAAAGTAACAGTTTTCCTAAAGACTGAAAAATGATGTATATTGAAAGTGCATATCTGTAATAATAAAAGTATAATATGCTAATTAGACCAGTCTGGACAACCTTCCTGATGAAGCCGGGGCTGCAAGGGAAGCCCAGGTCCTGGGTGCTGGTGGCCAGAGGGAAGCCTGGGTCCCGGGTGCCAGAGGGAAGCCGGTGCCAGCAGCCGGAAGAAGGAAGGCCTACTTCTTGCATGAATTTCGTGCATTGGGCCTCTAGTGTTGATAATGGAACATGATACACCTATAAAAATTAACTACAGAGGAAAGCATTTATTTATTCCTTAAGAGAAGTCTTGGGGAATAAATTTCTCCAAAAAAAAAAAAAAGAAGCTTCTTTGCTAAGCAGATAACTTTTTATATGCTTATATTTGTTATGTTAAGAAATATCTGGGTCTAATATTTATAGGCCCAGATTTTAGTCTGCAAAATGTGTTGGAGAGAACAACATTTTTCTGTAAAAGGAAACTGGTGTCCAACAAGTTTGACATATAATGAATCAAGGCTGATGTTATAAATAGATTTGCCAGAGGTTTTCTTGATCTGGCTAGCCATGTTAATACTGAGAAGTTTTTCCAAACTGGATGTTATATCATCCAGTAGCTTAATATTAGTCCTGGTGGGAGAGTTTATACCACAGGTAGAGGTAAATGCTACCAAAGTGTTATTTTATTCTTTTGTTAGACATTGATAGCATGTCACTGGATACTAAAGTGCAGAAAAGAGAGTGCATAAATAGAGGACGAAGCAAGATAGAGTCCTGGGATTTAACAAATAGAGTAAGTCAAAACTAGAAGTCTTTTTATTAGTTTTCCATCATTGAATGGCAGATTATCCAAAACCTTAGTGCCTTAAAACAATACGTTTCTATTTAGCTCATGGTTCTGCTCATAATTCTGATGTACATTAAGCAGAGCTGTTCTGTGCTGATCTAGTTCATGGTCATATAAATATGGGCCAGCTGATCATAGAGGACAGCAGTTAGCAAAAGGTTAGCTAATCTTAGAGGACATCATTTATATGTTTTGCAGTAGTCTGGTTAATATCTTTGTGGGTGAATATCTTGGATTATGTGTCCCTCACCATTTATCAGGCCAGTTAAGTTAAATCACAAAACAAAAGGTTCACAAAGCAGTGAGAATAAGATTATGTATTCCCAGAACATCAGATTATACATTCTTCTCCAGTGTGTATGGAACATTCTCAAGGATAGACCACATATTGGGTCACAAAACTAGCCTCACCACTCCTACTCAATATAGTCTGGAAGTCCTAGCCAGTGCAATCAGACAAAAGAAATAAATAAAAGATATCCAAATTGGGAAGTAAAAGTGTTACCTTTTGCAGATGACATGATTCTATATATAGAAAACCCTAAACACCAAAAATCTATTAGTAACAATAAACAAATACAGTAAATTTGCAGGTTACAAAATCAATACACAAAAATACACTGCTTTCCTATATACTAACAATAAAACTTGAGAAAAAGAAATGAAAAACAGCAATCGCTTTTGCAATTGCAACCAAAAGAATAAAATACCTAGGAATAAATTTAACAAAAGATGTGAAAGACCTGCTATATACTGAAGGCTACAAAGCATTATTAAAAGAGGTTGAAAAAGACACAACAAAATAAGATATTTCATATTCATACTTAAAATGGCCATATTACCCAAAGCAATATACAGATTTAATGCAATCTCCATCAAAATTCCAGTGTCGTTTTTTAAAGAAATAGAACAAAAAGTCATCAGATTTGTATGGAACCACAAAAAAACCCAAATAAACAAAGAAATCCTGAGAAAAAAAGAATAAAGCTGGAGGTATCAGACTACCTGGTTTCAAATTATACTACAAAGCTATAGTAATAAAACAACATGGTATTGGCAGAAAAACAGACACACAGATCAATGGAATACAATTGAGGTCCCAGAAATAAAATCACATATATATGGGAAAATAATTTTTGACAAAGGAGCCCAAAACACACAATGGAGAAAAGAAAGCCTCTTCAATAACTGGTGCTGGGAAAATTGGAAAGCCAAATGCAAAAGAATGAAATGATTACAGTTTGTATCCATGTACAAAAATTAATGTAAATGGATCAAAGATGTAAATATAAGATCTGAAATAATAAAGTGCATAGAAAAAAAACATAGGTACTAAATTTATGGACCTTGGTCATAGAGAACATTTTATGAATTTGACCCCAAAGGGAAGTAAAGGCAAAAATGAATAAATGGGATTATATCAAACTTAAAAGCTTCTGCACAGCAAAAGAAACTGACAACAAAACAAAAAGATAACTGAGCAAGTGGGAGATGATACTTGCAAACAACAGCTTTGACCAAGGGTTAATATCCAAAATATATACAGTTAAATGAGTCCTCACTTAACATCATCAGTAGGTTCTTGGAAAATGTGAGTTTAATTTCAATGACGTATAATAAAACCAATGTTACCATAGGCTAATTGACATAAATAGTTCTATGCATATTTCTGGTCATAGAAAAATCAAAAACTTCCAAATGAAGACCCAAAACGCTTCTAATCCTATATAATAAACAGGTAATATGCAAATTGACCATCACACCCTCACAAGATGGCTGCCTACGACCAGGCTGGCAGGGGGGTTAGTGAGGGATGACCACATGACTGAACAAGCAGGCTGCATTGGGCGACCAGGTCAGCAGGGGGGTGGAGTAAGAGGCAACTAGGCTGGCAGGGGGGTGCAGCTGAGGGCGACCAGGCTGGCAGGGGGGCAGTTGGGGGTAATTAGGCTGGCAGGGGGCGGTCAGTAAGGGATGACCAGGTTGGAGGGGAAGGGCAGTTAGGAACGACCAGGCCAGTGAGGGGGGGGGCAAGTAGTCCAGAATGGGGGGGCAATTGGGGGCGACCAGGCAGGCAGGCAGGCGAGCGATTAGGAGCCAGTGGTCCAGGATTGTGAGAAGGATGTCTGACTTCCAGTTTAGGCCCAACCTCCTAAACTGGAAGTCAGACATCCCCCAAGGAATACCGGGTTAGAGAGGGTGTAGGCTGGGCTGAGGGGACACCCCCTCCCTGCCCTGTGCAGGAATTTCATGCACCAGGCCTCTAGTATTACATATTGAGTTAAATGTGAGTTATATGTATATTTAAGAAAGATTAATAAAAGCAAGTAAGATAATTATTTCAACCTACTTATTCCAGCTAAGGCTCATGGTGGCTGGGGCTCACCCCAGCAGCTCAGGGGTGAGCTATTTTCACTACAGTGTTCAAGCCCTTGCCTTACTATAGCTCAGGGCATAGGGCAGGAACCCACTCTGGACAAAGGAGGCCACTCCATCAGAGGATGCATGCACACACACACACACACACACACACACACACACACACACACACACACCCCTACCTCACTTAGACTGGGACAATTCACCTAATGTGCACATCTTTGGTGCAAACAGCGACCCCTGCTGGGAATGTATAATTTTTCTCTCTCATTGATTATGACAAAACAAAATTGAATGAAACAACATTATTCAAGAACCTGCTGTATTTCTAAATTGCTGTGGCAATGTAAACAGGCAAGAGAGGCCAAAAGCACCTGGACCTGGGCCTTTTATGCTTTTCCTGAGAATGCAACCATGTGTAAGGCAGAGCAAAGTTCTGTACCTAGGACCAACCATGCACTCCTCTATGAGAACTCAGACAGCTTGTACCAAAATATTTAAAAAGATTTTAAATGTGCAAAACAAACTGTGTCACAAGGATGTCACAGCAGTATCCTCAGGAAAGTTGGATGAGAGAATTCTCACAGGACACACCAGATTACCACGCAAAGGGCGGGTGGCCTTGCTTCTTTCTCTTCCTTATGTATGACTTCTAAAATTAAAATCCTGGACGTTCTGGAGCGGCTTACTCCTAGGAACCATACGTTTCTTTATGTATAAGATTAACTATTCTTGGTTCTTATCTTGTTCAATGACATATTTCGTGAGCACAGCAATTAATCTTTCTGAGTTTCTAATGCATTGTGTCTAAAAGGCAGATAATGATCATTCTTGGATGTTTCTATTGTGGATTAGCAACATCTGCAATGTACCTATCAAAGTGCTTGGTACCAAGCAGGTGTTTATTAAGAGTGTCTATTTATTGTTAACAATAAAGATGGTACAGTTAGCAAAGGCATTGATTACCTGCAGAATCACTGAATAGAGAACTATATCAGAGCTTCTTGATGGTTCACAAACTAAACATGAATGACAATGTAATTATGTCACTTTTACAATTAAAATGATTAAAGGATGCATTAAAAAGCCAACAAAATAAAAATAGAAGTGAATAAGAATGAAAACTAAGATATCAGTTTTCAGGAGTTACTCAGTATCTGAAAAAGTCTGGAGAGTAGTTTTGTTAGAGAGGGATCCAAGAGATTGATAGTCACAGAGGTATATACCTTTGTCAAAATAAACCACACTGTAAACTTTATGTACTTTTTTTTAGCCATAGGTCAATTATCCCTTTATAATAAAAAAAATGGGATGACAGTATGCATCAACAGTGTGGTTACATTTTATAAAAAGGAAAAATATCTAAGTGTTAATAAGAATGGAGAAAAAGTGGAATTCCAGTGGATCACTGGTAGGGTTATTAATTGATACAAGCACTTGTGAAACTAGATTTTAGCAGTACCTACTAAAGCTAAACATTGGCATATGCTATGGCCTAGAAATTTCACTCTTATAAATAAACCCAACAGTATGGCACATGTATATTTACCAAAAGACATGTACAAGAATGTTTTTAGCATTGTTTATCATAAATAGCTAACACCAGATAGTTTACATGTCCATCAACAGTAGAATATATAAGTAAAATGTGGTGTATTAATTCAATAGGATCTATATAATTGTGCAAGTTAACAAATTATAATTATATGCAACAGATATAATAAACAAATATATTATCATATCTGCTATAATTAGACAAATATTGTAAACATGATGTTAAAAGAAATAAGATGGGACTTAGAATGGGAGTACACAATGTGTGGTTCATTAATGCAAAATTTAAAATCAGGCAAAAATACTCTATGGTGTTAGAAGTCAAGAAAGTGTTCACACCTAGATGTGGGGGGTGCAGTGTAGGGGTTGGTATGAACAATGAAGAGGAGTTATGGGTTGTAAAATATTTTGTTTCTGGATTTGGGTGCTGGTTGCATGGGTGGGTTCACATTGTGAAACTTCAATGAGCTGTAAAAGTTCAATTTATGTTTTACTTCAGAAGAAAGTTTACAGAAAATTTAAGAACACTTCACAGCACTCTCCACAGGAAAGCTTTTATGAGAAGAAATTAGAAGACTCATATGACAGAAGATGAACAGAGAGATCCAAGTTTTCCAGAAAAAAAGGGTGGGAGGTCGGAAATGGGGCTTAGAATGGGAGTGGGACACATTAAAAACTAACAAAATACTGGTCTCCAAAGGGGAGCGAGAGGTCACATATAAATAATGTTGGGCGTAATCTAGCCCAGTTCCAGACAAGTGGGTTCAGGGGAAAATGTTTAGAGGCTTTTTTGTTTCCATGGGCTATAATAGTAGCATTACTTCTAGGAAACTTATCTAACATAGATGGAAAGAGAGGGCATCATAGAGCCAACATGGTACTGACAGGTAAAAGTAGGCTACACTGGCCAAGTACTGGGCTTTCTGCTCTCCTGATCTGTAGTGTACTTGGAAAGAGAGAAGACTGGGAAACCAAGACACAGGCAAAGTGGGGCCATCCAAGTTGCCTTACCTGTTTAGCTATTTTCACTACAGTGTTCAAGCCCTTGCCTTACTATAGGTACAGCAAAGGCTAGTCCCAAATCCTATGCACATAAGAATTATCTATATGTTGTATGGGATATCTCTCAATTCAAGGGTCAGGGGAGAGATCAGTGCAATCTGAAAATGCCCCATGGAACACCGCGCCTGGGTGAGATTTATCAATAGATTCATTCCTGAAAATGAATAGCAGTGATTGTCATATTTTCCAAACATGCCTGTTCCATTAAATGTTAGAAGCGTATTTAAAATTGAGTTGATGATGATTTTTATTTGCTTCATCAATAAGATTTAGGACTTCCTCCCTGGAAAATAAAACAGGATTTTTAACTAGTGCAGTTAGATATTTCCTTATTATTTCTTTCTCTTTCCTTCAATATAGATATTTGGGGTTTTTCTTTATCACTGTTAATCATACTGTTTTTCTGGTTTATTTTCCCCCACAGAAGTGAAGCACAACCATTGAAATGGAAACTGCACAGAAATTTTCCATGTTATTAAATCTCCTGTACTCAAAGATAATATTAAATATCAGGTGCCCCTCCTATTTCATGATCAGTTTACAGTTATCAGGTATCATTAATAATTTAAAACTATAATTAAAAACAAAAGACAAATTGGATTATACCAGTTCTTCCTGATAATATATTTCAAATAGGTTTAGTAACATGAGGAGCATGAAGGATTTAAGTAAATAATACACTGAACTTCTCAACCTGTGGGATTTCTGAAATAGATTATCCTGTGAAAATGAGAAGTTGGGAACATGCTTTCTCATGCATTATATAATTTGTCCTGGCCTTGCCTGAGATCACAGTTAGCAGGTTGAACTTGAACTAAGAATCTTATGTGCTTGTCAAGACCCTTCACAATTTTACTTTATACACACACACACACACACACACACACACACACACACACACATATATATATATATGTGTGTGTGTGTGTGTGTATATATATATATATATGTGTATATATATATATATATATATATATATATATATATATATATATATATATAAAGTAAAATTGTGAAGGGTCTTGAAAAGGGTCTCTCCTTCTCCCTTCCTCTCTGTAAAAAATCAATTAAAAAAAAATATATATATGTGTGTGTGTGTATATATATACATATATATATATATACACACACAATACACACACAAACATATATATATATGTGTGTGTGTATATATGTATATATATATATATATACATATATATATATATACATATATATTTTTTTAATTGATTTTTTACAGAGAGGAAGGGAGGAGAGGGAGAGGAATAGAGAGTTAGAAACATCGATGAGAGAGAAACATCGATCAGCTGCCTCCTGCACACTCCCTACTGGGGGTGTGCCCGCAACCAAGGTACATGCCCTTGACCAGAATCGAGCCTGGCACCCTTCAGTCCATAGGCCGATGCTTTATCCACTGAGCCAAACCGGTTAGGGCCACAATCTTACCTTTTGTAATCCCATTATTTAAGATATCTAGACCATTAGCTTATTCAGTACCTACAATAGTCAGTATGTGATATATATATATATATATATATATATATATATATATATATATATATATATATATATATATATATATATGTAGTGATAATTATTATTGAACACATTTTGGATGTCTTAGAAAATAATCATGTGACTAACATCTAAATTTACAGAAAAATACATTTTTGAGGCATATGAAATTTGGAATTAAGAAATAAAGAAAATATAGTTAAGTTGCATTATAAAGAATATTAAAACAGCCGAAACCGGTTTGGCTCAGTGGATAGAGCGTCGGCCTGCGGACTCAAGGGCCCCAGGTTTGATTCCAGTCAAGGGCATGTACCTTGGTTGCGGGCACATCCCCAGTAGGGGGTGTGCAAGAGGCAGCTGATAGATGTTTCTCTTTCATCGATGTTTCTAACTCTCTATCCCTCTCTCTTCCTCTCTGTAAAAAATCAATAAAATATATATTTTTTTAAAAAAGAATATTAAAACAAAATTTTACTTTCAAAATTCTAATTACCATATCTTCAAAAGTATATGCAAATTTTAGTTAACTTGCATATGTCTTATTTATATGTGTGATATGTTCGATATTTTCCCTCTAGACCAATTCTGTGAAGAATTTCAAAAGTTTAAGTGATGGAAATTAGATGAAGTATATTCTAACATCAAGGAAAGAAAAAAATACACATATGCAAATCCTACTTGTGAAGGACACAATTAATATTAAATTATAGTAAAAATATTACTGCATCTATAGCTTGCACAGGTCTTTGTACTTGTTCTTATCTATGCCTGAGAGCTTTCCTCCAGGGAGCCTTTGGCTGTCACCCTCACTGCCCTTGGGTCTTTGTTCAAAGGTCACCCTTTCATTAGAGACCTTTCCTGACTATCCTATTTAAAAGTGTAATCCTACTCCTAGAACAATCCAGTCTTTTAGGTCTACCATAGAGCATATATTACACTTTAACTTTCTATATATTTTTCATATTTATTTTATTTATCATTTGTCTCCTCTTACTAGAATGTAAGTTTATGGAGATAGAGATTTTGGTTTGTTTGCTAACTCATATTCCCAGTACACAGAAGAATTTTAGATACTGGGTTGTTGTTCAATAAATACTTTTTTACACAAAGAAAGTAAGATAGAAAGGAAGAAAAGATGGAAAGAAGGATGGAAGGAAGAATGGAAGGAATGGAGGGAGGAAGGAAGGAAGGAAGGAAGGAAGGAAGGAAGGAAGGAAGGAAGGAAGGAAGGAAGGAAGGAAGGAAGGAAAGAAGGAAGGAAGGAAAGAAGGAAGGAAGGAAAGAAAGAAGGAAGGAAGGAAAGAAGGAAGGAAGAAAGGAAGGAAGGAAGGGAGGGAGGGAAGGGAGTGTAAAGGAAGGAAGGAAAAAAATGAAGAAAGAGAGGGAGAAAGAAAGGAAAAGAAATCGAGGGAGAGAGGAAGGTCAAAAGTTGTGTAACATAATAATATTTTGAATATGGTCTTTGTAAGAAAGTACCATTGATTGAATCAACTATTAATTCCTGTTGTTAATTAACACCTGGAATACTGTTGATAGATCTAGAGGGAAAAATATCCAGGGAAGAATAAATTAGAAAAATAAAGGGAAGAAGGCTCATAAAGAACAGAAAGAGAAGTAAATAGGCAGTCAGAACTAGCCTTGGCAGTTTGCATTATTTTGCTTGATCCTCATAAGGAATCTGCGAAGCAAGGAAAGTTGAGACTTGCCAAAGTAAACTGAAAAATTAAGTTGAAGACACCTTTATCCCCAAAACTCAGGGGAGTCTAAGGATGGAGAAATAGTGAGAGGCAGAGAAGGGTATAAACCCAAGTTTTAAAAGTTTTCTGCAAAGAAAAGAATGATGAACCAAGAAGGGAAACTAAATCATGTATCACTTCAAAATGTTTACCAAAGTATTTTTTGGCAGTGTCATAATTTATCCTAGTAAAGGTACTTCCATTGATATTTGAAGATTGATTTACACATTGAAAAGCTGTTTCTTAAATAGGCACAATATTATTTGCATTAATAGCATACATATTAATACCACCATTTCAATTTTAAGGAATGTACCAAAAATAATGACCAGTTATTTGTATGAAGATATCACACTAATAAAAGAGTAAGATACTAATTGACCGTACCTTTGCAACACCCACCAGCCAATCAGGAGTGAGTATGCAAATTAACCCAACAAAGAAGGTGGGTTAATTTGTATATGCAGGTGCTGAGTGGCCAAGGGCAGGGGGGATGCTTGCTTTCCACACCACCCCAGCCTCTCTGTGCCTTTGGGCAGTGTGGGAAGGTGGAAAGGCACCTCTGGGCCTGAGCGAAAAGATGGCTCTGTCCAGAGTGAAGGCAGTGCCAGCAGCCAGGGCAAGGAAGACCCATTCTTTCACCAATCTTCGTGCATGGGGCCTCTAGTAATAAGTATATTTTCTTCAGTTTGGCATATGCAGTGTGATGAAAACCTTTTACTGTATTTACAAAAAGAAATAAGGTATGAAGAGTCATTAATAAGAGGACATTGTAGAGACTTACCTAGAACTTTGCTGTAATACACATTCCATTCTCCCCAGTAGGACTGAAATATGTAGTCTTGCAGAGGATAAGATATGGCATTTTTAACCCTTTCACCAAAGGTCATCTGGTCGGTGAGCTCTGACAAAGCTGCAGGTACATAGGAGGCAGGTGCAGGGATTTTCCCACAGTGTCTCTCTACTGTTGAGGCTGGAGAGAACCTCAATGTGTACATAAATGGGATTCCTAATTTCAGAGCAACCAGGTCCCCACAGATGGTTACTGGGTCGGCTATTAACACATCAAAACTACCTTTCTGAAGTCTTGACATTAACTTGGGGTTATTTAATACTCCATCACAGATTTGTATGTTAATTTGAAAAAAAGTATCTAGGAGTTTTCCTAGTTTTTTGTAGAAAGTCCAGAGTGTGAGAGGAGTTGGTCTATGGTTTAGCCACAGCATGATCATATGTTCAATTAAGGAATCTATATTGTTCTTCGTGAAGGAAACCGGTATCACCTCAAAATTTATAGGCGAATCAGGATTGGAGTTGATGAATAAAGTTGCTGATGAAGCCAGTACGGTCACACTGTGATTTCTTTGAGTTAACTCTTCTAGAATGATCTTAATATTTAACCAATGGCTACCATCCGTTGGCCAAATTAACACATTTCCACTTAAAACAATTTCAGTCAGAGTCAAATTAAAAACCAGCAGGAAGCCAAACTTCTTAGGCATGGTGATAGCCATTATGGAAACCAATCTACTGTAGTTCTTTTCAGATGAAAATAAATTTTGAAAGTATATTTATGTAAGTTTTTTTTTTCAAATAAAATAATATTTTATGTAACAGCTACACTCATTCATAGGTCAATTGATCTACAGACGAAAAGGAAAACAATGTAATTAAAATTCTTATATGCATTAATATGATTATTTCAACAACAAAAACAAAATATTGTCCTATTTTAAAGAAAAAAAAAAAGGCAAGCAGGTTATAAGCCTAGTGTCTGTATACTCTGTGATAATAACTATTATTTATAAAATGTATCTCCAATTTAATATGTCTTTCCAAAATCAGGTTAAATGAAAAGTAGCACTTCTTATTGCTGAAGCCACTTGGTCAAAACATATAGCACCTTCAAATTGTATGTCTTTATTATAAGGTATTTTTACATACAAAACAGATTAGCCATAGAAAATTTGCACCAATTAGAATATTGTCCTTATTCTTTAAATCAAGTTTTCATTTTAATTTCTGTCTGTTTACTTTAAAGGGAATAAAATAGAAATATAACTCATATTTAATCATATTTGGTATATAACACTTTCTGAAGAACATTTAGTTCATCTGTATAAAATCACCTTAGAACAAAATTTCTTAAACTGCCTATAATGCTATTAGTTTGAATCAAGAATCCCTAAAATAACATTTTTGTATGGAAGTTCTTTCTTACGTACTTTCCACCCAAAGACATGCCCTGACTTCAAGGTCTCTTCCTCCTGTGCTTCCGAAGCATTGCACAGGAAGGCTAGGATTTCCTCATGCTGATTTTTTTCTCATTGCCTCTCAGATTTGGAGGTGGCCCCAGAAGCCACAAAAGCTTGGAAATCAGCCTTCATACTGTTTTAGGAATATGAGTTGTCAACTCCTTAGTGACTTCAAAGTTTTAGCATCACATTAGTACTTCAATTTTATTTGGCTTGATTGGCATTTAGTTAATTCTTTTGAATGCTTAAATGTATATATATATATACTGAGAATCTTTCTAGAGCTTTCATTTTAGCCCCAGGTTTGCCATCAAATGCTTCACCACCTTCTTGATTCTTGTTTATAATCTCAGGCAAGTTACTCAGCTTTCTTATTACAAAATGGGAGGAAATGATGGTGCTTATTTTCCTATAGTTGTGAAGACTGAATGAAATAATGCATACAAATTATTCAGAACAGCATCTGTATGCCATAAATGTTAGCTATATAAAATATTGTAGGAAGAGAATTTTACATTACAAATGACCAATTTAACCCGATCTCATCACCTCCTTTCATTCCTCTCACTGGAGTGCCCAAGTTTTGTTGCCAAGGGGAAGCAGAGTTTGCCACCCTAAAATATGCCTTTTGGGACAGTAATAATTTTAAGCTGGATATTTTCAAGAAATGAAAGACTAAAGAAAAAACTTTGACTTTCTTCCCAAGTGCCTAAAAGAATTACATAGAGGACCTGTTCCAGGCAGGGAGGCATCATCACCAATAACTATGTAGTTTAATATGACTAGTGTTTGGTAGACCGGGAGGAACCTAGCAAGGCACCTTTGATCAAAGTCTTCTCTGTGTCTTATTGTTTAAGATGGTCCAGCAAACATTTAAACAAAAACTTGCTTTTCTATCTCCATGTGAATTGCCTCCTACTCTTTGAAGTCCCAAAACACACCACCCTTTTTACCTTAGCTCAACATGGCATGTATGCCCAACTGCCTGATCTGTCCTGGGTTTCATATTCTATGGAACCCCCATATGTACGTACATAATAATTTTGGTCATTTTCTACTGTTAATCTGTCTTGTGTTAATTTCATTATTAGTCCACCCTTTTATTTAGGTCACTTTGACCTTTTATTTTTAAGTTAATAATATGAAATTCAAGATTGTACCCACAAAAATTATAACCTCCATTCTCTTTCATTAAGTCGTGGATGTCATTCCTGTGGCAGTTATCCAGCTCATGGATCATTGTGGAAAAGGTAATGCTACCAACACTTATTTGAAAAGTTCAAAAAAATCAAGATTAAGTTAAGTTTAAAAATAGAGGAAGAAAGGAAAGAAGGAAGGAAGGAGGAGCACAATGGAAATACTAGAAGGAAAGAGGGGGGAAAAAAAGAAAGAAAAAGAAAGATCCAAGCCAAGATATATTATTCTTTAGGGAAGAGACTCCAATACATTTTTTCTCCTTTAATATGTTCAGTGTAGCCCTGGCCAGGTGGTTCAGTTTCTCCTTTAATATCGTCCTGTACACCAAAAGGTGGCAGGTTCGAATCCCCATCAGGGCGCATGCTGGAGGTAAAGATTGGTGTTTCTCTCTTACATTGGTGTTCTCTCTCTCTCTATCCTTTTCTCTCTCTAAAAAAAAATCAATAACATTTTAAATAAATAAATAAAATGTTCACTCTACTGTAAATAAAACACTTTGGAAATATACATACTCAAATTTGTTTAATTTCTATCACTTTATTTTATGTTAATTACCTGTGGTCTATGACTACTTAGTTCATGCAAATATCTAAATATTTTTTTCCTACTTAAATTAATATATTTGCAAGATAATTTATTCTTATTAAAGATGATATTAGTTTTCAGAAATCATTCATTTAATTATTTATAATACTACATTAGGTATTTATAAAATTTTAACATATAAAGATTACTCAAACAAATAAAACTGTTTGTTTTTATAGTGGCCAAAGTATAAAACTGTTGGTAGCAAAAGGTAATGTTTATGGATTATAAATATTTTTTACTGTCATTAAAATGCTACATTATTCTTACTTAAATGTTCCCCTAATTTTTGTGGCTTTTTTTCTGTTGTTAATACAAACATAGAAATAAAATTTACCTGGTTCAACTTTAAGCAAATACATTGAAATCTGCAGCAGATTTTTCTTTCTTTTAAAGAAAAGCTTATTTAAGACTCAAAAGCTATCCTCAGGCAAATTTCTCCAGGCAACAGAATCACCTGGAGATCTGTACTTAAAGGAATAACAAGTTCCCTAGTGATAGCATGGCCCAATTAAATTCCATTCAGCAAAATAAAGTAGATGAAAAATAGAACTGCCGAATTTCAAAGGCTAAATACACTGAAAGGAAGAAGAAAGTACCCAAGAAAGTTTAAACCAAAAATATTCTAAATAATTGCTAGATTTACACCTGAAATTTTAAAAGGAGAGAAAAAAATTTCTAGAAGCTTTGGTGTCAGAAAGACTTCAGTTTGAAAACTATTTTCTCAAACTGGTAGCTACATAATTTTATTTTAACATGTTTGATATTTCTAAGCCTCAACATTTTTATCTGTAATAGTAGTTTTTTCTTCACAAATTTATTGTAAGGATAAAGAGATATAATACACATGAAGCACTTATTACAATGTCTGTGGCATAGGATGTGATCAACAAATGTTAACTGCTATTACTATAATGATATCCATGACTTGAAATAAAAGATGTAATTTGACATTATAATATCCAATTTCTAGCAATTAGCAAAGATTAAGGACTCACTTTGAGGTTATTTACTCAAGTGTGACAACCGGAGACCTGAGTGCATATGGATTCTTTGCAATGAATTTGATTAGAGCAGTCAAGCTAAAGCAAAAGTAAATTCAAATTACAAACTGGAAAATGTTATTTTTACACATGAGTTCTATTTATCATTCACATTTATCACATGTACAAAGACTTGCACAAAAATAAATTACTCTGCCAAGTCAGTACTACTGCTTCTTACCTGGTGTTTTGAGTATGAGTGTTCATGTTCCTGGGCATCAATGAGAATGTGTTTTAGTGAAACAAACTTAAATACTCATGCTAAGTCAGAGAAGTATAATTTGATTAGAAACATGATATTATCAACATCAGAGTGTTAGGAACATTTTTAAAAATCTTCATTACATTCCCATGAACAAATTGTTAAGAAGTATTAGTCTCCTGTGAAGGTGTGAAGACTTGAAGAATAATGGGACTGAGTGGTTTTATTACCAGCATTAACTCACAAGCACAATACAATGGAACCTGTGATGCTGAGACTGCCAGCATGGGGAAGGTTTATCTGGGGATAATCTCACCAGAATGAATAGGAGCAGTGTAATCATGATAGTCATTACTTCAAGGTTGAGAAGGAGCAATTGATAAAAGTTTAGAGAATGAGATAAAAATGGGGAGATATCTAGTGAGCAAAGAAGGCTCCATTTACCTTACTCTATTTTATGAACTGAGACACTGCACAGACTGGGATGTCACTGTTAGTTTACTGCATGCATGAGGAAATTAAAGGGTTTTTGAAATATTAACAACTTCATTGCCTCATAAAATGACAATTTCGTCATCCCCTATTTTTCACTTTTAGCCCCATGATGTTGACTATCTACTGCTATCATCATAGGATAGTTTATAACCCTTTGAGTGTTATTCTCTCTGAATGACAGGATAAATAGGTCTCTATTTACATTTCCAAGAGAAAATTCATTTTTTAATTTGGGGGCAACTATTTAACATATCCAGAAAAGGTGATGCAGCAACTATAACTAACACTAAGACACTCCTTACCAATAAACTTATGCCTATATGGTCAATTCGTTTATGAAAAAGAATCCAAGAATATACAATGGGAAAAGGAAGTTTCTTTAATAAAAGGTGTTGGGAAAACTGGACAACCATATGCAAAAGAATAAAACTGAACACTATCTTACACCAAACACAAAAATTAACTCAAAATGAATTAAAGACCTAGTTATAAGACCTGAAACCATAAAATCCCTTGAAGAAAACATAGGCAGTAAGCTTCTTGACATTGGTCTTAATGATGACTTTTATGGGATTTGAAACCAAGAGTAAAGGCAATAAAAGCAAATATAAACAGTGGGATGACATAAAACTAAAAAAGCATCAGCACAACAAAGGAAACCATCAACAAATGAAAAGACAACCTACTGAGTGGGAGAAAATATTTGCCAATCATTGGTGTGATAAGGTGTTAATATGCAAAATATATAAACACTCATTAACAAAAATATGTGATTAAAAATGGGCAGAAGATTTGATACTTTTCTAAAGAAGATATACAAATGGCCAACTGGTACATGAAAAGGTGCTCAACATCACTAATTATCAGGAAAATGCGAATTAAAACCACATGAGATATCACCTCACACCTGTTATAAAATAGGTAAGTGTTGATGAGAATATGGAGAACAAGGAACCCTTGTGCACTATTGGTGGGGATGTATATTGGTATAGCACCTTTGGAAGACAGTACAATCGTGTAGCACTTAAGGATGGGTATACATTCTGAAAAATGCACTGTAGGCAATTTTGTTGTTATGCAAACACCATCGGGTACACTTACATAAACATAGATGGTGTAGCCTACTACACACCTAGGTTATACAGTACAGCCTACTGCTCCTAGGCTACAAGCATATAAAGCATGTTACTAACTGACTACTGTAGATAATTATAAAACAATGGTAAGTATTTGTGTAGCTAAATATATATCTAAACAGAAAAGGTACAGTGAAAACACAGAAGGAAAGATTAAAAAGGATGATACACTGGCCTGGGCAGTCACAATTAATGGAGCTTGCAACTCTGGAAGCTGTTCTGGGTGACTCAGTGAGTGAGTGGTTAGTGAGTGTGAAGGCCTAGAATATTTCTGTACACATCTGTGAATTTTTAAATGTTACACTAAATTTATTTTTTTTTAAAAAGTGAGATTAAATCAAGAATAAGAGAAAATGATGCAATCAAGAGACGCAGTAAACATAAGGTGTATGAGGCTGCTGCTAGTGTAACATGGCATACTCTTTTACAGCCAGCTTTTTTAAAAATACATTTATTTTTTAGAGAGAGAGAGAGAGAGAGAAACATCCATTTGTTGTTCCACTTATTTCTGCATTCATTGGTTGCTTCTTATATGTCCCTGATGTGGATCTGAACTCACAAGCTTGGCTTATCAAGTCCATGCCCTAACCACTTGAACTACCTGGCCAGGGCACAAGCTTTTAAAAAAATAAGTAAAAAGAGTACACTCTAAAATAACAATTAAAAGTATAGCTGTGTAAATATATAAACGAGTAAGAGAGTTCATTATTATCAAGTATCATGAATTGTACATGATTTTATGTGCTATACTTTTATATGACTATCAGCACAGTAGGCTTGTTTACACCAGCATGACCACAAACACAGGAGTATTGCATTGCGCTACAGTGTTACAGTATCTACTACTGTCATCACTAGGTGACAGAAAATGTTCAGCTCCATTATAATCTTATGAGACCACACTCATATATGTGGTTCATTTTTGATGAAAACATTATTATGCACTGAACGACTTTAAAGAGATTACTTTAAAAAAGTTAAAAATAGAACTCCATAACAATCCATCAATTCCACTTCTAGAGTATACTTCCAAAGAAAAGAAAATCACTGTTTCAAAGAAATGTCTGGACCACTATAATATAGCCTATTATTTACAACTAGAGGCCCAGTGCATGAAAATTCATGCACGGGTTGGGGGAGACCCTCAGCCCAGCCTGCCCCCTCTCACAGTCCGAGAGCCTTCAGGGGATGTCCTACCGATGGCTTAGGCCTGCTCCCCTGCCTAAGCTGCAGGCTGGCCTCCCTCTGTGGGAGGCCACTGGGCTAATCAGGGGAAGGCACTGCCCCAATCACCCTGCTGCTGCTGCCAATGCCATTGCCAGCCACCACAGCTGCCAGCCCTCGGCCCTCGCAGCCACCAAAGTGTTTTCATCAACATGGACTCCAGTTCCTTCACCACAAAAAAATGACAACTTTCTTTAGGCATTTTCAAAATGTTTCTTTCATAGACTATGAACTTCCTTCCTTCCTTCCTTCCCTCCTTCCTTCCTTCCCTCCTTCCTTCCTTCCTTCCTTCCTTCCTTCCTTCCTTCCTTCCTTCCTTCCTTCCTTCCTTCCTTCCTTCCTTCTTTCTTTCTTTCTTTCTTTCTTTCTTTCTTTCTTTCTTTCTTTCTTTCTTTCTTTCTTTCTTTCTTTCTTTCTTTCTTTCTTTCTTTCTTATCCTCCCTGAGGATAATTTCCCATTGATTTTTAGAGAGCATGGAAGAGAGGGAAAGACAAAGAGAAATATCAATGTGAGAGGGACACATCGATTGGTTGCCCCCTGCATGAGCCCTGACCTAGGCCCGCAGTACCACAGCTCTGGGGGCTGCTGATCAGGCCCTGCCTCCCTCTCTGGCCCTTGCAGCTGCTGTGGTGGCTGCTGATTAGGCCCTCCCCCAGCGTAGGTGTGCAGAGGCCCCTGCCATGGCCCTGACCCCAGGCCTGGCCATGGCGGAGGCCAGTGGACCTCTGTGCGCCTCAGAACCCCTGGTGCAGCACGCGAAGGCACCCACCAGGGCCCCGCCCCCGACACTGCAAGTCCCCACCCACCCACACCTGCTGCATGCGCAGCCTGCTTATCAGTCATTACTGTGACAATGTCCTGGACAATTTGCATATTCCTCTATTATTAGTATAGATAGCCAAGACATGGTAACAACCCAACTGTCCAATGATGGGTGAATAGATAATGAAAATGTGATTTATATATACAATGAGATATTCAGCCATAAAAAAGAAAATCCTATCATTTGCAACAACATGGATGGAACTTGAGGGCATTATGCTAAATGAAATAAATCAGACAGAGAAAGACAAATATCATATGATTTCACTTATTTGTGGAAGCTTAAAAAAAAACAAAAAAACCCATAAAAAAAAAATACCCAAATTCATAGATACAGAGAACAGATTGGTATTTGCCAGTGGTGGGAGTAGGGGGTGGACAAAATGGGTGAACGGAGTCAAAACATACTAACTTCCAGTTATAAAATAAATAAGTAATGGGAATATAACATATAGCATGGTTACTAGTTAATAATACTGTATTGTATATTTGAAAGTTGCTAAGAGAGTAAATCTTAAAAGTTCTCATCTTAAGGGAAAAACTTATAACTATGTGTGGTAATGAATGTTAACTAGACTTATTTTGGTGATCATTTTTTTTGCAATATATACGAACTAGAGGTCTGATGCATGAAATTCATGAAAGAATAGGCCTTCCTTCCCCCAGGCTGCTGGCACCAGCTTCCCTCTGGCACCCGAGACTCGGGCTTTCCTCCCAGAGCCAGCTTTGTCTGGAAGGTCGTCCAGAAGGACCCCCACTCTAATTAGCATATTATGCTTTTATTATTATAGATATCAAATTATTATATTGTATACCTGACACTACTCTATGTCAATTATATCTCAATTTAAAAATAAATAATCTCTTTCTCATCCCTTATAATACTCTCACCAATTAAGTATTAGTTTGTTTTAATTTTACCTGATAAACAACAAATACTACTAATTGAACAGTTTTTATCTTCTAAAAATCTTTTTGGTTAACTAATATAGTCCTTTCAATAGTAGCCCTGTTTGAGATGGGATAAATAAGTGTAGGTACAAAGAACCTTAACTACTTTTTATGGTCACACATTTAAGCAGAAATTGTTTTTCAACAGCCTGCTCTCCTGAGTGTGTTACTATGAATTCCCATCTACATTATTTTTCTAGTTCATAAGCCACTTCAGTAGTACATGCTTTCCCCACATGTTTCCTGGAGTGATGCAGTAGCTTACAGTCTAACATTTATCCACTCTAGGTCCACATCTGTCCATGTGTTTTATATAAGACTAGAGGACTGGTGCACTAATTCATGCACCAGTGGGGTTCCTCGGTTTGGCCTGTGTGATCAGGCCAAAACCGGCTCTCCAACATCCCCCAAGGGGTCCAAGGATTGCAAGAGGGCACAGGATAGGCTGAGAGACCCCACCAGTGCATGATCAGGACCAGGGAGGGACGCAGGAGGTTGGCCAGTTGGGGAGGGGCCATGGGAGGGTCCAGGGCATGTCCAGCCTATCTCGCTCAGTCCAGATGGGCCAGACCCCAGCAGCAAGCTAATCTACCAGTTGGAGCATCTGCCTCCTGATGGTCAGTGCACATCATAGTGAGTGGTTGAGTGGCTTTAGCATATCATTAGCATGTTATGCTTTGATTGGTTGAATGGACAACTGGACACTTAGCATATTAGGCTTTTATGATATAGGATGCAATCTAGTCATAAAACATCCCTTCAGATTGTTCCTAGTTACTTGTTAGATACAAATCAAGATGCTTAGCATGACATACTAGATCCAGAGACATAACAGTATCGAACAGACTGTCAAACCTCAGAAGAAAGGTAGGGGAGGGTGGATGGGTGGGAAGAGATCAAACAATTAACTTGTATGCATATAAGACTAACTAATGGACACAGACAATAAGGGGGTAAAGGCCTGGGCTGGGTGGAGGGGACAGTCTGGGAGAGGTCAATGGGGGAAAAGGGGGACATATGTAATACTTTCAACAATAAAGAATTTTTTAAAAGGAAAATATTTATGTAATTCATTCATTCTTATCATCTTCAAAATTTTTTCCCATACTTCTGCACCTTATACTTTGACCTTCCTAAATACAGACTCGTTAATAATACCCACCACACGTGTTATTTCTAGATTCCATAATATTAGGCACACTGTTTTTTCCCCCCACACACTTCATTTTCAGGAAAATTCATCTTTACTGTTTAATAATTTCCTTGTGTATCATCTCAACTCTGAAGTTTTTCAGAGTATCACTCTGTCCTGTCATATATGCCTAGCTCCTTTATACCGTTTCTGTTCTTTATATATATTTTCATTATCCATGCCATTCATATTGTAAATATTCCCTTTCATGTCTAATTTCTCTGTTTGACTGTGAAATCCTTGAAGCCAGGAACTTCATCTTAGTCTTTGTTGTACCTCCCTATCCAAGAGAGTGCCTGCTAAACAGCAGGAAGTCTATGAGCAATGGTCAAAGATTATTCATACACATGTGTGCTTTTAAACACACACACAGACACAAAGGTCTATTTAATAATGGGCTTTCAGAAAGCTTAATCTCTTTCACCTCCCCCCCCCCCGACACACATACCACTGAAGTTTCTAGGTGATTTCTATTTTCAATGTAATATGTAAATGGAATCAAGTCCTAATTTAAAAATTGTATTTGTCTCCATATGTTATGCATAAAAATATGTAGTTGGTATCTTCACGTCCATAAAATCAGAAAACAACAAATTATAGTTCCAAAGCATATTGCATTTTATGTCCTTTCCTGTTATCAAATGGTAATAATAGATAGTTATTAATATGTATGACTAAAAATTATCATGGGAAATAAAAAAGAGCTCTGTTTGTTTTAATTTAAATAATACAAACAAAGTTACTTACCCAAAGCTTCACTGTAATAGGCATCCCACAATTTCCAAAGAGTATCAAACATATAGTCCTGTAGATGGTAGGAGATGAAATTTCTTATTCTGTCAGTAAAAGACATATGGTCTGTGAGTTCTGATAAAACAGCAGGAACATAGGAAGGAAGGTATGGTATCTTCCCACAACGTTTTTCCACTGTTGATGCTGGAGAATACCTCAAGGAGTACATAAATGGAATGCCAAGTTTTAAAGCTATTATATCACCACAAGGAAATACTGGATCTGATACCAGGACCTCAAATTTGCTTTTCTTCAGCTTTTCCATCAGCTTTTGGTTTTTGAGAACACCATCACACATTTCTCTATTCAGCGCACTGAAGTCCTTGAAGGCTATGTCAATTTTCTGATAGAATCTCCAAATGGTTGAAGGAGTTGGTTTATTTCCCATCCATGCCAAAATAAAATTCATGACCACTTCTTCCATTTTTTCTTTCTCAAAGGGCACCTTATATATCTCATATGTCAAAGATGGGTTAGAGGTGGGCTTGATGTACAATGCACCAGAAGAAACTAGGACAGTCACATTATGCTGTTTGTTAATCAGTTCATCTATAATTATCTTAATATTTAGCCAATGACTACCATCCGCTGGCCAAATCAGAACATTCCCACCAAGAGTGATTCCCAGGAGACTTATCTGAAGAGACAACAGCAGAATGGATTTTTCTAACATGATGTGGCTTGACATAGAAAATTTGATGAGATGTGACACAGACAAATTTTTCTGTTTCTAAAACAAAAAGGAAAGACAAATTATTTTTCAACTTGATTCAAACCAGTGATACCCTTAAAATCTTTCTCTCTACCAAATGTTACTTGTCATGGTAGCTTCATATTTTATGATAATTTCAGGTTTAGGGGCAACATGTGTTGTACCTGTCAACTTGTTGCTTTAGCTTCAGTTATGATTCTTTTTCTTAAACTTGATCCTTCAACCCTTTCTTTGCATCTCATAATTGTTAAATTCTTACTATTCTATTTCTTGAAGCCACTGTATATCTGAACTCTATACTCAAACCTGGGAACTGATACTTCATATGTGACATGAAATGTAGAGATGAAAACTCTATAGTTAGCTTAGAATGTAGAGATGCTAATTCTATAGGTTTCTCCATATTTAATACATTTTATATCATGGCATTAGCAAAAATTATTATTTTTTAAATATATCTTTATTGTTGAAAGTATTACAGATGTCCCTTTTGTCCCCCCAATTGACTCGCTCCCTCTACTCCTGTGCCTTCCCCCCAGGCCTACCACACTATTTCCTGTGTCTATGGGTTATGCATAAATGCATATAAGTTCTTTGGTTAATTTCTACTCCCTTTCCTGCCCCCCGCCCCCACCCCATCCCTTCCCTCTGACATTTGTCAGTCTGTTCCATTCTTCATGTCCCTGAATCTATTTTGTTCATCAATTTATTTTGTTCATTTATTTCACTCACTAGCGGCCTGGTACATGAAATTTGTGCACGGGGAGGAGGGGGTGTCCCTCAGCCCAGACTGCACCCTCTCCAACCTGGGACATCCCTCTTACAATCTGGAACTGTTGGCTCTCAACCGCTCACCTGCCTGCCTGTCTGGTTGCCCTAACTGCTTCTGCCTGCCAGTCTGATCACCCCCTAACCACTCCCCTGCCAACCTGATTGATGCCTAGCTGCTCCCCTGTAGGCCCGATTGCCCCTAACTGTCCTCCCCTGCTGGCCTGTTCACCCCCAACAACCCTCTCCTGCAGGCCTGGTCACCCCTAACTTCCCTCCCTTGCCAGCCTGGTCCCCCAACTATCCTCCCCTGCAGGCGTGGCCCCCATCCCAACTGCCCACCCCTGCAGGCCTGGTTGCTCCCAACTGCCCTCCCCTGCAGGCCTGATTACACCTAACTGCCCCCTCCTGCTGGCCCGGTCACCCCTAACTACCCTTCCCTGCTGACCTGTTCACCCCTAATTGCCCTCCCCTGCAGGCCTGGTCCCCCGCAACTGCCCTCCCCTGCTGTCCTGGTCCCTCCCAACTGTCCTCCCCTGCTGGCCATCTTGTGGTGGCCATCTTGTGTCCACATGGAGGTGACGATCTTTGACCACATGGGGGCGGCCATCTAGTGTGTTGGAGTGATGATCAATTTGCATATTACCTATTTATTATATAAGATAAGTGATATCATGTGATTGCTGTCTTTCTCTGGCTTATTTTGCTTAGCATAATACTCTCCAGGTCGTATTATTGTATTTACCAGTTATCCTATCTAATAAAAGAGTGATATGCAAATCGACTGTACCTCTGCTACACCCACAATCCACGCCCTCCATTCAATCAGGAGCGAGTATGCAAATTAACCCAACCAAGATGGCTGCAGCCACGGAGCGAGCAGGAGGCTTGGGTTTCCCCAGCGATGGAGGAAGCCAAACTTCCTGACAAAACAGACCTCTGCTCAAGGCTACAAAATTTCAATTATAGAAGATAAATAAATCCCAACAAAAATGGCTGAGGCCATGGAGTGAGCAGGAAGCTTGGCTCTGCTCAAGGCTACAAAGTTTCAATTATAGAAGATAAATAAATCCCAGATACCAGGGCCTCCACTAGGGTCAACGGGGGGGGGGGGGAGCGTGGCCAGCCTGAAAACCACCACAGGCCCCTCACCCAGTCCACCCCATGCCCCAAGGGAACCCCCAACCTGATCCGGGACACCCTTCAGGGCAAACCAGCCGGCCCCCACCCATGCACCAGGCCTCTATCCTATCTAATAAAAGAGTAATATGCAAATTGACCATCACTCAAACACACAAGATGGCTGCCACCATGTGGTCAAAGATGGCTGCCCCATGTGGACACAAAATGGCCGTCACAAGATGGCCAGCAGGGGAGAGCAGTTTGGAGGGACCAGGCCTGCAGGGGTGGGCAGTTGGGGGCGATCAAGCCAGCAGGGGAGGGCAGTTGGGAAGGACCAGGCCGGCAGAGGAGGGAAGTTGGGGGCGACTGGGCCTTTAGGAAAGGGCAGTTGGGGGTGACCCAGGCCTGCAGGGGAGGGCAGTTAGGGGTGACCAGGCCTGCAGGGGAGGGCAGTTAGGGGCAAACAGGCTGGCAGGGGAGCAGTTAGGCATCAATCAGGCTGGCAGGGAATGGTTAGGATTTGATCAGGCTGGCAGGCAGAAGCGGTTAGGGGCAATCAGGAAGGCAGGCAGGTGAGCAGATGGGAGCCAGCAGTCCTGGATTGTGAGGGGGATGTCTGACTGCCCGTTTAGGCTCGATCCTACCGGGATCGGGCCTAAACGAGCAGTCGGACATCCCTTGAGGGTTCCCAGATTGGAGAGGGTGCAGGCTGGGCTGAGGGACACACACCCCTGTGCACAAATTTTTATGCACCAGGCCTCCAGTTCATAGATAAGATTATTACAAAGACTTAAAATGTGAAGTACAAACACAGTAAGTATAATATTTATTACTACTTTATCTTAATAAATCACTGAGAAAAAAATGGCAAGTAAGCAAATAAACTGTATACGAGTACTTATGCCTGAGATGATGGGTAATGGTACTAGTAAATAAGAGTTCTTAGAAGAGAATTGTTAAGTCAAGCACGCTTCTGTGGGAAGTGTTGCTCAAAAGGCTAGCTAGACTGTGTGAATAACAACATCTTTACATTTAGACCCAGACTTTCATAATTGCTAACATTTGTTAACTGCTCACTACCTATCAGACATTGTGCAACGTGTTGTACATATGTTAATGCCATTTACTTTGCACTTAAAAAAAAAGATCCAATAAGCTACAAACGATAATTATTTCCATGTCAAAGAAGAAAACATTCATCAGAAAAGCTGAGTAACTTGGCAAGCTCAGAGAACAAAATAAGAAAGGAACTGATGGTAGCTGCCTTAAGGTTTTTTGGCTCCAAAGCCTATGGTGTTGAGAAAATTGATACAAATGTAGCCATTTCAAAAACAGAGCCCACCATCCCTTGCACATCTTGTTCCTTGTACATTTCAAATGATTGAACTTAGCAAAATAACCTTTGGACTTGAGCCAAACCAACATTGTCTTAAAAAGAATTGTTTGTAAAGTTAACTGGAAAGCAGACCTCCTCACCACAAGCACTGATGATTTTGATATTTTTATTCAGCAACCAGTCATGTATAATTAAAAAGTAATTTAGCTTGTTAGCATCAATAGAAATTCCTTTACTCTATTTATGTAATTATTTCCCTTCCCTTTCTCATAAAAACCGTTTTCCTTCACCCCCATAATTGGGACACAATATGGGTTCCTTCCTGAATTTATCCCCATGGACTTCAGTTTGTTTTGACCTCAAATAAATGCTTGTTGCCTCACTTTGGCCTTTATTTTTCAAGTTATCAGCATTAACCACCAGGACAGAGTGCCCCATTAGAGTGTATCATGTCACGTTATCAACTACAAGGCAAATCTTCATTAGAGACATGGTATTTGATACTCATCTAGGTTCCTTTCTATCTGTTAGATGGGATGCTGCCCGAATCATGAATTGTTGAATAAAGCCAGTAAGACCTTTAAAATTTACATAGTTGGAGTTTGTTTTTTAACAGAAGTATCTGGACATGTGTGATAAGCAGTGTGTACAAAGGAAACTTTGTACAGTGTTACACAAACAAACTTTTTGATTTAAAAATAAATCTTAGTAATTGTGACTTTTGAGAAAAAGAACTTTGGAGAAAAAGTCTCTGCTTTTTTCAGTTACTGCTTAGGCAATTTATAGTATGACTAGAGGCACGATGCATGAAATTTGTGCATGGCGGTGGGGGGTGTCCCTCAACTCGGCCTGCACCCTCTCCAATCTGGGACACCTTCGGGGATGTCTGACTGCTGGTTTAGGCTCAATTCCTGCCTGATTGTCCCTAACCGCTTCTGCCTTTCAGTCTAATAGCCCCCTAATCTATCCCCTGCTGGCCTGATTACCCCCAACTGCCCTCCCCTGCCGGGGCATGATCGCCACCAACTGCCCTCCCCTGCCAGCCTGATCACCCCCAACTTCCCTTCCCTGCCAGCTTGATTGCCCACAACTGCCCTCCCCTGCCATGATCCATCTCTACCACATGAGGCATTGGAGATGCTGGGACTGACCTCCTCCGTGCTGCGCAGAGCCACAGGACCCCCAGGCCCCACCTGTGCTGTGCGCATGGCCATCTTGTGGTGACCATCTTGTGACGACATTGAGTAAGGGCGTGATGCCACCTAGCCTTTTATTATGCTAGAGGCCCCATGCATAAAATTCGTGCACCAACGGAGGCGTCTCTCAGTCCAACCTGCACCCTTTCCAATCTGGAATCCCTCAGGGGATGTCTGACTCCCTGTTTAGGCCCGATCAGGCCTGAACAGGGAGTCAGAAATCCCTTTCACAATCCAGGACTGCTGGCTCCCAACTGCTCACCTGCCTACCTGCCTGATTGCCCCTAATTGCTTCTGCCTGCCAGCCTGATCATCTCCTAACCACTCCCCTGCCAGCCTGATCATCTCCTAACCACTCCCCTGCCAGCCTGATCAACGCCCAACTGCACCCCTGCCAGCTCAATTGTCCCCAACTGCCCTTCCCTGACAACCTGGTCACCCCCAAATGCCCTCCCCTGCATATTCCCTCTTTATTAGATAGGTTTTTTTCTTTAACATATTGGACAACCCTAACTGGTTTGGCTCAATGGATGGAGCATCGGCCTGCAGACTCAAAGGTCCCAGGTTCGATTCCGGTCAAGGGCATGTACCTTGGTTGGGGGCACATCCCCAGTGGGGAGTGTGCAGGAGGCAGCTGATCGATGTTTCTCTCTCATAGATGTTTCTAGCTCTCTATCCCTTTCCCTTCCTCTCTGTAAAAAATCAATAAAATATATTTTAAAAAAAAGAAACATTTAAGATTCCTCCTTATCTGCCTGACTGGTGTGACTCAATGGTTGAGACCCCAGGCTGCCTCCAATGTGAGGGGATCGTGCATTGGGGGTGTGCGACCTTCCCAGGCTGAGACCCCAGCCCAGGCTGCCACAGCTGCGAGGGGATTGTGCCCTTCCCAGGCTGAGACCCCAGCCCAGGCTGCCGCCGCTGTGAGGGGATCACACCATGGAGGTGCGTATCCCTCCCAGGCTGAGACCCCAGGCTGTTGCCGCTGTGAGGGGATCACACCATGGGGTGCGCGTCCCTCCCAGGCTGAGACCCCAGGCTGTCGCTGCTGGGAGGGGATTGTGCTATGGGGAGTGAATTTGTTTTTGTTTTTTATAAAGGGTCTGGAGGGCCTCTGGGCAACATTCCGCCAGGCTGCTTACTCTGCAAGCTCTCAGCGGCAGCCCTCCCTGAGACTGGGGGACTCTGGCTGGGCTGAGAGGACTGGGAGCCACCATCTTGTGGCTATGGGTGCCACCATTTTGTCGCAAAGTGACAGTTAATTTGCATATTACTCTTTTATTAGATGGGATAGGAGTAGAGGCCCAGTGCATGAAATTAGTGCACTCGGGGGGTGTTCTACAGCCTGGCCTGCAACCTCTTGCAGTACAGGAGCCCTCGGGGATGTCCAACTGATGGCTTAGACCTGCTCCCCGTAAGCTGTCAGTCAGACATCCTTAGCACTGCTCAGAGGCAGAAGAGGTTCCCCCTACCACCACTGCACTCACCAGCCGTTAGCCAGGCTTCTGGCTGAGCAGCACTCCCCCTGTGGGAGTACACTAACCACCACCAGGGGACAGCTCCTGCATTGAACGTCTGTCCCCTGGTGGTCAGTGAGAGTCATAGTGACCAGTTGTTCTGCCGTCGGGCCAAAACCAGCTTTCCAACATCCCCTGAGGGGTCCCAGATTGTGAGAGTGCACAGGCCAGGCTGAGGAACCCCACCGGTGCATGATTGGGGTGGCTGGGGTGGGATGATGGGGACTGGCCAGACAGGAGGGACCACGGGAGGGCTCCAGGATGTGTCCGGCCCTTCTTGCTCAGTCCCAATTGGCTGGACCCCAGCAGCAAGCTAACCTACCAGTTGGAGCTTCTGCCCCCTGGTGGTCAGTGCACTTCATAGTGACTGGTTGACTGGTTGACTGTCTGCCTCCTGGTAGTCAGTGCACATCATAGCTAGCGGTTGTATGACCTTTGCATATAATTAGCATATTATGCTTTGATTGGTTGAATGGATGACAGAACAACCCAACACTTAGCATATTAGGCTTTTATTATATAGGATAACCCTACGTACACCTAGAGTATGGACATCTAGATACGAAGTTGAGCTTAGGATACCCACCATAAGTTCCACTTTATTTTTCACAGGGTACCTTTAAAAATGACCAGTTCGAGCTAAGCCTGGGAAAAATTAGTGATCTCCACCCTAACCATTTTATAAGTTGTAGGTGCTTCTTACCCTGTCCTCTATCTCCTACTGGTTTGTGACCTAGGACTGGGGACTGTCCTTCCCCTAGCTTAAGTGTGCACCTTTACTTCTGGGATCTGTAAGTAATAAATCTTGTGACTATTTCCATTGTGTGTAAGTTTCTATTGAAACTGCACCTTCAATCAAAAACAACTCCTAGGATTTTACTTCCCACGCACACACTCACCCCGCTGTGCCTCCTCATTCAGCAGGTCATCATCTTCATATTTAATTATATACATCAACTCTGGCTTCACAACACAATTGGTAGCCAGGAGGGTGGGATTGTGGGCACAGATTGTACCCTTATATAATGCCTTTGACCTGCATGCGACTCACTAACTTTCTGGGAAGGAACCATTTCTTTCTGGAGATCTGTGGCATTGCATTACACTCTCCTTATTGCTGCTTCCAATGTTTCCCTGAATATCCACCCTAATACATGGGTGCTGTTCAAGGTCAGACTCCCCTGCACCCAAAATGCCACCAGGTTTGGATACGATCCAGGCAATTCAAATCCTCTATCTTAAATGGGAGCAATGTCATGATTGCTTAAAAGCCATCCATCCTGCCCAACAGTCACCAATATCCTGACCTCTGAGCCCTGAACATTACATTATCCTAATTTCAACTCTATTTGTCTCATAGACTTAGGCAGTTCAAACCCATCCCTGGTAATACAGGGCCAAGCATTAAAGTGTCAGAAGCACAGAATTACATTTGTTTTAAACCAAAGCTGCACATGTGTCTCCAACCAGTACTATTTATTGATGGAGACCTCCTATGCCTTGGGGGAAAGCATCACCCAATTATTTGCAAGGTGCACCCTTGAGGACCCCAAAATTTACTGAAGTTTTTGGGATACAAGTAAATGATGTCAAAATTCAAGCAAACCTAATAAGAGTGTCCCAAATCTATTAGATCCCATTAGACCGGTTGGACCCTCATTTGCCCTCCTGGGATGGCTCCCACCACCTACAGCAACACTGGAGATGGCAATGCCCTGGTCCATGACAACAGGGGACAACCTCATCCTAAATGCTGCCTCCAAAACCTTCTTTGACAGAGGTGTCACCAAGGAAGACTAAATTTCCGCTGATGACCCTGTGAGTGGCATTTTATGGAGTTAACTATGTGTTCACCCCAGAGCTCCCTTGCCTACTATAATGCGTGCTGCTCAAGTATGAGGTTATCTGCCACACTGCTTTCTACTTCACCTTTGAGCTCTGGAAAGCCAAGATGTGTGTCAAGTCCAACAACTTTAAGGGGCCCCAAAACACTTCACTTAGTTGCTTGCCTTCATCACACCCATTGAATTGGCCCACATTATGCATCCTCTTGGGAGTTAGTGAATTTAATTTTTGTTGGGAAAACCATTCCCTGACTGTGGATGCTACTACCACACACCACCTCACGGCACCCTTCCCCACAATCACTGCTCAGGGCTCCACAATCTTTGTTTCTGTTTAAGATTGCAATAGGTATTTTTTAAAAATTGATTTCAGAGAGGAAGGGAGATGGAGAGAGAGATAGAAATATCAATGATGGGAGAGAATCTTTGATCAGCTGGCTCCTACATACCCCACACTGGGGATTAAGCCCATAACCCGTGCCCTGATCAGGAATTGAACCTGTGACCTCCTGGTTCAATCATTGAGCCACGCTAACCGGGGGAGACTCCAATAGTCTTTTTTTTTAATTTAATAAATCTTTATTGTTCAGATTATTACAATTGTTCCTCTTTCCCCCTCAACCATAGCTCCCCTTCACCCAGTTCCCACCCCACCCTCTGCCCTTACCTTCCCCCCACTGTCCTCATCCATAGGTGTACGATTTTTGTCAAGTCTCTTCCTGCACCTCTAACATCCCTTTCCCCCTGAGAATTGTCAGTCCACTCCCTTTCTAAGCCCCCGATTCTATTATATTCACCAGTTTATTCTGTTCATCAGATTTTTAATTCATTTGATTTTTAGATTTACTTGTTGATAGATATGTATTTGTTGTTCATCATTTTTATCTTTACCTTTTTCTTCTTCTTCCTCTTCTAAAAGAATACCTTTAAGCATTTCATATAATACTGGTTTGGTGTTGATGAACTCCTTTAGCTTTTTCTTATCTGTGAAGCTCTTTATCTGATCTTCAATTCTGAATATCTTTGCTGGGTAGAGTAATCTTGGTTGTAGGTTCTTGCTATTCATCACTTTGAATATTTCTTGCCACTCCCTTCTGGCCTGCATAGTTTCTGTTGAGAAATCAGCTGACAATCATATGGGTGCTCTCTGGTAGGTAATTAACTGTTTTTCTCTTGCTGCTTTTAGTATTCTCTCTTTGTCTTTTGCCCTTGGCATTTTAATTATGATGTGTCTTGGTGTGGTACTCTTTGGATTCTTCTTGTTTGGGACTCTCTGTGCTTCCTGGACTTGTAAGTCTATTTCTTTCACCAGGTGGGGAAAGTTTTCAGTCATTTTTTCTTCAAATAGGTTTTCAGTATCTTGCTCTCTCTCTTCTTCTGGGACCCCATAATTCTGATGTTGGTATGCTTGAAGTTGTCCCAGAGGCTCCTTACACTATCTTCAAATTTTTGTATTATTTTTTCTTTTTCGTTTTCAGGTTGAGTGTTTTTTGCTTATTTGTATTTCAAATCTTTGACTTGATTCTTGAGTTCCTCTAGTCTGCTGTTGTGTCTCTGTATAATATTTTTTATTTCAGTCAGTGTATGTTTAATTTCTAGTTGGTCCTTTTTCATATCCTTGAGGGTCTCATTAAGTTTATTGGCCTTTTCTAGGAAATTCTTGAAAAAACTTATAACCGTGGTTTTGAACTCTATATCCAGTCATTTGTTTTCCTCCATTTCTTTCGTTTGTGATCTGTTTCTTTGTCTCCGCATTTTCGCTGCTTCCCTGAGTTGGTAGGGTAGCTTTGTGTGTTAGGCGTCCTATGTGGCCCAGTGGGTTGGCCTCCCCAGTTACCTGAGGTGGACACTCTTGGTGTACCCCTTTGTGGACTGTGTGTACAGCCTTGTTGTAGTTAAGTCTTGATTGTTATTGGTATCACTGGGAGGAATTGACCTCCAGGCCAACTGGTTGTGAGGATCAGGTGTGTCTACGCCAGGAGAACTTGTGCTGGAGACAGCCTTATGAGACAAAACTTGCAAAATTGCAAAAGCCTCTGTGCTCAGCTTGGATGGGGCGGAGTCTCAGGGCTGAGCAGACAGTCTTGGATTCCCGTCAGCCCTGCCCTATGATGCCCCTGGGTCTCAGTGTCCCTCGGTAATCACTGCAAGCACCTCTAAGAGTAAGCTGCCCTCGAGTGTCGCCCGCTGCCAGACAGTCCAGTTTCTCCCCCAATGAATCTGGATTCCCAGATTCCCTCCCAGAACTGGAGTTCAGCGTAGTAGGGGAGCTTCTGTTTCCCACCCGCTAGAGAAAGCCAGCAGCATTCATCAGCCAGTCCTCTCTTCGTGCACTCACACGCGCCCCTCCAGACCTCTGCTTTTCACGGCTCCCCTGAGTTTCCTCCTGACAGTTCAGGTTCCCCCCGCATAAGCCTGGGTCCCCAGGGTCTCACCCAGAACTGGGGTTCAGTGTAGTCAGAACTGGGGTTCAGCATAGTGGGGGAGCTTCCATTTCCCACCCGCTAGAGAAAGCCAGCAGCATTCATCAGCCAGCCATTTCTTCGCGCACTTGTGTGCGCCTCCAGACCTCTGCCTTTTGAAGATCCCCCTGAGTTTCCACCTGACAATCCAGATTCCCCCCATATGAGACTGGGTCCCCAGGGTCTCACCCAGAACTGGGGTTCCGTGTAGTCGGAACTGGGGTTCAGCACAGTTGGGAGCTTTTGTCTCTTTCCTGTTAGAGAAAGCCAGCCAGGCACTCAGCCACCCGTACCTCAGCCTTTTGCAGCTCCTCTGATTCTCTGTGTGCTTTCCTCTTTTCTTCTAGTTGTAGAATTTCCACTCAGCCAGCTTTCCTGTGGTTCTGGATGATGTTCGTTTTGTCTTTTAGTTGTAGTTTTGAAATTGTTGTACGAGGCAGCAGTTTAGGTGTTTACCTATGCCGCCATCTTGGTTTCTCTCCTCCAATAGTCTTAATATGTTTATATAATGGGCAGAAACCAGAGCTTATTTTGGGGTGCCTATTCAATTGCTGGGATCAATAAAAGCTGTTTCCCAAGCTAGTGGCCTACCCTGCTGATTTATTTTATTTATTTATTTTTTAATGTTATTTTTTTAAATACATTTTTATTGATTTCAGAGAGGAAGGAAGAGGGAGAGAGAGATAGAAACATCAACGATGAGAGAGAATCATTGATTGCCTGGCTCCTGCATACCTCCTACTGGGGATTGAGCCTGAAACCCAGGCATGTGCCCTTGACTGAAATCAAACCTGGGACCCTTCAGTCCACAGGCCGACGCTCTATCCACTGAGCCAAACTGGCTAGGGCCCAGCTGATTTATTGACCCTGTCCCCATTTGCCCAATAGAAAGCACCCATATTACCCTGTAATTTGCCTTATGCTCTCTATGGTGTTCAATAGTTTCCATGCAGGACACTTGTCTTACAATAAGTGGCACTTTGCAGGAGCCTCCAGATACCCTTCAGAATTCTCCATATCTGCCCAGGCACCAACAGCACATGAAGATGACCTACACCTTGCCCATAAAAGCACAATTCCTATGGACTTAGGCCTTGTGGCCCAGCCATCTGGAAAGAGCCCTAATTTATTCTGGCTCCCCTGAGCACACAGTTGATGTCCATCCTGAGCCCAGTGCCTTGGGGCCACACACATACCTGGCTCTCCAATTGTGCACTTCTAACCTCAACCAATGCCTTTTACTCTGTGCTGGCCCCTTGGGAAGTACTGTCTGTCCAAACTATGTACTTTAGTCTCCCTGGGACTACCCTTACAAATCACTGAGCAGGACACCCAATTGTTTCCCTTTCTGCCCTCTGAAGTCAAAATTATGCTAGAGTAGGTGCTAATACACTTGGAATGCAGCCACAAATCATTAAAGCAAGCATCATTCTGTCAGCCATCCTGGCTGAACACATTGGGCTGTTACATAAGAGCGTTAATGCAGCGATAACATGATTCTTTAGTACAAATAGTTCGGGATAACTGTTTAGATTTAGATTACTTATTAGATAAAACAAAAAGTGTATGTGCTTACAAAAGGGTACCACCTATTATATGGATATTAATAATTCTAACAAATGTATACACATATACAAAAGTTGGCCCCATAAGTACAAGTGCTACATAATCTCACCCATATTTTAAATTAAATATCTACCTTACCATAACCCAAGGGCTTTGATTTAATTTATTGCCTGGACCCCAACAAAAGGGATGTGGCTGATGGCTAAGAACAGGTTTTCAAACTCTCACTTGCCTATGGATATTGGTGATTGTTATTTTTGCTTTTTTCAAATATTGCAATACCCTGCCCCTGGCTTTAATATCCCCACTGTCCAGACTGTGAGTTTCCCTGAAGATTAGTGGCTAGGCATCATGTAGTCAATTGTCATCTTTAGAGAAAGAACAACTTTTTTTTTTTTCTGCCTAGGCATTTTACAGTCTGAACCCAACTCACCTCTAGAATCTGGACATTTAGATAAGTGCTCGCCATAAATTCCATTTTACTTTTCCCGGGGCACCTTCTAAAATAAACACTTAGAGTTAAGCCTGGGAAAAGTTAGGGATCTCCACTCCAGCCACCTTATAACTCATAAGTGCTTGCTATCCTGCTTCTATCTCTTGCTGGCATGTGATCTGGAATGGAGGACTACCTTTTCTTGGCTCAATTGTGATCTCCACTTCTGGGATCTGTAAGTAATAAGTCATATGACTCTATTTCCATTGTATAAGTGTATTAAACATGCACCTTCAATCCAAATTACCCAATGGATTTCATCTCCCCAAAGTGGGAGTTAGAATGCTGAAGGTGCTACCTGCTAGCCCTGTGGGTGGCTTGTATCTCCTCATTCAGCAGGGAGGGCATGATTGCACATTCTTGATTCAGTACACCAGTTCCAGCTTCCCAGCACAGTAATGTGACCAGTCTTAAGCGATTTCTCAAACTGCTCAGGTAAATTTTAGATTTGTGTTCCCAAATTTAAAATTAAATTAAAATAAAGAAATTATAAAATTAAATGAAGAGATGGTTGACCACAAAGGTTTAAAAAGGTTGTAAACAAAAGACTTTTCCAAAATGAAGGCCCAAACTTGTGATTTTAATTATTCTGAGCTTAACATCAGTGAAAGACTAATTTCTTTCTGGAAAATTTTGAGAAACTACACCTAAAACTACACCTAAAGGTGTGTTCAAAGAAGAATGAATATATTTGAAAAGAAGCTAGTATATACAAATGTTTTTATCACAGATGATAATAAAATATGTGCTGTAATTAATTGTATAAGAAGGCAGCAAGCTTAGTTCTTATTAATACCACAATAGGTTATTGATGCTACAACAGTATTTTCTTGAGAAACTTTAAATTTCCTATTTTTAATAAATAAATTTGATTTTGCATAAAACTCATTTATATATAAAACATATACATTTAAAATATATAAAGTTAAAATATATAAATATAAACTAATTCATTACATAATATTAAAGAAAGAAAATACCCAGAAAGGACGACATCTTGCTTCCTGTACTTGTGCTCTTTTGAAGACCATTGTTACTTGTAAGAATCATTTTCACCTTTACCATACAATAGTATAAGTCTTATTTCCTATTTCATGTGTGTCTAATGAAGGAACACATGATCTTTCCACTGGTAGGAGATAGAGGCAATAGATAAACTTTTAAAGAGTCCAATGAACTCACAATTAGAAAAACTCACAATTTATTCCTCTATTATACCCTTCCCTCAATATCTATACAGGCATTATGAAGTGTAACTCCTGGGAGGAAAAATCCCCCAAATTATTTCAAAATAGAACTAAAAACTTTTTGAAGGGAAGTAATAAAACAACCCCAAAGTTAACCCACAACCTTGTAATGGTTGATATTGCTATTAGAGGAAAATATAAAATACATCCAAATGTTTATTACACAGTGCTTTTATATAGCTTATACACTGATTTAAATTTCTTACCTGAAGTTTATAGCTGGACCTTTAAAAGCAAACGTTTGCCATTAGGTACCTGAGCATAAATAACCCCTGGCTGGGCAAGTGTGGTATGATAAGAAATATGATCTTAAGTAAACAGACTTTTTTACTCTTAGCATTCCTCATGAATTACAGTAATAAGCAGATTAAGCTTTGTTAAAGGTATATTCTTCAATGGCTTTCCTGGCAAGTATTTACATTAAATATTGCCTTTGCTATCATGGTCTCCACTGCTCCTATCAACCAAGAATGTCAGATGTATCTGAAATAAAGACTGGTAATGATTAATAATATTGGCTTATTATTAAGAAATATGTAAAATTAATATATCTCAAACTAATACAACATAAATTATTATTATTATTGATTATAAAAAGAAGTTTTAAAAAATTAAAGTGTCTTTTTTTCTGAGTCCTATAATGATGAGAGTTGGTTATGTTAATTCAAATGTAGACACCACAGCAGCATTGAATTGCACTGAATAATGAAGAAATATCTCTGAAAAATCTTGTTTTTAAAAAAATTTTTTAATGTATTTTAAAAGGTACTAATTTAGATAATAAATGTGTTTTAAATTTTCATTATGCAACATCTCCATGAATGATAATTATATTTATGTTTCTTTGTCCAACCATTTTAAAGAAGGAAAAAAGAAATAAAGTTGGTATGTCTTTTGTCAGAGAGTCCCCAAACTGTCATATTTAGTAATAACTAAGTACTGGAATAGAACATGACCATTTATTGTATTAACTGGCAAACAAATGTGACAATAATTTCATACAGATTTTAAGTGGTGGCTGAGAATCTTGAGGGACATCTCAGCAGCAAAGGTCCCCCTTAAGTAGTGTGGGGCCTCAACCCCGTGCTGGGCTCCCAAGCCTGGAGCACTGGAGCCAGGAAGAGGGGCATACATAACATCTGGCTGTGAAAATCAGTGGAGATTCTGCTGTCACAGAGAGACAGGAGTCTGCTAGAAACCCAGGCACCCTCTATAAGGGCCAACACACAAAATCTGTTTTGTAGCCACTTACCCTGGACTCCATCAGAGGGAGCATGGCTCAGAGTGGACAAAGATTGTACAAAGAGACACTGGGTTGTGTGGCTCCGGTGAGAGAACTGAAGGGACAGTTGCCAGGGTTCCTGTGCTCAGTCCCTCTCACACACTACCCACAGCCACCATATTTTCTGGGTCAAGCACTCCCCACTATATTACATCAGCCTGGAGGAACTCCTGACTCCCTGTTGCTCTGCCTAGCTAAGATCATGCACTGTGGGGGAGTCTGCTGCCTGAGCCCACAGTATAGACTTTTTTTGAAAGGCTCTTGAGGGTGAATGAAGAGAGTATCAAAGACTAAGTTGTATGGTTCTGGGGTGGAACCATTTTCCCCCCACTTACATGCCAGAGCAGCAGCGACCTAGTCTGTATACCACAGCAGCACTGTCTCACCACAAGATAAACACTAGCTTCACTCTCTTGACTCCCGGTGGCCCCTCCCTGCTAGGCTTGCACTCAGAAATATTATTAGCTGGCTGTGGCCAGCCTAAGCCCACAGTGCAAAATCGTTTGGAAGACTCTTGAGCAGATCTGTGCAGACTCTGGGAAAGACAAAGTTGTGTGGCTCTTGGATAGGGTCATATTTCCCTCGCATGTCCAATCAACACCCCATTTCTGTGCAAAGCCCTCCCTTCACATGATTAAATCTTGGTCTGTTTGTGATTGATAAACACTGCTGGCCTCATCCTGATGAGTTTCTGAGACCCAGTCCAACCACAAAGGTCTGTGGGCACCCAACTGGTGGCAGCTGGCCTTGGTGTGCCCTTAGACCAGTGGTTGGCAAACCGCGGCTCATGAGCCACATGCGGCTCTTTGGCCCCTTGAATGTTCTAACGTCACTTCTTCAAAATAGACTCGCCCAGGCCAAAAACCGACTTCTGCACATGGGCCATGAAGTTTCAATCGCACTGTACGTGCGCGCCCATACGTGGTATTTTGTGGAAGAGCCACACTCAAGGGGCCAAAGAGCTGCATGTAGCTCGCAAGCTGCAGTTTGCTGACCACAGGTCTAGGGACATTTGGGACAACATGAAGCATAACAGACACATCATAGGAGTAACAGAATGAGAAATGAGAGAGCAAGAGATGGAGAACCTATTTGAAAAAATAATGATTGAAAACTTTACAAGCCTGGTGAAGGAAAAGAACACAAAAATCCAAAAGAGCAAAGAGTTCCAAACAAGAATCCAAAGAGCCCACATCAAGATACATCATGATTTGCAGGAAGTCACCACTTTCCCAATACTGTCATAAGAGTGCACGAAGGAACACAGAAAGCTGATGGACCTTGGGCATTAGCAGGCTGATGCTAAGCACTGATTGTTCCGTGTTGAGATAGTGGTGGCTTGAAGCAGTTTCCTGACCTGATAGCCTCAAAGTAAATGTTTACTGTTCTTTAATGATATTTATTGATCTTTATTGACCTTAGAGACAGTGTGTCTGCTATCTGTTTGTCGTGCTTTATTGAGGGCAAGATGTGTCTCTAAAATTGAATAAAAAGCAGATAAGGCCAGGTTTCAGTGTACCTCTCCAAGAAAGAGGTCTCCACCTGGCCCCCTATGCCTTCTAAATTCATATTTATTGTATAGTATTTTCATTTGTGCATAGTCCCCTTCTTCAGATCCTGAACTCCTGCTGCAAAAGGTTGTGGCATTCTGGCACCATGAACAGGAATTTGGAGGAGAAGATTTACCTGAGAGAAAAACAAAGTAAAAAAGGAAAAGTGGAAATTCACTGGAAAGGTGAGAAGTTGACCACGCACAAAGCCTGTGCCAGCTTCAGAGTCATGACAGTAAGTGGACAAGGAGTGTTTTGATTCAGCCAGGTTATTATGGGGAAGAATTTGACTAAAAGGCAAAAATATCATTGTAAATTTTTAGCTTGCATGCTCAAGGATAAAGGAATTAAGGTGTCAAAAGGTACTCTCTTAAATCAGGCTCAAGGAAAACGAGTTCCCTTGTCATTTTTAACTATGTGGGCTCTTGTTCGAACTGCATTATGCCCACTTCGTATAGAGGATTAAAAGTATGTAACACCTAAGGTCCCAGATCCTCCGTCTCTAGTGTGGGAAGGCTCAACAGCTAGAGCAAATGGGGCTAACAGTCCTTTTACAAAAGGACTCTTTAATGCTTTGTCTGAAAATTACCATACGATGCCTTGGGACTGGCAGATTTTAGCTAAAACGACTTTAGATACCAGTCAATGCTATGGAGAGCAAAATAGGATAAGATCTGTGAACAACAGGCGGAGATCTAGGCCACATTCTGGCTGTAAGTCCAAGGCAATGTAATCCATGAAAAGAACTCTGATTTATTAAGTCTTGTCTATGTGTTATGCATGCTTGTCTGTTGATTGTTGTTTTATCTGTTTTTTGGGGTTGTTTTTTTTTTTTTGGTTTAATTTGTTTATTAAACATGCCTTTAATTTAATTTAATAGAAAAGAAACAGTAGATGGCCAGGCCAATACTAAATTTCCCCAGAACAAACAGAATGTGGGGGTGTGGAGAAAGAATATGAGCGGTACATGTGGCCAATAACACAGGTTCTAGGAAAATCCCCTAGACAAAGGGAAGTAACTAAAAAAGGCCACAGCCCATTAATTACTAGGTCTTTTGGTGATCCTGTAAAATGGACACCCACTCTCGGGAATGTTACTAAGTCTTATTTTCGCCATATTTTTATTTCCTAGTCCGTCATTTGAAATTTGCATAAATAAGTCATTTTTCACAATTTAGGGATGCATCTGGGATTTCTATACCCATGAAGAGAAAAAGGCTAGCTTAAGAGAAAATGTACCCCACCTGATTTTGGGTGGCCTCTTGACCTAAGCCCCATCTCTTCACAGATGCTATGGAATAAACCCAAGATTGTTTTTATTTAAAAGATGGCAAAAATGACACAAGGAAAATATACAGGCTGGGTTTGGGCAGAAAAATTAATGTTTCCATGATAAAGGGCAGTTCTTGAATAATAATAGACTGCATTCCAAGGTTGCCTCACAGGTCTCAGGGGCACTCCTGTTTTTATAAAGAAAAATAAAATAATACTTTAACATTAAAGCCACTGAAAGTCAGTAAGTTTTCTCTGTTACAGAATTTGTCAAAGAAAATGCCTTGGATAATAATAATTGGCTTTAAAATCTCAAAGTTGTTAAGGCAAAATATACATAACTAAAATGAAAGGTATATGGTAAATCTTTTTCAGTGGTAATTACATATGACTAAACATAGTTTTCCAAAGTCATTGGTAACTTAAAACTTTGGAGTTTGTTGAATTAAATAATAAAAATTATTAAATATCTAGGTATTTTAAAATGACAAAATACTAAAATATTAATCTGAGTTTGCCTCATATGAAAAAATCTAGAGGATAGATTTGAATCTATTAATTGAATATGTCTTGTATTTTATTTGAAATACTAGAGGCCCGGTGCATGACAATTCATGCACTGGAGGGGGGGTGTCCCTCAGCCCAGACTGCACCCTCTCCCAGTCTGGGAGCCCTCAGGGGCAGGAGACGACCCAGTGACTAGGGGAAGGCAATGCCCCATCACACCTCTGCTGCTGCCACTGCTGGCAGCACAAGCCTTGGCTGGCCCTGGTTACCTGAGCCTTGGGAAGTCCTCGGCAGCTGGGCAGCTGCTATCTGAGGCTTGCCTGCACCTTGGGTGTCAGCTGGGCAGCTGCCATCCGAGGTTTGCTTGTGCCTTGGGCCAGCCCTGGGCAGCTGGGCAGCTGCCATCCAAAGCTTGCCTGTGCCTTAGGCGTTGGCTGGGCAGCCACCATCCGAGGCTTGCCTATGCCTCGGGCTAGCCCTGGGCAGCTGGGCAGCTGAAGGGACTGGGGCATTCTGGAGGCAGGCGCGGAGCAGCTGGGCCCACCTGGGGGTAGGTCCGGCTTGCCACACACCTGCCGCTCCAGTGGGCTGATTAGACTGGGCACTGCCATCTTGTGGCTGTGGGCACTGCCATCTTTGAGGGTGTGGCAATCAATTAGCATATTCCCTCCTTATTGGCTGTGGGCACTGCCATCTTGTGGCTGTGGGCACTGCCATCTTTGAGGGTGTGGCAATCAATTAGCATACTCCCTCTTTATTGGCTGTGGGCACTGCCATCTTTGAGGGTGGGGCAGCAATTAGCATATTCCCTCCTTATTGGCTGCGGGCGCCCCCATCTTTGCGATGGTGTGAGAGTCAATTAGCATATTCCCTCTTTATTAGATAGGATATTCTTAAAAATGTAAATATATTACTAATCTAAGAAGTGCTAAGTATTTAACTTGCCACCTATTTAACCTTCAACCTAAAAGTTGAAGCTTCCAAAAGTTAAAAATTCAAATCAAATTGGGAAAAATTATATTATTATAATAATAAAATGCATAAAGTATGGAAATTAATTTTTAAGAAAAATAATTCTTGCATTTTCTCTGGAGAAATTAGTAGTTCAAAATATATTATAGTCCTTGTGTATACTACATGTGGTAAAATTTTAACCTAGGATATAATATTTTATTGGCCTGATTAAAAAAGAGGATTAATTCTATGGTCTGAACCAAATTTTTAATATTAAAACCAGTTTAAATTTAATTGATATATTTTAGAACAATTACAAAAAGTGTATAATATAATCTTTTGGTTATGTATATTTGATAGTCTTTCCAAGTTTAATTTCAAGACTTTAACCAAGAGATAGCTTTGAGACATTTCAAGGGCCCTGTAATGATTCAAAGATTTATTCTCTCTTCTTAAAAAAATGTTTTCGAACTAAATTAGGCCAATCTAATATACTTGAAATCATGTGGGAAGCTTTATCAGATAAAAATTAATAACTGTATTCTATTTATATACATATATTTTAAATGTTATAAAGGTTTCAACCTCTAAGCTTGGCAGGACAAGGTTGCTGAATACTTAGTTAGCTTTTCACAATATAATCAAGGTCTCATACAAACCCATTTATATGAGAAGCCAATATTTTATGAGCAATTGGTTCTAGTAAAGTTCAAAGTAAAATTTGCATACACATACAAATGAGCACTAACCAAAAAGAATGCTGTTTAAAAGTAAATTTAAGCTTAATAAAAATGAGAAATTTTAAAATCTCGTATGCTACTATTTACAAAGTAAACTGAAAGTTATTATTCAAGCATTAAATCTCACCATTAATGAGACACCATAAGTAAAAAGAAAGTTACTTTTACTTGAAATATATGCATTGCAGTATTGGCTGGCATGTCTTGCTCCTACCTGTTTTTCTGAAAGGCAACCAAGTTGGTTGCTGTTTAAAAGAAAGTAAAAGTTTTTAAAAGAAACTCCCTAAATGTGGTTTAGAGATTGCTCTGGGAGAAAATACAGAGGGAAATGCCCTTCAAATATCTAGGAACTGTAATTAAAAATCAATGTATTAGGCCTTAAAATGTAGAAATACGAAAGGATTGCCTTAAAACCATTAAATGACTTTCAAAAATTATTAGGGGACATTAATTGCTTAAGGTCTTATCTTAAAATCTCTACCAGAGAAATGACAAATTTATTCAATATACTTAGGGGTGACTCTAATCTTTCCTTGTCCTGAACATTAACAGATGAAGCTAGGAAGGAGTTCCTAAGAATTGAGCAGGCAATCTCCTCAGCCCAAGTAGCACGGGTACAGCCTGAATTACCTTTATTAGGACAGATTAATCCTACTGCAAATAGTCCCACTGAAGACATCTTCCAAAATAAAAACTCTCCTACTATTATTGAGTGGGTCTCCCTAGGGCATCAATCCTCTAAAACTATGGTTACATATGTAGAGCTCATGGCTCAATTAATATCTCAATTCAGAAAGCACTGCAGGCAGCTTAGAGGAGAAGAACCCCAATGCATCTATTTTCCCCTCACTGGGAAGCAATTAGAAATGTTATTTCAGACTGATTTGAATTGGCAAATTGAAATAAGTGAATATTCAGGGGAACTTAGTTGTCACCTACTAAAAAACAAATTACTACAATTTTTATATTACACCCCTATTATTACACCAAAAAATACTAGACAGGAACCTATTCCTGGGGCATTAACTGTTTTTACTGATAGTCCATCTAATATTAAAGCTGCTTATCATCCAGACTAGTCACACTTCTATACAAAAGATTGAATTAGCTATCAAGGTTGCATTGCAGGATTTCCAAAAGCCTCTTAATATTATTTATGATTCTGCCTATGCTGCTGGCATGGTAAACAGAATTGAGACTGCTCAATTAAAATGACTTAGTGATTAAAGTCTATTTATACTATTTAAACAGATACAGCAAATTGTACAGCAAAGACAATATCCCTTTTATATTACTCATGTCAGGGTTCATACCATGCTGCCTGGTCCTTTAAAAAAAGGAAATGCATACTTTATTACAACAGGCACATTACGGGAATATGATTCCCAAGGACAGGAAATTATAGAACACCAACATCAGCAGCTATAATCCCAACTTTAAAAACAAAAAGTGGTAATAGTGATGCTGGAGAAATCTCCTATAGGTAAACTACATCAAGCCTTAATTACTTTAAATTTTTTCATTTGTAACGCTGATGGCAAGACACTTAAGGAATTACACTGCTGTCAGAATAAACCAAAAGAAAATGGTTTGGTTAAATGGAAAGATCCTGAGTCTGGTTTATGGAAGCGTCCCTTTGTTAAGCTTTGGTTGAGGATATGCTTATGTATTTCCAGAAAACTCCTCCAAGCCAGTGTGTATTCCTGCAAGGAGTATTAAACTTCAACGTGGATCCGAGAGAGGAGATGACCAGATTAATGAGGACTTTGCACCTGGAGCCTCATCCTGTACCTGCAGCTGCAGACAAATGACTACAGATAGCAGTAGCCCCAAGCCACAGATAGCAGTAGCCCCAAGCCACAGATAGCAGTAGCCCCAAGCAACACGCTGAAGATAAGGAGAGACAGGCAACAAATAGTCTGGAGATGACCTGGAGGATGGTGAAGAAGATGGTCCAGAAAGCTGAGCAAATTTGTGAGGAGACCAAAACCCCAAGAACACCTGAGAATGTTTTCCTTGCCAAGCTAGCAGCCATCAGTTGTGTGGTAATACTACCAGGGGCAAATGGGGAAGTGTATTGGACTTATGTTCCTGACCCTCCATGGGTAAGACCCCTTACTTGGGCTTATCCCCTGCCTAGTGTAGTCACCAATAATACCAAGCACCTTGGTCATCCAGGGGGACCACAGGTGGGACAAGGAAGTATCTGGGCAAAATATACATGGGTGTTGCCATCCAGCTTCCCTTTTGTATGACACAGAATCCAACTACTGCTCCTTTGTGTGTAGAATTAAAGAGACGTTTCTGGCTAGCATGAACACCAAAGGAGAGGGAATCAAAAGCCCAAATACATATACTATCACTACTTGCTCCTGGGAGAGGTACAGAAGATGTAACATTACTAAGACATCCCCCCACTAAGCCATTATGTAAAAAGTCTAATGAATGGCATCCCACCGAGGAAGAAACTAATTGGCCAGACTGTTATAGTGACCACTCTACCAGAAGCAAACTTAATAACAGATTTTCCTTTGTGGATTGGAGCCCCTATGGGTCTGTGTATAGTAGCAATCACACCCTAAAATGGAAGAGGACCGCATCCCATCTATATGTTGAAGCTAATCACTCCATCTGATGGTATGAAGGAGGATTTGTTGGACCTCAATTACAACATGATAATTGGCCCTTACAAAACACACAATGGAAATTAGCTGCTGGACTTGCACCTATAAAATGGTATCATTTTAACTATAGCTTAAATAATCCTATTCGTACCTTATGGGGAACTCCCAATAAGACAGTATTTGCCACTGCTTGTATATTTGATCCTTTTGCACTCCTCTCAGGCCCCATCCAGATGTGCCTTAATGCAACAAGCCATTTGTATGAGATGTCATGCACAAGCTGCACACTACCCAATTTTATTAATTCTACATTTCAAAAAGATTCCCTCATGATTTTAAAACAACCTGCTTTCACTTGGGTTCCCACTAACATAACCAAGCCTTGGGAATCTCATCAAATCTACCAACTGTTACATGACCTGGTAAAAATCTTAAAATGACAAAAAAGATTTCTTGGAATGTTAATTGCAGGACTCTGCTCTAGTATTGTTACTTACTTCTGTGGGAATTGCTGCTTCATCCATGGTACAGACTGTTCAAACTTCTCAGTTTGTACAACAAGTTAAGGAAAATGTAACTAAGACCTTGTCTATACAAAAAGGAATTGACAGCCAGTTTGAGATAGAATTATCAGCACTAAAATCTACAGTTGGATGGGTGATAAAATCCACAGCTTAGAGCAAAGAATGTCTTTACAGTGTCATTATAACATAATTTTTCCCAGATTTATGTTACCCCTGTTCCCTATAACAGTACCTTACACCATTGGGAATCAATAAAAAGTGCTTGGGGTAAAGGTAACACAACCCTTGATATTTTAGAATTACAACAGCATATTGTACAATTATCCCAGGCAAACTTACAAACTAGTTCCTTATATGCCTGACAACAATTTAAAAAGGACATAAAAGAGTTTAACCCTTTGCACTCGCTTGCTTTTTTCTCGATTCCTGCTACCGATGCTAACCATGTGGAGTCACACTCGACATCCGAGTGCAAAAAGTTAATCCCTTTCCCTGGATCTCCTTACATTTGCCTCTTAGCATAACCACTATTGTCTGTCTCATTCTTGTTCTTATATGTTTATTTCTAGTCTGAAGATGCGGAATAAAGAGTCTTATAAGGACTCAAGCCCTTATAAGGACAGCATACACTTTTCAAGATTTATTAAGAAAATAAAAAGGGGGAGATGCAGAAAGCCACTGCTTCCCCAATACTGTCATAAGAGTGCACCAAGGAACGTGAAAGGCCAATAGACCTTGGGCGTTAGCAGGCTGACGCTAAGCACTGATGTTCTGTGTTGAGACAGTGGTGGCTCGAAGAAATTTCCTGACCTAATAGCCTCAAAGTAAATGTTTACTGGACCTTACTGATCTTTACTGATCTTTATTGACTTTACAGACAGCCTGTCTGCTACCTGTTTGCCATGCTTTACTGAGGGCAAGATGTGTTTCTAAAACTGAATAAAAAGCATATAAGGCCAGGTTTCAGTGTGCCTCTCCGAGAGATAGGTCTCCACCTGGCCCCACATGCCTTCTAAATTCGTATTTATTGTATAGTATTTTCATTTGTGCATCGGCCCCTCCTTCAGATCCTGAACCCCCACAGCAAATAATTAAAATTCCAAAGGTAAAAGACAAAGAAAGAATCTTAAAAGCAGCAAGAGAAAGATAGTTATCTACTACCTACAAAGGACTTCCCATAATGCTGTCTGCTGATTTCTCAACAGATACACTTCAGGTCAGAAGGGATTGGCATGAAATATTCCAAGTGATGAAAAACAAGGAACTACAACCACTAGAGGAAGTTAATATTATAATACATTTTTTATAGCTTGTCTGCTCATTTGTTTCTCTTAAGTGTGTATTCAATTTTTTGCATTCTCCTGAATTTCTATGTACTATTATTATTTATGTATTTATCATTAAATAACATTGGTATCATTTTGTATTTTTCAATATTTAGATAATTATTGTTAATTTTATTATATGTGTGCAAATATATATACATATATTTAATATTTAGAGCAAAGAAAATGGTTAATATGTGGTTAAATCTTACCATTAATTTAATACAACATTAAAAAAACTCATAAAATTGAAAAACATAACAGAAAAAAAGAAATAAAATATGTGATAGCATGTAAGTCATGAGGGGTAAATGGAGTTAAAGTGCCATAGGATATTATATTGAGTAGGAGAAAAGTGAAAATAACCAATTGATAAATAAATTCCCACAAAAACAAATGGGTTCCTGATAAATAAATTTCCAGGTCCAGAACAGATGGGTTCCTGAACACATTTTACCAAATATTCAAGAATACGTCACTTTAGATGTTCTCTTATGGAGCGAGGTAACCATGACCCCAAAATATGATTTGGAAAGTACAATAAAGAAATCACAGGAAAATCACATTGATATCTATAAGGCAAATAATAAATATTAGCACAGCCTTTTCAGTTATGTATAATAAGCTTCATGTATAAATCAGGATTATTCCAGGAATTCAAGTTTAACATTTAAAAATCCATTAATATAATCTACAATATTAGCAAGTTAAAGGAACTTAAAGGAAGAAAAATATGATAATTTTAATAAATGTAGAAAAAGCCATTAGTAAAATTCAACATCATTTTATGATATTTAGAAACTACAGAATCCTAGGATTAAAAGGACTTTCCTTAACCTAATGAAAGTTAGCTACAAAAAACAAACTCTTCAAAGAATAGCTTCTTAAAGATGTAAAAACAAGCAAAATTAAGTTTGTCAAGTAATGAATACATATCTGGTAAAACTATGACAATAAAATAAAAGGATTTATTGTAAAAAAGTGAGGATAGTGGTTAAATCTGAAATAAAATGGGGAGAAAGTGGTTGGTGATGATGTTATCTTCTAAGTTATCAATAGTATTCTAGTTCTAAAATGAAGGATGGTTGCAGGATATACACTTTAAAAATTATTATTTAAAGTATTAGAGAAGTTTTTACCCTGTTCTCATGTACAAATGTCCTTTGCCTACCTTTACAGTGGAACCTCCCACTAGATCGATTAATTTGATTTTGTAGAGTCTCTGGCTCTATTTACTTTCATGGCCCCAATATATTTTCAAAAGAACTACAACTACTCCCATCAAATTCATGCCCCTCCCCGCTCCACACACACACAATTCCTTGCAGGCCCATTTCTATATTTATGTAGCTGTCTAATAGTAAAAGAGAATTTTGCTTTTAATTTGACTGTACCACAGTGTAATGGAAAGAATAATATGTTGTAGTCAGTTGATAAATTTCAAGTTTTAGCTTTACTACATACACACATGCTGGAAGCCAATTCCAACATGTCATAATTGCAAGAGTTTCATCGAAAGGTTGATGGAACTTGGGGACTCAAAAAGGGCTAAGTCACATATGTTGTTGCCTGTTGGGAATGGCTAAAAGCATTTCCCCATACCTGAAAAGGATGATTGCTTGCTGCCAGACAGCTCAGGGCATCTTAATCTACATATTATTGCCTCCTCCTGGCCAAACACCTGAACAGCCAAAGGCATTTCCCATTCTGACAATGGGCTCTGTAGACGAAACCCTACCCTTTGATGTGTATATCTACACCTTGCCTTAGGACAATTTGTGTTAATAAAAAGCAAGGGGTCCTGAGACGAGAAGAGCTTGGTTTTCTTCAGCCAAGCTACTCTGCCCCCCCAAAATGCCTTTCAAAATTATGTTTCATCTCTGGACTCTTAATTTATGCACAGCTCTTCTCCAGATTTCTAAACCCTTCTAGATGCTGGATCAAGACCCTGGTGTTACACACACACACACACACACACACACACACACACACACACACATCCTTTGACAAGGTCTTAACATAAGAGTTTTAGTTTCCTTACATGAGAAATATTTTTTCATAGAATTATAAAGTTTATGTAAGATGTATATTAAATTAAGATACAAAAACATCCAATCCAGTTTTTCTGCAATTTGAATCTATTTGAACTCGTAATTGAAAATAATAAATTTCTAAGGCCTGGAAAATTTCTCTCTTCTTAAACTGCAAATGTGAATGAATTCCAAAAAAAAAAAAAGACATTAAAACACAATAAACTTACAGTAATGACACCTTGCTTATCAGGTTGTTTTGTTATTATTATTGTTTTTGGTTCTGTTAATTTCTTATGTAATCAGGGAATGAAATTTTGTTGGTGAGGTAAAACTATTTTCCAATTCTGTTATAAAACCCAACTATATTTTATTTCAATAGTCTTGAAAATTATGTCAGATAAAATTAGCTATTAATATGATAGTATTTTTTAGAAATGTTAATAGCTAATAATATATAATAAGTGGTATGTTTTTACTGTTTTAAATTATTTTAAACAGCATGTCAATGGCTCCTATAAGCTACTAATATAATCTGTAGTTTTTGTTAGATTTGAAGGAAACTAGCGAATGGAGCATAGCCATGAAATTTCCTAAAATGTGCTGTGTGTGTTCATATTGGTTTTGTATATCTGTGTATTCATATGTACACATAACATGCTTTATATCATATATTTGCTTTATATTAGCTATACCCATACATTTATGTTATATATATATATATGTGTGTGTATATATATATGTGTGTATATATATATATATATATATATATATATATATATATATATATATATATACTATATGTACAACAAAGTATGTAGAGGCACTTTATTTTTACCTCATTAACAAAATTATGAAAATCCTAATAATTTTGACTCATCATACCTCATAGCATTATCTGCTACCATCCACTTGGGGGCAGCACATCTTAAAGCCAGATAAACTACTTGAAGGAAATGAAGTCCTGAGTGAGATCAGGGTTTCACATTTACAGCTGTCACAGGATACACAGATATTTGTAAATCATAGTTTTGAAAGTGTTTTTACGAACAATTTCTTGTTGAATTCCCATAAATTTATTATACCTTAACTTTATTTTATAAATGAAGAAATCAAGGTCAGAGAAGCTGAAAATTTTCTGACAATTTAAAGCTTTGTAATTATATCTCATTTCCATGAATTATATATTTCTCATTCCACCACATTTTGGCTACAAAATTATGGTAATAAAATCATTGGCAGAGATGCCATCTATACAGAAAGCAGTTTAGAGGTAAAATTTAGAAAGTGCTATTAAAAATTATTTTAAAAAAATACACTGGCAGAGAAATCCTAAATATCATTAGCTTTTGATTTCTGCTTCAACTGGTATCTACCATCTCAGCTAAATGGAGGAATTTATTACCCACGTAATAAACTGGTTCTTGTCTCACTTAGGAGATAAAAAGATACGTTTTCTAGCTTTATGCCTCTCCTAAATTCACTTGCATGGATACAGTAGTTTTCAAGAAATTTAAGCTGGAAGTACCAAACTTTTGAATCTCAAAAATGCTCCTGAGCATTTTTGCCATCTTTTGGTTAAAAATATCACAAGTAAATAGTACTTTTGGTTAAAAATATCACAAGTAAATAGTCTATTCAGGCCCTCAACTGTAGAGGCATGATGGATATTGAGGTAAAAAATCAGGATATAATGATTAATGCTATTAATTCTAATTAAAAGAGCCCTAAAATATCCAAATTTTTTCTATGTAGGGATAATATGTATAGGAGTAGTTTTCTTATGGAACTTGAGTTTTGGAAGACAATCTGCAGGTCATCCTATCTAATAAAAGAGTAATATGCAAATTGACCATCACTCCAACACACAAGATAGCCACCCCCGTGTGGTCAAAGATGGCTGCCCCCATGTGGACACAAGATGGATGCCACAAGATGGCCAGCAGGGGAAGGCAGTTGGGAGGCACCAGGCCTGCAAGGGAGAGCAGTTGGGTGTGATCAAGCCTGCAATGGAGGACAGTTGCGGGGGACCCAGGCCTGCAAGGGAGGGCAGTTAGGGTTGACAAGGCCAGCAGGGGAGGGTAGTTGGGGGTGACCAGGCATGCAGGGAAGAGAAATTGGGGGGGGACCAGGCCTTCAGGGGAGGGCAGTTGGGGAGGACCAGGCCTGCAGGGGAGGGGAGTTGGAGGCGACCAGGCTGGCAAGGGAGGGCAGTTAGGGGGACTGGGCCAGCAGGGGAGGGCAGTTGGGGCCAACCATGCCAGTAGGGGAGGACAGTTAGGGGTGACCAGGTCAGCAGGGGAGGGCAGTTAGGAGCAATCAGACCGGCAGTGGAGCAGTTAGGCATCAATCAGGCTGGCAGGGGAGTGGTTAGGGGGTGATCAGGCTGGCAGGCAGAAGCAGTTAAGGGCAATCAGGCAGGCAAGCGGTTGGGAGCCAGCAGTTCTAGATTGTAAGAGGGATGTCGGACTGCTCGTTTAGGCCCAATCCCACCAGGATTGGGCCTAAACGGGCAGTTGAACATCCCTCGAGGGGTCCCAGATTAGAGAAGGTGCGGGTTGGGCTGAAGAACACAACTGCCTCTCCATGCACAAATTTCGTGCACTGGGCCTCTAGTTTAAGATAAAATAAGAAACTTCTATACTAATAAAAGGGTAATATGCTAATTAGGGCAGACGTCTTCCGGATGACCTTCTGGACGTTCTTCAGGACAAAGTCGCAGCAGCTGTGAAGGGCTGAGGTGCAGCTGCAAAGGGCCAAGGCATGGCTTTGAAGGGCCCAGGCTCAGGCCGGCAGTGGTAGCAGCAGCCAGGTAATGAGGGCAGTGCCTTCCCCTGATCTTCCAGGTCACCTCCTGCAGAGGGAGGCCAGACTGCGGCTTAGGCCAGGGGCCAGGACAGAGGTGGTTAGGGGCAATCAGGCCAGCAGGGGAGCAAGTTAGGGGTGGTCAGGCTGGCAGAGGAGCAAGTTAGGGGTAACCGGGCTGGCAGGGGGGCAAGTTAGGGTCGATCAGTCCGGCATTGGGGTAAGGTAGGAGTGATCAGGCAGTCATGCAAAGGCAGTTAGGGGTGATCAGGCAGGCAGGCAGGCAGAGGGGTTAGGAGCCAGCAGTCCCAGATTGTGAGAGGGATGTCCAACTGCCAGTTTAGGCCCACAGGGATCGGGCCTAAACCAGCAGTAGGACATCCCCCAAGGGATCCCAGATTGGAGAGGGTGCAGGCTGGGCTGAGGTACCCCTCCCCATGCACAAATTTCATACACCGGGTCTCTAGTCCTATCTAATGATAGAGTAACATGTAAATTATCATCACTCAGCTACACCCACGATTGGGCGGCGGGAGGCTGGGGGGTGGGACTCGGGGTGGCCTATCCGGCCATTGAGAGGCACGGATCCGCTGCCACTGACAGGGGCTACCCTGCTGTTGAGAGGCGCAGGGGGCGGGACTTCCGCCCCCTGTGCCTCTCAACGGCCAGATCTGCGGCCGCTGAGGGGGCCTGCTGTGGACACCCAGCTGCGCCTCTCAATGGCAGGGTAGCCAGGTGTCCGTGGCAGCCCCCCTCAGCGGCCATTGAGAGGCGCAGGGGGCGGGAGTCCCGCCCCCTGCGCTTCTCAACAGCAGGGTAGCCCTCCTCAGCGGCTGCGGACCATCAAAAGTAGGGGAGCTGGGTGCCTGTCTGCTCCTGCACCAGGCCTTTCAGAAGTCTCCGCTGAGCTGGAGGCTTCTGAAAGGCCTGGTGCACCAGCGGACAGGCACCCAGCTCCACCGCGAAAAGCGAAAGCGTGTAGGGGACCCTACACTGGGCCTCTAGTCTATTAATAATATTCTTATTTCCTATGTAATAATGACATAAATCTTATTTTACTTTTCCTATGCATATAATTATAGCTATCATACTTACCAAATCTTGAACCCATTTTCTTATATGATCCAGAAAAAAAATTTCATCTGGGAGAATTTTGGTGAAAAAGAATGACATTTTAAAGTTAGTACTTTGAGATTTGCATATCTGAAAAATACATTTGGGGAGAGTAATTGCTTAATTCCAAGGTGACAGTGATGTTGTTTTCACTTTTAATAATGCAATTCAGGTGTTGCACTTGATCAGAAAAACATTAATTTGTACCATTTCTTAATTCAGAATATACTTACATTTTATTGTATTTTGGGATTATAAGGTGATCAACTTGTAAATGTTTTATGAATAAATGAAAGGACTATGCATTCATAGTAAGAAAGTTTTATATCACTCAATTGTGTCATGCATAATAATAATAATATTAATATCCCCAATCTCTTTGTTTTTATCTATTTTACATTATAATTTTAGACTCAAAATTTTGTTTATTATTTCTTCTATATGACATGTCATTTAGACATGCCATTCTGTCTTCTGTCATTTTATGTATTTTTGCTACTCTTTTCCTTCCTTCCTTTCTTCCTTCTTCCTTCTCTTTTACTTCTTTCATTTTCTTTCTTTCTTTCTTTCTTTCTTTCTTTCTTTCTTTCTTTCTTTCTTTCTTTCTTTCTTTCTTTCTTTTTCTTTCTTTCTTTCTCCTTCTTTTCTTTCTTTCTTTCTTTTTCTTTCTTTCTTTCTTTCTTTCTTTCTTTCTTTCTTTCTTTCTTTCTTTCTTTCTTTCTTTCTTTCTTTCTTCCATTTTCTTCCTGCCTGGTCCACTTTTCTTATTTTTTTAGATTGCTTACGCTTTTTAACATTTTATTTCATTAAAAAAATACTATTGATATTTTTATTTATTTTTTCAGCCATGTCATTTGTAAATTCTAATATATTTTTTATTTTTGCTTATAAATTTCTATAAAGTAAACATTTATAAATTATTCAGAGATATATAATTCCACACATCAAATAAAATATTATCCTCCACAAAAGGAAATCTTTAGTAGGACTTTATTCTTTTGTTCATAGCCTTCTCTTTCATACAGCATGTACAATGAAAACTTTAATAAGGTTTTTTTCTTCCCACTCTCCCCCTCTTTCAATTCCTGAGTTTTAGTGGAAAGCTTGGGGATTCCTGGTCCTAGGTTATAATTAAATTGTTCCTTAGATTTTTCAATTGTTCTTTTTCTTTTGTCTTTAAATTTTATTAGCTTTCACATTCAGATTTATAACTATTACATATACATGACCATTGCAACCAATAAAGGACTTCAAAGTTATTTAACAAAAAATTTGATAATTTTGTTTTTCCCCTTGCAAGCTTTTCTTACTTATCCTGACCACCTGGCGAATGTTAATCAATTGTATATTTTTCTGTACTCCTACATATATATATCCACATATACTCTAATATGTATGTGTGTATGGGCTTTTGGTGAACTTGACAAGAGCATCTGATGAGATGATAGATGTGAAAAATCCCACTGGATTTTTCAAGGAGGAGAAAATCTGGAGATTTTGAATATACGGTAGTCAACACCTTCTAAGAGTTTGTTGTAAAGGAGCAGAGAAATGTGCGTGCTGGAGACCTACGAAGAATAAAGAGATTTTTGTATTTTGCTTTTAACATGGAAGAAATAACATTCATGAAATGAGGGAATGATTGTGAAAAAAGATGGGAAAGAGAGCAAGTGGGCATGGGAGACAGTACATTCAGAGGAAAAGGTGCATATGAAGCGCATGAGGGATCAGACACACATAGGCTGATTGACAAGTGTTTGTGGTAATTCTCTTCTGATTACCTTTGTCATGAAGTGGAAGGTGGTTTTGGAGGCTTGAGAACAGCAGAGAAAGTATGAAATTATCTTAGGAGAGTGGAAAGTGAATGAAAACAGAATGCCGGAGAGGCGATGACTATAAAATGATGATTATGAATATAAATATTACTATTCAGCATGATTACATGGATTTCCCAGCCACCTTTACTAGTAGCTGTTAACATTAGGATTTTGCCAGACCAATATGAGGATGGGGTAAAGGAGCTAAGATGTATGATTGGTACAACAATGATTGATGTATCGTAAAATCTCAGCTGGGTAAAGTGGAAAATCAGAATGTGAGAGGAAATGGGGGAATGTGACAAGCCGCAAAATCAATGGATTGTTTGTCCCAATGTATTGAAAGATTGCTGGAAGACAAATACCATAAGATTTCATTTGTATGTGGAATCTAATGAACAAAATAAAAAAATAGAAACAAACTCATAGATTCAGAGTACAGACTGAAAGCTGTCAGAAGGGAGAGGAATTGGGAGGCTGGGTGAAATTTGTGAAGGGATTAAGCAAAAACAACAAAAACTTATGTACACAGGCCAGAGTATGGTGATTACCAGTGGGAAGGTGGGGGTGGGGGAAGGTGGAAGAGGGTAAATGAGATAAATGATGACAGAAGGAGACTAGACTTCGGATAGTGAATGCACAATGGTGCTGTTGATGTATTATAGAACTGTACACTTGAAACCTATATAATTTTTTTGAAACCTATATAATTTTATTGACCAATGCAACTCCAATGAATTCAATTTTAAAAAGGTTGTTGGACCTGCAATAGTATAAAGAGTGAGTTTAATGAATATTTGTATATCTCCTTCTGAAAAATTTTCTACTCATCAACTTCACACATTTTTATAAAAACTTGTTTTGTCAATTTTTATATTTTGGGTAATAGTATCTTTATCTCTCATATGTGTTATAAATATTTTTATGAATAAGTTATACTTACCTTTCCTATTTACAAAATCATTTTCAAGCAGTTTTCAAGCACATTAACAGTGTGTTTATTTTTCTACTCATTTTATTAGTTTCTCCTCAACACTGTTCAGGTCCATTTCATCTTATTTTGAGATCTTTATACTAGTTGTGTTATTTTTGGTATAAATACTTCTAATAATTTTCTCAAAATGTAAGTGAATGGAATACTGTTTGAACCATTAAATGTTCTCAAAATATTTTACTTTGGTATTGCTACATGAGTAATATTTTGGCAGGAGTTTCTTAGGGTACAAACACTTTTCTCAAAAGCTATAGACATTATAGTTTCCATTATTACAAAGGGGAAACCCAATAGTGGTCCTATTTTCCTCCCTTTGAAATAAAATAAACCAATTTATTCTGACGGAGCATAAACTTTTTTCTCTTCAAATGTTGAAATCTTTCCAGTGCGAGTTTTCATTTCTTAAAGCCTGCCTTGGATTTATTGGACACATTTCATCTAAAATTTTAATTTATTATTCAGCATAGTAAAACACTTTTTTAAAAATTATTTTTTGATTATTGAATTTGTTTTCCCAATTTTTGTCTTTGTAAATCCTTTATTGTTCTCTACAGAGTATTTATCTCTCTTCCATTTCTCTAACCCTTAATCTTGTCACTTATATTTTTCACTTTTCTGTATATTATTTATAGGACCATTCTTTCATCTAACTTTTAAGATAACTCAGTTTTCATGAATATCTATTTCTGTTCCACTATTGATTTTTTCAAATTTGGAAAGTACAATTTAAAAAAAAAAATTTTGTTGTTCATAGTTCTAATTTTTTTTATTACATTTAAAAATCTCCTGCTTTTTTCATTGAGTCTATTTAAATAGGATCTTCCTGTTCTGTGGATTCTTTTTAATATTACTCAAATAAGATCTTCCTGTTGGTGTATTTTCATGTAGCCTTCCTGCTTAAAGAGACTAAATCTCTAAAAGTGTTCTTTCATGGCCATTTACTTATTCTGGCTAGGCTGTCCATTCTCTTCTAGTTTCTCAATAATCATTGGTTAACCAATTCCAAAAATATTTTGCTCTATTTTAGTTTTGTACTCTAAGTACTGTACTGCTGTATTTCCTATATTCTACAGAAAGATCTGTTTTTTCCAATCCCAAAATATTATACTAATTTATTTTAAAATTTTACACAGTCTTGAATCCATCCTAGTTGTATTTCCTATAGGCTTTTTGGACTGTGTCATACTTAATATCTAAATAAGTGAACTATCTGACTCAAAGTATTTAATCATTCAGTCCCTCCATTTATAAAATGAAGCTAATAATAGTGCTTATTTAAAAGAGAGTTTTTCAGATTAAATGAAATGATACAAGATCAGCCCTGAGCATAGAAAGTAATCCATGCTAGTTTTTAGGGTTTCATTTGTGGTTTTTAATAACTGTGTCCTAGAGAAATTACTCAATAAATACTTGATGATAACTCATTCTAGTCACCCCCTGTACTAACTCCTCATCTTACTGGCTTTGTAAATTCCCAGCCCTTATTAAGTTAAACATTCCACCTACTTTGTGCCCAAACAAAGCTAGAGAAAAACACTACTGTGGTAACTGGTCTCACTTTAAATTCAAGTTCATGACCATGTCCCCAGGTTTCTTTCTCTATTTCTTTCTCACTCTCCTACTCTCCTAGAAAACCTTCTGACATCTCCTTTCCTGTTTTCCTTTGCTCTATTTTCTGTTTTATTTTTTAGGCCACCATGCCTGATCTTCCTTTGTGTTGAAATGTTTTAACCTATGCTATTCAGAATATGGTGGGAGAAGTGTCCTAAACCATGTGATTAATCAACTCAGACAAATGGCAAATATATTTACACTAGGGGCCCAGTGCACAAATTTGTGCACCTTAAAAGGAACTGTGGGTCGTGACACTGTGGTGGGCACAGGGGTGGGTCTAGGCCCATCCTCCTCACTCCTGCCTGGCCCCTTTTGCCATGGCTCTCCCAGGTCCCCTGTCTGCTGGCAGCCCTGCTCCCACCACCACCGCTCCCATGCACTGACGGTGCAGAGTGATTGGGGCTGGTGCCAACAGTGGGTGCGAGGAGGGCTGGCTGCTTGCTCTGGCAGCAGGTGTGAGTGCCCAGCTGGACCACGGTGCATGGGAGCAAAGAATTTTCAGTAACCACCAGAAGCTCATCCCAATGACAGCAACTGACCACCTGCCTTGGTCTGGCGCCCGCCCCCCCACCTACTCCACCATCCTGCTGCCCGCCATGTTCCATGCTCTGCTGCCTGCTGTGGTGCCCACCATGTTCCACGTGCACCCCCTGCTGATCAGCACATGTTATAGCAACCAGTTGTTCTGTTGTTTGGTTGTCCCACTGTTTGGTCTATTTGCATATTAGGGTTTTCTATAGATAGATGGTCAGCCTGTCCAGGTTTCATTCGTGAGGGCTTCATGATAACATAAAATGATTGTATGCACTGAAGCTGATTGTATGCACTGAAGCTGATTGTATGCACTTTAAGTAAGACTTTTCCATCAGTGACAAAAAATACCTTTTAATACTAGATATATACATTATCTAGTACTCAGCTATTATGGTAGCAAATAAAAATGTCAAAGTTTACTCAGCATTCTCAGGGGACTGTTGAGGGTAACTTGTGGCAGATATTAAGACCCATTCCCTTGAATAAGCTCTGGAGTACTAAAGAAAGATAGTTAAAATAAAATAATTATAAAAGTAAAAAGTTACACCATATGCCCTATAACAAAATTATTTTATCCAAGGGCATTGTATTTTTTTAAATATATTTTTTATTGATTTTTTACAGAGAGGAAGGGAGAGGGATAGAGAGTTAGAAACATCGATGAGAGAGAAACATCGATCAGCTTCCTCCTGCACTTCTACTGGAGATGTGCCCGCAACCAAGGTACATGCCCTTGACCAGAGTCGAACCTGGGACCTTTCAGTCCGCAGGCCGATGCTCTATCCACTGAGCAAAACCTGCTAGGGCCAGGGGCATTGTATTTTATGAATAAACATTTATTTCTCAAACAGCTCTAGCGTTTTGTACGAACTATATGATTTGAAGTGACACAAAGGAAAGAGTTTCAACAATTTCATAAAAACAAGAAGTAATCAGTGACAATAAAGGTTTTGAAAGCCTCAGGTGTTCAGCCTTTAGAATTTGGTCTCCCATAGAGGACCCCCAAAGAGCTCAGAGGCATCCAGAACCAGACCTAAAATAGCTGGCTTACTCTGAACATCACTGTTCTTCATTTTTGTACTCTAGTCTTATGAAAAGTTTCTATGTGTAGATTCACTCCATGTGTAAGTACTATTTTAATGAGAAAAATTGTAAGTGGTAAACTTCTTTACCTCTCTATTACAGTGTAACTGACCATTTATAAGTCAATTGTAGTCAAGAAATTTATTTGTAAATCACATATTTTGGAACATATTTTTTCTGGCTTTACTTATTCTATAGTTCAAAACCAGCCTAAACTAAACACTTCCCTTAGAAATAATTAACTTGAAATACTGTACACAATAAACTATTCTTTGCCTTAATCACGGTCCAACAATAACCTTGTGGAATGTGTGCTCAGAGTGCAAACTTGGAGTGCTGAAAGAGGTGCCCCTGCTGGGGACTGTACACCCTGTACCTTTCATTCAAACAAATGATAATACATAGAGGTTAAAATATCTTAACATTTTCATCTCTACTGACTCACATGCCAGGAAAATAATATGTCAGTGTGAATAGATACTAGGGAGAAAGAGTCATTTTTTAGATTAATATATATTTTTTATTTTTACCAAATAAAAAACATCCTGGAACTTGCCCACTCCTGGCATTTGTGAGGTCAAGAGTACAAATGAAAGCCCACAGCCTTTCCCAACTCCATTTACCACCCAAAAGGGTCTTATATAAATATATTTGGATAAACTAAGCAGCCACATAGCTATTTTGGCAGAATTAGAAATCAGGTTCCTGTCTGAATGCCTTTGCTCAATTCACGCTGCTTATTATTGTCACTCAGACTCTTTAACTTGACTGTGTAACCAGGAATATATATATTTTTCCTTTTCACACAACAGAAGTCCCTAGTGGTATTATTTTTAATTAAATTTTATTGGGGTGACATTGGTCAACATGAACATATAGGTTTCATGTATGGATTTCTAAGTTACCAAATCTGTATATAGCACCATGTGCCCACAACTCAAAGTCAAATCTTCTCCTGTTACTTCATATTAGGACCCCTTTCTCACTTATGAACACAAACAGTAGTGTGGTGGTTGTCAGAAGGAGGGGTATAGTGGTATTTTATCTCAAGCTGCTACATACCAGTTAGACTTCAAAAGATAGCTCATTAAAATGCATTTTTTTAAAAATAGAATAAGCATTTTTAAAAGATAGAAACCAATTGTCCAATTTATTGCCTATAAAATTTTTATGCATTTATTCTAAACTAGAGGCCCAGTGCACGAATTTGTGCATGGGTGGGGTCTGCCTGGCCCACCCTGATAGGGGTTGATTGGGGATGAGCTGGGGCAGGGGGAGGGGCCAAGGGAGGTTGGCCGGCAGGCCCCACCTCTGATCAGGCTGATTGGTTGGCCGCAATGGGCATCATATCGACTGGTCGTTCTGGTCGTCCTGGTATTCCATTAGCTGGCTTTTTTTATATATACAGATTCAAAATTATATAGAAATGTGGTAAAATCATTGAGGTTATTTTTAATATATGTGTAGTGAGATTGAAGAGACAACCATACTTTAATATTGTGGAGAAAAAGAAATTTGAGAGGGTAATAAAAAAGAGAAGCTTTCTTTTCATTTTATAGTTTTTACAAAAACTCCTTATTGAGCTGTATTATGACCTTAAAATTTTTTTTCTATGGTTTTTGAATATCAGGACAAAATACAAAAATATGCATGAAATTTGTGTGAAAATCATTCATACCACATTAATGACATTGTATTTAGCAAGATTATTTTCACTTCAGAAAAAGAATAGCCAATGTCTCTATTGACTTTCAGGATCCAAGCGTTCTTTTGTCTCTAATAAACAAGCCATGAAACATAAAATTAGACTTTTGCTTATTTTTTGGATTTTACTTACACTTAAAGGATCCATGTAGGAGTGTTAAACCTGGCTTGTATAACATTGTTTTGGCAACCACATCACATACTATCTCATTATTACTCATGTCAGATTGTTCTCATTCTCTGGGAAATTGTATTGGATAAATGCTTTGAATTAAACACACCTGTGATTGCTGAATGGGGCAGATCTATAGCTACAAAACAAAGTTTTGTCTAAGGCAGTTCATAACTGCCTCCCAGTTCTGGCATATCTGTGTTTTTCTTTCTTTCCTTTTTCTTTCTTCTTTCTTTCTTTCTTTTTTAGTGTGTTTTTAAGTGTATCTCTACACAAGGTTAATCATATTTAATTTCTCACTCCATGGTATACATATGACACATGGATTTAACAGAACAATTTTGAAGCAATATTCTCTGTATGTTTATTCCATCTATATTCATTTGTTCCTACCTTCTTTTTCAAAATGAGTCATCTGGACACAATTTTCTGATTTTAATGATTTTTGGAATTCTAACATATATTAAATTTAAAAGTTGCAAATATAATTCTGCCCATTAACATTTAGTAAGAATTTATTGGTATTTGATAATATATCATTTTCAAATGTGGTTCTTCCTTCACGGACAGAGTAGTAGCTTGGAGATTAATATTCATACTTTTTCTCTCCATGAGAATCCTCTGGTTCTCTCTCTCTCTCTCTCTCTCTCTCTCTCTCTCTCTCTCTGTGTGTGTGTGTGTGTGTGTGTGTGTGTGAGAGAGAGAGAGAGAGAGAGAGAGAGAGAGAGAGAGAGAGAGAGAGAGGGAGAGAACAGGGAAGACTTTGGATAGCTTAATACAACAATAGATTTCAGCTTCAAATGAAACATTACATCTGATAACAAATTGTGCAAACAGAAAATATTGCTGTGAGGGGGAACCATATATCTTAGGGAAGAACGAGATGTGACATTCCTGGACAAGCAAAAAACTAAAATGTCTTTTGGGAATCAGACAAGTCACTTAAATGCGTAAATCAGCAAGACACACTAGTGAAGCTTATGTTGAACTGGATGAAGACTGTATGTCCTAGCTAAAGATATTCAAATTCTTTAAAGAGTAAAGTTAAAACAAACAAAATCCACAGCACTAAAAATACTACTGGCTGAACAGGAACTTCAGTTGCCCTTAGATTCCCTCACATTTTTCCTGGAAGTCATCAGGGGCTGTCTCAGGGCTAGTCCCAGGCTCCTGGGGTGGTCTCTAACTTCCTCTCTTCTGTCCCAGCTCATGAAGACACATATCCTCTGCCGCCAGTGCACGCACAATAAGCAGCGGATGTATCCATCTAAAAGTTGTCACTCTGGAATTATCAATACTTGCTGGTCTTTTTCAGTGTACTGATGGGTGAGAGCAAGAAGAGAAGGAGCTTTCTCAGTTATATCCACCCTGACGTTGTGAAACTCCAAATGATAGGGATAGAGGGATAGTTCCCACGCAGCATAAAAAAATTACTTCACCCCTCAAATGCTGGTCTACTGTGTGTGAACCCAATTTTGTGCTTTGACTGTCTTCCCCTCCTAGGTAAGCTGCATGCACCCACACATGGGAAGGGATATTTAAATCCTTTATTGCCAATGCAGACGTAGCTAGACAAACTACATATCAGTCTAAATTCACTGTCTACCTATATAACCATCTGATAGAGGTCCCTTTTAGTAGAAAGATGTGGGGGGATATTAGTCAGTATCATCATCTTACCTTAAAAAGCCTATTAATAAATTCAGGAGATAAAACTTCCAACCTGCAAGTTATAAGCAGACCCATTTATCACCCTCATCGATATAAAGTTTGAAAATATTTGTATCCCAAAAAGCAGCAATTGTCTTACATTCTAAAATTAAAAAAATATGTTAACATACCCATAATCACTTCTACAATTTATATTTGTGTAGAGCATTATAGTTTACATGAATATGTTCAACAACACTTCAGAGAATACACAGTTTGTGACTTTACTGTGTTAGGAACTGGGAAAATGGATAAGATATATTGTCTTTTATAGACAATTAAATTACTTATGTATCAGTACATAATTCAGAGTGGTAAGAAATAACAAGAAGTTAATAAATGTGCTTTGTGTTTCAACAGAGAAAAATCACATAGTAAATATAATAAACACATTATGTATATATGTAAACTATTTCATGGCTTAAGACTTCAACTTCCTTTATATTTTCACTATCAATCCAGAAATGTGTGTGTATGTGTATATTTTCATAATAAAATACAGGGTTGTTAAGTCAATGGGGGGGAAGATGATCCAATCAATAAAATGCTACTGAGAGAACTAGTTAGCTAGCTTCATTGCTCTGATATAAATTTTGTGCATTAGAAATGTGACTGTAAATTCTATTTAGGGAAAGAGGACAGTAGAGAATGTGGGGATTGTAGTTTAATAGTTGTGCTTGGCAAAATTTGGAAAACAGATTTAAGGTCTTTGAATAGATCTCAAAAAAGAGAAACCCCATTTTTCCATCCATGTTCTGAGAAAGGGCATAAAAGGTAAAGATAAAAACCAAATTAATTTTATTACTAATTGAAACCATTCAGTGAATTTAATTTTATGTTTGTTGAACAGATCAGTTTGTTAATACTGACCTCAAAATTAGGAAGACTTAGATCTAAGTAATTCCGAACTGGGGTAGGTCTACATGTCTATATGTGGGGTCTCCACCTGGAGAACTGAAGTAGAACATTTTAGTGGCCAGAATAGCTGTCAGTTGGTAGAAAAGCACAGATGAACAGAGCGTGCCCAGTTATTTTTTTCAAATTTACTAATTGGATACTGACTTAACCTCACTGGTGTTAGAGTCAGTAAAGTAGAGGAAGAGGTTTGGAGTAATAATAGAGTTTTTTTCAGGAAAAGGAAACAAAATGGGTGGAAGAAGCATTCCTTACCAACACACTTTCAATATGTGTTTTTTTTTATTCACTGGCTTAACCATTAAACTGTGATTAGCCAGGAATAAGATCATTACTCTTGAGGAATGAGATCAGCAGTTTAAATCAGAATTATCTTGGCACCAACTTTGCCATTTCAATCTTCCAATACCAGTCTATCCTTCTGGGACTGCTGGTGCGTAGTCAGATTTTTCCCATAAAATGACTCAAAACAGCACATTAATTAAGTCAACTTAAAAGTCATTCTATAATTTACTCCCTATTTATTTCTCAATCAAATTATGTCTAGCCCTGCTGATCAAAATAGATTATCAGAGATTATGCAATGAAATTAAGTAGTATTATTGGGATAAAATGCAAAAAAAAGTTAAATGCTAACAGCATAAAGATATCCTAAAGTTGTCTATGTTCTCACTTTCTTTATCAAGTTCCTAAGGGAAGTTAAAAATTAAATTTTATTGCAACTCTAAGTTCAAAGAAACCAAAAACCCAAATAAAAATGTCTTGCCTTTGCGAAATAGAAGTGCATAATCCAGAGTATTTCAATTTCTAATTTTCACCAATCACAGCCAAATGGAGTTTTAGTAATTTAGTAGAGTCAAGGCTTTTTTTTAAAGCATTGTAGCCTAAATATTTTTAGTCATTAGAATGGATCATATTTCAGAGTCTCAGAAAACCTAAGGAAAGTTTCTGATATGGATTATATTAAAAAGGTCAAAGAATTTGTAAGCCTGGTCGGTGTGGCTGTAAGAACAGAATAAGATTGGGTTAATGGTTCTACTACTGTCTAGATCCTACTAATAGATCTTACTAAAACCTGGTATCTGTAATACACGGGAAACTCAACTGCTTTGCAGTTTAGAAGCAGCCAGTAATGTTTTGCCTACCAGTGATTAAAAGGCCATAAGGACTCTTTTCACTGTATGGAACTTTGCCTCAGCTACTCCAGTTGAGAATGAACAGGGCCTGTGAAAGGGCCTCAAGGCCATGCTTTGATGAGTTCTGTTTTTGGTGCTCTTGTGTATCTGTGCTTATAATAGAACTGGAGGCCCGGTGCACGAATTCATGCATGGGTGGGGTCCCTCTGCGTGGCCTGCAGGGATCGGACTGAAACCCATAGTGCAATGCCACCTTCACCTCCTACCTGGCATGAGTGGCCTGTGGGATCAGGCTGAAACTGGCTCTCCAACATCCCCAAGGGGTCCCGGATTGCGAGAGGGCACAGGCCAGGCTGAGGGACCCTATCAGTGCACGATTGGGCCAGGGAGGGACCGCGGGAGGGCTCCAGGGTGTGTCTGGCCCGTTTCATTCAGTTCCAATCAGTCCTGATCGGCCGGACCCCAGCAGCAAACTAACCTACCAGTCATAGCATCTGTCCCCTGGTGGTCAGTGCACGTCATAGTGAGTGGGTTGAGCAGCCTCAGCATATCATAAGCATATTATGCTTTGATTGGTTGTTTGGTTGTTCTGTTGTTTGGTTTATTTGCATATTACCTTTTTATTATATAGGATCCTTGACTTTACCAAGGCAAAGGAGAAAATTCTACTGGTATCTGCAAACTCTGTTTTGCAGACACCTTTGCATTCTCTAAGACTATTCATTTAGTTACCTTTTGGCTGGGTCTTCTCCAGGCTCTTATCAAGGCCATTTTTATGGACTACACCACCTTTTCTATGACCCTATTTAAAAAACTCCACTCATGTACAGTTAAATTATACATAAGCTGCAGTTACATCCAAGGCCACTGCCATATGATTGCTATAAAGCCTCTTACCAAGGCTGCAGGGGTCAAGACTGGCCCAATATAATCCTTATTAAACACCAAGGTCAAAAAATCTCTCCCTACATACTGAAGTTTAAGGAACAGACTAAACACTTTCCCATGGCAAAAGTCTCTCCTTGTGTATGAGTTACCTAAAAATTTTTACTTATTTCATTTTTCAGTGCTCTCAGCCCAAGCACACGTGGGTCCTTTGGGGACCCATTAGCCTTACTCCTTCTGGCCCAGCTTCTCTATAAAATTAAGAAATAAAACATATGGTTAAAAATGGAGCCAAATTATTACCATCATTATTGTCAGAGGCCAAGCTGGAAAATATGACTTCAGGTCTCAGCCAAAGAGAGCTATTCTAAACCCCAGAGTTCGAAGGGAGTTATCCCTCAAGAAAGAGCTCAGGCCACTCCCAGGAGAAGAAGAGTAGTGATGAGCAGAGCATGCAGCCAGTCGCTCAAATTTACTGGTTAGCTAAGACACTTCAACTCTCCAGGGATGGAGTGAGCAAAGGAGAAAATAAGAATTCAGAATTAAAACAACCAAGCCACCTTCACTTGGAGGAAATCCCAGGAGAAGCGTCTTCACTACCACTGGGCAATGCTCATCTGCTTACTCCCTGCCAAACCCACCCCAGAACTCAGTTTTATCATTTTGAGATTTGTGACTAAACCTAAAGATGGCAAAGCCCAGCCTGAGAAGATGTCCTCTGGAGCTTAGTGAGAAAGCATCAGAAACACTGTTGTACTGGGAATCAGGCAGTGTGTGTGTGGTGGTGGTGGTGGCGGGGGGGGGGGGGGGGGGGGGGGGGGGGGTAGGTCTGCAGATACAGGCTTTATTATGGGTCTGTTTCAGTTTTCCTTTTAACTATATGGCATAGCTCTTAGTCTTGGGAACTTTTTTTTTTTACTTCTAGAAAAGCACTCATTTTTGGCATTTTATTTATTGCTTTCCATTTGGGTTTTTGGAGTCTTGCCATGGTGAGATTTACTTCTTTCAAAGGTTGCATGGTTGGTTATAAAGAAAATGTCAGTAAACACCAAAGAAATAAAACCAGACAGAGTATGGTCTCTGATGACAGTGGAATTAAGTTAGAAACCTAATAAAACATTCCAGTGAACATTAAACTACATATTTTAACTAAATGGTAATAAACTATGGCAGTTCAAAAGCTGTAGAGTACAGATAAAGAAGTTTTCAAGTGAATTATATTTAAATACACATATTAGAAAACTAGCGGAAAATTAATGATCAAAGCTTCCATCTTAAGAATTACTTGATGGGTGGAAGGAAAGAGTGATCGAGTCCCAGACAACAATGAGTGAAAATGGCTTTAATTTCCCTGAAAAGAACAAAAAATCAAAAGTAAATAAGCAAGAGTAAAAGGCAGAAAATAACATGAGTGCTCAATTGATTATTTTTATTCAATATTGTATTAGAAGTCCTAGACAGCACATTAGGAGATAAATAAAAATACATAAAGTTTATAAAGAAAGAATCAAATGCTGATATTACTCATAGATAACATGATAGTGTAAAAAATATTTGACAGAATATACAGAGAAATTATTAGAATTAAGAAATTAATTCAGTAAGGCCTCTGCATATAAGGTTAAAAACAAAAATCAGCTGCATTTCTCTGTACCAGCAACAAAAATTATTAAATAAATTTTAAAGCCCTGGCTGTTTTTCTCAGTGGTTAGAGCACGGGCTCAAGGACTGAAAGGTCCAGGGTTCGATTCTGATCAAGCATATGTACTTAGGTTGCAGGCTCCATCCCAACCCTGGTCGGAGCAGGTGCGGGAGGCAACCAATCAATGGGTCTCTCTCACATCAATGTTTCTCTCTCTCTCTCACATCTATGTTTCTCTCTTTTCTCTCCCTCTCCCTTTCACTCTCTCTATTTGTGGAGTATAATGAATGATGTAAACTGATGAAAAAAAATAGAAACACAGAGACAAACCTCAGAGGGAAGGCAGGGGAAAATGGGAGGGGGAGAGGAGTAAGAGATCAACCAAAGGACATGTATGCATGTATATAAGCATAACCAATGGACACAGACAGTAGGGGGGTAAGGGCATGTGCTGGGGGGTGGGAGAGGTCAATAGGGGGAAAAAGGAAACATATGTAATACTTTTAATAATAAAGAATTTAAATTAAAAATTAATCCTATAGAGAGAACCAAGATGGCGGCAAAGTTAAACAACTAAACTGCGTCGCGCACAACAATTTCAAAAATACAACTAAAAGACAAAGCGTCTACCACCCAGAACCACAGGAAAGCTGGCTGAATGGTAGATTTACAACTAAGAAGGAAAAAGAAAGAACAAGCACGGAAGGGCTGAGGTACAGAGGTGCGTGAATTGGGCTGGTGGCGGGTGATGGGACGCGCGGCTTTTTTTTCCAACCCAAAGGGAGATAAGCTCCCGATCACTCTGAAATCCAGTTTCTGGGGACTCATGAGGGACCCAGACACCTACCTATGGAGAGAAGCTGAACTCTCGGCCATTGTGTCGGAAAGTGAGACTGACTTTCGTGCAGAGGTGCGCCCAGCAATCAGTGTTTACTGCGCTGGAGTGTGGGACGCAGGGAGTTGGAAACGTGGAAAGGCAGAAAAGGCAGAAAAGGCAGACTGGCAGCCATTGCTGTTTGCCACGCCCTAGCCTAGTGACGCCCTGAGACCCGCCCTGCACATTCTACAAACCCGCCCAGGCTCCAAACAGCAGATTTTTCATATAAATGGCCTGCCCTGTGGCAGCTTAATCAAATAAACTGTGTTCCAGTCAGACTGCTCCAAAACCACTCAAGCAAAGAGGAGAAAACTGCAGTTTTTGCTGTAACTCCTGCTGAGTGGCCTCAGACAGTAGCTGACCTGCACCCCACTGGAGACCCAGAAATGAGGGCATCTTGTGGTTGGTGTGAGACGACACCAGATTTCAACCACTCTCATAAGGGACACATTCAAGAGGCAGACTCAGTGAGCTCCAAAGCCCTATTGGAACAAGTCCCGGCCCATAAACATGTCTCCAGCACAGCAATTTTTCCTTTATAGATACAGCAGGTCCTCACAGCCAATTGGTCTGGAGGTCAATTCCTCCCAGTGACAACAACAACAATCAAGACTTAACTACACAAAGGAGGACCAAGATGGAGGCATAGGGCGGAAGCCTGATTGTTGCCTACCACAACAATTTTGAAACTACAACTGGAAAACAGAGCAGACACCATCCAGAACCACAGGAGGGCTGGCTGAGCAGATGCTCTACAACTAGAATAAAAGAGAGGGGGACACGGGATGATGCTGATGCCGGTGAGCCAAAGATCACACTTTAAGAACTAAGGCTCTGGCGACACAATGGCGGCCTGGAACATGCTCAGCGCGGTTCCCCCAGCGGTCTCCGGCTAAGGGGACGGCTCCGCTTGCTGCCAAGCATGGACAGACAAACCCCTGGGGGACGTGGGGTGGGAGACTCCACGTTTGCTGACCTCCGAGTCCTTCGAGAATCTCTGCGCCCCGGAAACGGCCAGGTGCGCACGCCCGGCGACTGGCTGCCTCTGCAGACCCGAGCGCCATTGCAGCAACCTCAGACCAGCCTGCCGCCGCGCACCGGGCGCACTGGAGCTTAGCCGAGCCCGCTGCCCAGCGAGTTCCGCGGCAGCTGCCCCGGAGCTTTGAGAAAATGGCTGGAGGAATTGCTGAGAAGGAATTGACCGATGGGAGTTGGGATCGGGAAGACGAGGCCCCGCTGGGTCCCGGATCCAGCAGCACTCGCCCGGCGACCGGCCGCCGCTGCAGACCCGAGTGCAGCTGCAGCGACCTCGTACCAGCCCGCCGCCATGCACCGGGTGCACCGGAGCTTCGCCAAGCCCGCCGCCCAATGAATTCTGAGGCAGCCTCCCTGGAGCTTTGAGAAAATGGCTGAAGGAATTGCTGAGAGGGAATTGACCAACAGGAATTGGGATCAAGAAGACAAAGCCCCGCTGGGTCCTGCGTCCGGGTGAGGCTGAGCACCCCTGGGTCCAGGCGAGGCTGGGACCCAGGTCAGGGTGAGGCCGCATGCCCCTGGGTCCGGGTGAGGCTGGATCCCGGGTCCAAGTGAGGCCGCACGCACCTGGGTCCGAGTGAGGCTGGATCCTGGGTCTGGGTGAGGCCGCGCGCAAATGAGTCCGGCTGAGGCCACGCGCCCCTGGGTCCGGGTGAGGCCACGCACCCCAGGGCTCGGGTGATGCTGGGTCCTGGGTCCGGGTGAGGCCACACGCCCCTGAGTCTGGGTGAGGCCCTGCCCCTGGGTCTGGGCGGGACCAAACCAGAGGAAGTCGGATCTGCATTACCACCATTTGTCCATCATCCAGAACTGAAAAGTCAGTGCTGACATGTACACATAAGGAACTGGTGGACACTGAAATTGGGTCTCAAAAGATCTGTTGGTCCAGAAAGAAACTCACTACAGACTGATTCATTTGCCTGTCAGCATAACTATTATTGCTCGTCTCACATTCGGTTCTTATAAGTATATTTCTAGTAACACATGATCTCACTCATCTAGGGGAAATGATGAACAACATAGACTGATGAACAAGAACAGACCCAGAAACAAGGAGGCATTGACCGGACTGTCGGGCCTCAGAGGGAGGGTAGGGGAGGGTGGGGGTAGTGGGGAGAGATCAACCAAAGGACTTGTGCGCATGCATACGAGCCTAACCAATGGTTAAGGACAACAGGGGAGTGGGGGCATCCATGGGGAGGGGTGTGGGATGGGAATGGGGGGATGAGGACAAATATGTGACACCTTAATCAATAAAGAAATTTAAAAAATTAATCCTATATAATAAAGAGGTAATATGCAAATTGACCATTACTCCAACACACAAGATGGCCACCCCCATGTGGTCAAATATGGCCACCCCCTTGTGGACACAAGATGGCCACCACAAGGTGGCCAGCAGGGGAGGGCAGTTGTGGGTGGTCAGGCCAGTAGGGGAGGGCAGTTGGGAGGGACCAAGCCTGCAAGGGAGGGCAGTTGGGGGCAATCAGGCCTGCAGGTGGGATAGTTAGGGGTGACTGGGCTGGCAGAGGAGGGTAGTTGGGGCCAACCAGCCCTGCAGGGGAAGACAGTTGGGGGCAACCAGGCTGGCAGGGGAAGGCAGTTAAGAGTGACCAGGCTGGCAGGGGAGGGCAGTTAGGGGTGACCAGGCTGGCAGGGGAGCAGTTATGCGTCAATCAGGCTGGCAGGGGAGTGGTTAGGGGGTGATCAGGCTGGCAGGCAGGCGAGTGGTTAGGGGCAATCAGGCAGGCAGGCAGGCGAATGGTTGGGAGTCAACAGTCCTGGATTGTGAAAGGGATGTCCCAGATTGGAGAGGGTGCAGACTGGGCTGAGGGACACACACACACACAGCCCCATGCACGAATTTCGTGCACCGGGCTTCTAGTAAATAAAAAAAAAAAATCAAAGGAAAAAATATCTTTGGGTGAGTATTAAACAAACAAAAAAACAAACTAATTAATTAATTAATTAATTAAAAATAAAATTTAAAGACAGTATTTAAAATGATACCAGATAGATACAATATAGAAGAATTCTGGCAAAAATTATGTAATATTTTCACACTGATAAAATTATTAAAGTAAAAAATTGGAGAAATCCCCAATAAAACAGTGTGTTGTACACATATCACTTCTTGATCAATATATTACATGTAATCCCAAAACAATTCATAGAATTTTTAAAAATGGAAATTGACAAGCTGAATTGTATATGGAAATGCAAAAGGCCAATAATTGACAAAGAAATCTTGAAGAAAAAGTGTAACTGGAGATGTTATATGATCAGATTCTCCATTATATTTTATGTTATATTAATTAAAGCAGTACAGTGCTGAAGCATGAATAGAAAAACAGACCTACAGAATAAAACAGACGTCAGAAAGAAACCCAAATATATGGGTTTCTTTCACATATATGAACAACTGATTTATACCAAAGCTAGCTGCAGCACAGCGAGGAAAGGACTTGTTTTTAGTAAATTGTGCAGTTTCAACTGGGTATCTCCATGGGAGTACAAGGGAGGGGAAGACTGCTATTGCCCTGTTTCTTAAGATATGGATCCGGTTACCCTGATATGTTTACTTGGGAAGATTTATCGGGATACTTAAGGTTTGTACACTAGTCTGTGTGTGTGCTATACTTAAAAAACATTGTAAAAGTGCCTTAGTAAAAGAAAATTCAGGTATTGGGATAGAAGTTTTGTACCACTCAAATACTATGCCTTCACTAACAGGCTGTTTTGACAAGATTTTACTCTATATGTAATTACTTTCTATTCTATTCCTGCCTTTTCCTGGTTTATTCTTTTTGTGTTTTGGCTTTGTTGCACAGACCCGGTGTGCTTCAAACCTAAGAACCCAAAATATGTCAATAAGAATTCGGGCAAAACAATGGCAGAATATAGTTTTCCCACATACTAATCTATTTAAAGATTTAGCTTTTATCCAATGGAAGGTATAATTACCAGGAATTAAGCAAAAAAGTTCTCAATGAAATTAAATCTACACCAGTTCTTTAAGCTAACAAATAGTTTGCAAACTGTACTGGAAAAGTCACCCACTTCTTTTATTTTTAAAACAGTGCATGTTTGGACAAAGGCCCAGAGTTGAGCTCTATAATTCCCTGGACTTGCTTCCTCTTTTTAAATTAAGTTTTATTTGATTAATTTTTTTTTTGCATTTCTAAAGATAAATTCAAATACAAAAGAAGTGTCTTGGTAGTCATTATATCTGCTTATTATCTATCTATCTATCTGTTTATTTATTACCTATCTATTACCTATCTATCTATCTATCTGTCTGTCTATCTATCTATCATCTATCTGTCCATCCATCTACCTGGCAGTTACTTGTAAAACAAGAGTAGTTAATGGTCATCACTTGGAAATAGTACCAGATAATACAGTCATTGAATTAGCTTTGATGTTTATGTAAAATGCATAATTTGGAGCATCCTGTCCCAGGATATCTTATCAGAAAATCCAAGTAGAACCACAAGAATCTTGTTTTCTTGATATAAGCTTTTAGTAAACTCAGGAACTTTGGTACTCCTGCTAATAAGACTGGAGGGCAGGGATAGAGACAACACAAGTTGTGAGAAAATATTTTGTTCTATCACCTTATCCCCCCCCTCCCATATTTAAAGTTGCATGGGAAGTTTCTGCACAATATTTATGGCAGCTTGTTCTCTCCCTCCCTGAATAGGAGAGAACAGAACAGAGTACAGTCAGTCCTCATCTTATAAATAAGGTGCATTACACAAACTGTCTTATTAGTCATTTACTTGGACTTAATGCATTTCAACAGAGACTTTTTTAAAAAATATTTCTTTCAAATTAGTAGTTTTTAAGTCAACACTCAAAAATTACATTACCCCATATGAGCTTGAACTATGGAATTGTCATCTTTATTTAAACATGACAAGAAACAACATGACATAGCTTATAGAAGGAAAGCATTAATAAATTTAATCCTCACAGGTTTATAGGCAATGTCCCTTCAACAGTTGGGCTGTGAGAGTGGACAGAGCTTGAAACCTTTACATTGTCATCTTGGACACCGTTACCTAGTTATGTTTATGGTAGGGTTTTAAGAAGTGATCTAATATCTAATATTTAAAGGATATTATTTACATACTAGAGGCCTGGTGCACGAAATTTTTGCAGTGGGGGGGTGTCCCTCAGCTCAGCCTGCACCTCTCCAATCTGGGACCCCTCAAGGGATGTCCGACTGCCCATTTAGGCCCGATCCCGATGGCCTAAACGAGCAGTTGGACATCCCTCTCATAATCCAGGACTGCTGGCTCCCAACTGCTCACCTGCCTGCCTTCCTGATTGCTCCTAACTGCTTCTGCCTGCCAGCCTGATCACCCCCTAATCACTCCTCTGCCAGCCTGATTGATGTCTAACTGCTCCCCTGCAAGCCTGTTTGCCCCCAACTTCCCTCCTCTGCAGGCCTGGTCACCCCTAACTGCCCTACCCTGCAGGCTTGATCACCCCCAACTGCCCTCCCTTGCAGGCCTGGTCCCTCCCAACTGCCCTCCCTTGCAGGCCTAGTCCCTTCCAACTGCCCTCCCCTGCTGGCCTGATTGCCCCCAACTGCCCTCTCTTGCAGGCCTAATCCCTCCCAACTGCCCTCCCCTGCTGGCCATCTTGTGGTGGCCATCTTGTGTCCACATGGGGGCAGGATCTTTGACCACATGTGGGAAGCCATCTTGTGTGTTGGAGTGATGGTCAATCTGCATATTACTTTTTTATTAGATAGGATAGAGGCCTGGTGCATGGATGGGGGCCAGCTCATTTGCCCTGAAGGGTGTCCCAGATCAGGGTGGGGGTTCCCTTGGGGCATGGGGTGGCCTGGGCAAGGGGCCTGTGGTGGTTTGCAAGCCAGCCACACCCCCCAGCAATCCAAGTGGAAGCCATAGTATCTGGGGTTTATTTATCTTCTACAATTGAAACTTTGTAGCCTGGAATGGAGACAAGCCTTCTGCTCACTCCGTGGTGGCAGCCATTTCTGTTGGGATTTATTTATCTTCTTTTTTTTTTAAAAATATATTTTATTGATTTTTTACAGAGAGGAAGAGAGAGGGATAGAGAGTTAGAAACATCGATGAGAGAGAAACATCGATCAGCTGCCTCTTGCACACCCCCCACTGGGGATGTGCCCGCAACCAAGGTACATGCCCTTGACCGGAATCGAACCTGGGACCATTGAGTCCGCAGGCTGATGCTCTATCCAATGAGCCAAACTGGTTTCGGCTATTTATCTTCTATAATTGAAACTTTGTAGCCTTAAGAGGAGGCCAAAGCAGGCCAGGGTGTGTGGAAAGCTTGGCTTCCTCCATCTCTGGGGGCAACTCAAGCCTCTTGCTCTCTCCAGCTCCGTGACTGCTGTCATTTTTGTTGGGATTTATTTATCTTCTATAATTGTAACTTTGTAGCCTTAAGTGGAGGCCTGGGTCGGCCAGGGTGTGCAGAAAGCTTGGCTTCCTCCATTGCCTGGGAAACCCAAGCCTCCCTCTTGCTCTCTGTGGCTGCAGCCATCTTGGTTGGGTTAATTTGCATACTCACTCCTGATTGGCTGGTGGGTGTGGCTGGTGGGCATGGCTTGTGGGTGTAACAGAGTGGTGGTTAATTTGCATATTACTCTTTTGTTAGATAGGATAATTAGATATAGGGTCATACAGCAGTTGAGAATGACATTTTGGAGTTAAATAGGCTTAGATTTAAAGCCTAACGAAAAGTTTGAATTTCCTCACTGTATAACAGGTATACTTGTACTTCTACAAGATTGCCTGGCATCTAATAAATGATCAATGCAAATGTTAACAAGATATAAAATATAATAATTATTCCACATACATTCTTTAATTTTATGTTATATAATTGATATATAATATATATGTTAATGAAATCAGAAACTTCTTTGACTCTCAGTAATTTGCAAAATATATTTACATTTTTAAGCCAGCTAACAACATGGAACAAGAAATTAAAGGGTTCTCAATGGACAAAACTGGAAAAATTTGAGCAAGAAAATACAGTATTACTGAATAATAATAAAAAGTATAAAATAAATATTCATAAATCCTTACTAATATAAATAAATCAATTATAAATAAATAATAGCAGGAGAGTTTTAAAACATCTCCCAACCATAAGAATTCTAATAATTTCCACCTTTCAGAAGGTAAACCATTACTCCCTGCTTCTTCACCTTTTGCACTCGGATGTCGAGTGTGACTTGACACAATTAGCATCGGTAACAGCTCGTATGTCGAATTGTATTGAATGTATCAATAATTTGAAATATAAAAAAATCAAAATAAATAAGTTTGTATGAAAAGAAACTCCAGTTTTTTATTCTACTGCCACACTTTGTAAAATCTGGGGTATTTAAAAAATTAAATCCCGAGTAGAATAAAGGAATCAAGAAAAAAGCTAGCAAGTGCAAAGGGTTAAGTTTAAGCTATAGACTGTGATTTTCTTCCAAAGTGTATAATATGGAAAGAAAAACAAAGAGTAACTTTAATAAACACTACTTTAAGTAGGTGATCAAGGTCAACACAACAGTGATAAGTCATATAGTTAGTATACATATATCCTTGATGTCATGTGATGAGAATGGTATTTTAACTCTATGGTCTTTTTCCCCAAAACACATTATCCTATTATAGCCATGATAAAAGTAATACATATACTATCTAATAAAAGAGTAATATGCAAATTGACCATCACTCAAACACACAAGATGGCCACTCCCATGTGGTCAAAGATGGCTGCCCCTATGTGGACACAAGATGGCCACCACAAGATGGAGGGCAGTTGTGGGCGATCAGGCCTGCAGCGGCAGGCAGTTGGAGGCAACCAGGTCTGCAGGGGAGGGCAGTTGGGAGGGACCAGGCCAGCAGGGGAGGGCAGTTGGGGGAGACCAGGCCAACAGGGGAGGGCAGTTGGGGGGAACCAGGTCTGTAGGGAAGGGCAGTTAGCGGCAACCAGGTCAGCAGGGGAGGGCAGTTAGGGGTGACCAGGCTGGCAGGGGAAGGCAGTTAGGGTCAATCGGGCTGTCAGGGGAGCAGTTAGGCTTTGATCAGGCTGGCAGGGGAGTGGTTAGGGGGTGATCAAGCTGGCAGGCAGAAGCAGCTAGGGGCAATCAGGCAGGCAGGCAGGTGACTGGTTGGGAGCCAGCAGTCCTGGATTGTGAGAAGGACATCCCTCGAGGGGTCCCAGATTGGAGAGGGTGCAGGCTGGGCTGAGGGACAACACCCCCCCCCCCCCATGCACGAATTTCATGCACCAGGCCTCTAGTATCCATATAAAGGACACTCTACAAAATAGCTAACTCAAAAAAAAAAAAAAAAAAATCAAGATTATAAAAAACACACAGAGAAAAGTTTGAGAAATTTCACACCTAAGAGAAAACTAAGAAGACAAGATGGTTAAATGTAACATGGTGCCCTGAATGGGGTTCTGGGATAGAAAATGACATTATAAAATAACAAAGGAAATCTAAACAATGTTGGACTGTAGGTAATAGTAATGTATAAATATTTGTTTATTAAATGTGACGAATATACCATAATAATGTAAAATATTACTAGTAGGGGAGATTGAGTATGGAGTACCCAGGAATCCTCTGTACTATCTTGGGAATAATTCTATAAATCTAAAACTGTTCTAGATGAAAGCTTTATTAAAGAAACAAAAAAGCACAACTGGTGTATCTGAAACCAGGGGACAGGGGGCAAATGCCCATCACCTCTATTGCCTCCAGTCCCTTGGCAACCTCTGAAGCAACCTTTACAGAACCCAGGAGTTCCTTGCAGTATGACCCATAAACCTTTGCACTTAAATGCCACTAAGACTAGACAATAAAAATAAAGTATTACTGAGGTCTAGTAAATGGCAAATCTATTCATTTCTCTTTTTCTTCAAGGTCTGTTCATCTGTTAAGATAATAAATTTTTTTGTATAGTCTTTTCTTTAAAGGGTCAAGTTGAATGCTGACCAATACACTGTCCTTAGAATTTGAGAGCACTTGATATTTTCTCCAATGTATGTAAAAAGTGTTAAGTCAATTAGCTTATAATTCTGCAAAGGAGAAGCTATGGTATTGATGATGGATTATTAATATTGCATAATCCTACATCTTTTCTGAATTTACATGATGTTCTTGCCCATAAAATAATAAAATGCTAATAAAAACAAATCTGATGTAACTCATGTGATAATATGACTGGCATTACCAATAAGTGGAAGTGTCAGATGGAACATGCTATTATAAATCGCAAAGGTTTAATGAAAGGTTATTTAAAGCACACAATAAAAAAACTTTACCAGAAATAATAAATTGGAAACATATATTAATTAATATTATTTCCAACTTTTGAAATGTTTATCAGGTTAAATAAACATATTTGCTTTAAGTAAATATGTAGCATTGGTAATTAAAGATTAGATGATAAGTCTGGGTAAAGTCATTTTGCCATTCTTTTAAAGGCCCTACAGCTAAACCTTTAAGATCACTAGACAATTAGAATGATGCCTTACCAGTAGAATTCTGACCTGGTCACCCTATTCTCACTACTCTTAAGAAGTTTTCCATCTCACTCAGGAGCATATTTCATGACATGTATTTTAGAGTGCTTAATACGGCAGAGAACAAGGAGATATGGCTATATTTTGGCCTCCTTGCTAATAGATGTTGGCATATAAGTTTGAATGCTTTGTGTTTCACACTATCTGATAGAAAAGTTATGGGGAAGGACTCTTATAGATTTAAATATGTCTAACCCATTGGAAGTTCACAATACTTATCCAATAACGGTGAATGATCAAATGACTTGGTCCAAAACTTTCATGAAAACATAGAACAGCAATAAAGTTTAGAATATGTATTGTATTCATCAAAGAAACAGAACCAATGGGATATGTGTATACATTTACATATAAACATGTATTTACATATATACATGTATGTATGTTAACACATGTGAAAACTGTTTAATTACTATTGTCAGGATGCAGAAAGCAAATGTAGTCAGCCAATTTTAGGATGTGGAAGAAATACAAACCAATTACTTAATTTTACAGATGAGAAAACTAAAACATTATTTATTTGGTTTTCTAAAGTTTAAGTATCTCACTAAAGAATGATCCAAGATACTGTTCCCTTAAGCGTCTTTTTGCCTCTTTCCCTTTTACCGATAATGACAAAGATTCATAATAGGTACCTATTACAATAGGTACTCTAAACAAGTTCCAGTACTTGCTTTGAGTGTCACAATGAAGAGATTTTTTAAGCCATACTTTGGCTTCTTAAAAAACAATTCCTTGAATTGATTAGTGAGGTGCCATGAAAGAGGGAGTAATCACATCATTGCCACATATTTGCTATTACTGTCCTCACATCAGGTGCCATGGGTTACAGGAAAATAGAATGAGGTTAATCTAAGTGTGTGTGTGTGTGTTTTTTTTAAATTATAGCAATGATTACTGGGGGTGGGGGGATAATGACAAATTCACTGTTTCAGGGAAATTAATTTGGTGGCAGTTCTCTGAATAGTTACAAAAGATATTCAGTACTTTTAAAGCTGGAATTCTAATGGGAGTAATACTGTGCAGTGTAATCTGAGGAGTGAGTGAACCGGAATGTTGCTGTTTGAATCAGAGATGAAAACATGGATAAGAGAAAGGATATATGCACCCCTATGTTCACAGCGGCATAATTTACCATAGCTAAGATTTGGAAACACCCTAAGTGCCCATCAGCAGATGACTGGATTAAAAAACTGTGGTACATCTACACAATGGAATACTTACCATTTGCAACAGCCTGGATGGAACCGGAGAGCATTACGCTAAGTGAAATAAGCTAGTCAGAGAAAGATAAATATCACATGATCTCACTCATTTATGGAATATAATGAACAACATAAACTGATGAACAAAAACAGATCCAGAGACAGAGAAGCATCGATCAGACTGTCAAACCTCAGAGGCAAGGTAGCCGAGGGTGGAGGTAAGGGGGAGAGATCAACTAAAGGACTTGTATGCATGCATATAAGCCTAACCAATGGACACAAGACACTAGGGGGCGTGAGGGCATGAGTGAGGGGGTTGGGGGCAATGGGGCAATAAGGACACATATGTAATACCTTAATCAATAAAGAAAAGAAAAAAAAACATGAACAAGAGGCAGCGACCTGTAAGAAATGTAAGGACAATTTATATTCTACTGTTTTCTCCACTCTATCCACCGTGCCTAGAAAACTACCTGGAGCACAGCTAAAGATCACTCAGTTTTTTTGAGTAAAGTCCAGTTACAGAGACATATTTCCACAAAGGACAACTAGGGAAAGTGGAAATTATTGTATCCTGCTAGTGGAGGCAGTTAGTGCAGCCAATCTATTACACAGATTAAAGGCTAGTTCAGATATATATATATATATATATATATATATATATATATATATATATATATATATATATATATATATATATATATATATATATATATATATATATAAAATAAACCATAGCATCAGAAGTCCATACCACATTAGCTTACTGTTAATAAAGATAAGAAAGCAAATGGATACATGATTGGCTTTACCTCCTTGTTGGTGAGAATATTCTAGAAAGTTGGAACTGTTCCACAATACCCTTCGCTATTCAAGATTAATTAAACATGTTTTTAAGAAACATGCACACACATTTCACTCCCTGAAATAATTTATAATACATAAGATAGATAATAAATGTCAAAACAATTATCTCTAAGATCATAGCTATACCACTCCTAGAAGCTTTGCAGTTGGCATTAGATCAGTCCTCTACTGGGGTTGAGAAAGACAAGTTACAAGCTTGAGAGCTATTCCAGGTGCAGTGGCTGACAGCAGAGATTTGCCTATAAAGGCAAAATATTGTACCCAAGTTATTGTAACCATCTCAGTTGTGACTCAGGGTGTCTGTCACGTGTCAGAACTCCTCCCCAAAACAAGTAAGGGCCCAGGGCACTTGAACCAAGTTGTAGTTTGGGAACTTGGGCTTGGCATTTAACTTGGCACATGAAACATGACTTGCAGGCAAAAGATCTTGCTGCGTAGGAAGATAGAAATAATTACTTCCAAGGCAAAACTGTAATAAATAAATGTTCCTAGGAGACATATTAAAGAGCCCAAACTGAGAGGTATAGTGAGAGATAGTGGAAAGAAGGGACGTTGAGTATGGCTTAGTGGATATTCAGCCTAGAGAGCATCCCTTAGACACCAGATTGGGAAATTTTAGCCTCAGTTATGATCTTTTCTGGGGTAATAAGGGATCCAAACCTGTTCAGACACAAGAGGAAATAAACTGAAGTGCCCAAATGGCGACCAGCGCCCAACAATAGGCAATTGTCAGCAGTTAAGAAGAGGCTGATAAGATCTAGGAAGGATTCTCCCCAGAAAACAGGTTCCAGCCACCAGTCAGGTCTCAGAGTAGATTCCCAGTTCTCAGGAAAGAGCCCAAGGGATACTAATGACCTTTCACCTTTGTAAACTCAGAAATAAGAAATTTGGATGTGTACTTAGATTAGGGACACACACATTTCCAAAATCTAAACTACATGATGTGGGACATGAAGCATGTTATCAAAATAGAGACACTGCAAGGCCATGAGCTGTGACTCAGGGAACATCTTGAAACCCAGAAAACAGCCATGGAACAGTGTGCCCAGAATCAACTTTTCAACAAAGGGAAATAGGGACAGAGCTAGGAAAGATGGTGTCAGTGTGCAAACAACATTTCTTGGTCCATGTTAATAGACAGGGAGACGTAATTTTTAGACCAAATATATGGAGATTGAGTAGGATAAATATTTTCTTGGCAGTACTAGGAAAAGGCAAGAATAGTCTACAAAAAGGTAATGACTGATCTTAACTTACAAAATTCGGAAGCTCAGAGTCAGGAGCAAAACTGGAAACTGATTAATGACACTGGAAAATCAAAGTTTTAAAAGCACATTTGTTCCTTTTAAACCCCATTTGATTTCCCACATCACATCACAACTACCCTTGTTTCAACAAATTACAGGTCAGTTCTTTCAGATTTGCAGTGTACACTCTTCAAAGCTCGGTGCGGAACTGAAGAGTACTTCCAGACATTTCTTTCCTATAAATGGCATCAAATTTCTCATTTTGGGCCACTGTGAAGTAATTCTTCCAGTCACCTGCAATCCCTAAAAATAAGAAATACAAAAACATGTGAAGGAATAAAATATTTCCATTTAAAGGTAAAGCTAGCCTATACCAAAAGAAAAGGTAAGAAAAGTTGAAGGAAGACTTTCCTTGTATCTGAATATTTTAAAATGTCATTTCTCTTTTACTGGTAATTACTCCCCCCCTAGAAGATGGCTTATAACTATAGAGTCTGACATTTAAAGACACATTCTGAGAAGGGTTAATTTTCTTGTCCAAATTTATGGGTTGTACGATGTGGAGTTTCCTGAAAGAAATCCTTTTAGAGTTTATAAATTTCCCAAGTCATGCATTATAACTGGACACTGGCCAGGCATATTTTATTCCATGAGTTACTTTTGGAAACTGTACAAAGGAGTGTTCATCAGCACAACCAAACCATAAAATAGAGAGCTAATAAGTATCAGTTCTTACTTATGCATAAATGAGGATGGTATGATACTTGTATGATACTTATTTCTGAGTTCAGTAGACTTCTATTGTATTTGCATTTTAGATGAGAAGAATAGCATCAGACATAACATTCCTGAATTATCTTTTCAAAAGTAAACTTCTGTGACATAAATTTATTTAGTTTCTTAAACTTGGATTCTTATATTTATTTGAAAAATAAAATTTAATGTACTGTCAATGTGCTTGGGGGAAACATTTACTTTGCTATATTATGAAATATTAAATATGTCCTTTGCATTGTATCTATATTAACTTGTAATGATTGATGAAGCTTTCAAGTCCTTTTAATGAAAAACATCCCCTTAAGTTGTTTCCCTGGTTATTATTCTTTGTTCTATGTGTGCCTGATAGCAAGAGCTCTTAGGAATGTATATGAGGGTAGTGTATATTCAAGATAGTACATATGTGAAGATGTCATTAAAAAACAGAAAGCACAAATTTAAAAAGTAAAGACTCACATATAAAGTACTCCAATGATCTTCTATTTTCAATATAAATTAACACATAAATATATTTGTGTTATAAGAGTAAGGAATGTGTAACTTCTTTTTCTGATACAATAAATGCTGGCCAAAGCCCATATTTTTCTGCTTTGTTGCAATTTGGGACACAGGTATAAATATTGGACATCATTTATCCTGTCCCTACTACCTTTACCACTGTGTGGCTAAATTATAACATTGATTTATCCAACATAGAATTCTTCAAGACTTGAATGGCCCTTTGGTCATATCATTTTGAGCCCTTTTCAGCATCCATTTACATGCATGTCTCTTGCGTTGCATTATGAGCCTCCTGAAACAGATGCATGTGCCATTCAACCTTGTATGTTCTATAGAATATGTGCCAACTATAGGTATTTATAAAGAGTTTTTTCCTACATATAACTTAATGAATGAGTGTGTATTCTTTAAAAGTATATTGAATGCATGAATGAATAAATGGATAGAGGAATCTTGAATTGTTTAAAGTAATAAGACTTGCTACTTTTTGTGTATTATTTTATGATCAGAAAAATATTCCAAATGCTTACATATCATTTACCTTAATCTTCCCCCAAAGCCTGTGCCATAGATGCTAGTACTTTCTCCATTTTTAGTGATGTAACCAGAGTTTTGGCAGATTAATTAATGTATTCCAAGTCATAAATTCGGGGAGTGACAGAGTCTGGATAAATTCCAGATCAATCTGACCATAAAGGACATGTTCTTTACCACTTCTGGAGGGCTTGTAAAAACTCTCTTATTAAGCCAGCATGCACTCTTTTAGGTTGAAGTCGGAGAAACCATATGACTCAGATACTGAACTTATCTCCTCTACCTCTATACTCTAATGAGGATTGTGCAATGGTATCAATTCTCATATTATTGGGGATAAAACTGTTCTAGAAATTTCAGTCAATCACCTGGAATAAAATATTTGCCTTGTTTTGTAAAGTTTTTCTTCTTAGTCTCCCATCAGAAAATGTGTGTGTATTATTAGTTGTTTTATGTTCAAATTTGTAATTCACTATTTACGATGAAACATTTGCTTTGCTTTCTTATACCAAAAGTTGTTTTTGAAAAGTTAAATATAGTGTTTTGGAAAATCAAACACAATTTTAAAATGCTGAAACTATTTTCCATTTTAATAAGTTCTGGAGGAAAATGTTTTATATAAAAAATGTAACCATATACTCTTTCAAAATTAAGGGGTTTCTTCTACACATTCCTATCCCAAATACATTCCCAGGGTTATGTTCACTTCCCAGTGCACCAACTGAAATTCTACCCTTTCCCTCCAATTCAGTAAAGAATATTGAAAACAGAGGTGGCATTATTAGGTGCATAACTTCTTAAAATTTGCTTAAGCTAATAATTTGTTAAATACATTATTTTTATCATTAATAAAACATTTTAACACAAATCATATACAACAAGCCCAAATGGAAGTAAGTTTTAGGTAGCATAACTTCCCATAGTGTAAAAAAAAAAAAAGTCTTTTCTCTGGGTGAATCCTTTTTAACAAAGTTTCCTAAATAATACGGGGACTTTAAAGAACATGTTACTATACAGAATGACATTAATCACTGAGAAGGAGGTCTATGCCAATTTAGACAAAGATTGAGGATTTAGATATAACAAATTTGGAATGACTCAGAATTAACAAGACCACTCCCATTAGCAGAGTAGCAAATACAAGAAGAAATATGTACCAAATACTCAAGGTATTCTGACAATAGGTTTACAAGCAATTGTTTCCTTTAATAATTTCTAATCTGATTCAGCAATGTTGTGTGGTTATTATTTTTAGTGTCCTTATTTTATAGATGAGGAAACTTAACCCAAACTGGTTAAGTAATTTGGTAGAGATCACAAAGTTAATCCTCATTTCAGAGTAATATATAACAAAGTAAAAATGATACCTAAACTTAGAAAAATATTCACCTTTGCGCATAAATGGGGATTTACTCTGATCCATCACTGTACTTGGTATATGTGTATAATTCACCAGAGGGTTGTCCTTCATCATTCCAAATGAGGTGTGATAGATGATCTTATTCAAGATCTCATCATTTAGGTTTTTCTCTAGAAATGTAGCAATCTTCTTGATTTCCTTCATTGGATTCTATTAGTGGGTAAAGAGACATATCCAAGAAAATGGTAAAATTAATGTAAAAACTATATTTATAATATGTGTTCATAAATGTTTATTTTGAATATTGAATCAATATTTTATGTTTAGCAAAAATAGAGTAGAAATGTTTTGTTTGTTACAAATCATATTTTTAGTTTACATCAAAAATACAATAAGAATAAACCTTGAGCTAAATATTAACAATACTTATAGAAAATAATCTTAAAACCCATTTTAAGCTCAATTTGTAATCAGATTTGAATTGTGCATGTTTTAGAGACCCAGTATCTTTTTATTCTTTCCACCTTTTTTTCTGCTTTGAATAAAAGCTTATTTTGCCCAACCAGTGTGGCTCAGGGGTTTAGCATCAACCAAGAGGTCACTGGTTCAATTCCTGGTCAGGGCACATGCCCAGGTTGTGGGCTCAGTCCCCAGTAGGGGGTATGCAGGAGGCAGCCAATCTATGATGTTTCTCTCTCATCGATGTTTCTATCTCTGTATCCTTCTCCCTTCCTCTCTCTCCAAAAAAAATTAATAAAAACATATTTTAAAATTTTTCTTTCTTGTTTTTAGTAACAGTACTTAAAAACAAAAATAATAAATTCATGGACAACTTCAAGTATATTTGCTTTAAGGTATACTGATTAGACCTTGCTTAGACATAAATTATTAAAAATAAGCTAATAAATGAGCAAAGTCATTGAGACCTAAATTATTCATTAGCCATTGAGGATAATAAGAATAAAATATGAGAAATGGGTCATTTTAATGACATAAACTTAATTTTTGTAACTTTTTAGGATGACAAACTAAAATCTGCATGGATATGTCTAGAAAGATTTTGAGGAAGTGATATCTATGCTGAGTTTAAAAAGGTAAATCTAATTTAGCAACATGTGTGGTCTTTTGAGGTGTTGGACAGTGAATTTTCCATAATGAAAAAGTTAAAACTCTTGGAGGTATTAGTGTCTCATAGTTCAAGGGAGAAAAAACACAACATGGTTGGAGTTAGATCTGAGTTTTTTGTAGGAGTGAGAGAGGCTATAAAACTGGAAAGATAAGTTGGGTTTAAATTAGGAACATCCTTAGATATCTTGTTGAAGGATTTGGACTGTATCTGCAATGCCAAAGGAAAGAAACAGCTTTTAATAACGTGTCTTATTAACTCTGTGCCTGTGTGTGTGCACATGCATGTTTACACATGCGTATGTTTTGGCAGGGAGGTCTCTAGAAGGGAAGTTATGATAATATTTTATGTGTGAGGCCTTGATGAGAGAAAAATAAAATGGCTAATTAAGGGGTGTCAATGCTTAGAATAAGTAAAATGTCAGAAACGATGATAGTGAAGAAAAAGCCAAAAGAAAAGTTAGGAGTAGTACTAGGAAAACACATAGATGAACAGGCAAATAGAGAGCAGTTTCTCTTAGGGATTCAATGTGTTTGGAGAATAATCTGGCCATAGTCCAAGTACCTATGGTGATTTTACTTTATAAACCAGCACAAGTTCAAATACAGGGTGCTGACTCCTATTGAATCTCCCTCTCTTGCATTTCTCTTTCACCTCATTGAGAATTTATGCAGTCACTCATAAACTAGATGCAACTAATTAGGCTTCTCTGAATTTTATTCTTGATATGTAATTATAATTTTGCTCTAATATTGTTACATTATACCTCTTTGTATAACATTGTCTAGGAATATCTGTATGGCAGTAGAAAAACATTATATTTTAATTATTATCTGGATAGAAGATCTGAAGGGGATTCAAGTATCCGGATATGCTTACAAAGCTGATTAGACTATACTGCAAATCAATCAATATAAATAAGTTGATTTGAATAAGGCATGTTAACTGAATAAAGAGGAAAGGTTGACACCAGAGCATCATGTGGGAAACAGCATGATGTGTGACTCAGAATTTGGATGCCAGCCTAGATCAGGAAATGTATTTCTCCATTCTGTGGAGAAAGATAACTATATTAAGAAGCTAAAATTGCTCTTTTCATAAAGCTAACAAGTGCTACTCACGTGTATAGGAAGAGAGATACTTGGAACAGTAGAACAATTTTCTCTCTTATAAAGAATAGGTAACTGAATCTGATTAATCAAAACCACTTTAGTTTTACAGCTGTGTATGCCACCAAATTGACATTAATTGCCTCAAACACTGGTAAGATTTAGACTACAGATTCTCTATTGGCTGCAAACAACTGTGACAGGTGGGATCCTGTGCAGAACAGAAACACCGAGGACTCTTTTTGATAAACTGTGAGAAATAACCTGGGGATTAATCAGCTATACGTGGAGCAAGGGAGATTTTACCGAAGCATAATTTCTGGTATGCAAAGTAGGATTGTCACTAAAATGTTTCTTAATACTGCTTACTCATTTATTTATTAACTCATTCAAGCAATCCATTATTCACACAATATAGGTGCTATATTAGGTATTGTGGATGCAATCACAAGAATCATAGATATGGTATCTTCCATCATGAACCCGAAAATCTATAAAGTATTCTCATTTGTATGCCCAGGCTTTTAAGAACTACAGAAATGTGGTTTCCACATATTTCCCATATATGTGCGTGTACACACCTACACATTTGCCTAATTTGAGTAAAATAGCCCCAGAATAGGCCTGGAGCTTTGCAGTAGTATTTGAACTAATACTGGTTCATAAGGAGACTAGATGAATAATTATGAGACCCTGACTAAGAGGGAGGTAGAAAGAAAATAAAGGAGGAGAGCACATTTGAAGGATATAATAGGGCATGTGAACCCATGGATGTTCGGGATCTAGGTGAACTATATTAACTATATGGAAGCTAATGAGGACAATTTGCTTTCAAGTTTTGAAAACTGAATGGACATATAACATCATTAAACAATAGAGAATAAAAGAAGAAAAGGAGTACATGTTGGAGAGAGAGAAGCAAGGTAAGTTTAGTTTTAAACATGTTAAATTTGATGTTCATGTTAATAAAAGCATGGGTTTGAATTCAGTGTGGAAATTAAAATAAAGTTTGGGGGGGGGCATCAATAGCACATAAATAGTTTTGGCAATAGTGGGACTGGACATGAATACCAAAATATAGCAAGCAGCTTAAAAAGAAAAATGACCAAGTGATAGAGATACACTAAAAAATCATGAGAGTGTAATAACGTGTTAGATGGAGGAGAGACTTTCAGAAAGAAAAAGTACTCAAAATAAATAAGGTCAGAGGAATAAAAATGTTAAAGGTTTCACAATTAGAAGGTCATTAATGATATTAACAAGATTTGGGTAAGCAGGCATGAAGAATTGGAAAAGCAATCATATCATTTTGAAAATTTTTTTTTTCCAATTTTTTTATTAAGGTATTATATGTGTACATATCTTACCATTGTGAAAATTTTATATTAATCCTTTTATACCCCAGGATGTAGTGAGGAATTATTCAGAATGAATTTTTACCATTTTACCTCTTTCATATCTTCATAGTGCAAGAAAAGTATTGGGTATTCTTCTTTTTTCTTCCACCAGCTCTTAACATGATTAAACCAGGAACCATAGGCCACTAAAACAAAACAAAACAAAAAAACCTATTTCCATAAGCATTCATAAAATTAAAGATTTGTTTCTGAAAAATAAGTCAAATTGTACAAACATTTTGTGGATGTTAATAATCAAGGGAACTGAGAATGTAAGGCCAATTTACAAATAATCAGATTTTAAAATATAAGGTACAAGGAAGCATTTCAATTGAAAATACATTGACCTTCAATAGGTTATACTTAGCCTCACATGGAAAGAGACTTTTTTTATGAAGTACTCATATCAAATATTTATCTAAGTATTATAAATATGTGTATAACAGATTTTACTAATGGTTTGGACAAGGTAAACAATTTCAATCATGAACAGAAACTGAAAATGGATTTCTAGCAACTAAAAAGAGGTTAAAGAATATTTTCATTAAGCCAAAGTTTTTGTTTTTGTCTTTTAAAATATATTTTTATTGATTTCAAAGAGGAAGGGAGAGAGAGATAGAAACATCAAAAGATGAGAGAGAATCATTGATCCAGCTGCCTCCTGCAAGGCCCCTACTGGGAGCGAGCTCCCAACCAAGGCATGTGCCCTAACCTGGAATTGAACCGTGACACTCAACTACTGAACCATGCCAGCCGGGCAAGCTCATGTTTAACACCAAGTTTATATATTGAATATCATAGTAAAATATTAGACATATTTGATTTAATTTTTTAAATGGTATTTGGATATACTTGTTACTGACTTGGGAAAAATAAGTCTTTTAAAAGAAAAAGTCATAGCAATAATAGTTAATAGTATTATTAAAAATTAAAAATTACTTATTAATTTTAGACCAAGGCCTACCTACCATTTCCAGCCATGAATCTCTCTAGATATTCATCCCAGGTGCCAGGAAGAGGTTGCAAATTATTCATTAAGTCAAAATGGTAATATGAGACTGCAACATCCTTAGCATTTCGAGCCAGATAAATCATCTGCAGGAGGAGAAGGAAGAAATGGATGTTATTTTTTTAAGAGAAAAATTAACATACAGGCAAAAAAAGCAACATATTTGAAATCCATGAAATGTCTACAAATCAATTTTTAAAAATTAAAAAAATAAACATACTCATACCATACAATTTAACAATTGCAGTACCTGGTATTTACCCAAAAGAGTTAAAAAATAAGGTACACAGAAAAATGTGCACATGATTGTTTGTAGCAGCTTTATTCATAATTCAACCAATATGTCTTTCAGTAGGTGAGTGTAAAAAAAACTGTGGTACCCCCAGATAATAGAATATTATTCAACACTAAAAAGAAATGACCTATTAAGCCATGAAAAGACATAGAAGAATGTTAAATGCATGATAGAAAGAATAAAATCTGTAAAGGTTACATACTGTGTAATTCCAATTCCATACTGTGTATTTCTCCAAATCCATAGGATGTACAACACCAAGAAAGAACCCTAATTATGATAATGATGTGTCAATGTAGGTTTACCAATTGTAACAAATGTACTACTCTAGTGGGAGATGATGATAATAGAAAATCTAAATGTGTGTGAGGGCAAGGGATGTATGGGAAATTGCTTTGACTTCCACTCAATTTTTCTGTGAACCTAAAATTGGTCTAAAAATAAATAAAATTGCTATAAAATAACATCTGTTTAAAAAAAAAGAATAAGAATGGAATATTATAAATAGCTTTTCATTACAAAATTCAACAACTTAGAATTCCTCACACATCACAAACTAGCAAAAGTCAGCTAAGATAAAATAGATTAATCTGAATAGCTCCGTAATTATTGAAGAAAATGAATTTAAAATTTCTCTAAAACAAATATCCAGTCATAAATGTTTTACCAGAGAACTTTACCAATCAAATAAGAACTGACATCCTATGTTGAATTTTCAGAGAAGACCAGACTACCCAGAGACACCTGGGAAATAACAGCAGCAATATTGTGTTGAGATGAGAATCCTATTGCTATATAATGTTGGAAACCTTTAGTATGTAGGATTAGACTAAAATAATTGAGCCCTAGGCCAGGGAGCTCAATTGGTTTGGATGTTGTTTCATACACCAAAAAGTTTGCAGGTTCAATTCCCAGTCAGGGAGATTACCTAGGTGGAGGGTTCAATCCCCAACTGGAGCACGTAAGGTAGGCAATAAGTCAATGTCTCTCTCTCTGTGTCTCTCTCTCTGTCTGTCTCTCTCTCTCTCCCTTCCTCTCTGTCTAAAATCAATAAAAAACATAACCTTGGGTGAGGATAAAAAATATACTTGAAGCACGTTCATTGAAACACTTTCTTATGCAGCTCAGTTCTCAAGGTAACAAATAAAAAAAAATCTGAGCAATTATTTACTACTAGTGGCCCAGTGCACAAAATTCATTCACGGGGACAGGGGGGGTGTGGCCTCAGCCCAGCCTGCACCCTCTCGCAATCTGGGACCGCTGGCTCCAAACCGCTCACCTGCCTGCCTGCCTGATTACCCCTAACCACTCTGCCTGCCAGCTTGATCTCCCCCAACTGCCCCCCTGTTGGCCTGATCACCCCCAACTGCCCCCCCACCGGCCTGCTCACCCTCAACTGCAGCCCCCTGCTGGCCTGCTCACCCCCAACTGCCCTCCCTTGCCAGCCTGATCATCCCCAACTGCCCCCACTGCCGGCCTGATCACCCCCAACTGCACCGCCCTTCTGGCCTGATCACCCCTAACTTCCCCCCGTGCCAGCCTGCTTGCTCCCAACTGTCTTCCCCTCCTGGCCTGATTGCCCCTAACCACCTCTGTCTTGACCCAGCCACCACATGGCTTTGTCCAGAAGGGTGTCTGGGAGGTCTCCCAGTCTAATTAGCATATTACCCTTTTATTAGTATAGATGTGAGTGAGTCAAGGGTCACATTAAAAAATTGACTGGCACCTTGCAGTTGTTCTTCCAAAAAGACTCAGGAAGGAGATCAATCGGCAGATGTGTCTTCACAAGCCGGGGTGATGGATTCTTCGCTAATTGTTCTACTCCTGGGAAAATTTAGTTTGGTATATAGAGATATTAGAGTCTCCAAGATAAAATAGATAATCTGAATAGCTCCATAATTATTGAGAAAATGAATTTAAAATTTCTCCAAAACAAATATCCAGTCATAAATGTTTTACCAGAGAACTTTACCAATCAAATAAGAACTGACATCCTATGTTGAATTTTCAGAGAAGACCAGACTACCCAGAGACACCTGGGAAATAACAGCAGCAATATTGTGCATTTCCTGATTTTCTCAACCAGCCTTTCAAAATATTTCTGAACGGTATATAATGTTACTAAATTTTAAACTAATCATTGGCATTATTTACCCAGATTCTAAGAGGCAATATTGTATGATGGTTATAACGAGCATAGGATATGCGATTAGCCTCCTTGAATTCAAATTCTAACTCTATCACTGACTCACTGTGAGACATGTGAAAGTATCACAGTCTGCATCTCCAAAATGAGGAGTAATAATACCAATCTTAGCACTTTGGTTTTATCATACCTGTGTATATTATAAATAATTATAAAAATGTTCTCTCTCTAATATCTAGTAAGTCTCACATCAACTATAGTTTTATATCAGCTATTATAGTAATGGTGATGTCATTTTTGTGTAGCATCAGCTTTTTTTTCTGCATTTTCATTATTTCCTTTATGTGTCATATGTATATGCAAAATAAAAATGTTGTATAACTTTTAGGTGTTAGCTGAATTCCCCGAAGTCATACAACTAATATGTGGTAGATCTTGGTTTCACATGAAGTCTTTGGACAAGGGATATATAAACTCCCTTGAGGCAGAAAGTATCCATTTATTTTCCATGTTGAGAATCAGGAGGATCTTACTACATACGTAACTTGGCCAGTCTGAAGTCACTTGTGTAATAAAGATATAGAGCATTTGTGACATAGGCTAGGAAGAGCTGTGCTAACCCTTTTCACTTACTATTCTTTTACTGGACGTGTGGCCTTTATCATATTCCAGATAGAGCTATTACAGATGTCATCTCCTCTAGAGTCAAGATCTCATTAATTGTCGTCTGCTCTTTCAGGTTTCACAGTCAATAAATCATAAAGTCCTCTTCACAATATTACTTATATCCAGTCTAACATCTAGATTACCTGTAAATCCTACATTATCTTCCCACCTTTTGTATATGAAGACACAACTGCCCCAAATTTTATCTGACTCACTCATTCAAAGCAATCCTATGTTTCAACTGTTTACAGAATTTTATGCAGATGCTAAAAAGTCACTCAGTATTTCTCTACTAAAACATCCTTTTAAAATCTTCTTTATAGCACTTATTTTTTATTCATCATTCATTTTTCATTTGTTTATTGTCAGTTCTCATGTGTCTTCCTTGTCACCACCCCCAAACACACAAGGATAGTGTTTGTTTTGTTTACCAACAAATGCTTTCTAGAGAGTAGTGCGTAGCACATGGTTGTATTAAGAAAACCCCTTAGGGAAGATGGCGACTGGCAGGAAGGTAGGGAGGGTGAGTGTGTGATCGAGTGAAGGAGTGATAGAGGTGTGTGTGGACGTGTGTGGGTGTGTGTGTGAGTGAAATAGGGACAGTTAAACCCTGCAGTTCTTCCAGGGGGCATCCAATCCAGACAGTCTTGGTTGGCAAAACCCCGCGGCCGCTGCAAACACTCCGGGGAGGACACCAGTGGCACAGAGACCCTGCCATCTTTAAGAACGGAACTGCTAGAGACTAGAATCCTAACCTTACCACCACCCAGTCTGGTCTCGGAAGCAAACCTGGTCATTACAGCCACTCTGGTAGAAGACCTGCCACCCCAGCTGCAGATGCGCGAACGCTGAGACCTCCACTTCCAAAAGTGCGCTGCTGAAAGCAGTAAGTACAACCTCCCCCTCCCCAGCGCCAGAACTCAGGATTCGCCGCGTCCCCAGCCCATAGGCACCCAGGCACTCCACTACCCAGGCAGTGCTTGGGAACCACTGAGAGCCCCTGAGGGGGTGATTCTGCACAGTCAACGGTGCGCAGCCCTGCAGTAGAATCTCTGAACTGCCTCTTCCTAAATAACTTCCCACGGACACCCTGCGGTGCAACTTCAGGGCCAGGGTGCATCAGAGCTTTGCGCCAGTGGGTGCACCACTGGTTCGCGCACACTCAAGGGCAGGCAAACTCACGGCCACAACAAGGGAAGGCACCCTGAGCCCATATATCCACAGGGTCCTCTGGGGAGCTACTTTGAGCCCCTGCTGGGTGTGATTCTGTACAGCCGAGGACGCGCTGCCCCACAGCAGAAACTCTGAACTCCTTTCTCCTGAATAACTTCCCACATACACCCTAGCTGTTTAACTTCAGTGCCAGAGTCTCTCAAAGTGCGTCAGAGCTGTGCCCCTGCAAACACACCTCCACAGAAGCGAATTTACAACAGGCAGGCACCCTGAGCCTATTTACACACAGGGTGCTGGTGGGAGCCACTGGGAGCTCTCCCAACAGACGGTTCCTGGGTGCCACTGTGAGTTCCCACTGGACACGCGCGATTTCAACTAAGGGTGCAAGACAGCAAAAACTGGGACACTCCATAGCTACTGACTTTTAGACACCACAGTTGTGCCTCTCAAGCTTGCAGGCTTACATCAAGAGAACCCAAGTAGCTCAAGTAGGGAGCTACACTAGATTACCAAGCCCAGGAGAACTGAGAGATTACACCAGTAACACCATCCCCAAAAGAACCTGGGTAGCAAATCAAGCGGATCTACAATTAAAACACTACAGGAAAACATGGGGAGAAAAAAAGGAAATTCCCAAAGGGAGGAAAAAGAGGAATCACCAGAAAGGGAGTTAAATGAACTTGAGGCTAGCAGCTTAACAGAGAAAGAATTCAGAGTATTCGTTATAAGGATGTTTAAACGGATGGATGACAAATACACACAACTCAATGAGAACTATAAGGAGCTGAATGAAAATGTCATCAACATGAAAAGAAACCAAGAGGAGATGAAGAACAACATAGCTGCAATAAAGAACACAATGGAAGGCTTAAAGAGTAGAGTAGAAGAGGCTGAGGACCGCATCAGCAAATTAGAAGACGAGGTAGGAAAAAACACACAAACACAGCAGCAACTGGAAAGAAGACTCAAAAAGCAAGAGGAGAGCCTAAGGGAGCTTCGGGACAACACAAAACGAAACAACCTTCGAATAATAGGGATAAAAGAAGGAGAGGAAGAGAAGCAAGGAATAGAAAACCTGTTAGAAGAAATAATGACAGAAAACTTCCCTGATATTGGCAAGAAAAAAACTATCCAAGTCCAAGAAGTACACAGAGTCCCAAACAAGTTGAACCCCAAAAGACCAATACCAAGACACATCATAATTAAATTGACGAACACCAACGACAAAGCAAGAATCTTAAAGGCTGCCAGAGAGAAACAGAAAGTTACCTACAAGGGATCTCCTATCAGAATATAAATTGATTTCTCAACAGAAACACACCAGGCCAGAAGGGAATGGAATGAAATATACAAAGTGATGCAAAACAAGGGACTGAATCCAAGAATACTATACCCAGCAAGGCTATCATTCAAAATTGAAGGTGGAATCAGAAGCTTCACAGACAAAAAAGGGCTAAGAGAGTTCATCACTACCAAACCAGCAATTCAAGAAATGCTAAAGGGTCTGCTGTGAAAAGAAGAAAGAGAAAGGCAAGAAGAAACACAAACACTAAGGAAAAATATGTCAACAAACAGGTACTTATCAATAATAACAGTAAACGTAAATGGATTAAATGCACCAATCAAAAGACATAGGGTAGCTGAATGGATAAGAAAACATGACCCATATATTTGCTGTCTACAAGAGACCCACCTTAGAGCAAAAGGCTCACACAGACTGAGAGTGAAGGGATGGAAAAACATTTTTCAGGCAAATGGAAATGAGAAAAAAGCTGGGGTTGCGATACTTATATCAGATAAAATAGACCTCAAAGTAAAGGCTTTAATAAGAGATAAGGAAGGCCATTACATAATACTAAAGGGAGCAATCCAGCAAGAAGATATAACTCTGGTAAACGTATATGCACCCAACGCAGGAGCGCCCAAATACATAAAAAATCTGCTGGAAGATATCAAGGGAGAGATCGACATCAATACAATCATAGTAGGGGACTTCAATACACCACTGACACCAATGGATAAATCCTCTGGACAAAAAAAAATCAGCAAAGAAACAGCAATTCTAAATGACACATTAGATCAGATGGACCTAATTGACATCTTCAGAGTATTTCACCCCAAAGCCATGGAATATACGTTCTTCTCAAGTGCACATGGGACATTCTCAAAAATAGACCATATATTGGGTAACAAGCAAAGTCTCCCCAAATTCAAAAAGATTGAAATCATATCAAGCACTTTCTCATACCACAATGGCATAATATTAGAAATAAACTACAATAAAAACATTCCAAAAAATTCAAACACTTGGAAACTCAATAGCATGCTACTAAACAATGATTGGGTTATCAATGAGATCAAAGAAGAAATTAAAAAAAACATCCTGGAGACTAATGACAATAAAAACACAACATTGCAAATCCTATGGGACACAATGAAAGCAGTCCTGAGAGGGAAATGTATAGCTCTACAGGCCTACCTCAAAAAACAAGAAAAAATGGTAATAGATCATCTAACTCAACAACTCAAAAAATTAGAAAGGGAGCAACAAGAAAAGCCCACAGTGAGCAGAAGAAAGGAAATAATAAAGATCAGAGCAGAAATGAATGACATAGAGACCAAAAAAACAATACACAAGATCAACAAAACCAAGAGCTGGTTCTTTGAAAGGATAAACAAGATTGATGAACCTCTAGCCAGGCTCACCAAGAAGCAAAGAGAGAGGACCCAAATAAACAAAATCAGAAATGAAAAGAGGTGAAATAACAACAGACCCCACAGAAATACAAAGGATTGTCAAAAAATACTATGAACAACTCTACTCCATCAAACTAGACAACCTGGAGGAAATGGATACATTCCTAGAAAAACACAACCTTCCAAAACTTACTCAGGAAGAGACTAAAAATCTCAATAGGCTGATAACTATGGAAGAAATTGAAGCAGTTATCAAAAAGCTTCCAGCAAACAAAAGCCCAGGGCCAGACGGCTTCACAGGGGAGTTTTATAAAACATTCAAGGAAGAGCTAAAACCTATCCTCCTCAGACTATTCCAGAAAATTCAAGAAGAAGGAACACTTCCAAGCTCCCTCTATGAAGCCAGCATCACCCTAATACCAAAACCAGATAAAGATAACACAATGAAAGAGAATTACAGGCCAATATCCCTCATGAACATAGATGCCAAAATCCTCAACAAAATTCTAGCAAATTGAATCCAGCAATACATCAGAAAGATCATACACCACGACCAAGTAGGATTTATCCCTGGGATGCAAGGATGGTATAATATTCGCAAATCAATAAACGTGATACATCACATAAACAAATTGAGACATAAAAACCATATAGTCATATCAATTGATGCAGAAAAAGCATTTGACAAAATCCAACACCCTTTCTTGATAAAAACTCTCAGCAAGCTGGGAATAGAAGGATCATACCTCAACATAATAAAAGCCATATATGACAAACCCACAGCCAACATCATACTCAATGGGCAAAAACTAAAACCATTTCCCCTAAGAACAGGAACAAGACAGGGATGCCCACTCTCACCACTCCTGTTCAACATAGTGTTGGAAATACTAGCCATTGCAATCAGACAAGAAGAAGAAATAAAAGGCATCCAAATTGGAAAAGAAGTAAAACTGTCCTTATTTGCAGATGACATGATACTGGACATAGAAAACCCTAAAGACTCCATCAAAAAATTACTAGACTTAATAAATGAATTTGGCAGAGTAGCAGGATACAAAATAAATGCTAAGAAATCTATGGCATTTCTATACACTAATAATGAACTTACAGAAAGAGAGACTAAAAAAGCAATCCCATTTACCATCACACCAAAAAAATTAAGATACCTAGGAATAAACTTAACTAAGGAGGTAAAAGACCTATATGCGGAAAACTACACAACACTGAAAAAAGAGATAGAGGAAGACATAAACAGATGGAAGAACATACCATGTTCATGGATTGGTAGAATCAACATCATCAAAATGTCCATACTACCCAAAGCAATCTATAATTTCAATGCACTTCCCATTAAAATACCAACGGCATACTTCACAGACCTAGAACGAACTTTCCAAAAATTCATCTGGAATAAAAAAAGACCCCGAATAGCCACAGAAATCCTGAGAAAGAAGAACAAAGTAGGTGGGATCTCCATACCAGATTTCAAGCTGTATTGCAAAGCCACTGTTCTCAAAACAGCCTGGTATTGGCACAAGAACAGACATATAGATCAATGGAATAGAAAAGAGAACCCAGAAATCGATCCAAATCACTATGCTCAATTAATATTCGACAAAGGAGGCATGAACATACAATGGAGTCAAGACAGTCTCTTCAACAAATGGTGTTGGGAAAATTGGACAGATACATGCAAAAAAATGAAACTAGACCACCAACTTACACCATAAACAAAAATAAACTCAAAATGGATCAAGGACTTAAGCATAAGACAGGAAACCATAAAAATACTAGAGGAATCTACAGGCAGAAAAATCTGTGACATATGCCAAAAGAACTTCTTCGCTGATACTGCTCCTAGGGCAATGGAAGCTAAAGAGAAAATAAACAAATGGGACTACATCAAAATAAAAAGCTTTTGCACAGCAAAGGAAACCATCAATAAAACAACAAGAAAGCCCACTACATGGGAGAACATATTTGCCAATGATGTCAACGATAAGGGTTTAATCTCCAACATTTACAGGGAACTCATGCAGCTTAACAAAAAGAAGATAAACAACCCAATCAAAAAATGGGCAACTGATCTAAATAGACACTTTTCAAAAGAAGACAGAAGGAAGGCCAAGAGACATATGAAAACCTGCTCTAAATCACTAATCATTAGAGAGATGCAAATCAAAACAACAATGCGGTACCATCTCACACCTGTCAGAATGGCCATTATCAACAAGTCAACAAATGACAAGTGCTGGCGAGGATGTGGAAAAAAAGGAACCCTTGTGCACTGCTGGTGGGAATGCAGACTCATGCAGCCACTGTGGAGAACAGTAAGGAGTTTCCTTAAAAAACTAAAAATAGAACTCCCATTTGACCCAGTGACCCCACTTCTAGGAATATATCCCAAGAAACTGCAAACATCAATCAGAAAGGATTTATGCACCCCTATGTTCATAGCAGCACAATTCACCATAGCTAAGATTTGGAAACAGCCTAAGTGCCCATCAGCAGATGAGTGGATTAAAAAACTGTGGTACATCTACACAATGGAATACTACGCTGCAGTAAAAAAGAAGGAGCTCTTACCATTTGCAACAATATGGATGGAGATGGAGAATATTATGCTTAGTGAAAATAAGCCAGGCAGAAAAAGATAAATATCACATGATCTCACTTATTTGTGGAATATAATGAACAACATAAACTGATGGAGGGAAAAATAGATCCAGAAACAGAGAAACATCAATCAGAACATCAAGCCTCAGGGAAGAAATTGTGAGGTAACCAGAAACCCAAGAATGCCTGAGAACGCCTTTCTAGCCATGCTAGCAATCGTCAGATGTACGGTAATTTTACCTGGGACAAGAGGGTAAGTATTTTGGTCTTATGCTCCTGACCCTTCATGGGTAAGACCCCTTACATGGGCTGATCCCCTGACTAATGTAGTTACTAATAATACCAAACACCCTGGACATCCAGGAGGTCCATGGGTGGGGCAAGAAAGTATAAATACACAGGGGTTTCCACCCATCTTCCCTTTTGTATGACATGAAATCAAAACAATGCCCCTTTGTGTGTACAATTAAAGATAGGTTTCTGGCTTGTGTGGACACCAAAGAAAGGGTGTCACTACTATCATTACGTGCCCCTGGTAGAGGTGCAGAAAATGTAACTAAGACCTTGTCTATATAAAAAGAAATGGACAGCCAGTTTGAAAGGGAATTCCCATGGACTAGAACAAAGAATATCCTTGCATGATATTATTCTACACTATCATTAAAATTTTTTCCCAGATTTGGATCACTCCCAGTACTTGTAATAGTTCCTCGCACCCTTGGGGATAAAAAAAAAAAAAAAAAAGTCATCTGTTTGGTGCTTGGAGACAAACTTAACACATCTCTTGATACTTTAGAATTACTACAGCATAATATACAATTATCCCAAGCAAATGTACAAACTAATTCTTTGAATGTCTGGCAGCAATTTAAAAAGGACATGTAAGGATTTAATCCTTTTCATTGTGTAGAGGGCCTCCTGGAAGGCACCTGAGCATTCTGTATTGGTCCCTCTTACCCTTTAGGCCAAGAGAGACCCTCTTCTCACAATTCAATTGCTCACAGCTGTTGCATGAGCTCTCTGTTCATGTCGAGGTTGAAGTCTCGTGATGACTGGTGCCATGGATCTGTCTCTCACCCAGTGGGGCAAACTGAGCCCTCCCTGGAGAAGAAACCCGGGTTCCAAAAGATATGTGATCAGTGCTGGGGCCCCGCCAGCAGGCGAGGGGATCCCATGGCAGGTGCTGGGCATGGAGGCCACGGGGGCATAGGCTACCAAGGAGACAAAACTGAACCTTACGTCACCCTGCTTGGCCCCGGAGGATGGCTGGTTAGCCAGAGACGGGTAAGATTCCTCAAGGAAGGAACAACCTAAGACAGGCACAGTCGCAGAGGGGCCATCAGGAGAGAATTTGGGGATCAACAGAGGTGGGGCACAGACCCTCACTCCCCCAACATTGCAGGGACCTGAATCATAGCCCCTTCTGAGGGAGGTCTCCTGCCCCCATGGCTGCTTTGTGCTTCCCATGCCCAGCTCAGATCAGGACCCAGGTGACCGACAGAGACTTGGTCGACAGCAGCTGCCCTCTCACTCCAACAAGAATTGTTTGAGTTGTCTTGTACCCATGTTGTGGGGAAGTGGGTTTACGATATCTAAATCCAGCCTACCACCAGGTATGCTCAGGACCTATCCCTTCCACAAATATTTACAGGGTAAAATAAGATTGTTGTTAGAGTAATAAATTTGATAGTAAAACAGTAGTCAAGTTTTCAGGCAAATTTAAATTGGCTAGTTGAAACAAGCAAATATTCTAGAAAAATTAATTGTACTGGACAAAAAGGTGTTCCTAAAGTGTTAACTAAAATTTTTATTGGTACTTCATCTCATGATAAAATTGTGCACCATGTAATGAACCTAAAACAGTAATATTATAGTGCAAAAAATTAAAATTTAAAAGCCATCAAGACTACATTATAAAATTTTCAAAATCCTCCTAACATTTAAATCAAAAAGGAGGGGATAGTAGAGGAATATCATGTAAGGAAAAATATCCTGTAAGTAAATTACATCTAGAAAATTAATACTTTAGAAAATTAATTGTAAGGCTAAAAGCAAGACACCCATGAAAAACACACAAGGTGACAAAACAAGCCAGAGGAAAATCATTTGGGCAAAAAATGAAAAAGGATCCCCAGTCAAATTTATAGAAAATATTCCTTTATTAACTTTTGGTCGAGAATATGTTTGTATATTTTCAGAAAACAACGCCGAGACCATGTGGATTCCAGCAACAGAGAGGAATCGACAGGACTACTCCAGCCATGAAGACAGAAGAGAAGCAGTCCAGAGACGGAAGACGCTGATGTGGCCTTCCCATACTAGCAGTTAACAGCTGTGCATCACTGCAGGTTACCCAGGACCAAACCAGACAGAGTCGGTCCTGCATTACCACCATTTGTCCACCATCCAGAACTGAAATGTCATTGCTGACATGTACACATAAGGAACTGTTGGACATTGAAATTGGGTCTCAAAAGAACTGCTGGCCCAGAAAGAAACTCACTACACACTGATTCATTTGCCTGTCACCATGACCATTATTGCTTGTCTCATTTTCGGTTCTTAAAAGTGTATTTCTAATAGCACATGATCTCACTCATCTAGGGGAAATAATGAACAACATAGACTGATGAACAAGAACAGACCCAGAAACAAGGAGGCATGGATCAGACTGTCGGGCCTCAGGGGGAGGGTAGGGAAGGGTGGGGGTAAAGGGAGAGATCAACCAAAGGACTTGTGTGCAAACATATGAGCCTAACCAGCAGTTAAGGACAACAGGGGGGTGGGGGCATGTGTGGGGAGGGGTGAGGGATGGGAATGGGGGGATGAGGACAAATATGTGATACCTCAATCAATAAAGGAATTAAAAAATAAAAAAAAAAAAAAAAAAAATAAAAAAATAATAAAGGCACACTGAAACACTAAAAAAAAACCAAAACAAACAAACAAAAAAAAAACAGTTATCAACCTTTGAAAAATAAAATTATTGTCTCTATTAAACCGATCACATTTTCTATGTGCTATAATCCAAGAACTTGTGTTGAATTTTAATTATTTTTATCCAATTGCCTGCTTTATTTTTTGAATGCAAACTCCACTCATAAAAAGGAGGATTTTTTAAAATGTGGAAAAAAAAAAAAAAAAAAAACCAAACAAACAAATAAAGAAAACCCCTTAATATCATTGAAGATAGAGTTGGAAGACTTAGAAAATAAAGATGCAGAAATTCTGGTTAAATTTGAATTTAAAATTAACAACAGATGCCTTTTAGTATAAGTATCCCCCATGTAATATTTGGGATATACTTATCCATAATAATGAAAGTATAATATGCAAATGGACTAAATGGCCAAACAGCAGAACTACCGTCCTGACAGGGCCTACTCTTGAACGAATTTCATGCATCGGGCCTCTAGTACTAAATAAAATTGTTATCTGAATTTCAGATTCAATTGGGTATCCTGAATTTTATAAGAAAAATTTAATTGTTTATATATAAAATTCCTATTTCATTATGCTTCTACCCATCTGGTAGTTACAGCCTCTTTACCCAACATATAGAAATGAGAGATCATAACATTCCACAACTCACTATTCCTCAGTGCCATGACATGAACTCTTCTGTCTATTTCTTTTGTGAAGTTTTCCCACATTGTTGTTCCTTTTCCCGCCCTCAACTTTCTTCTGTCTTGTAATTGTTTTGCCATGATATCCCTTAAATGAACCCTTTGCATACATAAATATAAATGTTGGGAATATGCAATGATACCACAAGTATTCACATTCAGGCTCCAGACTAAATATGAGTGCCAGTTTATCCTCCTTTACCTGGTGTACCTCACCTACTCACTCTCTGGCAATGCTACACACCCTTACTAACCACCTCCAACCCCTGTCTCCCACAAATAATCTCCAACTCCCCTATTCCTGATTACTTTGATTCTACCACTTTTTTATTTCATACTTTTCTATGGGCCTGGAGTCTTAGGTCACTCTAATACTCATTTGGTTGCTTGTCCTTTAGTTCCAAGCTTTAGCATTTGCCCTCTCACTTCAGGCAACCACACAGGAAGAATGACACATGCCCAGTTGGTCCTTCTCTGCCTGTGTAAGTAACTAGCTCCAGTAGGCAAGAGCATTTGGATTCTGCTCTTTAAATTGATATACAATTTCTTCACTGAACTTATTCCAGGCTTCTGGCAGCACTAGAGAGCCAGGCCTCACTTCTTAACACCTCTCACTTGCCTTTAGGACATCATACTTTTCTGATTCTCTCTCAGCTCATTTCTTAAAAATTACAAGTCCTACATGATCTGTCCCCAGCAAGCCTCCAATTGTTTTGCATTTCATTCTTCCCTTCTTTCATTATTGTTGTTGGTTGTTGTAGTTTTTGTTTGTTTGTTTGTTTTTGTTGTGTGTTTTTAAATCCCAGGACTATGCCAAAGCCTTTTCTGGATCTAGGTCTTTATAGCTAATACTTCACCTTCCTGAAATATGCTTCCTCCAACCATATGATGGTTTTAGGTCTCAATTCAGGAGAGATATCCCTAATCATCCAGTCTAAAGTAAACTTTCCTGTTGTTCTCTTTCACAGAGTCCTATTCTCTGGATACATAAGACCAATAATATGCACATATTGGTAGTTTACCTATTTAATGTCCCATTATTATCATAAGCTCCTTGGGGTTAGGACAGCTAATTTACTAATCATTTTGTATCTAGCTCACATAACAGTGCATAATTATTTAGAAACATTCAATAAATATTTGTGAAATAATAAATGAATTTTATTAATAATAAATTTTATTTTTAAAAGGTATTGATACTTCTTTATTTATTTAACTACAACAAAGTTCTAATTAGGAACTCTACTCCACCAAATTCTACACAATAAAAGTCAATAAAATATAAGGAATTTTTTATGTCATCGACTAAATTTTTAATTGTTTTCTACAACAAAACTCATTCATTTTTGGTTACCATACCCAAATATGTTATAGACTAAAACTGCAGTTTCTCTATATGCCTCAGTTATTGTATTGCTTTCAAACTTCCATTTTAAATTACCAAATTTACTCCATTTTTAGTGGAAATCATAAACACAATAATTAATATGTTAGATAAATAATATTACAAAATTATAATTCCCAAATGGTTTAAAATTACCTGATGTTCTTAGTCCAGGGACAGCCATTTCCAACATTGGAACTTTCACATTTATAAAATCTCGCTTACATTTTTCAACATCTCCATCATTTAAAATCATGTCCACAATTTCACTTACCCAAGTGGTACCTGTGGCAAAAAGCAACTTTTTTAAATAAACCATAACCTGAATCTGAGGGGAAAAGTACCCATTGGAAACCTGCCATCCTGATATATTTTATTAGAAACTTAATTCTGCAGTTTCATTTTCTATGCACCAAATGCCCATTTTAATATATTTGAAGTAGATTGCTAGACTGACTGATAGGCATATTAATTTTATTTAGGATGATGATTTTATAGAGAGGTTGATTTTCAGAAAACAAAGGTTGATATAAGACTTGCATTTTTCAGGCCACAGAACTCACCTGATTTGGGGTAAGTGGCTATCACAATGTCATCTGGCCTGCTGTGGAACTGTTCAATCCTTTCCCAGTTGTCCACAAAAGCATAGATCATGGGATAGCCATGAACCATCTTCAAATTTTTTCTCAGGACATCTTTGGGAGTAGTCATTTTTGTACCAAATTGTACAGATTCTTAATAGAATATTTACTGACAGTCAAATCCTAGAGAAATAGAGAGAATAAAAAGCAGAAGCAGAGTAACTGATGTTATTCCTAAAACACTGCAACATGGCACAAAGTAAAATTGGCCTCTAACACACTGAGCACACAGAGATCTAAATACAAAGGGCGTTTTTGTGGGTATACAGCTGTAGATTGCAAGAACAGCAATTGGCTCAGTGACAAGCAGAACAAAGGTCTTTGGTGGAAGCTTCGAAAAGAAAGGGAACTGCATATCTTACTTTGAATTAAAAAAATCAGACTTCAGAGACTTTTGTTAAAAAGTATCTGGACTTAATGCAAAATAAGTGTATCACTTATAATTAAACTTTAGTTTACCTCATTTTTCCTTATAGAAATCCATTTTCTTTCCTACCATTCTTTTCCTGTCCAGAATGCATCTGTTTTCTCTGTCTGCTTGTAAGATTATGTTCTTTGCCACTGATTTTGAGCAATTAAATGATGATGTGCCCTGGTGTGGTTGTTTTCATGGGTGTGTGTCTGTGCTCACGCGTGCACACTTCAGGTTTATCAAGCTTCTTAGAAATGTGGGTTTTACAGTCATTATTCAAATCTTTTTTCTGTTTCTTCTTCCTTCTGGGACTCAAGACCCCATACAGTTTTTCACAGCTCACTGATGTCCTATTCATTTTTAAAAATCCTTTTCTCTTTTTGTGTTTTAATTTGGATGACATCTATTGCTATGCCTTTATGTTCACTAACCCTTTCTTCTACAATGTGTAATCTGATGTTAATCCCATCCAGTGCATTTTTTTTCAGACATTGTGGTTTTCATCTCTAAAAAATTATTTTGGGAATGATTACATATTCCCTGTCTCAACTTTTCAAACATATTGAATACAGTTATACTGACTGTATACAGAGTCTGCTTAAAGACACAAAACAAGTTAATGGCAACCCAGAAATGGACTTAGTTTTCCCAGCTCTGCTCCCTTTGTCACAGTGCAAATCTACCATGGGTGGGATCTACCCAAAGTCAACAAATGTTCGTGATTTATCTTATTCAAATAAGAGGTTTACAGTTTATAAGGAAATATTTCTTTGACAAAGCAAACTTCCCCAGACAAAAAGCACAAACTCTCCACACTGTGAAAATGTCAGAGAATAATGGTATGAGTAACAAGATGAAAATAAGGCAGATGATCTGAATACACACTGGTCACATCTGGGATGTGGGTGTAACCAATTCAGAAACCTAGGAGGATTAATCCTGAATTAACATTGTTCATTGTGACTAGTGGCTGACGATGATTTCAGAATAATATTGGGAAATGGATCCAGGGGGTAGGACTGGAAAACATAAGAATACTAATCTTATTGAACTAGATACATTGGAAGATGGTTCATTATGATATTTACTTTCAAATATAAAGTTAGTTCATAAAAAGTCTTTTAATTACAAGCATGCTCAAAATGGAAATCATTCAAAGAGCACAATTAGCTGTGGATACAAAACAAAAACTTAAAGAAGAGAGATTTAATAAGCAAACTTTGCCTCACAATTTAATCCCCTATTTTGGTTTTCATTGTTGGTCAATGGTGCTGTTGTTGAAAGGAACCCTGGGAGCCTGAAGTAGTTCAGGAAGGGCAGGGCTAGGGAGTCCAGGGAGGGGAAAAAAAGTAGTTTCAGGATATGATCTGAATATAGTAGTCAGTGATTTTACAGGCAATTAAGATATGAAACAGAGGCAAGTCCTGCTGTTTCAACAGCTGGCAAAGCCAGGAAGCACTGAGAAGGAAATGGATCAGGGTGGTGGCCAGAATTGAGCAAAGTAAAAAATTGTATAGATTTGAAGGTTTCCACAAGGCTTCAAAGGATCTGAGAGGAATGCATAGGCCAAGAACCAGAAGGGTCAGTGGATGAAAGACTGTTGCTTCTCTACCACATATAAGAATGTCTTCTAATTTTGGTTGTGATGAAAAGTCGTGATGTATGCGTGTATGTGTTTTCATCTGGAAGAAACATGAATTCCCAATATCATGGAAAGAGCAAACATGCTGAAAATGAAGTAACAATTTTGGCAGAAGCTAGAGCTAATGGTTTAAGAATGGGCAGATACATAGAGAAGGAGTGAACAAAAAGCTTGTGTTTGGAGGGGTAGAAATGTGCTCCTGCCCTCTACCCCCACTACCTCAACCACCCTATTAGATTCCCTTATGGTCTAGTTTCTGGTATCAATCCTTTTGTCAAGAGCGTTTGTTTCAAACTTAAATACAGCTACAACAACCAGCCCCTTGCCCTGGTAATTATACCGATCCATGTAGGCTAAGTGTAGTCAAAAGGCCCAGAAAGAAAGTAGCACATTCGTTTATATCTCCCATTTTACTTACAGATTTTTAAAAAATATTCTAGACATAGTTGTGTTTCTAAAAGACCTTGCCATTAACAACAGATTTCTAATTTTTTTCAGCCAGTGTTTAATTTTTAATTTGTGTGGAGGGCAGAAGTGTGTGTGCAAGGGAGAGAACCTGGTTTATTTGTATTTTGCTGCAATTATGGAGAACCATAATCCTTCTCAGTGCATGTGCAGGACAAATCTGGAGAGCACTGAGACCCATCAAGTTAACATCAATGTGGCTCTCTTGGAGGATTTGGAACATACGATTTTTCTGTGATATTCTCTAAGCTAGTTTGTTCATGTTTTGTATGATTTTGTGACTCTGTAGTCTAAGGAATTTTCTTTTCTTTTGATGACACATGCAGATATTGGCTTCCACAAACCATCACCTTCCTGCTCACCATGCAATCAAATGACATGTTACAAAAAGACAGGGTCAATATAGTCCTACCAAAGTTTGGGAAATAATATTTTTAATTGGACATGCAGATTTGCTATTAAGAATTAACTTTTTCAGTGTTTGTTTAAAAATCAGCTGATATAGGCAAGACAATAACAGACATCTAGATAACCTGAAATCAGACAGAGTTGGAGACCTCGTAAATAAACTCATCAGTATAATAGATGATTGGACTATCCCAGCCACAATTAGTGAAGCCATGCAAAATAACAGCAGGCACACTCAAGTCAATGGGGGGAGCCTATGGGCATGAGGGTGGCCTTTATAACCAGACCCCCTGAGCTTTTAAATTCCAAACTCAAGTTTCGCCTTTCTGTACCTCTACAAGAAAAAGAAAATTCTAACAAAAATATTTAAAACTTGTTTATCTTAGTTGAAGTTAAGTTTAAAATTATCTTGTAATATAAGTTCATGCATCATAGGATAATAAGGGGAAAAAAATGATGAAACCCCATGCTGTAGATTTAGGCCAGGCTGTTGAGATAGTAAAGAGAAAGGTGTGTCAATTAGGCCAACTTGTTATGTCAAATATATGAAGGGTAAGGAAGCCCTAATAATGAAATTTTCCATACAATAATTAGGCTTTTGTTATTCTTTTTTTGTTTGTTTTGCTTTTTTATTGTTTAAAGTATTACATGTCTCCTTTTTTGCTTTTGTTATTCTTGTTTGCTTACTTGTTCTCATAAAAATATGTACAAAAAAATGAATAGGATTACATCAAACTAAAGAGTTTTGGTATAGCAAAGGAAACAATGAAAAGACACCCCACTGAATGAAGAACATATTTGCCAATGATTTAAAAAGAATTTATAGAACTCAATACCAAAAATACAAACGATACAATTAAAAAATGGGCAAAGAACCTGAATAGACACTTCTCAAAAGATGACATAGAGATGGACAATAGACATATGAAAAGATACTCAACATCACTAGTCATCAAAGAAATGCAAACTAAAACCACAATGAAATATAACCTCACATCTCTCAGAATGGTATCACTCATAAATCAAAAAATACATGCTGGCAAAGATGTGGAGAAAGGGGAACCCTAATGCAGATTAGTGCAGCCACTGGGGAAAGCAGTATGAGTTACCTCAAAAATTTTAAAAAATGGAACTGCCTAATGACCCTGTGATTCCTCTTCTGGGAATTTAGCTAAAGAAACCCAAAACACAAATTTGAAAGAATGTATGTACCCCTATGTTCCCTGCAGTATTGTTTACAAATAGCCAAGATCTGGAAACAGCTCAAGGTCCATCAGTAGGTGAATGGATAAAAAACTGCTGTACATTTACACAATGGAATACTACTCTGCTGTAAAATGGAAGAAAATTTTACCCTTTGTGACAGCATGGATGGACCTGGAGAACTTTATGCTAAGTGAAATAAGCCAGTCAGAGAAAAAGACAAGTACCATATGATTTCACTCATATGTGGAATTTAATGAACAAACTGAACTACCAAGCAAAATAGAGACAGACTCATAGATAGAGAGCAGGCAGACAGGAGGGGTGTTGGGGGTGGTGGAGGGATTGAGAAAAAAAAAGATAGAGAACTCATGGACATGGACAACAGTGTGGTGATTGTGGGGTGGAGGTGGATAGGTGGAGGTAGTAGAGGGCATAAAGGGGATAACATGTGGTGGAGCCCTGGCCTGTGTTTCTCAGTGGTTATAGCTTTGGGACATGTACCAATGGTTGCAGGTTGGATTCCCGGTCATGGGCACATACCTGGGTGGCAGGATCAATCCCAAACCCTGGTGGAGGTGCATGAGGATGACAACCAATTGATGTGTCTTTCTTTACATCAATGTTTCTCTCTCTCTCCTTTCCTCTCTCTCTCTCCTCTCTCTCTCTCTCTCTCTCTCTCTCTCTCTCTCTCTCTCTCTCTCCTTCTCTTCCTTTCACTATCTCTATGAAAAAAAATCAATGGAAAAAATAACTTCTAGTGAGGATTAACAACAAAATGGTGATGGAAAAAATAAAACAAATTAAAATAATAAATAAATAAATAAATAAATAAATAAATAAATAAATAAATTCCTGAGCACTGGGCCATCTTTCACCACCTGTGATAGAAATAGTAGTAAGTGTCACCTTCTTGAAATTCTTGGTGTCTTCATACCTCACCTACCTGAAAAGGCAGGGATTAGCAGGGAGATGAATCTACTTCCTTCTCTGAAGGAGGGTTATACTGACAGTAGTCACCAGAATGCTTTTTCCTCACTTCCCTCTTTAGAATTGGGGAAGTCCCTCATCTGAATACTGACATCCCATATACATCATTCATGAGAAAGCAGGATAATAACAATGAAGGAACATTACTGGATAAAGAAATATCTACAAGAAATAAAAATTATTTACATTACGAAATAAAAAATATCCAAATAGAGCCATATAGAATCTGGATATTCTTTCCTTAAATGTCTTCAAAACCAAAGGAATCCACTGTTCAATACTAGTTTAAAGTTCCTTGATAGAAAAACTTGGGACTTATTACTCTTTATAAAGTAGCTGTCCTTCCAAGTCCAGGCTGTGACTCTGGGTTGTGTGGGGCAATATGAATGGTAACTTTTGGAATTGAAGAGTGTACAACATGCACAACTGTAGTTGCTGGTACCATAGATTAACAATATAATCCTGACCCTTAGAATACACTTGGTAAATATTTTGGTGAATGAAAGGCTTTAGATTTATGTTGATAATCATAGTTTTATTATGTATTAATGAGTTTTAGTCCTAGATATAGAAAACAGCTTAATCTTATTTAGTCAGTTATACTTGGCAAATATTAGAATACAATTATTCTCATTATTGTTTTATCTCTAATTATTAGTTTGACACAAAGTCCAAGTAATCTGCCTTCAATGAGAACAGAGTACAGTGATGAGATCATGAATTTCAGTAACTGAAAGATAAGCTTGAGTTTAAACCCAGATTCTCTCACTTGTTCCTTTTGGGTAAACACTACTGAAATAAAAATGAGCACAAAAGTAAGTTCTTATATACAACTGCCACCAATCAGGTGTAGGCTCTTCTTCCTCAAGCAAGGGAGGTTTGTTTGGTTAGGCAAGATCAGGTTCTTGGGGCTATGGCTATGGCTACTTTTTTCTTTCCTTCTCAGTAGTAAACTGAATTTACAGAACAATAGACGGTGACCATCTTAGCACCAAAGTTGTCATCGTGGGTGCTATGGCAGTACTTATTTTCTTATCTGCCCAGAGAAAAGCCCTGTTTGACAGCTGTGGGTTTTGTATGCACAGTTATCCCTCATGTTTTCAAAGTTCACTGTAGCCATTTGTCTTTTACAAAAGACCTGCATTCGTACCTGTTTTTACTAATTGAAAGATGTCTGAAGAGGATTTTTGCTTCTGTGAAAAAAAGGTGAAAATCAAAAATAGTATGAAGCATTTGTTTTGTGCCTTTAGAGAGGCAGCCAGCACCCTGAGCAACAAGAGGTCCCTGCCAAACTCCTTCCCTGGTACTACACTCAGCTAATGCTGCATCAAGCTGTCAGAGCTTTGAGCTGTGTCTGTGAGCATCTGGGCTTTATTTCGGTTTATTTTGTGCATTTGTTAGCAAATTGCTTCTTTGCTTTACACCATTCCAGCTTTTGAAAGCTTTAACTGGAAGACGCTACATTTGGATAGTGTGGGAAACCTCTACTCCTGACCTCACCTTGTCACTAGAGAAGAAAATAATAACAAAATTTGTCCAGTCTCCATTTACTGGTATACATACCTCACCCACTTCCAACACACACACACACACACACACACACACACACACACACACACACACACACACACACACACACACATCCTTTCTAGGAAGAAATAGAGGACAACAGTTGCTTTCCTGGGAACCAGACCAACACACACACTGACTCAAAAAATACAGGAAGGGTATAACTCCATTCTTGTTCTCCATAGGGTAAAAGGGCTTGAGCTGAAGCATTCCTTCTCTTTTCCAATGCAAGTTAGTGCTTTCTTTCCTTTAGTAGCCTTGGGAACAGTAAGCAACTCCCTGTACTACCCTATACTTCTGCCAGTGGTTTCCATTTCCTGAAAAAACAAATCCACAAACTAAGGAAGGTGTCTTTGGCCTGAGACCTCATAAATTGCCTCAGCAAAACATTAAAATGATACATTCTATTAACATGTAATTTGCTCTTTAATAACCCAAATTTACCTCCTCATTCCTCTCTTCCTGACCTGTTCAACTTTGAAGATACCCCCACCCCATATCTGAACCTCCTTCACTCTCAGCCTGACAAAGTTTATGGTTGGGCAAGAATCCCTGTTGACTACATTGCTTGGTCTAAGTCTTAAAAATTGAATATTTAATAGTTTTTATTTTAAGTTGAATAGTAGCTCTTTGTGACTATATCAACAATTGAGTCAAAACAATATACAAGCAATTAAGAAATATATCTTGCCCTGGCTTGTTTTGCTCAGTGGTTGGAGTGTCAGGCCATGGACCAAAGGGTCATGGGTTTGATTCCCGGTCAAGGACACTCACCTGGATTGCAGGTTTGATATCCGGATCTGGTCACCAGAGGCAACCAATAGATGTGTCTCTCTCACATCGATGTTTCTCTCCCCTTCCTCTCCTCCCTTCGTTCCACTCTCTCGAAAAAAATCAATGAAAAAATATCCTAAGGTGAGGATATGTTGTTAATCCCCACCCGATGATTTCAGAGAGTAAGGGAGAGGGAGAGAGAGATAGAAACATCAACGATGAGAGAGAATTGTTAATTGGCTGCCCTGGTTCATAGGTCGACACTCAACCACTGAGCCACGCATGCTGGGCTATATCTATATCATAAAAGGCCCTTGGTCCTGACGCTGTAATGGCAGAACGGCCAAACAACAGGTCACCCAGCCCCTCCCCAGGCCCCACCACAGATCAGCCTCTCCCACCCTCATTGAGGGTGGGGCAGCTAGGCAACGCCCCCACCTCCTCGTAGCCCCTCACCCAGGCTGGCCCAGCGCCCCAGAGGGGACCCCCGCCACGATCAGGGGCGTGGCCCCTTGCCCAGGCCCAGGTGGCGCTGAGGGCCGGGTGTGTGTGGCGCAGTGTTTTAAATAAAGAGAGACCTGCAGGAGTTCCAAGGCGCCTCCCTGCACTGGACGCGCCACCCCCACCCCCACCTCCACCCCCACCCCACGAGGAGCCCCAGGCAGAGCAGCTGGGGTGGGTGTGAGCTGCGCCGCCCCAGGCCCCAGGCCCCGTGGGGGTGGATAGGTTTGCACCACAGCTGGTGTAGCGATGCCGTTAACTTTGCTGGGGAGGCTTCCGCGTGTTCAGGGGCAGCAGCCTGTTTATGCCGGGACCCGGGTGCACAGCGGGACACGTGCGGTGGGCATGTGCTGGGACCACAGTGCAGGCATCATATGGACATTTGTGCGTAAAACGGTGTGCACGCACCTTTGTGTGCATAAATACATCTGTTTCTCAGAAGCGTACTTAGGCGCTTTATCTGTAATAGGCAGTTTTCAAAATGTAATCCAGAGCAAGGGATCTGTAGCGAAAACACACACACAAGCAAAGGTTTTTGATACTAAACACAAAGCTCTAATTGAAGTGTTTATGCCCAAATGTACTGTGAATCAAACATGTGGTGATATTTATTGTCTGGTGGGTCTGTTTAAAAGATTTGGTTGATGAGTTTTCATTTCATAAAAGTAAAATAATGTAACTAAGTGATTACTAAATATATACTTCTAAGGCAAAGTGTTTACCCACTTTGTGTACTTTTTTCACGTGTGTAGCACATCAAGGCTGTTCATAAAGTATAACTTGGATGATGTGACAATATGGTTGAGGAAGGGGGTGTGGCCAGTTGTTTTTAAAAATTAGGCACCTCACAGTTTTTAAGACAAACGTGTTAACCTAAAATCTTCAGAAGGCAGGGTCAGGGGTCTTTTAAGACCTTTGTATAGGCCTAAGACATAAAAAAGCAGCTACCTTTTTAGGATGTGGCCTGAAAGAAACCTGTATTTCCAGTTATTACTGTCTTCAAAGTAAAATAACATTTTTGCAGCCTTTTTATGTGAGGGTTTTTTTTTTCATACCTTCATTACAATATTTGAAATAGGTGTTGTCATTATTTTAAAGCAATAGTTTTTTCCTTTCAATATCAGAGACCTAAATTTTCACAAACATCCCAAAAATGTTTATTTGAAGTAACTTATGCATCTGGACTCTGGGTGGCCCAATAAGCTCAGTGATTAGACTGGTGCTTTTATAGCCAAGGTCAAAGGCTCTTTCCCCTGATTAGCCCTTGAGGGAGGAGTAACCAGAGGCTCTCAGCATAGGGAAAGTGGGGAGGGGCAGGAAAACCATTAGAGGAAAAGGAGTGGGATTGGAAACTCCCTCCCAACCACCCTTAAGAGAGTTCAAATGCTGCCAGCAGCTGCTGGTGGGTGGGAAGGGCTGCAAGCGCGGTGAGGCGTGCGCAATGGTGGACTACCACGTGATTTCATGCGCTGGGCCTCTAATATCTACACTAATAAAAGAGAAACATGCAACTTAACCATCACTCTGCTACACCCACAGCCAATCAGGAGCAAGTATGCAAATTAGCCCAACTAAGATGGCGGCGGCCACAGAGCTGGAGCAAGCAGGAGGCTTGGGTTGCCCCTGGCAATGGAGGAAGCCAAGCTTCCCACCCACCCTGGCTGGCCCTGGCCTCGGCTCAAGGAGGCACTGAAAAAAGAAAAAAAAAGAAAAGAAAAAAAGGAGGGGCTGGGAGCCTGGATCGCCCGGGGCCGTGGCCAGCCTGAAAACAGCCCTCAGCCCCTCACCCCATCAGTGGGGGTCAGTTGGAGGTGATCAGGACAGGGCGGGGGGCAGTTTGGAGTGAGCAGACCAGCAGGGAAGCAGTTGGGGTGAGCAGGCCAGTGAGGAGGGAAGGTGGGGGCAAGCAGGCCAGCAGGGGGGGCAGTTGGGGGTGAGCAGGCTGGCAGGAGAGGCAGTTGGGGGTGAGCACATTGGTACAGGGGGCACTATGGGGTGATCAGGCTGGTGGAGGGGGCATTTGGGGCGAGCAGGCCAGCAGGCAGAGTGTTTGGGGCAATCAGGCAGGCAGGCAGGCAGGTGAGTGGTTAGGAGCCAGCATCCTATCTAATAATAAACAAATATGCAAATTGACCATACCTCCAACACACCCACAAGCCACGCCCATCATCCAATCAGAGCAAGTATGCAAATTAACCCAAACCAAGATGGCTACAGCCACAGAGAGCAAGGTTTCCTAGGTAACAGAGGAAGCCAAGCTTTCTGCCTGCCCTTGCCAGGCCTAAGCCTCCACTCAAGCTACAAAGTTTCAATTATACAAGGTAAACAAATTCAAACAAATGGTGGCAGAATGGAGCTTGAGAGAGCAGGCCAGGGTTGCCGCCGGCAACAGGGGAAGCAAAGCTTTCTGCACACCCTGGCCAGGCCCACCCGCTTAAGGCAACAAAGTTTCAATTATAACCCCAACAAAAATGGCTGCCAGCCTTGGAGGGAGCCCCAGGCTTGGCTCTGCTCCAGGCTACAAAGTTTCAACTGTAGAAGGAAAATAAATTCCAGATACCAGGGCCTCCGCTTGCGTTGCCAGCGGCGTGGCCTGCCTGCAAACCACCACAGGCCCCTCGCTCAGGCCACCCCACACCCCAAGGGAACCCCCACCTGATCCGGGGCGCCCTTCAGGGCAAACCAGCTGGCCCCCACCCCTGTACCAGGCCTCTATCCTATCTAATAAAAGAGTAATATGCAGATTGATCATCACTGCAACACACAATATAGCTGCCCCAATGTGGTCAATGATCCTGCCCCCATGTGGACACAAGATGGCCACCACAAGATGGCCAGCAGGGGAGGGCAGTTGGGAGGCACCCGGCCTGCAAGGGAGGGCAGTTGAGAAGGACCAGGCCTGCAAGGGAGGGCAGTTGGAGGTGATCAACCCTGCAGGAGAGGGCAGTTAGGGGTGACCAGGCCGGCAGAGGAGGGAAGTTGGGGGCAAACAGGCTGGCAGGGGAGCAGTTAAGCATCAACCACGCTGGCAGTGGAGTGGTTAGGGGGTGATCAGGCTGGCAGGCAGAAGCGGTTAGGGACAATCAGGAAGGCAGGCAGGCAAGCAGTTGGGAGCCAGCAGTCCTGGATTCTAAGAGGGATGTCCGACTGCCCGTTTAGGCCCGATCCCACGAGGATTGGGCCTAAACGGGCAGTAGGACATCCCTCGAGGGGTCCCAGATTGGAGAGGGTACAGGCTGGGCTGAGGGACAACCCCCCTCCGTGCACGAATTTCGTGCACCGGGCCTCTAGTATATATATATATATATATATTTGTATATATATGTTTATATATATATATATATATTTGTATATATATGTTTATATATATATATATATATATATTTAGTTATTGACATTTCATAGCTATATTAGTCCTTAGAATTTTCTGCTTTCAACTGTCTATCTTCTAAATTTTTGCGCAAATTACTCTTTGCAGATAATTGTTACATTTACTGCTTTAGAAGAAGTGCTGCTTTTAATATTTCTGAGAATTTTGACTTTCAGAGTTGGATGACGTGAACATGTATTAAATGGTTGTTTTACCACTATGTGAAATGCTAATGATCGGTTTGATTTTATTTGTAGGAAATAGAACGGATCTTTTTCTTTTAAAGAGAATAATAACATTTTCATTTTGGTTTTAGTAAAATTAAGGTGATATTATACATTACAGCTATTAAACTTCCCAGAGTTTATGTTAACTTGAGAACTGTGAGACCCTTTAAGATTTTGTATATTTTTAAATAAATGAAGAGCTGAATTTAGGGTTTAATTTCATGTCACCTGGATATACAGTATTTTAATTGACATGGTTGGGTAAATATACATGTTACAACTATCTCAATGTACTCAAAAATAATAAAGGACTTTAGCCAGGAAATAAATATAGAATGCTGATTCAGATTTCTGTAAATATAGGTGGCTCAGGCATTTGCTCTTCTGAGTATCATTTTTAACTTTCCAGAAATACTATAACTTTATTTTTTTTAAATATATTTTATTGATTTTTTACAGAGAGGAAGGGAGAGGGATAGAGTTAGAAACATCGATGAGAGAGAAACATCGATCAGCTGCCTCCTGCACACCCCCTACTTGGGATGTGCCCGAAACCAAGGTACATGCCCTTGACCGGAATCGAACCTGGGACCCTTCAGTCCGCAGGCCAATGCTCTATCCACTGAGCCAAACCAGTTAGGGTAGAACTATAACTTTCTGAGACAGGATTATTACACAGAAAATCCCTAAGGGGTAAAGCTACAGAAAGCACAGGATGATATATTACAACACACACTTACCTCATGCACTGTTATGCATCATTTGCCCAGGATGTAGTTAACAGTTTTATTTTTCCCTTACTTTATTTTAAAATCCCCTTCACTTTATGGTCTACACCATTTTCAGACAATTATGTTAGAAATTTAGGATTGAAGGTCAGAACTGAAGATACTTTCTAACCCAGTCTCTTCCACTCTGCTATCAGTAGTAGCCTGGGAAATATTCTTTCATTTCTTCAGTATCAATTTTCAAATTTATAAAGCACTGATGGATCAGGATGAAATAGGATTCTATAGCAAAGCAGAATTGCCTAAATTCAAATGCCAGTTCTGCTAGACACTGGGGGATTTATATGCCATTTCTGCACTTCACTTTTATACTCTGGAAAATGGGGATAATACTGTATCAAATTCATACAGACAGTAGGCACATTGAAAAAGGTGTTTGTGAAGGACTCATTACAATGCACCACTGGTAGTCAGCACTATGCAAGTGTGAACTTTTATCATTATTATTAGAGGCCCGGTGCATGAAATTCATGCACTGGGGGGTGTCCCTCAGCCAAGCCTGCACCCTCTCCAATCTGGGACCCCTTGGGGGATGTCCGATTGCCGGTTAGGCCCAATTCCTGAGGACAGTCAGACATCCCTCTCACAATCTGGGACTGATGGCTCCCAAATGTTCGCCTGCCTGCCTTCCTGATTGTCCCTAACCGCTTCTGCTTGCCAGCCTGATAACCCCCTAACCACTCCCCTGCCAGCCAAATCAACGCCTTAACTGCTCCCCTGCTGGCCCGATTGCCCCCAACTGCCCTCTCCCCTGCAGGCCTGGTCCCCCCCAACTGCCCTCCCTCCCCTGCAGGCCCAGTCACTCCCAACTGCCCTCCCCTGCCAGTCTGGTCACCCCTAACTTCCCTCCCCTGCCGGCCTGGTTGCCCTTAACTGCCCTCCCCTGCTGGCCTGGTCACCTCTAAATGCCCTCCCCTTCCAACCTGGTCTCCCCCAACTGCCCTCCCCTGCCAGCCTGGTTGCCCCCAACTGCCCTCCCCTGATGGCCCGGTCACCCCTAACTGCCCTCCCTTGCTGGCCTGGTCACCTCTCACTGCCCTCCCCTGCTGGCCTGATTGCCCACAACTGCCCTCCCCTGCCAGCCATCTTGTGACCACATGGGGGTGGCCATCTTGTGTGATGGCATGATGGTCAATTTGCATATTACCTCTTTATTATATAGGATTCCTGCATTCACTTTCTAATTCAATAGCAGAAAAGGTTAGTACAATGGATATGGCTTATGAGCAGTGATTAGGCAGAAATGAGCTATTTAGTTGAATTCTTAATGAGCCAGAGGCAGTAAAGCTTACAATTTTGTAAGTATAACAGTAGTGATTTTACCCCCTAAGAATTGCTATTGAGAGCTGGCTATTCTTAGTCTACTTTTCTTTAGAGGACATTCCTAGAAATTATGTTTAAGTTTTCCTTTCCATTGTCTCAGAAAGCTCCATCAGGCCCAGCTGGTGTGGTTCAGTGGTTGAGCACTGACCTATGAACCAGGGGGGGTCTTGGTTCAAATTCCTGACAGAGCATATGCCAGGGTTGAGGCTTAATCTCCAGAGTGGGGTGTGCAGGAGGTAGTAGATCAATGATTCTCTCTCATCATTGATGTTTCTATCTCCCTCTCCCTCTCCCTCCCTCCCTCTCTAAAATCAATAAAAAAGTATATTAAAAAAAAGAAAGTTCCATCAGGATGCCCACTACTGCCACTATACACCTACTTATAGGTACATGTAAATATTCAGTGCATGTCTGCATTTGTTCTCTTCTCTAGCTGTCTTACTATCCTATATAAGTTTAATATGCAAATTGTCCCCTCAATCAGGAGTTTGACCTCTCACTATGACATGCACTGACCACCAGGGAGCGGTGAGGAACATGGCAGGCATCAGTGACGCGGTGCTGGCAGCGGGTGGCAGTGGAGGCACTGGGCCCCAATGGGCCCTGATTAGAGCAAGACTGCGGCACGATGGTGGAGCAGGTGAGCAGGGGGCACCAGGTCAAGGCACATGTGAGTGGGGCCCGATCACCCCACTGATTGCCCCACAGATGGCGACCAGTGGTGATGGCAGGGGGTGGGGCCGCTGTCTGGCTCCCAGGCACTGAGGGAGCCAGGTGGGGGCCCGATGACTGAGGCAGAGGTGGGTATAGGGGGTTTGGGGGCCAGATGCTGCCCAGGGCCCAGAGTTCAGCTGGGACCTGCCCTTCCACGCCACACACTAGCACTTCGATCTCTGTCCAGGACTAGGGACTGCACCCATGCACAAATTTCATGCACCAGGCCTCTATTTCTCTTATAACACTTTAACACTCAGAGCTCCCACAGATTCTATTGCTTACTACACTGTTTACATTCGCTTTTACCAAATTTGCTCTCAGGAATTTTGAAGCTGTTCTAGTGACTCAGACATAGAAGCTTTTACCACAAAAGCAGCTGAAGAAATTGTAACTTCTGTTCTATTGAGAATTTATTTGCTTTCCCCAAAAAAGCATACCATGAATTGCTGAGTTAAAAGCTGGTTTTGATTTATTAGGCCTCATGTTATAATCTTTAGGAGATATCTAACAAGGGGATGTAAGTAGGACACACATATCATTGCAAATTGTTTGAATGTCAGAACCATATAGGCACAGATGTTGTTCTTTTCTGAAACTGTTGTAAATGAGGAGTGTTGGTGGTCTGAGAGTGAAGCCGAACATCTGGCTTTAGAATTAGAATTATTTTATTCAAGTTTGCTTAATGTAAAACTGTTTCTTTTTACTTTTCCCAGTTTTGTTCCAGCTGAACACTAACTGAGTCTGTTTCCATGGTCACATTTTAGGGAGTGTTGCTTGCAATAAAAACCAGCACAATTCATCAGAAAACTCCACAATATTGAAGACAATGCCATTTCCTTTTTCATTTATAAACTTTTGTGTGGTTTCTGCTTTATATATTTTAGTAAAATATGCATTAAATATTTTATTTTGTGCCATTATGTAGTAATTTCATCATCAGTTCCTAGAAGTCAGAAAGAAAAAGTGAAAACAAGATTTTTAGGTGTGACAAACAAAATTTAAGAAATTCATTCCATGATGAAATAGAATTTATTATAGCACATATTTCAGAGCTAATGAAATCAAGGTGACCCTAGAATGAAAGCTGCCTGTCCTTGATAATATTAATAATAACAGTGCATTTGAATTTGTACCCACAAGCCTGTGGCATGTGGGTCTGTGATTAAATGTACTCTCTACATAGGTTTGAGAATTGGAACCCAGATATTAAAGCTATAGTAAAATTATTCCAGGTTGGTATAAATACTGATATCTGAGAGATACAAATACAAGTATTTACTAAAGAAAAGTATTTTAAATATGGGTCTTTAAAAATTCCAACATTTACATATTTACACAATTATTACCTTACAATAAAATTACATGACACACAAGGAAAATGTCCACTATAAAAAAAAGAGATTTTTAGAAGCAAAGATAATAGATGTAAATCTTCCAATGTGTCAGTTGTTAGATGTATCAGACAATTGCAATTATCCTGCCTAATAATAAACAAATATGCAAATTTACCGTACCTTCGCTATGCCCACGATTGGCCAGGAGGCGCAGGGGGGCGGGACTCGGGGTGGCCGGGTGGCTGATTCGGCTGGCGGGACACTGAGCTCGCATCGCCAGCGGCAGTGTGAGCTCAGCGTCTGTGCCATGGCTGTGCTGCGGCACAGAAGGGGCCTCTGGGGCAGCGAGCTCAAGTCCCGCCGCGGACCATCAAAAGCGGGGGAGCTGGGTGCCTGTCCGCTCCAGCACCAGGCCTTTCAGAAGCCTTTGCCACTCTGGAGGCTTCTGAAAGGCCTGGTGTACCAGCGGACAGGCACCCAGCTCCCCTGCGATCGAAAGCAAAAGCGTGGGAGCTGGGTGCCTGTCCGCTCTGGCACCAGCGGACAGGCACCCAGCTCCTCCATGATCAAAAGTGAAAGTGTGGGAGCTGGGTGCCTGTCTGCTCAGGCACCAGGCCTTTCAGAAGCCTCCGCCACACCGGAGGCTTCTGAAAGGCCTGGTGCACCAGCGGACAGGCACCCAGCTCCCCTGTGATCGAAAGCGAAAGCGTGTAGGGGACCCTACACGTGCATGATTTAATCATGCACTGGGCCTCTAGTCCTATATAATAAAAGCTTAATATGCTGTGTCTGACCATTCATTCCACCACTCGACCAGTCTCTATAATGCGCACTGACCACCAAGGGGCAGGTGTTTCGACTGGTAGGTAAGCTTGCTGCTGGGGTCCAGCCAATCAGGACTGGGTGAGATGGGCCGGACATGCCCTCAAGTCCTCCCGTGGTCCCTTCCCGGCCGGCTGACCCCAATCATCCCTGATCAGACCAGGTGAGACAGCCCTGATTGGCCCCAATTGGCCCTAATCAGGACTGGGTGAGAGGGGCCGGGCATGCCCTGGACAAATTTGTGCACCGGGCCTCTAGTGTATAAAATATTTTCAGAAATAAAATATAAGAAGTCAAACTATCAAATTGATTATCTCTGTAGCTATAAGAAAACACTAAAATAAAATTATTGAAATAAAAAATTCAGTAAACTGGCCAATAGAAAAATAGTAAAACTGAGGAGCAATAAAAAACTGAAGTTTTAAAAAAGCACTACAGATAGAGAGAATATGAAAGGAAAGAGTAAGAGATGTAGACAGTAAGATAAAATGAGAAATTCTAATAGAATTTTTATCCCTCCTGTCTGTGTCTTACTAATTCTTTAATTTTTTAAAGAATATTTATTTTAATTTTGCTATTTAATATATAAATTCTGATCTTTGTCTAGTTATGGCTTTGATTCTAATAATTTTCCTTACATCTTCTCAGTCCCTATATGGAGCAAAGTTTAATTGTTTAGAAAATTAATGTATACAATCCTAAAGAAAAAAGTCCACCTCTTTTCTTTTAGAGACAAAAGACAATGTCAATAGACAATATGTACTCTGTCTCTTCCAGCTGAAATAAATAACATATCAGAATTCCAGGGCTATTTCATATCTGAAGAAGACAATTTAACACATAATATGCAGTCCTGCATTTCTCTTTGTTTTATTCATTTGTGAGCTCCCCAAAGACAGACAGAAGCCACCTGCTCTCCTTTTTTTGTTGTTTGTTTGTTTTCTCTTGTTTCTAACTTTGACTAATATAGTGATAGAAATATAGATCCACATGCTCATTAATTAATTGAGGGTAACAAGAGAACCAACTATAGAAAAGCGTGGTTTAGAAAAACAGTCTCTTTAAATGATTCTTAAGAATTCTATTTATTTATATGTTTTAATATTTTAAATGTTGCCATTCTAAATAGAATATGTATAAATTTAAATCATATATGTTTTAATTTATATTCTTCTTCCCTATAAGCAACTCTAATTTTTGCTCTTCTTTCTTTGGGTTCTTTATAAGCAATAAATATCTTAAGATATATCACCTACACTTGGTTTACTTGTGTATATATAAATATATATATATATATATATATATATATATATATATATATACATATATATGTATATGTACATAATTTAAAATATTATATGATTACTGAATTTATCAAACATTTTGTATATTTTATAAAATTGTTTACTTAATTAGAAATGGGTCATTTAAAATAATGCATCAGTGGGCCATTGGTTTGCTAAATTAATTACTATTACAAGAAAAGTGACTATACATTATTTGTTATATCATAAGACAGTTGCTTTGAGAAACCACCTACAGTCTTTACCTATTCCTTATTTCTCCATTTTAGTTTTAAAAGTGTCATATAGCTGTATTTATCTGAGCAACTGTCTCATAGTTTGTTTTAGGTGAGTGTGAGATACTCAAAACTACCACATTTTCTCATAAATATTGAGAATATGCTAAACTCAATTATTCAACTGCTAATTTCAATAAATTGAGATTTCCTAGTTTCAAGTCAGAGCTTTTGATGGTTATTATAAAAGTAGAATAGTTGAAAGTTGAATAGGACATAGTTGTCAAAATCACATGAGATTACAGTATTTATCAATAACTTTCACTTCATTTATACATCAAATGTTTAACATCAAGTCTACATTTTAGATAAGTCCATGTGAACTTTTCCATGTCAACTGTGTGCTATAGGCAATATTTAATATTTTTAAAGCCCAAAGTATTATTTTTATGCTGATTAAGTCAAGAATTACAAGTGCAGTGCCAATGCTTTCTCAATCAAAACACTGGGAACATGATTTGAAAATTATATATATATAAGAGAAAAATAATAAAACATATTAATTCACTCATTAATTGGTTGTGAAATTTCTTTATTGTAGAAAAACATAAGATAGCTTTCTCATTTCAAAATACTGTGTGCTTTTCCATTTTGGAAGAATAAATTTCCTATTTGTATAATTCATTTGAGTAGATAAACACAGTTGAACAAATCAAAGACAATAAAAAATTACAATGAAAGCAATTATACTAAGGTAGATAGAGAACGAATCTATTTTTTAAATTTCTTTATTGATTAAGGTATTACATATGTGTCCTTATTGTCCCATTACCCCCCCCAACCTTCCCACTCATGCCCTCACCCCACCGTTGTCTGTGTCCATTGGTTAGATTTATATGCATGCATACAAGTCCTTTGGTTGATCTCTCCCCCTTACCCCCACCCTCCCCTACCTTCCCTCTGAGGTTTGAAGGTCTGATCGATGTTTCTCTGTCTTTGGATCTGCTTTGTTCATCAGTTTATGTTGTTCATTATATTCCATAAATGAGTGAGAACTAATCTAAATTAATTTTAAAATTTTATACTTAAAATATGGCATTCTAAAATTTTAGAATTTGATGAACAAACAGCACTTTTGAAATACGTAGAATATTTTATTTCACTTTGGAGAATGCCTTGAGAACCTGAAGAAGCATTTATCTAATGTATGGTAAAGGTGTGTGTAATTGAGAAAAACAAATAAACAATGAACTTTGGCCCAGGAAAAAAGGAAAATGTTTACTCCATCTGGCTTAAAAGACTCGGTTTCAATTCTACAGCATGGATATATTCTTTTCCTTTTGGAACAGTTGAAGTGTAGATTTTCTTCCTGGAAACTCAATCTCTTTAATCAGCTTGTATTAAACTGCTTTTCTGTTAAGAGATTAATGAATAAATAATCCAGTCACTAGATAACATACAATTGAATGATGTGAGGCCATTATTAAAAGACCACCAGAGTGCTAACAGGTATTATTTCTTGAACTAGTATTTTCCATTCTATAAACAATTATTGAAAACTCAAACTATTGAGAAAAAAATTTGATCTAACCTTCCTTCAGTCAAGGTAATCAGAGAAGTTTGAACAAATTTCTATGTTTGTTTTTTTAATATTTGTCTGTTGATATCACAAGACTATTAAGGTTAAATACAAGGGCATATTCATCTCTGTGTCTCCAGGGCTCAGAGCTAAGTGAGCCCTATGAATAGGTAGCCACGTGCCCCATAACTGAAGGTGCCTTCCTCATTGGAGCTTCCCTTTATCACACCCCTTTAATCAAGCCTTAGAATCCTCTTAAACTGCAAGTTGATTTTCTCTAACTAGGTTTTTTTTATCAGGTATAGTTACATGACTTTCTCAAAACTGTTCTTATTTAAATGTTAAGATACTTATAAATTTGTATAAAATTATAAGAAATAATACAAGATCCTAAATGCCCTTTACCTAGTTTTCTCCAATGGTAACATCTTGCAAAACTGTGGTTTAATATTAACACCAGAATATTAATATCTAGGATACAGAATATTTCTATCACCACAAGATCCCTCCAGTTGTCCTTTTATAGCTTCACCTACTTCACTACAGTCCCTTCCTTAAATCTAAATTCTAAAGAATGTTCATAATCGTTAATCCTCGTGGTCAGGATGTCTGCTTTTTCCTGTTAGCTTTACAGTTGTTTATAAGATAATGCTGGTTTAGCCCAGTCCAAAGACTATTTTTCCCCAGTTAAACATTCCAAAGGGTTCAAGGAGTAAGACGTGCAAAGCATTTCCTCTGGACTGATGTCTCTGACTGCATTTTGAAATGGTTGTTTATTTAATTTTTTACATTATACTAGTGAATGAAATAATATAGCCTTTGACTTTGGGGATTTACTGTTTTTACTCCACATATATCTCTGGATATTTTTCAAAATGGTTTGATGTATCAATAGCCTGTTTATTTTTATTGCTCTGCAGTGAATCTTGGATAAAAGGGTTTTTTTCCATAACTAAGAATGGTTAATGCCAGAGGGAGAAGTGCTGTAGCGAGTGCTCTGATGTAGACCAGATGCCAGGTAAAGAGAAGAGGTCTGTCTGAAATGTGATTCAGTGTACATAAAAATTCTGACCGAAGCCACCCAAATCTAACTAAATACTGCAACAAAAGGTTGGTCATTTCTGGGAATAATTTGAGCAAATATCACCAGCCACAGCAGCAGAATTTTACAACAGCTTCAATATGTGATATAAAAAGTAAAAGTAATTGGGTCATCCTAACCTTCTTTGCTTCAGATTATACAGAATTAGTAGTGTTGACTCATTTTTAAAAAATGTAATGTATCTAAAATGAGGTATTCTGACATCATGATTGATAAAATTGTCTGTGTCAAAGTCACGATGTCTAAGATATGAAATAAATTCACAGTAAGTCAATGAGTTGATTGTAATCTCTGTCTAGAACAGGGGTGGGGAACATCTGGCCCAAGGGCTGAATAAGGCCTGCAAAATCATTTGGTCTGGCTCTGCCAAGGCATTAGGGGTGAGTTCATTAAATGTTTGACCAAATATCTAATTTTTAAGTTGATAATTTTGTATGACCCATGAATGATATTATAAATATCTAAATGACCCTTGGCAGAAGAAAGGTTCCCCACCCCTGGTCTAGATGGTGACCTAAATACTGGATTCAAATTACATTTTTCAGAAACTTGGGTTCTAAGAGCATGAGGAACTAAGTATAGAGTTATGGGAAATCCTTAGTCAGTGAAAGGTAGTGGAGCCTTTGAAATTAATACATTGGTGGTAAAAAAAAAAAAAAAAAAAGTGTGGAAACTAGTTAACTCTTCTTTTATGGCAGAGAACAAGTCAAGGATTATTATCAGTGATTTATGAGACTGGTCTCCAATAGCATGCATGCACCCCACAGAGCAACAAAGTCAGTAAAATGTGACTCAAGAAAAACAATTATTATTTGTATTTCTCTCTGTGTGTCTCTGTCTCTCTCTTCATTTATATACGTATATACTAGAGGCCTGGTGCATGAAATTCATGCACGGGGGGTGGGGTCCATCAGCCCAGCCTGTACCCTCTAGCAATCCAGGACTGCTTGGGGGATGTCCGACTGCCAGACATCCCTCTCACAATCCGGGACTGCTGGCTCCTAACCACTCGCCTGCCTGCCTGCCTGATCACCTGTAACCACCTAAGCCTCAGCCCCTGCTGCCATTGTGGCTTTGTCCAGAAGGATGTCCGGAATGACGTCCAGAAGGTCGTTTGGCTGTCCAGTCTAATTAGCATATTATGCTTTTATTATAGACTGGAGGCACGGTGCACAGATTCATGTACTGGTGGGGGTCCTCGGCCTGGCCTGTGCCCTCTCGCAATCTGGGACCCCTCAGGGATGTCGGAGAGCTGGTTTCAGCCCAATCCCTGCAGGCCATGCAAGGGACCCACTGGTGCCCGAATCAGTGCACTGGGCCTCTAGTATATATATATAAGATCTTTGGTTAATCTCTTTCTGCCCTCTCCCCCTTCTCCTTCCATCTGAGATTCATTAGTCTGTTCCATGTTTCCATGCCTGTGGTTTCCGCTCCTGCATTGAGTGTCTGCCCAGTGGTGGTCAGTGTGCATTATAGCTACCAGCCGGTCAGGCAGTCGGCTGGTTGCTTAGGCTTTTATATATATAGATAAAAATTATTTATAATTATATATACCATATATAAGGACAAAAATTAAAAAAGATTAAGCCTTACTTCAGTACAATTACAGATTCACACTGACATCTTTTTTTTAAATTTATCTTTATTGTTGACAGTATTATAGATGTCCTCTTTGGTTTTCTCCTCCCCCCCACCCATTGACCCCCTCCACCTTACGCCCACCCCACCCAAGCCTTCACCACACTAACACTGGCATCTTACTTTGTCCTTATGTCAGATGACCATGAGTGACGAATGATAGCACCAAAAATATTCTGAGGAAACAGAGGAATTCTAAGGAAGACAGAGGAGTTGACAGTGGCACTCTTAATTGTTCTTGTTGTTTTAATTGAGATATAATTGACATATAACATTATATTAGTTTCAGGTGTACAGCAAAGTAATTCAGTGATGTTTATATTGTAAAATGATCACAATGAGTTTCTAGCTAATAGTCATTACCATACATAGTTATCATTCTAAGCATATAACAAAGATAAATTAAAACCTTTTAAGGGGATATTTTTGTTCTAATCACTCTATTTTAAAGACTCCCCTAAATACCTTCTTTGCAAGTTCAAAGACCCAGAAGTTGAATTTTAAAAAATAAACCAGGTAAATTTATAGATTTCAAACTTTGTTTTATTGTTTAATCTTTAAGAATAGTAAAGATTATTGTGGGAAGTAGTTAAAAATCAGAGACAGTACTGATTTTTGATATGGAGACTTTTAAATTCTTTGAATATTCAATTATAAACCACCATTATTAGTAAATAAGGAAATATCACATATATAGTTCCTTTCACTAAATGTTTAAAAAGAGATTTTTTTTTTTCTAATTTAAGTGCCAGCAAAGGAGTTGGACAAAGAGCAGGTATTTCTTAGATCTCTGAACGAAACTTCAATGTAGATCCTTTCATTTTCTTTTCATAATCTTCTTCAAATTGCTCATATTGAGCTACAGTGAACTTATTCTTCCAGTCTCCTGAAATACCTGAAAAGAAACATAAATGGTAAATTTGAGATTACTGTCAAATTTCCATCTAAGATGAGTTCTAATTTGAATTATCATGCTTGTATTTTTAAACTTAACTTCAGCATGTTTTATCTATTCCATAACTCCATTAATTACCTCCTGCTACCACTCTCACACTCCTACACCTTCTTAGTTTTCCAAAAATTCCATGCATTTTTCCTGTATCTTATATGAAGAAAAAACCTTTTAAGTAGCTTCAAGAAATGCCACTTGGAAAATATCAAACATATTTTCTTTGACTTCAAGAGATTTGTTAACAAAAGATACAGAAAATGTTTCAATCCTTTTAAGACTCATTTTCCAATGTCAAATGGTAATTTATTTTAAAAAGTTCCATGATCAAGTAAGATTGGGAAATCACAGGGTTAAATGTAATTAAGCGTATGTCTTTATTATAGGTTGCACAATCTTCAAAATACTGTATTTAAAATCTCAAAAGAAGAATACAGGACACAGCATTCACAATAAATATGTGATAAAAACAATGTCATTTTTGTAGAATATCTCACAGGAGACACATCTGGAAGTTGAGTTTTAGATTAAAAAATGGAAGAAAAGATGTCAAAGTAAATTTTTCAATCTGGCCCGGGATTTCTGTGGAATTTTATTTATATCTCCACTCTTAACATGTGAAGCCAGAGTATTCTTTGCTGGGCAGGATGTGGGTTTGCCCTATGCACTGTAGGATGTTTATCAGCACCTCTGGCCTCTATTAGATGCCAGTTACATACCCTTCTCATGACCATCAAAAATACCTCCAGATGTTTCCCAATGTCTCCTGGGAGGCAAAATCATACATGCTTGAAAGTCAGATATCTCCAGCAAGACTTATCCATGGCATTCTTCCTAACTTTTTAAAAGAAAAATCTCTAGAATGCATAAAGATACATTATAATTAAAGCTACCTTTAACATTCCCTTTATAGGCTCATTCCAAAACTGTCTCAGTGTGTATTATTCTCTCTCTCCTTCATGGTAAGGAGATTTTACATCTCTGAAAATTGTCAAGTGTTGTGTGATGCATCCTTGCCTCACTAACTTTGGGCTTGAATTTTTGATATGCTTTGGCCAATGAAATTTGAATATGTGTAATATATACCACATCTGAATTGAACTTTTTAAAGGCATTGCAAGTTTCCACTACCTCTCTTGCTTTTCTTCTATACCATGATAGTGGTTGTATCCCACAAACAGGCAGTTCTTTCAGCCTGAGCTTCAGAAAGAGAAAACACAAGAGGCTAAGCCGATGATAGCCAGTAAACACTGATCAGACTCAAAAAGTGCTGAGCAGAACTGCAGCAGCCACAAATGACCAACATCCACCAACATTAAGTGAAAATTAAATCTTGTGGTTTTAAGCCATTGAGATTCTTTGAGTTGTTTGTTTTATAACAAAGCTGACTAACATGCACACAACTAACAAAATCTCTCTCTCTCTCTCTCTCTCTCTCTCTCTCTCTCTCTCACACACACACACACACACACACACACACACAACGCAATTCAATTCAACTCATATTTATTATTTATTAAAGAACTATTTTTGTGCAAGATGCTAGCTATACATTGAGTTCAATTCTGAGGATGCAATAATTTACCATAATCATAGCAACAACCTCAAGGAGTTGACACTTTCCCTCATTAATTTAGTATGTGTAATCCTATATAATAAAAGCCCAGCTACCATAATGGTGTAACAACCAGAATGACTGTTCACCCAGTCGCTATGAGGTGCATTGACCAACTCTCGGTCCCTCCCCTCCACCCCCTGGCCTACAGGCTCCAATTGCTGGATGGTGAACGGGGAGCCGGGGTGGGTGGTGGCAGGGCGGGACTGGGGACTGGCGAGTGGGTGGGAGATGGCCCTGATCACAGGCTAGGCCTAGGGACCCTACCTACACACAATTTCGTGCACTGGGCCTCTAGTATCATATAAGCTTTATACCTACCACAGCAACATTTCTAAGGAATTATGGGTAGATATCTAGATAATTCAGAAAAATAAAGGGCATTCTTCTGATATAGCAATGGATGCCAAGACTCATGCTTATTGATACATAGGCTCTTGAGTAAACATTTCTTACTAAAGACTTGTCTTACCTGCTAATATTAGAGCAATCAGAGAGTTTCTTTGCCATAAATTATTTTCTCAAATGTTTTCAGTTTTCCTACATTTTTTCTCTCAATCTGTTTCCATTTCTTATAATATTGCCCTTATTAATCCACCTACATTCTCTTTAACGTGACTAACAAGCACTATAGAAACTATTATGTGATGTCCTCACCTTTTCTCATGAAGGGCGACACAGAATGATCCATATCAAATGTTGGTACAGTAGTATAGTTTGCACAGGGATTCTGCTTCATCACATCAAAAGAACTATGATAGATGATTTTATTCACAGTTTCTTCTGGAAGGTTTTTATCTAGAAATTTCAACAACTTCTGAATTTCACGCTTTGGATTCTAAAAAAATTATAAAGACGACAAATTATTTCATATAGATTTAGTCATGAAGTAGTTAAACACATTAAATTACGTTCTATATGTCAATGTGGTAGAGGAAATGATTTTATATTTTATCCATACTTTTCATTTTGTTTTCCCAAGTATATATCCTACTTTTGGTTGTATTTGATAGAAGAATTTTTTTTCCAAAAAGTACAAAGAAAAAGACTGAATCAATATTTCAACCTTTTACCTTCAAAAATAGAATTAACCTATAGAATAAAAGATGTTGATAAAGGAAGTTACTATTATCATAAGATATAATTTTCAAAATCCCCATTTTTTATAGCTAATATCAAGAATAAGCTACCTACTAAAATTTTTAGTAAGAATGAAATCCTTCTCAAACTCTTCAGAAAAATAGAAGAGGAGGGAATATTTCTAAAGTTATTTTATAAGGCTAGCATTACCCTAATACCAAAGACCAGAGCAGTACAAGAAAAGAAAATTAGAGGCTAACATCCCTGATGAGCACAGATGCAAAATACTCAAACAAAATTCAATAGCACTTTTAAAGGAACATACACCATGGTCAAGTGGGACTTTTTTCTGGGGTTCTAGGATGGTTCAACATCTGTAAATCAATCAAAGTGATATACCACATTAACAAAATGAAAGATAAAAAGCATATTATCATCTCAACAGAGGTAATTAAAAACTATCAACAAAATGTGTATAGAAGGAACATATATACAGAGCATATATGACAGATCTATATCTAACATACTCAATGGTGAAAAGCTGAAAGTTTTTTCTTTAAGACCAGGAATCATTGTTAACTACAGTTAATAATATTGTATTGTATATTTGAAAGTTGCTAAGAGAATATATTTTAAAAGTTCTCATCACCAAAAAAAATTGTAATTATGTGTGGTGATGAATGTCAACTAGACAATGTGGTGATAATTTCACAATATATACATATATTGAATCATTATGTTATATACTTGAATCTAATATTATGTTATATGTCAATTATATCTCAATAAAAATAATAGATTACTTATCTCAGAGAGTTCTCATATAGTGGAAAAAAAGGATACTCTTTTTATCTTTTACACCTACATAGATTTTTTGATAGTATAAGTACATTAAGAGAAAGTAAAATAAAATCCTGTTCATTTTCCAGCATAAGGAATGATGGGAAGGAGAAAGAGGCAGCAATGAAGAAGAGAGATCCATTTGATGTATTTATTATGATTTCCCTTTTCTGTGCATCAGACTATACATAGGATAGCATGTTAGATACAAATGAAAGAATGGCACTCAGGCCAAAGAGTTTGTACCCTGCTATTCATTGGCGAGGTGTCCTGGGTGGTACAAACCAAACTGAGGCTGATAGTCATAATCTTAGTGACCTGATAAGATCAGGCATAAGGGCAATCTGAAATTTAGCTTTCTGGAGCTACCCATCTTAATTCATGGAAACAGAACTAGAGTTTCTGTAGTGGCTCTAAAATAATCTATTTCTTGTAGCTAAAGAACTAAATTTGCTGGAAATTAGACACACAACTTAATTATTCTAGTGGAGGAATTACAATGAAAGTTTAATTCCCAGTTGTGCCAAGTCCATGATGTGAAGGTTACATGGAAGAGTGATAAGGAAAGTGTGGACTATTCAAGCTTGTAATGAGAATTTGGGGGTGATCTGATGACGCAAGGACTCCAGAGCCCTTGAATATTTTTGAACTTTTTTTCTGCTAGCAGATATAGATTTTCCTCCCATATTTGAAGAGACTAAACTTCCTTTGCTGGAAGACTGTATTATGACCTCATTTGGGAATTTTCCTCCCAAGATAATGCCTATCCTCTTCAAGATCCACCCCAACCACTACTTATTGTTTCTAGACCCACAACTAGGGTAATAAATCACCATGATTCAGAGTCACAGGTAAAAATGGTTTAAACAGGATTCAGAAAAGTCAAAGAATTAGAGTAAGAAGTCTACCAGAGGGGGTCACCTTAGCTGGGTAAGGTGGTTTCCCAAGAGACTGTAGAATAGATTTCCCAAATAAGAGATTAATTGTAGTCTTAATCACCTAAGGAATTCAGAGAAATCTAAGGGACCAAGATGAGGCTGAGTCAAGGTACTGGATTCTGAGCAATTGAGGCAGATAAACCAGATAGTCTGTGGGGAGGGAGAGGTCAGCACACATTGTTTCCAGGGATCTCATCCCATCCTCATTCTTGTGATGTCTTATATAATTTACCCTTTGCCCCACACACATAGGCTCCATGTTAAAGAGAAAAGAGAGCTCTAGACAAACTATTTGAGAAACATTCAATTTAAAGAAATGTGCAACATTTCTTAATAGATTGTGTAAATAATCAGATCAAAATAAGTTTTTTATCAAATTAGGGAGTGAACCATTTTCCATGCTAATAATCAGACAGAAGAGAAAAAAACCTAAAATAAATAAGGAAATTACATTGTTTTCCTATTACGTTTGCCACTTGGGGAAACAATCATAAACAAATTAAATTTGGTCTCTACGGTCAAGGAGCTTACATTAGAGAACAACAAAACATAAGAAACACATACATAAAATAATTAGAAATGGTGGTGAATACTATTTAAAGAATAATAGCAGCAAAACAGAGTTTAATAGAAAATAATGAGGTAGATTATTTGACATTGTGGACATAAAAGAACTTTGTGGAGAAGTTACATTTAATTGAAGACATGAAGGATGAGAAGAAGTTAATCTGAAAACAGTGAGAAGAAATATTTCAGGTAGGCTCACTTACAGAGAAAAGAAACAATGGCACCAGAAGAGGTTGGAGAGATAGACAGAAACTAAATATGCTGAAATTCATAAATTACTGTAATGACTTTATTTCTCACATAGGGATAGAAGCCATTGAGAGATTTGAAACCTTTTTCAAAGATGACATATTTTTATTTAGGTTTCAAGATCATTCTTTCTAAATGGATAATAGATGCAAAATGAGATAGAACGAATAAATCAAGATAGTTGCCTGAACTAGAGTAGGAAGTAGCAGAGTTAGAAAGAGTTAGATTGCCTGAAAGATGAATTTTTAAGTCAGAGTTAATAGGATAATAAATTAGTCATATTTATAGATCAAGAGGAAAGGAAAGTGTGATACAAAAAAGGTAAAGCATAGGTTTCTTTAAAAAATAAAGAAGAAATTGTGGTTGTTTCTTACCTCTTTCATGTCTTCATAGAATAGGTAGAGGATACGATAATCTTTCCTTTTCTCCCACCAGCCCTTCACATGGTCATACCAAGAACCAAAAGCCACTACATTGAAAGATAAAATGTTTGCAAATTAAAACCACTTACATGAAGTCAAGAATTATTAAATTATTAAATGTTATTCCAAGTGTAATTAAAAACAAAAGTGGTAAGGAATATATACTGCTTATTTATTAGTTCAAGAAAAAATATGATAGTATAAGGGAGCTATATCAAATCACCCCTATTCTCTAAGTGAATTTACAATCTACTTAGAATAAAATACTTCTGTTATGGGATAAATTGTGTCCCCCAAAATTCTTCAGTTGAAATCCTAAACACCAGTCAGTACTTCAGAATATGACTGAATTTAGACATGGGACTTTTTAAGAAGTAATTAAGTTAAAATGATGTCATTAAGGGTGGGCCCTAATCCAGATGACTATTCTCAAGCATACAAATCTAATGGACTTGGAGTTGTTTTCTAATATATGTTTGAAAATATACAAACATATTCTCCACCAAAAGTTAATAAAGGAATCTTTTCTATATAATTGATTTGGGATCCTTTTTATTTTTGCCCAAACGATATTCCTTTGTCTTATTTAGACACCATGTGTGTTTTTCATGGGTGTCTTGCTGTTAGCATTACAAATGAAAATTAATTTTGTAAAGTAAAAATTTTCTAGATGTAATTTACTTATAGGGTATTTTTTTCTTACGTGATATTACCCTACTATCCCCCCTTTTTTTGATTAATGAAGGCTTTTGTAAATTTTATAATGTAGTTTTGATAACTTTAAATTTTAATTTTTTGCACAAAAGTATGACTGCTTTAGGTTCATTGCATGTTCAGGAATTTTACCATGAGGTGAAATACCAATAGAAATTTTAGTTACCACTTTAGGAACAGCTTTTTGTCCAGTACAAATAAATTTTCTTGAATATTCACTTATTTCAATTAGCCTATTTAAATTAATCTGAAAAGTTGATTACTATTTTACTGTCAAATTTAATACTCTACCAACACTCTTAGTTTACCCTGTAAATATTAGTGGAAAGGATTATTTACATTCTTGAGTAGGCCCTGAGCATTCCTGGTGCTAGGCTGGATTTAGATATAGGGCAGCTGTTGTCGGCCAAGTCTCTGTCTGTTACCTGGGTCCCTATCTGAGCTGGGCCAAGTCTCTGTCTGTCACCTGTGTCCCGATCTGAGCTGGGCGTGGGAAGCAAAGCAGCCATGGGGGCAGGAGACCTCCCTTAGAAGGGGTGAGGGTTCAGGCCCCTGCAACGTTGGGGGGGTGAGGGTCTGTGCCCCACCTCTGTTGACCCACAAGTTCTCTCCTGATGGCCCCTCTGCGACTGTGCCTGTCTTAGGTTGCTCCTCCCCTGAGAAATCTTACCCGTCTCTGGCTAACCAGTCATCCTCCGGGGCCAAGCAGGGTGATGTGAGGTGAGGTTCTGTCTCCTTGGTAGCCTATGCCCCCATGGCCTCCATGCCCGGCACCTGCCTTGGGATCCCCTCACCTGCTGGCGGGGCCCCAGCACTGTTCACATATTTTGGGGAACTCAGGTTTCTTCTCCAGGGAGGACCCCGCTCACACGATTGGGCGAGAAACAGATTCCTGGTACCAGCCACCACGAGGCTTCAAGCTCAGCATGAACAGAAAGCTCAGGCAACAGCTGAGGGCAATTGGATTGTAAGAGGGTCCCTCTTGGCAAAAAAGGCAAGAGGGACAAATATAGAATGCTCAAATGCCTTCCCAGTGCCTTAATTCCTTCTGAAAGGGATTAAATCCTTTCATGTTCTTTTTTAAATTGCTGCCTAACATTCAAAGAATTAGTTTGTAAGTTTGTTTGGGATAATTGTACAATATGCTGTTGTAAAATATCTAAAATTATAATGACATTGTAGAATAATATCATGTAAGGATATTCTTTGCTCTAGGCCATGGCAATTCAATTTCAAACTGGCTGTCAATTTCTTTTTGTAACTTTATATAGACTTTGTCAGGGAGGCAAAAACACAAATTACTTACTTTAGTTCGAGAAGCCAAATATATTGACTTTCAATTATAATCCTTACCACTTTTGAAGGAAACTTCTCTTTGTTTCCTTCCAAAATAATTTTCAGGCTGCAGAGTTTCATTTAAAAATCTTTGTCACATGAAACAATTTCTCTTAAGGTTATCATGACCACTAGTATGGATTCAATTTAATATTATTTTTATTTTATTATTATATTTTTAATAATTTTTTTAAAATTTTTATTTTTTACATATGTGTCCTTATTCCTCCATAACCTCCCACCCCCCACTTATGCCCCACCTGCTTGTTGTCTGTGTCCATTGATTAGGCTCATATGCAAGCACACAAGTCCCTTGGTTGATCTCTCCACCTTACCCCACCCTCCCCTACCTTCCCTGAGGTATGACGTTCTGATCGACGTTTCTGTCTCTGGATCTGTTCTTTTTCTTCAATCTATGCTGTTCATTATATTACACAAATGAGTGAGATCATATGATATTTATCTTTCTCTGCCTGGCTTATTTCACTTAGCATAATGCTCTCTCTCTCCATCCATGTTGTTGCAAATGGTAGGAACTCCTTCTTTTTTACCGCAGCGTAGTATTCCATTGTGTAGATGTACCACAGTTTTTTAATCCACTCATCTGCTGATGGGCACTTAGGCTGTTTCCAAATCTTAGCTATGGTGAATTGTGCTGCTATGAACATAGGGGTGCATATATCCTTTCTGATTCATGTTTCTAGTTTATTGGGATATATTCCTAGAAGTGGGATCACTGGATCAAATGCCCTCCGCTGCTGGCCTGGTCTCCCCCAACTGCCCTCCTCTGCTGGCCCGGTCACCCCTAACTGCCCACAACTGCCCTCCCCTGCAGGCCATCTTGTGGCAGCTATCTTGTGTCCACATGGGGGCAGCCATCTTGTGTCTTGGAGTGATGGTCAATTTGCATATTACTCTTTTATTAGATAGGATCAGAGTTACTACCATGGGTATGAGTATGTTTTCTTGAAAGAGAAGATACACAAATAGAAAAACAGAACCTTGAAGTTAAAATCTTCATTCAATAATTTTTAGTTTATAGAATTAAACTGAAGAAATGGTTCAGAAAAGAGAGTCCAAAAAATATGTATAAAATCAAAACAATACAGTGACATACAGCAAGAAAAAAAGCATCTGGCAGTAGTCACCAAGTACTAATGAAACAATGAGACCAAGGGCTTAAAAACCTGTGTGTCATATATTCTCCAAAAATCCTTAAAGGGAAGCTATCTCTTTTTCTTCTATTGTCTTCCTCATGCATTAGTAGAGTGCTGAGGAAGGTTTATAATACATACAAAATTTATATCTGAACTTTATATATCCTTGCAAAAAAAGACTTTTCATTATGAAACTCCATGATTAAAGTAACAATTGGACTCACCCTTCCCAGTCATGAATTTACCCAGAAACTCCTCCCAAGTACCAGGCTCTGGGTGCAATTTTGCCATTTGGTAGAAATAATAGTAGGACACAGCCACATCTTTAGCATTCCGTGCCACATAGACCATCTGTGGAGAGAGATGATAAATCATAATTTTGTTTATATTCTTTAAAAATGTGTAAACGTTTGCTTACCTTGACAGAATGCCTATTTTTCTCTTTCTCATTTCCTGATCTGGGTGTGTGTAGATATATGTTGACATAGGATATTGACAAAAACCTAATTATTTTAACACTAAGTCTTCTTATCCCTTACACCTCTGGGTTCTCTTTAGCCTTTGAAAAGACATCTCTTGAGCCCTAACTGGTTTGGCTCAGTGGGTAGAGCATTGGCCTGCAGACTCAAGGGTCCCAGGTTCGATTCCGGTCAAGGACATTTACCTTGGTTGCGGGCCCATCCCCAGTAGGGGGTGTGTAGGAGGCAGCTGATTGATGTTTCTCTCTCATAGATGTTTTTAACTCTCTCTCCCTCTCCCTTCCTCTTTGTAAAAAAATCAATAAAATATATTAAAAAAATACACCTCTTGAAATATGGAAAACCAAGTGTAATAATAATTAAATATTAAATTGACAAAAATTAATATTGTTCTGACATTTAGAATATTTTTCTGTATCATTACTTAGCAAAACTAATTAAAAAAACAGCAATTTTTAGAGTTGAAAAAATGTCATATTTTTCATTAAAATAAATTACTTTTGGGTAAATTCAGTCAATAAAGATGAAACATGATTCACTCTATCCATGTTTATAATAATTATAATTAAGAAGAAGGAGAATGAGTAGTAGGAGGAGGAGAATAAGAAGAACAAAAGAAAAACAGAGGAACATAATTATAAAGAATAAAATGGCAGTAAATATGTACCTATAAGAATCACTTTAAATGCAAATGGCATAAATGCCTCATTGAAAGACATAGAGTAGCTGAATGAATAAGAAAACAAGATCCATATATGTGTTGCCTACAAAGGATCCACTTCATAATAAAGAAACACACAGACTAAAACTAAAGGGATAGAAAAAGATATTTCATACAAAAGATAATGTAAAAAAGACTGGAGTAGTAATACCTTTATCTGATAAAATGGACTTTAAAACAAAGGCTATAAAGATACAAGGAAGGACACTACATAATGATAAAGGGATCAATCTAACAAGATGATATAACCATTGTACACATTTATAAACCCAACATAGGAGCACCTAAATATATAAAGCATATTTTGATGGACATAAAGGGAGAAATTGACAGTAATGCAGTCATAGTAGGGAATTTTAACATCCCACCGATATCAATGCATAAATCTTCCAGACAGAAAATCAAGGAACAGCAGCCTTAGATGGCACACTAGACCAGATGGATTAAATTGATATCTGCAAAGCATATAACCCCAAGGCATCAGAATACACAGGATATTCATAGGACATTTTACCAGATAGAACACATGTTAGGACACAAAATAAGTCTCAGTAAATTTAAGAAGATTGAAATCATATCAAGCATCTTTTCTGACCATAGTAGTATGAAACTAAAAATCAATCACAAGAAAAAAAAATGAAAACACACAAAGCCATGGAGGCTAAATAACATGTTAGCAAACAATTAATGGGTTAAAAATGTGATCAAAGAAAAATCAAAACATACCTTGAAACATATAAAAATGAAAACCCAACATAAACATATGGAACACAGCTAAAGCAGTCCTGGGAAGAAAATTCATAGTGTTACAGGCATATCTCAAGAAACAAGAAAAATCTCAAATAAACCATCTCATTTTACATTTAAATAAACTAGAGAAAGAACAAAAAAACAAATCCTAAAATGAGAAGAAAGGAACTAATAAAGATCAGAGAAGAAATAAAATAGAGTCTAAAAAAAAGTACAAATGATCCATGGAAACAAGAGCTGGTTCTTTGAAAAGATAAACAAGATTGCCAAACCTCTAAACAGATACATCCAAAAAAAAAAAAAAAAAGAGAGAAAGAGGACTCAAATAAATAAAATCAGAAATAAAAGAAGAGAAGTAACAAATGACAAAGAAATACAAAGGATTGTAAGAAAATATTATACACCACTGTATATCAATGAAGTGACAATCTGAACAAAATGCATAAACTCCTAGAAACATACAGTCTTCCAAAACTGAATCAGGAAAAATCAGAAAATATGAATAGACTGATTACAAATAAGGAAATTGAAGCAGTAATAATAATAATTTTAAAAAAAACTCCCAAAAAACAAAAGGTCATAGACTGGATGGCTTCACAGGTGAATTTTACCCAAAGAAAATTTGACACCTATCCTTGTCAAACTATTCCAAAAATCCAAGAGAAGGGAAGACTCCCAAGTTTTTTTTCTGAGGCCAGCCTTATTGGAATTCCAAAACCAGAAAAGACATTACACAGAAAGAATATTATAGGCCAATATCCCTGATGAACTTAGATGCTAAAATCCTTGACAAAATTTTAGCAAATTGGATCCAGCAATACATTCAAAAAGTCATACACCATGATAAAGTGGAATTTATTCCGGGTATGCAAGGTTAGTACAATATTTGAAAATCCATAAACATGATACACCACATAAACAAAATGAAGGATAAAATCACATGATCATATCAATACATGCAAAAAAAAAGCATTTGATAAAATATAATATTCATTTATGATAAAAACTCTCAGAAAAGTGGGAATAGAGAAAACCTACTTGAACATAATAAAGGCTATATATGACAAACCTACAGTCAGCATTATACTCAATGGACAAAAACTACAAGTGTTTCCCTTAAGATAAGGAACACCAGGAATAACACGAGGCTGTCTGTTTTTTCCACTCTTATTCAACACAGTACTGGAAATCTTAGCCACAACAAACAGGCAAGAAGAAGAAAGGAAGTTGGGGACAGGTAGAAAAGGGTAAAAGGGGGGTAAATGATGAAGGAAGGAGATTTGACAGTGAACAAACAATAGACTATACAGATGATGTATTATAAATTTGTATATTTGAAACCTATATAATTTTATTAACCAATGTCACCCTATTAAATTCATTAATAATATTTAATAAAATATAAGACATTTAGTTATATAATCAAAGAACTTGTATTTAAAGCATATGGGAAATTTTTACCTTAATAATAAAAAGAAAGAAACCCCTATAGGAAATAAAGGGGGAAAAACTTGATAGATACTTCAGAAAAAAATAAACAAAAAACACAATGGCATACTACTTGGTCATAAAAACAGAAAAGAAAGAAAAATTTTACCCTTTGCAGTAGCAGGCGTGGGGCTGGAGAACATTATGCTAAGTGAATGAGCAAGTCTGAGAAAAACAAGCACCATATGATTTCCCTCATATGTGGAATCTAATGAACAAATTGAACTAACAATCAAAATAGAAACAGTCTCATGGGTAGAGAGCAGCTCACAGTTGTTGGGTGTGGGTGGGATGGCACTGGGAAAGGAACATGGAAGGATTTAGCAAAAAAAGAAAAAGAGAGAAAGAACTCAGTGTAGTGATTGCTGGTGGAACGAGGAGTTGGGGAGGTGGAGGGGGGTATGGGGGGGTAAATGGTGATGGAAGGAGACTTGAATTGGGGTGGTGAACACACAACACAATACAATGTACAGATGATGTGTTGTAGAATTGTGTACCTGAAACCTGTATGATTTTAACCCCAATAAAATAGAGGAAAAATATCTAAGCTATGTAAACGTTCTTCATTTAATTATCATTATAGAACTACAAAGTAAAACCACAATGAGATGCCACCAGACATATTCTAGTATGGCTAAAGTTAAGTAGTTTTAGCTATATCTTGTGTTGATGAGGATGCAGAATAACTTCAACTTTTGCACAATTTTGTCCAATGTTTAAATTGGTGCATATGATTGAAAAGATGTTTGAAAAACTCTACTAAAGGTGAACGAATGCATTCCAATTTTTACTGATATGATAGAAATAATGATTGGCTTTATATATGATAGAAATAATGATTGGCTTTTGGGTGTGAGGGTTTCAGGAAGGGACACAACAGCACAGGAGGATGTGAGACCAGGTGCCGAGGGGCAGAGCCAGTCAGGTCTAGCCATTCCATCCCAATACATTTAATCAAGAAAAATATGTATATATCAATGAAAGACTTGTATAAGAATATGCAATATTTTCATTGCTGACAACCAACAACTACCCAACTGTCCACTAAAAATGCCATGGACAAATAAGATGTGAAACAGTCACATACACATAATGAAATGCCTTGCATCAGTGTTTCTCAAAGTTTAGCTTGAATCAAATTCACCTGGAGGTCTTATTAAAACTCAGATGGCTGTACCCAACCCCATTGTTTCTGAATCAGTAGGACAAATTGGGCCTAAGAATTTGCATCTCTGATGAGGTACTTTTGCTCAGGGTACCATACTTTGTGATCCAGAGGCTACATTAAACAAAACAAGCATGATAAGAATTGATCTCCCCAACACTATGTTGAATGAAATAAGCTAAATACTCAAGATTATATATTTTATGATTACAAACAAAAAATAAAACTAGTTATGGTGAAAAGTTTCTGGAGAGTGGTTATTTTGGAGATAGGGATTCTTGCCTGGAAATGTACAGGAATAGAGCTTTTAGAGTGCTAGTTATTTAATTTATTGGTTTTATGGGTACACTCGCTTTGTGAAAATTCATCAAGCTATAGAATATGATGTATGCACTTTTCTCCCTAAATGTTATGCTTGAATTAAGATGATTATTAAAAGAAGCCTAAAACAATTCCATAAATATAACTAGAGGCCTGGTGCATGAAATTCATGCATGAGCGGGGGGGCGGGGGCGCGCAGGGCGTCCCTCAGCCTGGCCTGCACCCTCTCCAATCTGGGACCCCTCGGACATCCCTCTCGAAATCTGGGACCACTGGCTCCTAACCGCTCGCCTGCCTGCCTGATCGCCCCTAACCCCTTTGCCTGTCTGCTTGATCGCCCCTAACTGCCTCTGCCTGCCAGCCTGATCACCCCTACCTTTCCTCCTGCCAGCCTGATCACCCCTACCTTGCCCTCCTGTCAGCCTGACTACCCCTACCTTGCCCTCCTGCCAGCCTGATCACCCCTACCTTGCCCCCTTCTGGCCTGATCGACCCTAACTTGCTACCCTGATGGCCTGATTGCCTCTAACTGCCTCTGCCTCGGCCCCCGGCCTAAGCTGCAGTCTGGCCTCCCTCTACAGGAGGCGACCTGGTGGATCAGGAGAAGGCACCGCCCCCATTACCCTGCTGCTGCTGCCACTGCTGGGCTGAGACTGGGCCCTTTGCAGCCGCACCTTGGCCCTCACAGCCACTGTGGCTTTGTCTGGAAGGATGTCTGGAAGGTCGTCTGGTAGACGTCTGCCCTAATTAGCATATTACCCTTTTATTAGTATAGTTTATATATTTATAAATTCCAATGACACTGAAATCATAAATAAGTAGTTCTGGGGTATTTAAATCTCTATTGTTTACAAGTAGACAGTGAAGGGATTTAGACAGAAAGGTATTTTAGAGAAGGGAAAACCTGAGAGAATCTTATGGCTTGGGCACTGAGTATTAGTAATCCCTTAGCTATAGGAGTGAAATCCATTGGTATATTTTGATCTTTAACACACGGACCACATTATTATTTTTTACAATGATTTACCCAGGGGTTGAAATCTCATCTTAATTCCTGCATAATTAGTAAAAGAAATTACAACACAAATAAGAATTTTTTCTTTAAAGTTTGCTACCTTGCAGTTATTCTTCCAAAATGAAGAAGGAAGAAGTTGAACAGGCAAGTGTGTTTTCACTAATCGAGGAGACTGCATTTTTTTCAAGTCCTCAATGCCTATAAGCATAAAAGTTAAATTACAATATAAATGTGGAATCATAAAGGTCAATTACAATATAATCTAAGGCTTTGTAAACTTTAACCCCACTATATGGCTTGAAATGATTATGTGGCTAAATGGCCTCATATAAATCTAAAATCTACATGAGATTAAAAAATGATTAATTCTGGTTAGTTAAGCTGTTTTATTGCCTATGAATTGTAGAGTTTATTATCTTTGTAATTGTCTAAAAAATCATATAATATCTGATGAGGCAGAAACACCAGTAGGTCAAGATGTCCAAATTTTTCCTTCATTTATCTTCTCCTTTGCCTAATTTACAATGTGGGGAAATTGAACTAGAGGATTTCAAAATCCCTTTCCTGCTTTCTTTTTTGGCATTTTAATTTTTAAATTTATTTTTTAATTACAATTGACATACAATATTATATTCATTCAGGTGTACAACATAGTGATTAGACATTATAATATCTTCTGAAGTGATCACCCTGGTTTAAGTCTAGTACCCTTTACATCCTCATGACTATTTTTTATAACTGGAAATTTATACTTCTTCATCCCTTTCCAGCTTTCTTGAGATCAAATTAAGCTATGAGGTTCATGACTAATTTTAAAACTTTTAATAATGTAAGACTTTATAACAATGTAATAATGTAAGACTTTTTCAAGTGCTAAGAAAAAGGTGGGTCAACTCAATACTATACTTGTGGCCTAATCTGCACAGGCTTACGCAATGATTCACAGAACAAAAGAGACCTAAATTCAACATTTTTTTTCTTGAGTCTGTTAAGATCAGCTAACTAGCAATAGATATGATTCTATATTGAATCAAACACTGAATTTTTTGTGTATAATGATCACTGAATATTCAAATGTTAAAGACTTCCACCGGTCCTATTAACAAAAAATATATACTCATCAAAATTTCTTCTTATTCAGATATTATCTTTGGGTGTAAGTGGAGTATAATATGGTTATTAGAATAAGTAAATACTTTTATTATAGACACTTATGATTCATATCTGTATCATTTTTCATCATAATTTCTCTAGACACCACAAAAAGATAAGGGAATTTGCTCCTATGGTGAAAAGGAACATTAAGAGAAAATACCATTTTCGATTCCAGGAATTATAAGTTCCATGAATGGCACTCGGTTGTATATTGCATCCCGTTTACATTTCTCTGCATCCCCATTGTTATAGATCAAATCCACTATTTCACTGACCCAGGTTGTTCCTGAAAAAAAAAAGAAAGAAAGAAAGAGAGAGAAGGAACTCTAAACTTTTCTGTCAAAAGAGTATGAGATGGTCACAAGACATTATGTAACATCAAAAACAAAACTGTGCTCTTAGAATTCATGCCTTTTTTCTCTTCTCTCTTTTCCTAGTAGACATCCTTATATATCTTGAACATATACTATATGTATGTATTCTGCATATGTGTCAAATCTGATTAAAATGCTCATAAAAGTAAAGCCTGAAAAGGAAGTAAAATATGGGGTATAAAAGGGTCATTGTGGGCCTTGGCTGCGTAGCTCAGTTGGTTAGAGCATCTGCCCATACATCAAGGTTGCTAGTTCCAATCTCTGTTCAGGCCATATACAAGAATCAACCAATGAATGCATAAATAAGTGGAATAACAAATCAATGTTGCTCTCTCTCATTTCTCTGAAATCAATCAATAAAAAAAATTAATAAACAAAATTTTAGAAAAGAGATGTTGTGGAAGTAATGATAGCTCACTTTCCTGTGGGGGATAGATGGGGGAAGCAGCCAATTTTAATGACTCTGAACTCCAATTTCTACATTTTCTATTAATATCAAAAAGACTATTATTCTTTGGGACTGAAGGACACTTTGGGTAAAAATGTTTAACATTTTGGTGAAGAGAAAAACAAGGGTGAAGAAAAACAAAGAGAACTTTGTCATTTTATCTGTTTTGACCAGTGTGACACTACCAAGTCAAAGACAATATATTCTGTTTGAACACAGTGGATCAAGTCACTCTGTTCTTTGTGAAATTGTGTCTCACCAGACTTTGAGAAATTTCTATAATGTACATGAGCATATGCTCTATTTAATTGTCTATGTCACTCGATGATCTGGTTATCAAGATACTGTTTAAAAAGTGATTATAATTCATAGGAGAAAAATATCTTCTTAACTGTTCCCATCTCTTTCCCCTTCACGAAACATATAATGATAGTCTCTAAATTGAATAATTGTTGAGGGTGGAAACTAAAAACATAATTAATCAATGCAAACAGCATAGTATTTGAAGAATGATCTGCACATGGAGGCACCTTTGAATTGGTTCCAGATATTAGAGTACTTTAGGCCTCATTTTTACTTAGTCCTTTTTGTGGACAACTCTTACTCCTTTATGTCCCTAAATCACGAGTACAGGACTCATCCCCGTTCTTCTAACTCATATAATTACAGTACTAAGAAAAAGGTGAGTCAATTCAATATTATACTTGAATAGTTTTTTGCCTAATCTGTACAGGTTTAAGCAATAATTCACAGAACAAAAGAGACCTAAATTCAACATATTTCATTTCCTATCAGTGGCTGGTTCAAATAGTGGCCAATGAAATTTGATAGAAAGAAATTCTATTTTAGATATGCTTTCAGTTGAAAATGTTTATTTTCCATGAGTTTTGAAAAAAAAAAAAGTCATGGTTTAATTAACTTTCCCTGGCTGGTATGGTTCAGTGGGAACATCCTTCTGTACACCAAAGGGAGGCAGGTTCAATTCCCCATCAGGTCACATATCTAGGTTTCATGTTCTATCAGGAGGCAACAAATTGATGTTTTTCTCCCACATGGATGTTTCTCTTTATCTCTCTCTCCCTTCCTCTCTCTAAAATCAATAAAATAAAATTTTAAAATTTATTTAATTTGAATATTTTAAAAATTATCTTTATTGTTGCAAGTATTATAGATGTCTCACTTTTTCCTCCCCATTTACCCCCTCCACCCCACTTGTGTCCCCTCCCCAGGAACTTCCTATCTGTCTATGCATATATGCATATAAGTTCATTGGTTAATCTCTTCCTGCCCCCTCCCTCTGAAATACATCACTGTTGCATGCGTCAGTGTCTCTGGATCTTTTTTGTTCATCAGTTTATTTTGTTCATTAGATTCCACATATAAGTGAGATCATGTGATATTTGTCTTTCTCTGACTGGTTTATTTTGATTAGCATAATACTCTCCCAGTCCCTCCATACTGTCTCAAAGGGTAAGAGATCCTTAACTTGGAACAAAAGAAAAGAAAATGACCAAAAAGAGTATATGATTAATTTATGTGTAGCCACCTAGCCATCTAACATTTAGTACATTAGAAAAAATTCAGCATCAAAGAGCACCTTTGTAGATGAACTATTTGTGTAATGGTACCTTCCAAAGACTTTCTTAATAGTTTCATATATATATATAAAATCCTTAAATAAATAGACCCATACAGTTCAAACCCATGTTGTTCAAGGGTCAACTGTACAAATAAATGAAAAGGTCTTACCAGATTTGGGATAGGTGGCGATCAAAAGGTCATCTGGTCGGCTTTCAAATGACTCCACCTGGGACCACTCCTCAGCAATGCTCCAGAAGAGAGGGATACCCTGAACATCCACTAACTCCCTTCTGTAAACATCCAGTTTGTTGTCCATGTTTGAGAGACTATATTTTATACAAAGAGACTTTGTTTTACATAACATCAATATGATTAAAATTAATTCCATTTTATTCACTAAAGTAATATTTCATTTCTCTAGATATAGTAGCATCGGATCATAGTACTGTGCATTATAAATCAGCAGAAGGAAAAAAGTATTTTAAAAACTAATGAGATCTTGCACAGTTTATTTTATATGTACTGGTTATATGATAATATCATCAATATTTTTAAATATATTTTATTGATTATTTACAGAGAGGAAGGAAGAGGGATAGAGAGTTAGAAACATCGGTGAGAGAGAAACATTGATCAATTGCCTCCTGCACACTCCCTACTGGGGGTGTGCCTGCAACCAAGGTACATGCCCTTGACCGGAATCCAACCTGGGACCTTTCAGTCCACAGGCCAACGCTCTATTAACTGAACCCAGCCAGTTAGGGCTATCATCATTATTTTTAATGGGTATACAAAGACTTCTGGGATATGTAATAAAATTACTGGACTTTAGAGTTAGAAGAAAGTGTCCTTAATCACAGTGCTGCCAATTCATTGCAGTGGGAATGTAAAGAAGCCCCATGACTACTCTGAATGTTCTTAACTATAAAATCAGGAGTGGCCTAACTTAGTACTTCCTTAAATTACTGGCGGAACCACTAAATGTAAATTAGCTGAAGGTAAATTACTCTAAGTTATCTACAACAGACCACAAGAATAAAAGACGGGGCGGGGGGGGAGGGGCTTGAGGTAAGTGTAGCATTGGAAATTAGTGACATCTTATGTCATTTTATATTCTGGGCAGGGCTCTAATAAAGGTACTTATTCCTCTTTAGCTGCCATATGAAAAAGTGGGAAAGCTTGAAATATAACCCATGCCCTACTCCAAAACATGTTGTTTCCCAATTGAACATGGGTTGAATGGTTATTTTTCTTTCTCTAAAGTTCTAGAAAAATGAGACAATCTAACAATTTCAGATTTAAAAGGCTTCCTGAGGTCCTCTAGCAGCTGCTGAATCTTACTTCAATAATTAAAATCAGAACCCTCTGGAGCCAAGAGACATAACCTAACTTGTGTCTTTTCCAAAGTGCAATTTCTTACCTTCTTTATTTCTCCTTTTTCAAGTCCTTACAACTCCACCCTTATCCTACCTCATCCAAATACCTTTTACTTTAAAAGGTTATGAAGTCACAGGATACTAAATCAATTTACAAATACCTGTTGCATGCATATAAGTTAATAAAAAACTATCACAAAGAGAAATTAATAAAATAATCCCATTTGCAATTACATAAAAATATCTAGAAATAAATTTAACCAAAGAAATAAAAGACCTATACATTGAAAACTATAAGACATTAAGGAAAGAAACTGAAGAAGACACAAATAAATGAAAAATATTCTGTACTCGTGGATTGGAAGAATTAATATTGTTAAAATGGCCATACCATCCAAGGTAACCTATAGATTCAATGCAATCTCTATCAAAATTTCAAAGACATCTTTCACAGAAATAGAACAAACAATCCTAAAATATGTATGGAACCACAGAAGACCCAAAATAGCCAAAGTAATCTTAAGAAAGAAAATCAAAGCTGGAGAGGCATCACACTCCATGATTTCAAACTATATTACAAAGTTATAGTAATAAAAACAGTATGGTAGTGTCATAAAAACAGGTACATAGGTCATTAGAACAGAATAAAGAGCAAGAGTTAGTTTGGAAAAGAGGAGAACTTTCCAGCCAGGAACTAGCATGTGTTAGTATAAAGACCCTATCTATGCAGGGAGAAAGAAATAAGATCTATGAGCCTATGGTACAAAAAGTGAAGATGAATTGTGAATACTTCGCTAAATTATGTGGTAAGAAACTAAAGATTTCAGGGTTATTTCTGGGTAATTAAGTGTGTCTGGGATATACTGGGTTTCTGACTAGTCTCACCAGAACAGGAGGGTCCACTGCCTGCCATTATGCATATTTCCAGCAGTAGTTCTGTCCTATTATGAGAAAATGGTGATATGCAACTGAATCTGAGATGTTCCTGAGTATCACTGAGGGAGGAGTATATAATTAGATATTAGTTGCAGTTTTTATTTTTGCTTTTACTAAAAATCTTGGGATTTATAAATACCATAAAGTTTTAAACTTAATCATCACAAGTATAACTTATGAGCCTTGTTCTTCAGTGAACAGTTCTTGTCTGAGAGTCCCTCTGTAACTTACAATTTGGTGATACCATATTCACCTCACCACTCAAGTCAGCAATCTAGAGATTCCGTCTTCTCTTTAACTTTTCCAAATTCAATCATTTCACAAATCTGATTTTTTTTTTTTCTTTCAAGTGTCCCTGGAAAAGCAGCTTCTCTTCATGAACTAGCTTAGTAGTTAAGACTGTTAGGTCCCTAGGTTCATAAATAATATGCTAGATCTGTCATTCACTACCAATATGACTCTGGATAATCAAAATTCTAATTCAATTTTTTAATCTTAAAATGGAGGTAATGATTTACTAACTTTACACAGCTATTGTGATGGAGAAATAAGATGATGGACATAACATGTATATTGGTAAAACATGGTATATATTTGATAAAGGGTAGCCATTATTGATATTATCATTACTGGTATCCCAGTGCACGAATTTTTGCACATTGAAAGGAAATTAATTAGAAGAAATATTTTAATATCACTATTTGCCCTTTCTCTATAATAGAAGTGTCAACCAAATTCACAATAGACAATGACAGATTGAAACACACGTGTGCGATTGGCACCTGTGAGATCTTTATATATATAAACTTGCTTAATTAGACCTGCTTTCTGATTTAGCTAAACTTTTTCCAGCCCAGTGAAACACCCCAAGTGTCAGAGATGAAAGAAAATTAGTAAAATGTATATGAAAATCTTCTTCCTGTCAGAGTCTGGGGCACATCACAGAACCAGAATCAAGTCCCTGCCCACCTACGTGTGCCTCGAAATCACTTGAGACCCAGAACCAGCCGACCCCACCCCCATTGGGCTAGATCCAGACCCAGCCAGCCCCACCCCTGTCATGACCCTCTGGGTGGGGGTCACGGCCTCAGGTCACCTGGCCTGTCACTGGGGGAGGGGGCATACCTTGAGGTCCCCTGGCCTGGGCCAAGGGGTGCGTCCTGAGGTCCCCCATCAAGCCCTGCTGGGCAGGGAGCACAGCCTCAGGTCCCCTGGCTCCGCGCCAGGGTGGGGTGCATGGCCTGAGGTCCCCTGGCCCAGGCGAGGGCAAGGGGCATGCCTTGAGGTCCCTGTCAAGCCCCACCAGGTGGGGGTCATAGCCTCAGGTCCCTGCTTATTGCTCATTAAGGCTCGTAATGGGTACTCGGCCTCTGCTGTGGGTGCAGCCATCTTGTGTTATGGAATCCCTGCCTCTGCTGTGGGTGTAGCCATCCTGTTATGGCGTGATGGTCAATTTGCATATCCCCTCTTTATTAGATAGGATACATTATTCATACCCAGAAAAATCATTATTAGTATTATTACCCAGAAAATGCCTTAATTTATGTCATCATCATAAATCCTGGCAATGGCCTTTGAATTAGTCACCTCATCTCTAAGCTCCGTTCCTCCCTTCTTCCCACCAATTCTCTGTAGGAGACCTCTAACTCTGAGTACAACCACATAATTGAAAGGGTAAAGTGTAAAGAGCTTCACCATGGTGTTTTACACTTAAACTCCTCCCTCTGTTTACTTCCCACTGTACTTAGACTTTAGCCTCTAGCAACAGGCAATTAAAAAAAAAATGCATCCACCCCCTCACACCTAGATGTTGCAATTGCATGTTCCTGTCTTTGAGCTGACACTCTTACTTTTCTTATCTACCTGGAAAACTCCTGTTTATTCTCAAAATCTTGTATGAATTGCACAACCTCTGCAAAGCTTTCCTGGAAACCTAAAAAAAGTATTCTCTTTTCTCCCTTTCCATATCTTTAATATACTGATGTTATTTTATACATTTTTAGTGTCTTATCAGTTTAAAATGTCTGTTTCTTTGATTAGAACTTAGATTCTTTTTTCCAGGAGGACTTGACTTTATTAAGGTTAATGAATGTGTATTGAAATGAAATGAAGCTTCCCTAATACTCTAGCTGGAATAATCAGGGATTGAGTTATTTTATGTTATCATTATAATTTTGATTAGCAACCTAACACTTTGAGATATACTAGGAAGTATCAGTAGACCCAATCAACAAGAAGCTTACATTCCAAATCATTTTTCAAAATACATACACACTCTCATACACATGCAACCCCCCCACCACACACACACAAAATCCTGTTTTTAGTGCAATTTAAATCTATTATCCTCATTTTACCAAGAGGGAAATTAACATAGAGAAAGCTTAAGTAACTTACCCAGGTCACACTGTCAGTAAGTGGCAGGACTGGGTTTGAACCCAGATAGTCTGAGAACATAATCACCAATGATAATTACTTTCCTATACTCCCTTCTAAATATAAACACTGAAATGATAAATTTCAACACAAGGCAATGTAAGAGAAGTGCCAAATTATGGTAAGGTGGTCATCAGATCTGTAGCACAGGTTGGTGTGATTTGATTTTAACCATGAAGTTTGGTTAATTAGAGATACAAAAGAATATTCTAGGTAGAAAAGATAAGCAGTATTCCTTTTTGCTCAATATTGCAAACATAAATCATATGGCTTTATAAAGATATGGAGATTTAATCTACTATAGTGCATATAAAAGGACTTTTATAAAACCTGATTCACACTGATTTGTTTTATTAATATTTTTCATTCAATATCCATATATTTTATATGATGATACAAAATTTTATCTGGAACAATTTCTAAAGGGACAAATTGTACATTTTTAACATTGTTTTATGTTTAAAAATTGTATAATAAAACATTTTAATTTATGTGCAGTATTTGGTAATTTTTGGAATATCTGTGTTTTTGCCAATATCTGTTTTTTTTGGGGTCATCCCTTGAAGAGGAACAAGTCAGATAAGAGTATTCAAATTTTGCATGAGTTCAATATCTTAAATTAGCATTATGATTCCTAAAACACCCAAATGTATTCATGGAAGAAATGCAGTCAAATTGAACCTACCTTTAAACTCCTGAGAGCTTTAAATGAATGTCCTCAAGAATCAGAGCCAAAAAATCATTAAAAGGATGAGAGTCTTAAGTGGCATATAACACTATGTGAGAGAAATTGAGTTGGTAAAAATTCAGTCAATGTTGCAGAAGCTGATCATGTCCCTTAGGCATCTTTTGTTTACTTCTCTGAAGATGTCCCTTGAAACATAACTTCCTCTAGAGGATAACTGTGAGACTTTGGACATAATTTAATATCCTTTATGCTGTTAAAATAAATGCTAGTCCATGTTTACCTGAATGAAATTATGGATTCTTATGCCCATTGGTGAGTTAAAATAATGAAATATTATTATACCTAAAGGTATGATGTGCCTTAATCATTAAGAAAAATTGAATATTAAACCCATACAACATTATTCTCCTAGAAAGTGGTATTTTGATATTTAACAGATTCTTTACCTAAGGAGAGTGGATTTTATTAGCTTATTTTATGTAAAAGTTAATATATTTTAACAATAGGAATGCTATGTTTGTGGGGTTCTTCTAAGTACAGCATTGGGAACCTGAAGAGAGACTTTTGAGTCCAGCTCTTCCACAAACTAGCAGTATGACCCTGAGCAACTTATCTCATATTTCTGAGCCATATTTTACCTATGCTGGTGTTGCTCAGTGGTTGAGCATTGACCAGGTTCGATTGCTGGTTAGGGCACTTGCCCAGGTTGCAGGCTGGATCCCCAGTGTGGCGCATGCAGGAAGTAGCCAATCAATGATTCTCTCTCATTCATCATCAATGACTCTCATCATTTATATTTCTACCTCTCCCTCCCTCTCTGAAATCAATAAAAATATTTTAAAAATAAACAAATAAATAATATGGAAAATGTACAAAGTGGTCATCCTAGTTTGTTTCATCTGTAACATACAATTTTAAGTGAAATTGATATTCTTTGATTACTAAACTATATTTTTTAAGTCACAACAGAAGAAACAAGAAAAGAATGAGCAGTTGAACAGAACACTCCTTTATTGCTGAAAGATTCCTTTAGGATACTGCTTCACTTTTATAAAAACTTAAAGTAGACATTTACAAAAGCTTCTCATTCATAAAAATTCAAAAGTAATAAAACATTATTATGTACTTTTCACAGACCTGTGGTAGTTTATCTCTAAAATAATTGATTCAATTACTTGGCTTTTGACTGTTGCATTTTGTTTGTTCCCTAAATACCTAGAAATGAGGCCATGTTCTTTTCCCACACACTGCATCTTACAAACAATCTTAATTTATATCATAATCAAATTCAGTTGGCTAAAGCAACATGGAGTATAATATTAAGGTAAAGGCTATGAAGAAGGCTAATATTTATTGAGCACTTATAGGCATTATAATTTCCACTTCTATCTATAATAATAGTTTTGATTCATATTATCATTAGGAATCATCAGAGCTTATGCAACTTGCCCAACTGAGCCAAACCATCAAGGCTCATTATTCTCTTTTAAAATAGGTTTCTTTCTTCTTTGCCCATCTTTACCTTCTATGTAACTTTGACAGTAGAGAAAATGCGGTGTCTGAGAAATAATGGTATTTATGTAAGCTAAAAGCATTGCTAATTTCTGCCTAATTGAGAAGACTAGAGTTAGGGTTAATTTTAATCCCAGGTTTCCAACAGCAAAGTGATCCATGGTGAGCTGAATCAGACCTAATGAAAATCAACTGGACAATGTTAGATCTTTTATCACCAAACCTTTTCCCTAACAATGTATTTCTCTTCTCTATGAAATGTTAATGTTATCTCCACTTTTCTTACTATTTAAAATCTATCTTCAGAATGTGGTGAGATGAGATGGAGTGAGAGGTGTACACTGTGAAGCTTAATAAAGCTGCCCTGCAATTCTTCATAGAAATAGATAACTACTTGCTTCAACTCACTAGTGTTATCTTAGACAGGAACATTTTAGGATCTGCCTTGTCATAAGTCCTTTGCCACCTGGCCACAGGTCCAGGCAAATACTCTGCACATTTATAGACACTTTTGAAAGCTATCTCCTATCGACTTTTGAAATCAATATAAAAGACTTTCATGGTTATTTGTACCAAGTTTCAGAACACAAGAAGACATTGTTCTTAGATGCAATCAACAAAGATAAAACTTTGCTAATATTCCATGGAGAACAAAGAATGGAATTGATGTTGAGAACATCCTCTAACTTCTTTGGGCCATCATGAAATACTACATGAGACTGATGAGCCAAAAATGAACTATTTTTAATCACATAAACACTTCTTTTAGTTTATTTAGAAATTTACATGTCATATGACAGTATAAGGCTTCAACTATATATTGTCTGGATTTGAGGACATAATGATTTTAAAGTTCCATACAGCTTTACACAAATCTATATACCATCTATAATAATAAAAGCGTAATATGCTAATTAGACCGGATGTCTTTCCAGATGACCTTCTGGATGAAGCTGAGACTGCGAGGGAAGTCCAAGTCCCGGGTGCCAGAGGGAAGCCAGTGTTGGCAGCTGGGGAAAGGAAGGCCTACTCTTGCACGAATTTCATGCATCAGGCCTCTAGTTAAGAATAAAAACATAATTTTGGAACATTTTAGCAGATTGGTTTATGAATTTCAAAGACTTGAATTTTTATGTATCTGAGGAAAATATTTAGATTTTTTTTTAAAGAATAGTAATAGTGAAGCATTTATTCATTGAAAAAAAAGTATATTGACTGGTCACAAGCATTAGCCCAAATATTGACTTACTAGAACTTTAATTTTAAATATTTGGATATAAAAATATATTGAGCCCTGACCAGTTTGGCTCAGTGGATAGAGCGTCGGCCTGCGGACTGAAGGTTCAATTCCGGTCAAGGGCATGTACCTTGGTTGCAGGCACATCCCCAGTAGGGGGTGTGCAGGAGGCAGCTGATCAATGTTTCTCTCTCATTGACGTTTCTAACTCTCTATCCCTTCCCCTTCCTCTCTGTAAAAAGCCAATAAAATATATTTAATCAGTTTTCAGAATGTCAAGAACACATTATCACTGTAGTAGTTCTGTGATTTAATGATAAAAAAGATGAAGTACATATTGTGGTGAAAAATATTCCATAAACTTTTGAAATAGGAAATAAAGCAGTCATTGGTGGAAAATGCATTTATCTAGCAGCTGAAGGATACATTGTCTTTGGAAATCTGAAAACTATTTTTGGCAAGATTTGATTTTCATGTCCCCATACACAGAATTTTTAAAAATGCATCCTAACAGAGGTTCATACAATAATATTTCTTTAAGTTAAGTAGAAACATTGAGAAGGTAGAAGACTAAAAGTTTTGACAATTATATTTAGGTTTTTAAACTTAAAATTAGTAGAGCAAACTACCTCAGCACAATTTTAAATATGAAAAGCAATCCTATCCATTTATGATAGGAAATCTGGGCCTAATGATTCCGAAACAATGTTTTCCCTTTATAAGGTAAAACATCCATAGTAGAATTTTCCAGTTCTCATTCTCTAATTTTTCAAATGTTGAGTTTAGTTTTATACAAAATATGGGCACTTTAAAGACAGAGTTGATAAATCACTTACCCAGGTACTTGTCTCAAGGAGCTGGAAGTCCAGGTTTTCTTTCTGCAGTAACTGGTTAATGGAACTTTCACTTCGTAGGCTGTTTCCGTCAACCAAGATAATCTGTGTTATGCATTAAGAAATCAAAAGATAAAGTCTGTAGAGCAGTATCAAGTTAATGATTAAGCTGTTCAGTCTGTTGTTTTAAACATTAAAGGCTTAAAAGAAGGCCTTTTTGCTGTCATGTGTGAGAGGAAATAGAATGAAACAAAGAGCCCATAGAAAGCATCTAGAATTAACTGCTATGAGGTGATTCTGTATAGTAAATGAAGGCTCTTTGCTTCTGATTTCAGCTATAAAAGCCAAGTGTTGTCTCATGGCTCCAGTGCTCCAATTAGACACCCTTCCTGAAGCGTTTATCTGTACCCCTAGAACTGTGTGGGCAAGTGAGACAGGCAAGGGCACGCTCCCCATGTAGGAGCACAAGGAAAAAAATGCAGCCAAAAAAGGTGGAGCACATTCTACATCTTAAATTATGCATCTACCGCCGTCCAGAGGTAGATCTGTATATCACCTTTCTTAGTTACCTGGTGGCTGTGGTAAAAATGCCTGATTCAAAATAGAAAAACTGGCTTGAGAATATTGTTAATTTCCATATAACCAAAATACTTTCTTTTTTATATTTATTTATTTATTTATTATTTTTTTTTTTTTTCAATATACAAAACAAATCAGTCTCTATGCGGTCTTCACTTTTAGTTCTTGGGTATGAGGGTTCTCTCCTGCAAGTTTTCCGTTGATTATTCAGAAATTTTTTCTGTATTTAGTTGTAATCCCAGTTTGTTCCTGGGAGCATGTCCGTGCAGCATCCACTTACTCTGCCATTTTTAATATCCCCGAAATGCTTTCTATGATGTAGTTTCTTTTGGTCTCTAGACCCTGAAATCACGATGTTGAGAAAGAACAAAGTTTTTAAAATCTTCGAGTTTATCAATCTGTATAATATCTACCTGTATAATAATGGAATTTGAAACTTCTCATTCAACAAAATATGAAGATGTGAATATTTTATATTAGCATAACTCTGGGAACATCTCATATAGATATTTTCTTTGAATCCCATAAAAAATTCTAGATTATGATTTTTTTTTTTAATGAAGTCTCCTTCAGATAAGAAACAAAGAAACAATCTGAATGTTGGGCTGCAGAATTACAGGAAGGCAAAACAACTGGAGGCAATTAAATACCTTTACCTAATAGTCTGAAAAACAACATAAAAAGTATTACTAGTTTGCCTGTCTACATACCTTGACAACCAGATAATCATCATCAGGCTCTCAGCAAGACCCTATATCTGCCCCGTGCAGGAGATTGGAGATTTATGTTCTAGAAAAATTGTAATAAAGAAATATAGCTTTAGAGTCACTAGATATAGCTGAAGAAAGTGTGTTATAATGAAAACAAAGAAATTAAGTGTCAAAATCCTTTCAGTTAATTTGACTGGAGTATTCAGTCCACTTAACTTGATCTCATGGGAAAGAGCCAGGGAAATAATCAACTTGACTTCATTTTCCCCTTCCCTCAGGTCTCCTGCCAGAGACTACGGCATGACTTAGAATCCCGCTAATATAATCCATACATATTAGCCCCCTGGGCACAGAACAGGATGGAAAAAGTTGGAGGAGGAGTCTGGAGGGGTAACTAGTGATATCCAACACTTGTCCCATGTTTTGGAGGGATTACCCTAAGAAACACTAATTATTATTTTTTTAAATAATTGTTAATATAATTAATGAAACATTTTAAATATTTTTATGTAGAGATATATTTATAAATGAACTAGAGGCCTAATGACGGATTTGTGCACCAGTTGAGGTCCCTCAGCCTGGGCTGTGCCCTCTCGCAATCTGGGACTCCTCAGGGGATGTAGCAGTGCGTGAAGTGGCGTGTGGCCATGGAGGAGCCCAAGGTGGGCTCAGCACTCGGTGCTCATTGTTCCTAACTGCTTGCCACTCGCTCCTTACCACTGCAGTGGAGGCAGGAGAGGCTCCCACCACCACGGTTGCACTCACCAGCCATGAGCCCGGCTTCTGGCTGAGCGGCACTTCCACTGTGAGCACACTGACCACCAGCAGGCAGCTCCTGCATTGAGCATCTGCCCCCTGGTGGTCAGTGAACGTCATAGCAACCAGTGGTTCTGGTCATTCCATCATAACAGTTGATTAGGCTTTTATATATATAGATATTTTCTTAGAAAAGATTTTACAAATTTTGTAGAACTTGTATATGTAGGCATATACATATATATTATGTAAGTTTGACTATCTGTATAAAATATAGAGACAAATCACAATTGAAATAAATAGAAAGACATGCTTTAGTCTAAAAATGAATTATACATAACACATGACTATGAGTTTCTGAGGGAGGGTATCACATCAGTATATTTCATCAACACTATCATGGCTCTGACAAGACTGAACCTAAGGACAAGATAATTCAAAGTATAGATTTCTAATTTCCCATAGCTATACTAGCTTTGGCAGTATGTACTGTGAATGATCTTAAAGATATGGATAAACATAATGTTTTCTCCATGACCCAGGAGTCTCAAATGTTCTGATACTTTGGACAAACAACGGGAATCCCACAGGACTTAATCACATCAGTACTATGTGATGAATTCATAATATTTATAAGAAGAAAATAAATAATTTACTGAGTTTCAGGTGTGACAGGGGGTTAAGAATAGGTAAAACTGGGAAGTGCTTGAACTCTTGATAATGCATTTTTTTCTTGAAAATTTTCATCAGTCCTGATTATGAGATACTGTAGAAGGTAAAAGAAGACCATGGAAGTTGATTATATGAATGTTGCAAATATTCACCATCTGCCACTTTACCTATGAAAAAAGTATATTTTTCTGTCCAACGACTTGGGCCTTGACATCTTTGTCCCATTAATTGTAGCAGAAGTGAGACCATACCAATGATGCTTTAAAAAACATTGCATTTTACAATAGATCTTTTTATGTATTTTATATTATTTTATTTTATTTGTCTATGTTGAGAACAAACAGGTCCCACAAAGAGACTGCTCCTTAAGCCTGCATCCCAGAATTAAAAACATGAATCATAGTATCAGCCTCTCTAAAGCCTGGAATTGTAGTTTAAAAGTAACATGAATAAGGAATTCCTTTTCATAGACCTCCCTAAATAATCATTAGTTTAATATTTTTTCTTGACTAGTTCTAAAATCTGTACAATACATCTTCCCTTTTATATACAACTTTTGCCTTGATTTTTGGAGATTTAGACAAAACTACTGAATAATTTAGTTAAAATTAATTCTAAATGATTTCAAGAGTTGATATAAATGAAAAAATAACATTTTCATTGACAAGTAAAGAATTTATTTTTTAAGCTCTTGATAAAAGCAGAAATGTGCATATGTATGTGAGTAGACATTCATTCCTTCATTTATCAAATATTTATGAGTAACGGAATACTTATTGAGAAACAGAGGATGGGTAGCTGTCCATTAGGAAGGCTTAGAAGCAATGACAATGAGCACACAAAGTACCCAGGTCTTATTTTCTAATGTTATCCTCCACTAAAAGAAACTTTAATTTCTTGGAAAAAATAGTTGGTACCAGGGCTGAGGCAAGGAAAATACATGAGGAGCCCTAAAATAAAGAAGTTCCCCAAAGATGATAAGGGGATATAAAAAAGACAAAGGGCCTGTTTGAAGGGACTCCTACTGGCCACATTTGAGATAATTTGAGTATCAAAATAAATTATGATATGATATATTGTGGCTTTTAAATTAAGTAGAAATCTATAAGTTCATATTGATAAGAGTGAATAAATGCGTGGGAGAAAAAAGTTATATAAATGTAATGCCACTCAATAAGTTAAGGATGATAGAAATGGAAAGCATTGATAGAATCGGCAACCATTTTAGTGGTGAACAGTTCAGGCTAGATGGTCAATGGATACTAAATACAGAAGTATAGATAATATTTTCAGATTATCTCACCACAAAATTACCAAGATAGAAATGGTGACATTGTAGTAGAGAACAAGGGCGGACACCAATTTAGCCAAATGATTAAATTTGACAACACCAAACCAGTGGAACAGGCCAATATTGCATGCCCTCTGATATGATGTACTGGGGCAGCCATAGCATATTTTCTGTTCTATTCCTGCCAAGAATGTATGACTGGAGTGTTGAGATGGGCAAGGATGAGAGACATTCTACAAAATTAAAAGTCATGAGACACAGAAAATGTGAATAACTATTGAAATTGAAGGAAATAAGAGAGCTATGACAACTAAATGGAGCATGTAATCTCAGGTTGTATCCTGGTCCAGAAGGAAAAAACAAAAAGGCTTTGATGAAATAGTTGGGATGAATGTGAATGTGATATATGAATTGGACTGATATTGCATCAATTTGATTTTCTGATTTGGATAAGTGTAGTTATGCAGGAAGGTGCCCTTATTTTGTGGAAATACATGCTGGCATATTTAAGTGTGATTACATCTGTAGCTTTATCTCAGATGGTTCAGATAAAATGTAATGATAATGAATGAGTGCGTGTACATGTATATATATCCTATGTAATCTTATGTAATAAAAGTCTAATATGCTAAGTGTCTGGTTGTCCAGTCGTCCATTCAACCAATCAAAGCGTAATATGTTAATGTATGCTAAGGACGCTCAACCACTCACTATGACATTCACTGGTGCACTGACTACCAGGGGGTAGATGCTCTGACCAGTAGGTTAGCTTATTGCTGGGGTCTGGCAGATCAGGACTGAGTGAGATAGGCTGGAAACACCCTGGAGCCTTCCCGCGGTCCCTCCCCAGCTGGCCAACCTCCTGCGTCCCTTCTTGGCCCTGATTATGCACAGATGGGGTCCCTTGGCCTGGCCTGCGCCCTCTTGCAACCTGGGACCCCTTGGGGAATGTCAGAGAGCCAGTTTTTGCCCAACGGTAGAACAACTGGTCTCTATGATGCACACTGACCACCAGGGGGCAGACACTCAATGCAGGAGCTGCCCCCTGGTGTCAGTACACTCCCACAGGGGGAGCACCACTCAGCCAGAAGTTTCATGGCTGGCAAGCACAGCAGTGGTGGCAGGAGCCTCTCCCGCCTCCGCAGTAGTACTAATGATGTCTGACTGACAGCTTAGGCCCACCTCCCATAGGGAGCAGGCCTAAACTGTCAGTTGGATATCCCCGAGGGTTCCCGGACTGTGAGAGGACAAAGGCCAGGCTGAAAGACTACCCCCCACCCCCCGCCCAATGCATGAATTTTGTACATGAACTTTTTGTACATTGGACTTCTATATATATATATGTGTGTGTGTGTATATATATATATATATATATATATATATATATATATATATATATATATATATATATATATGAATACACACATACACATATTCACACCAGAGAGAGAGACAGAGACAGAGACAGAAACAAAAGAAAAAGAGAGAGAACAAATGTGGTGGAATGCTAACCTGTGGGAAACAGGGTAAAGCAAATACAGGATATTTTGTACTGCGCTTGTAACTTCTCCAAGTTTGAGATTACTTTGTAATAAATTATTATTAAAAAATAAATCAAGTAAATTGGAAATAGATCATTTTTCAAATGTTTGAGTCATATTAATCCCTGAAAATTTATTGTTTCTAAGTACTGGTTTCCATAGGAAAATAACACAAGCTAAAAGAATTATTTTTCTTTCCCATCCTATGGAAGTTTATAATACCCCATCCCATTGATATGAGATTTGGATAAATTACTAGCTCAGGTCAACAAAATGTGAATAAAAATGGTAAATTCTATTTTTGTAAAAAAGCTTTAAGCCATCTTACTATTCTGTCCTCTCATTTATTTTGCCGTGTCACCAGTGATGTCTTATGCAAAGTCTGCTCCTTCACCTTGTTCTGGAGTAAGACATTATTAATTAGGGAAATATAAAGTAAAACCACCACAGTAAGATGCAATTTCATACCCAAGAAACAGCAAATGCTAAAAAAATTAAAATTATAGGTGTTAGCATCAGTGTGAAAAATAAAGGAATATTAAAGAAATTGAAAATATACCTGATAATCAATAATTTGATTTGTATGCAGAGAAAATCTTGGGCATTTTCTTCAGAACACATGCACATGGATATTAATAATATCATTGCTTATAAAAGAATATTTTCTTATATTTAAACATTTATAGACATTAAAATTAATCAACAAATTGGGGGCCTAAACATGTAGTAAAAATAAATGTTGTATAAGTTCAAATATTTACTTAAGTGAATTTTAGTAACACAATCTTGAGTCAGGATGAAAGCAAGTCACCAAAGAACACATTGAGTATGATGGTCTTTATATATAACTAGAGGCCCATGAAATTTGTGCATGAAATTCATGCACAAGGGGTGGGTATGTGTTCCTCAGCCCAGCCTGCACTCTTTCCAATCTGGGACCCCTTGAGGGATGTCCAACTGCCTGGTGGGATCGGGCCTAAACAGGCAGTTGGACATCCCTCTCACAATCCAGGACTGCTGGCTCCCAACCGCTTGCCTGCCTGCCTGATTGTCCCTAACCGCTTCTGCCTGCCAGCCTGATCACCCCCTAACAACTCCCCTGCCAGCCTGACCGATGCCTAACTGCTCCCCTGCTGGCTCGATTGCCCCTAACTGCCCTCCCCTGCCAGCCTGGTCACCCCTAACTGCCCTCTCTTGCCAGCCTGGTCACCCCGAACTGTCCTCCCTGAAGGCCTGGTTTCCCCTAACTGCCCTCCCCTGCCGGCCATCTTGTGGTGGCCATTTTTGACCACATAGGGGCGGCAATCTTGTGTGAGGGCGTGAGGGTCAATTTGCATATTGCCTCTTTATTATATAGGATTCCCCCATAATAAGAAAAAGTCTGATTTCAAGGGAAGAGATACATATTTATTGTTGGTCTTGAAGGAGGTATTTTCTATCATTTGTGACTGAAGGGGATAGCAAATTCCTGTAGTACCCATTTTAACTCTAGTAGTTGTACTTTAAAATGGGGTGTTTAGTCTCTGGTGCAGATTAACCCTGGTTGAATATTTGACTTCTAACACTTGTCTCCCACAGGAGATGTTTGATATCAACTATAAGACCCTGGCTTCCAGCAATGTGGCTGTCTCAATATTCTGAAAGTTAATAAAAAACAGAGCAACTGAGTTCTGGGTAATATATACTGAGTGGCCAGATTATTATGATCTCTGAATGCATAATGTGGCTACTCAGTGTATATCCTATATAATAAAAGGCTAATATGCAAATTGTTCCCTCAACCAGGAGTTCAACCAGCAGGCAGGCCAGCCAACTGCCCATGTCCCTTCCCCCTGGCCAGGATGGCCGGACCCCACCCATGCACAAATTCATGCACCGGGCCTCTAATATATATATACTGAGTAGCCAGATTATTATGTGTTCAGAGATCATAATAATCTGGCCACTCAGTGTATAGCTTTTGGTACATTCCTAGGCTTTCTAAAAATAGAGTATATCTCTGCATTTCTAAAAATGGAAGAAAAATGATTATCTAGAGAAGGTTCTGGAAAACTGCAACCTTTAAGCCAAATCTGCATTTCCATTTGCTTTCATAAACAAACTAGTAGCCCTGCACATGAATCCGTGCACCAGTAGCTCTCTCTGTGGGGCCTGGCCACTCCAAGCCCACTGCCCAGAGGCTCTCCATGGCCCAGAGGCCCATCCGTGGCGATGAAGCAAGCATTCTGCCAGGCCGCTCATGCTGCCCGCTCTCAGTGGCTGCCCCCGCTCCCCCGTGACTGGGGGACTTTGGCAGGGCTGAGAGGACTGGGTGTTGCCATCTTGTGGGTATGGGAGCCACCATCTTTGTATCGGTGTGATGGTTAATTTGCATATTACCCTTTTATTAGATAGGACGTTTTTTAAATTTTATTTTTAATTATAGTTTACATTCAATATTATTTTGAATATTCATTTTAGATGTACAACTTATTAGGTAAACAATCCTATACTTTACAAAGTGTTCCCTTCAATATTTCCAGTACCCAACTGGCACCATTCATAGTTATTACAATACTAGAGACCCAGTGCATGAAAATGGTGCACTAGGCTCAGGCCAACAATCAGGACCGATTTGTGAGGCGACCGGCGGGGTGATCATGGGGCCCTCACTGGCACCTGCCTTGGCTGGCCTGGGACCTGTGGGCTGGGGGCAGCTCCTGCATTGAGCATCTGCCCCCTGATGGTCAGTGCACATCATAGCAGCCAGTCTTTCCACCAGTTGTTCCACTGTTTGGTCGATTTGCATATTAGGCTTTTATTATATAGGACTAGAGGCCCGTTGCAGGAAGATTCCTGCAAGAATAGGGCTTCCTGTGGCCTTCTCTGCTGCCCCGCCTGCTTCCCTCCCATCTCCGCCACCCCACCTGCTTCCCTCTGTCTCAGCTGCCCCACTTGCTTCTCCACAGCTTCGCTCCCTTCTGCAGTGCTTGGCTTCCTTCTACACTGTCTTCAGTCTTCGCTCTGCACCTGGGTATGCAAATTAATTTCATCACATATCAAGGATCTCTACTGTAGCCCTAACCAGTTTGGCTCAGTGGCTAGAGCATCGCCCAGCAGACTGAAGGATCCCAGGTTCGATTCCGGTCAAGGGCATGTACCTTGGTTGTGGGCACATCCCCAGTGGGGGGTGTGCAGGAGGCAGCTGATCGATGTTTCTCTCCCATCGATGTTTCTAACTCTATATCCCTCCCCCTTCCTCTCTATAAAAAATCAACAAAATATATTTAAAAAAAGAATCTATACTGTAAACATGTCTTATCATTGATGATGTTAACCAGCTGAGGTAGTGTTGGCCAGGTTTCTCTACTGTAAATATATTCTTCCCTCCCCATCCTACCACTAACCTCTTTCATACTCTTTAGAAGGAAGTCACTATGTGAATCCAACACTTAGGGGATGGAATGGGAGTCATATGTAATTAGTTGGGAACTTTCTCTGTATGATATTTATCTATTCTCCTGAACTTAATTATTTATTCAATCATTTATTTATATCAGCATGTATTTATGGATATTCATTTTATACTGTGCTCAGAAATCCCTATACTTTTCTCTAAATAGTAAGAAAGCAAGCCATACTTATCTCTCCTTAGATCTGACCTTGCAGGTTAGGAATTAAGGATTCAATAGTATACTAGAGACCCATAGTGAATTTTTTATGATCTTGTGTGTCTTCTGATTTGGAGAAAGGGAACAATGTAGTATAGGAAAAACAATCATCAATAGAATGCAGAAAAATAGGAGACAAGCCAAAAGAGCAGTATATATAAAAAACAGTAAACTTTCTTCGATTCCTTTTGTTTTTGTTTTGTTTTATTGGCAAATATCACATTTTGTAAAACTTTCGTTTACAGAATGCAAATTCATTACATTTTATATATGATTTTCAAGTATAAATAACACACATTGGGAGTATTGATAGACATCTGAATAATTCTGTTATAGCCAAAATTTATATTATATTAAAGTAAATTCCAAATTAAGTATTTTGTAGGAAGTGAAAAAAATCAGGAACTACGTAATAGGTACTAGTATAATTGCACCCCCAATTTATTTGTTGATTTTAGTTATATCTTCCATGGTTTTCAAAATTCATGTAAATATGAAATATACTACTAAGTGGTGGGGAGGTGAAAGAGGGGGCGCATGAAAATAATTTGGAATGCTTGTTTATTTTTAATGTACTCCTAAGTTAAACTATCTGTGTGTTTCTACATCACTGCCATAGATTATAGCTTTGTGTAATATTTGTAAAAAGAAGAAAAAGGAGGAGGAGAAAAGAATAAAAAACAAAATAAAAAGATAATATCAGGCAAAAAAATCATTCTTGTCTCTGTATATTGATATCTCAATAACCATGTGAACCTGATCATATAACATTTCACATGGCTCCTTCTCTGCCAATCTAAAATAAGAAAAGCTGTAACTTCTAATACGTTAGTAAAGCCTTTCTTAGATCTCAGTTCGTAATTTCAGTGTAGACCCCTTCATTTGCTGCTCATAGTGCATATCAAATTTCTTATTCAGGGCCTCTGTAAAGTGATTCTTCCAGTCTCCTATAATCCCTGTAACAAAAGAAAAAAAAAAGTATGTCTTCAAGCCAGAATCATGAAGTTTTCTAATATTTATCACTTTCATTAACACCTTGATTACAATAATAAAATATATTCCATAAATAATATACATTTTTGAGCTTGCAAAGGATTTGTTGTGATTGTTAAAACAACAGCAACAACAAACAGCAAATTTATTTCTCTGACTCTTCCCGCTAATGCTACCTCATTGAACTTTTTTTCTCTAATTTCCTCTCCAATGTTGGGGCTTCCTCTTAATATGAGATCCATGTTTTACACATGCCCAAGATATTAAATATCATGTTCATGCTGATAACACTTAAATTCAGCTTTATATTTCCATATCCAATTGCCACCTGAATTCTATACAAGTATACCAAATTTAACTAGTTCACAAATTAATTCATTTTGTTCCCCACCAAATTGAGTTGGTTGTTTTTTTAAAATATATTTTATGGATTTTTTTACAGAGAGGAAGGGAGAAGGATAAAGTTAGAAATATCGATGAGAGAGAAACATCAATCAGCTGCCTCCTGCACACTCCCTACTGGGTATGTGCCTGCAACCAAGGTACATGCTGTTGACCAGAATCGAACCTGGGACCCTTGAGTCCGCAGGCCGATGCTCTATCCACTGAGCCAAACTGGTTAGGGCGAGTTTTCTTTTTTATAACCTGATTAATGGCAGCACCAGTTATCCAAAACATAAACTTGGAACTTGTCCCCTCAATCTTACATCTCATTCTTTATTCATATTCAGACTTTCTTCAGACTCATTTCCTTTTCTCCATTTCTGCTGCCACTGACATTGGAGCTCCTCAGCGTTTCCCACCTGGGTTATCACAATAGTCTAGAAGGCCCTTCTCTTTTGCTTTCCACCACATCCAGCCCTCTCCTGGAAGAGGAAGTCACCCTGTATTTTAAATGTCAACAGTTCACTTTCCACCTTAGCTCAAGAAGCTCTCAACTTTCCCAGTGAAATAACCCAAAAAGCAAAAGGTAGAATATATGTATTCTGGATAGGGCATTGACCTATGAACCAGGATTCGATTCCAGGTCAGGGCATGTTCCGTGTTGTGGTCTCAATTTCCAGTGGGGGACATGCTGGAGGTAGCCAATTGATGAGTTGCTCTCATCATTGATGTTTCTATCTTTCTCCCCCTTCCCTTTCTCTCTGAAATCAATAAAAATATATTTCTTGAAAAATATATGGACATTGTGGGAAAAAAGAGTGAGATAATCTGAGAAATGGATTGTTAAAGTATCTTTTTTTCAGGGGCTCCCTGTTTTCACCCAGTGGCAGGTTTATTACTCCTATTATTTAAAAAATGTCCTCACCTTTTCACTGGCAATTTAGTTCAAAGAGCAAGATTTTTTTTCTATTCTGCTTCTAAAACAAAACAAAACGCCAAAACCTGAATGTTTTTTTTCACATACCAGTAAGTCCAGATGTGCCAATACTCTGCATATCCCACATGTGTTTGGCTTTATAAACGGTATGTATCTCATCAGACCATGCCTCTTCTCAATAGAATGTCACTTCTTTGTTATTTTGATGTTTTTTGCCAAACAGAGCCATATTTGCTACTAAGGGTTTTGAAACTTAGTTTTTTTAAAACAGTGTTATTGAGCTATAATCTATATATATAAAAGCCTAAGCATGAATGACCAGTCAACCAGTTGCTATGATGACTCACTGACCACCAGGGGGCAGATGCTTCCACAGCCAACCGCCCTTGGTCGGCCAACCACACTTGGTTGGCCAATCTCCTGTGGTTCCTCCCCTGGCCAGAAGGCCCTGATTGGCTGGATTGCAGGCCAGGCCAAGGGACCCCACCCATGCATGAATTCGTGCACTGGGCTTCTAGTTAATATACATATAAAGAACTGCACATATATAATGTACATACAATTTGGTGAGTTTGGACATTTGCCACTTAGTTTTGAAAATGTCTGCCTCTTGGTCAAGGAAAAGCTGACTAATTATTGTAAGTTTGCTTCATCATCTTAAAATTAGATAATAACAGAAGCTCTCTCCAGAGTCTCTAGTAAAAATTTAAAGATAATTAGAATTTTAAATTTATATTTGTTTACATAAATTACATGGTATAGCACCAAGACTCCCAGGCCTTGTAAACGGTAGGTAGTAGAGGGTATTAGTGCTGGGGCTGAGGCTGTACTGAGTGCTGGGAATTCTTATTATAATATGCTGCATATCTTACCTTATAATAGACAAATATGCAAATTGACCGCACCTTCGCTACGCCCAAGCCACGCCCACCAACAAAGCCACACCCACCAACCACGCCCACCAGGAAACCGTTGCAGGGACGCTGGGTGCCACGGAGCCCAAGGCTGGGAAAGCCGCCCGAGGCTTTCCTGGCCTTGGGCACCAGCGGGGAGCCTGCACGGATCGCAGGAAACCACTGGGGGTCGGCTCCTGCGATCCCTAGCAGGGACGCTGGGTGCCGCAGAGCCCAAGGCTGGGAAAGCCTCGGGCGGAGGCTTTCCCAGCCTTGGGCACCAGAGGGGAGCCTGCACCGATTGCAGGAAACCTCTGGGGGTCGGCTCCTGCGATCGGTAGCAGGGACGCTGGGTGCGGCCGAGCCCAAGGCTGGGAAAGCCTCGGGCGGAGGCTTTCCCGCCTTGGGCACCAGTGGGGAGCCTGCACAGATTGCAGGAAACCACTGGGGGTCGGCTCCTGAGATCCTTAGCAGGGATGTTGGGTGCGGCCGAGCCCAAGGCCACCGCCCGGGGCCAAGCCCCGACCCTGAAAGAAGGCAGAAGGCGGTGGCCACAGCTAAGGCCTGGGTCCCCGGTGCCAGCAGAAAACTGGTGCAGGCAGCCAGGTGAATGAAGGTCTATTGCACGAATCTTCGTGCAAATGGGCTACTAGTCCTATATAATAAAAGGCTAATATGCAAATCAACTGAAGAGTGGAACAACCGGTCGCTATGATGCACACTGACCACCTGGACTGCGAGAGGGCGCAGGCTGGGCTGAGGGACAGCCCCTCCCCCCCGCCAAGTGCACAAATTTCATGCACTGGGCATCTGGTACTAAATAACCAATAAGTAATAGCAATTTATTATTAGTAGTAGTAGAACTAGTGTTTTATGTCTCTAAACACTGGTAACACAATAAAGAGAGTTCTCATATGTGAAACAGCTCTGCAGAAAACAAGCTGAGTCCACAGATATGAATAGGCCTTCGTAGGTTTTTGTCTATAACTATTTCAACTTGTGACCTCCTATAGTAATAGAGGTAATAGACCATCTCACCCTTTCTCATGAAGGGAGATATTTTTTGGTTCATGATTTCATCTGGTAGTATAGTGTAATTGGTAGATGGATTGTTTTTCATCTCTTGGAATGAAGTGTGTTGAACAATCTTGTCCACAAGCTCCTTGGATGACTCCCTTCCCAGAAATTGTATCACTTTTATCACCTCTCTTCTGATATCCTAGGAAGAAAAAAATATTTTGAAGACTCAATTACTAAAATTGAATGCATTACTATTTGGAATAAAAAGAGAGAGAGAGAGAGAAATCCCCTCTCCCCACTGATATTAGAATTGGACTTCTAATGAGGAAAAATGCTTCCTGTAGCAGTATTTTAAACTTCTCTAAACACAATTTTCCTCAGCCATAAAATGTACATAAAAGGTACTTTATACCATGTACATTCTTACATACCACATTCAAAATACCACTTTATTACACCATCTACAAAAATAAAATCAGTTTATGATTTACTTAACTGTATGATCTGAAACCATAAAACTTCTAGGAGGAAATAAAGTTAGTAAACTTTTTTGACATTCATCTTAGCAATATAATTTTGGATATATTACCTCAGGCAAGGGCAACAAAAGCAAAAATAAACAAATGGTACTACATCAAACTTAAAAGCTTCTGAACAGTAAAGGAAACCATGAACAAAATGAAAAGACAACCTACTGAATGGGAGGAGATATTTGTGAATAATATATCCAATAGGGGTTAATATCCAAAATATATAAGAAACTCAGACAACTTAATAAAAAAACACACGATTAAACCTGGGCAGAGGATGAATAGAAATTTCCTCAAAGAAGTCATATTGATGGCAAACAGACATGAAAAGATGCTAAACATCATTAATCGTCAGAAAAAATGCAAATAAAAACCACAATGACATAGTGAGATATCACCTTCCACCTGTCAGAATGGCCATTATGAAAAGTCAACAAATAAGTTTGGCAAGGATGTGGAGAAAAGGGAACCCTTGTGCATTGCTGGTGGGAATGTAAATTGATGCAATCACTATGAGGGTCCTCAAAAATTTTAGAAAAAAACTACCATATGACAGACCACTTCTGTATATTTATCTGAAGAATATAAAAGCACTAACTCAGAAAAATGTATGCACTCCTATGTTCATTGCAGCATTATTTACAATAGCCAATATATGGAAGCAACCTAAGAGTTCACGGACAGACAGATGGATTAAAAAGATGTGATTTATATATTACTCAGCAATAAAAAAAAAGAAAGAAATTTCACCATTGGCAACAACGTGAATGGACCTAGAGGGTATTATGCTAAGTAAAATAAGTCAGAGAAAGACAAATGCTGTATGATTTCACTTATATGTGGTATCTAAAAAAAAAACAAAACAAAAAAACAGGACAAATGAGCAAACAAAACAAAACAGAAATAGACTCATAGATACAGAGAACAAACTAATGGATGCCAGAGGTGAGGAGAGTGGGGGGACAGGTAAAAAAGGTGAAGAGGAATAAGAGGTACAAACTTCCAGTTATAAAATAAATAAGCCATGGGCATGTAATGTACAGCACAGAGAAAATAGCCAATAATCCTGTATAATAAAAGGCTAATATGCCAATAGACCAAACAGTGGAACAACTGGAACAACCGAACAACCGGTCACTATGACATGCACTGACCAGCAGGGGGCGTGTGCAGAACATGGTGGGCATCGGGAACAGGTGGCAGAGAGCAGAACATGGTGGGTGTCGGGCGTGGCAGGATGGTGGAGCAGGTGAGTGGGGGCGCCAGACCAAGGTGAGGCACTGGTCGCTGTCATCAGGGTGAGCCTCTGGTGGTTACTGAAAATTCTTTGCTCCCGTGTTGCAGTCCCATGGGTGCTCACACCTGCTGCCAGTGCTGGCCCCACTCACACTCACTGCCAGTGCTGGAGCTGCTGCTCACACCCACTTCCAGCGCCGGAGCCACCACTCACACCTGCTGCCAGAACCTGGTGCTGGTCCCAATCGCTTGGCACCATCAGCGGGTGCAAGCAGCAGCTGCCAGCCCCGATTGCCCCTGAGGGCTTCTCCACCTCCTCCTGCTCCTGAGGGGTGATTGGGGCAGCAGCTGCCTGTCACACCCACTGACGGTGCTGGCCACGCTTGTACCTGCTGCTGGCACTGGTCTCAATTGCTCCGCGCCATCAGCGAGTGCGAGCAGGGCTGGCGCCATCAGCACATGGGAGCAGCAGCAGCCAGAGTGGAGCTGCCAGCAGAGAGGGGACCGGGGGCCATGGCAGGAGGGGCTGGGCAGGGGTGCAGAAGATGGGCCAAGACCCACCCCTGTGCCCACTGCAGCCTCAAGGCCCACAGTTCCTTTCAAGGTGCATGAATTTGTACACTGGGCCCCTAGTACCATTATAATGTTGCATGGTAACAGATGGTTATTAGACTTATTGTGGTGATCACATCATAAGTTATGTAAATGTCAAATCACTGTGTTGTATACCTGAAACTAATACCATCTAGTATGCCAACTATACTTTAATAACATACATTTTTTTTAAATAGATACTTTGTCCAACCAGGGTGGCTCAGTAGTTGAACTTTGACCTATGAACTAGGAGATCAAGGTTCGATTCCAAGATAGGGCATATGCCTGGGTTGCAGGCTTGATCCCCAGTGGGAAGCGTGTGGGAGGCAGCTGATCAATGGTTCTCTCTCATTACTGATGTTTCTATCTCTTCCTCCCTCTCCCTTCATCTCAGAAATCAATAAAAATAAATTAAAAATAGATAATTTAAGGATTGTTAGAACACTAAGTGAGATGATGTTGTACAATACTTTTTGTAGTCCTCAATGCACTCAATAAATATCTATTAATATTAACATACACTATAAAATAGTACAGTCTACTATGACAGATAAAGCTTTGGGTTGAAAATGTGCAAAAAGAAAACTTTCATTTTTCTTCTAATTTATTGGTGTAACTAGTGAAAAGCAAAGGAACCAGACAAGTTAAGAAAATGTGTAAAAAGTCAAATATTCAACATGGGACATTAGATATTATATCTGAACCATAACTACAAACATCCCCATCTCTATGTATATCACTACTATTGTGTACCTTATTATCCAGCTACATCACTCACTGCAACTATTTTCAATATCAACCATAATATTTATTCTGGCATGTAATTTTCTGTACATAGAATACTGTTCTCAGATTCTCTGTCCTACAAATTATAGCCTGCCTATTAAACCAGCTTATGTATCACCTTCTTTAGGATGAGGTCCTTGACCCTTCCAATTTGAATTAAATGACATGTATTGGTTATTACTTATATGTGTATTTGGGTTGTTTCCAATGTTAATGGTATGGAGACTGCTGCTATGAGGATTGTTGTACATATACAGTTCCTCAAGAATATATATCTACTAGCGGAATTCCTGGGTCTTCACTTCCGTTCATGTTTTGCCCTTTGTAGATAGTGACAAGTTGTTTCCATTGTGTATCTTTTACACTACCATCAGCAGTATGTTACTTCTCACTGATCCATATCCTGACTAAATTTATTATTAGACTTTTTCATTGTTGTCAGTCTGGTGGGTATGGGATAATATCTCATAGTAATTTTTATTTGGAATTATCCTGATTACTAATGAAGCTAGAGAAAAACTAGGTTATAAGGAAATTTTGAGGTCATCAGATTTTTGTAAATTGCTGTTCTAAGCATTCTCTTAACTCCTTCTGAAGGTTTGAGTTAATATATGTGGAACCTTATCATGTTATCATACATATCCATTACATTTTTTTAAATAAAGTATTCTATTTACCTCAATGTGGTAAATTCTAGAGAATTAACTCAGCTCCATCTTTCACATTACTAATCCGTGATTCATCCATGTGTTACTGTTATTTAAACCATCTCTTAATTTCTAATTTTAATTTATTATTTTAGAAATTCTATTTTGCTATTTTTTTCCCAAGTTGACTTGTTAAAGTTAGTAGCCTTTCGCTTTTTTGCAAAATCTTAATTTCTTCTTTTATTTCTTTAAACATCCTATATAATAAAAGCCTAGGTGGCGTCTTGCAACACCCTCACGCAATATCATCACAAGATGGCCACCACAAGATGGCTGGCAGGGGAGGGAAGTTGTGGGTGATCAGGCTGGCAGGGGAGGACAGTGGGTGGTGAACAGGTCAGCATGGGAGGGCAGTTGGGGGCAACCAGGCCCACAGGGGAGGGCAGTTGCAGGGGACAAGTCCTGCAGGGGAGGGCAGTTGGGGGTGATCAGGCTGGCAGGGGAGCAGTTAGGTGTCAATCAGGCCAGCAGGGGAGCAGTTAGGGGCAATCAGGCTGGGAGGCAGAAACAGTTAGGGGCAATCAGGCAGGCAGGCAGGATAGTAGTTAGGAGCCAGCAGTCCTGGATTGTGAGAGGGATGTCCCAGATTGGAGAGGGTGCAGGCCAGACTGAGGGACACCCCCCATGCATGAATTTCATGTACTGGGCCTCTAGTACTAAGCATAATTATATTAAAGCCCTTACCAGACATCTATAGATTTGGAAACTAGTTGACTCTTCTTGCTTGTTGTGATTCCTTTTGTATGCATGTGCATGTGTTGTTGTTTGTTTTATAAACTCAAGTTCTTCCAAATTTTATTGTTGGTAATTTTTTGAGACTTGGTTTTAAACATATGCATTCATTTACAGGAAATTTATACAGGAAGTCCTCGGGTTACATTGGACTCAATGTACGTCATTTCGTGGTGAGGTCGCCATCTCCCATTTACAGTATTTATTAAAAAAAAGTTCCGTCATTTTGATGTATGTACATACATGTTTTACATTTTTTATTCCTTATTTACCACAAGTAAAGGTCAGAAATTGTTATCTTTCTTTTAAACTTTTTTACTGTCTCACTTCATTACTGCTGTGTATGTGCTCCACGTGAGTGATGCAGATGCTTACGCAGGTGGGTCCCGACTTATGGTGAAAATCGCGCGGATCTCCAGCGTAACCTGAGGACCTACTGTATTTACTAACTTTAATCTTTTGCACTCGGGTGTCGAGTGTGACTCGACACGGTTAGCATCGGTAGCAGGAATCGAGAAAAAAAGCAAGCGAGTGCAAAGGGTTAAATCTGTGTTAACGTACCTGGATAATTGTTAACGTTTGGAGGTTACGGCATCATTTATTTAGAGGTATACCTTTGTGTCTAGAGTATTGCCCAACGCTAACATTCTAGAAATTACTAAGTTGTCCATTTGTTTTAAGTTTCTCACCTCCTTCATGTCTTCGTAGAAAAGAAATAGCAAATGTGGATTCTTTCTCAGTTCCCACCAGGATTTTACATGTTCATACCAGGAGCCATAAGGAACTGGAATTAGAGAAGGACAACATATGAGCACAGTATCATCTCCACACAGCTTGACAAACGAGTGTTTAGACAACAGTAGCAATAAATAAACATAAATAAATGATCACGAAATGAAAACTAGGGATCAGCCTCACATCTTAAGCACATTTCCCTGCGGCATGGAGGCAAACTATGTTGAGTAATTTATATATGGAAACGTCTCCTCAACTTCCATCCTTGTGACATGGTTTATGGCACAGAGAACAAGTGAAGGAAGTCCCCCTCTCAGCAATTTGATTCATGCTTTATGAGGCCATTTTTGAAACGTGCGTGTGCGCGCGCGCGCGCGCGCGTGTGTGTGTGTGTGTGTGTGTGTGTGTGTGTGTGTGTGTGAAGTCAGATTGTTAGTAAAGGGAGCTGAGTTAGTGGAACTATCAACGTTCTTATAATAAGAAGTCAGCCCACTTCTCAAATTTGCCATTTACATACAATCTGGCTTGGGCAACTGAAGCTAGTAACTACGTAATAGTTTATTACAGTACTTGCAGTTTCTATGATAAGAGCTATTCTCTTGGGAAACTTTAGTGTCATTCTCACTCTCAAAGAATTAGATTTGGGAGATGATGTGATAGGACCAAATGTTATCTCTTCCTTTCTCTTTCCTTATCTTTTTCTCACATTTATACAAGTGTTTCAGCTGATGAAAGCTCACAAAATGATTTAATAATGTGTGAGCCCAAGTATTCTGCTTTGCACTAAATCATTGCATATGTCTTCTATTCTTTGACTCTATTGGCAATTTTTCTTTACAGGAAAAGTTATATGATGTTATTTATAATTATTCATCTCTTTTGTGGAGATACAACTTTATGTTTCTCTACCTTACAATGTTAGTTTTAATGATCTTGAGGCAAATATTTTATTCATTATGCATTAGCATAAAATTTCTCAAATACAATAATAAAAATAAAGCACAAATATCCTACTTTTAGTGAGTCAATATTAGCTTTTATGGGTATAAAAGTGGCATTGTTATCATTTCCTTACAACTTATTACTACAGAATCAGAATGGCCTTCTTCAGTTAACACTAGAATCTCTTGACCACTTTCTTCCTCAAATCTAAATACTTAGTTACCTTAGTCTCTGGTTAAATAAAAAGGCAACATTTTTCAGAATTACTGCTCAAGTAATTCTTGTACTGTTCCGAGAAATCTAGGTGAATCATTCAGACTGTACACTGAGTGAATGCGTAAAAACTCTGTAGATATTCAGACTTCTTTATAAATTGTGGCTCATGTAACACCTGAAATTTTCCTTGGAAATAAATGGGCACTCTCCTCTATTCTCTCCCTCCTCTTGTTCAATAGAGTGCTACTAACATTCTGGGAAATACTTTTCTAATAAAAAAGAACAAGAGAAAAAAATTGGACACTGAGTCTCAATCTTAGAGAAAAAAATTGTTACCTCCACCCCCTATATATTTATTTTTAAGCATTAAACTGAACTTTCTATATTCTACAATTTGCCATCCACATCTAAAAATTTGCTCTCAAGTTCAAGGGCATCTAGAACGTCTGTGTTTTAATTAAGGATCAGGGAAAATAACAGACCACGAAAAACAACAAACATTTTAGCTCAGATACGCCATTTGTCTTGTATCATTTACTTTGAAAGAATTCAAAGAAAGGAAGCTGTTTTTACCGTCTCCATCCATGAATTTTTCCACAAACTCTGGAAAAGTTCCAGGATTTGGATGACCAGCTACCATTTGAAAGAAATAATAAAAAGAAACAGCCACGTCCTTGGCATTCCGGCAAAGATAGATCATCTAAGAGGGCAAAATCAAATATTAAAATACCTAAAATTTTTAAATATAGTTTCATCAAGATTTAAAAAGAAGGCATTTGTGTTTTCAACTATAACAAATTATATACTCAACTTAGAAAGTATATACAGTTATTTAAAAGTCCTTTAATAGCCTGAAGTGACAGCATCTTTTACAGTGTTGTTCAATGTTAATTCTCACTTTTTCATTTTTATGCTATTTTTACATGTAACACCTCATTTAAGTGTCACAATTCCATTGTTATAAATTGGACCAGATAGACTATTAGCCTTAATTTATAAGTGAAGAAACTAAACTGAAGCTAAGTCACAATACAACACTGAGAATAAATCAATGAGAGTAAATGATTTGATAAATCACTCAGTCATCAATAAAGTCCTCTGATCTTTGGTCAGCAAACTCATTAGTCAACAGAGCAGCAAACTGCGGCTGGCGAGCCGCATGTGGCTCGCGAGCCGCAGTTTGCAGACCATTGTACACCGTTCTGTAAAGAAAAAAAAAGTCCTATTTTTTTTGCACTCACGCTCTTTAAAAAAAATCATGTTCATGTGGGTCAATATGCACATTCACCTCAGCGAAAATGTAATCTTCACCAACATCTTGTTGAGTTTCTGTTTTACATAAAGAGGAAACACTAGCAAATTAACCAGCAGGACCCTCGGTTTTAATTGCTAGTTCTGGCACTAAGAATTTCCATCATCTTGTACAAAGTACCAACATTTTGGACCTAAATTTCTATCCACTAAATAAGTCAATTGGGTCAGATCTGTGTGGTCTCTTTCTAGTAGATCTGATACACAATGCTACTGAAAACGTTCTGCAAAAGTAAACTGCATATCCCTGTGGTGTCCCACTTCTGCCCTCAGGCTCCTGAGCAATGCCATCAGGGAAGAAAGGCTCTTCTTGATGTATCTACCTGCAGGGATGGGGAACCTTCTTTCTGCCAAGGACCATTTGGATATTTAATACATCATATAAAATTGTCAACTTAAAAATTAGCCTGGTCAAACATTTAATGAACTTACCCTTAATGCCTTTGTAGGGCCAGACCAAATGATTTTATGGGCTTTATATGGCCCTTGGGCCAGATGTTCCCAACCCCTGGTTTATGAGATATGATTAGGCTCACTAACTTATCTTATTCAAGTCTTCACATTTTCAAACAATTGTAAGGAAATCTTCTATTTTATTCTAAGAAAAATGGATCTCAATGTTAAGATCCTACTATAAAACCTCTAATTACTACAGAAAAAAAAGTGAATTGTCTTTTCTCATCAACGCTATTATTAACCCTGTTGAACATTTATTAAATGTTTATAGATTCAATGAAAGAATAAAGAAACAAGTGTGTATACAACACAGTTCTGACTGGAATATTCTAAAATTTCCTAGAATTGGATAAAATTTTAAGAATACTTGACTCTGGTTACCTTACAGTTCTTTTCCCAAAATGAGGCTGGAAGAAGCTGTGCTGGCAAATGAGTCTTCACAATTCTAGGAGATGCCATCTCTTTCAATTGTTTTACCCCTGGATCATGAAAAAAATTAAAAGTTAGATAACTTCAACTATAAATATTTATATGGTTTTATAGATATTTAAAAAATAGAAATAACTTTAAGATTTTATCCTTTATTAATGATAATATTATATACAAGATATATACTAACTGTGACAGAATTTTAGATAGAGAAAATAATAGAGAAAAAAAATAAGATCAAATAAAATTTCATCACTTTGGAAAATTCATTCTTAACATTTGAGTCAGTAGCTTTCTATACAAATACTAGAGGCCCAGTGCATGAAAACTCACGCACTGGATGGGGGGTCCCTCATCCTGGCCTGCCCCCTCTCACAGTCCGGGAGCCCTCAGGGGTGGGAGGCAACCTGGCGATCAGGGGAGGCGACACCCCATCACACCTCTGCTGCGGCCATTGCTGGCAGCGCAAGCCTCGGCTGACCCTGGTTACCTGAGCCTCAGGCAGCCCTGGGCGGCTGGGAAGCCACTATCTGAGGCTTGCCTGCGCCTCAGGCTGGCTCTGGGTGGCTGGGCAGCCACCATCCAAGGCTTGCCTGTGCCTCGGGCTGACCCTGGGTAGCTGGGGGACTGAGGAGGCTGGGATACTCCAGAGGCAGGCTGAGGAGACTGGACGCCGCCATCTTGTGGCTGTGGGCACCACTATCTTTGAGGGCATGGCAGTCAATTAGCATATTCCCTCCTTATTGGCTGTGGGCACCGCCATCTTTGTGATGGCGTGAGGGTCAATTAGCATATTCCCTCTTTATTAGATAGGATATCTACCTATATGCCCAGACTCACAGCCATCCAAATATCACATACACACATACATTTTTTTAATATTTTCTAATTCTCCTTTTTCCTCAATATATTACACTGATACTGCAATGTCAAGAAACATACGATAGCCTAACATTTTTAATGATTTTATAGTGTTACTAGTAGCCCATCACGCGATATCACGCACAGCAGGCTACCCGCTGCTTCCATGGGAGCCAGTGGGAACTGCAGTAGGCTGCCGGGAGCCACACTGCTTCCATGGGAGGCAGGCCTGCCGTCTCCTCTCTAGGCCTGCACTTGGCCATGGAGTCTGAAGGCTGGCCCTCCTGTCCCCCAGAGGCCCTCCACAGCCAGGGCAGGATGCTTGCCTCATCGCTGCAGCGACGAAGCAAGCATTCCGCCAGGCCACTCACTCTGCCCGCTCTCAGAAGCTGCCCCCCAGGACTGGGGGACTCCAACAGGGTTGAGGGGACTGGGTGCTGCCATCTTGTGGCTATGGGCGCCGCCATCTTTGTGACAGAGTGATGGTTAATTTGCATATTACCCTTTTATTAGATAGGATTATATCACTTCTAAGTATTCTTTTCTTAACTCACATGGTTAAGAATTTTTTTACAATGTTAAAACAATCTTCAATAAATATCTTTTTGCATAGATCCTTTAAAATGTATATTTTTCTAGTGTTTAAAGTATTACCACATTTAGCCCTTAGAGACATAAATACATATTACTAGGCTCTACTGAGACATATAAGAGCTATCCTATTCACTCTTTTCTAGATACATGCTACAGCATAAACTCTGTCAAGATTTTCATTTAAATTTACATGTTTTGCTATGTAGAAGACATACTATTAATTGCCATTGTTGCTTACAGTCTCTTTTCATATGTCATCTACATCTACACTTTAAAAGATATGTATAGTATAGCTTTTAAAATCAACTTAAACATTACCATTCATCATCTCTTCTTTTCTGCATTCCAAGAAAGGTATTCGATTAAAAATGGCATCTCTCTTGCACTTTTCCACATCACCATCTTTAAAGATCATGTCTACAATTTCACTCAGCCAGGTTGTACCTGTAAAAATTAAACAAACCTGAGTCTTCCACTGACCATGCTGGGCTGGTGATGGAAGTGATGAATTTATAGCTGGATAAAGTAGGATGGTGCCAATGCAATATTATTTTAAAGGTGCCAGAATAGCCATAAGACTCAATAAATAAAGATGAATATTATAGTAAAACATACCTGTTGTAGGAGTCCCAATTTGTCCATGATGAATCGGGACTTTGTGCACACTGATAACAGTTAGGATCTAAATTTTTACATTTAAAAACTAAGGAGGCTTGAATGACAGATGATACACCCAAGTATGCTTTCAAACACAAACTTACTGATAGTTTTTTATGCTTCAAATTGTCCTCTGAACTAGGATATTGAAAAAAATAAATCTGGCCCTTGATTCAATGGTGATCAAAGGCCCTTTGAAGAGTTAGAAACAATGTTCAATAACTACAATAGTTATTTTTTTCTTAAGATGTCATAATACCAGTGAACACAGGGATTTAAAGGACTGCAAAAGGGGAACATTTAATTCAGTATGACTCTGCTGCTATGATATTTAGACAAGAAATGCCTTCAATAATTGAGCTTAGATTTAACAAATTCACCAGTTTTGTGAGGTAGGGAAGGATTTTACCAGTCAGGAAAACTGTCCTTTTTTTATTTTATTTTTTTTTAATTCAAGGTCAGATACTTAAGAATATTATAGTGGTGAGGGAAAGAATTGGAAATAGATTGTGAAGCCTAGATCAAAGAGTCCACCTGAAGAGATGAGTGGGCATGAAGCCATAGTGGCAATCAGACAGCAAGCATAAAATACCTAATAATTCATACTGAAGTATAGAAAGGCATTGACATACATTAAATAAGAGAGCAAGTTTATGAGGGTTGAGTTTTAGAAGTCCTCTAGTGGCAGAGTAAATAGAACAATGGAGTGAGATTAGCCTGTTCTGTGTCACCACCACTCCTATCAGTCTCGATGTGGCCTTTTCTTTATATCCTTAGTTATATAACTTCTGCTCAGCTAGATTTCAGGTGGTTCTGAATGATGGCCATTTTGTAGTTTAGTTGTAATTTTGATATGATTGTGGGAAGTTTCAAGTACTACTTTTATCTACACTGTCATCTTGACCAGAAGCCCATAATACCCATTTTTCAATAGTACTGTTCAAGTTCTAGGTATAAATTATGGTCTTAGAATATACATATTATATGGCCCTTTTTCTATGTCTATAGAAACCACTATATCTGACCTTATTTAATGTGGAGAATGAGTGTGAAGGAAGTAAACAGCTTAATACTTACCATTCAAGCTGAGTCTGTCATTATTAGGAGACAAGAACAAGTTAGACATAGGGAGACTCACCAGATTTGGGAAAGGTGATAATGACAGTGTCATCTGATCTTGCCTGAAATGTTTCCACATCATCCCAATATTTGACAAAATCTTTATACATGAGAATTCCATGGACTCTGCTAAAGAATTCGGAATCATCACCTTTGGAAGAAGCCATTATAGAATGGTACACTGAAAGAAAAAAAAAAAAGAGGTATCTTTTTTACTTTGTGTCTTATAATGTTTTAACCTTAATAGTAACTCTGTATATTGAAATTTCCTTGTCTATCTAGCATTTCTTAGCTGTTGAGCATATGGGGCAAATGTGCATTTAAGAAATATATAACAACACCTTGGTGCTTTCAGAGTTTCTAATCCTCTTAAGAAGATAGGTCTAACATATAAAAGAATAGTAAAATACAAAGCATTATAAAGTAAAATGTTTAAAACTATATAGAAATATGTGATACATTGATATTATCATACTTATACATTATATTTGTATATAATAAATTCCACAATGGATGAAAATAATAGAGCCTTCAATTTTTCTGTCAAAATTGTTGGGCATATAAAAAGACTAAGAAGTTCAGAAATACAACAATATTTTGGCAAAGAATTGATTAACTTTGTCTACATTAAATAACAATAAAGTGGATGGTCACGTTTGATATCTATTGCCAGATCTCAAAGTCAGTTTCCTTAGTTCCTGAATATTTTTTATTTAATAGAAAAATTCAAATGCTTGGTGAGTGTATTTAAAAGAGATGAAATTAATGACACTGTAATTGATATTTAAGGCATGATTCTTCAGGGTATAGAAGGTTCCTCTGTGACTACAGACATTACCTTTACTTTTCTCAGTTAATCATTAGTATAGTAGTGAACACTCCTATTGAGTGCCTTGTCTAAAAATTATCAGGTTAAACCAAATGATTATCAGTTGATAATTCATCTCCTGGCCCCATTACAACCCATTTCATGTTCAGAGTTAATCACAGAGTTGTTAATTAAGAACATTTTCTTTCATTGACTTTCAATTTCTTTCATTACCATTTCGCCCCCAAATTACCCCATTTTGAGTTTTTGATATAGTACCTCAACTACCTCAACTAATTTTGTCCTTCTAGACCTCTCTTTTATTCCTCCTTGCCCAAAAGCTGCCTGATAGGTTGTTATACACTCATAGATTCGTGACAGCTGTAGCTTTTATTGTGTTTTTCAGAGAGTTTGTATTATAACAGGAGGCTCTTGGAGGCAGTTTTTTTTTTAGCCTCCTAATGTGTTTCCGGTCATAGAGAATTCTAATCCATGAGAGAGGAAATGAAATTAGTAGATACTATAACAATGGATTAACCCTAAGGAAGAAATAGCTGATGGTAAAATTTTAGAAAGATAAGTGTCCTACAAATGAAAGCAAATAATTAGACCATTGAGTTATTACTGAAGTCTTCTTCTTGTACTGTCTTCCTCACTAAATTTCTAGCTACACATTACAGATGTAAACTTTCAAATGTTGCCTCCTAACTCTTCCTTACCAGCACCTGACATTAAATTCCATTGATTCTGTCTCTCTTATTTTCCTCTATTTTCTATAGTTAAGGTCACTGCCCTAGTTAAGAACCTCTCCAAATGTTGACTGAATATACAAAAATAGCCTTCCCATTGGCCTTCCTGTAAAAAGTTCATATATCCTCTTTCTATAATCACCAGAGGAAGGAAAACGAATGCTATTTACTTATGTTGTGCCAGACTTAAAAGGTTTTATTTTAAAATCTTATTTGTAAGTCATACGTTTCTATGAAATAGCAGACATCATTATCAATTAGGTTAGGTTTGTCCTGCATGATACTTATTGAAGGTGCAACCATATTTGTCTTACACAAGAAAGAATAAATATACACACATTTATGCACACATATAAACAAGTGCATATAAATGTATAATTTTGGGCATAATTTTTGAAAAAAATTAAACAACATAGAGAAAAGTACCCTCTTTATTATACTATTAAGAGATAACCATTCTTAATAGCATTGTATTTATGCTTCCAAATATTTAAATACATATTAAAATCTAGATTTTATATCACATTTTACATTTATTTGTAATCTATTTTCTCACTGAACTACATAATGTGAACATATCTTTGTGTTAATATGTAAATTCTGTTTTTAGTCTTATAAATGAAACATAGTAGTCCATAGTATGGATATAATATAGATGATATAATTATTTACTGATGGAAATTCCTGTGTTTACCAATTATTTTGAAATAACTAGTACTTTAATGACTGTCTTTGAGCATATGTATTTTCACACTTATCTTTGCAGTAATAATGGAATTGTCAAAATAAAAGTTATGCACATGGAAGATATTGATATTTTTTTAACAAATCACTGAAATATTGTACACATTTGCACAACACATGGAATTGCTTATTTTCTCATATCCTCACCAGTACTGGAAGTTACTTATAATTTTTTATAAGAATATATATATTTTTTTCTAAATTGGTATTTCATAGATATTTTATAATTTCCATATTCACATTTTGTATATTTATTAGAGGGCTGGTGCACGAAATTTGTGCACAGAAGGGGGATTCCCTCAGCCCAGCCTGCACCCTCTCCAATCGGACATCCCTCTCACAATCTGGGACTACTAGGTCCTAACTGCTCACCTGCCTGCCTGCCTGCCTGATTGCCCCTAACCTTTCTGCCTGCTTGCCTGGTCACCCCTAACTGCTCCCCTGCCAGCCTGATTGCTCCCAACTGCTCTCCCTTGCCAACCTGATCATTCCTGACTACTCTCCCCTGCCTGCCTGATCGCCTCTAACTGCCCTCCCCTGCCGGCCTGATCGCCCCTAACTACCTCTGCCTCTGCCCCCACCACCATGGCTTTGTCTGGAAGGAAGTCGGATATCCAGAAATGGACGGTCGACCCAGTCTAATTAGCATATTACCCTTTTATTAGTATAGATAGATTATATAGGATAGGATTGCTTAAATGGTGGGGGGAGCATTTTTCAGCAGGAGGAGATGCTCTTGGAAGACAAAAATATATAATCCCTATATCTGGACTGATAGCCAGCCATATGCACTATACTGCCAAACCGGTTATTAAAAAATTGAACCACTTTCTTACACTTTACACCAAACAGCTATTGCCCTTAAAATCCCTCCTCAGCCCCCACCTTACGTTCTGCCTTTGCAGTTCACCCAGATTAGGTTCTGATTGGTCGGTTTCTATGCCAGTCAGCGTCACAAGCTCTGCCTCCTAGGCAGCCATTGGCTCTTCTGGGAAATCCAAAATGGCCCCACTGACAGCTGCCTTTCTCTCTGGGCCTATCTCCAGGCCTAATCCGCAACCTCCACAGCAGCTGCAGATCAGGCCCCGCCCTTCTCTCTCTCTCTCCAGGCCTCTCTCTGGGCCTCCACAGCAGCAGTGAGGTCATTAGGCCTCCGGCCCAGAGGCTAATGACCTTGCTGTGCCCGCCTCGTCCTGCCACCCCCCTGCCACCATGCCCACATGCCTGCTGCCAACCTTGCTGTGATAGGGGCCTGTGGGCTGCGAGGGAAGGACCCAGAGGTGCTCCATGCACTTCCTGGTGACTGGTTGTCCTTCTGGTCATTTAGGTCGTGATGGCACTAGGCTCTTATTAGTATAGATTGATTATCTTAATTATTTTGATCCATTTTGCCAATGAGAACTATTGCCTTTTCCTGGTTTACAGCTAGTAATTTATTGTTGATAAAGAAATCTATTGTATTTCCCCCTTTTTAAATATTGCTGTATAGGGTATTATTGCTTATATAAGCAAGTGTGTTACATTTTTTGCCTTATGATTGGTATGGTTACTTAAATACTTAAATATGCTCACATAATGAAAAACATATGTGTTAAAGGTTATACATGTACATTAATTTAGATGATTAATGTGTAGATAGCAGAGAAAATAGTTATTAAGAATATGGGTTCTAAAGTAGACCACCTTGGGTTAAATCCTAGCTCTGCTAATTGAAATTGTATGACCCTGGCCAATTAACTTGACTATGCTCCATTTTCTCATCTACAAATTGAGGACGATAGTAATTGTACTTACCTGAAACAGTTATTGGGAATTAAGTGAGGGAATAAGCCTGGCCAATTATAAATGCTTAATAAGCATGAGCTTTTATTGTTATTATGCCACATCTATATGATAATGTAGGAGAACCAGACCCTGGACTCTCTCAGTAACAGCACACATTACATAGTAATGATATATCTGTTCCAAGCAGGGAAAATATTTGTTGTTTAAAAATTCCCAAGGATATTAATATAAAATTGTTTGAAGAAACTCATAGTCAGTGATCTGTTTTCTCCTGAAGAGGATACAATCTATGCATGTCTAAAGTGAATGTTGTCTCTGTTTACTTGTCTAAAGTTCTCTGGGACAACCCAGTATGACATTCATTTCATTTAGGCCCCAGATTGCACAACAGAAGAGAGACACAATATAAGAATTTTTCTATTGCTTGTTTTTAACCAAAGAATGGCTTATCATGTGTTTTGAAAACCACAGAACAGAACTAATCATGGTTGTTCTTACCAAAAGGGGAAAATAATCCCAGTCCTTAAGGGCAAACTCAATTATTTTAAAACTGCCCTCTCAGGTTTATCAGAGGTAATCTCACCAAAATTATATTTTTAGTAGATTCAGATTTGTTAATAAATCTGTTTGTTCCCCAAGCCTTCCCTTACTCTCAGAAATGAAATCTTTCACTAGAAGAAATGTTTATAAAAGGCATCACTTGCCCTGCCTACTAATTTGTTTATTCATCTAAACAACTTTCTTGGTGTTCTGCCAAGTTTGAAAGAATTGGCTTATAATCATTTGGGAGTAGCTGATTTATCATTGAAGAGTTGTTTGACTTTTGGCTGCCCCTTCACGATCAATTTTGGACTTGGAATTAAACTAGGCGGCATGTAATAACATCTCTTTCTTTGTTTAACTTTTTTTTTGGTAAATTATCTTATGTTACAATGTATGGACACACTGTCTATCTACTCTGTTCTTTCTCAAAGGACATATTTCAGTTGGAAAGGGTAAATTTTATTTTCTGAGTATATAGGTTACTGTTGTCTAGAGACACCAACAAAAACCTTGTTAAAACTCTGATTAATAAATTAAATTCAGAAAGATTTTTTCTCCTTTTTTTCTATATTTCTTTCTTCCTTTTTTATTTGTCCTCCTTTTCTCCATCTCTCAATCTGCCTTTAATTCAGAAAACATTCTCTATGTGAGCACCTACTTCATCCCCAAGCACAGTGTCAAGGGCTGGGATACCATGGTGAGTATATGCATAAGGCTCACTTAGTCCTCATCATCTTGGACTTACCTAGGTTTAGGTAAAGTGGCTAAAAGCTGAGAATATCCTTTTGTACATAATTTTATCCCGGGCCTCAGCACTTTGTCATTAAGTAAATGCTCAAAACCATTCATTAAAGTTGTTAGTTCAAGTCACTTTGGGCTTTCTAGGTTTTACTAAAGACTCCTAGATAAAATAGGTATTATACTGCTAATGATCTACCTGTCAGTATTTTACCAAGGACCTGTATTTCTGCTGCATTTATCTGTTGTCTCTCACTTAATAGTAACAAAGTTTGCAAGGCCCATGGTCATAATAGACTGCTTCTGACAGATTTCATGCAAGTGAACTCCAGTCTAAAAGTCAGTCTTCACTCTGTTTCTACCTTGCTTGCTGTATTTCTTTATCAATAAAATGGAGAACATGTCTAGTGAGCAGGACTTACAAAGTAACTATGATACTGCAGTTTTATGTTAAAGCTCTTTACACAGAAAAGCATTACAATAAATGCTAGATGTTATTTGTAATGATACACACGTGATTTAAAAAGGTTGCAAATGCTTTACATTATTAAGTGAATAAAGTATTGATAAAGATTTTATATTTCCCTTTTAACAGCTTTGTGATAAACAGTTTGCATTTATATTTCCTATATGTTAATCTAAATAAAAATGTTAATAATAATAAAATACAACCTGTCCAGATGATCCTGTGAAGGAAACTGTGTGATTCAGTGTAGTATTCCTCAAATCCCCATTCAGGTTTTAAGCTGCAAAAAAAAAAAAAAAAGATGAGTTGTGCATCTAGGATGTTTCTGAGGAGCTTTTATTCCTAATGCCAGAGAAGGAGGTGGAGATTAATTTGTGGGCTTGGCTTCCTAGAGTCTGTGATGCAATGGAGTAACACAAATATAGAATACATACCTGCAAATGCATTCAGTCCCACACAGTCATGCTCATTCATACAGAGATGTGGAAAGCCTCTGCTGTTATTTTTCAGTCTTGGCTCAGGATCAAATTCCTAGATCTGCCCATAGCAATCAGTGGGTTGGGGAGAGGGAGGGAGAGGAAGTGAAGGGGAAGATGAGGGAGAAGATTAGAGCAAAATGTACGACAGCTTGGGAAGAAAAAGCCTCTTACTCACTGATGAATAATAAGATGGTTAAGGTTGACCTTCAAAGAATAAACTTGCTGGAGGAGTGAGAGGAGAGAAGAAAATGACAGGGAAGAAATAGGAGGGCGGTAAGGACCCTGAATCAGAGACCTAGCTCAATTTACTAAGAATTGTCAAAGAAGGCTTTGTAGTGCTTGGTTGTATCCTAACAAGTCAATTGGAAAACATCTTCTATCTAAAATCTTTGCTTTCAGCTCTTAAGCAGTCCTGAAAATCAACAACAGATGACAGCTAAGGAAAGAATGTAAATATCATTCACCTTTAGATTATTATTTTTAAAATCTCACCTCTCTCTGTTCTAAATCACATGCTTAATGCAAAGCTTAGTATGGAATTTCTAGTTAAAGTTACCCATTAATGCCATTGGAATTTAGATAAAAGGATGAGAAAAATAGAAGGCCAAGGGTTTGTGAAATATATGGATCCTACACTTTTCTTTTTACATCTCTATACCTACTCTGTCTTTAGTTGAGAAAATTCTTCCTTGCTACCATACCTCCATCTCCATCAATACCTCCAACTCAATTCCGAACCTAATTAGTTTTCATTTGTCTCTGTTTTCACTCTATTGCACTTCCTTTGAAAGGCCTTTAGTGACACTTGTAGGACTGAATATCCCTTTGAGCGAGCTTCAAGCTCCTACTAGCTATTAATTGGCCCTATTTCACTGTGCTGAAGTTAAAATTTATTTACCTAGCTTCCTTATTAGGGAATATATTAGACTATATATGGCTTAATAAAAGGTCCTACTATATAATTAGCACACTGCATGGCACCTAAAGTCTAAAGATTAAATATATACTAACTAAATAAAAGTGGCTGATGTTCAAGAAAGATAAGAAATTAAGCCCTAGTTGGTTTGGTTCAGTGGATAGAGCACCGGCCTAAGGACTGAAGGGTCCTGCGTTTGATTCCAGTCAAGGGCACATGCCCAGGTTGTGGGCTCAATTCCCAATAGGGGGCATGCAGGTGGTAGCCAATGGATGATTTTCTCTCATCATTGATGTTTCTATCTCTTCCTCTCTCCCTCTGCTTTCCTCTCTGATATCAATAAAAATATATTTAAAAAATAAAAAAAGAAATTAAGAGAACTATAGTAGTTGCTTATTGAAGCCATTAATATCCAGCCCTATCTAAAGTAAAAAAGAACAGTTAAGTTGTTTCTGAGAAAAAGCACATTTCTTGATGAAAAATCAAGGTGGAGCATGAGAACTCAGGGGCTCAAGTTTACATTTTATATTATTTGGTTTGTGTAGTTGGTTATTTTAATTTTTATATTTACTTGTGTGAAATAAAATGTATTACAACATTTAATCTTCAAATATGAAAATATAACATGGACTATAATTTTAACCCTGTTGCATAGCTTAATTATATTTTTTTAATTATTAGTTTTTAATTATGAGGATTTGTGAAGCTTTCTTTCTTGTTTACCAAAAATAATCTTTCATCCAAAAAGTTAGCATGTGGGCATAAGCTAATCTGAACAGGTATTACCTTCTGACCATCTCTCTTATCTTTCAGTTATAAGCAACTGGCTGTAGGGATGTTACCAATGCTTTAAATAATGTGATGCTGCCAACCACCAAAGGCCAAAACACCTTTAGCCTTAGAAAAAAAAAATAATAATAATAGGCAAAATATCCAGCTTCTAAAAAAAAAAAAAATAGGCAAAATATCCAGCTTAACCTCCACTCTTCTCCATTAGCAGTGAGTACAAAAGAAATTACAAAATGTTTGAGTCCTGGTCTGACCTTTCCGCCTTTGTACTAGTACACGCAACCCAGAACAAAAAATTCCAGATAAGCACCTACATCTTTAAATGTTTATCTTGACTCTTAGAGCAGATCTGCTATCATACCTACCATACTGCTATGTCATATTCTAAAACATTGAAGACAATGTGGAATGTATATGTCTGTGTGATAAAATGTTTCTAAGGCCTTGGCCGGTTTGGCTCAGTGGATAGAGCGTCGGCCTGGGAACTCAAGGGTCCCAGGTTCGATTCCGGTCAAGGGCATGTACCTTGGTTGCGGGCACATCCCCAGTGGGGGGTGTGCAGAAGGCAGCTGATGGATGTTTCTCTCTCATCGATGTTTCTAACTCTCTCTCCCTCTCCCTTTCCCTTCCTCTCTGTAAAAAATCAATAAAATATATTAAAAAAAAATGTTTCTAAGACAACAGTTGTTCCTTAATAGTGATCATTGAGCTTTTTCTTTTCCTTCTGTACCACACACTTCTTTTGGGTTAAGTTTGAGGATCCTAGCTTTTGTTTTATAAATGACATGATTTCAAAATTAATAATAAAAAAATAAGTGGCAGTGTGACCGAGCACTTTAAAATATTATCATTAAAATAATTTATTTATTTTAAGAACAGTTTTGAGTTTACAAAAATTTGAGCCAATAGTACAAAAAGGTTTTCTCTCCTGTATAGTTTGCCCCATTTATTAACATCTTGCATTAGTGTGGTACATTTGCTAGAATTGAAGAACCAATATTGACACATTAGTATTAAGGTCCATAGTTTACATCAGGGTTTGTTTTTGTATTGTAAAGTTCTATGATTATTGACAAATGCGTAATGTCATGCATCTACCATTATGGTATCATACAGAATAGTTTTACTCATCTAAAAAATCTCTTGTGTTCCACCTATCCATATACCTGTTGCTGATGTAAGAAACATCCAAACCTGTAGAGAATTTTTATAACAGTTTATTTGAGCCAAACTGACAATATATGTTGGAAGCAAGATCGCAAATGCTCTGGAGAATAACCATTTTGCAGCTTCTTTTATGCATTTAAAATAAAGGAGGGACCTAAGGAAGATTACATAGAGGTGGGAGAAAACAAGGCAGAGATTGAATTACAGTGTAGTTAACAACACTACGTGCTCTCTTTTTTATTTTATCTTACTTTTTCCATCACTATTTATCCCCTCTATGTTTTTTCAAAGGTATGTTAACCTGGATGCACAGAAAGAATGGACAGGGCTTGCTTAAGGCAAAGGTAAGCCTTTTAGTCAAGAAGTTATGTGTCTGAGGTGTGACAAACGGCCATGATCTGCCCAGTTAGAAATTTATTGCTGGGGACCATACAAGACTTGGTTGGAAAGTTTGTAAGGAGGACATTAGGAGAAAAGGGAAGTGTGTGGAAAGCTGCCTGCCCTGTTTATCGGAATTCCAACTTAGGGGAGTGCCGAAGGCGGTGCCCCTAATTATTTCTTGACCTTTCCAAATGAGTCTGTGCATGTGCAGACCCCCGGGTGTTTACTGGAATCCTTATGCTTAATCTTTGGGTGTCCTTGCTTAAAGGACATTACAAACACATGTGTCCTCCCAAAATTACTTACCCTACTGATTGTATCTAAAAGATGAACTTTACCTTAAACTGCTGTTACGATAAAAGTCTAAGGAAGCAGGCAATTGAGCTGTCTGGTTGCTTTAGCCAGGCAGTTCCTTAGCCCCCTCTTTCACAGCAAACAGTGTGTCAGAGTAATGCATTCATCCGTCACTCAGGGTCTGCTGTTCACCCCCGGCAATTTATGACCAGATCACATGGAGAGATTACTTTCCATAGAACTGTTGTTGTTTTTTTCATCCACTCTCCTTCCACCCTCTTTCCCTGAACTCCTGACAGCCAGGGATCTTTTTATTTCTCTATAGTTTTGCCTTCTCCAGACTGTCATGTGGTTGCAGCCAAACAATAAGTAAGCTTTTCAGACTGGCTTCTTTGACTTAGTAATGCACATTTAAGGTTCTTCTGTTATCATCAGGAGTGGAGTTTTTGGGGTGTGAGAAGAAATGAATTTTCTGAGGCCCCAATGGAGGGGGATGAGTTTCTTGGAAAGCTTTATTGATGAGGTAAAATTAAGAGGGGGTTCCTCTCCAAGATACCATCTCTGACCATCCTGCCATGGAAGAAGTCCAATCTTGTCTTCAAGCAGGGCCAGAATAAAGGCCACTGTCCATAGTTTCTGCTCCACATTAAAGTCCGGTCCAGTCCAGCATCCACCTTGTGAAGTCCACATGAACATGGGCCATGAGGTTGCTAAGGCCACATGGCTATGGAGAAAGAACACACAAAAGCATGGGCAAGTGTCACGAAGCAAGAGGAGAACAAGAGAGAGAACCCTTTGTCTAGGATTTTAACCAGGAGCTTCTTCAAACTAATCAATTAACTTTCCAAGATTTTGCATGCTTCTGATGGGTCCACTCCCTAGCCACTCAATTGTTTTCCAGGCTAGACTGACAAGCACTTCCCCTGTGTCACCCCAACTTCTACTTCCAATGTGCCTATCTTCCCCTTCTCCTCCCAACAATCCAGTGCTGGGTGGGGGAAGGGAGGGGTGTTAATCCCCTTGGAAGAGCAATGCTGTGTGACCATGCTTACAATATCAGACTCCCCTTTGCTTTCTTTCCTTTATTGAATTAATTAGCTAATTATGATGATAACACTTCCATTTTTAAGGTTATTTCATTTCTTTTTATTGTTGAATAATATCCTATTTTCTGAATGGACCACAGTTTATCCGTTCACTTATTGAAGGACATATTGGGTACTTCCAATTTCTGAAATTTCAAATAAAGCTATTATTAACATTGATGCACAGTTTAGATAAATACTTAGAAGTGTAATTGCTGGGTAGTATGGTAAGATTATTGTTAAAGAACAAAACTCCAATCAAGCAAATTTGGAAATCTACTTTGCTTTATTAATTGATTCATGAAAAGGGCAGCATTCCTTGTAGCAAGTACAAAGTTGCTCCTAGAAGCCCTGTAATATTGAAGGCTTTTTTTGTTAATCCTCACCCGAGGATATTTTTTTCATTCATTTTTAGAGAAAGTGGAAGAGAAGGGGGAGAGACAGAGAGAGGGGAACATTGATGTGAGAGAGATACATGGATTGGTTGCTTCCCACTCACACTCCAACCAGGGGCTCAAGCCTGTGACTTGATATGTGCCCTTGACCAGAATAAAACTCAGGACCCTTCAGTCTGCAGGTCAGTGCTCTATCCACTGAGCCAAACTGGCTAGGGATATTGAAGGCTTTTATAGGCAGAAAGTGGGTAGGAGAAGAAAGTTATTGGCAAAAGAAAAGAAAGGATTGTTTCTGGCAAGGTTACCTTCCCTTAGGGGAAAGTCGGGGGTGGGGGGGGGTCTCACCAGGCAGATTGCCTCTGGCTTCCTTTGGGGAATGAAGAGGGATCACAGACAGATTACCTCATTAATACTAACCAGAAAGTTCCAGACTGATTTAATAAAACACAGATGTGGAGAAGTTGAAATTGCAATTCAGTCAGGTATTATTAACTCTAGGTTCAGTGTCATGTTCTTAAGCACAAAGTGACTCCATTTTGAGCCTGTGGTTTTCTCTTTAACAAGCCTTAAAAAATAAAACTCAATAAAGTCTTGTCTTACTCATGAAATGCCCCTGAGAGTTTTATCAGAAAAGAAAGACATAACCACAACGTTTTAGTAACAATTACTTTAGCATGCGGGTACTTTGAAATGTCAGAAATTTTAAATGGTTTACAAAACTCAACATCTTTATTTAATAGCAGTAAAAGAAAATTTCTTCAATTCAGATTTTGGTAATATCAAATTAGTAGATATGTTCCTGCTATCCAATTGTCGAATTAGCTTTAAAGCTAAAAACAAAACAGAAGTTGTTGGCCTATAAATTATCATGTTAGTAACAAATTAGACTTATCAAATATTTGAACAATCCTGCACATTTGAAAGTAGTAAACTACATGTACAAGAGATTATAATTCATATTTTCTTAACCACAGGAGTCAACAAAAATTAGTGTAGTATTACTATACTTCTAAAAAAAATGGCGCTGAAAATTTTATAAATTCTTTTGAAAATTCTCACATTATGGCTCTATTCTTTTTGGGTTTATTTACTTTGTGGGTAATTTCCCCCTTGAATTCAAGCAAGTATGAGGTGGCAGGAAGACTGCTCAATCACATTTTCCTCTTATTGTTTTGATTCCTTTCCTCCTCAGTGGGTATACTTCTCCAAGATGAAATCAATATGTAGGTTCAAGTTTCCTCACTTAACCCTTCCTAAATTCTCTACTTTAAAATCTTGGCCAATTAAAGAATATTTAAAAAAAATATTAATAGCAAACTTATTTTATAGAAGTCAGCCTTGTTTCTGGTGCCACGTTAACCTGTTCCTAGTTACTGGGCTCTTTCTTTCCTGATGCATCTGCAGCACCAACAATGACAATAAAAAGAGAGATGGTAAAACTTACAGAACACCTACTATATGCCAAAGCGTTTATGTGAAGTTATGTGTGGTTTTCATATTTATCATGTGGACATATGTCCTAAAACTGTGTTCTGAAACTTGGTCAGCAGGTGGGAGGACACCTGTTGGAATCCAGCTATAAGAAGAAGCTCTGGGGTAAGGCATGATGGAACTTGGGCTAGTCATAAACCCTTTCCAGAAGGCATATTCTTAATCTTTAAAATGATCTAGACTTGAATTGATTTTTTTAATAAAAGAATAATAATCACACAGCAAATAGGCAAAAAGTGATAGGACAATGGAGTAGACATGGTAGTAGACAGGTGGGTGTGTGGAGTCAGGAATTGGAGCACAGGAGAATTTGTGGCATTCTAAGAGCCAGGCTTTACATTGACAGCTGGCAGATAGGGTGAGAAAGAGCCAAGCAAGTGGTAGAGGTGTTGCTACAAGCCTGGAGCTCAGACTAATTTCCAGATGGAAAAATAGCAAGTCTGATTCCTACATGAGAGGAAAGATAACCAGATGTAGGTTCAGATATGGGGGGAAAAGTGAGAAACCTGGGATATGAGGGTTTTGGTCATAAGAAACAGTCCCACACTTGATTTGCAAAACTGCTAAATCATAATATTTGTAATATTATCTAATGTTTAATAAGGGCTATGCTAGGCACTTTTTATAGATTATCTCTTTTCATTCTCACAATAAGCCTATGAATTAATACTATAATCTCATTTTAAAAGAAAAGAATAGAAACCCGGTAGGCTAGATAATTTATAGCCACTAAGTGGCTGACTTGAAATTTGAACCCAAGCTAACTAACCCAAGAACCTATTCATACAACCCTATAGAAAAGGTCTGTAACAGCTAAATACCTTTAAGCTCTCTGCATCACCCCTAGTTTGGTCTCAATTCTTCCCCCTTCCTTCTAATTCTTGGCAGAATTGGCCTCAGAGCATGGAGAGAAGCCACAGCTATGGCAAGTAGGAAGTTTTGGGCTTGGATTTAGGAGTATTGTTATAAGACTTCTATCAGAAAGGCCTGAAAGGGACGGCCAGTTAGCCACTGTTCTTCCTGGAGGCAGGATCAGCACAGCCTGCAGGTTCCATCTCTCTGGCTAGACACAGGGAGGCCCCATAAATCTCTATCAGACCGCCTGTCCTCCCATGGACACAAACCAGGCTCTCAGCATGGCTGCAGATGGATGGATCCGCCGTGGTGAAGAGGGCAGTGGGAGCTGGCTGCCTGCCATCTGACGGGGGTGGTCCCCTACCTGGGGTGTGAGATTTGTCTCCTGACCCTGTTTTGCTGCCTTCTCAGGATGTTCCTGTGTTTATAAAAGTGTGTTTATTTCCAGAAGTGTTCTGGGCTGTGTAACCTTCAGCATGAATCACCAGCCCGTCTCTTGGATCCTGCAGGATCTGAGCTCCTGATTACCACCCCATGTGGGCATTGGGAGCCTCGTCCTTGTTCTGGGCATTGGTAGTTTGTGCTTTGCTCGATTACCTCCTGTCCTTCCCTTTGCAAACAACTGTCTGTTATTCCCACCCAGATCCTCCTGTGCCATTTATAGAGACTGTCTTCATCCTACAACCTCGGCCAGCCCCTAGCCATCTCCTCCACCAGGCACTGAGGCCATGCAGGACTTCGGGACTGTGGGGCTGCCTGGCCTTGAAAAACAGGATCGGGAGTGGGGACTGAGCCTTGGCCTGGCTGTGTCAGCTGGTATCAGAGTTGAGAAAGCCCAGAGCTGGCTGGACCACAGAGTATAGAGCTGGACCTAAGAAGGCCACATAGGACCCTCCCTTCATGGATGGGGAACTGAGGCCTGTGTTTGGATGTGTGTGTTGACCATGTCTTTTATCATTTGCATTCTTATGCATTGCCATCTGGGCCTTCCGACCCTGGGGGGACTGCCTCTCCTAGGGCTAGTCAGCTCCCAGACAATTGAGCACAGGAAGGTATGTACTAGACAGCCAGGTCCCTCCCTCTGCCCAGAGCCAGCCACTGGAGTTATTTCCACCAGCCAGTCCTGGGCCTTCCAGTGGAAACCATGGCATTGGCTCTAGTGCTTATTTCCCCTGCCTCCTGACCCACCCCAGCCTTCGCCCGTGGTCCCCATGGCCTGGCATTTCCCTCCTCCTGGGACCTGCAAATATCACCAACTGTCTTTCCAGTGCCATCATTTCCTGTCTTTCATCTCACCACACCAGAATAATAATAATATATATAAAAAAAATAATAAACTGCCTTTTCAAACAGTAAAAAGAAAAAGAAACAAACCCCAATTGAATTCCTACATCATGTTCTTATCTTTTTCTTCACTAGCTCCCTATAGTTCTGTCTCCGATAAGAACATCTAGTTCAATTTGAGTCAATTCTGAAAAGAATAATTTCAACCTACCTGATGGCTTCTGCCTCCATTTGTAGAGACTGGGATGAAATTCCCATGTAAAACTGACCCCAGGAATTTTTCTTAGCGCCATCTAGAAGAGGGGACTGGTACTTTAGGGGTAGGTTCTAAAGATCTAACGCAGGGGTGGGGAAGGTCTGGCCCACAGGCCAATGAAAGCCCCAGAAATACTTTTGGTCTTCTCTACCAAGGCATTAGGAGTAAATTAATCAAATGTTTGACCAAATATAGCAGGTGACTTTTTAAGCTGACAATTTTGTATGGCCCTCTAATAATGTTATAAATATTCACATGGCCCTTGGCAAAAAAAAAAAATGTGTTCCCCACCCCCTGATCTAAAGCCATGAAAATAGTTATACCTGTGCTGGTCCACTGCAATCATGAGTTTCTGCTCTGATCAGCACTCTGTAGTCAGCTCACTTTCTACTATTTCAGTTCTGGGGAGAAAGATACTTTCCTCTACCCTCAAATTTCTCTTGGCTGGTCTAATAATTAAATACACATGATACCAATTAATAAGATAAAATAATCAAATTTAATACATATGTAACCATGGGAACCCCATATGAGAGTCATACATGAGAAGTTCAGGGAAAGGAAGTTAAATGAAGTCTACTTATATGTAGCGTTTTGAGCTAAGGATGAGATAAGTTTCCTTGAGTGTTTCAAAGGGTCATTGTAAGATGATAACAAGAGCAGATATTTAGAAACTAGAGGCCCGGTGCATGAATTCATGCACCAGTGGGGTCTCTTGGCCTGGACTGCAGGATCTGGCTGAAACCAGCTCTTGGACATCCTCTGAGGGGTCCTGGATTGTGAGAGGATGCAGGCCAGGCCAAGGGACCCCACTGGTGTTGAGGGACCCCACCAGTGCACGATCAGGGCTGGGGAGGGACGTGGGAGGTTGGCCAGCTGGGGGGGAGGGGGGGAGGGACTGCGGGAGGCATCCAGGGCATGTCTGGCCCAACTTGCTCAGTCCCAATTGGCCAGACCCCAGCAGCAAGCTAACCTACTGCTTGGAGCATCTGCCCCCTGGTGGTCAGTGCACAACCATGCGAGTGGTTGATTGGCCTTAGCATATCATTAGCATATTATACTTTGATTGGTTAAACAGATGACTGGACAACCAGATTCTTAGCATATTAGACTTTTATTATATAGGATTAGAATTTTTTTTAAAAAAGAAAAGAAATTAGAAAATTTTCCTGCCCTGTAAGATAGGTCACAAAAAGTTATTTCTAGTAATAACTCCTACTGTGGGAAAGCTCCTAACTTAAATTCTTGAAGTAAGAGATAAAAGTTTCTTGTGAGTTTACCTTCAGCTCAAAATAATTAACATTCCAAAGTCATACATTTCAGGGATACCTGTTCTAAACCCCTATATTTTCTCCTCTGAAACTTTCTAAGAAGTTTCACATTTCAGAAGTTGGGTTGATAGCTTCATAGATCATTAAACCACTCTCATTTCAGGAGGCAGTAATGTAGGTGGGCTCCCAAAGTTAACCTATGAGTCAAACAATCAGGTATTTAAAGAGAAGTGTCTCTATGGAAACCCAAGAAAATCAGTGGTCATTGATTGGAGCAGAAATCCCAGTTTCTGAGTTGTGAAAGCAGCCAGTCAAGAAGATTTCTAGATGTCTGTCTCAAAGCATCTTTAGATGGCGTGAAGGCAAGCAGTGACAATCTGGTAGATTCTCCTGGGCATCAGTTTGAATGTTTCTGGTGATCTTACTGCAGCAGACACAAAGGTTGTTCCTGTATAAGATGTTGTGGTGATTTCTCTGAAATCTATATTAAGTTGTCCAATTTTAGTTTGCATGGCCTTGGGAAAAGGGCAGTTTTAGTTCTCAGTGACACCAAGTCAAAGAAAGGGTGGGAGAAAAATTAGAAATGTTAGTTTGGAGAGTCATAACCTGATATTGGAGAAAACAAAAATAATTTAATATCCAGTACAGTTTATGGGTAGAAGGCAAACACCTTAAAAGACAAATGAGCAGCACTAGAATCTAATATCCATAAAAAGTATATTATTGTAACATAATTTCTCTAAAATCATCCCCCATTTTTAGGATATAGCCAAGTTAAGACTGATTTATTTACAAAATAAGCCTAATTTTGATAAACTTGGTCTGATTATTTGTACAAGTCAAGCAAGAATAGTAATGAACAATATAGGCTCTTTTAAATCAGTTTTGCTAGAATTTTTCATAGTGAATCTTCAGATTGAACGTTAACAGAACTCTTGAAGCCAGAAAAGCCAAGGCAAGGACTTGTCATCAGACATCGTCTGCAATACCTATATGTTTAGACGAGCTCCTCTCTTTTTGATGTCCTCCCCATACCTTGAGGTTTCTGCACCTGCCATAAAGTGACATTCTTTACTCATCTGATAAGGCTGTTTCCTTAAATCTGTCTGGTCACATCTGAATCTATGAATGTCTCCTTCAAATATGACATTCCAGTCAAAGCCTTGGCAAATAACCAGTTTCCAGTTTTGTCCTGTTACCAGGAGAACAGATTCTTATTGAATTTATGCAAGTAATAATATTGCTGTGAAGATGAGAACACTCACTACGAGTTTCCTATTCTGGAGGAATTAAGTAGGGAGTAAAAAAAAAAAGTTTCAATTTTGTTTACAAAGGTATAATTTACCAAATTGCTCTAAGTCATAACTAGGTTTAGTAAAAATAATTGTTTCCCGCTTGTATCTGGAAAAAAGAAGAATCAGCGATGTTTCAAACAAAAAGTCATGAAAATTGTAATCACCCCCTCAGGTCATTCAGTTTTTCTGCTTGAATCCAGTTTTTCTAGTAGTTCACTCAACTCTGCCTAATAATTGAGGGTGATAATTCCAAGAAGTATGCAAGGCTGTCCTTCAAATCTTATATGATTTGTTCAGTGAAGTGGGTGCCTCAATCACTAGAGATTGTGGAGGTATGCCCCAAGTGGGGAACATATTCACACTTAAAGATTTCAAAGACAGTACAGAAGGTTACATAGTTGTTAGCAAACCTGTGATTTAACTATTGAGGAGTTTCAGTTTTTTTAAGTAGTAAATAATCTGATTAAAACAACATAAAACTCAAACTCATTTTGATAAAACACAGTACCTTTTCTTGCTAGACAGAAAACGTTTTCACAGTGTCTTGTCAGTAGCAGACCAATAGTCTAAGAAAACTTTGCCCTTTAAAACAGATTAAATAATATTAAGTTTAATGCACTATTGATATTAAAGCTTAATTAAAAACTTCTAATAAACTCATTCAATCTTACCCAGCTTGATCACACATAAAATTTCCTTTCTCAAGTTTTCTTTTCATAAACTTTCTACAACTTTATGTGTCCCTTTCAGTTTGTCTCTTGTTTTCTTAACCGATTCAGAAGTAATCAGGACAAAATAGCTTTATTTCCTTTAATGAAACATCTTCATACTTCATAGCTTTTTTTAAGTCAAAACATGTTCCAGTTTGCTTATACAGACAGTTGTTTTCTCCATTTCTATAGTTTTAATTAGATATGTTAGAATTCTTAACCTTTAAAAAACTTATTTTCTAGTAAAAACTAAGAAGTAAGCAATTGTGAACTCTTTGTTACTCCAGTATTCTTTTAGATTGATAAATTTCTGAACATGTTTCATATTTTTCACAACACAATTGTTTTAATGTGGCAGAAGACATGGTCACTAATAGACTAAAATGCCTTTAGTTTATCTACATATATAAAAGCTTAAGTGACCATTGCCGAACGGGTGACCGAACAGGCTGTGTGTGGCGACTAGGTTGGCAGGGGGATTAGTGAGGGGTGACCAAACAACAGAGCAGCAGGCTGCTGGAGTGACTAGGCCAGCAGGGGGGTTAGTGAGGGGTGACCAAACGACTGAGCAGCAGGCTGTGTGGAGCAACCAGACCCACAAGGGGGGCAGTTAGGGGTGACCAAGCCAGCAGGGGAGGGGGGCAGTGAGGGGTGACCAGGCTAGTGGGGGGGGGGCAGTTGGGGGTGACCAAGCCAGCAGGGGGGAGCTGTAAGGGGCAATCAGGCTGGCAGGGGGGCAGTTAGGGGCAACCAGGCCATAGGGGGAGACAGTTGGAGGCAACCAGGCTGGCAGGGGGGGGCAGTTAAGGATGACCAGGCCGGTGAGGGGGGCAGTTGGGGGCAACTAGGCAGGCAGGGGGGGCGATTGGGGGTGACCAGGCCAGTAGGGGGGGCAGTTAGGGGTGATCAGGCAGGCAGATGAGCAGTTAGGAGCCAGTGGTCCCTGATTGTGAGAGGAATGTCCGACTGCCGGTACATCCCAGAATCTGGCCTAAACCATCAGTCGGATATCCCCCAAGGGATCCAGGATTGGAGAGGGTGCAGGCTGGGCTGAGGGGACCCCCCCATTCCCACCCCATGAATGAATTCCATGCACTGGGCCTCTAGTCTATAATAAGAAACAAAAAGTAGATAAATCTATGTTAAGTAATTAGTGTTTTATTATTTTATCTTATTTGAAAATAATCTAGACATTTAAAGAATTTAACTTATTCAACCTAACAAAGTTATGAGATTTCAATTTACCAAAAGAATTTAGGCAACCATTTTTAAATACATATATTATTACTGCTAAAAAGTTCACCTAAAAATTAACTTTTTATCTTACTTATATTCATTTAATTTACTTGTTCTTGAAATTGTGTTTAGATTACTTATGAAAATTTTACCATATCAAGTTGTTTTTCTTGCAACAACAAGTTTGCAACAACATAACATGTATTTATTTGACTAATAAACCCAAATAGAGTAAAAGTATTATAGTTAACTAGAGGCCCCGTGCACGAAATTCGGTGGTGTCCTTCAGCCCAGCTTGTACCATCTCCAATCTGGGACCCCTTGAGGGATGTCCGACTGCCGGTGGGATTGGGCCTAAACGGGCAGTCGGACATCCCTCTCACAATCCAGGACTGCTGGCTCCCAACTGGTCACCTGCCTGCCTATCTGATTACCCCTAACTGCTCCCCTGCCCGCCCGATTGCTCCTAACTGCCCTCCCCTGCTGGCCTGGTCACCCTTAACTGTCCTCCACTGCAGGCCTTGTCACCCCTAACTGCCCTGCCCTGCAGGCCTGGTCTCCCTCAACTACCCTCCTCTGCAGTACTGGTCACCCCCAACTGCCCTTCCCTGCTGGCCTGGGTCCCCCCAACTGCCCTCCCTTGCAGGCCTCGTCCCTCCCAACTGCCCTCCCCTGCAGGCCATTTTGTGGTGGCCATTTTGTGTCCACATGGTGGTGGCCATCTTTGACCATATGGGGGTGGCCATCTTGTGTGTTGGAGTGATGGTTGATTTGCATATTACTCTTTTATTAGATAGGATTCTGATAACTCTAAAAACATGCCCATTTAAACCAAACTCAAGCTTTAATGACTAATATTTTCCCAGACCACATAATTCTGAAAAGAATTTAGTTTACTTTCTGTTATATTTTTGAGAATTCTTATATAAGGGCTTATTTAAGCCAACTAAATGGAGTTTTTAAAATAAATTAACAATACAATTTTTAGGTAGAAAATAACACACAATACACATGAACATACAGAGAGACACAGAGACCTCCTAGCTTTCACCTTAAAATAACTTCCATAAGATGGATACGATAAAATAAAAGAATAGTTTGATCAAAGCTATGTTTCTGGCAGATGGAATAAATTAAATTTTTTCCTTAGGTGGCTAAAGATTTTCTTATTAGTATTTGCCAAGTAAACAATTAAGATTTATATTTGTCCTTCATAAGGAAGCCTTAGAAAATTTTGATTTTCAGAAAAATCTTTGCTTTCAGAATAACACCCCTTGGTTTCCTATTTTTTTTCCTTTAGTTTTAGGAACTGGGAATAATAAAGACAGGAGGGCTTTGAACTACTTCTCAAGCTGCATTTCTGGTTTCACAAAGATTTGTAATATAAGAACAATTGCTCTTGCCCAGCCAGTGTCGCTCAGTGGTTGAGCATTGACCATGCACCAAGAGGTCATTGGTTGATTCCCAGTCAGGGTACATGCCCAGCATACAGGAGGCAGCCAATTGATGTTGATGTTTCTCTCTCATTGATGTTTTTCTTCTCTCCCTCTCCTTTTTTCCACTCTCTAAAAAACAATAAAAAGAAGAAAAAATAACAATTGCTCCCAACTTAAGCACTATTAACCTATCTAACTACATCTTGCTAATTTGTATACTTTCTCTAGGTAAAATTCTTTTGTTGTTGTTTTGTTTTAAATATATTTTTATTGATTTCAGAGAGGAAGGGAGAGGGAGAGAGAGATAGAAACATCAATGATAAGAATCATTGATTAGCTGTCTCCTGCACACCCCATACTGGGGAGGGAGCCGCAACCAGGGCATGTGCCCTTGACTGGAATCGAACCTGGGACCCTTCAGTCCACAGGCTGACACTCTATCCACTGAGCCAAACCAGGTAGTGCTCTAGGTATATAGTTTTATTTTAGCTTGGGGAAGAGGCTCAAAATAAAAAATCTACCATGTTCTGAATCTCAGCTTCCTATTTGGCCAAATTTCGGATCATTGAGTTATTAAATCCCTTCAAATATCTTATCAAGTTTCAGCTGAACAAGCAGTAATGTATTTGATAGTACTAAAAAATTTCACAGACTAAAAGGAGTGCAAAGGTCATGACCTTCCAGAGTTATTCCCTCTGATAGCCAAAAGAAAGAACTAACAGAGGAGTGTTCCCAGCAGACATAATAATATCTAATCCCATAAAACATTCATGTAAAGTTAACATAACTTCTTTACAAAAAGCTTGTTTAAATATATCAATTTTTATAATTTTATCAATCCTTACATTTCTTTATCTTTTTAAAAATCTAGCTGCTACCTGAATCAGGGCTTCACAAATGGGTTTTGTACTACAGTTCATGGAATGTCTGAATCAGGAATCTTGGAAATTTTGTTCATTTCTATCTCCTGAGAATTTTACCCAATTTTATGTAAAAAGGTTCTGGGTCCCAGTGAGAAGTCAAGCCAAAAGAAACTAGACTGTTATTAGGTCCTATTATCAATCTTAAACTTGATTTCACTTTAACCAGCCTAACTGCTTCCCCAGCAATTGATGGGAAGGTTTCCTTTTTTTTTTTAATCTCTGTCTGTCAGCTTTATAAGTTTTTCCAAACTGGGACAAGTAGAACATACTTTTGTGGTGCCTTTTAATGTTGGGGGATCGACAAGGGTTGTTTTTGTTTTTTTGTGTGTGTGGTTTTGTTTTGTTTTGTTTTGTTTTTTGGCCCATTTTGCCTTTAGTAATGCTATATTAAAGCCTTCGTGTTAACCCCTTCAATGTTCATTTCACTTATCTAAATTATTAATAATCATCTAAAGATTTCCATCCTGCTGGTATGATTCCTGTCACTCTCCTGTCTTCTCTTCAGTTCACCCTTATCAATATTTAAAAATATGTATCCCATCCTGTTTATTTGATTTGGATTTGCTTTTTCGGTGAACTTTTAAATGACCTAATCTAATTGTCACATTCCTCATCATAGACATTGTAATTTTAGGTTATAATTTCCTTGAGGGCTGGCTACAGTTTGGTAGAACCCTAGCCATAAATGGAGTATAGCCCACATTCTGTCTGGTCATATTTTGGAGCTTCCAACCTGATAGTTACCAAGTCAAGTTCTTAAGACATAAAAATTTTAGGCTTTCTTTTAGTAAGATTTTGCCATTCTTTGTTTTTTTTTCTTTTTAATTGCAGGACAATTGTACTTGGAGTATCCTGATTTTTTACAATATCTGCAAATGTCTGAAGACAAATAGAAAAGAATCAGAGTAGATTTTGATTTTTATTCTAATTTCTGTTTTTCTCTCTTATTGAGGGAATCTTAATGACTAGCCATTATGACAATATGAGAGCTCCATAAGGAAAAATTTTTTTAATTCAGAAGTTATATCAAAAACAAAGATAAAGAATGAAAAGGATCCATAATCTGACCTTGATGATTAGTATCTTAATAGCTACTCAAAGCAATTAACCTTTTATGGCTTAACCAAAGAAGCAAGAAAATAGTCTGAGAAAGCAAAGACTTTTTTGCACAGGTGGTAAGGATGGTATAATTCTGGTCTCCCACAAAAATGTGGATCACCTCCAGCCACCAGCCCACTAATTTGTGGCACAGGGCAGGCAGTACTGGAATGCAATTTTCCCAGTACTGTCAAGTAACAAAAGGTTAAAACTACAAAGACCCTTTATGGGCTGAGGTCCCATATGACAAACTTCCCTAAGAGTTGGCATGACTGAACAAAGAAGACCAATAAGCCTTTTATGGCTTAGCCAAGGCTTGGAACTAACCTATTCAACTGGCCACCAGATGCATACCTATAAGTGCACCTTCTAGATGGTGGAGACCAGAGAAAATATTCTCACTGGTCATAATGACCAAGCTCTCAGGCCATATAACAAGATAAAAGGAGAGACACCAGACAGAGATAGAGAATAACAGAATTAACAAAACCATGAATATGTATACCAAATAACTAAGACTCACTAAGGCCAAGAAACTAGTTTCAGAAATATTTTCTCCTGGTAATCTAAAATTAGAAAATTTTAAAAAGGGTTCTCACCACTCTGCTTTCACTAAACTTACGAGAAAGAGATCTGGCTGTCCAACTTAGCAAGAAGTCTTATCTTTGCCAGCATACCAGAGGTCCCAGGATCTTTCTACTGCAGTGCCCAGCCAGTGATGTATCCTGCTCAAAGTACCAACTGTGGGGGAGAAAGAAATTTTCCTTTACCCTCAAGGTTCCTTTGTCTGGTCTAATAATCAAACACACATGAGACAGATAAGCCAAAACAACCAAATTTAATACGTGCATATCCATTGGAACCCTACGTACATATGAAAGTCAGAAACCTCACGTACATGAGAGGTCAGGGGACAGAAAGTTAAGATGAGGTATGTATGGCATTCTGAGCTGAAAATGAAGTCTTTCGTGGGACCTTAAAGGGTCATTGCTGGATGATAAGAAGAACAGATGCTTAGAAATTAGTCATTTGTCCTGTCCAGCAGAAAGGTCATAAAAAGTTTTTATGCACAAACCCTCTAATATAAATTCTGTACAAAAAATAAATATAAAAGTCTCTCATCAGTCTGCTGAACTCAATAAACCTCAGCTCAAAATAATGTACATGATAAAGTGGCACATTTTGGGGAGATCCATCCTGAGCCCCTTACAGCCAGGCCCTAGGAAAGGAGTTCATCTTGAATCTTAATTTATTCCTCCACACCCTCAAATTTCAGGCAAAGTGTGTAGTCTATACTTTTCAAAGGCCAGGAACAGAGATAAAGAATGAAAACTGTTGGTAGATTCATGATTTGTCTATAACTGTGAATGAAAAAAAGGGTTCTATGGAAAGTAACCTCACAGGGTAATCTGATCATAAATACCTAACTGTGCAGGTCATGGTGAGTAGTCATGTGCCAGGCATTGAACTTTTTCATTAAAAGGTTTATCTCTGCTAGAAGCAAGCCCTGTGCATTGTTTCTGTTGATAAAGACTAACTGGAACTTTAAGGAAATATAATAAATCGAAAGGGTCTATGGGAGAAACTAGGTCTTCTGGACATTCTTACCTTAAGTGCGAGAACCCTACATGTGAGAATCCCTCAGAAAGAAATGTATGTTTATAATAAAGGTCTGTGGTTCTAACTTCCCCTTCCCTGATCTTCCCCTTCCCTATTAAAAATACTCACCCATGCTGGCACCAGGCAGAGTGTACATGAGGCTTGTTGTATCTGCATGCACTGGGTTGCAATCCTTTCTATTTCCCCGAATAAACCCCTTTTGGTGATGAAATACCTAGTTTACATTATTTTTCAGTTGAGATTGTGGGGGCTAATCAGAGATTCCAAGAGAAGAACAATCCGAGGGCTTCAGGATAGGTGAGCAACCAGGTGCTGGTGCCCACATAGAGCTGCTTTGGCTCACTGCTTGGCTTGGCTTTTGATTCAGAAGCTTATGGTGAGTCTTCTGGAATTAAGCGTCTGCCTTTTGCATTTTGAAGCACTCTGGGCTTTATTCGGGAATCATTTAGAATTTTTTTGGTCAAACTTGTTGTTAAGAGGTCTTGCTCATTTGTCTATTAAGTACTTGATTTTGCAAGTTGGCTTTATTTCTTTGGAAACAGGTTGTCTTTCAAGACAAAGTTGGCTTTTGCCTAAAGACCCCTTTGAGGACAGAGCTTATTTCTACTAAAATTAGTCGATTTGGCCCAGTATTAGACTGTGCTGTCTCACTGAGAAAAGTTCCACTTAGCACTCAGTTCAGCCTATAAGTGGACTCTCCAAGAATGGTTATTTTCCTAGAACTGGCTGTTAGCCTTGGACCTAATCCTCTGTGATTAGATTGTTCTAGAGTGAGAGGCTGGCTGACTAGTATCTGACCTGTAGGTTGCTCAAACTGTTGTAAATATTCTTGGGTTTTGGCTCTAGGGAAAAGCCTCTAAAACAATGGGATCTCAGCTATATAAATATTGAAAGAGCATCCCTCCTTCACCAGGGACTCCTGCAAAGTACTTTGTTAAAAGCCACAGGTAATTTTCATGTGCATATTTAACTAAATGGACTGGTCTCACTGAAAGTAATTCAGAAAATCAGTAGCCACTCTAGGAACTTTTGAGATTCCCAAACTTAATTTTCCTAAAACAGAATTGGACAATGATAGCACTGAAATTGGTAAAACTGAATGGAATACCTATTTTGAATGGTATACTGAGGCTTCCAACTGGTACAAAGACTCTGAAGTTGCCTTTTAAAAAGCAGTCTTAAAATTAACAGAGGCTACTGAAAAAAAAGGAGATAAAATGGCCTCTGAAACCACAGGTTTTCTCTCTGCAGTGTTCTCTTGCCCTTTGCCCTCTATTCCATTGTCTCAGGATCAGTCTTTAGATCTGTCCTAATCTGCTATAAATTCTTCTTTACCTCAGGATTCTTCTCTAGTTGCACAAACGTTTCCTCCTCAGCTCCTTTGCCTCAAGCTCGATCTTTCCCACAACATCACATTTTTTACCTTTGGTTTGACCTTCAGGCCATTTTTCCTTGAATCTGAAGCAGGAAATTTGGAATAAGAAACAAAGGCTTCAAGCTCTACCCATCCCTTTTTCTGTCTTGGCTGGAATAACACAGATGTGACCTTCACTGACCACCTGTTCCTCCACTTCCAACTCTCCAATTTCCTATAGTTGAAAGGACCCAAAATAATCACTATCTGGAAAGGAGAGACAAGGACACACATGAGCAGTCACCTCACCAGCGTCAAAGCTGAGAAGTACCTTATTCCCCCCTTCTTTGCCCACTTTCAATAAAAACCTTCCACTTAGACCCCATGGGGACATCTCGTTCTCAAAGTCACCTGCTTTCATTTCTGAGTACATTCTACTGCTCTAATAAGTTGACTGTGGTTTGCTCAATTTTTCTGCCACACTTTTGAATTCTTTCTTGTTCCATGACAAGAATTTGGACCAAGTTGAGGCTTCCCGTGGCTTCCCAAGGTGCCACCCACCATCAGCTTTTGAACCACATAGTTATTCCTTGACACCCTGTTGTTCTTAAGCCTCACATGCTGCTGGCATCTATACCAACTGGAAGTAAATTCTTTATGGTAATTGGTATATGTAGTCCTTCTTTAGTGTCCCAGTTAATAAAGCTAGCCAATACCATTTTCCTTCACTTGGGAAGGAAAACAATTTACCTGGACAGTAATGCCTCAGGGTTTTACCGAAAGATTTGTTTTTATTTCTCACAAATTCTAAAGACTGATTTGGATGATATACTATTTTTCCAAAGGCTCCACCTTATTGCAATATACATTTTTCTATTATTATTGACCCTCATCCAAGGATATTTTTCCATTGATTTTTAGGGAGAGTGGAAGAGATAGGGAAAGACAGAGGAAACATCAATGTGAGAGAAACACATCAACTGGTTACCTCCTGCACGAGCCCCGACCAGGGCCTAGGCCTGGGAGGAGCCTGCAATCAAGGTACGTGCCCTTGACCAAGATAAAACCCAGGACCCACTGGTCCACAGGCCGACACTCTATCCACTGAGCCAAAATGGCTAGGGAATGATTAATTTTTTTCTCTTCTTCTCATGTCTCCTCACAGAAATATAGCTTCCATCTGTTGGAAATTTTGGCCTTAAAGCAGTGGTTCTCAACCTTTCTAATGCCACGACCCTTTAATACAGTTCCTCATGTTGTGGTGACCCCCAACCATAAAATTATTTTCATTGCTACTTCATAACTGTAATTTTGCTACTGTTATTGTCCCAATTTCTCCTTCAGGGACGTAAGCACAGGTGACCAAGGGTGTCTCAGCCAGTCTCTAAACAGACACTGACATGTACGACCCAAGGTACTTATTTAATATTGACCGAGCATAAATTACACAGGAGACAGACATGCAATGCACGAATCACACACGGTTTATTTACCAGAGTCCTGGTGGTTTCCAGACCTCGGCAGGCCACCCGGGGATCCGCGCCGACAGACACACACACTGGACGTTGGACGTTGCAGCTGTGGCTCGGCGTCTTGTTTGAGGCCTTGGTTTCCGGCTCACTGTTCAGACTCACAGTCCACGGCAGAGCTTGGGCAGATGCAGGAAGGGGGGTGGAGAGTGACCGTCTGTGGAGGAGCAGAACAAGCCTCTCTGATCTTCCTCCAGAGCTTCCTCTTTTTATGTGCCTAGATGGGCGTCTTCAGTGTGCCTTATCAGCGGGTCCCAGGAGCCTTGCAAATCTGGTTTTACATATGGGAAACAGATCATTTTATCTATTTTCTATATACAAGGCCACTCAAGGGTGTTTATCAATTTGTTTACATTACATTCCATACTTCTTAATATCACACTTTAATATCACACTGTAATTCCACACTTTGATACTTATTCTGTATTATCCTTATTACTATTACTATAACAGTTATGAAATGTAATGTAAATATCTGTGTTTTCTGATGGTCTTAGGCTCTATAGCAGCGGTTCTCAACCTGTGGGTTGCGACAGGTTGAGAACCGCTAGCAGGGTCGCCTAAGACCATCGGAAAACACAGATATTTACATTACGATTCATTAACAGTAGCAAAATTACAGTTATGAAGTAGCACCGAAAATAATTTTATGGTTAGGGGTCACCAAAAGGAGGAACCGTGTTAAAGGGTCGCGGCATCAGAACGGTGGAGCACCACTGCCTTAAAGAGACATAAGGCCTCCAAGGAAAAATTACACTTTGTCCAAACTCAGATTTCATATTTGGTACATTAATATTGGAATAATGACTATACCTGGATCCAGATGGGCTCATGGGATCCTAAGTTTCCCAAAGCCCTAAACTATGTGTCAACTGCAAGGTTTTCCTGGGCTAGTTTGCTATTGCCAAAATTGCATCTCACATTTCTCTCCTGTGACAAAACCTCACGTTTTACTGCAGAATGACAGTCCTGATACAATTTGACGGGAAGAACCTTTAAAGCCTCAGAGGACAGTTAACAAAACCACCTGATCTTGGGCATCTTGGCTATCAGCTTCTCTCTTTTTTGTTTGTTTGTTCATGAAAAGAAAAGAAATGCCCGGGAGTACTCACTGAAAAGCACGGGGATCACCACAGACTCCCTAAAATTCTGCAGTCAGTAATTGAACCCAGTGACTTGAGATATCTCCCTTAGAGCAGTGATTTTCAAACTTTCTCATCTCACGGCACACACTTCCTAACTCCTACAATTCTGCAGCACATCAAACAATATATTATATTTTTTGCTGCACTAACAAAACAAGAAAATAGGTGTAATTTTGATTCGTTTGTACCAGACAGCTATTGTTATGCTGCTGTTGTCACTTTTTTTTATTTGACAATACAAGGGAAAAGAGGTCAGTGCCCTGAACTACATAGACAGGTCTTGTATGTTTTAAAAATTCTTGCAGCACATGAGTGTGCCGCTTGCAGTACACCAATGTGCCACGGCACATCAGTTGAAAATCGCTGCCTTAGAGCCATTGCTGCTCCTGCCCAGTTTATTAAGGTCACAGAGAAAATTGTTATGGGATCTCATCTAACTATCTTTGTACCTCATAAAGTAGAAGCTCTCCTGAATTCTCATCACACCTGGCATTTTCAATTAGTTGCCTTATTTTCCGATGAAATTCTTCCATTAGACACTTCCTACTTAAATATTTCACATTGCAATAAACTTAATCCAGCTATTCTTCCTTCTTCTGAAACGGATAAAGCACCTCACAACTGCTTGCCACTGATGGGTCACATCCTGACTCCTTGTGACAGTTTGCAGGAGGCTCCTCTAGGTAAAGCTGATTGCTCATGGTTTACTGATGGTTCATCCTTAAAAAATGAATATGGTAAGTACTGTGCTGATGATGCCATTGTAACCCTCTTTGAAGTGCTCAAGGCAGCATCTTTTCCATTGGCTACTTCAGGACAGCAGGCTACATTGTATGCCCTAACTCCGGTTTGCATTTAGCAAAGGTTAAAACTATCAACATTTATACTGACAGTAGGTATGACTTTGGAGTAGTTCATGACTTTGGAATATTATGGAATCAATGTGCGTGTTGTTTTTTGTTTTTAAATCTCCAATGGAGATAAAATTAAAAATGGCCAATATATTCAGGAGTTTGGGGATGCTATACTTTTACTTGATACATTAGCTATTATTAATATTCCAGGACATTCTAAACTTGACTTTCTAGAAGCTAAAGGAAATCATCTTGATGACATTTCTGCTAAGAGTGTTGCTCTTAAAGGCACCTGCTGCAGTCAATACTCTGTCATGTTCCCCAGGTGTTCACTAACCTTATGTTGCTAAACTCCAGGGAGTAGATTCTTGGATGTATCACATCTAAAGAAGACACTGAATCCTGACTGGAACTGACTGCATTCAGAATGTTGGCTTAAATTCCATTCCTGAGAGATCCTGAAACTGCAATTTTTAGGTATTAAGTCTTGGTGGGGCTTAACAAATGTGACTCCACTGAGGGCCTGTTTTAACACTATTACAGACTTAAAGTGAAAGTTCAGAACTGATATTTGTCAAGAAATGGGCAATAGCAATTAATCCCATACCTAGAACTAAAAACATGAAAATATCAAAGTCAGATTAATGGTTTAAAGAAACATTGACACAGGCAGTGATATAAATTGTAATATTGTCATCCCAAAAAGTATTGTCTTCCCAAAAAAACAAAGACAAATCTAGAGTTACTAAGAAAGAACTTTATTAAAAATTATTAGAAAGAATTATTTGTAAAATGGCAGGAGATGAGGGTGGAGAATAGGGGTAGTGCAATAGGAAGAACATTCTGATCATAAGATCACCAAGTATCTTAAGAGTTAAACAAGACAAATACTGCATGATCTTACAAACATGTAAAATTTAAAAAGTCAGACATGTAGAAGCAGAGAATGGGCCATAGGGTAAGAAATAGGGGGAGATGTTGGTCAAAGGGTACACACTTTTACTTATAAGTAAGTTATGGGGATCTAATGTACAGCATGGTGACTATACTTAATAATAATATGTTATATATTTAAAATTCGCTAACAGAGTATATCTTTAGTGCTCTTATCACAAAAAACAACAAAAGGTACCTTCGTGATAGCCATTTTTTATTAGCTTGATTTTGGTAATCATTTCACAATAAATACTTTTATCAATTTATCACATTGTACACCTTAAATATATACAATTTTTATTTGTCACTTATACTTCAATAAAGGTAGCATTGGAGGGGGAAATTAGGCAACAGTGTTATTTTTCTTTTACAAAAAAGTCAATAGGGTTTGAAAGAACCTTATTGGAGAAGTGAGCTGAAAGAGTGACATGATGAAATAGAAGGTAAAAGAATATTTGACTCTTAGGACAGCCCGTTCTCAGGGATGGTATGCTAAGGAGAGGTTGTTTACAGATTCAGGCTGAAGGTAAGGCAAAATTAAGGGCCATTTGAGTAGGAAAAAAAGTCTTTATTTTAAAAAAATATATTTGTATTGATTTCAGAGAAAGGCAGGGAGAGGTAGAGAGAGAGAGATAGAAACATCAATGATGAGAGAGAATCATTGATTGGCTGCCTCCTGCACGTCCCACATTGGGATGGAGCCCACAACCCGGGCATGTGCCCTGACCGGGAATCAAACAGTGACCTCCTGGTTCAGACGCTCAACCACTAAGCCGCACTTGCCAGGCAAAGAAAATTTTAAAACAAAGTGTAATTAACAAGCACTTTGTTCCCATTGATCAGTGGGGCAGGCAGTTCAGCTAATCATTTATATGGCAAAGGATGGGAATCTGGAGCTTCGGTATCTGGCCTTGTCACCAGTAAACAAGGAGGCATCCATGAATCTTAACCCTTAGCACTCGCTTGCTTTTTTCTCGATTCCTTTATTCTACTCGGGATTTAATTTTTTAAATACCCCAGATTTTACAAAGCGCGGCAGTAGAATAAAAAACTGGAGTTTCTTTTCATATAAACTTATTTATTTGGATTTTTTTATATTTCAAATTATTGATACATTCAAAGAGTAATTTTAATCTCTATAATTTTTCATGGTGTGATGTTTTTTGAAACATTCACCCACATGAAGATCTGGTTTACATTCACATGTTTCGCAAATATAAATCGTCTCTCTTCTTCCTCCTTTGATTTTTCTGTTAGAACAAACAACACAATCTTTTGTGTTTTTTGTTAGGGTGAGGTGTGATTATATGGAGCTTTCCATCTAAACATTGCTCTAAGTTAGTGGATAATAATCTACCCCTGGAAGTTAGTGTACCATCTCTGAATTCTCCAACAAGATCATGTACTAGTTTCCTAATAAATTTCACATGCGTTATCGGTTTTTCATTTTTTCTTTTTGGGCATTCTTTGTGCAATATATAGGAATTTACAACACTGACCTCAAGCCCCCAGAAAAACAATTTACGCCACCATTTTAGAGTCTTCCTCATAAAACAGTATGTGCCCGTGTAGTGATCAGCTATATCAACATCCCCCATAAACTTTGTATAGTTATTCACGACCTTGGGTTTGAGAACTATTTCCCACCACCACACACTCTCCTTTCCACAGACTCAGTCTCTGAAGTGTCCCATGTACTGAGCATTGTGACTATCCTCTTGTCTTTCCACGCAAGAAGCATTACATTTTCATCCCTGAAAGCCACTACCTCTCCTTTCATTAGCTTTGGATGTTTGATAACAGGTGGATTATCTTTCCTATTGGGCATTATTGTCCCTGTCAAGTGTGTTTTTTTCTTGAACAATTCCTTTGCAAGAGTGACACTAGTGTAATACCTGTCAGTGAAGAAATGATAATCTTGAGAACCAGGTACTGAGTTCTTCAATCTTTCATGAAGCTCTAAAACTATTCTGCTAGTAAAAGGGAGATCAGGTCTCACCAATGTTTCAGATGTTATTCCTCCATAATAAGGGACAAATGAATGTACGTAACCACATTTTGAATCTGAGAGGACATATAAACGAATACCCCATTTTGTTGGCTTTTTAGGATTATATGTGATGAAGTGTATCTTTCCTTTGAAACCAACAACAGCCTCATCAACAGCAATCTCTCTTCCAGGACGGAATCTCTCCCTAAATTTCATTTCAAGGTATGACAAGAAGCAGTTTACCTTCTCGGTTCTCATTCTCAAATCTTTACTTGACTTTTGGTCGTTTTTCAAGTGTAACATCCAAAATATTTGCAAGAACCTTTATCTTTTGAAAACAGAAAAAATGGTATATGAGACTCAAAATCCATGGACCAATAACTCTGCAAGTTGGGGTGATTCAATACACCCATATTTAGTATTACACCAAGAAAAACCTTCGTTTCCTCTATCGTCACATCTTTCCAATTATTCCAAGTGGATCGCTGTGATAGTTCTTTCTGGCTAATTTTATGCCTAGCATACTCATTTGTCTCATCCATTATATTTTTTATCAACGTCTCAGTAAAAAACAACTGAAAAAAGTCTATCGGTGTGGCACATCCAGAAGGAACTTGAGGTCCAACATTTAACTGACCAGTGGAGAAAGGGATTCTGCTAGGCTCTTTGTCATTCACAGATGTAGATGTCCACTTTTCTTTTTCCTGTTTTCCCCTAGAAACGTAACTTTCACTGGGTCTTATACCCTATTTCTCAATGATATCACCTATATCTCCATCACTCTCACTCGAATAAACAGTTGTGCGTCTTCGTTTTGCCTTTATGAATTCACTGTCACTGTCACTGTCAGTACTTTCAGCCAGATCTTTGGGCAAAGCAAGGGATTTTTTCCTTTCTGTAGTTCCACTAGGACCAGCGATTTGTTCATCATCTCCACTCGCATCCTCGGAGAACTCACTTTCGTCACTATTACATTTTTCACTTTTTTCTTCGTTTTCAAAGTAAAATTCATCATCGCTGCTTTCTATGTCTTTGGAAAACTTATCCATCCCGAGGAGAAGAAATTCACTCAGAACATGCGACTGCTAGGGCAAACCAATCATCCAACTAAACCCTGTGTCATGACAACATCTGTGATATGCTAATAGAAACCTAAACAAACCTAGGAGATGAAAAGATTAGGAAGGTTCTTTACCAAGGGAAGATGATGCAAGCTCAAAAAGGCATGATGCAACAACTCATGCCGTGGACCCTCCTACTCAAGATTGCTGCCTATGCAAAAGATAAGCTTAGGTGGTGGCATCAGTTGAGATGGCATTTACATTTTACTTGTCCTTTCATGCTAATGAAAACAAGAAAAGATACTGGAAAAATAGACAAAAATACCCCTTCCCCCCGCGGTGAAACTACGTGCGATGAAACTACGTGTCGAGTGTGGCTCGACATACAAGCTGCTACCGATGCTAACCGTGTGGAGTCACACTCGACATCCGAGTGCAAAAGGTTAATAAGTCATATGGTGAAGGGTGCTTATTTGCACTAAGCTCATTTTCAGTACAAGAAATAGTGAAATAATTTCTTTAATCTTTATTGTTTTCCAGGAATACAGGCTTCGGGTAAAGCTCAATGTTGTCAGAAATGTCACAAAATTGTAACTACATTGAGATGAAGAATCAAGTGTTGTTTGCTCCCCTTGAAGTTCACAGTGCCCTCCCTAGATATTGTGAGGAAATTGAAAAATTACCCCTTCCCTCCTCTGGTTCTTTTGGCTAGTTGAATAATCAAATTGACATGAGACAAATTGACAAGAGAAAATCAAATTCAATTTTGTTCACATGGGAACCCCCGCATAAATGAAAGAGTCAGAGACCCTTCATACATTAGAGATGCAGGGACAAACAAGGGAAAACAAAGTCTACATTACATTCTGAGCTAAAGATGAAGTAAGGCACCTTGAGCTTCAAAGGGAAGGAAGACCACTGCAGGATAAAAAGAAGAGCAGATGTTCAGTAATTAGTACTTTGCCACGCCGCATAGGTAGGGGGAAAAAAAAAAGTTTACATCTGATCATCTCTTTATATGTGCACTACCACTAATTTAATTTTTTTCTGGGTATTTGAGTGGAGTCAGAAGTTTTGCTTGGGCCCACAGGGACTCTGTTGTCTTTAGCACAAAATTATACAAATACCATAGAATTACATTTTGGTGTGACTTGTTCTGAACCTCTACACAGGGTAGTAAATGAAAATAGAGTTGATAAGAAGAAAGTCTACTGTTTGTGTGTGTGTGTGTTTTATTAATTTCAGAAAGCATGAGGGAAAAAGAGACAAAAACATCAGTGATGAGAAAGAATCATTGATTGACTTCCTCCTGCATGCCCTCACTGAGAATCAAGCCCCCAACCTGGGCATGTGTCCTGCCAGGAATCGAACTGTGGCCTCCTGGTTCACAGGTCGATGCTCAACCACTGAGCCACGCTGGCTGGGCAGTCTGCTGTGTTTTAAAGGGAAACAAAGTCTGCTACCCTGAAGCTGCCCTTTTACAATATTAACTTTAAGCTGTTTATTAAAAAGCTCAGAAAGAACTTTTGATCCTCCCCACTTCCCTGCCCAAGTGATTCAGACAGAGAAACCTCCTGCAGAAAGGACATACTAGAATGTTGATGTCACCTTGGCCTAATTTGAATTAAGTATTGTGAATAGAAGGTTTCAGGAAGGAAGACTCCAAGCCTGTTAGCTAGATACCCCCTGTGTCCCATTGTTTCTGAGTCACTTAGCAAGACTTTTTTCCCCAGGTATGTTCCCCTCTCATTTACTAGCTGTAAATACCCATTCTCATTTCCGAAATCTAAGACTCCCTCCACCGCCTTTTCTCCTTTTCCCAAAATGTCTTATCCTATCTAATAAAAGAGTAATATGCAAATTGGCCATCACTCCAACACCCACAAGATGGCCTCCCCCATGTGGACACAAGATGGCCACCATGGGAGGGCAGTTGTAGGCAATAAGGTTGGCAAGGGAGGGCAGTTAGGGGTGACCAGGCCTGCCAGGGAGGGCAGTTAGGGGTGACCAGGCTGGCAGGGGAGGGCATTTGGGGGGGGGGGACCAGGCCTGCAGTGGAGAGCAGTTCAGGGGGGCCAGGCCGGCAGGGGAGGGCAGTTGGGGGGGGGCAGGCCTGCAGGGGAGGGCAGTTGGGGTCAATCGGGCCAGCAGGGGACAGTTAGGGTGACCAGGGCAGCAGGGGAGAACAGTTAGAGGTGACTGGGCCAGCAAGGGAGGACAGTTAGGAGCAACCGGCCTGGCAGGGGAGGGCAGTTAGGGTGATCAGGCCAGCAGGGGAGGGCAGTTAGGGGCAATCAGGCCAGCAAGGGAGCAGTTAGGTGTCAATCAGGTTGGCAGAGGAGTGGTTATGGTGTGATCAGGCTGGCAGGCAAAAGTGGTTAGGGGCAATCAGGCAGGCAGGCAGGTGAATGGTTGGGAGCCAGCATTTCTGAATTGTGAGAGGGATCCCAGATTGGAGAGGGTGCAGGCTGAGCTGAGGGATACACACACACACACACACACACACACACACACACACACACACACACACACATGCGGTGCACAAATTTTGTGCACTGGGCCTCTATTATACCCAATATTGCCTCACATGTGTTTGTAATTCATGTGTATGTAAATTCCTCATGCGCATGTATTAAAAACATTGATTTTGATTTTCTTCTGTTAATCTGTCTCTGTTAATTTGATTATTAGTCAGGTAGAACTTAGAAGGTGGGAGAAAAAGTATTAATTTTTTTAACTCCCACAATTATAAACTGAGAAATGCAGGGTGATTTTATCAGAAAAAAAAAAGTTTTTAAAATATGTTTTTAATGATTTCAGAGAGAGGAAGGGAGAGGGAGAGAGAGATATAAACATCAATGATGAGAGAGAATCATTGATTATTTGCCTCCCTACCTACCAGGGATCAAGCCTCCAAACAAGTATGTGCCCCAACCAGGAATTGAATTGTGACCTCCTGGTTCATAGGTCTATGCTCAACTATTGAACACACTGGCCAAGTGAAAATATATATATTTTTAAATTATTTATTGTTTAAAGTATTACATATAGTATTACATATGTCTCCTTTTTTCTCCATTGACCTCTCTCCAGCCACCCCAACCTCTCCCAGCACATGCCAAACCCACCCCCCACCCCTGCCTCCAGTGTCTGTGTCCATTGGTTATGCTTATATGCATGCATACAAGTCCTTTGGTTGATCCCTCCCCTGCCCCCACGCCTTCCCTCTGAAGTTTGACGGTCTGTTCTGTGCTTCTCTGTTTCTGGATCTACTTTTGTTCACCAATTTATGTTGTTCATTATATTTCACAAATGAGTGAGATCATGTGATACTTATCTTTCTCCGACTGACTTATTTCACTTAGCATAATACTCTCCAGATCCATCCATGCTGTCGTGAATAGTAAGAGTTCTTTCCTTTTTACAGCAGCTTAGTATTCCATTGTGTAGATGTATCACAGCTTTTTAATCCACTCATTTGCTGATGGGCACTTAAGCTGTTTCCAAATCTTAGCTATTGTAAATTGTACTGTTATGAACATAGGGGTGCATATGTCCTTTCTGATTGGTGTTTCTGGTTTTTGGGATATATTCCTAGAAGTGGGATTATTGGGCCAAATGAGAGTTCCATTTTTAACTTTTTGAGGAAACGTCAGACTGTTTTCCACAGTGGCTGCACCAGTCTGAATTCCCACCAGCAGTGTATGAGGGTTCCTTTTTCTCCACATCCTCACCAGCACTTGTCATTTGTTGATTTGTTGATGATAGCCATTCTGACAAGTGTGAGATGGTACTGCATTGTGGTTTTGATTTGCATCTCTCGGATGACTAGTGACTTTGAGCATGTTTTCATATGTCTCTTGGTCTTCTGTATGTCCACTTTCAAAATGTGTCTAATTAAGTCCTTTGCCCAATTTTTGATTGGATTGTTTGTCTTCCTTTTGTTAAGATGTATGAGTTCCCTATAAATTTTGGAGATTGGGCCCTTATCAGAGATAACATTGGCAAATATGTTCTCCCATGCAGTTGGCTTTCTTGTTGTTTTGTTGATGGTTTCTTTTGCTGTGCAGAAGCTTTTTATTTTGATGTAGTCCCATTTATTTTTTTCTCCTTACTTTCCATTGCCCTAGAAGCTGTATCAGTAAAGATATTGCTACGACATATATCTGATATTGTGCTGCCTATGGATTCTTCTAATATTTTTATGGTTTCCCATCTTACATTTAAGTCTTTTATCCATTTTGAGTTTATTTTTGTGTATGGTGTAAGTTGGTGGTCTAGTTTCTTTTTTTTCTTTTTTTTGCATGTGTCTGTCCAATTTTCCCAACACCATTTATTGAAGAGACTCTCTTGACTCAGTCATATGTTCTTTCCTTCTTTGTCAAATATTAATTGAGCATAATGGCTTGGGTCAATTTCTGGGTTCTCTGTTCTGTTCCATTGGTCTAGATGTCTGTTCTTGTGCCAGTACCAGGCAGTTTTGAGAACAGTGGCATTGTAATATAGCTTGATATCTGGTATTGTGATCCTTCCAACTTTGCTCTTGTTTCTCAAGATTGCCGTGTCTATTCGAGGTCATATTAATTTTTGGAGAGTTTGTTCTAGGTCTGTGAAATGTGCTGTTGGCATTTTAATAGGGATTGCATTAAATCTACAGATTTCTTTGGGTAGTATCGACATTTTAAAGATGTTGGTTCTACTAATTCATGTACATGATATATTCTTCCATTTGTTTATGTCTTCCTCTATCTCTTTTTTCAATGTCCTGTAGTTTTCTGAGTACAGGTCTTTTACCTCCTTAGTTAAGTTTATTCCTAGGTATCTTAATTTTTTTGGTGCGATGATAAATGGGATTGTTTTTTGTTGTTGTTGTTTGTTTGTTTCTCTTTCTGTGAGTTCATTACTGGTGTACAAAAAAGCCATAGATTTCTGGGTGTTAATTTTGTATCCTGCTACATTGCCAAATTCATTTATTACATCTATTAGTTTTTTTATGTACAATATCATGTCATCTGTGAATAATGACAGTTACTTCTTTTCCAGTTTGGATGCCTTTTATTTCTTTTTCTTGTCTGATTGCTATGTGGCTACCACTTCCAATACTATATCAAACAGGAGTGGTGAAAATGGGCATCCCTGTCTTATTCCTGTTTTTAGGGGAAATGGTTTTAGATTTTGCCCATTGAGTATGATGTTGGCTGTAGGTTTGTCATATAAGGCTTTGATTATGTTGAGATATGATCCCTCTATTCCCACTTTTCTTTCTGAGAGTTTTTTTTCAAGAAAAGGTGTTGGACTTCGTCAAATGCCTTTTCTGCATCAATTGATATGATTATGTGATTTTTGCCTCTCAATTTGTTTATGTGATGTATCACATTTATTGATTTGCAGATATTGTACCATCCTTGCATCCCCAGAATAATTCCCACTTGGTCATGGTGTATGATCTTACTAATGTAATGCTGGTTCCCATTTGCTGGGATTTTATTGAGGATTTTAGCATCTATGTTCATCAGAGATATTGGCTTGTAATTCTCTTTCTTTGTAGTGCCTTTATCTGGTTTTGGGATTAGGGTAATGCTGGCTTCATAGAAAGAGCTTGGAAGTGTGCTTTTCTCTTGAATTTTTTGGAATAGTCTGAGGAGGATAGGTTTTAGTTCTTCTTTGAATGTTTGGTAAAACTCCCCTGTGAAGCCATCTGGCCCAGGGCTTTTGTTTGCTGGAAGTTTTTTTTATTACTGAAACTGAATTTTTGGACTGGAACCCGGATTCTTTGTCCGCCGGAATCAAAGAATGAATCCACAGAGAGAAGGTGGTATAGCAAAGGTGGAGATTTATTGAAGAACAAGTACAGACTCCCTCGTGGGGAGAGGGAAAGAGTCCCACAGAATGGACTCCCAAGTAGGGAGCGGGAAAGGGTCCCACAGAATGTATTCCCAAGTAGGGAGGGGGAAAGGGTCCCACTGAGTTCTTTTTCCCTATGGCTTATAAAGGCTGCAGATCCTGGTGCCTTGATATCCCCTCTGATTGGTCACTATTCCCTTAGACTGGTTACTATAGTAACTCCTGGGCTCAAAGGTTAAACCTCACATGGGACATGTGAGGTTCCCCCCCTCCCCTTCCTTATTATTTTCCTATTCCCTTTGGGCTTTCTTCTTCTCCTTCAGAATGAAGGGCATCCTTCTCTTTATTTTGTAAATATAGACCTTTTGCTGTTCCCAGCTTCCTCATTCTATGGAAATACACCTTCTGCTGCTCTGCAGCCCTGTGCTTTTCTCCATGTTCCCCTTAATTTCCAAAATTTCTAAAATTTCCTAAACCTGTCCTATCTTACCCCAAAAATTCCTGTTTCATTACTGCTTCAATTTCCTCCATAGTTATCAGCCTATTCAGATTTTTTTTATTCTTTCTAATTGAGTTTTGGAAGGTCATATTTTTCTAGGAATATGTCCATTTCTCCTAGGTTGACCAGTTTGTTGGAAAGCAAAAATATTTTTTATTGACTATGTTATTCCCACTAGTTCTTCAACCTGTGGATGAAAAGGGGCCACATACAAAACTTGACAAGATCAGGGGAAGATGGCATAGCAGCCTTACAAACTCAGAGACCAAAAGTAACCACATAGGATGGCTGTCAGGAGCCAAGAGCTGGTCAAAGGATTAACTCTGACCTTACTTCAGTAAGTTACTGAAACAGAAACTCAAGGAAACTAGGCCCACTTCCTCTTGCCTGAGGACAAAGCATTCCTTCTGTAGCTGCCCTTCAACTGCCACATACCCTATCTATAGTCACCACCTTTACCTGATATACCTTAGCCAATCACATAAGCCCACCAGCCCCCACCCCTACTAGGAACCACATATAAGGAACGCTGTAAAAAAATAAAATTGAAGGCTTGAGCAGAAACCCTTTTTATCTTGCCTCCATTCTTCTGCGTCCCTTGTCTGTCTCTCATTCTCTTAGGTGCGCCGCCTCGGTACCCTCATTAGAAGACCCCGCTGGTCGGGGCAGATGGCCTGAAATTAAAACTGTTTAACTAAAAGCAGTTCATGAAATAAATAAATAAATAAATAAATAAAATAAAAGCAGTTCATGGCCGGTAGTTATGTCCTAGGCCAGTATTGTTACCCTAACAAAGGCCAATCTTAACCTTAGCTGAGTCTATTTGTTGTCTCTTTGCATCTAGGATACCATAGCTGATAACATGCCTTCAGAATTACAAAGTAATTTCTTTCCTTATCCACCCACTTCCTCAAAGCACAACACAGGGCTGAAATTACAAACCCCCTCATTGTTATTGTTATGGTGTAAATTACTAACTGTAACTATACTGTACCCACCTTTGTAAAAGAATTATGTATCTATCATTTTACTTTTTATCCAATCCCAGAGGTACCCCCAACCCCATTTTGCTTTCTCCTGCCTCCCTAATCTATCACCAATGGATTTCATGTAAACCACTTATGCCTCATCTTTGGGTTGTAATCTATATATATATATATATATAAGTGTCCCTCCTACCATCCAACCGGTTGCTATGACATGCACTGACCACCAGGGGACAGATGCTCAATGCAGGAGCTGCCGAGCTGCAGTGACTTGGCAGCGGCAGTTTTCGGGTGATGCACCCTGAAACCAGAGAGGAGGGAACACAATTCCTCATGGGGCCATGCGATTCTACCTTTGGCCATGGGTTATGGTGTTGCTGGGGAACTGTCCACCCCGAATCTGGTTTGCTGCACACTTGAGTTTGCGTTCCACACCCTGTACAAAAGCAACTTTGCAGAGTGCCCTCTCACACTCCAGGACCCCTTGGGTGATGTCGTAGTGTAGAATTGTGTGTATGTGTGTTTATTATTTGGAATATTAAAAACAACTTGCAGAAAAGAAAGAATATAAATATTTAGTAGAAGAAAAGAGCATAGATGAAAAGATTAAGAGATGTCAGGGTTGTAGAGAAAACGTTTTTGTATGATTAAGGCTTTCTGAACAAATAAATCTGGAATCTAGGTTAACAAACATGGTTTGGAAGTTAAAAGATGACTGGATTGAGACTTACTCTCCCCTGGAAGTGTTGGGGGTGGTGAGAATGGCACCAGGTGTTAGACCAGTGGGGTCAGACCTGACCTGGGTTCAGCAGACTTGGTACTTGAGCCTAGATAGGAAAGAATTCGGAGCCAAGACTCAAACTATAAAAGAACACTTATTCGGAAAATCACTGAGGTAAAGTACGTCATAGAAGAAATGGTCTTAGGGAACAAGTTATAGAGGTAAAAGAAGGACTCTTGGAGCTCAGAAGTAAGCAAGGCAAAGATGACATACCTGGGAGGATGGGGAATAATGGGGGGAAGGGAGAGCAATCTGGGACCTCTGTCCTAAGGGTATTAAGGGTGACATTTTAGGAAAGGTCCCAGGGGGAAGATCTCATAGAATATTCAGCAGCTTTCCAGGTGTGTCCTTTCAGGGTTGTGGTCTCCACAGATTGGCTGGTTGGCACCAGGGCAAGGTGTCATTATTCAATGCCGCTGATCCTGAGATCAGCCTTGATCATGATGCTGCATGTCTAGTTTTGTTGCTTTTCTAGGCCTGGAACTAAAATAGAACTGAGGCCTAGATGTTATCTCTAGGGAGGAAAGGTCACCCTGGGGACAAGGTCCCACCCTACAAGTGTCCTTTGCTTTCTGTCCTGGTGACCTTCTGTACCTAGCCCATCATCCTTGCTCTGTTCATGTCTAACTGTTCGGAGCCAAGACTCAAACTATAAAAGAACACTTATTTGGAAAATCACTGAGGTAAAGTAAGTCATAGAAGTATGTGTTTACATTGTAAAAGGGAATAAAATCTGGAATGTAAGAAATTTTCCTGGGTTTGCAAAGTTGGAGGCAACTTTACATTCCAAAGGAAAAGAATCTTGAAATCCTTTCTTTTATTTCTCATTTATAATATTTGTAAGGAGATTAAGTTTATCTTTCTTTCTCAAGACCAGAAGAGGGAAAGAGGTAAATAAACTTCCAAATGCATATTTTGTGGTTCCTCTCCTGTAGTACAAAAATGCTTGCAGGTTTGTCCATCTGGATCTTATCACATTGCTTGAGAAGGAGCAAGGCAAGGCAAAAGAACGAAGGGGAATTGGTATGGTTATCACTGTAGGTAATAGTAAGTCTGATTTCTACTCAAAAAAGTTCATGTTTATGTTCAGATAATACGACTATAGGTATTAAAAACATACCACTGCACCAATATTTGATTTCATTGAAACTAATAATACTTTTCTGCTGTCCATATAAGAAAAATCTAAATCTGCAGAGAATTTTTATGAGTTTATTTGAGCCAAACTGACAACAATTATCTGGAAGCAAAATCTCAATGGATTGAGAAAATGCCCTAGAAAATGGTAGTTTTACCACTTATGTTATAGTATATCAGAATAGAGGGGGAAGCCCTTGCCACTTTGGCCCAGTGGATAGAGCATAGCCTGTGGATCAAAGGGTTCTGGGTTCAATTCCCAGTGAAATGGGAATTTTAAGGGGACATAGGCAAGTTTAGGGAATTTTTAGAATTGGGGTCCATGGACAAAACCTAGGGCTACAGACAGGGAGAAGGTACATTTCCATAAGACAATGGAGCAGCAACAGGTACATTTCCAGAACACAAGGAAACTAGGTGCAGCTACATTTTCATAAGACAAGGGTACTGGAAGTAGCCAGAAAAGGTCTATATTTACAAAATAAAGAAGGAGGAAGAAAGACCTGAAGGAATGGAAAGACTATGAGAGAATTTCCTCTTTTATGGTAATTTTAATTTCTCCTAAACTATTAGGAAAGACAAGAAAGAACACCCTCTCTTAGTCCTCAGAGCAACCTTATGCTTGCTTCTGCGGGGGCCAAATGCAGCGGGGGCCAGATATGGCGGGGAATCTCCCTTTTCCGCATCCAGCATGGAAAGAGAGATGAACAAACCGGTTCTAAGTGGAGGCAGCCAGGGATTGAGAAATAAAAGAAATAAAGAGACCAGATAGAAAGATAGAAACAAAGCTGGGAGCCAGGTGGGACTCGATCCTCTCTGAAGGAGAGGCAGGGACCCAGAGCCCATGCAGCCTGTTTATTTTATACCCCCAAATACCAGGAAGTATCACCAAAACTTAGGATCAAAGGAGCTTATTTGCATTCTTGAGTAGGCCGGAGCATTCCTGGTACTTGACTGGATTTACATATCAAAGTGACACCTTGGCAAAGGTGAGTCAATGCTGATAACACTCTTGCCTTCTTGTCAAAGCGTGTTCCCAGGGCAGGGCTCTGCCTGTCGCCCTGAGTTCAGCTGACAATAATTAAAGAAATGCCCATGTGCCTTCCCAGGGGGCCCTCTACAGCTTCTGTTTCTTTTTTCTTTCTAAAACCCATTCAGTTTTCTATAATCCTTCTTAAGGTGACCTGGCTTTCTACAATAAGAACAGATTTCCCTATAGGAGTTTTTCAGCAAACCTTATTTAGTAATTCTGTTGTTTTTCTCCCAGAAACTAGTAGGTATATTAATTGGAATAGTTCAGTATAGCCAGGATCATGTTCTAACAATTAGATTAAATTTCTCTACGAACCATCAGGGTCTCACAGAAAGTCAAGGAATTCTTTAGATATATTCTTTAATTCTGTTCTAGTCCATGGAACATATACAATTGCTGGCTCCCCTCTGTCTGAAACTGGATTTTCCCTGAAGGGAGCTACAAAAATTCCTGTATTATCTTTGTCTTAATTTCTATTCTCACTTTCCCCTAAATCACTAGGAAGTGGTAGTGGAGGATATATAGAGGAGATAGAAGGAGAAGGAAGAAGGGAGGGGGGGAACAAGTTTGGACAAGGTAGCTCAGATTCTGCAAAGGACATAGTGGCGTAGATGTAGAAGGGAGAAGAATGTGGTGTTGGAATTTAGTAGCTTCAGAATCTCTCCTTAGATCAGAGACAGTCTCTAAAATTTCTTATTAACTTCTTATAGGCACAATTTTCCATATTAATTTTAGTTTTATTTTGGGATCTGCAGAGTCTGAACAAAATGTCTAGGAATATTGTGTAGTGGGTTGAAGTGTGCATCTTATGAATTGAGCTTAAAGGGGGTGTCACCTTCTGTGTAATCTCTTATGTGTTGGAGAAGGCTAAGGGATGACCTGATGGATGGCATCCAGACAGCCTCGATTGCCTGCCTTGTTAGGCTTTTATTGGAATTTTTATCTTTAGATACAATCAGTAGGGAGTAACCTTGGGAGGACACATGTGTTTACATTGTCCTCTAAGCAAGGCTATCCAGGGATTAAGCATAGGGATTCCAGTAAACACCTGGGGGTCTGCACATGCAGACTTCTTTGGAAAGGTTAAGGAATAATTAGAGGTGTCACGTTCGACACTCCCCTAGGTCTCCCCTAAGTCGGAATTCCAATAAACAGGGCAGGCCAACTTCCACACACTTCCCTTTTATCAGAATGTCCTCCTTACAAACTTTCCAACCAAGTCTCGTGTGCTCCCCAACAACTTTATTCATACCACACATCTATAAACATATATGTATATATATACATATATATGTATATATGTACATGTATACATATATACATATGTATATATGTATATATATACATATGTACATATATATATATACATATATATATATGTGTGTATATATATATATATATATATATATATATATATATATATATATAATAAATAAAAAGCTAATATGCTAAGTGTCTGTCTGACCAGTTGCTATGATGTGCACTGACCACCAGGGGGCAGATGCAATGCAGGAGCTGCCGAGCTGCAGTGACTCGGCAGTGGCAGTTCTCAGGTGACACACCCTGAAACCAGAGAGGAGGGAGCCCGATTCCTCGTGGGGCCACACAATTCTACCTTTGGCCCTGGGTTATGTTGTTGCTGGGGCACTGGTTTGCTGCACACTTGGGTTTGCATTCTATACCCTGAACAACAGCAACTTTGAAGAGTGCCCTCTCACACTCTGGGACCCCTAGGGGGATGTCAGAGACCTGGTTTTGGCCCGATCCCTGCAGTTATCCCCATTAGGATGAGACCAACAATACACACAATAAACAAGTGGAACTTTCAGAATGCCAAATAGCATTAATTTCTAAAACTAAAGCAGGATGATAGAGTGGTGAGTAGTTTGTTTTAAATATGGTGGCCAAGAGAGTCCTTTTCTTTTCTTTTTTAAAAAAAATATTTTTATTGATTCTAGAGAGGAAGGGACAGGAAGAGAGAGATTGAAACATCAATGACGAGAGAGAATCATTGATCGGCTGCCTCTTGCATGCCCCCTACTAGAGATCGAGCCCTCAACCCAGGTTTGTGCCCTTGACTGGAATCGAACCTGGGACCCTTCAGTCCACAGGTTGACACTCTATCCACTGAGCCAAACCAGCTAGGGCAAGAGAGTTCTTTTCAAGGAGGTAGTATTTGAACTGATATCTGAATCAGATAAGTGAGTGAGCTGTGGAGGCTAAAATAATATTAATACCTTTTCCCTCCCACCTTCTAAGTTCTCCTAGTTGGGTTAATAATCAAATTAACAGGAGAACGTAAAAATTTGAATACATATGCATGGACAATTCACATAAGAATGAAAAATTCCAATATTGGATATTGTGAGGGCTAAAAAAATATTAATACTTTTCCTCCTTCCTTCTAAGTTCTGGCTGGGCCAATAACCAAATTAACAGAGACAGTGTAACATGAGAAAAATCAAAGTTTAATACAGGGGCATGGAAAATTCACATAGACATTATAAATCCATGGAAATTCCAAAGACAGTGAGGCAACATTGGGTATATAAGACATTTTGGACAAAGGAGAAAAGGGGGAGAAGCATGGTATTGGATTTCAGAAGTGGGAATATGTGATATATGGATAGTTGAGGAAGAGCTAAAAAGCCGTACTAGATGACAAGGCAGGAAAATCCTTGACATGTGACTAAAAAACAATGGGACACAGGGGTTATCTAGCTAACAGTTATCTGTCTGAAGCCCTCTTGTTTACCATGCTTAATTCAAATTAGGCTAAGGCAACATCTTAAGATTGTTTTTTCCTAAAGCAGGTTTCTGTCTGAATCTCTTGGGCAGAAAAGGAAAGATAATCAGAGATTTTGCAGAGTGTTTTGTTTCTTTTTCTTTTTTTAAAAATATATTTTTATTGATTTCAGAAAAGGAAGAGCGAGGGAGGAACATCAATGATGAGGGAGAATAAAATCATTGATCGGCTGCCTCATGCATGCCCCACAATGGGGATCGAGCCCACAATCTAGGCCTGTGCCCTGAGCGGGAATTGAACAGTGACCACCTGGTTCATAGGTTGACGCTCAACCACTGAGTCACGTCAGCTGGGCGTATTTTGTTTTTTAATAAACAGCTTAAAATCAATATCCTCAAAACCAAAAGGCAGCTTCAGGTGGCAGAAATTTGGTACCTTTGATGTCAGGTGATGCCCAGGAAGGTCAAGGGAGATCTCAAACCAATCCAGGTTCTTGTCACAGAAAAATCTTCTGGCAACTCACAATTGCCTAGCCTGCCCCTCTTCTCTGGTCAGCCGAACTGCCTTATTTGATGAACTGTTCTACATTGGGATTGTCAAGAGCTATGCCCTTTAAGTCAGGTCTGCTGGAGAATACCTGTTCAATAGTTGCAACACAGGAATGCAAGGTGTTCTGGTTCTCAGGGCCCACTTCAAGAATTAAGGTAGCCACAGTTAGTGTTTGGCATACTTTTAGCAAGAGCTTAGGGAAATCTAAGAGAAGGGCCTGGTATTTAGTAAGTCTTCTTCTCATTAGCCAATGGTGTTTTTTTGTGTGCCTCAAGGACAATTAGAACCTGATGTGGAGTTGGACTGCTAAAAACTGGCCCTTAGAAGTCAGCTTTGTGACTTCTTCCATTAACAAGGCAGTTGCTGCTACTGCTAATAAGCACACTAGCCATCTAGTTGCCACAGAGTCTAATTGTTTTGAGAAGTAAGACACTGACCTAGAGATGTTGCCTAGCTTTGGGTTAAAACTCCTAAGGAAATCCTTTGTTTTTCTGCAACATATAGAATAAACAGCTTTTCTAGGTCAGGGAGACCCAAGGCTGGGGCCTTGATTAGGGACAATTTGTGGGCCTTGAAGACTCAGTGTAAGCCCTAGTTCCATTCTAATTGTTCAGAATCAGGTCCTTTGCTACATAAAGGGGATTAGTTATCGGCTCAGACCCAGGGATTAAGATTTGACAGAAATCTGTCATTTTTAAAAAAGGTTTTTTATTGTTTTCTTTTGTTTTTGTCTGGGGGTCTGCAAGATTTATAATAGCCTTTATTTGTTTGTTTGTTTTTGTTTTTGTGTGCTGGAGAGAGAGAGAGGGGGGATCTTTGGGTTAGGTCAGTGGTCGGCAAACTCATTAGTTAACAGAGCCAAATATCAACAGTTCAACGATTGAAATTTCTTTTGAGAGCCGAAAACCGACTTCTGCGCATGGGCCATGAAGTTTCAATCGCACTGTACATGCGCGCCTGCATGTGGTATTTTGTGGAAGAGCCACACTCAAGGGGACAAAGAGCCGCATGTGGCTCGCGAGCCGCAGTTTTCTGACCACTGGGTTAGGTGATAGCCTAAATATTTGACCAATGAGAAGGAAATCTGAGCCTTATTGAGAGACATTTGGTACTTTTTCCTCCGAGAAAATTAAGGATTGATAGTGTTGTCGTCAGAGTACTATTTGATGGGACTACAGATCAAAATGTCATCAATATATTGAATTATGGTTTGATGCAGTAGCTCTAGTTTCAGGAGACTGTTTCCAAGTACTTATACAATGATATGAGGACAGTCTTGGAACCCTGAAGAATGGGTGGTCCAAGTATATTGAGCTGAAACATGAGTGTCAAGATCCATCCATTCAAAGGCAAACAGAAGCCGACTGACTATCTGGGGGAAGTGGGATGCAAAAACATGCATCCTTGAGATCTAGCATCATACACCATTTGGCATCATGGGGAACTTGAGATAAGAGAATGTATGGTTTGGGTATGATGGAGTAAATGGGAATCAAAGCCTCCTTAATGTCATGTAAATTTAGAAGCATACAATTCTCTCTATCTTCTTATTATTTTTTTTACAGGCAGTATAGGAGTATTTTAAAGGGATTGACAAGGAACTTGTGAGTGAAGGGTTTTAGTCCTCTATGGGCCACTGGTCTCAGAGGATATTGTCATTTATGGACATATCGAGACATTTCTTTTAGTTTAATTTGTACAGTGGGTACCTGGGTAGCTCTCCCAGGTATTCCCTTGTCCTCAATTATTAAGTGACTAGTAACCCAGTGTACAAAATTCGTGCACATTAAAAGGCGATTAATTAGAGGAAATAATTTAATATTACTATTTGCCCTTTCTCTATAATAGAAGTGTCAGAGATAAAAGAAAATTAGTAAAATGTATATGAAAACCTTCCTCCTATCAGAGTCTGGGGCTCACCACAGGACCCAGAGTCAAGTCCCTGCCCACCCACATGCACCTCAAAATCGTGTGAGACCCAGACCCGGCCAGCCCCCCCCATTGGGCTAGATCCAGACCCGGCCAGTCCCACCCTTATCAAGCCCTGCCAGGCAGGGGGTGTAACCTCAGGTCCCCAGGTCCAGCACCAGGATGGGGGGCATGGCTTAAGGTCCCCCAGCCCAGACCAGGGCGGGGTGTGTGCCTTGAGGTCTTCCATCAAGCCCCGCTGGGTGGGGGGCATGGCCTGAGGTCCCCCATCAAGCCCCGCCAGGGGGGGGGGGGCGCAGCCTCAGGTCCCCTGGTCCAGCACAGGGAGGGGGGCACAGCCTCAGGTCCCCTGTCAAGCCCCACTGGGCAGGGACGCAGCCTGAGTTCCCCTGACCCAGCACTGGGGGTGCACCTTGAGGTCCCCGTCAAGCCCATCTGGGTGGGGGGTGCGGCCTGAGGTCCCCTGTTAAGCCCCACACCCGGGGGGGAATGGGGTCTGAGGTCCCCCAGCCTGGTGCCGGGGTGGGGGGCGTGGCCTGAAGTCCCCTGTCAAGCCTCACCTGGTGGGGAGCATGGCCTGAGGTCCCCTAGCCCAGCACCAGGATAGGAAGTGCACCTTGAGGTCCCTCATCAAGCTCTGCCAGGCGGGGGGCATGGCCTCAGATCCCCTGGCCTGGCACTGGGGCAGGGGGTGCAGCCTGAGGTCCCCCAGCCTGACGCCAGGGTGGGGAGTGGGGCCTGAGGTCCCCTGTCAAGCCCTCAGGGGCAGGGGAGGGCGTAGCCTCAGGTCCCTGCTGATTGCTCGTTAAGGCTCCTTATGGGAACTTGGCCTCAGCTGTGGGTGCAGCCATCTTTGTGATGGAGTGATTGTTAATTAGCATATTCCTTCTTTATTAGATAGGATAGCTGACTGAATATGGGCTGGGATAAAGTCAAATGGAGGGTTGGCTGAGTCTTGGTTAGAGACCAAGATAACTTTGGAGTGGCCATCTCTCTAGGTTAAACTAAGAAGTTGAATATTAGTAGCTGGGGCCATCACTAAATCCCAACTGAGGGTGAAGGACATTCTGGTATTACCAGAAATTATTGAGAAACTAAGCAATCTTGAAGGCATCTGCTGAGAAGTAGCTTAAACTATTTTCTTTTAGGCTGCCCCTGTAATGGTACAAGCCAAGGTTGTTAAGGATGCCACGTGTTTTGTTAAGACTGAGTAGGTGGTTCCTGTGTCAATTTAAAAAATTAACATGTTTTACCTGTTACATCAAGAGTCCCCCAGGTTTCTTCTATAGTCACCAAATGTTTTTCATGTGGAAGCACCAGGAATAAACATAGCATATCTTATATAAATATATTTTCTCTGGGTCTTAGTATAGAGCCGTGAAGGCTTGTATGTAAGGGATTTTTGTCCATTTTTCCTGACATTTGCAACAGCAATCTAATTGAAGGATAGTATTATAATTTAAGGTCCCATTTTCAGGCCATGTTTTCCTGTTTCTAATTCATATTGTGCCATGCCATATTGTAGAAGAAAATGAGATGTATGTGTTTGTTTGTTTGTTTGTTTTAACCCATCTAATTTGATGTCCTTCCATTGGCTAGAAGGTAGCCTACAGACTTTCTCATAATTCCTGGAGAAAGAAAACAGGTGTGCTAGTGGGGGCTAGGTCTCCCAACCAGTCCTCTCATTAGTCTATGGACTGAGAATCAGCCCACTCATTGAGGACAGGCTAAGAGAGTCTCAACTTAGAGGGTAGGAGGGCCCTTTCTCCCATAGAATGGCTGGCCTGTTTCGGGCATCCCCAGGGTTGTCCATTGAGGTTTGTCCTACCATTGGCCCATAGCTTTTCACTTGGTAGGATTTATTACTTGCCCAGGCATGGGAAAGCGGATAGGAGACAGAAAGCTATAAGAGGAAGCAGATTTGTGACATCCCAGGTGCTGCCCCATCTTTTGGGGCTGATAAATGCCATGGCCAATTATTAAGTATGGGATATGGAGGAAAGGCCACAATAGTCATAAGACCATATAATAGTAAGAGTTTCAATTGGCACTCAGACCAGGTAAAACTGAGGCAGGCGCCTGGGGATTCCAAAGAAGTGTGGATGTCTGGTTCCCAGAAAAAAAGGAGAGAAATCCAATAAAAGGTATGCTTATGAAAGGCAGAGGAGAAACAAGGCAAATCCATGGGGTCAATCTTACAGCAACTGCACTCAGGAAATGTACTCTTCCTAGGTTGGGTCTGAGGCTCTTGGTTGTATAGAAGGGGGACTCTAGAGGAAATCCAAGAGAGAGGGGGGGGGGGAGAGAGAGAGAGAGACAGAGAAACAGAGAGAGAGAGAGAGAGAGAGAGAGAGAGTGGGAGAGACCTAGTTAGGAGGGGAGGAGAGAAACAAGACATGGGTCCCGCTGTAAAAAAGGAGACCCTCCTGCTGGCTTCTCAAAAGCGGATGACAGGCAATATCCATGGAGGCCAAGGGAGTCCTCAACACAATCCACATCCTTGTCATAGTACAAGAAGGAATTCAAGAGCATGACAGAAAGATTTTGCAAAGCACATATATTTATTAAAGTGATAGGATGCACTCGAGAAATGAGAGGTTGTGACCTCAGGGAATGAGACATCTCTATGGGGTCTGTGTGGAAAGTTTTATTAAATACTAGAACCACAAATTAAGAAGACATCTGGAACTTAAAGTGTTCTCTCTTCATCTTTCATTTTTATTTTCTCTGCAAGTCTTAAAGAGTCCAAGTAGAACTTTCACATTCACTTAGCTAGTTTGTAATAGAGGTGAAACTGAAATCCAAATCCTCTGACTTCTGGTTTTGAGCAATTTCTTCTTCACTTTACTTTCTGTCTTCTGAGCAGCTAAAATCAGCTATTCAAATCTAATTCCTTCCATGTTTTACTATTTGGTAAATTGCATCAAATGAATACATATTAAATGAGGTTGATGAATAGTTGCTTGAAGGCCTAGATATTTCAAACCGCCCTTCTGTCTGCTACTTTTCCAAAAGAGTGTAGTAGATGGAGTCACAGAGCATGATGTTACTTAGTCCTGATTCTGCACCTCACTAGGAAGACCATAAGAAAGTCATTTAAACTCTCAAAGCCTTAGCTTTCTCATCTTTAAAATAAGATAGTAATTTTATCAACCACAGAGCATTGCTGTGAGAGAGGGACATGAGATATTGCACATGACACCCATAGTGCACCAGGACATGGTAAACCTTTTGATGTTGCAAGAGCTATTAGTATCAATATTTCCATGTCAGTTCTCCAAACACCTCCGCCATCCCATTCTAAACACAAATCTCAAAGCCTTGAGCATTCTCAAAGCAAGGATATTGATAAAAACAATTTTTCAGTGTTTGTTGTGGCGGAAGAGGTGAAGTAAGCAGATTCATTGATGATCTGATTCAAGTGTCAAAGTCTGATTTCCAAAAGAGAAAGGTCATATCTCTGTGCAGCTGTGAAACTTTCAATTTACACAGGTGTAACAGCACCTGCTGAATTAACCTGTGGCATTTGCCAAAGCCAACTTCTGCCAAAAACAAATATCTCTTGTCCTGGCATGCTGAATAAGAGGTAGTGATGCATTAAACATTTGCTGAGACATTTCAAGATAGTCTCAGTTAACAGGACGTGTTTTGAGATTTATCTGGCATGCTTTAAGTACACACGAGACAGTAGGAGATACACAGGGAATGTTCTTGAGATTTTGTTTTCTTTTCAATAAGCTTCCTCTATGACTTTTGAATTATAATTTATTTTTAAAGAGGCACCATAGTTTTCTGGGTGCCATATAAAATCTAAAATAAGTGTTTTCACCCAGATAAGCACTATTAAAAGGAAAGGAAACTGAATTCATTTAAATACATTTGCAAAAGATTGATTTTCCCATGGGAGATTGTACATATCCTATTTCTTTAATTATTCTTGAAGTTTTGCCTATCAATTGACAATTTCCTATAGAGGGAAGCAAAACAGCCTGGCTTTCCTGATAGCAAAGAGCTATAATAATACTAGAATGAAAACTGGTTTGTCATTTTCCTTACCTGTTCTAATGTCTGAGTTACTGGGAGTCAGAAATGAAATATCCCCCATTCTAGTGAATACAGTTGCTAAGAAAATATAAAACCAAAAGTTAAATTCAAAGCCAACTTTCTCTAATTTTTAAAAATTAGTATACTCATTAACTCTAAGTAACCAGTACAATGAGTTGTAAAAAATTAGAGAAAAATATAATCATATTTGCTTTATTTTTCTACTCCTTTTCTACTCTTTTCTAAAGCCTAGAACCTGCCATCTGGCTGTTAACAGCAGGGTTTCTCAGCAATGCAGTGTGTGCACATCTGATGAAGCTCTCACCAATTCTTGCACTAAGCCTAAGTCACCAGCCCCCAATATCCTTTCTATCTTAGCACAGTTTTGATTTAGAAGCTGTGGTTTCTAACTTGTCAATGAAGTTGGTTCAGTTCCTCCTGAACCTGATCCTCTTTCAAAAGCAATGATCTCTGTTGAAGAGTGGTGGTGGCTATACAACATTATGAATGCACTTAATGCACAACATTGTGAATTGCATACCTAAAAACAGTTAATGTTGCGTATATTTTATTACACAAAACAAGTATTTAACTCTAAATTTTATTTCTAGGTAGTAGATGGGCTTGCTTCCCAGAGGTTGCTAAACTTTTTTTTTCTAATAGGTCTGCTGTAATTGGCTACTTGAAAGCAGAAGTTTTCAATATCTTGGCATAGCAAAAGCAAAGGCATTTTGTACAAATTACAAGTATACAAAATAAAACTGTGTTTATACTCTTTACCTTCTCCTTCAAAAGATGCAGTATAACTTCTCCCCTTGAATCTTTGTGGGTTTATGACTTTCTTAAAACCAATCAAATGCACCTGGCTTGTGTGGCTCAGTGGTTGAGTGAAGCAGGAGGTCATGGTTCAATTCCTGGTCAGAGCACATGCCCAGGTTGCACTTGATCCCCAGTGTGGGGCATGCAGGAGGCAGCTGATAAATGATTCTTTATCATCATTGATGTTTCTATCTCTCTCTCTCCCTCTCCCTTCCTCTCTGAAATCAATAAAAATATACTTTAAAAAATAAATAAATAGAAAGAAAGAAATGAAACAGAATTGGTAACTGAAAGGGGGTGACATAATAAAAAAAAAAGTGATATTGGGCCTGGGATCAGGCAGAAGTTAGCAGAGTCTTGAAGAGAGTATTAAGAAAAGTCTAAAGAGCATGGAGAAGAATTTAGCAGAATCTTAAAAGAACTGAAGAAGGCTATCTGTGAAAGCTTAAATGAGTGTGAGAGACATATCTATAATAATAAAAGCATAATATGCTAATTAGACCAGATGTTCTTCAGGACAACCTTCAGACGAAGCCAGGACTGCGAGGGAAGCCCAGGTCCCAGGTGCCAGAGGTAAGCCAATGCTGGCAGTCGGTGGAAGGAAGGCCTACTCTTGCATGAATTTTGTCCATTGGGCCTCTAGTTAGAATGTTAAGGAAAAGAAATCCTTTCATGTAGTGACAGAAAGTTGAGTGAAGCTGTCGTATGAGGTAACTTGGAAAATAGGAAATGTATTCAATGAATTTAGAAATCTAGCTAAGGAGATTTCCAGGCCCAGTGCTGAGAGTGCTGACTGGTTTCTTCTAGCTGCCAATTACAAAATGAGGGAAGAGATGAACTAAAAGACAAATTATTCAGGTTTTGAATTGGATTTAAGAGTATGCTAATGGCCCCAAATGGTCTTTTCAGTTTACAAAACCTCAGGCCAAAGATAAAATCTAAAATATGACTATAGTGTTATCTAAAAGACCTAAGGCAGTGCCTCATGGTAACTTTCAGACAAAATGGCCTCAGAAGACATTAGAGCAAGGCTTTCAGTTAAATAGTAGGGTTTCTAAGAATCTTAAGGCCATTGTCCTTCCAAAGCTGCTCAGGTAAACCCAGGAGAGAAAAGAGATTATCTTAAAGAAATCTGTGGTTGTGGCTTTTGACTAATGAGGCAGATTGGAAATTAATACATAGGAAGCCTGTAGCATTTGAAAAGAATTACATTCAAGAACACTGAAAATGTCCAAAGGCAAAAGCCCAATGATAAAACTAATCAAATGAAAATAAAGGCTCCAGGATCATCTTGCATGTTTCCTGCCACAGTCCTAAAATCAGTCCTTCTCTAAAAAGTCCTAGCCTCTTTTATTGAAGGACGAGAGGTCCAGTGCATGAAAACTCATTCACTGGAGGGGGTGGTCCCTCAGCCCAGCCTGCCTCCTCTCACAGTCTGAGAGCCCACAGGGGCAGGAGATGACCTGGCGATCAGGGGAAGGGGACACCCCCATCACACCTCTGCTGTTGCCACTGCCAGCAGCGCAAGCCTCAGCCGGCCCTGGCTACCTGAGCCTCGGGTGGCCCTGGGCAGCTGGGCAGCCGCCATCCGAGGTTTGCCATCTGAAGCTTGCCCGTGCCTCAGGCTGGCTCTGGAAGGCTGGGGGGCTGAGGGGACTGAGGGGACTGAGGACTCTGGATGCAGGCATGCAGAGTGGCCGGACCTGCCTAGGGGAGGGCTTTGCCATGCTGCGTGCCTGCCGCCCCAGTGGGGCTGAGGGGACTGGGTGTCGCCATCTTGTGGCTGTGGGCACCGCCATCTTTGAGGGCACGACAGTCAATTAGCATATCCCCTTCTTATTGGCTGTGGACACCACCATCTTTGTGAGGGTGTGATGGTCAATTAGCATATTCCCTCTTTATTAGATAGGGTGGGCAAGGTGGGGGATAGCATGGTCTCCTGCATCTGATGCTGGTGGGGTGACTGCCAACGCGGCTTATTTTGTCTCTCCTCTTCAGATAGTGATTCCCTTTTGGTTTTCCCAATTACAGGAAATAAAGGATGGGGAAGTGTGGGAACAGGTAGTCAGTGATATTCTTATCTGTGATGTTCCACCCAAGATTGACAAAGAGAGGGGTAAAGCTTGAGACTTTTGTTTTCTGTTCTAACTTTCCTGCCTCACCTTCATTATATACAACATTTTTGGACAAAGGAAAAAAGTAAGGGAATGGAGTCTTAGATTTCATAAGTTAGAATGGGAAATTTACAAGTAGTTGAGAAGAGCAGAATATACATGGCAGAAAAATTCTTGCTTTGCAACTCAGAAACAATGGGACACAGGGGATATTTAGCTAACAGGCTTGGAGTCATCCTGCTCGGGTGAAGACTCTTAAGGTTATTAAGCCAAAACTTTCTTCCTACAGCAGGTTTCTCTGTATCAATCTCTTAGGTAGGAATGGGGGAGGGGTCAAAGGTCAAATGCAGCTGATGAGATCATGGGCACCTTAGTCAAGTTGGCCATGCAAGTGACCAATCAGCTAGTGGTGCCATGGCAAACCAGAAATCTCTGAAGGACTCTGAAGAGAAACCTGACATCAGAAGAAGCCAGAGCCTTCAACCTGATCAACACCTTGAAGATAGAGCTGTGATACTCATGTTTATGAAGCTGAAGTTAAATAAAAGTTAAAGACAATATTATAAACTTGGAAATTGCATATTTGCTGATTGTTTGCCATCAGTTGTATAAAAAAAGGCATACACTATATTTGTGCCAAAATGCAGTGTTCTATATTTTTATTGACAAGTTGTCTCTAATTGAAAGCAGGTAAAATTAATAGTTTTTGGGACATATTAGAAAAGTTCTTGTCTACTATTTTCTTGACCAGTCTCACCATAAGTTTCTCAATTTTGTTATTCTTTACATGTAATTAAATTATGACTTATTTGATTCTACTTTATTAATGTCTATTCTTATTATGTAATTATTTTCATTATCTCTAAACTTAATGCAGAATCTCAACTGGAATCACCTCAGAAAAGCATTAAGGGATTTCTTCAAACCCTTTGACTTTTCCAAATTAAGAATTTTGGAAGCTTTGCATCACATAAAGTTAAGTTGGAAAGCCATGTATTTAAATTCTTGGATATACATATCCTATATGATAAAAGTGTAATATGTAAATTGTCCTCTCTACCAGGAGTTGTCCAGGAGTTCAACTAGGGGGCGGGGCCAGCTGGGAGAAGGGAGGGAGGCCCTGGCTGGCAGCTGGACTAGGGTCCCTACTAGTGCAAGAATTTCATGCATTGGGCCTCTAGTATAGAGATAAAATTATCCTGGATGAAAGGAGATTGTTTCATAAATATTTTTTTTTTTCTGAAACATCCATGAGTACCACATTTAGTGATGTTTTGTATTTCTTTTAGATTTTTAGATCACATAAATGTTCATTCCATTTCTCATATCAGCACAATATCTATATGTGCTGTATTGTAGAATTTCTTGCATTTTAAATTTTACTAGTATTGTGCTTCATTATTATATATTTGTTGTTATTCTCTATATTTAATAACATTAATAATCTCTAGTTATTTAAATGATTTACAACAATTTTATTTAGCACAGTTTGCTTTATTTTAATCTTGTTATTCAAAATAATTACTATGTATTGATCATAAATTTATAGGCCAACCAATCTATTTCAAGTCCGGGTTTTAAGACTTTAATGTGCATATGAATTATTTAAGGACTTAGTACAATGCAGATACTATTAAATTTAGCAGATATGGAGGGCCCCTGAGATTCTGCATTTCTGACAAGCTCCTAACTGACACCAGTACTATTAGACCACAGGTGGTACTTTGTACAACAAGGGTTTAAAGATTCTAAATCATATATTCAAATCTTCTTAATTAGGAGTGAATTAACATATTTCAAAGAAAAAAAAAGAATTCTAAAGGATCACAAACCCTCTTCAAATATAAAAAAGAAAGCTTTATAATTGGCAAAAACACAGGCCTGAATATTAACAAGATATGAAAACATTTTTCAAATATTCATTCAAAATTCAGTGTAGATCTTTTCAATATAATCTATGTTGAACATTTTATTTTGAGCCACAGTGCAATGATTCTTCTAACCTTCTGAGATTCTTATTAGAAAAAAGTAGAAATATATTTGAATAATTTGCTTATTTATTAGTAATGTCTTCCTTCCCTCCTTCAAGACCATCTTCAATTATTCTTAAGAATGCATTACACAGTTTTTAGAAAGTACTGAATATGTCTAAATTTAAGGGTTGCTTGGGGTACTTTATATATAAAGGTGAATGCAAAATAATGTTGAAATTGTTTTCTAATTCCTTCTTTTACCAATAATACATGATATTAAGCAATCCTTTTTAAGACTGCTACTTTTTCTGTGGCAAAAATACCACATATTAGGATTCACCTTTTCTCATAAGTGGGAAAACTTTATGGTCCAGTGCAAAAGAATCTAGTGTTGTATTATCTGTTTGTGGATTGTCTTTCACCAACTTAAATAAACTGTTATGAATAATTGTATTTATAATTTTGCTTGAAAGGTCCTTTTCAAGAAATTGCATGAATTTTTACAATTCATGCTTTGGATCTTACTGAAAAACAGATAAAAGCCTGATTTCTAAGGGAGTTAATAATTAAGAACTTCATTGCGTTTTTCTTAGTAAATCACTTTACAAGCATTATTACTAAGTTGCTCATCTGGTAGAATACTGGATCACAAGCCTTTTTTCACCCCTTCTGTCTCACTCCTCATCATCCACCAAAGGAACTTTCTCAGTATAAATCCTACATATACAAGAATCCACACACACACACTCAAAAAAAAAAAAAAAAAAAAAAGGGAAAAGTTTATTTTGGCTAAGGATTCTTAAGGGAAAATAGCATCAACATTGGAGTCAATGCCTTGGGAAGAGGCCCACTGGTTACAGAATCTTGTGAATATACAATGAAAGAGCATAATGCAGCTGGTTTCCATTTCCTTTGGAGGATATGGCTTGTTGGCCTGTTTTTGAAGAACTTTGAATTCCTTAAACAACTGATTAAACTTTAATGTGTAATGTATGTTTAGTTCCTAAAACCTCTTTCCTCTTGCTGTGTGTTTATCTTCAAACAATTGACTATAAAAATGGAAGAGCTACCACTTCCCTGGATAATTTTTTATTAGATCCTAGCTTCAGATTCCATTGTTCCACAAAGTAGAATGAATTAAATTCATTTCCTAATCTTACTTTTGGAAAATACTCAGCATGTTCCTGTTTGCTTCTCTCTCATTTGAAGGATTATCCTCACCTCTTAGATATCCTCACAATGCAGGGAAAATACATCAGTATCATTCTTCTCCCTGCAGTCTTTTACAAGGTCAAGTCAGGCACACTAACACACTAAAAGGAAAAACAAAGTAACTTAAATAATGTTTTCTAGCCTGATTGTCTTGGTGTCTATTTTATTTAGAGTATTGATAAGAATACTTAAAAAATATTTTACAAGCAAATTCATACTTAACAGATAATCCTTGATATGTTCAAAATCCTATGTTGTTGGCCAGATGGTGGATGTTTTGAATTGGAAAAAGTTGGCTCTAATTAAAGGCAACAAACAAAAAATCCCAAATGACAAAGTCACCTATGCCTGATATCTTCTTTAAAAATTATAAAAGGCAAATGAAAAATCTTGCATCTTTTCTATAATTTTTATTGATTTTGTTTACCAGTATATGTATGATCTACTTGATATCTTTGTCTATAAATACAAACTATATTACTACAATCATTAAGATATTTAATAATTGAATAAACAATTAAGTAGTAGTGTTATTGGTGGAAGTGGAGTTCTTGGGGTGCCACAAGGAAAAGAATTTTCTGAGGTCCCCACAAGAGGATGGGGTTTTATGGAAAGCTTTATTGACGATGTAAAATTAAGGGGGTTCCCCTCCAAGGTCCCCTCTCTGTCCATCTCTCCATGGAAGAAGTCCAATCTTGTCTTCAACAGGGTCAGAATTAAGGCCACTGCCCAGAATTTCTGTTCCATTGTAAAGTCTAGACCAGTCCATCATCTGGCTAGCTTAGCTTGTGTTCCCAGCTACAGTCCATTGGGGGTGGGGTTCACACAGCTATGGGCCATACGTCTGCTTAAGGCCACATGGCTATGGAGATTGAACAGGTGAGCACACGGACAAGTTCTGGTCACAGAGCAAGAGTGAGCAAGAGTATAAGAGAGAGGAAATTCTTTGGGTGTTTTAATGTCCAAGATTTTGAGGACTTGCATTGGGGTCCACCCCTAAGCAATCCATTGTTCTCCATTCTAGACTGACAGGCAAGTACATCTCCTATGTCACCCTGACTTCACTGAGCATGCACCCATTCCCCCCTTGGCTTGGTCCCTTCCCCCAGTTATCTGTAAGGAATGGACGAGTGCTTCCCTGGGGAGCTTGATACTGTAGTTTCCTGGTGAAGCTGCCCAGGTGAACATGCTTATAAAGTCTGGCCTCCCCTTTGCTCTTTTCCTATTATTAATATCAGTAACAATAACAATCACAATAGCATAGCCTTTATATACATTTAATAAGCAATGTAATACTTTACAGAAAATAAATATGAAAGTAGATGGTTTTGACAGAGAGATCTATTAAATATTCTAAAAAATTGATGTCTTTAATTTGTTGATGTTGAAAGTGATATTCTCTTTAGGTCCAGTAGGAGGAGGTAAAACCTAAGGAATTTTAAAGAAAGCAGCAGGGAAGAAACATCAAAAGTTAAGCAGAAACCCAGAGTTTAAGATTGATTTTCTCTCCAAACACCTTTGTGGGAAATATTCCAAGTCTTATAGAAGTTCAAAGTTTTGCTTTTTAGGTTAGGTGTTTTCTAACCATTCTGAATGGAAATATTTGAATTTTCTGTCTGGGGAAGAATTGTCTGGCCAAGCAGATGTGAGATAAATGGACTAAGAGAAACTACAAAGTACCACTTCTCTTCCTTCCCTTCTCTGTCTCTCACACACATACACACACAACTCACAACCTGGGGAGAATTAATCCCCTCTCTGCCCTACAGATGTGAGAAGGAACCATAGATCCATTTTAATTTTGCTCCTTTTCTTTTCAGAAAGGAAGTATCACCTTTGGTCATTAGGTGGCATCAAAGAACAATATAATATGCTCAGATGAAGTAAAGGAGGAAACTAAATAGGTTCTGCAATAAACTATCTTTGTTTAATTAGGCAGGCAGGCACCATATATCTGTATTAAAATAATATTAAACAGAGTTTTAAAAATTTCCTAAGGATAACCTGTCAATTATTAAAAATCTTAACAAAATACTTATTATAAATTCTACAATTAAATATATAACTTTGTTATATGAATTATTTTATCTTTACTAAAACATAATTCCCAAATTTTATCATAAATGGATTAGGTCTTGGACATTTAAGGTCATTAATAAATTTAGGTGCTATTCATCAAAACACACAAATAAATTTGTTGTCTACCTCATGTCCTTATTTGTTCTATGTCAAGGCTATGGGGTAGGGACTAATAGACAATTCAATAAAAAGCTATCAATTCATGGCCAAGTGTATTTCAAGTACTACAGGTTGTTGATGATACAGTGATGTCTATCCTTGCCCTCAAAAAATTCACAATTGAGAGAGGGATGGCAACAATGTAAACAGAAAATTAAAATACAGTGCTGATAAAATACAATATCCATCATTGCAGTGCTTGTGTTCGAGTAACCTTCATTTATTTAATGGCCCAAAAGTGCAAGAATAGTGATGCTGTTATTTCAGATGTGCCAAAGAGAAGCCATTAGGTGCTCCCGTTAAATGAAAAGGTGAGTACAGTGCATTAAGATATGCTGAGAGGGGAGGAGGGAGAGGAGGGGAGCACCCGCACTTAACTTTTATTACATTTTATTGTTATAATTTTATTTTTATCAGCTATTGTTATTAATCTCTTAATCTTTTACTGTGCCTAATTTATAAGTTAAACTTTATCATAGGTATGTGTGCATAGAGAAAGGGACACTTGTTCTATTAAAAAGGGAGAGAAAGAGCAAAGGAAATTGTAGAGGAATGAATTTGCAGGTTTGCTGGCAGGAGCAATGAGGGCAGATTTGTGTCAAGTAGAGAGCATTTGAAGTAACAGAATGGAACGTAGAAAATATATTCCTTTCTGTGAGAAACATTCACGACCCAGTTAAGTTTGGAGCACAGAAATGCACCATGGCATCAATGTGCATGCTTTTGTGGTTTACTTCTGTAGGGGCCAGTAGTCCAGTATTGGAATAGATAACCCAGGCCAGGGATGTCTATGGTGAAAATCTTCTATTCTGTGCTGTTCAATTCAGCAGCCACCAGTTACACATGGCTTGTAGTACTTGAAATGTGGCTAGTGTAACAGGAACTAAATTTTCAATATCAATTTATTTTAATAACTTAACATTTAATTTAAACATGTGCCTGGGGGCCACTTCATTACACAGTGCAATTCAGCTTGGGATTCTTCAATTTTGCAATTCAGCTTGAAGAGACACTAGCTAGGAAACATGTACCTCCAGATGAAATCCTGATTTCAAATAGAGTATTAGAGTACATTCATTTAATAAGTTGATAGTAAGGAAAACTTAACATGAAATTATAATGCCGGGAGCAGCAGTCTTTAAATTGATACATACATCTTAGGGGCTCATGAAAACGTTTCAAGTGCTATGAGACACAGGTTTACTTAAGGAATCAGCCCTAGCTGGTGCAGCTCAGTTGGTTGGAATATAGTCCCATACATGGAAAGGTTGCAGGTTCAATCCCCAGTAAGGGTGCATAAAGAAGACAACTGTTTAATATTTCTCTTTCACATCAATGTTTCCCTCTCTCTCTCCCTTCCTTTTTCTCTAAAAATCAATAAATATATGTCCTTGGGTGAGGCTTTAAAAAAAGGGGCAATCGATCCGTGTTTCTTACATCAGCATCACTCTCTCTTTCTCTCTCTTCCCCTCTCTCTAAAATCAGTGAGCATGCCCTGTCTGTGGGTGAGGATTAAAAAAAAAAATCAATTTACAGATACTAAGCTTTCAAACATGTTCTTCTCTAAACTGTTGTACTGAGAACACATGGTGGAGGTACCATGCTGTTCTTTTCTCATCTACTCTTCCACAGTAAAAGTCTCATCGATTAAAGGTAAATGAAGGCATACCCCTACTCAATTCAAATCTAACCGTGGTACATTTCTCTAAATTGGAAAAAAAACAACCCAAAAAACTTTGGAGTGCAAAACAAAGGATTAATTCAAGCTATAGGTGTCGGCAAAACCTCCTTTAACCAAGGCACCATGAAAATTACCATCCTTTTAATTGTTGTTATTTTGATCAATTATGTAAAAATAACTCAAATTATAGGTATATCTTAATACTTAGAGAAGCATTTATGGTCACAGAAAGTTTAAAAAATACTACATTTCAATATAGAAATATATTTCTATCCTACTCTAGAAAAGGTATAAAAAATGGTTGTGTTCTTATACAGAAAAGTATATTTTATCAAGATAAAAATATTGAAAAACCAACCAAAACAGAAGAGAATTTTTCTGAATTGATTAACCTTTCCTCAGAGAATTTCACAAAAACTAGAAAGAGAAAAAGAAAGTTAAAAGTAACAAAAGGTAATATCCTTTCTTTAGGTAAATTCTCATATTTATACAATGAGATGAAGCAAATAATTTAGAGACTTTCTCAAAATAAGATTCCATAGACTAATTAAAGTGTAATATAATTTTAATATTTATAATTTTAATATTTATAATTTTAATATTCTTCATTGGAAATTCTTCCTTTTTTTAAAAAATATATTTTTATTGACTTCAGAGAGGAAGGGAAAGGGAGAGAGAGATAGAAACATCAATGATGAGAGAGAATCATTGACTGGCTGCTTCCTGCATGCCCCTCACTGGGGATCAAGCCAGCAACCTGGATATGTGTCCTGCCCAGGAGTTCAATCAGGATCTCCTGGTTCATAGGTTGATGCTCAACCACTGAGTCACACCAGCTGGGCAGAAATTCTTCCTTTTAGATTATTCAACCCTTCTTGATTGCTTAAATGTATATATTTTTTTCTATCTTTGTCACTCTTCTTCATAACTAATTTGGTTTTCTGGAATCAATCTGTCCTAAAAACATACGTAACCAATAAATAACTATTTTTAGTTGTCTCAGAGTTTGAGCCTTCTGAGATTTCAACAGAATGCTTCCTGCTCAGAAACCTGATCTGTGGTTTCCTAAGGTCCATTTTCCTTCTGTCTATGACCATCCTTGTCAACAGATAATTTTCTTAGAGCTAATATTTGTTTGCTCATATTTCACAGGAAATATCACATATTAAACAGTACAAGTTTTGAATAAGTGAATCTTAATTACAAAAGAAATATACAAAATAGCAAATGATTTGGATATAGCACTTTACATATCATTTAAAACTATATTTTTTATCCTATTTCATAACACAATAATCTGATATAAGGCAAATGGAGATCTGAAGCCATAAGACCACATCCACACTGAGGTAAGTAGCTTAATTTTAAGGTTAATTAGGGAACAGGAAGAATAATGCTAGTAATATCATTGGAACATATGCCCAAACTTCTTAAACTTCCCTTTTTATACACATATAGTTAAATGGTAACAAGACAGGAAGAAATTGTGTAATGAGGAAATGTTATGCCTCTACAATAGAAAGTTTATTTGAAAGAGAATTATTTGATCTAAGTTAATAACATATATGGCAAAAAACCCTGCTTCCTTACTATCTTGACACTGCTTCTATATCTTATTTATTACACAAAAAAATTATATTGGCATTTATAATTTACCTTCAATTATTAAGTATATTAGGAAGGCTTAAAATATCTTGCAAACATCATTTTAGACTGCTTATTTGAAGCTTAAGATTCAAAAGATTTTTAGAATTTCAGATAGTACTTACTCAGGAGTACATGCTAAAGATATTAAGAGAATAACAGGAATGTAGATTAGCTGTTGAATTGGAATTTATGAACTTAAACCAATGTGTGAATCTTCAATATCTTAAAGCAAAAGAAAAGTGTTCTTCCAGAATGTTGCCTTTTTTAAAATCACTAAAGTTAGATCGAGGTACATGTATACAGTTTTATTCTAACAGACACTTAAGTTCATTGTAAATAGACATTTAAATTCACTGTAAAGATAAAAAAATGCATTATGGGTCAAAATCATTCTTCTCATGTTATGTATATTTTGTTCCTGTTATAGTAGCTTTATTTTCAACATTGTAGTTTGTAGTATTAGTTTCCTTTTATTGGTATTGCATGTACTATCCATCCAATAAATGAGTTATGACAAAAAAGGAGAATTATTTGGATCTACTGTATTATATGTAGGAATTTGCTATAATATAGATGATTTGGAGACAAGTTGACATTCTGCCTTATTGAATACTATAATATACAGGTTGAATCACAAAAAGTCAGGTTGAAGAGGAATTATAAAAGACTTCTAGATCAATCTTTTGTATGCCAGTATACTTCCTCAACATCTCCTCTGAGAGATAACTAATCTAGGTTTGAACACATTAGTGGAAGGATATTACCTCAACATTAAAAGTTTATTTAATTGAATAAAAAATAGAATAATATATACACTTTTATATATTTAAAATACATCATAACATAACAGGATATTCAATTATGTATTCTCAATTTTTTAAACATTGAGCACCTACTGGGAGTAAGAAAATCAAAGGATAAAAAAACAGTTTGAGGATTTTAAAGTAAAATTCAATAAAAATTAATCTCAAGTTAGAACCAGCTTCTAATTATATTACAGAAACTCTCTTTTATTAGGTGTTATTTTATACTTTTCTTCAGAACTACCTTTGTTCTCCCTTTCCAACTGTGATACAATGAGGATTATAATACATTTCATAGGAAACACATTTAGTTCCTTGAAATCATATTTAGAGCATGTGATAAATGGGATTTTAAAAACAAATCTAGTGTGATCATAGATTTATTTTCTTGACTTTTAAATCCTTTAATGTGAAGTTTTAAATGTCATATTTGTTACCTTCTATCTCTTATATATGTATTCATTCAATAATTATGTACTACCAGTTATGTTAGGCATGTGCAGTTCCTCCCTATCAAGAACTTTAGGTCCTGGAAAAAATAAGTAAGTGACCAATGTAGTGAGATAAGTGTTGAAATAAGAAAAGGCACATGGGGTTGAGAATCCAGAGGTGAGTCACCTAACAAGCATTAGAGATTGTGGAAGGTTTATGCATTTTGGCAGGAGAGAGACATTTTTATATTTAAGCTTTAGAAACATCATTGAAACTGCAGTACAAAAAAGTAAAGTCCAATAGGAGGTTATACCAACAGATGGAGAGAGATGAAGTTGGTGTGAAGTTTATTGAAGGGAATGGAGAAGAGGTTGATTTGCAAATGACTAAAAGGGTAGATTTGATGGGACTTGTATTTAACTAAATGTAGGGATTACTGAAAAGTGACAAATCAAAGATGACACCTTGGCCTAGACCCCTGCTTGCTGGTGACATTTATTCTTAAGAATAGTATTATAGCCGAAACCGGTTTGGCTCAGTGGATAGAGCGTCGGTCTGCGGACTGAAAGGTCCCAGGTTCGATTCCGGTCAAGGGCATGTACATTGGTTGTGGGCACATCCCCAGTGGGGGGTGTGCAGGAGGCAGCTGGTCGATGTATCTCTCTCATCGATGTTTCTAGCTCTCTGTCCCTCTCCCTTTCTCTCTGTGAAAAATCAATAAAATATATTTTAAAAAAAAGAATAGTATTATAAAGTCTACAGTTTTGCTAACCCAACTGATTAAAAAAAAAAAAAAGAAAGAAAATGAAAAAAAAAAAAAAAAACCACCAAAAAGCCCTGTTTTATTTTCTTCCTTAAATTCCCATTTATTTAACAGGCCATATCATGTTATATCAAGATGTAATTCCTCTTATTTAAAATAAGTAACTTAATGTTTGGATAGGCTAGGTCCCAGGACACCTCAAACTCTGTTGTATGGTTTTCAGCAGTTACCTGGGAATTCAGAGGAAGGGGCAGGGGTGCTATTCATTTTTAAGAAGAAGGCTCTAGAGAAATTAACAAACCAAATGACTAAAGTATGCTTTGGACCAGTGCAGTTGTGATGGTTCTGAGAAAAAAGAAAAGTTGCTATTGCAAATACAGTCATTATTTGTCATAGCAGTGTTAGCACCGAGGCTGAATATCTGGGTCAAATCCTGGCTCTGCAATTTTCTTTCCTGCCATAGACCTCTTTTATACTCAGGCTCCACATCTGTGAACTAGAGATAATTTTATAGGATGTTTGTAGAGATTAAAAGGCATAATTTATAAAAAGTGTTTGGAATTTCATTCAATAAACATTCATGATTATTATAACAAACCATCTAATGCTTTTTTGGGGGGTGCATGGAAGAGGGTACGAAATAATTATAAAAATCTTGGAGCTTTTCTTAATAAAATTTCTGATGGAATTTATATATGCAAAAGGACAGAGATGAATATCAATATAATCTCCATGTTTATATAGACCATAAACATATCATAAATATTATACACACATGTACATTATATAGATATATATATAAATATATACATATAGGTACAAATAAGTCTAAATTACTTAAATCTAATGCCTAATACTGACAGTATTTATACAGAGACTAGTGGCCCGGTGCGCGAAATTCGTGCAAGGCGGGGTTGTGGGGGGATGTTCCTCAGCCCAGCCTGCACCCTTTCCAATCTGGGACCCCTCGAAGGATGTCCTACTACTGGTTTACAGGGATCGGGCCTAAACCAGCAATCGGACATCCCTCTCGCAATCCAGGACTGCTGGCTCCTAACCACGCACCTGCCTGCCTGCCTGATTGCCCCTAACCACTCTGCCTGTTGGCCTGCTTGTTCCCAACTGCTCCCCGTGCCAGTGTGCTCGCCCTCAACTGCCTCCCCTGCTGGCCTGCTCACCCCCAACTGCCCTCCTGCTGGTGTGCTCACTCCAAATTGCCCCCTCCCACTGTCCTGATCACCTCCAACTGACCCCCACTGACAGCCTGCTCGCCCCCAACTGGCCCCCCTGCTGGTCTGCTTACCCCCAATGCCCCAACCCCCACCAGCCTGATCACCTACAACTGCCATCCCATCCTGGCCTTATCACCCACAACTGCACTCCCCTCTTGGCCTCTAACTGCCTCTACCTTGGCCCTGTCACCATGGCTTTGTCCAGAAGAACATCCGAAAGGTCTCCTGGAAGGTCTCCCAGTCTAATTAGCATATTACCCATTTATTAGTATAGATAGAGGCCTGGTACACAGGTGGGGGCTGGCTGGTTTGCCCTGAAGGGTGTCCCAGATCAGGGTGGCGGTCCTGCTGGGGTGCCTGGCCAGCCTGGGTGAGGGGCTGATGGCTGTTTGCAGGCTGGCCACAGCCCCTGGCAACCCAAGCTCCCAGCCTTTTTTCTTTTTTTTTTTTTTCTTTCAGTGCCTCCTTGAGTGGAGGCCAGGGCTGGCTGGAAGCAGGTATCTGGGATTTATTTATCTTCTATAATTGAAACTTTGTAGCCTTGAGCGGAAGGCCAGGGCCAGCCAGGGAGGGCAGGAAGCTTGGCTTCCTCCTTTGCTGGGAGCAACTCAAGCCCCCTGCTCACTCCAGCTCCGTGGCTGCTGCCATCTTGGTTGGGTTAATTTGCATACTCGCTCCTGATTGGCTGGTGGGCATGGCTTGTAGGCATAGTGGAAGTAAGGTTTCTCTTTTATTAGATAGGATAAGATTTACCTCCTCAACATAACTCCATAAATATATATCTACCTACCCATATAACTGTCTACCAAATTTCTTTTCTTAATTATACTCTGTTCATCATGCTTTCTTGGTATTCTAACTGGAAATGTATTCCCTATCTTCTATATAGTGGCAATATCTCTTGGAATGCTAATCTTTTTCTCCTCTTATTATAGGTAATACTGTGCTTATTTATCTCCATTTCTATGCTATAGTCTAAAATAAGTCCTATGTTTTAAAGTGTCTTTTCATAATCTGTATCATCTAGTATAATATTTTGCACATTCTAGATTATTAATAAATATTTTTGAATAGATGAGTGAATGACACTTTCTTGGTTGGGTTTAGTGCAGCCTCACCTAGGGCCAGGCAGTTAACAGCAAAGGAAATGAGGAAGGCTAAGTGTACATTAAAAGGATCTGGTGGTGTGTGAAATGAAGGTGCAAACCTTGTCTAAAGCACATACTCACAGCTCAGCTCTGCCAGTACAGCCCTATAGGAGTACAAGCCCAGACTGAAGTTATCTGATTTATCAAGAGAAGCTAGAATCTCTGAATTATGTAAGGAAATTTTTAAATGTTGGCAACATTTGAATGTCTTGGGCCAAATAAAATATTCAACTTTGGGACACCAGTTGGCCATCTCATATACTATAAAGTACACTGAGTAAACCAGACACTAAAGTTTAACTTCCCTATTTCTCTTTCTTCTCTAAGACTCCTATTCTTGGTGATTTTTTTCTTATTTATTTAATTTAATTATCTCACTTATTTAATTCCATTCTACTCATATTTGGGGGTTTGGGCCCAAAGCACATGCAAGCCTATTTAGGAATGTCATCACCATTTATCAATTCACAAAACCAAATACCTGGTATACTAACAGGTGACCATGGAAGGGGAACTTGACAATGAATGCTCAGGGATCAAGGAAGATTTTGGATCATTGATTAAAGTGGGAGAAAAGCATAGTACAAATTTCATCTGGTTAGTAAAGGGATAGGATAGATTTCAATTCCATGAGCCCCATGATGAGATCAGGACAAAAAATACATTTTTTAGATGGAATAACTAAGTTCCAAAGCAAAAATTTGGTGAAACTGATTTCTGATTGAGATTGACAGGAACCTCAATAACTGCTGTTTTTCTGTCAGCCATTTACTGGTTAGGCATTTACTGGTTAAGGATGATCTATGGTTGCTAATTACAAATTTCCACCGTATTTACCACCTGTATTTGTTTTATGAATATTACAGTTAGATTTTGCTTTTAGAATTACACTTTTGAAATGGAAGTGACTGTTTTTCTCATTATTTTAATTAATTCATGTCCAATATATATATAAAAGCCTAAGTGACCATCCGACCATTTGACTGTCTGACTGGTAGCTATGATGAGCAATGACCACCAGGGAGCAGAAGCTCAACACAGGAGCTGCCGAGCTGCAGTGACTGGTTCTTGGGTGATGCACCCAGAACCAGAGAGGAGGGATCCCAATTCTGGGATGCGTCACCCAAGAACTGCCCTCTTGCAATCTGGGACCCCTCAGGGGATGTCAGAGAGCCAGTTTCATCCCGATTCCTGCAGGCCAGGCCAAGGGACCCCACCAGTGCACAAATCTGTGCACCAGGCCTCTAGTATTCATATAAAAGGACATAACATTATTATTAATTTTCTATTATGATAACTATTTTCATGTGCCTCTATTTCTTTGCCATATGTTAAATCATTAAATATAATTTCTTTATTAGCTTAGTTTGGCCTCAAGTCCTGAGAAAGATAAGTATTAATAAAACTTACCAAATTATATTCTTAAATGTAAGAACTTGTTTAACAATATTAGTGGATTAGTAGTAGAATTGAATTCTATTAGGATATGTGATTTGATTAGATAATTTATAGTTCTTTTCTCTCCAGTATTTTGAGATTTGAAATGTAAAGAACACATGTGAAATATTTATGGTTTTCATTTAGATGAAAATATAGTTAATTAATATTTTAGATCCAAAGAATACTTTTTTTTTTAATGTAAACATTTAATTTTGGCTGAAGAAAGATACTGACACTGGAGAACTTGTGTCCCTGAAATATGGCTAGCAAAGAATTTCCTGGTTCCAAGTCTACCTTTAAATAATTGCCAGGGAGTTCAGAACATTTCTAGGAAGTTCATTGTCTTTCTCTTCTAAGTACTTTATCTGTGACATCTTAATTTCCCAATGCATCATTTTAGCTGTGTTTATTATTTCAAATTTATGATGGATTATGCCAAGAACATAAACCATTTCATCATCATTTATCTTTGTTTCAATATTTTTTTAAAACTCACATAATTTTATAAAGAACTATCCATATACTTAACACGTTTAGAGATCATTAAGCAATTAATGTACCCCTGAATTGTGCACATCAAAATACTAATTTTAATCAATGTAGGTAGCAGAAGTCAGAAAGACTTCGTAAAATAAGATAGCCCCATAAAGTACAGCATATCAGTGTAATGCGTAACCTTTATAGAAAATCTATTTATTGGCTAAATACTATGAGTCAGGCACTTTTTCTGTTTGTTTTGTTCTGTTTTTAATTTTTTATTGTTGAAAGTTTACATATGTTCCCTTCCACCTTCCCCCCATGAAACCCTTCTTACCCTCTCCCCCTTGTATCAATCTTGGTGATTGCATCACAACTTCATGTTGAATTCTTTTTACTGTATTATTTTCTTCCAAGCATAAACAGATGCTTTCTTTGCTCCCCAGGATATCATTTACACAAGGCTGCTGAATTTGTCCAAATTTCCTTGCCACTAATGATGTCAGGAGGGGAGCACTGAATAAAAATAAAAAGCACTGAAATCAAGTGATTATAAGTGTCTCTAATGTTTATTAGCTAAAACCCAATAGTCAGAAGACACCACCTTCTGTCATGTGCTATAGTTGGCCTCTTTTGAAATCAGATTACTCATACCCCACTGTACCTAGCTAGATGTAAGGTCTTAGCATCTTTGTCTCAAAGTTCCTAATAGAAACCAAAAATCAACTAGGAAGTTAATATTTTTCTCACCTTTAACAGATATTCTTTCACATCATTTTGAAGCCCAGTTCAACACTTCTTTAATCTGAACTTTATCAGTCAAGATTTTGCAAAACTAAACACATTTTTAGCAGTGATGAAGGAAAGAAGAAATGTTCATATTATATTTTATACTAAGAGCAACTTTACTATCTTGCCTAGATATGAAGCATGATGTAAACTGAGGTTTATTTTATTCCAGATCTCTTTTTTTTAATGTTACTTCTCTCACGGGAAGGTAAGTACATTCAATAGTTTGGGAAAAAGAACCACAGAGGCAGAGAGGGGAGAAAACGCAGGTAAGTTTGAGAAATAACAACAGGTGAGTTGAATGAAGTAAAGGTTATGTTAAGGAGAATATTGTGAGAATTAATTGGAAAGATGATTTTGGTCTTATTTCTTACGTGAATAATTAATACTAAGATGTTTGGACGCAATTAGCAATTAACCAGGTGCCATGTAACCAACAAAGTGGAAACTTGGGAAGATAAAAGAACCAAAATGTAAAAGTTTCAGTGCCCAATGTAGAAAGTGAAGTTGCATCAATTGTGCCCAGATCACCAACCTAGATCAATTATCTGTTAATCCACAACATCCCGTATAACTGTGCATTCATTCTGTTCTCTCGGTTCCAACTTTTAAATATTCTGTATATTGTCTAGACACTACTGCAATATTCCCTCTTTGAATTAATACCTGTTCTATCTTAGCCCTAGTAGATTGGAGGTTTTGGTCCATCATTTGCTCTCCAAGCTACCCTAATTAATTGCCTTGGATAGGAAATTGAATAACAAATACAACAGTATGCTTTAACTTTATTTAAACCAGCGTGCTTACATGTTTACTTATTTTTTTTTTTTATCTCTGGCCACATGCTTTTTTCCCTCCCCCACAGGTTTTCAGGAAGTCAGCAAAGATGAGAGCGTTTTTGGTTTTTCTGTTATTGCTTTTCAGCAGAGCTTCTAGTTTTCCTCAGAACGGTTCTGTGTGCCCTGCTGACTCATTATATAACTTATCCAGTTGCTTTACCTACTTTAACCATAGACTGAACTGGTCTCAGGCACAGGTATGTATTCATGTTTTCACTTATAATTTTAAGTCCTTCCCCTCATTGCTCTGGTTCTTTCAGACCACTTACTTATAACAGTAAATTTTGGAGGTAGAATTGTGCACAGTACGAAACATCAGAATTACTTTTCTTTTCTTTCCTTTCCCAGGATATATGCCAACAACATGGGCTCCATCTTATCACCATCCAAAACTTTAATGAGGCCTCTGCCATTGCTGCTTTGGTAAAAAACTACAAACAGAAGGAAAATATCTGGATTAAATTAGAAAAACATAGTCAGGTATTGCTAAATTATTTTTCTAAAAAAGGGATATATATATATATATATATTAGTTAGTAGGGCCTGCTAGTCAGCATAGACACATATCCTCTTGGTCTCTTGGTTTTCACAACATTTCCCAATTTCAAGAGATCGAAAAATTATTAACTTCCGTATTAAATTTCCACATTAAAAAAGAATTAATAAACTCACAATTTGTGGAGAGTCTGAATTTGCTAATCGTGTAAAACTTGGCATTTTAGCAACCCAGGTACATCGGTTAGGTTATAGGGTTTTTTCTAAGGAAAGTACAATCAATGTACAATGTTTTGTATTGTGTGAGTTTATGGATACTACTTCTGTAAGGAGAATTAGCATCATCTCTATAAAATTTGCCAGAAAACTTGCTTTGTTTTAAAAATTAAAGAATATTCTATAACTATATTAATTATCTCTAATCTATTTCTTTTGCATATGCAACATAATTTATTGCTATATTACATGAATATAATGTAGAATAATAGTATTTTTATGATAATATTATATAAAATTGCTGCTATTGTAATATTATAGCCAGAATATTCTTCAGAATACTCAACTTAAGGGATCTAAATATGAGTACTGGGACATTAAATCTTTATAAACAGTCAATTTTAATATAAATATATTTTTACGTTCTTTTCTCAGGGACTATGATTTCAAAGTTTTAACTGTTTTTTAGTCATATGTTCATTCATTAAAAAATAATGTAGTAGCCAAAACCGGTTTGGCTCAGTGGATGGAGCATCGGTCTGCGGACTGAAAGGTCCCGAGTTCGATTCCGGTCAAGGGCATGTACATTGGTTGCGGGCACATCCCCGGTAGGGGGTGTGCAGGAGGCAGCTGGTCGATGTTTCTCTTTCATCGATGTTTCTAGCTCTCTATCCCTCTCCCTTCCTCTCTGTAAAAAATCAATAAAATATATTTAAAAATAATAATAATAATAATGTAGTAGTTGAATCTATCCACATAGTAATTGACATCTATTAGCTAGTTACTATTTTTTTATTAGCAGAATTATAATTTCTCTCAACTATGAGATAATATAACCTATAGATCACACCATATCCTGGAAAGGTAAAGTTCCATATCATGACTTACAAATTCTAAAAGCCCTTGCTCTGTGGTCTATACCACATTGGTATTTTAACATAGCCAAGCAATACTCTATGTTTTGGTAACTCTCAACTTGTTAACTAATACCTTTTTTATTTTATTTCATTTTTTTTTACTGGGGATTCATCATTTTATTTCAGAATAGCCAGTGGAAAATTATACACCAACCTGAAAATGGACAACATAACCCACTGAAGGAGCAGGAAGTCATTGTTAAACGAAATGTCTGTGTAGAACTTATAGCAACAGAAGGTGAGAGCATGTGATAACCTGAAATTAAAAAAAAAAAAATTCTTCCTAATTATTTGCACAGGTTTTTCTCAAAATTTCCAAGGAGATATAATTGATAAGTCAAAAAAGAAAGGTTCCTTTATCAAATGTGTTTTGGAAATACTATATTTTATAAACTTTCTCTTGGAAATTTGTAAGACAGATTAGTGAATTAAAAGCTCTGAAAGCTATTGCATTAAAATAAAAAGCTTTGAACAACACCAATTGTATTTGGTCTTCAAACAACACCAAATGTGTTTAATCATAGATTTTTTTCACCCTTACTTGGTAACATTTTGCAAAGTAGTATTTGGTTTGCAAAATGCAGATTCAGATTTGCCAATTGAGTATTGCAGAGAAAAATATAAATAACTTCCTCAAGATTTTTGGAAAACCACCAATTGTCACACAGTTTTAATCTTTTTTATTCAGAATTCTTAAAGTGGAATAACACTGACTGCCAAGAACGAAGGCCCTTCTTATGTCAAACCTTGTAAGTATCTCATTCAACCTTCTTGGAATTTGGAGAAAACCTCACCTTAAACTATTATTCTCATAGTTATAAGAATAAGAATGCATTTCTTGGTGAAGGCATCCTATCTAATAATAGAAAAATATGCAAATTGACCATACCTCTGCCATGCCCACCATCCAATCAGAGCAAATATGCAAATTAACCCAAACCAAGATGGCTACAGCCAAAGAGAGTAAGGTTTCCTAGGTAACAGAGGAAGCCAAGCTTTCCGCCTGCCCTGGCCAGGCCTAAGCCTCCACTCAAACTACAAAGTTTCAGTTATAGAAAGTAAACAAATTCAAACAAATGGTGGCAGAATGGAGCTTGAGAGAGCAGGCCAGGGTTGCCAGCAGCAACAGGGGAAGCAAAGCTTTCCACACACCCTGGCCGGCCTCACCCGCTTAAGGCTACAAAGTTTCAATTATAACCCCAACACAAATGGCTGCCAGCCTCGGAGGGAGCCCCAGGCTTGGCTCCACTCCAGGCTACAAAGTTTCAGTTGTAGAAGGTAAATAAATTCCAGATACCAGGGCCTCTGCTTGCATTGCCAGGGGGCATGGCCCACCTGCAAACCACCATAGGCTCCTCGCTCAGGCCACCCCATGCCCCAAGGTAACCCCCACCTGATCCGGGACGCCCTTCAGGGCAAACCAGCTGGCCCCCACCCCTGTACCAGGCCTCTATCCTATCTAATAAAAGAGTAATATGTAGATTGATCATCACTCCAACACACAATATAGCTGCCCCTATGTGGTCAAAGATCCTGCCCGCATGTGGACACAGGATGGCCACCACAAGATGGCCAGCAGGAGAGGGCAGTTGGGAGGCACCTGGCCTGCAAGGGAGGGCAGTTGAGAGGGACCAAGCCTGCAAGGGAGGGCAGTTGGAGGTGATCAACCCTGTAGGAGAGGGCAGTTAGGGGTGACCAGGCTGGCAGAGGAGGGAAGTTGGGGGCAACCAGGCTGGCAGCAGAGTGGTTAGGGGGTGATCAGGCTGGCAGGCAGAAGCGGTTAGGGGCAATCAGGAAGGCAGGCAGGCAAGCAGTTGGGAGCCAGCAGTCCTGGATTGTGAGAGGGATGTCCGACTGCCTGTTTACGGGAAGTCGGACATCCCTCAAGGGGTCCCAGATTGGAGAGGGTACAGGCTGGGCTGAGGGACAACCCCCCCTCTGTGCACGAATTTCATGTACCGGGCCTCTAGTTATATAAATATTCTTCTAGTGATTTGTTTTTATAGATTTGAGAAGCCACATTTTTTTCAAATCAAAGCACTTCTGAGCAATGTTTTTTATGAGATTAAAAGCCAGAAAGTCAGGAAAACAAGCATACCTCCAGGGCACTTCAAGCTTCAAGTTAAATAAGCTAAATATAGTAAAAATATTCTTGTGTAATACAAGAAGTACTCAAAAAACTAAATTCAGAGAACTTATTATTATATTTCTACATATGTAAGGAGATATATTGACTTCTGTATCTGGTACATACAGTTCTAAATATGGTTCTAGGTATTAAGATTAAGACAAAAATTATTCCTGCTCATGTTCTAATGGAGAAGCCAGAAAATAAACAAGCAAATAAATATATACTATGATAACCAGATTATAAATAACATGTAAATATGTGTTATCTACCTTAAAACTAGTTACCCCCTTTACCAATAAATCCAATTCCAGTCATAATCTATGCATCCTTGTTTTCTACAATGAATCACATATAAACAAAATATCAGGTTATCAAGCTACTGATTGATTCATCAGCACAGTTAATTGAGAGAATTTGAATCTGTGCTTGAGCAGGGTTTACATTATGTAAGTCCCCAAACTTCCACTTTTAAATAGCTCTCTGAATTCCTTTTGGAAATCTTCCTTTCCTCCATGTGTGCAGTCTTAGTGTGACAGTATGTGCATATACCTGGTTTTCCACATTAGAAGCTCAAAGAATCAGATCCTTATTCTCAAACCCACTTGACCCAAGTTTAACAATTGAATGTTCACTTCTAGAATCATGAGTCATAATAATAAAAGGCTAAGAGGTGTCATGACCAAAACCACCAAACAACTGGTCGCCATGAGGTGGCATTGACCACTTCTCGGTCCCTCCCTCCTCTCACCCACGAGCAGGGGTGGGGCAGGATTGGGGACTGGCGACTGGGGAGCAGGCAGAACTGCTGAATTCTTGGTCCCTGCCCCGCCCCCCCCCCACCAGCCTGCAGATTCTGATGGATCAGAGATGGTGAATGGTGGGAGGACTGGGCTGGCTAACAGGCTGTTGGGATCACCAGCTCATCCCCAGCTGCTCTGGGGCTCAGGCCTGTGGGAAAGTGGGCGCTGGCAACTTCACCTCTATGCACGTGCACCGGGCTGGCCACTGATAGAATGCACTGCCCTCTTGGGGCCATTCATGCCGAGGCAGGTAGGTCGCAGGCATACCCTGAAGCCTCTGTCAGCACCTCAAGCCCCAGCAGCAGTGGCAGTGGCAGCAGCAGCGGCGGAGGTGGCGCCCGCATGAGCGGCCCCAAGCAGGCAGCGTGTTGCATCAGTGGCCTGCCCAGCACACGTGCATGGAGGTGAAGTCTCCAGAACCCACTTTCCCGCAGGCCTGAGCTCTGGAGCAGACGGGGATGAGCTGGTGATCCCAACAGCCTGACAGCTTGGCAGTGGAGGCAGCGTTCGGCCTGGGAACTGGCAAACAGGCAGAAGATGGCCCTGATCGCAGGAGGCTAGGCTTAGGGACCCTACCTGCACGATTTAATCATGCGCTGGGCCTCTAGTCTTAACATAAAAGAGAAAACAAATTTTGTTTTTTTTGGTCCAGCTTCTGCATAGGGTTCAGATTATATCAGTTCAATGTCCTTGCTGTTCTATCTTCTACCCATCAAAGCTACCTTGATTACTTAATATTAAATACTACTTTACTTCTGAATGTTCCTCTCCAGTAACCTTTTGCTCAATAGCCAGAGTTGGTTTCAGGGGTATGAAACCAAAAACCCGAAAACTCCTGATGTTTGAAAAGTCCCTGACTCCCTAGTTCTATAACAAATATAGGAAAATTTATAGGGAAAGAGAGAAATGATGACTACAGATCTATATTGAAATAAAATGGTGAAATTTCAAATTAGGCACTAATCTAGTCTTTCTCTGACTGCATTGGTGGTGTTAATTCACCAAATAATAAACAACCTTACATTACCCAGGACCTGCCATAAATCCATACAATTCACAAATCCACACAATTCAGCCACTTTCCTCTGCTACTAACCTTTTGAAATCTCTTGTTCACCAAATTCTAGGTATTGTATATCTATCTCCAGCATAATCCTAGTCTCATCTAGGTAACCTAATCGGAAAAACAAAAACAAAACATTTATTGAGTTCAGAAAATTAATTTATATTTTGGTAGGATATTTAAAATTTCCTAGCAAAATTCAAGATTTAAAACAGCTCTAGATGGTGTGGCTCAGTTGGTTAAGCATCATCCCATACACCAAAAAGTCATAGGTTCAATTTCCCATCAGGCCACATGCTTGGGTTATGGGCTGGATCTCCAGTAGGGACTGTGCAGAAGACAGCTGATCAATGTCTCTCTCTCTCTCTCTCTCTCTCTCCCTCCCTCCCTCTCTCTTCCTCTCTTAAATAAATTAAAAATGTATTTAAAAAAATTCTTAAAAAAAATTTAAAGATTGTGATTTTTGGTAAGTCTGTTGTTATATACCACATAAATATAGCTACATAGGGATTGTTTATTTATTACATATCTTTTTATTTGTATAATAAGTTTGAGAGTATTAAATATTTTTAGTAGTACAAATATTTCTATATTTACAGGCCCTATCATTCAGAATTTTTGCTGAACCAGAGTAAAGTCACAAAATTAAGCAAAGTAACTGAAAGTAATGAAAAAAATAAAGACAATAGGTTAACCAAGTATGACGGTGGGAAGAGAGAAAAATACACAAGTAAGGAAGATAACAAAACAAAGGAAACCCTTTCCACAAATGTAAGTTCATGGTACATTTTATTCCTTTCTTTTTATCTCCTTTGTATATTTCTTTCCTTCTTTTCTCTAATTGCTCTTCCTAGACTTCATTTTTGGAATTATTCTTTCTTATTTCTCTTAATATTGGTATATAAGGTAATCAAACCCAAATGGTTTGTGGTCCCCAAAACTTAACTTGCAACTGATTAAAATGTGGTAAAATTGCCCTAACCGGTTTGGCTCAGTGGATAGAGGGTCAGCCTGCGGACTGAAGGGTCCCAGGTTCGATTCCGGTCAAGGGCATGTACCTAGTTGTGGGCACATCCCCAATAGGGAGTGTGCAAGAGGCAGCTGATCGATGTTTCTCTCTCATCGATGTTTCTAACTCTCTATCCCTCTCCACTCCTCTCTGTAAAAATCAATAAAAATATATTTTAAAAAATGTGGTAAAATTATGAATAAAATTAAAAATCTTGAATCAGTACTCTTTGATAATGTTTTTGAGTAAAGTATTTCATATTTTAAAATCTCATTACATTGTCATATTCACCATATTAGTTTCTAGATGCCAAGAGATTGACACTTTCTTCAGTCATATTTATTTTTAAAACCCCTTTATGCAAATGTATGATTGGATGCAGTGATACCAATAATATTAAAAAACACTTAAGGAGTTTATTTCTATGATAATTATCATTCTCCAAGGTAAATTTACTTTAGTCAATAAAAAAGAAATTTGATATTCTATTCAAATGGTGCCTTCAGCCTAGGGTTTTACTATTTCTCTCATAATTTTCCTTTTGTTTATTTCATTTTTTTTCCAGAATCATTCATCACAGAAAAGCTTGACACCATTTCTGATGGGTTCCCTAGTATTCACCTCGTTCCTTATTTCCTTGTTTCCTAAAATCAAGAGCCCAAAACAAAATTTGCAAACTTAGCTTGCTTAAATAGATTCGCAAACTTAACTTGCTTAGAAAGAATGCCTGAAGCACTCTAAAATGTCTTAGGACCTTAGTTTCAGAAACTTTAAAGAATCTTTGATTTTATCCTACTAGTGAGATAATGAGATAGCCTCCCACAGTTTCAAGGATACCAACCGAAGACCCCGGAGGCTCCTGAATACAAGACAAAGGACTGTTTTACCCACACCAATCACAGCCCAGTATCAGCATTTGCACTGGTTCCCCAGTCCCAACTTTTATAGGGCTAAGTGAAGAAGGCCAGGGGACATCTGCATACGCACGCAGGAGGTTATTTTATAGTGGAGGAACACCAAATTTAGGGAACTCAATTTTTTTATAATGAGCAGTAAGCATACCTGATCTTTACCCTGGAGAAAGCCATAATCTTTATTATAACTGGGCAGTAAAGAAGCCTGTCTTTATTGTGAAGGGAGACAGTACCTCTATCTTCCTAGGATATTTTCTATAAAAACACCTTTGAAAATGTAGTACAGAACCAAGACAGCCAGTGCTTCTCTACTCGCAGGACATGCAGAAAAGCAAGAGCTGGGAACTGTCTCTCAATGGGTGTTCAAATGCTTTTGGAACCATTTCTAAACCAAACATTATGATTTTTCATTATTTTTAATTAGTCCTTATTTTTAACTTTATATTTTCTTTGCCAGAATGAAATCTGGATTTTAATAGTGGTTAATAAAGATTTTCAGAGATAGTGGTTTGTTAGGCATATAGCACAGGTTCTCCACCTTCTTCTACAATATGAAGTTTAAAAAGAAGAAAGGCAATATAAAGGAATAGTGATGCTTTTGTTTGTTTGCTTTTATTTTTTAAGAGAAGAGAAATAGGTGCATGAAAAAAATTATTGTCTTTATATTTGTATTATAAGATTATATTCTACATTACCTTCTCCCAAAATTGTGAACATAGCTTTAAAATAAACCTTTGTAAGCAAGTACTGTGCTGAAAAGAAATTACTGTTTAGTAAGTTTAAGTAACATATACAGTCACAATTTTAATATAAAGTTTCATACATATTATAAGTTGTATGTAATTGATAATTTAGATAAAGAGTACTCCAAATTACTTGGTTTTTATTAGATTAAATACTGTAATATAGAAATTTTATATTTGTTATTCCTTTTCTGAGTTATAAAACACTATTCTAATTTGTATCATAAAATAGAAACTGTTTAGCTTTTAAATATTCATTATCTCAAAGAACTCTGGGAAACTGTATAACCTTTCTGATTGAGACAAGGACATTTTTAGGACTGGTATTGAATACACTACAGAAGAGGCATTGTATTACAGATGATGGATGCTTCACTCATCTTGAATGACTTATCTTAATACTATTCAAGATGATACAACAGCTTTAGGACAAATGAAATGTCCTTGACCCCTGTCTTTAATGTTGCCTCAAATAGAGATAATGCTGATTATTTTGACTTCCTGTCTTGTCTTAAAAATTAATAACTCAGAATTAAATATTAAGAATAAAACAAAGCAAAATAAGTAGATATTACAAGCAGAAATTTTAAAAATAGCGAAGCTAGCTGTGAGAACTGGGTGTGAGGCCAAAAGTCACTCTATAAAGTCTCCAAGGTTTGGATACTTAGGATATTTCCCCTGGGATTTTGGAAAAAATAATTTTTCTATAGAAATATGAGTTTTTAAAACCCATTACAGTAGTCTTCTGTATTACTTTGTATTCACTCAATGAATAATAAAACATAAAATTATAATAAAACATTTATTTTTAAATTTCAGAGACAATAAACCCTGAAAAAAAGAAACACCATACAAAGAAATTTTGTGAAGTTTGGTGATCTAAATGTTGAAACCTTCTCAATGGGGCAAATGGCATTTTTGAAAACATGCCTATAAAGTTAATGAATGACAAAAGAAATATATTTGTGGTAGGCAGTTAGACAGATATGAACAGAGTAAGGAGGACCATGGGCCAATAGCAAAGGTTACCAGGGTGGAAAACCCTCTGTGCCTAGCAATGGGCAATTGTAGGTGGGACTGTGCCCCTAGGGTAATCTTCCCTCTCCTAGCATATCACTGGTCATGCAGTTTAGACCCCCTAACTTTTCCTCCCTAGAGATAACATCAAGGCCTCAGTTGTACTTCAGCTCTAGGTCCAGAAAAGCAGCAAAACCAGACAAGTGACTGCGGTGACTGCCTCAGGACCAACTGCATTGAATAATGACCACCTACCCTGGCACTGACCAACCAATCTGTGGAGACCATGACCCTAAAAAGACACACCTGGAAAGCTGCTGAATATTCTATTGAGATCTTCCCCTGGGACTTCCCCTAAATTCTTTATCCTTAAAACCCTCAGGACAGAGGACCCAGCACACTCTTCCTCCCAGGAGCACACCCTTGCCTTTCCCCTCCCCCTCTCTTTCCCCATTCCCCCTGGAGCATCTCCTTTACCTTCCTAATTTCAGAATTTCACAGGCCCTACCTTTGCCTCTATAACTTGTTTCCTAAGCCCATTTTTTTCTATGAATTACTTATTTTACCTCTTTGGGTTTCTTTCTTTTTTAAAAAATATATTTTTATTGATTTCAGAGAGGAAAGGAGAGGGAGAGAGATAGAAATATCAATGAGAGAGAAATAATTGATTGGCTGCCTCCTGCACACCCCACACTGGGGATGGAGCCCGCAACCCAGGCATATGCCCCTGACCAGAATTGAACCCGTAAACCCCTAGTCCTCAGGCCAAAGCTCCATCCACTGAGCCAAACCAGCTACAGCACCACTGTGGTTTTCTAAATAAATGTTCTCTTATCGTTTGAGTCTTGGCTCTGAATTCTTTCCTAACCAGACTCAGGTACCAAAGTTGCTGAACCCAGTCTGGTTTGATTGCTCCAGTTTAACACTTGCTGTTGTTCCCGCTGCTACCAACATATTTATGATTAAATAAAAATCTACAAAAGTATCAAAGCATTTTCCAAGAAGAAATCAAAGAAATAACTCAAAAGAATAGATATAGCTAATATATATTTGAAAAATGGCTAACTTTGTTTATAATTGGTGAAATGCAACTCAATATTAATGAGATACAACTTTTTGCCCCATAAAATTATGAAATTAACAAAGACATAAAATCAAAAATTAGATGAAAAATATTTGATATAAAACTGCTGGCCAAACAGGAACTATCAAACATTAATTCTGCTGTTATAGATTGGAAACTTTTTTTGAACAGTATTTGGAAATATGAATCAAAGATCAGTAATGTTTATCCTATTTGCTTCAAGAATTTCCAAGTCCTCTTCTAGGAATGTACACAAAGGACATTGCTAGAGAGTACACAGTAAAGTTTATGTACACATGCACGTTACAGCCATATGTACACTATAATAGCAGAAAACAAATGAATAACAAACAGAAAATAATATGAATACCCCTGTAAGGGTGGCTAAATAAATTGAAACCTATCAATAAGTGAAAACATTGTGGAGACATTATGTGAAACTATATAAAACTGGGTTTTGTTTGTTCGCTTGCTTGCTTTTTTTTTCCAATTTTTTTATTAAGGTATTATATATGTACATATCTTACCATTGCCCCCCCCCCACTCCCATATATGCCCTCACCCCCCAGAGTTTTGCGTCCATTGGTTATGCTTATATGCATGCATACAAGTCCTTTGATTGATCTCTTATCTTCCCCACCTCTCCCTAACCTTCCTGCTGTAATTTGACAGACTGTTTGATGCTTTACTGCCTCTGTATCTATCTTTTTGTTCAAGTTTTTAATGTTCTTTATTGTCCATAAATGAGTGAGATCATGTGGTATTTTTCTTTCATTGACTGGCTTATTTCACTTAACATAATGTTCTCCAATTCCATCCAGGTTGCTGCAAATGGTAAGAATTCCTTCTTTTTTATGGCAGCATAATATTCCATTGTGTAGATGTACCATAGTTTTCTGATCCAGTCATCTGCTGATGGGCACCTAGGCTGTTTCCAGATCTTAGCTATTGTAAATTGTGCTGCTATGAACATAGGGGTGCATATTTCCTTTCTTATTGGTGTTCCCAGTTTCTTAGGATATATTCCTAGGAGTGGGATTACTGGTCTGGGTCAAATGGGAGTTCCATTTTCAGTTTTTTGAGGAAACTCCATACTGTTCTCCACAGTGGCTGCACCAGTCTGCATTCCCACCAGCAGTGCACGAGGGTTCCTTTTTCTCCGCATCCTCGCCAACACTTGTCGTTTGTTGATTTGTTGATGATAGCCATTCTGACAGGAGTGAGATGATAGCGCATTGTTGTTTTGATTTGCATCTCTCGGATAATTAGTGACCTTGAGCATGTTTTCATGTGTCTCTTGGCCTTCCTTCTGTCTTCCTTGGAAAAGATTTTATTTAGGTCCGTTGCCCATTTTTTTATTGGATCATTTATCTTCCTTTTATTAAGTTGTATAAGCTGCCTGTAGATGTTGGAGATTAAACCTTTATCAGTGATGCCATTTGCAAATATGTTCTCCCATGCAGTGGGCTTTCTTGTTGTTTTGTTGATAGTTTCTTTTGCTGTAAAAAAGCTTTTTATTTTGATGTAGTCCCATTTGTTTATTTTCTCTTTTGCTTGCTTGCTTTTTATTCATGGCCCATAGAGCCTTAAAAGAGAGCCAGGGAGTGAAAAGGGGCAATATTCCATAAGGAGGGGAACTATTCCGACCAAAGAAGTAGACATTTATCTATTTTACATTTTGAGCATTGCAGACCAGAGTCAATTGCTTAAAATGTGTTATATATTACTAATTTTTAAAAATGAAAGTGTGAGAAATGATGACATAACAAAAAGTTTAAAAAAATGCTGCCTACAAAGTAAATGTAATGTATTATACACAGATACTCATATATATAAACGTATAAGAGCTAAAGACACATTTTTACTAATGGTTGGTTATCTTTGGGTGATTGATAAATAAATTTTTTTCCTCGTTTATTTTAAAAACTTTGTAAAAATTTAAATAATAACTAAACCCAATCTACAACTGTTGTACAATAGGTGAAAGCATGTGGTTCAAATCCGATACCTCACTTTGTAAGTTAAATGTAAGAAACTTATAAAACTGATTTCAATGCTTCAATAATGTACTTGATTATGAAAATTTAATAATAAAACACAGAAATGTAATAAAGCTATGTTTTATGCTATTACCTAGGGCACAGAAAATCTTTTTAGGTATATTACAAAAAAATAAAGCACAGTGCTTAAGTATAGGGTCTGTGGAATAAAATGGTCTGGTCAAATTCCAACTTAGCTGACATGTGTCCTAACCTGGGAAAATTGTTTAATTCTTGTAAGTCTTTGTTTCTTCATCTTTAACCTTGAAATAAAAGTTCATCCTTAACCTTGAGAAAAACAAAAACCTATTTACTTCCTTGGGTTGTCATGTGAAAAATCCTTACAATGAGAAGATCCTTAGAAAGTGCTACCATCCTGTCTGAATGACTGGCATATTAAAAGTGCCCAACAAATGTCAGCTCTCACTACTATTGGAAAAATCTGATTGTCTTAGAGGATTGTCACAACAATAAAGGGTGCATTGAAGTGAATACCCTTTCCTGTCTCTTCAGAAGAGTGCATAGAAACAAGGGAACCTAGAGGCCAAAAATATAGCAAGTGAATTGTTGGACCAGAAAAGGACCTAACTCCTGTATCCTTCTTAGAGAGCTTCTGGGCACAGGAAGAGGAAGGTCCTGGTGGTACCTGGGCTGAAATAATCCATGACCATCCTGATTTGAAATAAGAGGAAGTCAGGACATTTAGAAAAGAGCTGGGGTGGAGAGCTGGGGCAGGGTGAACAGTTTCACCTCAAGGCTCAAGGTAAACAGGTCAGCCTTTTAGGCTTCTGCCTTCCTCAAGAATTTCAATTCAGAAGATCAAGTCCAAATTCATTTTTGTACCCCATGGGCTTCTGTGTTCTGCTTGCTACCTTCCTTTCCAACTACATCACTCACCATTCCCTTATTAACACAATGCAGTCACTTCAAACCACTTACATAAGTCACCTCCAACTCTATTTCCCCTCTCCTCTTCTCACACTTCAGCTCACACTCTTCTATTTAACTTGCAAAATTCCTTTTCTAATCTTTCCACGTTGAGAATAATGCGTCCTCTTCTGTGCCTTCAAAATTCTTATATTACTCAATAATTATAGCACTTTCAAAATATAAATTTAATGTGTTGACTCATTTCCCAAACAGAATTATTTGGGAGTTTTAATGTTATGCCTCCACATACTTGCCATTAGCCCTTCTCTCAACTGTAAAACTCCTCTTTCTTCTCAAGTTTCTAAATCTTACCCAAATATTAATAGTCACTTCTAATTACTGGCCACCTCATCTCATCATATTAGGTCTTTTGGATTTCTTTTATTCTTCAGTTATATCAATCACTTAGAAATTAAATCCTGAAATAACTTCTACTTCTTAATTTTTGATGACTTTTCATGGTTCCTCTGTGAAATCTTTTCTGCTATACTACATCCTTCATTGCTTTCATTTTTTAAATACTTTTATTGATTTTAGAGAGGAAGGGAGAGGGAGAGAGATGGAAACATCAATGATAAGAGAGAATCATTGAGCGGCTGACTCCTGCACACCCCATACTGGGGATAGAGCTAACAACCCGATCATGTGCCCTGACCGAGAATGGAACCCTGATCTCCTGGTTCATAGATCGACACTCAAGCACTGAGCCATGCTGGCTGGGCAGTCCTTCATTGCTTTAATTCACCAGCCATGTCAAAAAAATTTCCATCCTGCTACATCCTCTTCATCATTTAGTTCAGTGCTCTCTCTCTACTGAGACACTCCAGCTCCACTGCCTTCTCAGAGTCCCTTTTGCTGTCTATAAACATTCAATGATTCGAGTTGTTTTACTGAGCAGGGTGATTTCTTTCCTGGGTTCTTGCCCAGATGGGTTCAAAAAATGAAGCCACAGACAAAAGGTGGTAGCTGAAAAATATAGAAACTTTATTGCAAGCAAACACTACCTCTAAAACCTTAATCCTATATTCTTATCTTAAGACTCTGTCCCTCCTGGACGGACAGAGGGGCCCCTAAGAAGGGGGCCACTGCTTTCTTTGTCTTGAGGCATTAGATAGGCTGGAGACCCTCCTTTTCTGCCGTGGGACCTTAGCCCTGGAATCAGCTCCCAGGACCCCCACGTCCGCACTTCTCCTCGTTTGGTCATCTTATCTGTTTAGGTTGGAGTCACTTCTGATTTATCTTGTGGTTTTCTCCCAGTTGTGCTGGCAGAGAAAGCCTTATCTTATAGCTCTCCCAGCTGCTCAGGTCAGGGCTACTTTTGGTCTAACTTATGGTCACTTTAATTGCTCAGGCCTGAGATAACCCCTGTCTGTCTTTGGTTTATGGCTGTTTTAATTGCTCAGGCCAGAAATGTTTCCATCTGCCTCTGGCATTTCTCCATCCTCTGTACAAGTAAGATAAGCACCCTGGTGTCTTCAAGTCTCCATCTATGGATTCCTCCCCCATGGACCCTCCTCGTTCCTAAAACTCCCTAAACCTGCCTATTTTATTCCTAAAACTCCTTTCACCAGTAACCCCTTTCATCTATCTCCTTACTTCCAAGAAAGTCAGAAATTTTAAACTTAATCTCCCTCAATAAAACTAGCCTGGTTTTAACTCAGGAATGGGAGGGAGGTGCCCGTTCTCTGTTGCTACCTGAAGGTGAGAAGAAGAAATTGTCATTCTACTTCTAGTTCCACTTCCACTTTTACTCAGGTGCCTCCTTACCTTGAAGGTATTCTAGAATTTGGCCTTCTTCCTTGTCTCAGTGATCTCATCTTCTGTCCTTCAGGGTCTCTAATGCAATCATGGCTCAGAGGTTTGTTCTGCATTCTGTCTCCAAACCTGTCCTGATCTGGAGCTATATCAGTGCCCATGCAAATAGTCCAATCAAACTCCTCACTTCTTTTACTTTAAACCTCATCCCCGCAGCCCCCCCCCGCGCCCCCCCCCCCGCCCCGCCACTTGACTAGTTAGCCTCTAATTGCCATTATCAAGAAATTATTTATCTTAAAAAATGTTAACTCTAAAATTTTTCTCTCTACTCTAATATTTATTTTTAGGCACTTCAGTACTTCCATAGGAGTGTCAAGCATTTTTATTAGCTATTAAATATTAATTAATCAAAAAAGAAACATTTTATTAATCATATTGTTGTAACTATTAAAAGGAAAAAAGATCAGAAGACTGTGGTTGGGTAATGCTAGATTTGTAAAATTGCATATCTGAAATTCTGCAGACTTTGGCAGAAATATTGTGATGTTGGTCTTTAGCAATACTGTGATATTTCTTACCTTACTAGTTCCTTTTACTCTCATACTATCTTTTGGTGGCTTAATTCAGTTCATGCTAGACAATCTCCACTTTCTAGGATTTTACTTCCTCCATCATTTTTCAAAAGATACAATACCTTGCATACATTTACTGCTCTTGTTCAGTGAAATAGTGAGTACATAGTATATTAAAAGAAGCACAGGTTCTGATGGAACATCCAACTCACCATTTATTTGCTAGCTGATACATGACTTTGTATGGAAATTAATTCACTTAACTTATGAAAGGTTTTTGTTTTTTTAAAACCTTATCTGTATAATAGGAAATAATGTCTGTTTTTCCTACATTATTAGTGGAAACTTTATTAGTGGAAAGATGAAATTTTTTTTGAGGTATCAGGAGAGTAGTGGTATTGGTATTAAATACACAGATGAACTGTTACTAGTGGGGAATCTTTCCTATGAAGAATTTAGGATTGAATAAGGAAATGCTTTTCTTTAGACATTGTTCTGAAGGTAAGCAATTTCATGGATATAGGATTCAGCATTTTTAATATCTCTGTGTTTGCGACGTATGTTACATGTTTTTACAAATTTTGTGCTTTTAAGTATTCTTAATGGTTTTTTAATATACAAACTTTCATTATTGGCTATGTTTAAAGGGTAAGACTATTTATATTATAAAAGGCCAGTGGCCGTAACACCATAACAACCAAACAACCGGTCACCAGGAGGTGCATTGATGGGTCTCGCAGCATGGGCAGTTCTTGGTTTCATAGCGCGGCGGGCCTGGGTTTCTGCTGGTGCGGTGGGGCTGGGGTCCCACTGGCGCGGCAGGTCTGGGGTCTTGCGCGATTTTGTGTGCTGGGCTTCTAGTCTATATATATAAAAGCCTACACGATCATTACAACTAGTTGACCAGTCAACCAGTCACTATGATGCGCACTGACCACCAGGGTGCAGACACTCAATGCAGGAGCTGCCTCCTGGTAGTCAGTGCACTCCCACAGCAGGAACTGGGCTCAGCCAGAAACTGGGCTCATGGCTGGCGACTGCAGCTGCAGCGGTGGGAGCCTCTCCCACTTCTGCTGTAGTGCTACCAAGTGTCAGTGGCAGGCACAGTGGGGCTAGGATGAGTGGGAGCAGTCCGGCACCTGGCCCCATCTTGGGCTTTTCCCTGGCCGCCTGCCATTTCACGCACTGCTACATCCCTCGGGTGATATCAGTCTGCTTGTTTTGGCCTGATCTCAGGATTGGGTGGGGATTGGGCCCAAACTGGCAGTCTAACATCAACTGAGGGGTCCCAGATTGCAAGAGGGCACAGGCCAGGCTGAGGGACCCTACCAGTGCATGAATCTGTTCACTGGGCCCCTAATATACTATATTCTCAAATCTCCTAGTTCCTTGCTACTCAAAGTGTGTCCCAGAGATCACTAGCAATGACATCACCTGGGAACTTGTTGAAAATGCAGGATCTAAGGACACACATCAGACCTACTGAATCTAAATCTGAATTTTAACAAGATTCCCTAGTGATTCAAAGTCACAGTAAAGTTTGAGAAGCACTGTCTTAGTTCATTATTCTGTGAAAATATCAAATAACCCAACATCATACTAATAAAAATTCAATTCGTACTTCAGTTTCATTTCCCACCCCAAACTTTCTTTAATTGTAGTCAATATTAGAAATTTTGTCTTTACCCTCTACACATTCCCTATGCATATCTCTATATATAAAGGGCTAAAATGTTAAGTGTCTCTCCGACCATCCGACCAGTCACTATGACATGTACTGACCACCAGGGATCAGACACTACATGCAGGAGCTGCCGTGATGTGCATCGACAATTTACAAAGAAATGGCACTGCGGACCTGGCACTGGCAAAGCAACATTTGTCTTCCCCTAAGTGGGACACGCCCCACCACCACCCAGAACAAAACCCCACCAAATTGCAGCCAATGCTGCTGAGACCCCATGGCACAAAATGTGGTCCACAGCCCAGCTCAGCCCAGAAATAGTGGCTGCAGGTGCTGGGTAATGACATCACATAGCAATGCCCGGCTTCCTCTCCCTAGCGACTAGCCTCCATGGAGTTTCTTCAACCCAGGAACAGGACTTACTTTATAGCCAGGCGCAAACATTTTACATTTTAACCAAATGTTTATGAAGCATTTTCCCATGCCTTAGCTCATTTGATCCTTACAGAAGTCCAGGAGTAGGTAGATAGGAGACTTGGTAGAATTCTATTTTCTTTTCATTAGCCAGACAATGGAGATTTAGAAAGTTTAGAAACTTGACCCGACTGAAAATAAGTAAGAAATGATGGACCTTGAAAATGACTTCAGGTTTTCTCACTGTGTGGAATATAGTGAAACCCTAATGCAGTTAAATATTTTACCCTTTGTTCTTCCTCTGTGATCTACAATAATAATTTGCTTTGTTTTGATATTTACTGCTGTGTTGTTGACAATTACCTGAAAGAGAAGTTGGGGTGCTTCACTGGGCTGGAAAAAATATACCTAAATGAGAAAACAGGTCTAATTAAGCAAGTTTATTCTATATATATAAAAGGCCTAGTTGACTCGTGCATTTGTGATACAAATAAAGCTCTCGCTGGCACCAATCGCATGCGTGTGTTTTGATCTGTCATTGTCAATTGTGAATTTGGTTGACACTTCTATTATAGAGAAAGGGCAAATAACAATATTAAAATATTACTTCTAATTAATTTCCTTTCATTGTGCATGAATCTGTGCAGTGGGCCACCAGTACAAATATAAAAGTATACTTCATAAATTTACAAAATCTTACAAGTCTATGAAGTAGGAAGATAATTTAGGCACAAAATAATTAATTGAAGGTTTTTTTTTTTTTTTAATTATGTTCTAACTAGAGACCTGGTGCACAAAATTTGTGCATGGGGCGGGGGGGGGGTGTCCCTCAGCCCAGCCTGCACCCTCTCCAATCTGGGATCCCTCTCACAATCCAGGACTGCTGGCTCCCAACTGCTCGCCTGCCTGCCTTCCTGATTGCTCCTAACTGCTTCTGTCTGCCAGCCTGATCACCCCCTAACCACTACCCTGACAGCCTGACTGATGTCTAACTGCTCCCCTGCCAGCCTGTTTGCCCCCAACTTCCCTCCTCTGCCAGCCTGGTCACCCCTAACTGCCCTCCCCTGCAGGCTTGATCGCCCACAACTGTCCTCCCTTGCAGGCCTGGTCCCTCCCAACTGCCCTCCTCTGCTGGCCTGATCGCCCACAACTGCCCTCCCTTTCAGGCCTAGTCCCTCCCAACTGCCCTCCCCTGCTGGCCATCTTGTGGTGGCCATCTTGTGTCCACATGGGGGCAGGATCTTTGACACATGGGGGAAGCCATCTTGTGTGTTGGAGTGATGGTCAATCTGCATATTATTCTTTTATTAGATAGGATTAGATAGGATAGAGGTCTGGTGCATGGGTGGGGACCAGCTGGTTTGCCCTGAAGAGTGTCCCAGATCAGGGTGAGGGTTCCCTTGAGGCGTGGGGCGGCCTGGGCAAGGGGCCTATGGTGGTTCGCAGACCAGCCACACCCTCCAGCGACCCAAGCGGAGGCCCTGATATCTGGGGTTTATTTATCTTCTACAATTGAAACTTTGTAGCCTGGAGCAGAGCCAAGCCTTCTGCTTACTCCATGGTGGCAGCTATTTCTGTTGGGATTTATTTATCTTCTATAATTAAAACTTTGTAGCCTCAACCGGAGACCTGGGCCAGCCAGGATGTGTGGAAAGCTTGGCTTCTTCCATCACCGGGGAAACCCAAGCCTCCCTCCTGCTCTCTCCGTGGCCGCAGCCATCTTGGTTTGGTTTATTTGCATACTCACTCCTGATTGGCTGGTGGGTGTGGCTGGTGGGCATGGCTTGTCGGTATAGCAGAGTGATGGCTAATTTTCATACTACTATTTTATTAGATAAGATAATGGATAATCTCAAATGAGCATTTACTTTGTTTCAAGCATTCCTCTAAGTGTCTAATCTCATTTTTTCCTTTCAATCACATGGGAAGTAGATGTTCTTGAACTGATGGGAATATTGAGGCACAGTGATTTATCCAAATAACACAGTAGGTTAATGAGAGCCAGGTTTTAAACTTACAATTTGACTCCAAAGCTTTGAATTGAAATCACTCCATTATTCCACTTTGCTCTGAATATGTTCATTTTAGATCTCTAGAGACCCACCCATGGACAGACCAAATAATTTAAAAGGACATTTAAAAAAAGACAAACAGAAAATTAAGCATAGGTTCTATATTTCCAGTGCTATTGTATATCATTCTAGACAACAACTTTCTGAAAATAACTCTGTTTAAGTTCTGATGCCCAGGTATATATCTCAGCGCAGTACTAAGCCTCCATCGTGCATCCTCTCTTAGGGTCCAAATGATGTGTGGGTTTCTAAAGAAAAACAAAAATGTCCTCTACATTTCTCAGTAAGTTTCCTTTGGATGGTTAGCTGTTACATAATTAAATGACACTTTCTGAGAAGATTAATCAGCCAAAGTTCCTAGGAGAACTATGACACACTAGCTTTGAAGCTTCATATTCTGAATTATTGACTGCTTCATACCAAAAAAAAAAAAAAAGTCCTCCAAAGGAGGTTTGAGTTTGGACTAAAATACATAGCAACAATATACATAGCCTTGAATAGTAAAGTTTACCTCTGAACTCATTTTTGTGCTAATTAGTTTTCTAATAAGTATAAATCCAAGAAAGAAATAATTTTTCTAATATCAAAATGCTACAAAACAAGGAAGTTTTCTACTAGTTTTCACTTATGTGACTTATTTTCACTTTCATTTGTTTAGGGATATTGTTGGATTTTTAAAACCAACTGTGTGATATCACTAGAGTGGACATGCCTTGGTGTGCCTAAAATAACCCTAGTTTATTATTGCTGTTATTTTATAATTATGACCACTAGACCCTTTAGTTATAATGAATGTTTATTGTTGGGTGATCAATTATATATTCATTCTACATATGACTCCATTACATCAGAAAATTGGTATCAGGTAATAATCCTATTTTTTCATTACTCATAAGGTAAAGACATCTGACTATAAAAATCATCTAAATATGTATTTCAAATTTGAGTTTTGTTTTAATAACTGGAATTGAACAACTTTAACTGAAAAAAGCAAATGAAAAATATCAAGGTAAAGCAAGTAAACTTAGGCTAAAATTTTGTACAACTTGACAACATACAATGAGCACATAAAAACATGTTTTTTCAAATTATAGTGGGCAGTTATATTTTACAATGATAAGAATGATTTATTGTAAAAAATAAGAACCATATAACTATATTCAATAATTAATTCATACAAAGTGTAGATTGAGCCTTTTCTAAAGGGGATTATAAAGAGATAAATTTAGATTTAGAGTTTTTGAGAATCCTCACAGTAAATTTGAGTTCATTAAGAGGTGATTTGTCTTTTGATACAAATTAGACACCTTAGAAATGTTTATTGCTACCCTTTGATGACAAGCCTTATTATTATCAGATATACCTATGAAGCCTTGTCTAGTATGCCCCTAGTCTCAGTTGTTCATAGGGACTCCAGAGGCCCTGTTCAAATCTTTATTTTTGGACTATCAAGAATATCAAAATTAAACATTTTAAAGTTATTTGCTTTTTGTGTGTTAATTACCCACCACAGTACTAGGCCAGAGATTTGGTTTTGCTCTACACATATTTATTTATTTATTGCTCCACCTTTATATCCACTGTACCTTGTTCAGTTTCTTCACCTCTGGAATAAATAAATGAATAAAAGAGTGAAAAAACAAATGAGGATACAGTAGCTTTTCAAAAATTATGGAAATTTTCATATATAGTGTGATTCTGAGTTAGGAATAAAATAAGACAATTCTCCTGGAAAAGACAAAAGCAAGGTATTGAAATGCACTTGAGGTTTCTTGTCCTCAGCCCTTTGAATGAATGAAAGTAAACAGGAAACACTAGTAAGCTGATGAAATTGATGTGATGCAGTCTGTAAGAGGAGATACTGTCTAAAGAGAAGTTCAATATGGACAACTACAATCTCTTCTGGTCCCCAATGTGGACAGCCAGAACCACTCTGGAATTTCTTTTAACCCAGAAAAATGTTCCTGTCATATGAATGTGAATAGGTTGTAAAAAATCATTATAGTTATTTTTTAAATATATAGTACAATTGCCTTTTTGTAAAAACACAGTCACAATAGACACCAGTCATTTGTAAATCTTTATGTATGGATATTTTGTAAGCATATACAATGTTGTCTATGACATGTACAATGACATTTAATTCTAGGCGTGAAATTGGGATTGAAGAGAGGGATATTCACTTTTTCCATTTATATACTTTAAAAGATTGAAAATTAAAAAAATGCAGTTGATTTTTCCAACGTTTAAATTTTGTTATTTTTGAGTAATTATTATTTTTAATTCAACAATCTAATAGCTAAATTAATGCATGCTTTCACAACTAGTATTCCCACCCCCCCAATGCAAACAAAAAATTACCTGGTGTAGTTAAAATACCAGCAAAATGTATAGGAAAATAACACTTCTTTTTTGGTAAAAAGAGATCAGAGCACATACAATAAAGTAAATAATTAAATAATAGAGGACATATTAAGTTTTAAAAGGTAAAATAAGTGATGAATTCTTCTCCTGGTCTAGTATGTTGATAAAAAAAAAAAAATACCCCATTTTGTACCAAGAATTTTCTTCATAGGCAATGAATTTTTCAAAAGATATAAAGGCAATTCTATTGATATATTAGTCTTTCCAATTGTCCATTAAACATAAAATTATGTTCTCATAATAATCATAAAGCTACAAAATTTTATTTTAATTATGAGTATGCCAGTCCATTTCCTGATTAATTTGTATTGTAGCATGAATCACTCTTTTGTTGAAAATTCTCCTCAGAAATTCCTGGGAGAGAATTGAACAGAAAACTAATTTCCTGTTTGGGAGAATTCTTAGAATTTGAATAAACCTATTGGTTGCACTGAAACCACAAAATTAGCATTTTACTAATCACTATGTTTAAATAGCTGTGAGGGAAAAAGACTTGCCATCACCTTGATCTTCAACACAGTTTGCTTCTTCTTCCCAGATTTGGGTTCAAGGTGTTGTATTTACATAAGGCAAAATTATTATGATTTCACATTGTCTAATCTTTTTTTCACTCTCTATTAAGATGCATTTGTGTTTCTGTGTTTTTATATATTTATACCTTTGTATGATATACTGGCAGCTTAAAAAATTATCTTCTAATTTAATACCACCTCACAGCTTTTAAAAAATATGTTTTTATTGATTTTTAGAGAGGAATGGAGAGGAATAGAGAGATAGAAACATCAATAAGAAACATTGAATGGATGCCTCCTCCACGCCACCAGGATGTGTGCCCTGAGAGGGAATCCAACCTGAGACCTCTTGGTTCATGGCTCGAGGCTCAACCACTGAGCCATACCAGTCGGGCACCACCTCACAGCTTTAAGTGGAAAATTAATATAGTTTTATATAGACCAACTCATGTTTTGACGATTTGGTAACTGAAATCTATCTCATATATTGAAAAAGTAGATATATAATTTCAATAGAGACTTGTTATAAGGTAATTTGAATTATTTTTGCCCAATTCTATGGAAAGTGGTTATGCAAAATAATTTCCAATCTTTCTAATTACTAAAAGGAAGATCATTTCTGGTAGAATATTAAGGCCAGTTTTATTCTGTGTCATTTGGCTAACAAAATTAATTCCATAAAGGGATATACACTTAGATTTGTATGACTGTTTTTGTGAAGATGCTTTAATTTAGATATTAGGAAGGATACAAATAGATAAAGGTAGTAAACTCATTTTGGATTTACAAATATGCCTTTTTTAACAAGTGAATTTAGATTCTACAGGTTGCAAATTGAATCAGTATATATGCAATATGTCAGTATTAGTTTATTGACTAAGGTAATTTCTCTGGAAACCAATTTCCTGCATATGTGTCAGTATTTCTAGATTCTTGCAAGTTGATTGAACTCTAGGAATCAAACATGATAAGACATCTGAATATTATGATTCTGTCCAGTTTAATCATTTTTATATAGTCATGTCATGTATATATAAAATGTAGCAAGATATGAATTAAACTAGATTCTTTTAAAAATAATTAATGGAGGTTAAAAATTTCTACATAATGCACCAACAGCATTTTTTATGAAAACTCTGAAAGAGCAGGATACTTTCAAATAGATTTAAAGGAGAAAGTCATTTTCAAATAAAATTAAATGACAGTTCTTATTAGATTTCTTATTAGATTTTATTTGATTACATACTTTAGCAAATCTGATGATCCAAGAGAAAAAAAATTAATTGTATTTGAATATTGATGCTTCTCTATTTCATTGACAAAACCATATTAAACCATATTACTACTTCATGGAATAAATGTCTTATTTTAGAGTATTAGTAAGTGAAAATAGTAGTAAGAAATTGGCATTTCTAAATACTGCAACATTAAGCAAGATAACTAGAATAATAAACATTTATATTGAGTAGTAAAATTAAAAAACTTAATTTAATAAAAATACTATTTTTCAATTAAAACTATTTTATCATAATATTGTTCCTTTGTTAGAAAATAAAAAATTTGTTGATACAACTTTTATTATAAAACCTAACCTTTACTTTGTCGTCTTACATAGGCCTTGATAACGATGAAGCTTCTCATCTTTACCTGCCTCATGGCTGTTGCTCTTGCCAGGCCTGTGAGTACAGCAAACATTTTAAAAGGTGTTAGATTCTTTTTAGAATGACCTGATATCTCATCAAACACAAGCTACTGAGACTATCTTAAAGCAGAAGATGATCTCTAATTGGCTATTGGAGTATTGATATCAAAACTGTGCTAATGCTTCACATTTTAAACATCATTATGTAGTCCACTCAAAGCCATAACTCCAATTAAAATGTCTTACTTGCCGAAATCGGTTTGGCTCAGTGGATAGAGCGTCAGCCTGTGGACTGAAAGGTCCCAGGTTCAATTCCGGTCAAGGGCATGTACCTTGGTTGCAGGGGGTGTACAGGAGGCAGCTGATCCATGTTTCTCTCTCATTGATGTTTCTGACTCTATATCTCTCCCTTCCTCTCTGTAAAAAAATCAATAAAATATATTTTAAAAAAAACCCACAAGTCTTAAATAAATAAATAAATAAATAAAATAAAATGTCTTACTTGAAAAAATAAGTATATTACAATAAAATTAAAATTAAAAGTAAAAAAATGAAAAAGAAGGTATTATTTATGATAAATAGCATATTATACTAAGTAGGCTCTTTCCCCTGGTCCATTATACAATTAGCATATATATCGACATAGAAGAGGTGTCCAATATTTCCTAACTAAATATAACACCAAAGCACATGTTCCATTGTATCCTGCTTTTGGAACCAAAGTCAAATCTATATTATTTGAGATAGCTTGTGTCAGCCAATTTTTTCCCCCCAAGGTACAGAAAACTTGACTGATTCTGCTGATTCAGAGATCAAATCATTATCATCACTGTAGACCATGCATGTCAAACTCAAAGGTTAACATGGGCCAAATAAGCAAACTTTAAATTTATGTGGGCCCCCAAAAAACAAAAGCTTAAATTTTCATAGAAATGTAGGTTTATTTGGATAGAGACATGCTGAATACAAAGGGTTGAAATAAATGAGTAATCGTGAACATAAAATAATAGAACATTTTAATAAAAATTAATATTTTTTCTTGAACATTAACTTACCAAAAACTGAATAACTGCAAAAATTAATAAGTGTAATGCAAATAAACCTAGTTTTTTTGTTCTCTGAAAGCAAAATATTTCCTGTTGAACACATCAAACAGGTCAGTCTAAGACTAATGACATGGCAATCAGCTGCTAAAATATTCACTGCTAGTATTAGTGGAGAGAAATGGTGCACCTGTGCGTAAGGCATGTAAGGGAAATGAATGCAACACAATTATAGTATTCAGTCATTAGTGAACGTTGTAGTTTGTTATTAATAACTAGAGGTCTGGTGCACAAAATTTATGCACGGGGTGTGGTGTCCCTCAGCCTGGCCTGCGCCCTCATAATTGGGATCCCTCAAGTAGGGTTCCTAGGCCTGGCTGGCAATCGGGGCCTATTGGGGCTTTCCTTCCCCCGTCTGCCAGCAGCTGGCCCCACCCCTGTTGCTGCCACTGCTTGCCATATATGTGGTGCTGCCCTCTTTCCCCCGCCACCAGTCACCTCCCTCTGTTAGCAACAGGCATAGGGTATGATCGCTTGGCTGGCCTGGGCCTCCCTCTGTGGGGCAAGCGCTGGCTGGCCCCACACACCCATCACAGCATCACTAGCCAGTGACCTGGGCCTCTCTCTGTGGGGTGATCAATCATGGGGTATGGTGGAGCCCCCTGACCAATTGCATTGCATTCGCCTTGGCTGGATTGGTGCTAGTGCGTGTCATAGTGTGGTCATTCAGAAGGTTGTCTGGACAGTCACTCTGCTGTTTGGTTGTTTGGTTGATTTGCATATTATGCTTTTATCTTTATAGATTATTATAGATTATGTATAACAGGATATTGTGAAAATTAAGTTATGAAATTTTTATTAAAACGTTTCTTACATGCCATTATATTGGCTGGGCCACAAAAATATTAATTGTGGGCCACATGTAGCCCATGGGCTGCGAGTTTGACATGCTTGCTGTAGACAATTAAACTAGACAATGTAAATTAAATAAATTTCCCTCTCATCAAACAGACAAACATAGAAACAGTTATGTGAAACAAAAAGTTATCCTGTTCCCTTGTGATGTGTGGTTAATGAAGGTGAGAGGAATGTGTAAACAGGGATTACCCAACAATAAAATAATTCAGATAAAATAATGATCTGGGAAATTTGGACATTGAAACTACCTCATACAGAAGCAAAGCTTCTGAAATGCTGAAATATTCTATTGTTTGCATTGATGAGACTCTTATTCTCCAGATCTCCTTCTGGATAATATAGAATCACAAATAATTCAACTTCTTACCCAATAGCGTTATGTTTATGATACACCCTAAGAACCAATAGAAGGAAATCTCTGACTTCAAGTTACAAAAATGATCCAAGTTCCTCAGAAATGTGTCATTGGAGCCATTATCTTATCCTTTTTACAAATAAAATGGATAAAGTTTCCCCAAAAACAGATTCCTCATCCCTATTCCAAAGAAAATATCAAGTGTGTTTTTGTGTTTGTTTATTTAAATGCCATTATTTAACAAACCTAAGTCTTGTCTCCAAAGTAAAAATTCAGACTGAGGTACATTTTTATATAATTTAATTGATGATAAAAATAAAATCCAGACAAACAATATTTAATTAGGAAAGTATACATTGGCTCCAAAAATTTATAATGGTTTAAATCACCATTAGAACTACCATGTAATATAAATAGTTCAGCATACTAAATAATTTCTTTACCATTCTGGATTAATTCAACATAACTAAAATTATTTTTAGTCTTTTTACATATTTTCTTAATTCTTTCCCATATTCTAAAAAGAGGACAGATTTAATCTATTTTCCTTTGATATTTGTCAATAAAACAATTATAGTTCTCCCTTTCTCTTTTTAACATTTGCTCCAAAAGAAATTTGGCCTCAAATTTAGATGTTAAGATACAAATCTTTTTCTTAAATAGCAATGTTAAAATTCACAGATTATATGTGTATTGTGGCATTGTTATTGCATTTTCATTACTTTTTTGTTTTTTTATAACTCTTGCATTGTTTTTTATAGACATTTCCTCTAAGATATCCAGAACTCATTCAAGTGAGTATTCTATTTTATGTTCCCAAAACTTGCTGTTTTTGTGGAACTTAAGTGATGATGTTTTGGTAACACATAGACTCTGACCTGTTCAGCCCTTCTCTATAAAATAGCCAGTTTTACATTCACTGAGGTATCATATCTTCAGTTCAGGTACTGACAAATATTGATTTGTTCTCACAAACCTTTTTAGAGAGGAGGGCACATACATTTATATTAATACTAGAGGCCTGATGCACAAAGATTCGTGCAAGAATAGGCCTTCCTTCCCCTGGCTGCTGGCACCAGCTTCCCTCCGGCATCCAGACCCAGGCTGCTTTGCTCTTGCCACCACCACCACCCACCAGGGGTGAGCTCCGAGCCATACTGTGGCCTCTGAGAGCAAGCCCCCACCCCTGTTTGTGTTCGCTGGAGTGGAGGTGTGCTCCAAGCCACGCCAGTCGTGACTGTTAAGGCTTGGAGCTGGTTGTGACTATAAAGGTGTCCTGGAAAAATTTGCATATTACCTCCATATATAGAGAGATGGTTAATCAAAACCATATTATTCATGAGAAATAGTTAAACAAAATATAACATAGTTTATTTTAATGCATTCTTACTTCTTTTCCTCTCTCTTATATTCAAAGATATGATTTATAATTTGGTCTCATTTTGAGACTTTATCTTGAATTAGTTATAACTCTACCACATCTTTCTGCAAGAGCCATTAGTCCTCCATTCTGTTCACTAATTGAACTAATACCTGCTTTTCGTTATTATTATTACTCTTTGCAGAATGAACCAGATAGCTCAGAGGTAAGGTTCTTTCTCACCTCTCCTCAACTGCAACCCAAATTACTCTTTCTCTTTCAGTTAGCTATGATGAATGCTGAATTTTTTTTTTCCACTCCAATTGGTTTATACCTTTACTTGGATTACTCTTTCAATGCTCTGATAGGATTAAATCCCTATTCAATTCCTCCTTTGCCTTGTTTTACTAAATATCTGGACTTGGTAAGAAAGGAACCAAATAGGGTGCCTTCTTGAGATCTTAAAATTAAATCATAAAGCTAAAATGAATTATATTTCTTATACTACCTAAGAAAGTTGAAAACATGCTCATTTTGGGGTGTGTTTTTCATTTTTATAATTCATAATTTAATTTCTACAGGAAGTGCACAAAGGAAGAAAGTCTTTCAAGTTTACTCTAGGAAGTGTTATCCACTTACTCTTAAAAGATAAACTTTTTTTTTTTCTGGGAGATTTAATTAAATTTTACTTTATAAATATTTTTTTCCACTTGATTTGATCAAACCTTTTATTCCTTTAGTTACCTAAGCACCCATAAAGAATATTGAAACCAGATATGCAAATATTAAAGAGCTGCTTTAAACCTTAATTTGTACCTATACATTTGCCTCTTTGCAAAACAGTTATGCTTTCCTTTGCATGGCCTATATAAAACTTTACAATTACTATGCTAATCACAATGGAATGTTTTCTTTCTCTAAACAATACTTGGTATATGTTGTGTTTTCTATAATTTTGTAAATTAGTTGTCAAATAGACCACAAATAGAATTTTTACTTTAAAGACACCATTTAAAATATTTGATTGACAACCCAACTCTGTCTGAATGATTTTTAACATAACTTTTTTTTTTTTTAATTTATAACCTATACAAAGAGAGTTCAGAAAGGTAAGAAAGTCTCTACAGGATATACTGTAGAATTAAAAAAGAGAAGCGAGTGTTGTTCTATCCAGCAAGTGTTGTACTAATTCTTTATTGCCTTTTTATAGAAATAAACACTAGCTTTATTGAACCAGATAGATGATTTCAACAGAACTGTGCTAAAACAAGGTGAAATGTAGTAATAACAACAAATTTAGTGGACAAAATTGTAAAATATGTTTAAGTGCACATCTATATACTGACAGCTTATGCAAAGAAAGCTTAGCAAAGAGACATAATATTAGACATGACATAGTAAGAAATATTATTACATTTATGAAAATAATATTTACTTTTTTAAATAATTTGCATCAGCAAAAGGTGAGGTATACTTTCTTATACATTTTCATTTATTTATGTCCCTCGCCACTTATGTTTTTGCTCTCTTTTCTATTTCTAAGGAACACATCAATGAAATGAACAGAGTAAGGAACATAGATGATATTTAAATTATTTGAAATTTTTGTCCTTTTAAAAATGTATTTTATAACTTATACTTTATTGGTTTCAGCAGAGAGAACTTCTGAGAGAAAAACAAAATGATGAACTTAAGGTATCAAAATTTTTCTTAAAATAGTGAGGCAAAAAAAAAAGCAAGCATTCTTGCAGTAGAAAAAGTGTTTTAATTTAGAAAAAAAAATTTTCCCCATAACATTTATACTTGAACTTTTTTCAGTCAGACATTCAAGATGACTAATAAATTATATTGAAAATTCTAAAGAATAATGATTTTATTAATATCAATATAAGTAGACAAAACATTAGGATGGATGGATGGATGGATGGATGCATCAATGCATGAATATATGCAATTATGGACTGGTTAGTTGTTTGCACTTATCAGCAAAGCTAAAGAAATACTAAGAGTATTATATAAAGCAAAATATCTGCTCCAAGAATGCTTCACATAGCTACAGTTGGTTATTGACTTTCTTTAAAAATGACTTTTTGGACCTGGGTTGCCTACTAGATTTTTAATAGATTTAAGAAACCATACAGGTACTCAAAATTTGTGAGATAAAAACGTATTTCCTTAACTATCCTTGATACCTGAGTTATCTTTTTCTTGGTAGGATACTAAGAATGAATAAAATAAAGTAAGAACTTTTGTTTTAAAACTAATAAATCCAATATAAAGAAAAGAAAGAAGTAAAAGCATATTTAAATACCCTATCCAAACTGAACACATAATTCTCTTAACTCAAAACTAAGATAGATTCCTCTAATTCTAAGAAACATTAAGATAAAACTTACCATGTGTTGGACAGAATTAATTGAATAACCAACACTAATATTTGGAGTTTAAGTTCTATGGATAATGTCACTACTCTCTTTATGCTGTGGTCATGAAAACAGAATACCACATAGTAGATGGAGGAAATCCATTTTGCTTAAGTATTTTTTGCCATTGAATCAATGCTTTGAGCACTTTCATTTACCACATGACTTTAAATTCAATGCTCCTGTTTAACATCTAAAAGCCAGGTTAAGTAAAAACGCCCAGTAGGCATGGCTCAGTGTTTGAGCATGGACCCATGAACCAGGAGGTCATGGTTCGATTCCCAATCAGGACACATGCCCAGGTTGCAGTATCAATCCCTAGTAGGGGGAGTGCAAGAGGCAGCGGATCCATGATTCTCTCTCATCATTGATGTTTCTATCTCTCTCTGAAATGAATTAAAAAAAACAAAAGAGTGAAAAGAAGTTAGAGTAGTTAAGGGAAAATGTAAGATTATACTGATTTACCACAACATGTAAGAATAAAAATAATTTTTATCAAACTATGAAATGCAGATTAAGGAAGTAAATTCTTTGGTAAACTCAGGTCAAAGGAGTCAAGCCTTTCTGTTTTCCTCATTATTTTGCCTCAATTTTCTATTTTCTTTGGCATCTATTTTATTTGGTATTCATTATTTTACATTTGGATATTTGTCATGAAAATAAAATAAATTATATTTTCTTTCCCGTAGGAACACATCATAAATGACTCTGAAGTAAGACACCTTTATTTTAATAAAATACATTATATTGGCTCTGAATCTTTTCATACCACTTCTACATTTATATATCATACATAGTATATGCTATGCTGCATGCTTTATTTTCTCAAAGTGAGCATCTATTATACTCAAGAATGTACAATGTTGTGCATAGAAAATGTAAAAATTGGAAGAGGGAATTTGCCATTTAAAATGATACCCAGTGAAGATATTATTTATTAAAATAAAGAGTAAAAATCAATATATGCATGAATATTTAAAACTCCAACAAAATCTAGCTTTTTCTATCCCAGGGTATGAGGTCACTTTCCTCTATGTTCAGGGTAGTCCTTGGGCAGAAAAGAATCCATGGTAACAATTACTGAGGATCAATGGGCTATGCTACCTCATCGAGAAGTATGGAAAAACATCCCAAGAGATGAATGCTCTGTTGAATATTACAATCAATCTTTTAAAATGTGTACTTGGAAACTAAAATTATATTGATATGTAATTATAAACATGCATGATAGAAGAAAAACTAAATGTTTCAAAGGGTGCATGTTTTCAAAGCTAATATAATTTTAATTTCATACTGAAATTGGTTGCTGTATGTTAACATTTCCAGTTTATTCACATCAAAGTAACCCCAAGTGGTAGGTGAAAATCAGCAGGGTTCTGGGCGGCCCAGTTCAATAGGGCTCTTCCTTCAAGGTTTCATTTTTATCACAAAAGTCCATATATATTTTGCATTCTACTCAATAACATATTTGGCTTTGTTTTAATAAAAAATGTTTTTAAGTTTCCAAGTACATTATTATATTTCTCCCTCTAATATATTTTAAATGAAATTGACACTCCAAGACATGATTTATTATATTGGCTCTGAATCTTTTCATGCCACTTCTTCCAATTCTGAAACGAGGAGTTGGCAGACCAGTATGAAAGCGTGGAACTAGTTTTCTTTCAATTCTAAAATCTCAGGGTCATTAACACTTATTTCCACCCCCAACCCCTCTTTTTAGCAAAAGATACCTAGCAGCAGTTCATCAAGTAAGGTAAATGATTTTTATGTTAATTAATATATCAATTAGAAAGTGTTTATGAAAGCTTGTTGTGCTACAAAGGTCATGTACTCTATAAGGTCCCTTTATACAAGGCACAATATTTGTAGTTCTTTCCTAATTTTGACACATGAATATAGACCCAACAGATACAAGAAAGTAACTATTCATCAGAGACAAAAATTACAGATTTTCTTCTGGGAACACCATCCTATCTGGTTTCAGAGAACACCATCCTACTTGGCCATGTCTGTTATGCCCAAGCCATTTGGTTTTTCCTAATTATTTTGCCCTTCTCAGATTTTGGTAGAATTTAATCATGTCACTAAAAATTGCAGTAATGGCTCTGTTTCTAAAGCAATGATGTAAATATGTTGCATACTGTACAGAAATCAGTCATTCCAGGTTGATGAGACTCCTTTGCTCCTTGTTAAAGGGGGGAAAATGATAGGCTTAGAAGATGATGGGGTCCTTCATTTAACTTTAGGAGCAGACCCTCATCCAGATTACAAAGTAAATCCATACAGATGGTGTAGAGTTTCTGTGAATTCAGGAGAGGCCAATATTTCACACCCACCTTCAACATTCTAAATAACTTCCTTGGTGAAAGCAGTGAGAAGAGAAAAGACATCCTTGAATATAACACGTACCTCAAATTATTCACCTTGTCTCAGGTATCTAGAAATTTGTTGCTAAGAACACATTACCACAGTTTTTAGCAATAGCATCTGGTGAATTAACATTCTTACCTTAAATGTACATTACTGTCATAAAATTAAAATTGTGTATTTTTAAATTTTTTAAAGGAAGTTCCCACCAGCACTGAGGTGAGATATATTTGCTAAATTTAAAATATATTAATATTATCCAGGATATGTTACAATTTATTTAAACAACTTTTATGTTTACATTTTTTTAGCAGAAGTACATTCCAAGAGAAGATGTGATCAACCAACACTATCTGGTACAATTTCATTAACATATAATCAAAGACAAATGTACCAAGAAATGAATAAGAATATAGTATTGATAAATTATTTACTTCTCTCAATGTCTGCTAAACTTTAATCCACAGTAAGCAGTCTAACAAATTCTGTTTATTGATTCGCCTCTGAAAATAAAACTATTTTTTTTTATCCCAGGCATTTAATTTATGCTTTCAGTTGAATATTTGTATTTTATAGACTGCTTTTGGATCTGAGTAGCAGAGCATTTAAATGTCAGTCTATGCATTTGGGCAGACTTGAATTTGACTCTAAGCCCTGCCTCTTCTCAGAATATGATGTTAGACGTTTTACTTATCTGCTGTAAGTCTATAACTTACATTATAAAATAACAATGATAATGCTAAGTATTAAATGATTTAAAATAATTAATTCAATTCATATCATAAAGTAAATGCTCAATAAATGTGGTGAGTAGCAGAACGTCATAATTTTTTGCTAACTTCATCTAGTATTCTGATTTAATTTAACCAAAGTTAAATTTTCATAGTCAAAAAGCAAAAACTATTTTCAATTTTCTTAATAATTCTGACATATGATACACTGAAGTAAAATTACCTGAATGCTCATTTATATCTGCATTGCAATTTGAAGTTAAATATAAGTTAAAGAAAGTTGTTTTTCTAATGTTTTTAAAAGGAACAATTAAACTATTTCAAATTATTTGTGGCAGAAATAACACTAAAGTAGGATTATTAGTTTCTCATTCTTTATTCTTGGGAAAGGACATTGTAGGATTCTAGATTCAACACCTGAAAGTGATGGGGTTGGACTGAATGGCATCCAAGTAATTAAGGACATTTTCCCTTTTTAACAGGAACAGTTGGACAAATACAACCAATTACAGCTGGTAATATTTTATTTATTATTAAACAAAATCATGTCCTGAAGAATTAAAAGACATTAATTTTACTTCTAAATATGTTTTCATTTTTTCTCAGGAAATGATATATTCTAGCTTAGACCATTAACAATAATTGAAAAATTATTCATATAATTGCATATATATTTACTGTCAAATTTATGTCTAAACTAATGTTGTTGTGAAGTGAAAACATAGTTATACTCATTTTCTGGTGTTATTTTGAATACTGAATGAGTAATCTGCTACTCAGCTAGCCTGAATTCTGGCTTGGTACAAATCCAGTAAAATGTTCATTCCTCCTTTGCCTGCTGCCACCTACCATCTCTATAAAATTTGCTATATTTAAACTTCTGACAACATTATGAAGGTCTTTCATTAGTATCTGAATATAAACTATTTAAATTCTTTATATGCTGATGGAATAGATTGATTAAAAACATACCAATCAGCATAAACCTCTTATCACTATTTAGTTTTGTTAAGAGAACAAAACAAAGCAACAACAACAACAAAAACTTATTTTAGTTACAGTAAATAAACTTGAATTTATTAGGATTTTAAGGAAAAGGTCTTGTCCTAATTTAACAAAATAACAGTTTCTTCTGTTATCAGTGTAGGAAGAGGAAAATCAATAATGAATTAAATTTGAATATCAATTGTTACTCTTGTTTTTGTTTCCAAGTTGCTTATACTTCAAGTCCAAATAAATTTAAGTACATCAGTATCCCACTGGAATTCATTATTACTGACCTAGAAATTACCTGACTATTCTATAAGGTGGGTGTCCCAAAATGTATACATTCTTTTAAATTTTGAAAAAGAACTGTATATTAATAACCACTGACTTTATAATCATTCAAATTGTGTATACATTTTTTTGGGGGACACTCTATATTTTATTACCTTAGCTATAATATGGGTAGGCTGTAACCTCCGTAAGTGTTAGAACTATATTGGCCTTGCTCATAGTGTTCATAGTTGTGTTCCCAGCATTTAGCATAGACACTGAATGAATAAAAGTACCTAGTAAATGCTGGTTATTCATAAATGAATAAAATAAATACAGTAAAATAAAATGTTTTCTCTTCCTTAGGAAGCTCTCCAGGTCCAGGTGAGATTATTGATTAAACCTAGAATATTTTACTATTTTCTATATAAACTATGATTTTATAACATGTGCTTCTCTTTTTTTAAAACAGAAATATATTCCAATACAGGAATGGTTGTACTACCCATATCTGGTAATATTTCATTTAAAAGTTATTCCAAGATAAAACTTAAATAATTAATAAATAGCCATGAACAGAAAATACTAGTATATATTCCTAGAAAACTGGTAGGTTATTATTTTCCCCCAGAGTATGAACCTTACAAATTCTTCATTTTCCCAAACTATACTAAGCTTAGCCTTTCATTGAATATGTTTTCTAAAGTTAGGTAATAAAAAGGGTTGTTGATATTTTCCATAATATCACATAGAATACAGTTTATCATAAACTTCATGGATGATGATGTACTCCTTGTTGTCTAAACAATTTAGAATGTATTTTCTTTCATGCAGGCGTAACTTCCCAAAACCAATGAATACAAAAATATCAAACTCAGTTATAATTATACTCCCTTAAGTGAAGGAAATTGGAGATTTATGAGCTGACACTTTTCTTTTGAAGAAACCATCTGGAAAGTTACTAAATGTCTTTGTCAAAACACTCGCTGGCTCTCTGTGATCCCCTCATCTGTGAAATGAGTTTATCAGTACTGCCCTACATTCTGTTGATTCCACAGTGTTTCTGATTTTTTTTTTTAAGGCAATAGCCAGTTACTATGAAATTTGTGCTGCCAAAACAATTCTGATTCTTGTGAATAGTGAGGCCAATTCCATACAAGCCATTGAGTCCTCCAACCACTACTTGCCATTTAGTGAATCTGGTAAAGTTAGTTGAGATTGATCCATATGTATAAGAATAAATTGTCTCCAGGTAATATAATTGGCAAAATTAGTGCCAGTTCCAAAATCTCTAACATGAAAAGTATTTTAAATAGGTTGCTTATTCCATCTTTTAAGTTTTAAAAGGTAACTCTGATTCTCTCTCTACTTTTTTTTTTCCAGAGAAATCCTATAATGAATCAGGTAAATCAGTGTGTGTGAGTGTCTGTGCAAGTGTGTGTGCATGCATGTGAGTGTGTGTACATGTGCAAGTATAGTGCATGTGTGTGTGTGTGTTTTAATACTACTCAAAATACTATCACCAGTCACTATTTTGGGGAGAAACTATTGTACTAGTTGCATCATGAATTAGTGCTGTGCTAATATTTCTTAGCTGTTGCCAACTATTGGAGTCTGCAGTGCTAGTTATTACACTGCTGTGGAAGATCAGACCTAGGTGCCAAAAGAAAATGAACGAATAATTCTATGGCTACGCCTGAGTAAAGATAGTTTAAGGCAAACTTTTAAGTCAGGAAAACCCTAACTGTCTACTCATGTAGTCAAAATTTGTCCTTTTATTATTCCATAGCGCTGTGTAGTGAAAAGAACCTGAGTTTTTAAATTTCAGGTCTGACACCTTCTAATAATATGACCTTAAACAACTTTTATATTATTTTGAGCTCTGCTTTCTCATTTGTGAAAACTTAATATGTACCTATCAATTTATTCCCTCCACAAACTTTTGTATTCTGGTTTTTGCAGTTCCCTTTTTTTGTGTGTGTCTTCTCTTTTAGAGGCAGTAACTGTGCATTGAATTCAGTGGCTTTTATCCATTGATGGTTCAACTTACATACTACACTAAGTGAAATAAAGCATTAAAGAAAATCATGGAGTTTCTCTGTAAGAAATAAAAACAACAACACCCTTTCTTCAAGATCTAAAACATTGAGGTTATCAATTAATTTTATGATAATGGTTCCTTACTACACATCAGATTTTACCCTCAATTTCTTCTCAAATTCTCTAATCCTCATTGGCCAAAGTAAGAGGAAAATAAAAGCAATTATTCAACTCATTTGAGTTCCGAGGAGTACACTGGCCTCAACTTTCATGTAATTATATAAAAAAGAATGCAATAACAATATACATATTTTTCTTCGTGGCAACATTTGGTAGTAATGATTTACTCTGTCATCATATTCAGATGAATTTTAGTCACAAAATTATTTTTCCCATCTCTATTAAAAAACAAGCTTACTTTTACCTTGAGATAAATTGATTTTATTGTGCTTATTTTTAAATCTAAATAATTTAATAAAGAAAAAATCTCTGATAGCACATTTCTTTTAATACTTACATAGTCAGGTAACCACAGCACACCTTGAAATGCTTTTAAAAATTTTTAGCAGAAAATAAATATGTTCTACATAAAAATAAAAATAATTATATTAATATATAGAAACAGAGATATGGCATGCTAGATCAACAGAGATAACTATTCCAAAATTTTAGAAAGGAAAATATTCTAGCCCCACAAGTCTAGTGTTTAGAAGCACTGGGCAAGGAGTTAGATCATTATTTTCTCTGTTTCTGGTGTTTCTGAAAGCCAGCTGTATTGGATGAGGGGCTCTTCCTTTGAACTTAGTATCTTCCTCAAAAATTAAATTACAAAGCTAAGAGGCAAAAATTATTCTGTCCAGTCCAAATGCCCATGAGTTTATGAATTATGTAATAATTTAATTAAAGTCACGCCACTGTTTTCTTTGGGACTCTGATAATTAAACCTGTGTTAGTAATGAAGATTCTTGGAGTTCAGTACTAAAGGGTGACCTTAAAAAGTGCTTTATTCATTGTTCCTCCGGTTCCCTAAAAGAGCCCTATCAGAGAGCTTCGTTACTGCGATCCATCCCTAGTGAAGAGTTTGAATTCTCCTTTTTCCTCACAGAGTAATCTTGTCTTGTGATGCTAAAACAGCCATGTCAGAAATGAATTAAATGATTCATTTTCAGAGATTTAAAGCAGTTATTGCTCATACACTGTTGCTTTCCAATTGTCTTTTCTTCTAGCCTGTCCAACACCTCGGTGCCTATCCCTATGCTGCTTGGTATCACCCCCCACAAACCATGCAGTATGTTCTTTTCTCACCATTCTATGGCATCACTCGTCCCATCGCTTCTGGGAATGCTGAAAAAATTGTTATGCCAGAGTGGTGGTAAGTTTATTTAAATTACTACATACTGATGTTTTACCAAAGGAAATAAAAGAAAACCACAGAACATACCATAAAAACATATTTAGAATAAACAGAGCAAATCAATGCTTAGTGCCTCATATTAGAGTTTTCTGAAATGGACATTGGCAATACTTTCTGGCATCTATGACTAATGTTAATCCATTCCTCTGGAACATGTAGAGCAGTGTTACTTATTCTATAAGTAAAATTTATTCTGATAAGGCTAAGGAAAAAACTTCTCCTCAAACTAAAAATGTAAAGAGTTCTAATATATAATTCAACTTTATGGTCTTTGCACTTCTACTGGTCTTTAAATGCCTTCCTTTAGGTTATGCACATGATATCCATAAGAATGCAGTATGGGGAATAGAGCACAGATTTTGCATCTGGAAATCATACATTTAAATTCTGGTCTTTTTCTTACTTGTAATAATATAATGATGTTTACTTTTTTAACTCTGAAGGTGTGTAAATATAATCATATTTGTTAAGTTTAGTGCGGGGAAAATAGAAATAATATGTAGTAGTAATGTTTTTCTTGATCTCATAAAATTTTATTGCTGACTACTTATACCACATAATTTAAACAATTTTTATTCCTTCAGAAAAATTAAGTAAATTCTCAGGATCTCCACAATTATGGCTCTTGGTAAGTTTGGAATTTACCTGTCTAACCATTGATCCTAATTCCTTAATAGTAATAAGGACAAATATGATTGTAGATTGTACAGTTTTTGTTCTGTTTTGTTTCCTGAAGTCTATCTATGTCTGAACACATTAGCATTTAGATAATAATTAAATTGGCTTGCACATTTACAAATTTTTGTTTCATAATCTTATTAAATAGCAACTTAAAATTGCCTAATTTTAATTAATATAATTTATAACAGGGAGACTCCTATACAAGTACAGGAGTGTGGCTGTTACTAATTTTCTATGAATATGTGACTTTGAGACTCTGATGAACCCAACAATGGGGTCCTGTTCTTTATAATCACTGCAATGAAATTATGAGCTAGTCACATAGTGAAACCAAATGTTTGTCTGTTACAGGAAAATGGCCTGAAATATCTACAGATTTGTTTTAATTGTCTTCATCCCCTGTATAGGAACTTCTAAGTGTGCATGCGCACGTGCGTGTGCATGTGTGTGTGTGTGTGTGTGTGTGTGTGTGTGTGTGTGTGTGTGTTTTACTCTCCAGTGGTGAAAACTTCCCTTTGAACAGATCAAACTCTAAACTATGTAGAAGCTTTTTCTTTTAATTGCCTTACTATAAAAATACTTATCTAGCAAGAAAAAAATCTCTCTAAAACTGAACAATCAAGAGCAGTGGATATTTAACAGCAAAGCACATATAACATTGTGAGCTTCATCTTGAGATGAAGAGAAAATGACTATTAAACATATCATATAATAGTGTGTCTTCCCCTCAAGAATCTATAATAATAAAAGTGTAATATGCTAATTAGACCTGATGTCCTTCTGGAAGTCCTTCCGGATGTCCTTCCGGACAACCGTCTGGACGAAGCCAGGGCTGTGAGGGAAGCCTGGGTCCCGGGTGCTGGAGGGAAGCCGGTGCCTGCAGCTGGGGAAAGGAAGGCCTACTCTTGCATGAATATCGGGCCTCTAGTATGTACTATAACTAACCACATATTTATTTTTCTGCTTACAGATGTGACTGAAAGTGTCATTCTCTAAATTTCTCCTGTCTATGCTGTAAAGCCTCCCTACCCAAAGGCATTGACTGTTATTTTAGAATAGGACAATCCCAAATTGAGGGTAACTTTTCTTCTTGAATTCTCTACTGTTTATAAATAGCATGTCCTTATTTTCCTTAAGCTAAATTTTCCTAAGAGTTCATTGTCTAAATTTCAGTTGTATCATGACAGCATGAAGGCCACTGAATCAGAGGTTATTAAAGTCTTTATTAAGTTTCTACTATGCAAATTTTGTTTAAAAAGTCTTTGAATTGCTTCTTCTTTATGGGCCATCATTTCAAATAATTGTGTGCAGTGACTGAGATTTTTTTCTCTTCAATAAATTACATCTTAAGGCGCAATCCATATTTCCTGTCATTACTCCATTTAGCAGATTTATATAATCCTTTTATGAGTCTTTATATATGTAACATTCTGTTTTTACTAAACTGCTTATGACACTTTCAATCCATTTAATGAAAAAAAATATTAAAATGTGACTTTTGTCTGATGCTGGGAAAATGATAAACTGGGTCCAAGATCTTTCATTCTAAGTCAGCTGTTTATAGAATGTTTCTGATGAGGAAAAAAAAAAAATTATTTCCCTGAGAGGAAGAGAAATATGGCAATTGTGGGTGCACTAAAAACTTGAACCACCTGGTATTGCAATTTATCATCTCAGCGCACACACAGTCATCTAGTATCTGTGGTGGGCATTGTCCTCCAGAGTCACACACAGAGCTATATTTCAAATAGTTACTTGCTCTTCTATTCTCAAAGCCCAGATGAAAATTGTTTTTCAACATAACCTTTCATGATCCCTTAGAACTATTGTATTTTCCAGGGCATAACAGACAAGTGACAAGGCTCTTGTACCATAACCTAAACCATCTAGTTGGTCATCAGTTGTTCTGCGTCCTACCAAATATACACATCCTCTCTAATAAAACAGTAATATGCAAATTGACTGTACCTTCACTACACAAGCCACACCCACCAGCCATGCCCATCAGCCAAGCCACACCCACCAGCCAATCAGGGAGAGTATGCAAATTAACCCCAACCAAGATGGCGAGGCGGTTGGGAGACACAAACCCTTGGGAGGCCGGCACTCTTAAGCCCTGCCATGGCTGTGCTGGGCTGCAGGGAGCCAGATCTGAGACACAAACCCGCAGGGGGCCCCCCAGATCAGAGACACAAACCTGCAGCACATCAGTAGAGATCACACAAACCCGCAGGGGCCGGGACCCAGCAGCCCCCAGATCAGAGACACAAACCTGCAGGGGGCCGGCACCCAGCAGCCCCCCAATCGGACACACAAACCCGCAGGGGACCAGCACCCAGCAGCCCCCAGATCAGAGACACAAACTCACAGGGGGCGGGCACCCAGCAGCCCCTTGATCGGAGACACAAACTCGCAGGGGGCGGGACCCAGCAACCCCCTGATAGAAGACACAAACCCGCAAGGGGTGGGACCCAGCAGCCCCCTGATCGGAGACACAAACCTGCAGGGGACCAGCACCCAGCAGCCCCCAATTAAAGACAGAAACCCGCAGGGGGCGGCACCCAGCAGCCCCCTGACCAGAGACACAAACTCAAAGTGGGATGGCATCCAGTAGCCCCCTGATCGGAGACACAAACTCGCAGGGGGCGGGACCTAGCATCCCCAAGCCCTGCCATGGCTATGCTGGGGCTGCAGGGGGCCAGATCGGAGACACAAACCCACAGGGAGGCCAGCACCCTGCACCCCCAAGCCCTGCCACCATGGACCTGGGGCTGGCGTGTCAGGGGGGAGCAATGGATTATAGACACAAACCCACAGGCCTGGCACCCAGCAGCCCCAAGGGCCGAGGTGGAGGCGCCTGGGCTGCTGGGGGAGGGGCGGGCAGCGAAGACACAAACCTGCAAGAAACCTGTGGAAAGGGAGATAAACTATCATAACTTTATCTCCCTTCCACAAGATGAGAAAACTGCCCCGGGGTTTATTTAGTGATGTGGCCCACACCTTTCTACAAACACAGGGTATGTTATGACCACTCCCAGGAAGGTATGGTCAGAATACTGTCTCCAGGGAATAATGTTACTGTGCCAAATCATCTAAAAGAGGAAACAAGCTTTTATTGGGTTTATTCGGAAGGTCAGAGAACATGCCACCCCAACATATGCTGTGTTGTTATATTGATGATCTTGAGCTGCGGATGCTTGAAAAACAGCAAATGCATGCAGCGGCTTTCACTGAAGTCTCCTGATCTGTCTAAAATCGGACCCACCAAAAGGAGCTTTAAATATTATAGATCCCCTTGACAGGAGAATGTCATCAGGCAGAGAAGACTGACTCCTGTCACAGGACAGGAGAGTAGAAGTTTACATCATACCCAAACTTTGTTACAAACTATTTCTCCCTACCCCCATTCTTCTTTCCTAAAAATCATTTACTCTCCTCTAAGAGGCCTACATCTCCCATCCCCTTTCGGGTATTTAAATCTGCATTCTAAGCCACCTTGGGGAGTTACTCATTTTTCCCTGGGATCTCCCACATGTACACAAGGTACACATGTTAGTGGACTTTTGTTTTTCTCTTGGTGATCTGTCTTTCATTACAATGGCCTCCACTAAGAACTCAGAAAGGGAGAGGAAAACTATTTTTCTTCCTTCATAATTCTATCCCGGGAAATCAAGTCCCCAGCTGAACAATGAGGTTGGCTCAAGTACCAGGCAGTCTTGGCTGATGGGAGGGAAGCTTCTAGGGAGAAATCAAGGATATTGGTATCAAAGTGGGACGGAGGGCACACGCATGGTTGCTGGTGGGAGTTTAAAGTAGTTCAACATTTTTGGAGGATGATTTGACAAATTCAATAGAAATGTTCAAGGTACATCCAAGAGTCTTCTTCTAGGAATCACATCTGCTGAGATAAAGCACAAGCGCATAAGCCCTGGTCAGAAACCAGGATGCTACTGCAGGCTCCCCTTCCACGATAGGAAAACCTGGGAACAACCTGCATTTTTAGGAGAAGGTGGCATCTATACTAATAAAAGGGTAATATGCTAATTAGACTGAACATCTTCCAAGCAACCTTCCGGATGTCCTTCCGTACATCCTTCCCGACAAAGCCATGTTGGCAGGGCCAAGGCAGAGGAGGTTAGAAGTGATCAGGCAGGCAGGGGAGAGCAGTTAGGGGGACCTGGCCAGCAGGGGAGAGCAATTAGGGCAAACAGACTGTCAGGGGAGAGCAGTTAGGGGTATCAGGCTGGCAGGCAGGTGAGCGGTTAGGAGCCAGAGGTCCTGAGGGGTCCCAGATTGGAGAGAGTACAGGCCGAGCTGAGGGGACCCCCTTCCTGTGCACGAATTTTGTGCACTGGGCCTCTAGTATATGAATAACACACAAACATGAATTTTTTGTCTTTAAAATGGAAAGCCATTTAACATGAGGTCTGCTTTCTCTCAGTGTTAAGAAGTACAACACAAAACAACTTGTTTTTGCAATCTACATAAAGAAGGATTGTCAACATATTCAGACTACTAGATCTGCAGCAACTTAATGAAGGATGCAGAGCCGTATGTCTTTATAAACTGTATCTCTTAGCTTCTGTCATCGTGTTATTTTCCAAGGCATCAAGGTTACTTGATACTTCCAGTATCATGAATCCTACAGGAATAAAGTCATCAATTAAACGAATGCATGATGAAATGTAGGATAAGACAGCCATGTTTCCTGCAAACTAAAGTGTGGTGCAAGACTAGAGCAGACCATTCCTTCAAACAGTCCTGTGCGGTAGAAACCTTTATTTTGTAAAGATGAACAAACCGTCAGTGGTATTACTTTCTCCTTTTTTTTAGTCTTAAAGTCAGAATGGAAAAATATGCATTTGCCAAGTTACTAGCTGTAAAGCAAGTATTAGAAATTTATCTGACACGTACCACATTTAAAATGCAATCTGTTATAGGCATTACTGCCTCATTAAAATTTTAGTAATCCATTGTTATTCTCCAAGAAGCAATTGCAAAAGCCAAATTGGGAAATAGTATAGTGATATAGTTAACTATCCTTGTATCTTTTGGTTTTTAAAAGTTACTGAAAATCCCCTAGCTCTGCAAAATTATTACTATAGGAGACACAAGTTTCTTGATTATATTTTGTCTTGTTTTGCTTTGTTTGTAACTAACCCTTGTGTTGAGGGCTGACTTTCAATAGATTGCAGCGAGGGAACTGCTCTACTATATAGGAACCCCAACCCAGAAGCAGGTAGTCTAAGAATGATTTAGCATCAGGTTCCCCACCAATGTACCTTGCATGACCGACGAAAAAGTCAACCTTTATGGCCGCATCCCATTTCCCAGGTCCAGGGCCTCTCCACAGGGACCCCAGTCTGAACCTGTGGTTTCTCTAGTACTGAGCAGGATTATCAGTATTTTTTTTATCTCCTTATTCCATACATCAGGAGGGAATATGGGGATTTGACCAGTTTCTAAGTCCATCTGTTTAAGTATACACTCTGAATTAAGGACTAAGCATGAATGGTTTAGATTATCACTAGGTTTAAAATAAGGCAAACTCTAATGGCAGCACCAGTTATTACTTGATAAAAAAAAAAAATCCCAATATGAACAGCAGGTCATCATGACAATCTCCATTCCAAATAATGAATAGCAAGACAGAAAAATGGATCACAGAGTGTTTAAGAAGAATGGATAGTTTCCTTTCTACAAGTAAATGCCACAAAGCTCATAGGTTGAAGGCAAGGACTAGGGTTGGTAATATGATGTTACCATAGAATCCTTCCAATACAACTTTGACTTTCTCTTTATACAAAGCATATAGATTCATAAATAAATTTTTATTCATAAATTGGGGGTGGGGTGGATGATCACTCTCTCTGACAGTAGCTTGAGCTAGATTTCTGTTCACCAGAATATTTTTATGTTTACATATTAAAAATAATCCTGATGAGACTGTCATTAAATTTTTTCTAGGTTATAATGATTAGCCTCACACAAAAATCACTTCTGGTTTGATCATTTCTCATGCAATCATTACTGCCTCCACTAGATCCCTGAATATTTTAATTATCACCTTGCTTCAGGATTTTACCTGGTATCACTTGGTTTGGTGGCACTAGGCTCTTTCCATCTTTCCTGAGGTCAGAAATGAAATTATAAACACTGTGTGTCTCACACTAGAGCTCTCAGTCAACTGTAACTAGACTTTAAAGGCTGTTCTTCATGAAAAAGATTAAAGGATAGTCATCTTCGCTTTGTCTGTAGACATGAGTAAGTGATGTGTCATTAAAATTAAGAATACCGCTGAAACCAGTTTGGCTCAGTGGATAGAGCGTCGGCCTGCGGACTGAAAGGTCCCGGGTTCGATTCCGGTCAAGGGCACGTACCTTGGCTGCGGGCACATTCCCGGTGGGGGGTGTGCAGGATGCAGCTGATCGATGTTTCTCTCTCATCGATGTTTCTAACTGTCTATCCCTCTTCCTTCCTCTCTGTGAAAAATCAATAAAATATATTTTAAAAAATAAATAAATAAAATAATACCTACCTACAGGTGTTTTAACATGTTTCCCTTTCCATTATTGTTACCAAACTACCTTCAGACAGATAAAACAAATCAATGAAAAAAGGTTGCAAAAAGTGATTATGATAGTGGCCTGAAGAATGTACATCTTCCCTTTTGGCTAGTCCTCCCAAATTATTGTTGCCACATGTAAGTATATACATCAAATGTGACCAGATATAAGGAGAAACTAGAAATATGGACTAGTATATAAAACCTCCTGATTTTTATTTTTTAATTAAATCTTTATTGTTGAAAGTATTACATATGTCTCTTTTTTTTCCCCATTAACCCCTTCTAGTCTGCCTCTGACCCCGCCCCAGGCCTTTACTACCCTATTGTCTGAATATGGTCTGTTTTTTTAAAATAAAAATGCACAGTCACCTTCTCTTTGTTAGCCAGATCTAGCCCCTAAGACACTAGTCTACATATTCTACTTACATTAAGAAAGGAATTTTCTAGGTTTTTTTTATCCTTACTTACAGGCCATGTCAAGGTTAAATCCTAGTTATAGTGAAGGAAAGGTAAGCAGAGGGAAATTAAGGCAACCATTAGCTATAGTAAACAAAAAATCATGATTTCATCATGAAAGAGACTCAGTGAAAGTTCCAAGATCATTTAGAAGTTGGGGTTCTCAAAATGTTCCATATCTTCTATATTTTAATTTTTTCCAATAATTGGGATGCTATTCTCCTAAATTTCATGGAACCTACCAAATTATGTCATTTTAATTGCTATAGATTGAACGTTTGTACCCCTCTAAATTCATATGTTAAATGCTTAACCTAAATGGGATGGTATTCAGAAGAGGGGATCTTTGGAGGCAATTAGGTTATAAGGGTGGAACTTTCATGAGTGGGATTAGTATCTCTCTGCCAAGTGAGGATCTAGCAAGAAGACTGCCATGTTGATATCTGCAAGCCACAGAGAGATAGCTTTTATTAGACATCAGACTCCCAGCCACCAAAACTGTGATGAATAAATGTTTGTCTTTTAAGCCATGGTAGTTTGTTATGGAAGCCTGAACTGACAAAGACATGTAATTGTGTAATTCAACCACTCCATCTTGGATTTTTTTCCCCTTCAAAGAGCATCATAGACATGTACATTTGAAACTTACATGAGCTTATTAACCAATATCACCCAAATAAATTTTCTTTGCAAAAAGTGAAGTCTATTAACATAAGCAATGAAAGATCCACTAGCACAGACCATGGAATTGATACTACTATATCAGGAATCTCATGGTACCAAGTGACATAAATACATCTTATATAAGGTCTGACAACAAGAAAGGAATTTATTAGTTCATGTAACTAAACATTCCAAGAGTAAAGTACAGTTGGATTTAGGAACTTGAAAGTGGCCAATAACTCTTTTGTTTATCCTTCAACAGACCACTTCTTTGGACTAATTTAATTGGCAGGTTATAGAAAAGATGGCTTGCCCAGTATCAGAACTTTATGGTCATTCAGGTCCTAATCCCAGAGTAAGTAACTATACTGCAGCTTCTTTGAGTGTCCAAAATCAAGAGAAGAATGCTAATTGGCTATAATTGGATCAAGGACCTCTCACTTTGGATAAGGGATTGTGATAGCATGATATTCCTGGACTGCAACAAATACTCAATTCTTCATCCAAGAGTCATTAAACTGTTCTTCTTAGATATTAAGATATCCTATCTAATAAAAGAGTAATATGCAAATTGACTGTCACTCCAAGACACAAGATGGCTGCCCCCAGTGGTCAAAGATGGCTGCCCCCATGTGGAAACAAGATGGCCACCACAAGATGGCCTGCAGGGGAGGGCAGTTGTGGGCAGTTAGGGGTGACCAGGCTGGCAGAGGAGGGCAGTTGGGGGAGACCAGGCCAGCAAGGGAGGGCAGTTGGGGGGAACCCAGGCCAGCAGGGGAGGGCAGTTGTGGGTGATCAGGCAAGCAGGGAAGGGCAGTTAGATGAGATTGGGACAGCAGAGGAGGGGAGTTGGGGGGGACCAGGCCTGCAGTGGAGGACAGTTGGGGGGGATCCAGGCCTGCAGGGGAGGGCAGTTGTGGGCAATCAGGTCAGTAGGGAGGGCAGTTAGGGGTGACTTGGCCAGCAGAGGAGGGCAGTTAGGGGTGACCAGGCCAGCAGGGGAGGACAGTTAGGGGCAATTGGGCCATCTGGGGAGCAGTTAGGCATCGACCAGGCTGGCAGGGGAGTGGTTAGGGGGTGATCAGGCTGGCAGGCAGAAGCAGTTAGGGGCAATCAGGCACAGGCAGGCGAGTGGTTGGGGTCCAGCAGTCCTGGATTGTGAGAGGGATGTCCGACTGCCCGTTTAGACCCGATCTTACCGGGATCGGGCCTAAACGGCCAGTCAGACATCCCTCGAGGGGTCCCAGATTGGAGAGGGTGCAAGCTGGGCTGAGGGACAACCCCACCCCCCCATGCACGAATGTCTTGCACCGGGCCTCTAGTATTAAATAACTGTAGAAGTTAAAAATTAAATCTTGTACATCTTCTTCTGATGTTGCTGTACTCTGTTCGATGTCTGCAATAAAGTGGCTCCAACAGTGTAAACAGTTTGAGTCCTCTGAATCCTTTCAGCAATCAAAAATTTAAAGATAATTTTAAAATTAATACAGGCTGCACAGAAAAACTGTACCTTTGAATATAAAGAGAACAAAATGAAACAGAATTAAGCTGCAAGTTTTCTCCCATATCTTACTTCTTATTTTTCATATTTCACCCCAACAAGGCTGAAACCATGCATTTCACAATAGCATTATCCAGCCACCCCACAGCTTCTGAGGAAATCAGGTCCTATGTCCTATGAGTGAATTGCATTCAAGTTCAAAAGTGAAGAGGTGATTCTGCATTGGTGTAGACCCACAGGGAAGAAGAAGCAGGTAGACATGACACTGTAGAAAAAGAACATGATTTCAAATGTAATATACATTTAAATTTTTATTTAAAGTAACAAACATGCATTGAGAAAAACTCACATATCAAGATAAATTATTACAAAGTATTCATCATCCAGGTTCATGGCAATAATATCTTATCACTAGCACCTGATAGCACCCCCTCATGTTCCTTATCAAGATCTATCTACCCTCAGAGAAATCCTAAACCTGTCTAACTTATTTCCCCAGAAATTAATATTTGATAAATTCAAATAAGTATATTTATGGGGTTGTGAACTCTGTTATATTTTGTGTTTTGTTACTGTCATTCAATAATATTTATGTAAAATTAATCCTCATTGGTTTGTGTGGCAGTTGCTCAGTCATGTTTGTGTGGCAGTGTAATTCTCTACTCCACTGTATATTACAATTTATTTACATAAAATACTGTGGATTCACATTAGTGTTGATTTTAGTTTAAAATATTAAGACTAATAAAGCTAAGAACATTGGGTACATATATTTAGTGCATATATATATATGTATATGTGTGTGTGTGTGTGTGTGTGTATATATATGTATATATATATATATATATATATATATATATATATATATATATATATATATATATATATATATATATATATAATTTCTATTTGTTATATACCCTAGTGGAACCACTAGTCATGAAATAGGCATATGTTTATCTTGGACAAAGACTGACACTGTTTTTCAAGGTGCTATTGCCCATTACACTTACATAAGCATTTCTTAATATTCCTTTTGTTTGTTTTTGGAAACACTTGGTCTGACATTTTTTTTTTCATTTTAGTCATTCTTATGATTGTGTCATTAATTTATTCTCTTTTTGTGAAGTTCCCATTCAATTGAATCTATTCCCTATATACTATTGTATCAGTTGTTTTTCCTACAGAAATATTCTCAATTAAATTTAAGCAAGTTAGAGACTGGATTCAGGTGAAGAATTATGCTTGGCCATGCCAGGTTTGTTATATTAATTAGATACTCAAGTATGGAGGCCAAGAAGGCAAGTGGAATGTATGAGTTGGGAGATGAGGATAGACGTAAGTTTAAAGATAAATATATATTATTTATATTTAGATGCTTTCAGACTATGGATGGATTAAAGCCATGAAAGTAAACAATATCAGCCAGACTAAGACTAACTCCTTGGGTACTCCATCCCTAAAAGGTTAGAAAAGGAAATATCAGAAGGGAGACTGCAAACAAGTGGCTAGTGAGTTAAGAGAGAAACCAAGGGTTTGAAAGGTTTAGGATTTCAAATAAAGAGAAGTATATTTCAAAAAAGAAGGGATGATCAAGTCTCCTAAATAGCACTGAGAGGATGGTTAACATGAACACAATTTACAAGATGAACATTGTTGGTGACTTTGGAAAAATAAGTGATTTCAGTAAGAATAAAATTTGATGGGAACAGATTGATGAGAGAATAACATATGAGATATTTGAAAAGGCAGTATAAATACTTCTATGATAATGTCATAGAGTAAACTAAAGAACTGGGAGGGGTTCGGAGGTATACTGTTAGAGGGAGAAAGCGTTTTGATTAAAGATGAAAGATAGGATATCATAAATTTGGTTTGCACTTGATCCTGGAGGTTAGGAAATCATTGAGAATGCAGCAAAGAGGGAGTATTTGCTAGTGATGAATCATTGTGTAAACTCAAGTGAATGGAGTTAAGTGTACAGTACAGGAGTTGGTAGAGAAATAATTCATCACAATGAAACAATTACTCCACAGTCAGAGACAATGAATATAAGACCTTCTTGCAGGTCTTTTTCTTTATTATTATTATTGATTTAGAGGAAGGGAGAGAGGAATAGAAAAATCCATGAGAGAGAAACATCAAATCTACTGCCTCCTGCTTGCCCCCGCCCCCCCTCCCCACCCTGCTGGGATCAAGCCCACAACCTGGGCATATCCCCTGACTGGGAAATAGGCCACCTTCTGGTATATAGGACAATGCTCAACCAACTGAGTCATACCACACCAGCCAGGTAACTTCCTGTAGGTCTTTTTGATTCTTGGGCATTACTGGCTAAAACCACATAACCCAGCTCATTCTGATTGTGGTACTGGCTCTTGCTGCTCTGATATAAGTCAAGTCAGTAATATGGTGCAGCAGTGTTTCCTGTTGCAGTGCATTAACATACTGTGCAGTGCACTAATCACATTCAAACTTCGATAAAAACCTCGGAATTGGCTTTTATATAGATGTGGAAATTGGAGCTCCAAAAGAGCAAGTAACTTTCAAAGCAAGACTTAGCTGCTATGTTGCAGACCTATGAATCAGATTTCACATTTGAACCTTTTTTTCAGAAGGATGACCATAAAATTTGACATTTGATGCTGGGTACTTTTGAGGTGAAAGGCATAGGTATAATGGTTTAAACTGGGACTATGGGTGTAAACCAAGATTTTCTAGAGAAAACACAGAGTATGATTATCTTTTCCTCCACTTTTTGATATCTTTTATATTCAATTCAGAGCATTCTATTTATTTTCAATTCTTCCAAGGCTATTTTTAACAATAGTTATCTAAAGTTAACATTAAAGAGGTAATTAGGTTTTAAAAATTATAATAAAGACAGAAACACTTAAATATCCATCAAACATTAATTTATTGAAATGACTGGTTAGGAAATAGTAATAATAAGTACAATTCCAGGAACTATTTTACACATATTTTAGATATAATTATGGTATTACCAACTGCAAATTAAAATTCTGTGGTACTTTTCAAATTAAAATTTGGAAAATAGAGGTTATGAGTCAAAATCAAATTAGGACAAATGCTATATAATACATAAAATAAAGAAATGTATGATACAAAGATTGAAAAGATGCCACATTTCCAGTCACAGTCAATTCTGTGGGATAGAGAACAAATATAGAATTAGCTATGTTATGTAAATAACCATACATATCTCTCCATTTATAATTTTGGCATAACTAATTCATTAGAGAAATGTTATTACAAATGCACTATGTTGTGTTCTATCTTGCATATAAAATTTCTAAGGACCAAATAAAATTTAACTTGCAATTGTTTCAATATCTAGTCTACCATAATCACTAAAAATTTTGTATCTTAAGAAAATTTCCCCCTTTTAATCCTCACAGTGAGACTCATTAATTTTATTTTGACACATGAGTTAAAAGACAATATGTGAATTTTGAATGTGATAAAACAATTAAAATTTATGGAGCCTAAGGTATATAAATGAGAACACAAGTTGATTTTTAAAAAGAGTTCAAACATATTTGTAGTAAAGTAGAAGAAACTTTCAGTTTTTTTCTAAAAATGATGATAAGCATAAGGACATAGGCACTTGAAATTAAACCATTCAAATCAGTCAATAACACATAATTGGAATTTAAATGAATTAAAATACAAAACATACATAAAGTCAGGTAAGTACATAGTAGTCAACTGTTTAGGTGTGCATGACACATGGATGATTAATAAGAAAGTTCATATATTGATGGAATTTCTCACTACTTTTGGCTTATCCAGAACAATGAAATATAAAAATGTATTAACTATAAATATAATCAGTCTAGTCTCCAAACTCCCAAAGCTTACCAAAAGTGAGGGGTAAACATTAATTTTGAAATCCTCTTAAGCCTTAAAAAACAAAACAAGATAAATATATTACAATTCACTTTTTGGCAAGTACATTCCTTCTAAAAATTCTAAGTAATGAAATAATCATCTCAATTATTAGCTCTCTCATGTACATGCATAAAAAACAAGATGTGAATAAAAGTAGAGAATATATGTCCACAAGGAAACTTCAAGACTCTATAAAAGAGTAAATCTTCTTTAATCCACACCCAGATTACCAAATTTAATTGTGGCTTTAGTAAGCCTTAACCCCCTTTGTCTCTATTGTCAAGAGATTGATTAAATCATACTCTCTGAAATTATTTCTTCTCAATACTCAGTATCTTCTATTTAGAAAATCAGAACAATTATTTCTGAACATCTGCAATTACTCCTACACATTGATATTTAAGGGGAAACATGTTTTCTAGGTTATTTTATTGTGTAACTAGCATTGAGAATCCCTGATCTAAACTATATGTATTTTTGGATCCATTGAATAGTCATTCATTCTTTTATTCTGGATCTTTCACAACTTCTACTATCATATACACATCATGAATGAAACAACAGAGTTAATAAAGCAGGACTTACTTGTTGTAAGTTGTAAGCTGGGGCAATAGGTTGAGTCACAGGGTAGAATGCCTGGGTAGGATCAACCAGAAGCTCTTGGTTCAGCAAAAGGGCTTCGGCAGGCATAGCTCTCTGGGGGTAGGTCAGCACTTGCTGGGAAAGAGGCAGGACTTTGGACTGAGGAAAGGAGACCAGGGGCTGAGTAGGAAGCATGGGAGTCTGAAACACAGGCTGGGGGATCTGGTGCATGAAGGGCTGGAGCAGAGGCAGAGGAAGCTGTGCTTTGAGATCAGTCAGGTTTGGGACCTGGCGCTGAAGAAATGGCACTACTGGAGATTTAGGCAATTGCATCACATTGCGCTTAGGAATGATGGTCTCCTTAGTATTGGGGATTTCCATCATTTCAGGCTGAAGGAGAGGCAGCACCATAGCAGGCTGAGCAAGAGGCAGGATGTTCTGTGGAAGGACAGGGTAAGGGATGGGCTCAGCATTAGGATAGAAAAGAGGCTGTGGCTGGACAAGAGGGTGGATTTTGTCCTGGTGTTCATCCTGGAAAAAAAGAAAAATCTCTAAGTCCAAGATTCAACTATAATTGTCATTCATGATGAATTAACCTCCTCTCTATTGAAGAATCCTGAGTGAAACAGAGAAAGAAAATATTTTATTTATCCTGATTAAGAAATTATTTGGGGTCATGTGAAAATGAGTTAAATACTCATTGAGGGATTTCTCACTAACCCATTCCCTTCATAGGTGGACCCAGATCAAACTGCAATCAAATGTTTAGGGATTTCAAGCTTGTTTCCCCTGTCTGAGTTGCCTTCAATACCATAGCTAGCTGTACAGTTTGGTACTCAGCAGTCATGAACTTTTCAACATAATGTGATAATAGTAAACCAAATTGTGTTCATAGTAGTATAATGAAGGTTAATTTTGAAAAGACTTAGAGGAACATTTCCAAGGTTTTCTTCTATGTGTTTTAATGAAAAGGAAATATTAATTTGTGGTTTAATTGCAGGAGTTACCCAACACTAGCTAACTCCGTACTACTTTCCTTAGTAGTCATTATTATAAGTATTTAAAGAGGCATCATTTTGTAAATTCATTTTGGTATAAGTTCCAAACAAACCGAAGCCATTGATACAACAGAGAAGCTGAAATATTAAAATTACATAAATATGTTACCATATATGTAATTTAAATAAATAAAGAATTTTCTGTAGTCTAAGAAAATCTTATTTTTAATCAAGCTCTACTACTTAATAATTGTGTGATATTGTTACACAATTGTATATTCAGTTGTTCTGTATCTCACTTCTCTCATCTGTGTAATAGAAATTCTTTTATGAAGTGCATGTATTCATCAATATTCATATAAAACATAAAATTTTAATGTAAATCATTGAGTACTTACTGTGTGCTTGCTCATCAACCTAAAAGATTATTAATATTCTTAGTTTACAGATGAAGAAATTGAAGTGCAGAAAAACTTCGGACCAAGGTTATACAGCTAATCAATTATCAAAATAGGATTACCATATTCCCTTACCATTTCTTTTATCACCTTTCTATATTGAGAATAAGTGAACCTAGTTCCCAACCTAGAAATATATCTACTAGTGTGTATTTATGGAAAACAAGTACTCACCATTAGTAGAGTGAGCAAGTCAATAATTATTCTTAAGTATTTAGTCTATACAAGTGGATTCTGAGCTTAAAAATGTACTTATGTCTTAGCAATATATTGTCAAATTTTTGTTTCTTATACTGACATTTATTTTATTACAATTCTTTAGACTGAATATGCACATCTTCTATATGTATTATATTTTATAATAATTTTTGAAAAATTTATTATAAATATTTTATAATAATCTTATTATTATATTTTATAATGATTTTTACAATATTCTCATCATGAACAACTTACCTCTTTTTGCTGCTGTTTGTAATTTTCTAATTTCTCAGGTTTCTGCTAGAAACAACATGAAAAGAAGTAGTAAAATCTATGAAAATCAAATGTGGAAAATATATACGTTTAAATATAAAGGTTTACTCTCTCCCCTTTTTGGGATGTAAAACTGAAACCCATTACCAGAGGGAAGAGGGTTGGAGGGTAGTAAAGACAAACGAGGCCAAATATATGGTGAAAGAAGATGATTGGACTTCAGGTGATGGGCAAACAATGCTGTATACAGATCATGTATCATAGAAATGTACATTTGAAACCTATATGATCTTATTAACCAATGTCACTCCAAAAATTTCATATAAATAAATTAATTAATTAATTAATTAATTAAATAAATAAAATGTTTTTACCTTGTTGATGTGGGTAATGGACTCCTTCAGGAAAATAAAAGTAAACATAGGTTAAGTTTTCATAGAAAATTTTTATTTGCCAATATGAATAAAAAAATGAAGGCATTTAAAAGGTTAATATGGACTTATTGCTTGCTAACATCATTAAAAACAGCAGAATTATTGAAACTTATATGTTGCTGTATTCTGCACAAGCCTGTTCTATAAACAAGATGGATGAATGCAGTCAAGAAAGAACAGAAAGTTAGTGAACATAGTACAAGAAGCATTTAATAGACTCTAATTTTTCCTTTTACTATGTTTCCTTCCTATGATAACAAATGATCTCTTAAATGCCATCTGATTCTAAAAGAATAAAATTCATTAATAAGAATTATTATAACTATTAATACGTCCTGTTCATTATTCTTAGTTCATTTGTTATGTTCAGGTTTCAAATGAATTGTAAGAACTAAATACTTTCCCTGTGATAACCTTTGTGAAGAGATAAAATATACCTAGGTACCATTTAGCAGGTGACAGACCCCAAAAGTGATGCAAGTGTAAATATCTGCCTGACTCTCCCAGGCATATTTAAGACTAAAACTAAGTCTCACTGCTTCTTATTTACTAAAGTGACTCCTGTAATGACAAAATATGTCCATTTGCATGTCTGCTCACCCCTTATATTGCCATTCTTTCCTATGGGCATCTGTTTTTCAGTTTGTACCATAGCTCCTAGTCGATGTCTGAACCACAGAAGGTGCTCAATGAATGTCAAAAAGTGAATAAGGTCAGTGTGGAGAGAGCCCCAGTCATAAAAAAGGAGTGTAGCATTCATTTAAAGAAGGAGGTGGGGCATAGTGACAAAGGTTCAAGTAAAGCTAGCATAAAAAGTAGCATAGAGAATAGGGAATTCTGTAGACATTTATTTTGTCCTTAAACATATAATGAAATTTTATATCAGAACTAGCTGCATTGACTTAAGTGCCCTAAAAAAACACAATATAAAGAGTTTCTAGCATTTTACTGTCCAAAATGGAAAATTCCCTCAGAATGAACATTGTCTTACCTCACTGCTAGAAATGCTTTCTATAGTCTGTAAATAAAAATACAAAATCAACAACTGGATCATCAAAGATAGTTACTTTTTTTAAAGAAATGTTTTATTGATATTATTATTATTATTATTATTATTATTATTATTATTATTATTCCTAACCCGAGGATATTTTTCCATTGATTTTTAGAGAGAATAGGAGAGAGAGGGAAAGACAGAGAGAAACATCAATGTGAGAGAAACACATTGTTTAGTTGCCTCCTGCACATGCCCTGACCAGTGCCCAGGCCGGGAAGGAGCCTGCAACCAAGGTATGTGCCTTTGACAGGAATCAAACCCAGGACCCTTTGGTCCCCAGGTCACTGCTCTATCCACTGAACCAAACTGGCCAGGGCTTTTATTGATTTCAGATACAGAGGGAGCAAGAGAGAGAGAGGTGGGAGAGAAGCATCTATTAGTTGCCTTTGTCTACTGCCACCAGGGATCGAACCTGCAACCTTTTGGTATATGGGAAGCTGTAACTAACTGAGCCACACCAGCCAGGGCAGAATACTACTAATGCTGGTTAGAAAATGTTCTCTGAATAAAATATCTTACCTCTCTGGATACACTGATTTGTTCCTTCTGTAAAGAAAAAAAAATCACCATTTAGTTTCTAGAGCTATCTTATTTTTCCTACTTACTTTTTACCTTCTTTATACAGAACTATCTTCTTCACAAATTTAAGAAATAAAAAATGTATGTCTTTTGAGAGCCTTAAAAAGTAATTGTGTTTTATGTCTTTTATATTTGATAATTCTAATTGTATATTCTTATTTTACCTAAATGAAGAACAATTTTTGATGGGTAACAGAATGAGAGTTATTTGAATTTGTATCACTTTTTATTCTGATTACAAATGCGTTTATTATTATTATTATTATTATTATTATTATTATTGCCTTGTTTTCCACCCTGTGGATTTCTTTGAGTAGACACAGGTAGGATTTGGCCCATGCTCTGTTTCATCATCAGTTTCATCACTGTAATAAGATATATTTATCTAGGTTGCACATGCAAGCAAGATAAATTTTGTGCAATATTACTCTTTTTGATTTGATGTTTGTGTCTTCTTGTTTTGTCTGTGGCTTATTTGTTTGTTTGTTTTTTCTGGTGGGAGAGTGGTGTAGAAAGTATTTAACACAGATTTGCAGCCTCATAGGACACTATTGAAATAGTGAGGGAATATAGATGATTTTCTTAAAAGTATAGAAAACAACTGTTGAAATTCTGCTTTATTTGTAAATTTAAAATATTGGTGATGTTATCAACACATGAAAAAAGAATTCACTGTATGTTAATCATTCATAGATTTTCTTACCTCCTTTGCAAAAGCAAAGGCCACCAGGCAGGCAAGGATGAGGACCTTCATGTCTCTCAAGTCCTGTGAATGAGAAAATAATATCATGGTTGACAATCTAAAACATTTTCTTAATTTGGTAGGGTTACTTTTCTTTTAAGGAAACAAAGATAATTAAATGTCTTAATTTTAGAAAAAATAATAATATAAGCTTATTATATAACCAAAGTCAATATCTTCTATGGCTTTTTAGTCTTATATATCAATTTTATATTTCAATTCCATAGTTTCTTATCCTATCTAATAAAAGAGTAATATGAAAATTGACCGTACCTCCATTACACCCACAAGCCACGCCCACAAGCCACACTCACCAGCCAATCAGGAGCGAATATACAAGTAAACCCAACCAAGATGGCTGCGGCCACAGAGAGCAGGAGGGATCCTTGGGTCTCCCTGGAAATGTTGGAAGCCAAGCTTTCCACCTGCCCTTGCTGGCCTAGGCCTCCACTCAAGGCTACAAAGTTTCAATGATAGAAGATAAATAAATCCAAACAGAAATGGCGGCAGCCACGGAGCTGGAAAGAGGAAGAGGCTAAGGTTGCCCCCGGCGATGGAGGAAGCCAAGCTACTGAAGGCCTGGCCTGCCTTGGCCTCTGCTCCAGGCTACAAAGTTTCAATTAAAGAAGATAAATAAATCCCAACAGAAATGGCTGTCACCATGGAGCTAGCAGGAGGCTTGGCTCCACTCCAGGCTACAAAGTTTCAATTGTAGAAGATAAATAAATCCCAGATACCAGGACCTCTGCATGGGTCGCCTGGGGGTGTGGCTGGCCTGCAAACCACCACAGGCCCCTCACCCAGGCTGCCCCATGCCCCAAGGGAACCCCCACCCTGATCTGGGACACTCATCAGGGCAAACCAGCTGGCCCCCACCCATGTACCAAACCTCTATCCTAACTAATAAAAGAGTAATATGCAGATTGACCATCACTCCAACACACAAGATGGCTGCCCCCATGAGGTCAAATATTCTGCTCCCATGTGGACACAAGATGGCCACCACAGATGGCCAGCAGGGGAGGGCAGTTGGGAGGGACCAGGCCTGCAAGGGAGGGCAGTTATGGGTGATCAAGCCTGCAGGGGAGGGCAGTTAGGGGTGACCAGGCCGGCAGAGGAGGGAAGATGCGGGTGATCGGGCCTGCAGGGAAGGGCAGTTGGTGGGGGACCCAGGCCTGCAGTGGAGAGCAGTTGGGGGGCAACAAGCCTGCAGGGGAGGGCAGTTAGGGGTGACCAGACCTGCAGAGGACAGCAGTTAGGGGCAAACAGGCTGGCAAGGGAGCAGTTAGGCATCAATCAGGCTGGCAGGCAGAAATGGTTAGGGGCAATCAGGAAGGCAGGAAGGTGAGCAGTTGGGATCCAGCTGTCCTGGATTGTGAGAGAGATGTCCGACTGCCCGACTGGCAGATGTCTGACTGCCTACTGGAATCGGGCCTAAACAGGCAGTCGGACATCCCTTGAGGAGTCCCAGATTGGAGAGGGTGCAGGCTGGGCTGAGGGACAACCCCCCTCCGTGCATGAATTTCATGCACCGGGCCTCTAGTCCTATATAATAATATGCAAATCAATCAAAAGGCAGAATGACTGGTCGCTATGATGCACATTGACCACCAGGGGGCAGATACTCAATGCAGGAGCTTCCCGCTGGTGGTCAGTGTGCTCCCACAGGGGAGCGCCACTCATCCAGAAGACCTGAGCTGGGCTCACAGCTGGTGATCACAGTGGTGGTGGCGGGAGCCGCTCCCGCTTCTGCGGCAGCACTGAGGATGTCCAATTGACTGCTTAGGGGAGTGGGCCTAAGCCATCAGTCAGACATCCCCCAAGAGCTCCTGGACTGTGAGAGGGTGCAGGCTGGGCTTAGGGACCCCCCTGAGTGCACAAATTTCGTGCACTGGGCCTCTAGTTTCTTATAAGACTGGGATTTTTTTTTTTTTTTGAGCATTTCATTATTTGCCCCACTTAACCACATTTTTTTTGACACTGATCCATTTTTTTTCTTCATGTGTACCCACTACACAGTCTTCATCCCCACATACCTAATGATGCCTCTTCTCTTTTACGCCATATAACGTTAGAGATCATACACTATGCTTCTTCTTTCTTCACTGATCTCTTGATGACTTACCAAAGGATCAGGTTCTCTTGCCTAGTCCCCACTGCAGGCTACTTCTTATCATAGCATATCATAAAATATAAGTTAACACTTTTGACTGAAATGTACTAAATGCTTGATTTTGTTCCACCTCTATAATTTCTTGTAAAAAAATGTTTGTGCCACCAATATACTTTGACATACAATCTTCAATACTAGATTTATAAACTAAATTTCTGAACTACAAATATTTAATTAAAAACATTCCTAATTCATCCGTAAAATATCCTTTGTAATTTTTAAGGCTGAAAATATTTCCCTTTATTAGGTAAAAATATGTTTTCTAGATTTCTTACGGGTACTATTTATTTATTAATTTTACTTTGCTTAAGAGATCCATGTGTCTTTAATTAATTTTTTATTGTCAGGTCTCAATGTATATTCTACTACATTAGAGATCATTATGAGTAGGGAAGATCCAGTTGCCTTTTCTATATTTTATAATTAAAATTTTTAAGTCAGAACTTAACCATTGAATAATAATCTAAGGTATTCTTTTAAAATTACTCTTTTGTTTTTGTTTTCCAGTTATTTCTAGCACTTCCAGAATTTTTATTACAAAGTAAAAGTTTCTTTTTAGCTGAATTTCTTTTTTACTTAATTTCATGTGTCTATTTTAATATTATTTTGAAATATAATTTGAACAATAAAGTAGGATGTTGCATCTTGTAAATAAGTTTGGTGAATAAACTCTTCTAAAAAAATTATTCATAAGCATTTCAAGTAGTACATGTTCCAAAAGAACCCCCACAATATCACATGGTGAGTAAAGCTTTCCCAATAATTATTCATATTCCCTTATAATAATTTAAATATATTTGCTTTTATAACTGTGATATGTTCAATCTAATTGGAAGTCTTATTTAATTTAGGAATCAGATATTTTAATATAGCTTGCTAACTAGCCTTATACTAAAAATATATACATATTAACTACCATTTCTACATTTTTTGTCCATATAAAGATTATGTGGTCATTAAAATTTCTGCCAAATATGTATAGGCATTTCTAATTTTTATAACCTAAGTGTTGAAAATAATGTCACTACTACTTCAAATACTTTTATTTCAAAGACTACACTGAAAAAATTATTTTCTTCATATATCTCAATCGAGTTGAAATAAAGCTAAAGAGAAGATACAGCAACTTTATATCTGAAAATCTTACCTTTTTTTCCAAAGTGGAGGACAAGAAGTGAAAGAGGAGCTAAGTAAATGATGGACTGTCTATTTTTGTGACTGTATTCAATGGCATGTTAATTTTGTGGTTTGAAAAAAATTCAATAGTATGTTTCAATTCCAAAAAGTCTATATGATTAGAAAAATTTTTCTGCCTAATATCTGTCCCCAGAAATGCTGGGGAGCATTTTAACAAGAGAGCAATTCACTTCTGATAAAGGAAATCTGTCCAGGAAATCCAATTGTTTAGTAACTAAAGATAATCATCAGAGGACAGTGACCCTCTGGCTCAAAATCCAAGATATGAGGATACAATGAGGTCTCTAGTATTTGGTGTATCTCAAGGTCTCAGTTGTGGAGGAATGCTATATGAGAACCACAGAAATTCAGGGGGGTTCACAAAGGCCACAATTTTAGCTAAACTGAGCAGTTGTCAATGTTTCATGCTGCAATAGAGAAAAATAACAAATAAAAAATCCATGATGCTAGCTTATTCATAAGTCAAATTGATTGGCTCCCAGGGTCACTTGATTTGGGAAAAACAAATCATTAACTTAAAACCAATATATTAAAAAATATTTTTAATCTTCACCTGAAAATATGTTTAATTGATTTTTCTTAGGGAGAGAGGGTGAGAGAAACCATAGTAGATCATATGTACCCTGACCAGGGATAGAACCTGCAACCTAGGTATGTGCTCTGACAAGAATTGAACTGCTACCTTTTGGTGTGTTTGGATGATGCTCCAATCAAGTGAGTCACAGTGGCCAAGCAAAACCAACATCTTGTACGCAAGAGGAATAATCCTTCCTCTGTAATGGAATATATCAGAAAAGGAATTTGGATGGTTTTATAACATGTCATGGAGACTTATTTACCTGATAAATATTGGTTACCTGTCTCTATTCAAGCATGCAAATGATAACAGCTTTCTTTCTTTCTTTCTTTCTTTTTTTTACTTAGAACCAACCCTATGCCAGGCATTGTGCCCTTTACAGACTTATCTTGTATGATTGTAAAAAAATATCATGAGCTAACTTTCCTCTCTATATTTTCAATGAAGAAATAAAGATACCAAAAGGTTAAGTAACTTGCAAAATCCATATTATTTGTTAATTGCAAAGATACCAGCTAAAACCAGATCTGAGTACTTGCATTTTTATTTGATTATTAGAGGCCCAGTGCATGAAAATTCATGCACTGGAGGAGGGGGGTCCCTCAGCCTGGCCTTCCCCCTCTCACAGTCTGGGAGGCTTCAGGGGCCAGAGGCAACCCGGCGATCAGGGGAAGGCAATGTCTCATCACACCTCTGCTGCTGCCACTGCCGGCAGTGCAAGCCTCGGCCAGCCCTGGTTACCTGATTCTTGGGTGGCCCTGGGTGGCTGGGCAGCTGCCATCTGAGGCTTGCTTGTGCCTTGGGCATTGGCTGGGCAGCTGCCATCTGAGGCTTGCCTGCACCTCAGGCCAGCCCTGGGCAGCTGGGGGGTTGAGGGGACTGGGGGATTCCGGAGGCAGGCACGTGGAGTGGCTGGGCCTGCCTAAGGGCGGGCCTGGTCTTGCTGTGCACCTGCCGCCCCAGTGGGGCTGAGGGGATGGGACGACCCCATCTTGTGGCTGTGGGCACCGCCATCTTTGAGGGCGGGGCAGTCAATTAGCATATTCCCTCCTTATTGACTGTGGGTGCCACCAACTTTGTGACAGCATGAGGGTCAGTTAGCATATTCCCACTTTATTAGATAGAATATGCAATGCCATGTCTTAATCCCTGAGATTTTTTAAGAAGATTGAGTTTACAATGTAGCATTTGAGCTTAAATGTTAATTTGAGGAAACTCCATATTGTTTTTTTCTTTTTTTTTTTTTTTTTTTTTTTTTAAAGGGGCTGATTCTTTTTTTTTTTTTATTTATTTTTTTTTTATTTTATTGATTTTTTACAGAGAGGAAGAGAGAGGGACAGAGAGTTAGAAACATCGATGAGAGAGAAACATCGATCAGCTGCCTCTTGCACACCCCCTACTGGGGATGTGCCCGCAACCAAGGTACATGCCTTTGACCAGAATCGAACCTGGAACCCTTGAGTCCGCAGGCCGACGCTCTATCCACTGAGCCAAACCGGTTTCGGCTCCATATTGTTTTTCATAATGGCTGCAACATTTGACCCAGTGATCCCACCTCTAGGAATATATCCTAAGAAATCTGAAACACCAATCAGAAAGAATGTATGCACTTCTATGTTCATAGCAGTGCAATTTACAATAGCTAAGATCTGGAAACAGCCCAAGTGCACATCAGTAGATGAGTGGATAAGAAAGCTGTGGTACATTTACACAGTGGAATACTATGCCACAGTAAAAATGAGGGCTCTCTTAACCTTTGAGACAGCATGGAGGGACCTGGAGAGTATTATGCTAAGCAAAATAAGCCAGTCAGAGAAAGACGGGTAACACATGATCTCACTCTTCTGTGGAATCTAATGAACAAAATAAACTGATGAACATAATAGATCCAGAGACATCGAAGCATGAACAGACTGTCAAATCTCAGAGGGAAGTCAGGTGGGTGGGTGGGAAGAGGTGAACCAAAGAACTTGTATGCATATATGCATAACCCATGGACACAGACAATAGGGTGGTAAAGGCCTGGGACAGGGGATGGGGATGAGCTAGAAGGGGATAATGGGGCAGTGGGGGGGCGGGGAGAGAGGACATATGCAATACTTTCAACAATAAAGATTTTTTTAAAAATAAATGTTCATCATTTGTTATGCCTGGATTGGAGGAATGGGCACTTTTGCTGAATGTGAGCAGGAACTGCTAGTCTTTAAAGAGGTACTATTCTAGTTGAAACTTAAAAAGAATGAGTACAGTTTTGAGACATGGTTAAATGGGAATAAATTATTTTGGCTGGAGGAAATATTGGTGCTTGAACAGAAATATGCTCCAATCAAAAGACTGAGATATAAGGTACCTGAATGGATAAGAAAACATGACCCAAATACTGTATATATGCAGTCTACAAGAGACCAACCTCAGAACAAAAGATTCACACAGACTTAAAGTGGAAAGACGGAAAAAAAATTTCCATGCAAATGGAAATGAAAAAGAAAAAAAAGCAGGGGTAGCAATACTTATAACTGACAAAATAGACTTCAAAATGAAGGCCCTGACAAGAGATAATGAAGGCCACTACATAATACCAAAGGAATTGATACAAGAGAACATAACCCTGGTAAACATATATGCACCCAATATAAGAGCGCTTAAATATATAAAAAGCTTTCAGAGGAGTTTGAGAGATTGACAACAATACAGTCATAGTAGGGGACTTTAACATCCCACTGACTTCACTGAATAGATCTTCCGGACAAAATATCAACAAGGAAACAGAGACTTTAAAAGAAACAAGAGACCAGATGGATTTAATTGACATTTACAGAACATTCCACAACAAAGTTGCAGAATATACATTCTTCTCAAGTGCACTACCACCAATAAATCAACAAACAACAAGTTCCGGTGAGGATGTGGAGAAAAAGGAACCCTAGTACACTGCTGGTGGGAATGCAGATTGGTACACCACTATGGAAAACAGTATGGAGTTTCCTCAAAAAATTAAAAATAGAAGAGATTAACCAATTAACTTAAATGCATATATATATATGCACTGAGTGGCCACTCAGTGTACTTCTGGCCACTCAGTGTACTTCTCTTGAGTACCTCATTTATTTGATATCAAAGATACTATAAATCGTGCACCTGATCAGCCCCTTTGCACTGGATGATAGAAAGCTCAGGGCAAATAGGTGGTTGATCTCCAGCAAAAGTCTAGAATACTTTTGGTACCTATTTGAGATACAAATACACTGAGTGGCCAGATTACTATGCATTCAGAGCTCATAATAATCTGGCCACTCAGTGTATATAGTATATATATAACCCATGGACAAACCATAGTGTGGGGAAGGCTTGGGGAGGGGAAGAAACTGGAGGGGATGGGGTCACTGGGGGGAAATACTTTCAACAATAAAGATAAATTTCAGAAATGAATTTTCTCAGGCTTGAACTCATATCGTTTGTAGGAGAGTAAATGATTATCATCTAATGTTTATGGAACTACAGCAGATTTAAAAAAAAAAATTTAGAGCCTCGGGAGGAGAAGGGTCTTGCCCAAAGTCCACAATAAAGTCTGAAGCAGGCTTCAAAGTACTTAATGTTTCTATTTACAATCAGAGTCTTTAAGTTTCTCTGTCTCTTTAGTGATTGATGTTCAGGTATGTAATTGGCTGATTGTATCTGAAATTGTTCAATTTTACAATGTTCTCTCTGAGCACTGGATGTAATAGGTACATTCAGGACTTAAGCATCCCTTCTGAATTAAGTAAATAAAGCATTGGCATAATTAATCATTTTCCTTCATAGTATAACTTCTATTCATATTTTGCTGGATGTGTGAGGGAGGGGAACACTTCTAGTTGTCGTACATGTTTTATATTGCTTAGAAAAGCTAAGTCAATGTCCACAGTCTATTTGAACTATTCAGCTTATATTTATTCTAAGACCATGTTCCTATAGATCTCAGAGAAAGCCATGAAAGAAATGATGAAATGATCCCAATGTTATAGATCCAATAAGGAAAGATTGTGGCTGCCAAGTTGCCCTATGTGTTAGCTCTCTGTTGCCAAAGCTTAAGAAAAAAAAAAAAAAAGTGATTTCTAAGGAATGAAGCAAACACTAAACATTTCCTTCTCATTTTCTCAGCAAATGCTTTGCATATTGTGCAATAAATACAGGATCTCCTTGTTCCTCTATTTTGAATTACATGAATCAGTATAGTTTTGGACTCAAATGGGTCAGAAAAGTATGCAATACCATGACAAAGGATATCATGATTCTTAAGCTAACAAAAAGGCTTCTCCAAAAAATAAATAAATTGAAAAACCAGAGATTTAAGATAACAGGAGGTGCTAATGGTTAGATATATACATCAGAACACAATGACAAGTAAGAAATAAAGTACCAGGTGAGCAACACAAGATTTCCCAGTGCATAACGTGGGGTGCCGTTTCATACCATAATACATAAATTTCATCCATTGAAACTTTATAAGACAATCCTGCATCAGGAACAAGATATAATCAAAGTGTTATAGAGAAATTCTAGGACAGGAGGAATAGGGAAACTGAGACAGGGAAGTTAAAACAAGGCCAAGCAGTATGGGCAATTTGCAGCTGGCCATTATCTTCCCCAGCCAAGGACACTTGAGAGCAAACTGTTCAAAGCCTCCCTAATGAGAGAATGAATGGAGGAAAGGGAGAGAGAGGTGGGGAGGTGTCTTTCTCACCCATTAAACAAAGAAAACCAGCTGTTTTATGGAAAGGGAAAGGAGAAAGGGCAGTTTTATTTATTTTTTTACTCTCTAAGCAGAAAAGCCAGCAGACCCAAGGCTTGACAAGACAAAATTGCCAGGTGCTTCTCATGCACTCTGGGAAGGCCACAACAAAGCAAAAAGGAACCTTTTGAATTAATCTGTACCAAAGTATTCAGCAGAAGAATTTTTGAGACTTATAGATAGGAAGGTACGGTATATAATGCCTTGAACCCCCACCCCACACATTCCTCACATTAGCTGAGAGCCCAGCCTGTCTAAGCTTCATAAGCCAGATGTTTAGATTCGCTTGCCTTGTTTCTTTAATAAAGGTACATGCTTTAATAAAACTGGCTTTATCACCATGCAGTCATCTGGAGTTTTCTCATTTAAATTCATTTATATGAAAAGACAAGAATCGAAGTTGGGGACAGCCCGCTCCCTCTGATTCGGCGTCCATGAGATGTGCTGCTACCAAAAGCAAGATGTTCTAGGACAATGTGCCATAAACAGAACTTGTTCAGACAAAGCTCTTTTTCATACTGGAAAATGGGTCTGAAATGTTTGGGCGAAACACAAACGTAAGAGCTGAAGCCATATAAAAAATACTTTCAGGAAAGAAAGCAGATAGAAAAGCAGGATCGAGAGTACAAGAAAGGGTCCAAAATGTTCCAAAAAAGGAACTGTAAGAGACCCTAAATATTTTCCATGTGGTGTGTTCAAGATTATTTAGGGATGAAAACATTGAGGATGTGAGGATGTGAATTATTTGCTGAAGATACTACAACTATTTAGAGATAGAGCTGGTACTAAAAACCTCAGTTTTTTGAGTAATGTTTGAAGCATTTTTTAAAAAATATGTATCTTAATGATTTTTTACAGAGAGGAAGGGAGAGGGATAGAGAGTTAGAAACATCGATGAGAGAGAAACATCGATCAGCTGCCTCCTGCACTTCTCCTACTGGGTATGTGCCCGCAACCAAGGTACATACCCTTGACCAGAATCGAACCTGGGACCCTTGAGTCCACAGGCCGACACTCTACCCACTGAGCAAAACTTCCAAAAGTTTTAATAACTTCCAAAACATGAGGAGGGATAGGAAAGAAAGTAAACTGAACAAATAATGTGAATTTGCATTGCTGTGACCTGCCCAGTGGGTTCAGGAGGACCTGTGGGAGGGCTGACGCACAATGAAGACACTACACAAGAAATAAGTTTTAAGCATGGGGCCAGGTGGGACCTCCTTTGGGAAGAAGAACCACGAGTCTTTGCCTTTCCTGTTTTTATTTAATTTGGTTACACATTTGCCCTTAGCAAAGCACGTAGGCACAGCACGTAGTAAGCAGATAGTATCAAAGGTCAGTAAAGGTCAGCAAAGCTCAGTCAACATTTACCAAAGACTATAAGGTCAGGAAATCACTTCAAGACCCCTCAATCTCAGCAAGAACAATCTGTGCTGGCATCAGCCCTGCTGATGCCCAAGGTCCATGACCTTCCAAGTTCCTTGTTGCGCTTTCATGCCAATGCTGCTGTGCTGGTTTCCAGCATTGTATAGTGATCCAGGTTTATGAACAAGATAACATATAATTGATTAATTCTGACAAATTATTAGAGATAGATATATTTGCATTATTTGTATAGATGGAGCATTTTAATTCTTTCCATGATATTATTCAAATGTAAAAATAACATATATGAACTGTTGCTGTTAAAATTAATTTACAAAGTTAATCAAGGATCATTGAATAAGAAAAGTGTTCTCTGAGCAGGCAGAGCTCATGGAAGCATAATGCCCAAGGAACTGATTTATAAAACACACTAGAGGCCCGGTGCATGAACTTCATGCATGGGGGTGGTGGTGGGGTGTCCCTCAGCTCAGCCTGCACCCTCTCCAATCTGGGATCCCTCGGGGGATGTCTGACTGCCGGTTTAGGCCCAATCCCAGGACTGCTGGCTCCTAACCACTCGCCTGCCTGCCTGATTGCCCCCCTAACCGCTCTGCCTGCCAACCTGATAGCTCCCTAATCACTCCCCTGCTCGCCCGATCACCCCCAACTGCCTCCCCTGCAGGGCTGAGGGGACTAGGGGACTGAGGCTGGATGAGGCGGGGCTGAGGGGACTGGGTGCCACCATCTTGCAAGGGTGTGGCAGTCAATTAGCATATTCCCTCTTTATTAGATAGGATATTTAATCTTAATTACTTTTACTTTACATATATGCTCCACTTAATGAGGAGGACGCATTCTAAAAAATGCACAGTTTTGAAATTTGTCATTTTGTAAATGTCATAGAGTATACTTACAAGAACCTGGATGGTATAGCCTATTACACACATGGGCTATATGATATAGCCTATTGCTCCAAGCCTGTACTGCATATCACTATACAAAACAACATGAGATTAAGTCAAGCACAATATAAAATGATGCAATCAATAGATAAGCCAACAATATAGTTGTTTATTATCATTATCAAGTATCATATACTATACATAATTATGCCATATAACTCTAAATCTTTCCCTTCAATAAGTCATACAAAAAATAGCATTAATTTCTGAAGCTTCTAACTCATCACACCCATTAGTGAATTATAGAAAACAATTGCCTATTTTGTAGAGAAATTTGCCTCCATTTGGCATATCTGTCTGCAAATATTCACCCTCACTCTTCTATAAATGGATTTACATCTGATTAGATTTCTAACTTTCTCCTTCCAGTTAAAAAGATTCAAGTGACACATGATTTCTAAAGATATTTTATCCCTGCTTTGGTTTTCATTTCCTGCCTCCTCTTGAGTGATTTTTTTTTTCTAAAATATGTTTTCAATGATGTTTAGAGAGAAAGGAAGGGAGAGGGAGAGAGAGATAGGAACATCGCCGAGAGAGAAACATCACATGGATTAGCTGCCTCCTGCACGCCCCCTTTCAGGGGATTGAGCCTGCAACCCAGGCACTTGTCCTGACCAAAATCAAACCTGTGACCTCTTGGTGCAGGGGTCAATGCCCAAACACTGAACAACACCAACCAGGCACTGAGTGAATTTTTTTTAAATTACAGTGTTCTTCCTTATGAAGATTATGATGCTACATATAAAAACAATACTTAATGTTTATATTTGGGCAATTTCTATCTGCAATGTGATTTATATACCTTCTCACCTTTATTATATCTATTTCTAAATAAGAAAAAATTATAGTTTAAAGAGCTTAAGCAATCTCCAAATCATTGTAACATTTGTTCATGATAATTAATCTTCCTTCCTGACATTTTATCACCTTGGTTTCCAAAATTCACAAATTGTTTGGAAATTGTCCTCTCTTCAGATATTTTTTTGTCCTTCTAGGAGATTTTCATGAACTTCTCTATTTTCTCTCCCACATTGCTTTTTTTATTATCTAAGGGTTTGTATCCTTAGCCAACTTCTCTCCAGATTCTGTACAGTTTCTTTTATATGATCTCTTCAATTTTCATTATAATCAATAAGTAAATTACTCCTAAACATTCAGCTCCAGTCTGGACCTTTTTCTCCCAAGTTAAAAATCACATATTCAACCCTCCCCTGAACTTTTCTCTCTGAAATTGTCTTTAAGTTTGTCTCTTTCACAAATTATAAGATGTCTTGGTGAGTTAAGTCTACTATAACAATATACCATTGACTGAGTGGCTTAAACAATAGACACTTCTTTCTCATAGTTCTGGAGGCTGGGACATTCTGGGTCAGGGTTCCAGCATGGTTGGATTATTTGTGTGGTCCTCCTTCCTGGGGAGCTGCCTTTTTCCAGTATCTTTCAAGGTAAAATGAGAAAGCTCTAGTGTCACTTTTCCCTATGATGGCATTTAATCTCATAATGAGGATCCAAGCTCATGACCTCAATTAACCTAATACCCAAAGGCCTCACCTCCTAATACAACACATTGATAGGTAGGATTCAACATATAAACTGGCAAGGGTGTGGAAGGATGCCAACATCTGGATCATAACATAAGGTAAATCTCTTCAGGGCAGAAGTAAGAGACTGCCACTTTGAATTTCCAATGCCCTAGAAGTTGTGTGTTACTAATAGGCAGTCATATGTTGTTCTGTATTTGTCAGGGCAGTATTTTTCATTTTAGCAATTCACACAGAAATAAAACACAAACTTTTTTTTTAGTTAAATAAATGACATCATGGGTTTTGTCGTAGACTATAGGGCATACTTTCATTAGAGGAGAAATAAAAGAATGAGAGGAGAAAGTGGAGGAGAAGCGGAGGAGGAGAAAAAAAAAACCACACACAGTCAGGAAGAGAAGAAGGAAATCCTGAGTAAATATCATCATAAATACCCATTTAGAGATTGCATCTTTATGCCATCAATTTAATGCCACATTTGTGACATAGCACTCTTTATTGAGTTTTCCCTTGTATGAAAACACTGGCATTTTCAAACAGTATGGTGTTTAGGTATAGCTGATATGACATCTGATTTACTTAATTATAAAATAACAGGACAAGTTCTGGTCCATTAATATTCTAAAATGACCTACTGTTCATGAAGGAAGAATCTGTAAGTAACACACAAGGCTAATCATATGTGTAAATTCCACTGTTCGTGTTTCCTTCCATCACACATAATCCCCACACTTCCTATCACCTTGAAGCAGAAAATGATTTGTGGAATAATGCCTACATTTTGTGTCCCAACCCAAAATATGGGTGAGTTAAGTTAATAGTAGTTTTTAACTGTGTATATTAGAATTTGTCAATTTTTATTACCTGGCAGTTGGTTGTTTTTTTTCTGATTTTGTAGTTTTGTAGTGTTTCTGGATCACTAGTTCACATTTTGTTCAATAGGCTATGAATATCTATTAGAACAGTGTCTAGTAAATGGCTTAAGAGAAATCACTGAAGAAATAATTGAGGCAAACAAGGAGGTAAGAAGAGAGAGAGAGAAAGAGAGAGAGAGAGGAGGAAGAAAATCATTTGACATTTTAAAATTAATAAAGCAGGATTTATTTTTTTCTTTACTTAATAAGGTATTACATATGTGTCCTTATCCCCCTATTGCCCCCCCCCCACCTCCCCACTCATGCCCTCACCCCCCTGGTGTCTGTGTCCATTGGTGAGGCTTATATGCATACATACAAGTCCTTTTGGTTGATCTCTCCCCCTTCCTTCCCTCATAGATTGGACAGTCTGTTTGATGCTTCTCTGTCTCTGGATCTATTTTTGTTCATCAGTTTATGTTGTTCATTATATTCCACAAATGAGTGAGAACATGTGATATTTATCTTTCTCTGACTGGCTTATTTCACTTAGCATAATGATCTCCACCTCCATCCATGCTGTTGCAAATGGTAAGAATTCCTTCTTTTTTTACAGCAGCATAGTATTCCATTGTGTAGATGTGCCACAGTTTTTGAATGCACTCATCTGCTGATGGGCACTTAGGGTGTTTCTAAATCTTAGCTATAGTAAATTGTGCTTCTGTGAACATAGGGGTGCATATATCCTTTCTGATTGGTGTTTCTAGTTTCTTGGAATATATTCCTGGAAGTGGGATCATTGGGTCAAATGGTAATTCCATTTTTAGTTTTTGAGGAAACTCCATACTGTCTTCCACAGTGGCTGCACCAGTTTGCATTCACACCACCAGTGCATGAGGGTTCCCTTTTCTCCACATCCTCCAGGATTTGATTTTTAAAAATCAGGATTATTTCAATACTTACTGAACCTTGTATAACTTTTTTTCATTGAGAATATACTGGAGATTGGATTTAATGTTGAAAATCAACTATGTGCCATAAGGCATAGAAATAAGTAAAAAAATAATAAAGATGATAAGAATAATAAGATGAATTGGGCTTTATTTGACTTAATTAAATTGTTATAATGTTTGGTTTACCACCAAAAGAATAACAATTTCTAATGCAGTTGTTCAAATATAGCAGAGGAGATCCACCTAATAAATATTTCCTTAAAATACCTGATAAAAATAAAACCTTAAATACTATTTATAGGGTCAGGTCTATAGACACATAAAGCAGTTTGAGTCATTTATGTGGTTCCTTAAACTTAATGGAACACAAAGAATCACCTGGAGATATTGATAACATGAGATTGCTGCTGCACCTCCTGCATTCTGATTCAACATGCCTAGAAAGAGGGCCTATGACTTTGCATTTCCATCAAGCTCCCAGGTGATAGTCACATGAACCACATTGTGAGTAACAATGGACTTGGACACCAAATATCCGTAACGCTTACAAATGACTTTTTGTGGATTCAGTTCTGAGTACATGACATTATCCAACCAGTATCAAAGAGCCGAATTTTTATACAAATGTGCTTCAGGACTTAGTGAAAACTAATTTTCCCTCCTTTCTAGTGGAATCGAGTTAAAGCATGGCTTCCAGTGAGGGTCATGAACATCTAAAGACTCAAAGGAAGTAAATTCAATATGAAAACATATGCATCCCGTTACTATGTGAGACATAGAGGACTGAGCTTCTGTGATCATAGGACTTTAAAAATAAGAATTGTTTTGTTATCTAATACTCAATGGATTACTGCATTTTGGCAAACACTGGAATATACTTTAAGACAGAATATTTCAAAATCAGTAGAATAAAGATACATAGTAATAATTGGCAGGAGGCACATGTGAAGAAATGATGGCTCCAATTTTATTATGCCAGTTGTTACCATATATTAGAGAACGAGTTAAATTTTGATAAGATAGTATCATTTTGGACATGGAGATTTTCCATCTTGGACACCATTTGTTCACATACAGCAGATGGTATTCTACAGAAAAATTTTACCAGTGCAGTTCATCCCCACGATTCCTTTACTGCAGCATACTTTTCTCTGTCTTACTCATGCACACCTAGACAAACGCTGGCATTAACACATGATGGGTACAATTGTTTCCTGGTCACTCTGCTTCACAAGCTTCTATTGTAAATTTTAAGTCTATTCTTAGTATCTGTGGGGACAGATTTGGGGCATTATTTTTGGTTCTATAATATGATCTCATAATTGACATGATTTAGAAAAACAAATGGAGGAGTTCTGGGTATATAAATACGTCAGTCCTCTAGAAAGGCACACCATCTCTCAGGGCTTCACAGGTTCAGCTTCTTGAACTCTTGCATCGCATCTGGACTTAAGGTAATATATTCATGGACAATCTAGTCTGATGTCTTATTTTGATTTTTGATTGCTACAATAAGTTGTAAACCATTTTAAAGTGTATATTATTATTGATATTCTCTCATAAAAAACCAGTTTAAAGAAACAATGATTCTATGTTAGGACCCATAACTAAGGACAGATTGGCATTCCTCTAAGGCAGAGGTTCTCAACCTATGGGTCGCGACCCCTTTGTGGGTCGAACGACCCTTTCACAGGGGTCGCCTAAGACATCCTGCATATCAGATATTTACATTATGATTCATAACAGTAGCAAAATTACAGTTATGAAGTAGCAACGAAAATAATTTTATGGTTGGGGGTCACCACAACATGAGGAACTGTATTAAAGGGTCGCGGCATTAGAAAGGTTGAGAACCACTGCTAAGGTGACAGCAAGCAGGGAGATTGGGACCGGCAGCCACTGCTCACACCCACTGATGGCATCAAGCGATCTGGACCAGCTCTGGGTGCTGGCAGCGGGTGCGAACTGCAGCTTAGGGGCCAGCTGTGGGTGTGAGCAGGGTGGGCACCAGATGGGACCTCTGTGTGCAGGAGCAAAGAATTTTCAGTAACCACCAGAGGCTTGCCCTGATTACAGCAACTGGCGCCTCATCTTGGTCTGGTGCCCCTGCTCACCTGCTCCACCATCCTGCTGCAGCCAACACCTGCCATGTTCCACCCTCTGCGGCCTGCTGCCAATGCCCGCCATGTTCTACATGCACCCCCTGGTGGTCACAGGGACCAGTTGTTCAATTGTTCGTTTGTTCCGCCATTTCGGTCTATTTACATATTAGTTTTATATATATAGATGATCTCTTCAATCACATAAACTCTATTTTTGCATGTGGGTGTATTACTTCAAAGATTTAATTAGCCTTCACCACAGTTACTGTGTTACCATCATTAGTTAATTTTCCATTATCTTTTCATCATAAATATGAATTCTGATTTTCAGCAGAGTTAGCAATGTATAACAGACTCTTTTGTTTTATGAATTCCTTTTATTTAACATATTTTTATTTCATGTATGATTTGGTTGAAGAAACAAGTTTTTATACTACATCAAACTTATACCATTGTGTTCTTTGGATAATATTTTTCAAAGATCATAAATTATCCATCTGGGTATTTATCTGTAGAAGACCAGTTTACATGAATTTCCATTAATCCTCTACTTTTAATAAAATCTGAGGTATTAACAACATTAATGCTGCATCCTTGTTTATATCATAACATAACTGAATATTTGATAAGTAGATTATGATAAAAAACAACTTCTTCAAGAAACATGTCATTTTCTCAGTTTGTCAAATGTCACATTCCTGAGTTTAAGCCAATGAGACAAAAGTAGCAGATAAGAAACAAGGGAAATACCATCAGTCACAAATAGTGCTTCATATGTTAGAGATTTAGAGTTATCAGGCAGAAGAACAGTTTCTCTAATCATTGAATAAAAGGTACTACTTTATTGTTCTGTCAAAACTGGGGGCCAAAAATTATCAGGGGGGAAAAAAAACTTTCACTCACTATTTACTTTATAGTTTGCAATATGTTTTATTTAGAAGTCTATAACTGAGAAATAAATAATCTGCTTTATTTCCTATACAACAGCAACAGAATTGAGCTCACTTGTATATATTAACTTACAAAAATGTATCAAAGAGTCCCAGATTAGGATAATTTCATTGAATCATAGTCTTCGAAATTAAATAATTTTTACCTATTCTACAAATGCATCTACAAATATTCCCTCTGATAATTCTTTTCTTTATCCATTATCATTAATTTTAGTATAGGTTGACACCACCTCTCAATTCTCAGGCTCGCAAACTTGACTGATATTCTCTATCTCTATTGTAAAATCTGTCCCTTTTACTTCTGAATACTACTTTAAACTCTGCCTTAACAATTACCTCATATGCCATTATGTAAGGCATCTATAATATCACAATTTAAATGGCTAGCTCGTCTCTGTTTTCATTCTTACTTGGTGAATTATTTCATTTCCTGTATGCTATCCTCTCTCTCATTTTTGTTTCTTTGCAGGTTCCCTCAACCTCTCTTTACTAATTCTATACAATCTAACACAAGCTTTACCTTTTCTTTACTTATTACCACCCATTCTCTCATTCTGTTTAAGATATCCATTTTGTCTGCTTTTATGACACTTTCTTACACAATGTTTCTTATTTACTGGTCTGGTTGCTGAGTGGAGGAGCTGCACCAATAGCTCTTATCTTTACTTAGCAATGTCCCCAGAACTGATTAAATGTCCAGCCTAGCATGTTCCCAGGGCATGACTCGGCCTATGCCCTGTGTTCAGGGATGACTCGGCCCTATGCCCCATCACTGACGGTAATTAAGGAAAATGCCCATGTGTCTTCCCAGGCGGCCCTCTACACACCAATAGCACTTATCTTTACTTATCAATGTCCCCTACTAGTGTCTAAGTTCCATGATGTCAGGCGATGTGCTTTAATTCTCTTTGTAAATCCAGTCTGTTTTCCAATGCTGTGGGTCCTACTCTGATCAATAAGTGATTTGCAAGTGCAGGAACGAGTATTTTACTGACCTGTCATGTATGCTTTCACAGGACTCAGCCAAACGATGAAGATCTTTGTCTTCACCTTTATCATGGCTCTCATGGTTGCCATGATTGTAAGTATATTAGAACATTTTGAAGAATATGTTCTCAAGAGTTATTCAGAGATTGTCCCTTATTTCTTGTGTGGTGGGCCACAGTTGCATCACGCGAACATGATTTTATGTGGACATTTTTCTTGAATTAACCTACATCAGTACATTAAGGACTTAGAATAAATCTCGAGTACCACAGACAGACACTAAGCATGCTCAGAAGTGCAAGTTAAAAAACAAAAAATCCCGGAAGAAGAGAGAAAACAATAATAATATCACCAGTCTGTACCTGTATAATCAATATGTAAATATATATAGTTTTTCAGCAACTTAGAATATACATGGTCTGGAGCTAATCCACATTTTAAATTTTCATTTTCACTCTCTTGATCCCAACGATTGACTTTCTTCCTTATCATGCAATTTGGACTCAAGTGCATTGATATCAGAGTGTAGCAAATTAAGTATAGCCTAAGCCTAGTCTTTATTCTGTGACTAATATGAAACAGCTAGCTAGTGCATCACTTTCCTAAGATTTGCTTCCATTTTTTTATGAGTGTTGTCCAGGTAATCCAGTATAATAAAACACATTTTCTCCTCTGAGTATTTATTCTATTAGAAGAATCAATCCTTATCTCTTAAGCATATCCATATAGTGAATGCCTAATGTAGATGTTGAGCTTATTTATTTATGATAAGCTGGTAAAGGATCCAAAGCTTATGTACTAGTAGCATTTACATAGAAACATATAATTCTACCCTCAAGAATCCAATTAAATTCACAGAATATAAGTATCTTTGTTTGGTAAGTATTTGCCTCCGCCTAAAGAATAGTTGAAATTCAAAATCTATTAAGTATAATAAATGTGTAATGAAGCATAAAGGCTGCTAATGACATAGGAGATGTGGTAAGTTTTCACCTTTTGATTCTTGTGGAGGATGATGAAGTCACTAGGTTGAGTTAAATTGTTCTTATTAAATAAGATAAAAAAAATAATTTCCTTGGCATTCTGTAATTAAATGCATTCTTAATATCTCAAATTATTTTCATATTTCATTTCAATATGATAAGGTCTCAAAAATATTACTAATATATTAAATAGATGAATTGTAATATGGCACCAAATTAAAAGATAGAAGGATGAAGGATATTGAATTTAACGGGAGTGAATATTGAAGAAAATAGGAGTTTGAGGAGATAGTAAGGTCATTATAAGTAGAGATTGAGAGGTAATAATTCCACCTAACCTGGAATTAGCAAATTCCTTCTAAATTAAAAGATGGGCAATGTAGGAGCTTGGAGGTAATATTTTAAGAATATTTAAAACTTCTGTGAGTGGTTGGCTATAATCAATGGCTCCACCTGTACTATAAAACAACAAGATTGTCAACAAAGTGTATAACTCTAAATGTTTTCTTACTTTTCTCTTCTTTTACAAAAATTTAACTAAAAAGGTGAAAAGCTATCTAAAAATTTGAAAAATCAAACATGTAGATGATATACAAGTTCCTACCAACTGTAACACCTCTGTTTCTAATGGAAATTATTGTGACTAAATAACCTGATGAACAAAATAGATCCAGAGACATAGAAGCATGGAACAGACTGTGGAATCTCAGAGGGAAGCAGAGGGTAGGTGGGTTGGCAGGAAGAGATTAAACAAAGAACTTATATGCATCACCCATAGACATACACAATAGTGTGGTGAGAACCTGGGGTGGGCTGGGGGTTTAGGCTAGAAGGAGTCAATGGGGAAAAAAGAAGTCATCTGTAATACTTTCAACAATAAAGAATTATAGAAAAAAAAATTATTGTAAAATATTTATACTGTTACTGTCTCAACTCTGCAATTTTATCTTTTTAGAAAAGGATACATATTTATACCCGATTTTGAGCTTCAACGCAGTTATATACATGATCCACCCAATCACCCAAATCCATATCCAAATGAAAAAAAGTAGTAAGCACAGGACAAATGACAGAGGTAAGTTGCATCTAGTGACATATTTTGCTCTCCAGAAATTTCATTGGTGAAAATTAAAACAACAATAAATAAAATGTAGCCATCAAACCCCAAACAGACCAGTTTGAGCATTATAATTAGGTATAGCTTTTCTGAAGTGCATTTATTCCTCTAAATGTTTCTAAAAGAAACGTTCTGTGCTGGTGTGGTTTGAGGTGGGCTTTTAGGAGGGAACCCTGGTGATTGTATCCTGTTTGGGACAACTACCAGTTTCATGACCTTGAACTATTTCTAATCTTTTCTATGGAATAACAGGTATTGTAGTATGTGCCCACTTCATAGAATTGGTGAGAATATTTAAAGACATATTCCATCAATACCCATGATTAAAGTTGTATGTGATTGTGACTAGATCATGCCCTGCTTTAAATCTGTGCTGCATATAGTTTAAAACATGACCTTCAACAATGTAATCTTTGGAGCAGGGGCACAAACATAATAAGGAACTTGTTAGAAAGTTAGAGTGTGAAGCCCCACTCAGACCTATTCAATCAGAATCTGTATTTTAATAAGGTTCTTATTTGATTCATAATACAATAAAGTTTGAGAAACTTAACATTGGGACTCTGATGAGCAATTAGGATGGAGCTCTAATATAGTTCCAATGAGAAGATGAGGAAATATTATAAATTCCCTCTTAAAAAGTCCATTTTATCTCAAACAACATTAAGTATTACAAATTCCATGAAGATTAAATATTTCTCTACAAAATAAAGCAGTTCTACAATTTGAAGCTGAAACAATTCCAAGAGATTTCAATTATTTTTAAATACACATGCATAATTTATTCAAGTCAAGCTCCAATTACTGACAGGGCAAAGAGTCTGAGCTTACTCCCTAGGCTGTAGTAGCTGAATATAACTGTTTAAAAGATGATTTGTGCCCTCTGCACCAATGGGTCAAGGGTTCAATTCTCAGTCAGAGCACATATCTAAGTGAATATTAAAAAGTTAAAATATATATATACTTTTTGGAGAGACAAATATGGATGAATTGTGTTCACTGCCCTCCCCTGCTGGCCTTCAACTGCTCTCCATTTCAAGAGAAGGGGCAGGCAAACTGAGATATGGGCTTAGATAGATTTTGGAGAGACAAATATGGATGAATTGTGTTCACTATTCAAGAGAAGGGGCAGGCAAACTGAGATAGGCTGGTGATAGAAAGACTTAAAAGAAATAGGACAAAGAAAACTAAGAAAAAATCAGATTTCATAATAGGTTGAATAAAAAATGAAACCAGGGAAGGGGAAAAGGAGAAATGGATGCAAGTTCCATTTAGCACATAAAAATGTTGAGCAAATATGCCTTTCAGAAAAGAAACAATTTTCTTCTGTTGTCCCTCCCTTGTTTTGGTTTGGTTTTTCAGAGACTTTTGTGCCTATGTTTTGCTTGGTTTATGTAGGGAAGGTTAAAGAAGATCATTTGGCTTTGTTAATTTTGAAAGTGAATAGCATTCAATTTCAAAAGCCACATGCACTCACATGCAGAACTGAACCTGATGTGAGAAATGACAAGTGAGGAAAAACGACCATAAAAGCTTATTCAATAATGTTTCATTCTTTGTTCAATGTTTCTTAAAACACTTAAATAGGTAAGAGAAAAAATCATACGTTGGAGCATATACTGTAATTAGTTTGGCACGAGATTAAAAGACATGGAAATAAGGAATTCTTTGAAAGACACAACTGGAAATAAATCCTGGTTCTTGTGATACTATTTTGGAAATTAGGGATGCAGCTGAAATTTGCCTTCATTTAGTTTTGGGACAAGCAGAAGGTTAGAGCAGCCTATCATTTGGTAGGGGGGGAAATGACCAGTAAAAAAAAGTGTCCACTGTAAAGACATTTCAACTGTAAACTAGTATTTTTCAGTGGGCTAACAAAAGCACAACTATGAACAGTTGGTTAGGTACAAAGAAATAGATCTAGATATAATTCAAAAACTGGAAAGCATACCGGAATTAGCAATAACTTGGTCTGTTGTTTAATAAAAACATTTTCCATTTTCTCTTTATCTACAGGCTTGGTGAGAAGTCTTCTTTGCTCTCTCCTCATGGCGATTCTTCTTACTCAAAAATCCTTTGGTATACCTAGCAACGTATTATCAGCCTGTTTACAATAAATACATCCAAAGTGCCTCAAAAGGCATATTTTATTGAATAATTCAAAGTGTAGGGTATTATTTATATTCCCCAATGCATTATATTGGGATTTAAAAATAATTTGACCCCAAAGTAATGTTTTTGTCTACAAATTTCAGCTTTAAAAAAAAAAAACACACAAGCAAAATATATCAGCAACCAAAGGAAAAGTCAATCAAGTAGTAGAGTTACATGAACAACACAAATCTGAGACCAATAATCAATAGTTGTAACACAGTAGTAATGATATTCTCTGGACTATTTGATTGTTTTCTAATTTGTTCTCTTGTTAAAAGATCATAAAATTAAAAAAAAAACTTTACATGCACAATAAATTGATCTATGAAGCATATGTTGGATATCCTATTGTTTTTATTTCCTAGCTCTGCCAAAACAAAGTAACTGCCATAACTGGTGGCTAAGAAACAATAGCAGAGCCTTGCTCTTTGTGGCAGCTCTAGAGTACAATTCATCTTTGTCTTCTTCCTACTTCCTGACATTTATTGGCAATCTTGACATTTCTTGGTTTGTAAATGCATCAATGCAATCTCTGTCTCTGTAGTCACAAAACTGTCTTCTCCCTCTTTGTCTTTTCCTGTAATGACAACAGTTATATTAAACTCATGACACACACCTTACCCCCCGGATAACCTTGTCTTAATTAATTATATCTGCAATTACCCACGTTTCCAAATAAGATCAATTTTTGAGGTATGGGGAGTTAAGACTTCAACATATCTTAGGGGAGGGACACAATTGAATGTATAGCACCCATATTTATATTTATTCTCATTAACATTTTTACAACTATTATATACCAACATTAACAATATTTTCCAGTCTGTCAATATTTTTAACCAAAGACATATGATGTTATTTTATAATCTTCTGGGACAATGATCATGGAAGAAAGCAGATCATAATAGAGCTGAATAGCTATTCCAAGAGCAAGTAAATCACCTATGCAATGACATTGTAATTGTGAAATATTCTGTACTAAAAAGAAGTTTAATGCATGCAGTTTACATAAAATCATTAAAGTAATAACCAAAATGTTGTCTTTAGTCATATTTGTAAGGAAAGCTAATTCACTTTTAGCAGGTAGCTCGAAAGAAAATCTCACTTATGCAATGGTTGTAAATATTGGCAGCTAAAATCTACAAATTACAGTCTATCATAATTTTTATGAGATTGAAAGTTTTATCACCAAAATTCATGACAACAGATCTTTACTCTTTTTTAGAAAAGCAGCCAAAATAAAGGCAGAGGGTTGCACAGAAGAGAGAGAGCAACTTCTGGAACTAAAGACATTGGAAGGGAACAGCGGGACAGTACCAAGGCTCTGATGCTGAGGCAAGAATGTGAGAGTGAAGAGAGGTTGGTAGAATGCAGAGTTACATGTCCTGTGTGCTGTCCCCTGAACTGCCTTTATGACCCTCCAGTTAACACACTTTGGCATGTAAAAAGCAGTTGAAATTTAATAAACCCAAAGTGGAACTCTGTTTTGTACCCCTCATCCTGTCTCAGTTAATTTTGCCCTGCATTTCGCAGTTTCAAAACCTAAGAATAATAATTGTTTTTTTACTCCTCTGTCCTTCAATTGGCCCTGCCTCTAATATTAACAATCATATACTTGATTCAATATATACATTTGATTAACTTCTCAGCTCACTATTTGTGACCACAGTGAGTTTTATTTACAAAGAAGTCCAAGTACAGCATGGTTTCAAAGTATGTATGTTTTTATTTTTTTAATGTATTTTTATTGGTTTTAGAGAGGAAGGGAGAGGGAGTGAGAGATAGAAATACCAATGACGAGAGAGAATCACTGATCGGCTACCTCCTGCATGCCCCCTACTGGAGATTGAGCCTGCAACCTGTGCATGTGCCCTTGACCAGAATCAAACCCAGGACTCTTCAGTCAGTAGGTTGTTGCTCTATGCACTGAGAAAACTCAGCTAGGGCCAAAATATGTATGTTTTTAAAAGGCAGAGTTCATATAGATGTTAATTAGTAATTATTCATGAAATTAGGCCTTGACAAATGACGTTGCTTTGTGGTTTTCTTTTGGAAGAGGCTAGATGCAAGTGTTAGCTTTTAAACATCCTATCATGTTTTCATGTGTCTCTTGGTCTACCTTCTCTCTTCTTTCGAAAAGATTCTATTTAGGTCCGTTGCCCACTTTTTGGATCATTTATCTTCCTTTTATTAAGTTGTATAAGTTCCCTGTAGATGTTGGAGATTAAACCTTTATCAGTGATACCATTTGCAAATATGTTCTCCCATACAGTGGGCTTTCTTGTTGTTTTGTTGATTTTTTTTTTTCTGTACAAAAGCTTTTTATTTTGATGTCGTCCCATTTGTTTATTTTCTCTTTAGTTTCCATTGCCCTAAGAGCGGTATAGGTGAAGAAATTGCTTTAGCATATGTTTGAGATTTCTCTGCCTGTGGATTCCTCTAGTATTTTTATGGTTTCCTGTCTTATGTTTAAGTCCTGTATCCATTTTGAATTTATTTTTGTGTATGGTGTAAGTTGGTGATCTAGTTTCATTTTTTTGCATGTATCTGTCCAATTTTCCCAACACCATTTATTGAAGAGACTGTCTTGACTCCATTGTATGTTCATGCTTCCTTTGTCAAATATTAATTTAGCATAGTGGTTTGGGTCAATATCTGGGTTCTCTATTCTATTCCATTGGTCTATATGTCTGTTCTTGTGCCAATACCAGGCTGTTTTGAGAACAGTGGCTTTGAAATACAGCTTGAAATCTGGTATTGAAATCCCACCTGCTTTCTTGTTCTTTCTCAGGATTGCTGTGGCTATTCGGGGTCTTTTTCTATTCCAGATGAATTTTTGGAGAGTTCTTTCTAGGTCTGTGAAATATGCCGTTGGTATTTTAATGGGGAGTGTATTGAATCTATAGATTGTTTTGGGTAGTATGGACATTTTAATGATGTTGATTCTACCAATCCATGAACATGGTATGTTCTTCCATCTGTTTACGTCCTCCTCTATCTCTTTTTTCAGTGTCCTGTAGTTTTCTGCGTATAGGTTTTTCACCTCCTTAGTTAAGTTTATTCCTAGGTATCTTAATTTTTTTGGTGCGATGGTAATTGGGATTGCTTTTTTAGTCTCTCTGTCTGTAATTTCACTATTGGGGTATAGAAATGCCATAGATTTCTTGGCGTTAATTTTGTATCCTTCTACATTGCCAAATTCATTTAAGTCTAATAGTTTTTTGATGGAGTGTTTCGGGGTTTTTATGTACAATATCATGTCATTTGCAAATAAAGACAGCTTTAATTCTTCTTTTCCAATTTGGATGCCTTTTATTTCTTCTTCTTGTCTAATTGCAATGGCTAATCTTCCAGTACTATGTCGAACAGGAGTGGTGAAAGTGAGGACCCCTGTCTTGTTCCTGTTCTTAGAGAAAATGGTTTTAGTTTTTGCCCATTGAGTATGAAGAGACATATGAAACCATGCTCATAGTCACTAATTATCTGAGAGATGCAAATCAAAATGACAATGCGGTGTCATCTCACACCTGTCAGAATGGCAATTATCAACAAATCAACAAACAACAAGTGCTGGCAAGGATGCAGAGAAAAAGGAACCCTCCTGCACTGCTGGTGGGAATGCAGACTGGTGTAGCCACTGTGGAGAACAGTATGGAGTTTCCTCAAAAAACTAAAAATGGAACTCCCATTTGACCCAGTAATCCCACTTCTAGGAATATATCCCAAGAAACTAGAAACACCAATAAAAAGGATATATGCACCCCTATGTTCATAGCAGCACAATTCACCATAACTAAGATTTGCAAACAGCCCAAATGCCCATCAGCAGATGAGTGGATTAGAAAACTATGGTACATCTACACAATGGAATACTATACTGCTATAAAAAAGAAGGAATTCTTACCATTTGCAGCAGCATGGATGGACCTGGAGAGCATTATGTTAAGTGAAATAAGCCAGGCAATGAAAGAAAAATACCACATGATCTCACTCATTTATAAAAAATAAAGAACATTATAACCTGATAAACAAAAAGACAGATACAGAGGCAGTAACGAACCGAATAGACTGTCAAATTACAACAGGAAGGCTGGGAGTGTTGGGGAGCAGGGGAAAGGGATCAACCAAAGGACTTGTATGCATGCATATAAGCACAACCAATGGACACAAGACACGGCGGGGGCGGTGAGGCCATGCGACAAGGGGTAGGGGAGGCTGGGGTAAGTTCAAGGGGGGAAAAAAGGAGATATATGTACTACTACATGTAATACTTTAAACAATAAAAAAAATATATTAAAAAAAACAACAAAACATCCTATCAATGCCCCACCACTCAAAGAACTATTCTTACATGCATATAAATGTTCAAGTGCTTCAGACGATTCTTTCCCTTTGTGGTGACATGATTCTGGCCAAGTAACTTAACCTAGGTGGTCCCCATTTTACCTTCTGTGGTGATATCCTGCAGGAGTTGTTGGAAGAATTAGTGCAATAACAAATATAAGGCACCTACAGAATCAATACCCAACATAGAACAACTACTTAAACATGGCAACCAAAATGACGTTCACTTTCTATGCTTAGGGGTTAAAGACTTTCCCACAACTAATTATTAAATTTTTACACAATCTTGTTGAATCAGGTACTATTACATCCAGATAAAGAATGCAGTATCAAACAGAATTAAGTTACTTATTCCAAATTATACACCAGTAAACTGTAAGAAAAAAATCAATATTTAGCTTATTAGATCCCAAAGCCCATGATATTATAATAATTTCACATTGCCTGTGTTTAGTTACATATGGATGCTATAACAAATTACCAGAAACCTAGTAGCAAAAAAGTTTAGAAACATGGTATTGAGATAAGAATTAGATAAGTATACCCCAGGAGTCCATCACCACCATAAAGGCCACAGACATGTCCATCTTTTGTCAAAATTTCCTCCCACTCCCTTGATTATTATTGTAGTATGTGAATGTGTAGAATGAGAACATTTATCATAAAATCTACCCTTTTAGAAAATCTTAAGTATGTTATGCAGTATTGTTACCTATAGGATCTATGTTGTACAGTAGGTCTCTAGAACTTCTTTATCTTGCACAAGGTAAGCTTTGTACCTCTAACCATCACCACCATATTTTCCCTGCACTGTTCCCCTTGGTAACCTCCATTCTACTCTATGCATCTATGACTATGACAATTTTAGATTCTACGTATAAATGAGATCATAAAATATCGTTCTTTCTATGTCTGGCTTATTTCAGTTAGCATAATATCCTCAGGTCCATCCATGTTGTTCCATATGGCAGAATTCCTCATGTTTAAAGGTGAATAATATTTTATTTTGTGTGTATACCACAGATGCAAATTTTCTGCCATATCCTGAATCTTATTTTTCAAATTTCAACCCGATAAGGCTAAAACCATGCATTTCACAATTTCTTTATCCAGCCATTCCACAGTTCCTGAGGAAACCAGGTCCTATGCCCTATGACTGAATTCCATTCAAGTCAAAAGCTAAAAGGTGATTCTGCATTGGTGAAGTCCCACATACAGTGAAGAAGAAGTAGGTGGGCTAGGCATGGTGTTAAATGTAACATACATTTTAAGTTTATAAAGCAACAAGCATGCACTTAGAAAAACTCACATAAAATGAATTATTACAAAGCAATTATATAAACAAGGTTAATAGAAAGAATATCACTAGCACCAGAGAGCACCCCTTATGTTCCCTATCAAGATCTATCTCCCTCAGATAGATACTAGTCTAATTTACTTCACTGGAAATTAATATTGTATAGATTCCAATAGAGTTTATTTATGAGGTGTGAACTCTGTTATATTTTGTGTCTGGTTACTGTCATTCAATAATATTTATATAAAATTCTTCCTCATTGGTTTGTGTGGCAGTTGCTTACTCATGTTTGTGTGACAGTATAAGATTCCATTCTATTGTATATTACAATTTATTTATACAAAACACTGTGGATTCATATTAGTGTTGATTTTAGTTTAAGATCTTAAGAATAATACTGCTAAGAACATTGGATACATATATTTAGTGCACATATACATTATTTCATTTTTTAAAATATATTTTTATTGATTTCAGAGAGGAAGGGAGAGGGAGAGAGAGATAGAAACATCAATGGGGATGTTTCCCACAACCCAGGATGTGCTCTTGACTGGAATCAAACCTGGGAGCCTTCAGTCTGCAGGCTGACCATCCCCTGAGCCAAACCAGCCAGGGCACATTATTTCTATTTGCTATATACCTGAGTGGAACCACTAGTCATGAAATATGCAAAGATTTATCTTAGACACAGAATGACACTGATTTATAAGGTATTTGTTCCAGATTACATTTTCATCATCATGGCTTAGCATTCATTTTCTTTGTTTTCTATTATTTGTTTGTTTGTTTGTTTGTTAATGCCTACCTGAGGATTTTTTTTCCATTGCTTTTTAAGAGAAAGTGGAAGGGAGAGAGGGAGAGAGAGAGAGAGAGAGAGAGAGACAGAGTGTATGTGAGAGAGAAATATCTATGTGAGAAAGAGACATGGACAGGCTGCCTTTTGCACCCTGCCCCCAAAAGGTGTGGGGAGCCAATTGCAACCCAGGAACATGCCCTTCACCTGGAATCAAACCTGTGGCCCTTTGGTGCACAGGCCTACCTATATATACTGAGCAACACATGCTCAGGCTCCTTTAGTTTGTTTTTCCAAACACTTGGTATGGCCATTTTTGTTGTTGTTCATTTTAGTCATTCAAATGTGTGTCATGATATTATATAACAGCTTTAATTTGCATGTTTAGTATATTTTCATACGTTTATTGGCCAATAAGATATTCTCCTTTTGTGAAGTGCCTATTCAAATGAATCTATTGCCCATATCCTATCAGTTGTCTTTCTTATTGAAATATGCTCAATTAAATTTAAGCAAGTTAGAGAATGGATCCAGATGAAGAGTTATGCTTGGCCAAGCCAGGTTTGTGATATTAATTAGATACTCAGGTGTGGAGGCCAAGAAGGCCAGTGGAATTTATGAGTTTGGAGATGAGGATAGAAGTAAGTATGAAGATATACACTTAGGTGCTCCCAGATGATGGATGGATTAAAATTATGAAACTAAACAATATCAGCAAGGTAAGGCTAACTCCTAAGGTATTCCAATGCTAAAAGTTTTGGAAAAGGAAATATCAGAAGGGATACTGCAAAGAAATGGCTAGTTAGTTGAGAGAGAAACCAAGGGTTAACAGTTTAGAATGTCAATGAAGAGAAGTCTGATACTTCAAAAAAGTAAGGATGATCAAGTCTACCAAATTGCACTGAGAATATGGTTAACATGAACACAATTTATCAAGAAGAAAGTTGTTGGGGGAGATCCAAGATGGAGGCTGATGGGATGGCAGACTCCAAGATAGTGTGTGAGTGAGAGAGCAAAAGAGAGTGTGTGGATGTGTGGGGAGTGTCTATATTTGTGAGTGAGGGACAATTATATTCCACAGGACTGTTGGGGACTGGCGGACCAGGTTCCCCTGGCCGGGCAGCCTCCACTACGGCTGAAATTTCTCCCAGAGCGGCTGGCTCTGCTGCAGAGACCTCACCATCTTGAAGGGGAGAGCTGCTGTGATCAAAAGCCCAGCCTTACCTTCAACCAGGAAGACCTCAGATACCCACAGAGACCTTACAACCACAATGCTCAGGGACCAGCTGCCTCAGCTGCGAACCCACAAACAGCCTGCCTGGCCACGGGCACCTAAAAAGTTTGTCCAGGGGGAGACAAGGTGGCAGCTGAATACACAGACCAGTCCCGTGCCTTCTCACAGAGCAGATAGAAGGAACAGCTGAATCAAATAACACCCACCCGGAAATTGGCTAATTAAACACAGCTGGTGAGGCAATTTGTGAACATTAAGGTCAGAGATCGCCAGGAAAGAGGAGAGAAAGTGATACATACCAGACACCCTGAGAGGAGTGAACATGGGAGACAAAGAAACAGTTCCAATATGAAAGAAAAGGAGGAATCACCAGAAAAGGAAGTAAATGAAATGAAGGCAAGTAATTTGTCAGGGAAAGAGTTCAGAGCAATGGTCATAAGGATGCTGAAAAGTTAGGAAGACAAATTTAACAATATGTGTAAGAATCAAGAGGAAATAAAGAACCAAGAAGAAATGAAGAATGACATCGCTGCAATAAAGAACACAATAGAAAGCATCAACAGTAGACTAGAAGAAGCAAAGGACCACATCAGTGAGCTAGAAGGCAAGTAGGAAAAAATACCCAAGCAGAGCAGAAACTAGAAAAAAAAAAAAAAAAAAAACTTAAAAAAAAAACACAGGAGGAGAGCCTAAGGGAACTTTAGAACAACACAAAAGGAAACAACTTCTGCATACTAGAGGTGCCAAAAGGAGAGGAAACTGAGCAAGGAATAGAAAACCTGTTTGAAGAAGTAATGACAGAAAACACCAACGACAAAGTAAGAATCTTAAAGGCTGCCAGAGAGAGACAGAAAGTTACCTACAAGGGATCTCCCATCAGACTATCAACTGATTTCTCAACAGAAACACATCAGGCCAGAAGGCAATTGAATGAAATATACAAAGTCATGCAAAGGAAGGGTCTGAATCCAAGAATACTGTACCCAGCAAGGCTATCAATCAAAGTTGAGGGTGAAATCAGGAGCTTCACAGACAAAAACGGTTAAGAGAGTTTATTACCACCAAACCAGCTATGCAAGAAAAGTTAAAGGGTTTGCTGTAAAAAGAAGAAATAGGAAGGGAAGAAGGAACACAGGCACAAAGAATAAAAATGGCGAAAAACAAGTTCCTATTAATAATAACTTTACATGTAAATGGATTAAATACCCCAATCAAAAGACATAGGGTAGCTGACTGGATAAGAAATCATGACCCATATATCTGCTGTCTACAGAAGACCCAACTCAGAACAAAGGACTCACACAGACTGATGGTGAAGGCATGGAAAAAGGTTTTTCAGACAAATGGAAATGGAAAAAAAATAAAGCTGGGCTAGCAATACTTATATCTGACAAATTAGACCTCAAAGTGAAGGCCATACGTACCAAGAGATAAGGAAGGTCACTTCATAATACTAAAGGGATCAATTCAACAAGGAGATATAACTCTGGTAAACATATATGCTCCCAATATAGGAGCACCCAAATACATAAAAAACTTTTTGAAGCTATAAGGGAGAGATTGCAAGCAATACAGTCACAGTAGGGGACTTTAATACCCCACTAACACTACTGGACAAATCCTCTAAACAAAAAATCAACAAAGAAACATCAATCCTAAATGACTCACTAGATCAGATAGAATTAATTGACATCTTCAGAACATTTCACCCGAAAGCCACAGATTATACATTCTTCTTAAGTGCACATGGGTCATTTTCAAAGACAGACCATATGCTGGGACATAGGCAAAGTCTCTTCAAATACAAGAAGATAGAAATCATATCAAGCATCATCTCAGATCACAATGGCATAAAATAAGAAATCAACTACAATAAACACAATGAAAAAATAAAGTTGTTGGAGATCTTGCAAAAATGAGTGGTTTCAGTAGGGACAGACGCTTGATGGAAACAGGTTAATCAGAGAATACATGTTTGGTTTGCATTTGACCTTGAAGGCTAGGAAAAACATTGAGGATGCAGCAAAGAGGGAATAATTGCTAGAGATGAATCATTGTGTACACTCAAGTGGACAGACCTGAGTGTGCAGTGCAGGAGTTGGTAGAGGAATAATTCATCACAACGAAACAATTACTACACAGTCAGTGACTATGAATATCAGAGCTTTCTGTACATTTTTGGTTCTTACGCATTACTGGCAAAAATCACATAATCCACCTCTTACTGATTGTGATATTGGCCATTGCTGCTCTGATATAAGTCAAGTCAGCAATATGGAGCAAAAAGAAACAGTTATCATGTACTGTGCAATCCACTAATCACATTCAAACTTCAATAAGATCCTTTGAATTGGCTCTTATGTAGATGTGGAAATTGAAGCTCTAAAAGATCAATGAACTTTCAAAGCACAACTTAGCTGCTATGTTGCAGAGCTGTGAATCAGATTTCACATTTGAATCTTTTTTTCTAGGGTGACCATAGAATCTGACATCTCATGTTGAGTACTTTGTAGGGTGAAAGGCACAGGTGTAATAGTTAAACTGTGACTATGGGGATAACCAAGTCTTTTTAGAGCAAAACCAGCATATGATTACCTTTTCCCTCTAGTTTTTAACATCCTACCTAATAATAGACAAACATGCAAATAGACCATACCTCCGACACACCCACAAGCCATGCCAACAAGCCACGCCCACCATCTAATCAGAGCGAGTATGCAAATTAACCCAAACAAAGATGGCTACAGCCACAGAGAGTAAGGTTTCCTAGGTAACAGAGGAAGCCAAGTTTTCTGCCTGCCCTGGCCAGGCCTAAGCCTCCACTCAAGCTACAAAGTTTCCAATTATAGAAGGTAGACAAATTCAAACAAATAGCAGCAGAATGGAGCTTGAGAGAGCAGGCCAGAGTTGCTGCCGGCAACAGGGGAAGCAAAGCTTTCCGCACACCCTGGCCGGGCCCACCTGCTTAAGGCAACAAAGTTTCAATTATAACCCCAACACAAATGGCTGCTGGCGGAGGGAGCCCCAGGCTTGGCTCCGCTCCAGGCTACAAAGTTTCAATTGTAGAAGGAAAATAAATTCCAGATACCAGGGCCTCTGCTTGGGTTTCCAGGGGCCGTGGCCAGCCTGAAAACCACCACAGGCCCCTCACTCAGGCCGCCCCACACCCCATGGGAACCCCCACCTGATCCGGGACGCCCTCCAGGGCAAACCAGCTGGCCCCCACCCCTGTACCAGGCCTCTATCCTATCTAATAAAAGAGTAATATGCAGATTTATCATCACTGCAACACACAATATAGCTGCCCCCATGTGGTCAAAGATCCTGCCTCCATGTGGACACAAGATGGCCACCACAAGATGGCCAGCAGGAGAGGGCAGTTGGGAGGCACCCGGCCTGCAAGGGAGGGCAGTTGAGAGGGACCAAGCCTGCAAGGGAGGGCAGTTGGAGGTGCTCAACCCTGCAGGAGAGGGCAGTTAGGGGTGACCAGGCCGGCAGAGGAGGGAAGTTGGGGGCAAACAGGCTGGCAGCAGAGTGGTTAGGGGGTGATCAGGCTGGCAGGCAGAAGCGGTTAGGGGCAATCAGGAAGGCAGGCAGGCAAGCAGTTGGGAGCCAGCAGTCCTGGATTGTGAGAGGGATCCAATACTGGAGAGGGTACAGGCTGGGCTGAGGGACAACCCCCCTCCATGCACGAATTTCGTGCACCGGGCCTCTAGTATTTTAATATTTAATTCAAAGCTTTCCATTTAATTTCAATCTTCCACGGCTATTTTTAACAACAGTAATAATCTAAAATTAACATTAAACCAATTATGTTTAAAAATTTGTAATAAAGACAGGAAAGCTTAATATGCATAAAGAACTAATTTATTGAAATGACTGTTTAGGAAATAGTAATAATAAGTACAATTTCAGAAACTATTTGAATACATATTATTGATAGGGTTATGGCATTTGCAATACAAAATTCATATTTGTTGTACTTTCTGAATTAAAATATGGAAAAGAGAGGTTATGAGTCAAATTGAAATGAATGTTATATAATTACAAATAAATAAATACATTTTCATGTTTTGCATGTCAAATCATTTTAAAAATGTTAATTTTTTGGATAGCAGTATACAAAGATTAAAAAGATGCCACATTTCCAGTCGCAGTCAATTCTATGGAATAGAGAACAAATATAGAATTAGTTATGTTTTATTATATAACTGTACATGTCTCTCCATTTATAATTTTGGGGTGACTAACTCATTAGAGGAACTTTATTACCAATGCACCATGTTGTGCCCTATCTTGCATATAAAAGCCTTCTAAGACCAAAGAGCATCTCACTTGGAATTGTTTTGGTGAAATATCTAGTTTACCATAATAAGTCAAAATTGGTATCTCAAGAATCTCAAAGTTATATTCTCTCCCTTTTTTAATCCTCACACTGGGACTCAATAATTTTATTTGACCCATGAATTAAAAGACAATATGTAAACTTTAAATGTGAAAAAAAAACCATTAAATTTTAAGAAGCCTAAGATAGAAATGGGAATGAAGTAGATTGTTTTAAAAGTCATACATATTTACATAAAAGTAGAAGAAATCGTTTTCAGTGTTACTGTGAAAATTATGTTAATTAAGCATAAGGACATAGGCACTTAAAAACAAACTATTCATATCTGTCAATAATGCAATTATATTAAATGATGCATAAGTGCAGGTGAGTACATAATACTCAAATATTTGGATGTACATGACACATTGATAATAAATAATTAATTTTGTATATTGATGGAGTTTATCACTATCTTGGCCTTATTCAGGACAATGTAATGTAAAAATGTGTTAACTAAAATCAGTGTAATCACCAACACTAAGAACTTACCAAATATGAGGGGCAAACATTAACTTTGAAATCCTCTTAAACCTTAAAAAAGAGAGAAATAAATAAATATACAATTAACTTCTTGGCTAGAGCAATTCTTCTAAAAATTCAATCAATGTGGGAGAGGGTGGAGGTAGAAGAGGGTAAGGGGGGATAAATGGTGATAAAATTATAATTAGAAAAAATAAAAAATAAAAATTGGGTGAATAATGAAATAAACATCTCACTCATGTGTCCTCTCATGTACATATATAACAAGATGTGCATTAAAGCATGTAGAGAATAGATTTACCCAAGGAAAACTTCAAAACTGCAGAAAATAATAGAACTTCTCTAATCTACACTCAAATTTCCCAAATTCAATTCTGTCTTTAGTACATTTGAATCCTCTTTAGCTATATTCTCTACACATCAATTACATCAGAATCTCTGAAAAAATTTCTTCTAAATATTCAGTATCTTCTACATAGATAATCAGAACAATTATTTCTAAACATCTGCGAGTATTCTTAGACATTGGTACTTGGGGGGAAACAAGTTTTCTAGATTATTTTTTTGTGTAACTAGAATTGAGAATCCCTGATGTCAACTATGTGCATTAGGATGTCTATTTAAATATTCAAGTATTCTTTTATTCTGGATCTCTCATGTCTTCTACTATCATATACACATCACAAATGAAACAACAGGGTTAATAAAGTAGGACTTACTTGTTGTAAGTTGTAAGCTGGGGCAATAGGTTGAGTCACAGGGTAGAATGCCTGGGTAGGGTCAAGCAGAAGCTCTTGGTTCAGCACAAGGGCTTGGGCAGGCATAGCTCTCTGGGGGAAGGTCAGCACTTGCTGGGAAAGAGGCAGGACTTTGGACTGAGGAAGGGAGACCAGGGGCTGAGTAGGAAGCATGGGAGTCTGAAACACAGGCTGGGGGATCTGGTGCATGAAGGGCTGGAGCAGAGGCAGAGGAAGCTGTGCTTTGAGATCAGTGAGGTTTGGGACCTGGCGCTGAAGAAATGGCACTACTGGAGATTTAGGCAATTGCATCACATTGCGCTTAGGAATGATGGTCTCCTTAGTATTGGGGATTTCCATCATTTCAGGCTGAAGGAGAGGCAGCACCATAGCAGGCTGAGCAAGAGGCAGGATGTTCTGTGGAAGGACAGGGTAAGGGATGGGCTCAGCATAAGGATAGAAAAGAGGCTGTGGCTGGACATGAGGGTGGATTTTGTCCTGGCGTTCATCCTGGAAAAAAAAGAAAAATCTCTAAGTCCAAGATTCAACTATAATTGTCATTCATGATGAATTAACTTCCTCTCTATTGAGGAATCCTGAGTGAAAGAGAGAATGAAAAACTTTTAGCTGTGTTGGTAAATCATGTGAAAGTGATTTAAATACTCATTGACGGATTTCTTATTAACCCACTCCTTCATAGGGTACCCAGATCAAACTGAAATCAATGTTTCAAGATTTCAAGCTTGTTTCTCCTTTCTGAGTTGCCTTCAATACTATGGTTAGCTGTATAGTTTGGTAGTCAGAGGGCATGAACTTTTCAACATGGTGGAATAATATTAAATCAAATTGTTTTCATATAATGAAAGTTAATTTTAAAAAAAGCTTAGAGTAATGCTTCCAAGGTTTACTTCTGTGTGTTTTAATGAAAAGTAAATCTTAATGTGTGGTTTAACTGAAAGAGTTCCTCAACACCAGCTAACGTCTAGCACTGTTTTCATTGGCTGATGGTCATTACTGTGAGTCTTTAAAGAGTCCTCTTTTTGTAAATTCATTTTTAGTTACAGAAATATTTGGTGTATGTTCCAAACAAATTATAGCCATTGATAAAACAAGAGAGCTGAAATATTATAATCTGACAACTATGTTACCACACATGTAATTCAATTAAATAATTCTTTGTTGTCTAAAAAAACCTAATTTTTAAGCAAGCTCTGCTACTTAATAACTTGTAATATTGTCAGACAATTGTGTACTCAGTTCTGTGAATCTCATTTCTCTCCACTGTGTAATGCAAAGTCTTTTATGAACTGTGTTCATCAATGTTAATATAAAATAGACAATTTCAAAGTCAATCATTGAGTGTTTACTGTGTGCAGCTCATCAACCCTAGGGGATTATTAATATTCTCAGTTTATAGTTGAAGAAATGGAAGTGCAGAAAACTTGGGGTCACAGTTATACAGCTGATCAATGATCAGATTTTGGATTTGTGCCATATTTTCTTCCCATTTCTTTCATCAGCCTATCTATCTTGGGAAAATAAGAGAACCTAGTTCCCAACCTGAGCATGTATCCAATAGTGTACATTTATGGAAAACATGTGCACCATTAGTAAAGTGAGCAAAATCAATAATTATTCTTAGGTATTTAGTCTGTATTCTATAAGTGGATTATGAGCTTAAAAATTCACCTTTTGTCTTTAAAAATATTTATAATATTTTAATTTTTATGCTGCAGCATTTTTATTAGAATTCTTCAGACTAAATAATGCACATCTTTTTTTATGGATTATATTTTATAATAATTTTTGAAATATACACATCATGAACAAATTACCTTTCTTTGTTGCTGTTTCTCATTTTCAAACTGCTCAGGTTTCTGCTAAAAACAAATAACGTGAAAATAAATGGAATGATCTGTAAAAATTAAATGTAGGAAATTTTGAAAATATGTATATTTAAATATAAGTGTTTTACCTCCCCACACACACCTTATGTGTGATATACAACTGAAATTCATAGACACAATAGTATGGTGGTTACCAGAAAGAAGAGGGTTGGGAGTAAAGGATAAATGGGGTCAAAAAATGGTGACTGAAGATGATTTGACTTAGGGATGATGGGCAAACAATGCTATATATTGATCGTGTATCATAGAAATGTACATTTGAAACCTATATGATCTTATTAACCATGTCACTCCAATGTATTTAATAACAATAAATAAATAAATAAATAAATAAATAAATAGCTTTACCTTGTTGATGTGGGTAATGGATTCCTTCAGAAAAATAAAAACAAAAGTAGGTTAATTTACAATGGAAATTTTTTTTTTTGCAATATGAATAAGAAAATGAAGAAATTCAAGGTTAATGTGGACATCTTGCTTGATAATATCATTTAAAACACAGCATAATTACTGAAACTTATGTTTCGCTGTTTTGCTCAAGCCTATTCTATAAAAAAGATAGATGAAAGCAGTCAAGAAAGAAAAGGAAATTAGCAAACATAACATAACAAGAGGCATTTTATAGACGCTAATTTTCCCTGTCACTACGTTCCCTTCCTATGACAACAAATGACCTCTAAGATGGCATCTGATTCTAAAAGAATAAAACTCATTAGTAAGAAATTATAATAAGTGTTAATACATTCTGTTCACTATCCTTAGTTTATTTGTTATGTTCAGTCTTCAAATGAATTGTAAGAACTAAAATACTTTCCCTAAGGATCTGATAACCTTTATGAAGAGATAAAGTAATCCAGGTACCATTTATCAGGGGACAGACCCCAAAAGTGGTGCAAGTGTACATATCTGCCTGACTCTCCCAGACAGACTTAAGACTAAAACTAAGTCTCACTGCTTCTTATTTACTACAGTGACTCTTGTAATGACAAAAATATGTCCATTTGCATGTCTGCCCACCCCTATATTGGCATTCTTTCCTATGGGCAACTTCTTTTCAATTTGTAGCACAGCTCCTACTCAATGTTTAATCCACAGAAGATGCTCAAAAAATGTCAAAACAGTGAATGAAGTCAGGGTGGAGAGAGCTTACGACACAAAAAAAGGACTGTAGAGTTTATTTAAAGAAAGGGTGAGGCACAATGACAATACAAGTAGCAGCTAGCATAGAAAGTGCTTGAACAGTGAATTCTGCAGTCATTTTACTTTGTCCTTAAAACATATCATGGAAATTTACATTAGAATTTATATGTCAGAACTAGCTGCCATGACTTAAATGTCCTAAAGTAACACAATATAAGCAGGGGTGGGGAACCTTTTTTCTGCCAAGGACAATTTAGATATTTATATCATCGTTTGGGGGCCATTTAAAATTATCAACTTAAAAATTAGCCTGCTATATTTGGTAAAACATTTAAATAACTCACCCTAATGCCTTGGCAGGGCCAGACCAAATGATTTTTCAGGCCTTATATTGCCTGCATTGTTCCCCACTCCTTCAAGAGTATCTAGCAATTTACTCTTCCTGAATGGGAAATAGCCACAGAATGAACATTGACTTACCTCACTGCTGAAAATGCTTTCTACAGTCTGTAAAGAAAAGATACAAAATCAACAACTGGATCATTAAAGAATATTAATTTTTAATTTTTTTCTTTTTCAATTTGAGAGAGAAAGGAAGAGAGAGAGAGAGAGAGAGAGAGAGAGAGAGAGAGAGAGAGAGAGAAAGACATCGATGTGGGAGAGAAACATGTATAAAGTTGCCTCCTGTCCACCAAAACCAAGGATCAAACCCACAACCTTTTGGTGTATGGGACAACCCTCCAATTAAATGAGCCACAATAGCCAGAGCGGAATGTTACTATTCGTAGTTGGTAAATTTTTCTCTAAATAAAATATCTTACCTCACTGGATACACTGACTTCTTTTTTCTGTAAAGAAGAAAAAAACACCATTTAGTTTCCATAGCTAACTCATTTTCTTACTTACTTTTTACATTCTTTATGCAGAGCTATGTCCTTCACAAACTTAAGAAATAAAAAAATGTTGTATGTATTCTGAAATCCTTGAAGTGCAATCGTGTTTTATGTTTTTTATTCTTGATAACTCCAATGGTTTAATTTTATTTTACCTGAGTGAAGAACAATTTTTCATGAGTAACAGAAAGGGAATTATTTGAATTTGTATCAAACATTTTTCATTATGGTTACAAACATGTTTATGAATGTTACTATTGTCTTATGCTTCACCCTCTGGATTTCTTTGAGTAGACCCAGGTAGGATTTGGCCCAATGCCCCAGGGTAAGAGGTACATCAGTTTCATCACTGATATGTTTATCTAGATTGTACATGCATGCAATTTATTTGTGCAATATTACTCTTTTTTATTGGTTTCTTCTTTTGGCTGATACTTATTGGTTTGTTTGTTTTTTAGGGACTGGTTTCCCAGTGGTGTAGAAAACATTTAACCAAGCTTTATGGTCCTACAGGACTCTATTGAAATAATGGGTGAATATAAATGATTTTCTTAGGAAGTAAACAAAAAATCTGTTGAAATTCAGCTTTATATGTGCATTTAATGTTACTCATTTAGAGTTTTTCTTACCTCCCATGCAAGAGCAAGGGCCACGAGGCAGGTAAGGATGAGGACCTTCATGGCTCTCAAGTCCTGTGAAAGGGAAAATGAGGAAAATGGTATTATAGTTGTCAATCTAACATGTTTTCTTGTTTATGTAGGATTACTTTTTTTAAAAAAGAAACTAAAAACAAAGTAAAAGTAAAATATTTGCATTTTAGAAAAAATACTAATAGAAGTTTTATCATACACCAAAGGCAAAATCTACAATGGCAACTTGGTCTTACATATCAATTTTATAATTTAACTAGAGGCTTGGTGCACGACATTTGTGCACTCGGGGGGCGGGGGAGAGGTCCCTCAGCCGGGCCTGTGCCCTCTCGCAGTCCCTCTTGCAGTCTGGGTGCCCTTGTAGAATATCTAACTGATGGTGGGCCTAAGCCATCAGTGGGACATCCTTAGCACTGCCGCAGAGGCGGGAGAGGCTTCCGCCACCACCACTGCGCTAGCCAGCCATGAGCCTGGCTTGTGGCTGAGCGGCGCTCCCCCTGTGAGAGTGCACTGATCACCAGGGGGCAGCTCCTGCATTGAGCGTCTGCCCCCTAATGGTCAGTGCACATCATAGCGACCATTTGATTGATTTGGATATTAGCCTTTTATTATATAGAATGCCAGACATTCAGATTTTTTTCAGCTATCAGCTGTACTCTACCTCACTCTTCTTTTTTTTTTATCTCCTTTACAATACAGTGTGTTTTTATGAAAGATAGAAAGAAGCTTTAAATTTTTATATAAAACTTTATTAATTGATTCAATTATTCAAAATTAGTAATATTTATTTTGCATCCTTAAATGCCCTATGCTGTCTGAGGTCTTGATTTAAAGTAATGGAACAAAATATTAAGGTCTCAGCCTTAATGAATCCTCATATCTGTTGGGAAAATACTGATTAAAGAAAATGTATATACATATAAGATTATATTTTGTTTTATACTTTTTTAGGAATATTTTGTTTAATCATATATCCTTATTTCTAGCAAGACTGAGATCTTTGTATGAGCATTTCATTATTTGCTCCACTATCCAGATGTTTCTTGGACTGAATGGTTTCTTTTTTCTCCATGTGTACCCACTGCAATGTCTTCATCCTCATATTCCTAATGATGTATCTTCTCCTTTGTAACATATAACTTTATAGATCATATACCATGTATTCCCTTTTTTCTGTAATCATTCGATGATTTATCAAAGGATCAGATTCTGTTGCCCAGTCCCTATTGTAGAGCACTCCTTCTTGTAGCATAACATAAACTATTTGTTAACATTTTTGACCAAAATGTATTCAATGCTTGACTTTGTTCCATCTCTATAATTTATTGTAAAAAATATTATTTGTCCTACCAATACACCTTGACATATAATCTTCAATTTATAAACAGATTGATAAACTAAACTAGTGGCCCGGTGCATGAAATTCATGCACATTAAAAGGGAATTAATTAGAAGAAATTTTAATATTGCTATTTGTCCTTTCTCTATAATAGAAGTGTCAGAGATGAAAGAAAATTAATAAAATGTATATAATATCCCCCTCCTGTCAGATCCTGGGGTGCACCGTGGGACCTAGAGTCAAATCCCCACCACTACCCACACGCACGTTGAAAATGCAGAAGACCCAGACCCGGCCAGCCCCACCCTAACCAAGCCTCTCCAGGCTGGGGGTGCAGCCTCAAGTCCCCCGTCAAGCCCTTCCAGGTGAGGGGCATGGCCTGAGGTCCCCATCAAACCCTGCTGCAGGGGGGGGGGGGGATGCGGTAAGGTCCCCCTGGCTTGGTGCTGGGGTGGGGGTGTGGCATGAGGTCTTCCAGCCCAGCACCAGGGCAGGTTGTGCAGCCTGAGGTCCCCCATCAAGCCCTGCTGGGTGGGGGCCATGGCCTGAGGTCCCAGTCAAGTCCTGCCAGGAAAATGGCATGGCCTGAGGTCCCTGTCAAGGCCTACTGGGCAGGAGGATGTGGCCTGAGGTCTCCCATAAAGCCCTACAAGGTGGGGAGCACAGCCTGAGGTCCCCTGTCAAGCCCCATCTGGAGGGGGGCACAACCTGAGGTCTCCCATAAAGCCCAGGCCCCCCTTCCACGCCCCCCCGCAGTATCACGTCAGTGCTGAACAGAGAGGATGCAAGCAGGCAGTGTGACATTAGAGCTGGGGGCATAAGTCCCCACCCCTGTCCCCGCCCACAGAATGGTTATGACTGGGACACTGTAACAGACAAATTAGCATATTACCTCTTTATATGTATAGATTTATGAACTACAAATATTTCATGAAAAAAGGTTTCTAATTCATTAGAAAATATTATTTTCTACTAGAGGCCTGGTGCACAAAATTCGTTCACAGAGGGGGGTTGTCCCTCAGCCCAGCCTGTACCCTCTCCAATATGGGACCCCTCAAGGGATGTCCGACTGCCCGTTCAGGCCCCACCGGGATCGGGCCTGAACGGGCAGTCGGACATCCCTCTCACAATCCAGGACTGCTGGCTCCCAACTGCTTGCCTGCCTGCCTTCCTGATAGCCCCTAACCGCTTCTGCCTGCCAGCCTGATCACCCCCTAACCACTCTGCTGCCAGCCTGTTTGCCCCCAATTTCCCTCCTCTGCTGGTCTGGTCACCCCTAACTGCCCTCTCCTGCAGGGTTGAGCACCTCCAACTGCCCTCCCTTGTAGGCCTGGTCCTTCTCAACTGCCCTCCCTTGCAGGCCGGGTACCTCCCAACTGCCTTCTGTTGCTGGCCATTTTGTAGTGGCCATCTTGTGTCCACATGGGGGCAGGATCTTTGACCACATGGGGGCAGCTATATTGTGTGTTGCAGTGATGATCAATCTGCATATTACTCTTTTATTAGATAGGATAGAGGCCAGGTGCACTGGTGGGGGCCAGCTGGTTTGCCCTGAAGGGTGTCCTGGATCAGGTGAGGGTTCCCTTGGGGTGTGGGGCGGCCTGAGCAAGGGGCCTGTGGTGGTTTTCAGGCCGGCCACGGCCCCTGGCAACCCAAGCAGAGGCCCTGGTATCTGGAATTTATTTTCCTTCTACAATTGAAACTTTGTAGCCTGGAGCGGAGCCAAGCCTGGGGCTCCCTCCGAGGCCGGCAGCCATTTCTGTTGGGGTTATAATTGAAACTTTGTTGCCTTAAGCGGATGGGCCCGGCCAGGGTGTGTGGAAAGCTTTGTTTCCCCTGTTGCTGGGGGCAACCCTGGCCTGCTCTCTCAAGCTCCATTCTGCCGCCATTTGTTTGAATTTGTTTACCTTGTATAATTGAAACTTTGTAGCTTGAGTGGAGGCTTAGGCCTGGCAAGGGCAGGCGGAAAGCTTGACTTCCTCGGTTACCTAGGAAACCTTGCTCTCTGTGGCTGTAGCCATCTTGGTTTGGGTTAATTTGCATGCTCGCTCTGATTGGATGGTGGGCGTGGCTTGTGGGCATGGCTTCTGGGTGTGTCGGATGTATGGTCAATTTGCATATTTGTCTATTATTAGGTAGGATATTTTAAGGTTGAAATATTTTTCTTTTGAAACAAAAGTATATTTTCTAGCCTTTCCTTAAGGTTGATATATAATTATTTTTAAATTTAATTTATTGTGGTGACATTGGTTAATAAAATTATATGTTTCAAGTGTACATTTCTATAGTACATCATTGGTGTATTGCATTGTTTATTTACCAGCTAATGTCAACTCTCTTTCAACCACCATCTATACAATAAAAGGGTAATGTGCTAATTAGACCAGACATCTTCCAGACAAAGCCACTTGTGTCGGGGGCTGAGGCAGAGGCAGTTAGGAGTGATCAGGCCTGCAGGTGAGAGCAGTTAGGGGTTGATCAGGCTGACAAGGGGGAGAGTTAGGGGGAGATCAGGATGGCAGGGGAGAGAAGTTAGGGAGCAATTAGGCTGGCAGGCAGGGGAGCAGTTAGGGGGTGATCGGCCAGCAGGCAGGGAAGCAGTGAGGGGGCAATCAGGCTAACAGGCAGAAGCAGTTAAGGGCAATCAGGCAGGCAGGCAGGTGAGCAGTTAGGAGCCAGTGGTCCTAGATTATGAGAGAGATGTCCAACTGCCAGTTTAGGACTGGCAGTAGGACATCATTCAAGGATTTCCAGATTAGAGAGGGTGCAGGCCAGGCCTTCTAGTATATTATATTTGACTCCCTTTACCCTTAACTACCTCTCCCCATGTCTCTTTTCTTATGGTAACCACCATAGTGTTGTCTGTACCTATAAAGGTTTTTTTGTTTGTCCTGTTTGTTTATTTGTTGACTTCAGTTTTATATCCTACATGTGAGTGAAATTACATAATTCTTGAATTTTTCTACCTGACTGATTTTGCTTAGCATAACATTCTCAAGATTCATTCATGTACTTGCAAATAAACTATTAATTTTACTTTGATTAAAATGCTATTAAATTTACAAATAATTTTTATTGGCAGACTTCAAAAAAGTGTTAGAGATTATTATGGTTATGAAAGATCTCATTACATTTTCCAAATTTGATTATTATCATTTTATATGCCATTTTTAAAGCCAGATTTCTTTATTAACTAATATATTCTCAGGTATGCTTTCTTCAAATCTTTCTTTTGTTTTTGTTTCCAAGCCATTTGTATGTCTTCTAGAATTTCTTAAAAGTAAAACGATGTTTATTTTTAACTAAATTCTGCATTTCATATGTCTATTTTTAAATTATTTTGAAATATTATAAATTGAATAAAGTGAGATACTGCATGTTGTAAACAAGTTTGGTGAATATACTCTTCTAAAAATTATTCAAAAGCATTTCAAGTAGTACTTCTTCCCAAACAATTCCTATAATATCTTGACTCAATATGCCACTTCTATACCTACTTGGTGAATAAAGTTTTCCCAATAATTATTCCTATTCCCTTACATTAATTTAAACATATTTGCTTTAGGGACTGGGGTATGTTAAATATAATTGGAAGACTTATTTAATTTAGAAAGGAGATTTTTAAGTTTTGTTTAATTGATTTAAATTTATTGATCTCAGAAAGAGACATTGATATGTTTTTCCATTTATTAATGCATTTATTGGTTTATTTTTGTATGTGCCCTAACCAAGAATAGAACCCTCAACCCTGGTATATTGGGACAACACTTTAACCAACTGAGGTACCCAGTCAGAGCCTGAAAATTCATCTGTTAATATAAACTGTTAACTAACCTTGTATTAAAAAAGTAATCACCGTTATTATATTTTCTTGAACTCATTAAGCTTATGTAGTCATTATAATTTTTACCAAATCTTTATAAGCACTTTTACTATTTTCACATAAGTTTTTAAAAATAATTTCAGTACTACATAAATATTTTTATTTCAAATACTATATTTTAAAAATTACATATACATATATATACACACACACTATATTTTAAAATAAAGCAAAAAGGGGACACATCAAATTTATATCTTAAATTCTTACCTTCCTTCAAAGTGGAGAACAAGAAGTGAAGAAAGAGCTTAGTGAGATGGTCTGTCTGCTTTTGTGGCTACTTATATACTATATTTAATGGCATGCTAATTTTACGGTTTGAAAAAATCAATAGTGAGTTTCAATTCCAAGAAATTGGCATGATTAGAAAATGATTTCTGCCTAATATCTGTCCCCAGAAATGCCCAGGAGCATTTTAACAAGGGAGCAATTCACATCTGTAAAGGAAATCAGTCCAGGAAATGCAATTACTAGTATCTAATAACTAAAGACAATTCTTAGAGGACAGTGACCTTCTGGCTCAGGGCCCAAGTTATGAGACACGGGTTTCTAGCCTTTGGTGGGTCAAGATCTCAATCGTATATAATAAACAGGTAACATGCAAATTGACCATCAGTCCAACACACAAGATGGCCGCCATAAGATGGACAGCAGGGGAGGGCAGTTGGGAGGGACCAGGCCTGCAGGGGAGGACAGTTGGGGGCAACCAAGCCAGCAGGGGAGGACAGTTAAGGGCGACCAGGCGTGCAGGAGAGGGTAGTTGGGGGTGACCAGGCCGGCAGGGGAGGACAGTTAGGGGCAATTGGGCCAGCAGGGGAGCAGTTAGGCATCGATCAGGTGGGCAGGGGAGTGGTTAGGGGGTGATCAGGCTGGCAGGCAGAAGCGGTTAGGGGCAATCAGGCAGGCAGGCAGGCAGGCAAGTGGTTGGGAGCCAGCAGTCCTTGATTGTGAGAGGGATGTTCAACCCCAATTTAGGCCCATTCCCGCTAGGATCGGACCTAAACGGGCAGTTGGACATCCCTCAAGGGGTCCCAGATTGGAGAGGGTGCAGGCTGGGCTGAGGAACACCACCCCTGTGCATGAATTTCGTGCACTGGGCCTCTAGTTGTAGGAGAATGTTATATGAGAACCAGTGGTACACAGGGGCTTCACAAAGGCCACAATTTCTAAGCAGAGCAGTTGTTAGTGCTTTATGTCATATTGGGGGAAACATGACAAGATAAGTCCATGATGGTAGTTTTGTCATGTAAGTCAAATTACTCACTTCAGGGACACTTAATCTGGGAATAAAAAATCATTTCTTAAAACCATTGCCTTGTACACAAAAGGATAAGCCTCTCTCTGTAAAGAAACATCCAACAAAAGGAATCTAGATGGCTGATATAAACAAAAAGTGAAGATGAATAAACATAATATATACTTTGAAGTATAAGGTAGACACACACACACAAAAAAGATGGTGACCAGCAGGAAGTTAGGGAGAGAGAGAGTGTGATCGAAGAACCCATAGAGGAGAGTGTAGACGTCTGTGGTATGTGTGTGTTTATGAGCTAGGGTCAGTTAGGTTCTGCAGGTCTTCCAAGGGGCTGCCTAACCAGGCAGTCCTAGATGGCAGAGCCCCGCGCTTTCAAAGAGGAAACTTCTCGGCAGCTGGTGCGGACGCGGAGACCACGCCATCTTGAGAAACAGAGCTGCTTGAGACTAGGATCCTGGCTTCAGACACAAACCAGGACCCTGCAGCCACTGGGGACAGAGAACTGCTATCACAGTTTCAGACCAACAGACAACAAGAATCCAGACTTCCCGGCAGCAGATTTCCATGAGTCAAAGAGCCTGTCCCCCTCCCTGCAGGCTCGCAGATAGCGCCATAGTAACTGATAGACCTGCCCCTTGCCCAAGCTGCAGAGCACCCATGCGCATGGACACGCTCCCCTTTAGGGAATTTGGCGCGCAGGACAGACACAGCTCTCATTCGGGGAAATCTGACAGCGCACACAGAGGGCTCCCCTTTGGGGAGTTTGGGGGAATTTGGCTTGCGGGACACAGCTCCCCTTTGGGGAATCTTAGAGCACACACAGATGGGCTCCACTTTGGGGAATTTGGCGCGCAGGACAGTCTCTGCTCCCCTTCGGGGAATCTGGGAGACTGCACAGAGGCAGGTCCCCTTCAGGAATTTGAGTGTGCGAAGCCCTAGCCAGTTTGGCTCAGTAGAGAGAGCACACACAGGACGCAGCTCCACTTCAGGGAATTTAGCACTCTGGACACAGCTGCCTGGGATCCCTGACTCACAGCACATTCACACTAAGAGCCAGTGATGCCAATTGTTGGTGCATGCACACATAGGAACCCTGATTCTCAACAAGAAACTGCATGAGGCAACAGACTCTGACACTCGATTCTTGGTGCAGACACAGGGAAACTATGACTCCTGGTACATGCTAAGGATCTCATTTTCGGAACATACTGAAAGTGTGGTGCAGACAGGGCCCCTGATTCTAAGTGTGCACACGAGACCACACGGAACACCGGGGACACTGACCCTGGGCACACTGACCCTGGGCAAGCCTGGTTCCCACCAACCAATGGCAGCCACATGTCCTAGTGTCAGAGCACTTCAGTGAAACAGGTGGATTACACGGCCCAGGTCCATGCAAACTGAAGAATGAGCTTTCTGGTGATAGTCAGAATGGGGAGACAACACAATTCACAGAGGAAAGAAAATGAGGAGTCGCCAAGAAAGGAAATTAGTGAAAATGAAGCTTGCAACATGACCGAAAAAGAGTTCAGAGTAATGGTCGTGGAATTTATACATCGGATGGATGAGAAAATCAACAACTTATGCAAGAATCAGGAAGAAATGAAAAGTGATATAGCTACAATCAAAAACACCATGGAAAGTTTCAACAGTAGACTACAAGAAGCAGAGGACCGAATTAATGAGTTAGAAGATCAGATACAGAAACAAGCTCAAGCTGAACAGCAATTGGAGAAAAAAATTAAAAAGCAGGAGGAAAGCCTAAGGGAGCTTCGGGACAACATGAAACAAAGTAACATGTGTATAATAGGGCTGCCAGAAGGACAAGAAGAGCAGCAGGGATTAGAAAATCTATTTGAAGAAATAATGACAGAAAACTTCCCGGATATGGGAAAGATAAAAGTTACACAAATACAGACAGTCCCAAGCAGGATCAACCCCAAAAGACCCACACCAAGACATGTCATAATTTCAATGGCAAATATAAATGATAGAGAATCTTAAAGGCGGCAAGAGAGAGACAGAGAGTTACCTACAAAGAAACACCCATCAGATTGTCAAATGATTACTCAACAGAAACACAACAAGCTAGAAGATAATAGAAGGAGGTATACAAAGTGTTGCAAAACAAAGGACTGAATCCAAGAATACTCTATCCAGCAAGGCTATCAATCAAAATTGAAGGGAAATCAGGTGCTTCGAAGACAAAAAAGGCTCAGGGAATTTATCACCACCAAACCAGCAATGCAAGAAATGATAAAGGGAATACTGTAAAAAGAAGAAATAAACAGGTAAGAAGGAACACAGACACAAAAATAGATATGACAACAAACAAATACCTTTCAGTAATAACTTTAAATGTAAACAGACTAAATGCTCCAATCAAAAGACATCAAGTGGCTGAATGGATAAAAAAACATGACCCATATATATGCTGTCTACAAGAGACCCACCTCAGAACAAGAGACTCACATATATTGAAAGTGAAGGGATAGAAAAATATCTTTCAGGCAAATGGAAATGAAAAAAAAGCTGGGGTAGCAATACTTATATCTGACAAAATAGACCTCAAAGTAAATGCCATAACAAGAGATAAGGAAGGCCACTTCATAATACTAAAGGGAGAAATCCAAGAAGAAGAAATAATTCTGGTAAACATATATGCACCCAATATAGGAGCACCCAAATCATAAAAAACTCCTGGAGGATATCAAGGGAGAGATTAATAGCAATACAATCATCATAGGAGACTTTAATACCCCACTATCACCATTGGACAAATCCTCTAAACAAAAACATCAGCAAAGAAACATCAATCCTAAATGACTCACTAGACCAGATGGAATTAATTGCCATCTTCAGAACATTTCACCCCAAAGCCACAGAATATACATTCTTCTCAAGTGCACATGGGTCATTTTCAAAGATAGACCATATGCTGGGTCACAGGCAAAGTCTCTTCAAATTCAAGAAGAGAGAAATTATATCAAACATCTTCTCAGATCACAGTGGCATAAAATTGGAAATCAACTACAATAAATACAATCCAAAGAAATCAAACACATGGAGACTAAACAGCATGTTATTAAACAAGGACTGGGTCACCAGAGAGATCAAGGAAGAAATAAAAAACATCATGGCAACAAATGACAATGAAAACACAACAATCCAAAATCTATGGGACACAGTGAAAGCAGTCTTGAGAGGGAAGTTCATAGCTCTACAAGCCTATTGCAAAAAACAAGAAAAATGGTAATAAATTACCTAACCCTACAACTCAAAGAGTTAGAAAAAGAGCAGCAAGAAAAGCCCAGTGTAACCAGAAGGAAGGAAATAACAAAGATCAGAGCGGAGATAAACGACATAGAGACCAAAGAAACAATACAAAAGATCAACAAAACCAAGAGCTGGTTCTTTGAAAGGATAAACAAGATTGGTGAACCTCTAGCCAGGCTCACCAAGAAGCAAAGAGAGAGGACCCAAATAAACAAAATCAGAAATGAAAGAGGTGAAATAACAACAGACCCCGCTGAGATACAAAGAATTGTTACAAAATACTATGAACAACTCTATTCCAACAAACTGGACAACCTGGAGGAAATGGACATAATCTTAGAAAATTATAACCTTCCAAAAATCAATCAGGAAGAATCTAAACAGCTCAATAGGCCAGTAACTATGGACCAAATTGAAGCAGTCATCAAAAAACTCCCAGCAAACAAAAGCCCGGAGCCTGATGGCTTCACAGGAGAGTTTTACCAAACATTCAAGGAAGAACTAAAACCTATCCTCCTCAGACTATCCCAAAAAATTCAAGAGGAAGGAACACTTCCAAGCTCCTTCTATGAAGCCAGCATCACCCTAATACCAAAACCAGATAAAGACAACACAATGAAAGAGAATTACAGACCAATATCCCTCATGAACATAGATGCCAAAATCCTCAACAAAATTCTAGCAAATCGGATCCAGCAGTACATCAGAAAGATCATACACCATGACCAAGTAGGATTTATCCCAGAGATGCAAGGATGGTACAATATCTGCAAATCAATAAACGTGATACATCACATAAACAAATTGAGAGATAAAAATCACATAGTCATATCAATTGATGCAGAAAAAGCATTTGACAAAATCCAAAACCCTTTTTTGATAAAAACTCTCAAAAGGTGGGAATAGAAGGCTCATACCTCAACATAATTAAAGTGATATATGATAAGCCCACAGCAAACATCATACTCAACGGACAAAAACTAAAAACATTTCCCTTAAGAACAGGAACAAGACAGGGATGCCCACTCTCACCACTCCTGTTTGACATACTACTAGAAGTATTAGCCATTGCAATTAGACAAGAAGAAGAAATAAAAGACATCCAAATTGGAAAAGAACAAGTAAAGCTTTCTTTATTTGCAGATGACATGATATTGTACATAAAATATCCAAAAGACTCCTTCATAAAACTACTAGACTTAATAAATGAATTCGGCAATGTAGCAGGATACAAAATTAACGCCAAGAAATCTATGGCCTTTCTATAGACCAATAATGAACTTACAGAAAGAGAGACTAAAAAGGCAATCCCATTTACCATCACACCAAAAATATTAAGATACCTAGGAATAAACTTAACTAAGGAGGTAAAAGACCTATACACGGAAAACTACAGGACACTGAAAAAAGAGATAGAGGAAGACATAAACAGATGGAAGAACAAACCATGTTCATGGATTGGTAGAATCAACATCATTAAAATGTCCATACTACCCAAAGCAATCTATAGATTCAATGCACTCCCCATTAAAATACCAACGGCATATTTCACAGACCTTGAAAGAACTCTCCAAAAATTCATCTGGAATAAAAAAAGACCCCGAATAGCCACAGCAATCCTGAGAAAGAAGAATAAAGTAGGAGGGATCTCAATACCAGACCTCAAGCTGTATTACAAAGCCACAGTCTCTCAAAACAGCCTGGTACTGGCACAAGAACAGACATATAGATCAATGGAATAGAATAGAGAATCCAGATATTGACATAAACCACTATGCTCAATTAATATTTGACAAAGGCGGCATGAACATACAATGTAATCAAGACAGTCTCTTCAATAAATGGTGTTGGGAAAATTGGACAGATACATGCAAAAAAATGAAGCTAGATCACCAACTTACACCATACACAAAAATAAACTCAAAATGGATACAGGACTTAAACATAAGACAGGAAACCATAAAAATACCAGAGGAATCCACAGGCAGCAAAATCTCAGACATATGCCAAAAGAACTTCTTCACCGATACTGCCCCTAGGGCAATGGAAGCTAAAGAGAAAATAAACAAATGGGACTACATCAAAATAAAAAGCTTTTTTTACAGCAAAAGAAACTATCAACAAAACAACAAGAAAGCCCACTGTATGGGAGAACATATTTGCAAATGGTATCACTGATAAAGGTTTAATCTCTAACATCTACAGGCAGCTTATACAACTTAATAAAAGGAAGATAAATGATCCAATAAAAAAAATGGGCAACGGACCTAAATAGAATCTTTTCAAAAGAAGACAGAAGGAAAGCCAAGAGACACATGAAAACATGCTCAACATCACTAATTATCCGAGAGATGCAAATCAAAACAACAATGTGGTACCATCTCACACCTGTCAGAATGGCTATCATCAACAAATCAACAAACAAGTGTTGGCAAGGATGCGGAGAAAAAGGAACCCTCGTGCACTGCTGGTGGGAATGCAGACTGGTGCAGCCACTATGGAGAACAGTATGGAGTTTCCTCAAAAAACTGAAAATGGAACTCCCATTTGACCCAGTAATCCCACTTCTAGGAATATATCCTAAGAAACTGGGAATACCAATAAGAAAGGATATATGCACCCCTATATTCATAGCAGCACAATTTACAATAGCTAAGATCTGGAAACAGCCTAGGTGCCCATCAGCAGATGACTGGATCAGAAAACTGTGGTACATCTACACAATGGAATACTATGCTGCCATAAAAAAGACGGAATTCTTACCATTTGCAGCAACCTGGATGGAATTGGAGAACATTATGCTGAGTGAAATAAGCCAGTCAATGAAGGAAAAATGCCACATGATCTCACTCATTTATGGATAATAAAGAACATTATAAACTGTTTAACTAAAAGATAGATACAGAGGCAGTAAAGCATCAAACAGTCTGTCAAATTACAGCAGGAAGGTTAGGGAGAGCTGGGGAAGATAAGAGATCAACCGAGGGCTTGTATGCATGCAACATAACCAATGGACGCAAAACTCTGGGGGGGGGGGGGTGAGGCCAAATATGGGAGTGGGGGGGGGCAATGGTAAGATATATACACATATAATACCTTAATAAAAAAAAAGTGATTTGTAAAAAAAACAAAAAAAAAGAAATATAAGGTAGAAACATTGAAATTAAATGATCTTATTTTCCCAACTGAGGTGAATGATTGAGTTTTCAACTGACAGTGAGACAAGTGGTGATGAGTTTGTGATATTTAAAAGAAGGAACATTTTTGGTTACTGTGAAAATAAAAATGAATGAAGATTTCCTCAGCAGTAATGCCTAATGAGAGTAGAAATCAGCTTGTTTTCTTTACCCAAGTTGATTTATGCCAAGATATTTTCATTACAATATCAAAAGAGCAAGGGAGTGCTGGGGTAAGGACAGGGAATTGAATGTGTGTGTACTAAAATTACTAATCATGAAGTGGTGGAGCTAGGAAAGAGGAGATGGTAGTAGTTGAGTAATAAACCAGAACTCTCATATGGGCTTGAAGATAGAAATGGAAAAAAAAAAAAAAAAAAAAAGGAAAAAGCAAGTCCTTATAAGAGTGAGCAATATTGAGAAGTACAGATTACAGTTTTTGACCAGGTGGGAATTTCAGCATCAGAAAGAACAGACTTTCTGGCCTTGAATGGTATGTCTCAGTGGTTAGAGCTTTGGCCCACACACGGAAATGTCCCAGGTTCAATTCCTGGTCAAGAGATCATACCCAGGTTGTGGGTTCAATCCCAGGGCCTAGTTGGGGTGAATGCAGCAGGAAACCACGCAATGTGTCTCTCTCACATTCATGTTTCTCTGTTTCTTTTTCTCCTCTCCTCCCACTTTAAAAGAAGAAGAAGAAGAAGATGAAGGAGAAGGAGAAGGAGAAGGAGAAGGAGAAGGAGAAGGAGAAGGAGAAGGAGAAGGAGAAGGAGAAGGAGAAGGAGAAGGAGAAGGAGAAGGAGAAGGAGAAGGAGAAGGAGAAGGAGAAGGAGAAGGAGAAGGAGAGGAGAAGGAGAAAGAGAAGGAGAAGGAGGAGGAGGAGGAGGAGGAGGAGGAGGAGGAGGAGGAGAAGTAAAGAGGAGCAGGAGGAGGAGGAGGAGGAGGAGGAGAAGAAGAAGGAGAAGAAGAAGAAGAAAGCAAGCCAGGAAGAGACTTTCTGGACAATGACTAGATTCAAAGATATCCAAATATGCAGTATTGAAAATAGGCAAATATGAAGGTTGTTGAAGGTCAATAGTGAAACATACTCCATATTAAATATCTATGTTTGCCAGAATTTTGCTAGTTCCCAAGAATGTAACAACAATAAAAAAGGGCAAAATTCTTGTCCCCAAGGACATCAAACCTTTAGAATAAATTAATATGAAGCTGACTTGTTATGAAATATAATAAACATTTAAAAAATATATTTTGTATATTTTTTATTGATTTCAGAGAGGAAGAGAGAGATAGAAACATCAATGATGAAAGAAAATCATTGATCGGCTGCCTCTTGCATGCTCCCTACTAGTGATTCGAGCCAGCAACCCAGGGATATGCCCTTGACTGGTATCTAACCCAGGACCCTTCAGTCCGCAGGCTGATGCTCTATCAACTGAGCCAAACCGGCTAGGGCTGTAACAAACATTTTAATAAAGCTATAATAATGTGCAATAAACACAAGGGAAATGCCTAGTTTATGTTAGCTGTTGAATAGGAAAGGCAAAGAGGATCTTCTTGAAGACAGGAGTCATGAGTAGGATCTTAAAGCCAGATGAAGGGTTTGATTTGAGGAGGGGAGATAATTTTAGGCTAACAAGAAATAAAGGAATAGGGTCTTGGATATCAGAAACCAGTAACTACAACTAAATCAAGTAGTGAATCGGAGTCATAAAATACAAAGGAGTATGGAGATAAGAACAGAGAATGAAAAAGAGGTCAGATAACAAGCAAAGCATGCGGTGCTCCTTAGCAAGAATTTTATTCTGAAAAGGAGACATAAGTAATACTGTATGTAATACTTTAAACAATAAAGAATTTTTAAAAATGTTTTTATTCTGTAGATGGTGGGGATTTGCTGATGGGTTTTAGGATAGAGTTACATCTAGAAAATAACTACTTGTAAGAAGTAATTGATAATGCTACATATTTATTAAATTGAACCTTTTCAGGTTTGAGCTGATAGCTTTTGCAGTGAGTGAATGTTCATCAGCTAATATTCATGGAAGGACAGAGGGTTAGAAAAAGGAGACATAGTAATACTTTAAACGATGAAAAATTAAAAAAAAAAAAATAATAATAAAAGAATCAGAAGCCCTGGTAAGAAAAGGGTCTTGCCAAAGTCCACAATAATGTCTGAAGCAGGCTTCAAAAGTACTTAATATGTGCCTATTTACAAAGCAGTCTTCCAAGTTTTTGTTCAATTAAGTTCATAAACATCATTGGTTGATTATGTTTTACACTGCTCAATTTTACAATGTTCTCTTTTTTATTCACTGTGTTTAATAGATAATACATTCAGGACTTAAGCACAGGTATATGCCCTTTTAAAGCAAGTAAATAATGTATTTGCATAATTAATAATTTTCCTTTGTAATATAACTTGCATTTATATCATGCTTGATGTTTGAGGGAGGGGAACACTCTAATTGTCATTATATTGCTTAGAAAACTTAATTCAATGTCTATTGTGTGTTTCAACTATTCAGCTAATACTTATTCTTGGACCATGTTCATACTGAGCAAGGCAGAAGGCATGGAAAGAAATGATGAAACAATCCCGTGCCATAAGACCCAGCAGAAAGAGCCATGGCTGCTCTCAGTTGCCTTTGTCACTGAAAAAAATTTGCATGACTTTTTAAGAAAAGAAATACAAAAGCATTCATGCCCTACCTATTCAACATTTCCTTTTTATTTTCTGAGCAAAATGACTTACATATTGTACAATATATACAGCATTTCTGTATGACACATTTTCACCAATTTTGAATTACATTAATCAATATTTACTGAGTCTATTGGGCCAGAATGTATGTAAAACCTGGATCAAGTAAATCACTAACAATACTCTAGAGAAAAATGCTTGTCTAAGAAAAAAATTGAAAATCCAGAAATTTAACATCAGTGTTAAGCTTCAGAACATAATGACAAGTAGGTAGCAAAGTGCTATGTAAGCAACCCAAGATATCCCAATACATAACTGGAGTTGCCATTTTGTAAGGTAAAATAATAATTTTATCCATTGAAATTTTATATGACAACCCTTGTTGAGAAGCAAGAAATAATCAAAACAATATGTTCTAATACTAATACTTCATAAACAGCATGCAATCATCCAAAGCTCTTTCCATATTGGGTGACAGATCTGAAATGCTCAGGCATGAGATTTGGGTGAAGCACAAAGGTGAAGCCATATAAATAACAATCTCAAGAAAGAAAGCACATAGGAAACCAGGATAAAGAGTATACTACAGGGACCAAAAATGTTACAAAAAGAGAACTGTAAAATACACTAAATATATATTTTTTAAATATATTTTATTGATTTTTTACAGAGAGGAAGAGAGAGGGATAGAGAGTTAGAAACATCGATGAGAGAGAAACATCGATCAGCTGCCTCCTGCACACCCCCTACTGGGGATGTGCCCGCAACCAAGGTACATGCCCTTGACCGGAATCAAACCCGGGACCCTTGAGTCCGCAGGCCGACGCTCTATCCACTGAGCCAAACCGGTTTCGGCAAGATACACTAAATATTAACCATATGGTGTTTTGAAAATTTTTTAGAAATTGGGAAACTGAAGATGTGAGAATTTGCATTATTTGCTCAGGACACTACAACTGTTTAGAGATAGGGCTGGTACTAAAATCCTCTGTTTCCTGAGTAATATTTGAAGTACTATTTAATAACTGCCAAAACCTTTCAGAGGGAAGAAAGTAAAATGAACAAATAGTGTGAATTTGCATAATGATCCAGGTTTTTGTATAGTATAACATACAATTGTTACCTCTGACAAATTATTAGATAAAAACAGATATTTTTGTATTATGTATGTAGAGTATTTTGATTATTTCAATGAGATTGTTCAAATATAATAAAAGCATCTTATATCTAAAATACAGCTATAAAACTTTATTAATAAAGTTAGTCAAGAATCAAAGAATAAGAAACTTATATTGTTCCCATTAGCCTGTCAAATTTTCTTTTGTATTAATTTTTTATTTAAAAATTTTATTAAGTATATTGGTTAATAACATTATGTAGGTTTCAAATATACAACTCTATATTGTATATTGTATTGTGTGTTCACCCCAACATCAAGTCTCCTTCTGATACAATTTATCCCCCATTTGCTTTCTTCTACCTACCCCCACCTTATTTTTCTGGTAATCACAATACTGCTATCTGTTTATATGTGTGTGTTTTTTTTTTTGCTTAATCCCTTCACCTTTTTCACCTAGCTCCCCAACACCCTCACCAAGACACCTGACAGTCTTTTCTCTCTATCTATAAGTCTATTTCTATTTTGTTTGTTTATTTATTTGTTGGATTCCATATATATTTTTATTTGTAATTAAATTGCTCTTGTTATTTCTTCTGCTTGGGATTTTGATCTTCCATGCTCATCCTCATAGTCAATTTACCTTTTCTTAACTGTCATCCTATTAGAGAAGATATTCTGGACTCTCATATTTAAAATGCCATCTGTGCCCTCGCCTGACAGCCTCTTACTTTTTTAGAGCACTTCTCACCACCTGAGATATATGTAATATTTTTTTAATTTCTGGCTTGCTATTCCCAATTATAAAAGCTCCAGGAGAGCAGGGGTTTTGTTTCTTTTGTTCTCTGTTATGTCCTCAGCATGCAGAGAAGTGCTTGATAACTAGACACTCAATAAATACGTCATTCAATAAATATTTGCTGAATGAAAGTCATTTGGGACACAACTAATGGAGGGTCTTAGATCATTATGACTCGTTTTGTTTGTTTGTTTGTTTTTGCTTGCTTATTGCTGTGGAGTGAAATTAGGGGTCATCTTCTGGCTTCTATGGACTTACTGAAAATATGAGGATCCTGGAGAAGGTTGAGAATAGGAACTGTGGCTAATGGAACCAGGGAAAAATTAGAGAAATGTTAGAATTATTCAAAAATATAGGCTATGAAATATGATGAAATAGATTAGAATTAGTTGACCTCATAGAAACTCTCATATAAAGTTGTATCAGTATTAGCCAAACTGGGAAAAGGAATTGGTTAAAGGAATGATTATGGCATTTTAGTCTATCAATATGAAAAATTGAAATAAACACTACACACAAAAGTTTGTATTTCAAAGTTATTTCTTTATGATGCAAAATGGTGGTGGAGTAAGTGCAAGCTACACTCACCTCTTCCCAGGTCCAAACTGAAATTACAACTAAATTATAAAACAATCATCCTGAATAACCCATTGAAGACTAGCTGAAGATAAGTCCTATAACCAAGGATTTACAGAAATCACATTGAGATGGCTAGAAAGAGTTGGCTCCTTTCCCACACACAGTCGCCAAGGTCCTGGAGGGATGTCTTAGCTGAGGGTAGGGGTGAGGAAGGGATTCCCACTGAAAAGACTGCAGTCTAAAACCCAAGCCAGGATCTCTAGCCAGGAGCACCAGAGCCATGAAGAGGCCCCCACTGTAACATCTACCTGTGAAAGCTGCAGGTTTTCTGTCAGCCAGGGAGAGATGGGGGTTTGCAAGAGATACAGGTACCATCTTAAAGGGCCAATGGGCACAATTTTGTTTGCAGTCATTCACCCTGGGCTACAGTGGAGGGAGGGCGAAGTGGGCTAGAGTCACTTGAAGAGGGACTGGGGTTTGTGGCTATGGATAGAGAGCTGAAGGGACAGCTGCCAGAATCTTTGTGCTGAGCCATTCTCCCATACCACAGATGCCAACTGTCTTGGGTTGACCTGTTCATGCCTGAGATTGAAGCAATGATACCTTCTTTGACCTTACAGAAGCCTCCAGCCCCTCCATCTATCCACATACATGTATTTTCTCTGCTCACTTCCAATTTTATTTCATTTTTTAAAAATCTAGGATGTCAAGTTTATCACTTAGTACATACTTGCAATAACTTAAATGACTTCTGTGAAAATGTGGCTTTAAATAGCCCTACTTGTTAAAATCTGAATCCTAGAAATACTTAAATTTACTTACACTGTTGTCCTACTAAGAACACTCAAAACTATAAAAAAAAAAAAAAAAGGTTCCATTTAGGTTTCTATACATAGACTACAGCATTGCTCACAAAATATTTTTCTTGTTTTTGGCCACATACCTCTAATTCTCTTCCTTGAAAAAACTACTCAAAAATAGCACGAATTTTTGAAGCATATAACTCATCACACTCATTAGTCAATTACAGAAAAAAAATCACCTATTTTGTAGAGAAAAATGCATCTATTTGGCATAACTGCCTTCAGGTTGCCACCCTCACTCTTCTGTAAATTGACTAATGTCTGATCAGATTTTTAACTTTCTCCCTCCAGTCATAAAGTTTCAGGGGAAACATAATTTCTAAATATGTTTTATCCCTGTGATTTGGTTTTCATTTCCTGAATAATCCTGAGTGAATTTATTTAAATTAGCTTTTTCTTTCCAATGAACATTTTGACAATGCATAAATATTATATTTGCCTGGCTGGTGTTGCTCAGTGGTTGATGCTTGACCCAGTAACCATGAGGTCACTGTTGGACTCCCGGTCAGGCCATGTGCCCAGGTTGCAGTGGGGGGCATGCAGAAGGCAGCTGAACAATGATTCTCTCTCATCATTGATGTTTCTATCTCTTTCTCCCTCATCTTTCCTCACTCTGAAATCGATAAAAACAAATTTTTAAAATTATACTTAATATTTATATTTAAATATATTTCTATTGATGTCAGAGAGAGGCAAGGAGAGGTAGAGAGAAATAGAAACATCAATGATGAGAGAGAATCATTGATTGGCTGTCTCCTGTACGCTCCCCACTGGGGATCGAGCCCACAACCCATGCAATTGCCCTTTACTGGAATGGAATCCAAGACCCCCTTCAGCCCACAGGCCCATTCTCTATCAACTGAGCTAAACCACTAGGGCTCATGTTTATATTTAAACAATTTATATCTGATATACAATTCATATATTTTGTGCTTTAATCCAGATCCCACTTTATTATATCTATTCAAGATAAGAAGATTGTAGTTTATGGAGGTTAAGCACTCTGCAAGGTCATTGCCACATTTGTTCATTATGCTTCCTTCCTGAATTTTCACCTTCTTGGCTTCCACAATTCAAAAATTGCCAGGAAATGATAATCTCTTCTGCTGTTCTTTCCATTCTAGGAAATTCTCATGAACTTCTCAAATTTTCTCTGACATTTCCTTGTTGTTATCAAAGAGTTCTGGCCTTTGCTCACTTCTCTTCTGATTCTATAGCAATATAATACAAACTGGTTTTTTAGTTAAATAAACTTCATGGGATTTTCTACAGTCATAGACTGTAGAACATACATTCATTGCAGGAGAAGTAAAGGAGGGAGAGGAGAAAGAGGAAAAAGGGGGGGGGTGAAAGAAGAAGAAGAAGAAAAAAAAAGAGGATAAGAAGAAGAAAAGGGAAATCCAGCACAAATATGATCATAAATACCATTTAGAGATTGCATCTTTATGCCACCAACTATATGTCACACTTGTGACATAGTAGTCACTCTTTATTGTTTTTTCCCTTCTATGAAAGACACTGACATTTTCAAACATTATGGTGCTTGGTTGTAGTTTATATGATACCTGTTTTATTAAATTATAAAATAACAGGACAAGTTCTGGTCCATCAATATTCTAAAATAGCATACTGTTCATGGAGGATGAATCCATAAGTAACACACAAGGCTAGTCCTTTTGTGTAAATGTCCACTGATCTTGTTTCCTTCTGTCATACATAATCCCCACACTTCCTATCACCTTGAAGCAGAAAATGGTGTGTGGAATAATGCCTACATATGAGTGTCCTTGCCTAAAATATGGGTGAGTTAGGTTAACTGTAGGTTTTAACTGTGTGTATGAGCAACTGTCAATTTTTATTACCTAGAGTTTTATTAATTTTTTTTCCTCATGTCGTAGTTTGGTAGTGTCTTTAGATCACCAGTTTATACTTTCTGCAGTAGTTTGCGAAAATCATAGATCCATTAATATAGTGTCTAGTAGCATGGTTACAGTGGTCGGCAAACTGCAGCTCGCGAGCCACTTGCGGCTGTTTGGCCCCTTGAGTTTTTAGCAAAGGCCAGCTTAGGAGCACCCTAATTAAGATAATTAGCAAAGTACCTACCTATATAGTTTAAGTTTTAAATAATTGGCTCTCAAAAGAAATTTCAGTTGTTGTACTGTTGATATTTGGCTCTGTTGACTAATGTGTTTACCGACCACTAGTTTAAGAGAAATCACTGCTGAAATAAATGAAGGGAAAAGGATGTGAGGCAAATAAGCAAGAAACAGGGAGAAAAAAAGAGAAAGGAAAGAAGAAAATCACTTGAAAGTCCCCAAACAAATAAAGCAAGATGTATTTTTAAAAATTTTTGTACTTACTGAACCTTGTATAACTTTTATCCACTGAGAATATACTAGACATTGGATTTGATTTGAACTGAGAATCAACTAAATATCTACAAGGAATATCTATAAGGAGTAGAGATCAATCAAACAGAGAATATGAATTATTTAAATTTAATTGGACTTTATTTGCTTTAATAAAACATTAATAATGTATTGTTTACCACCTGGAAATAACAATATCTAATGCTGTTGTTTGAATATAGCATAGAAGATTCACCTAACAAATATTATCTTAAAGAACTTGATAAAAAATGAAACCTTACATTCTATTTATAGGGTCAGATCTACAGAAACATAATGCACTTATGAGTCGATTATGTGGTTTCTCAAAATTTATTGTAAACAAGGAATCACCTGGAGATATTGGTAACATGACATTGCTACTGTACCTCCTGGATTCTGATTCAACATGCCTGCAAAGAGGGCCTATAAATTTCCATTTGCAACAAGTTCTCAGGTGATGCTGACTGTGATGATCACATGAACCACATTTTGAGTAACAATGGACTTGGACAGCAAATATACCTAAAACTTAAAACTGACTTTCTGTGTATTCAGTTCTGAGTATATTACTTTATGCAACCAGTTGCAAAGAGCCAAATTTTTATAAAAATTTACATAGGGACTTAATGAAAATTATTTTTTCCTCCTAACTAGCGGGAATCATGCTAAAACATCACTTACAGTGGGAACATGAGCCCCTAGAGACTCAAAGAAAGTAAATTCAATCCCAGAACATATGGATCCAGTAACTGTGTGACACATAGAGGACTGACCTCTGTGGTCATTGGAATTTAATGCTAAGATTTGTTTTATTATCTTACTAGAGGCCTGGTGCACAAAATTCATGCATTGGGGGGGGGTGTCCCTCAGCCCAGCCTGAACCCTCTCCAATCTGGGACTCCTCAAGGGATGTCTGACTGCCATTTAGGCCTGATCCTACCAGACATCCCTCTCACAATCCAGGACTGCTCTCTCCCAACTGCTCACCTGCCTGCCTGCCTGCCTGATTGCCCCTAACTGCTTCTGCCTGCCAGAAGGATCACCCCCTAACCACTCCCCTGCCAGCCTGTTTGCCCCTAACTGCCCTCCACTGCAGGCCTGGTCCCCCCTAATTGCTCTCCCCTGCAGGGCTGGGTCCCCCCCAACTGCCTTTCCCTGCAGGCCCTGTCGCCCCCAACTTCCCTTCTTTGCCAGCCTGGTCATCCCTAACTGCCCTCCCCTGCAGGCTTAATCACCCCCAACTGCCCTCCCTTGCAGGCCTGGTCCCTCCCAACTGCCCTCCCCTGCTGACCTGATCACTCACAACTGCCCTCCCTTGCAGGCCTGGTCCCTCCCAACTGCCCTCTGCTGCTGGCCATCTTGTGGTGGCCATCTTGTGTCCACATGGGGGCAGTCATCTTTGACCACATGGGGGCAGCCATCTTGTGTGTTGTAGTGATGGTCAATCTGCATATTACTCTTATATTAGATAGGATAGAGGCCTGGTGCATGGGTGGGGGCCAGCTGGTTTGCCCTGAAGGGTGTCCCGGATCAGGTGGGGGTTCCCTTGGGGTGTGGGGTGGCTTAGGTGAGGAGCCTGTGGTGGTTTGCAGGCCGGCCACACTTCCTGGTGACCCAAGTGGAGGCCCTGGTATCTGGGATTTATTTATCTTCTATAATTGAAACTTTGTAGCCTTGAGTGGAGCCAAGCCTCCTGCTCGCTCCATGGCCATAGCCATTTTTGTTGGGATTTATTTATCTTCTATCATTGAAACTTTGTAGCCTGGAGTGGAGGCCTGGGCTGGCCAGGGAAGGCGGAAAGCTTGGCTTCCTCTATTGCCGGGAAACCCAAGCCTCCCTCCTTCTCTCCTTGGCTGCAGCCATCTTGGTTGGATTTATTTGCATATTTACTCCTGATTGGCTTGTGGGCATGGCTTGTGGTGTGACTTGTGGGTGTAGTGGAGGTATGGTCAATTTGCATATTACTCTTTTATTAGATAGGATACTCAACACTAGAGGCCTGGTGCACAAAATTCATGCACTGTGGGGGATGTCCCTCAGCCCAACCTGCACCCTCTCCAATCTGGGACCCCTCAGGGGATGTCCGACTAGCAGTCGGACATCACTTTTACAATCCAGGACTGCTGGCTCCCAACTGCTTGCCTGCCTGCCTGCCTGATTACCCCTAACTGCTTCTGCCTGCCAGCCTGATCATCCCGTAACCGCTCTCTTGCCAGCCCAATTGTCCCCACCTGCCCTTCCCTGACAACCTGGTCACCCCCAAATGCCGTCCCCTGCATATTCCCTCTTTATTAGACAGGGTTTTTTCTTTAACATATTGGACAGCCCTAACTGGTTTGGCTAGGTTGATGGAGAATTGGCTTTCAGACTCAAGGGTCCAGGTTCAATTCCGGTCAAGGGCATGTGCCTTGGTTGGGGGCACATACCCAGTGGGCAGTGTGCAGGAGGCAGCTGATCGATGTTTCTCTCTCATAGATGTTTCTAGCTCTCTATCCCCTTTCCCTTCCTCTCTGTAAAAAAATCAATAAAATACTTTTTAAAAAAGAAATATTTAAGAATCCTCCATATCTGCCTGGCTGTTGTGATTTAGTGGTTGAGACCCCAGGCTGCCACCTCTGGCAGGGGATCTCACCATGGGGGTGTGCGCCCCTGCCAGGCTGAGACCCCAGCCAGGCTGCTGCCTCTGGCAAGGGATCTCACCTTGGGGGTGCGTGCCACACCCAGGCTGAGACCCCAGCCCAAGCTGCCACCGCTGGCAGGGAATTGCACAATGGGGGTGCGTGCCCCTGCCAAGCTGAGATCCCAGCCCAGGCTGCCACAGCTGGGAGGGGATTGCGCTGTGGGGGTGCGCACCCCTGAGAGGCTGAGACCCCAGCCCAGGCTGCCACCGCTGGGAGTGGATCGCGCTGTGGGGGTGTGCACCCCTTCCAGGCTAAGACTCCAGGCTGTTGCCGCTGGCAGGGGATCGGGCGTGGGGAATGAATTTGTTTGTTTTTTATAAAGGGTCAGGAGGGCCTCTGGGCAGCATTCTGCCAGGCTGCTTACTCTGCAGGCTCTCAGCAGCAGCCCTCACTGAGACTGGGGGACTCCAGGAGGGCTGAGAGGACTGGGCACCGCCATCTTGTGGCTATGGGGGCCACCATTTTTTGTCACGGAGTGATGGTTAATTTGCATATTACTCTTTTATTAGATAGGATGTTACTGCATTTTGACAAACATTGAGTATACTTTAGGACTTAAAATATTCCAAAGTCCGTAGAATAGAAGTACATTGTAATAATTTGTAGGAGACACATTTGAAATAAATGGTGACTCCAATTTTATTATTATAAGAGTTGCCCACCATATATTAGAAAAACCAGTAAAATTTTCATAAGATAGTATCATTTTGGACATGGAGTTTTTCCATCTTAGACATGCATTTGTTCAAATAGAGCAGATGGTGTTCCACAAACATCCTTTTACCATTTTAATTCATTTCCACGCTTACTTTACTGTAGCATACATTTCTCTGAGGCTTGTTCATGTATAACTAGACAAACACTGGGATTAACACATGATGGGCACAATTATTTCCTGGTCACTCTGCTTCACAATCTCCTATTGTAAACTTTAAGTCTATTTTTAGTATCTTTGGGGACAGATTTGGGGCATTATTTTTAGTTCAATAATATCATCTCATAGTTGACATGATTTAGAAAAACAAAAGGAAGATTTCAGGGTATATAAATACATCAGTCCTCTAGAAAGCCACACCATCTCTTAGGCCTTCACAATATCAGTGTCTTGAACTCTTGGGTATAAGGTAATGTATTCTTGGAAAATCTAATATGATGTCTTATTCTGATTTTTGTTTGGCAGAATAAGTTGTAAACTATTTCTAAAATGTGCATTATTTATTGGTAATTTCCCATAAAGAAATGATTGAAAAAAGTAATGATCCTATGTCAGAGTTTGAAGTTGAGGACAGGATCACAATGATCCTAAATTTACAGCAAGCATTGTACCAAAGGAATGATGTGGAACAAACGGGAGATATGCTCATGTTCTCCACAGATGGAATATCTTAGATGTCTTTTATTTTCTTGACTCAATTTATAACAACCACTGTGTTAATATTTAGTTTTACCTTTAACTTAAAGGTTGAGATTATCTTTTATAAGAAAATGATCTCTTGAGTAGCATAAGTTTAATTTTTTCACAGATGTGTATTATTTCAAAGGTTAAATTAACCATCACCAAAGTTACTATATTACTATCACTAGTTCCTTTTCCATTACATTTTCATTTTTTTATCATAAAAATAGTTTCTGATTTTCTGTCTAATTAGCACTATATACTATATAACAGACTATTTTGTTTTATTGATTCATTTTATGTAATATATTTTTATTTCATTATGATTTGGTTGAAATTTATACTATGTCAAATTTTTATCATTGTGTTCTTTGGATAATATTTCTTCAAAAATCCTAAATTATCCATCTGGGTAACTATCTACAATTAGTTTCTTTGAATTTTCCTTAATTCTCTACTTCCAATAAAATTTGAGGTATGAACAATACTAAAAGCTGCATCTTTATTTGTATTTTCACATGACTAAATCTTTGGTAAGTAGTAGAGGATAAAAAAACTTCATCAAGAAACATATAATTTTCTTAGTTTTTCCAATGATACAGCCCTGAGTTTAAACCAATGAGGCAAAATCAGCATATAAGGAACAAGAGAAATACCATAAGTCACAAATTGTGCTTCATATGTTAGAGATTTAGAATTATTAGTCAGAATAGTTTCTTCTATAATCAGAAAAAAATGTTATTCTATTGTTCTATCAAAAGTGAGGGCCAAAAATGATCAGTGGGAAAAAATGTTTACTCACTATTTACCTTATAGTTTGTAATATGTTTTTATTTAGAAGTCCATAACTGAGAAATAAATAATTGGATTTATTTCCCATACAACAGCAACAGAAATGAGTTCACCTGTATATATTGGATTACAAAAACCTATCAGAGTCCCAGATTAAAGTACTTTTGTTGAATAATATTTTTGGAGATTAAATCATTTTTACCAATCCAATTTCTCAATGTATCTATAATTATTTTCCCTGAAACTCCTTTAATTTGATTTTTCTTTGTCCATTATCATAAACTTTCTAATACTGGGGTAATACCACCTCCACAATTCTCAAGCCAGAAACCTGACTGATTTTTTCTACCTCTATTATAAAAACTGTTTCTGTTGCTTGAATTCTAACTTCTAAACATTTCTTTAAACCCTACCTTAATTATTACACCATATGTCATTATATAAGGCCCTTATAATGTCACAACCATCTAAATGATCAGCCTGTTTCCATTTTTGTTCTTCTTACCTGGTGAACTATTCCATTTCTTATGTGCTATCCTCTCTCTCATTTTTATTTCTCCAAATCTCTCTTTGCTTATTCTATATAATATAACATAAGCTTTACCTTTTCTTTACTTTAATACTACCTTCCCTCTTTTGGTCTGTTTAAGATGTCCATTTTGTATGTTTTTATGATAATACTAGAGCCCTGGTGCATGCAATTTGTGCACTTGGGAGGTTCCCTAGCCCAGCCTGAACCCTCTCGCAATCTGAGAACCCTTGGGAGATGTCCAACTGATGGCTTAGGCCCACTCTCCACACTGCCATGGAGGCAGGAGAGGCTCCCACCACCGCCACTGGATTCACGAGCTGTGAGCCCAGCTTCTGGCTGAGTGGTGCTTGCCCTGTGGGAGAACACTGACTACCAAGGGGAAGCTCCTGTGTTAAACATCTGCCCTCTGGTGGTCAGTGCATGTCATACCAGCCAGCCGTTCCGCCATTCAGTCGATTTGCATATTAGCCTTTTATTATATAGGGTATTATTTCTATACCACAGCACTTATCTTTCTATATCAACATTCCATATTAGTCTCTAAGTTTCACGATGTCAGGCAATGTGCTTTAATTCTCTTTGTAAATCCAATCTGTCTCCCAAAGCTGTGGCTCCTACTATGACCAATAAATGATTTGCAAGTATAAGAATGAGTGTGTTACTGATCTGTCATATATGTTTTCACAGGACTCAGCCAAACATGAAGATCTTTGTCTTCTTAGCCTTTATCATGGCTCTCATGGTTGCCATGATTGTAAGTATATCAGAACATTTTGAAGAACTTGTTCTCAGGAATTATTCAAAGATTGTCTCTTGTTTCTTGTGTTATGGACCACAGTTGCATCGCCCAAACATGGTTTTGTATGGGCATTTTCCATAAATTAGCCTACATCAGTACATTAAGGACTTAGAATAAATGTCAAGTACACATGAGATACTAAGTCCACACAGAAATGGAAGTGAAAAAATAAATAAAAATTCAAGAACAACAGAGAAAAACCTAATCATAACACCCGACAATCAATATGTAACTGTACATAGTTTTTCAACAACTTAGAACATACATTGGTATTGAGCTAATCCACATTTTAACTTTTCATTTTCACTCTCCTGGTCACAGTGATAGATGTTCTTCCTTATTACAGAAAAGAAATTTGGATCCAAGTGAGTTGATATTGGAATGTAGCAAATTAATTATAGCCTAAGCCTAGTTTTCATTCTGTCACTAACATGAAACAGTTAGCTTAGTGCATCAGTTACCTAAGGCTTTGCCTCCATTTTGTTTAATCATAACTGTGGAAGCCAAGTGCATTTGACACTCAATCTAGAATTATACAATTGAGATGTTCATTCTTTTCTTTTTTCAAGGGTGCTGATTCTTCATCTCATGAGGTAAGACACATTCACATACTAAGAAACTTGGTAATTAAACATAGATAACAATGTTAACTTGTTCTTTATTTTAACAGAAACATCGTTATTATAAAAAGAAACACCATGTAAGTATTGTCCAAATAATGCGGTATAATAAAACATATTCCCTTGTCTGACTATTTATTCTATTAGAAGAATCAATCCTTATCTCTGAAACATATCTATATAATGAATGCCTAAAGTGGACATTGAGTTTATTTATTTATGATATACTGGTAAAGGACCAAAGCTTATGTATTGGTAGCAATTAGATAGAAACATATAATGGTACCCTGAAGTAGCCAACTGTTTTTGCGGAATGTATCATTGTTTGGTAAGTAATTGCCTTGGCCTAAAGAATAGTTGAAAATTGAAATATATTAAATATAATATATGTATAATGGAGCATAGAGGCTGCTACTGACACAGGTGATGTGGTAAATTTTAACCTTTTGATTCTTATAGAAGATGATGAAGTCATTAAGTTAAATGGATCTGTTAAATAAGATAGAAAAGGTCATTTATTCAGGATTTTTAAATGAAATATTCTTGATATCTCAAATTCTTTTCATGTCATATAAATATGTCTCAGAAATTCTTATGAATATATTAAATAGATTAATTTTAACATGGCACCAAATTAAAGGATAAAGGAGAGATAAAGAATATTGAATTTAACAGGAGTGAATATTAGAGAAAGTAGGAATTTGAAGAAACAGTGAGGTCATTATAAGTCAAGAATGAGACATAACAATTCCACCTAACCTGGAATCAGCAAATTCCTTCTCCCTGAAAAAGTCAAGGATGGACAAAGCAGGAATTTGGAAGTAATACTTTAAGGAATATTTAAACTTCTGTGAGTGGTTGGCTCCACCTGTATTATAAAACAATAAAATTGTCAACAAACAGTATAACTGCAAATGTTTTTCTATTTTTTTTTTTGGACATGATTTTAACTTTATTTGTGTTTTCCTAAACTTTGAAAATCTACACTTCTTCCATTTTTTTAATTAAGGTATTATATGTGTACATATCTTACCATTGCGCCCCCCCCCCCATACTCCCATACATGCCCTCACCCCCCAGTGTTTTGCCACCATTGGTTATGCTTATATGCATGCATACAAGTCCTCTGGTTGATCTCTTATCTCCCCCACCTCTCCCTAACCTTCCCGCTATAATTTGACACTCTCTTTGATGCTCTATTTTTCTCTTAAATATTTTCTTATAAAAAAGTGTAAACCTATCTAAAATTTTGAAAAATCAAACACTAATTGATTTACATGTTCCTACCAACTTTAACAAATTAAGTTTCTAATGGAAATTATTATGAAATATTTACACTGTCATTGTCTAAATTCTCTGCAATTTTATCTTTCCAGGGAGGGTATTACGATTATCCACAGTACCCACCCAGGTATGGATATGAAGGAAGGTGGTGATCACAGGATAGATGACAGAGGTAAGCCACATCCAGTTACATTTTTTGTTCTCCACCTGATTTAAACAAGAATAAATAAAATGAAGCTATCAAACCAAAAGCAGACCAGTATTAGCAGTGTAGCTAGGTGAAGCTTTCCTAAAGTGCATTTATTCCTCTAAATGTTTCTAAAAGAAACGTTCTGTGCTGGTGTGATTTGAGGTGGGCTTTTAGGATGGGAACCCTGGTGATTGTATCCTGGTTGGGACAACTACCAGTTTCATGACCTTGAACTATTTCTAATCTTTTTTAAACTTCAATATTTTCATGGACAAACTGGTATTATAATATGTACCCAATGCATACAATTGATGAGACTATTGAAAGACACATTCCATCAATGCCCATGATTAAAGTTGTATATGATTGTGACTATACCATGCCCAGCATTACATCTGTGCTACATATTGTTTAAAAATGACCATCCAAAATGTATTCTTTGAAGCAGGCACCCAAACTCCATTTGGGAACTTTTTAGAAACTTAGAGTCTGAAGCCCCACCCAGACCTATTCAATCAGAATCTGGATTTTAATAAGGTCCCTATTTGATTCATAACATAATAAAGTTTGAGAAACTTTGCCTTGGGATTCTGATGAGCAATTAAGATAGGGACCCGTGGTCTGATAATACTAACAAGAAGATAAGGACACATTACAAACTTATTTTTAAAAAGTCAATTTTATATGTAATAACATTAAGTATTATAAGTTCCATGAAAAATTAAATATTACACTATAAAATGAAACAGTTCTGTAATTCAGAATTAAAATAATTCCAATGAATGTCAGTTATTTTTAAACGTACATAGATAATTTATGAAAATTAAACTCCAATTATTGACAAGGCAAAGAGTTTGAACTTACTGACTCAGGCATTGCTAATAGCTGAATATAATTGATCAAGGATGGATATATTAAAATACTATTTGAGAGACAAATATGAATGAAATATGTTCACTATATTTAAGAGAAGGGGTAGGCAAACTGAGATTGGCTGGTGATAGACTTAAAAGAAATAGGAGAAGGGACCCTAAGGAAAAAAATCAATAAATTTCATGATGGATTGAATGCAAAATGAAACCAGAGAAGAGGATAAAAAAGAAATGGATGCAAGTTCTCAGTCCTGAATTAGCACATAAAAATGCTTAGCAGCCGAAACTGGTTTGGCTCAGTGGATAGAGCGTCGGCCTGCGGACTGAAAGGTCCCAGGTTCGATTCCGTTCAAGGGCATGTACCTTGGTTGCGGGCACATCCCCAGTAGGGGGTGTGCAGGAGGCAGCTGATCAATGTTTCTCTCTCATCGATGTTTCTAACTCTCTATCCCTCTCTCTTCCTCTCTGTAAAAAATCAATAAAATATATTTTTTTTAAAAAAGTGCTTAGCAAATATGCCTTTCAGAACAGAAACAATGCCCTCCTATTGTCTCTATTACCTGGGGTGAGAAAGTTGTTTTGCTTGTTTTAGGGAATTTTGTTTTGTGCCTCTGTTTTGTTTGGTTTATGTAGAGGAGGTTAAAGAAGATCATTTGGCTACATTAATTTTGAAAGTGAATAGCGTTCAAATTAAAAAGCCGCTTGCATTCACATGCAGAACTGAACCTCAAGTGAAAAGTGACAAGTGGGGAAAAACAACCATTTTTCATTCTTTGTTCAATGTTTCTTAAAACACTGAAATGTGTAAAAGGAAAAATCATAGCTAGGTGCATATAATTAGTTTGGCCAGGAAATTTAAAGACATGGAAATAAGGAATTCTTTGGAAGACTTGAAAGAAACAATTGGAAATAAATGCTGTTCCTTGTGATACTATTTTAGGAAACAGGGATGCAGCTGAAATTTATATTCAGTCATCAGGTATTTGAGGACCACAGTGAGCATGCAGTGAGCTAGCACTGGAAATATAAATGCCTTTAAGCCAGAGTCTCTGCAGTGGACAGCTTATTGTCTAGTCATGAAGATGGATATAAAGCCAGCCATCATCAGCCAGAATAGCATTTGACAAGGCAGTGATGTGACTGGATGTGTTATTGAGGCCTATTGCACAAGCCACAGTATGGCCAGTAGGGTGAGGGGAGTATTGAAAGACCATAAACAAGTTCACAGGGAAATTAGCACAGTAATTTAAGTTGGGAAATAAAAGCTAGAACTAAAGAAGAAGTAGTAGAGATTACAGAAATTTATTCTAAATTGGAATCTGATAAAATAACTACTTCAGAATAATTTTAGTAAAGCTTTTTCAACGCACGGTTTTGGGTCAAGCAACCTTTGTCACATCAAATAAAAACTTATCAAACTTGGACAAGGCCTGGAGAGAATGCTCAAATCTCAGAAATCTGCAAGTTTCACAATATGGAACAGAAAAAACCCCCTCCCTCCCACCACCACCTATAGGGTAGAGAGAGATAAGCAAAGATTAAGGAGAAGGTGAGCCAACATGGGGAAAGGACCAGTAGGAAAAAATGTCCACTGTTGTCAGCTTTCTCTCAGGATAAGCAATGGGGCGTGTTCCATTTTTTAATGCTTGTTCAAGCTTTAGGACCAGTGGAATTTAGGGGCTTAGAGCAGCCTGATTATCACTTGGTGGAATAATATAATTGCAATTGTGTACAGTTGATCAGACACAAATGAATAGATTTGCATATAATTAAAAAACAGGAAAGCATAATGGAATTAGCAATGACTTAGTCTGTAATTTAATAAAAAGCCTTTTCTCTTTTATCTACAGGCTTGGTGAGACGTCTTCTTTGCTCTCTCCTCATGACGATTCTTCTTACTCAAAAATCTTTTGACACATCTAGCAATGTATTATCAGCCTGCTTACAATAAATACGTCCTAAGTGCTTCAGAAAGCATATTTTACCAAACAATTAAAAAAGCAGAGTATTATTTGTATTCTCTCAGGCATTAGGTTGGAATTTAAAAACAAATCAAACTATAAATAATGTGCCTGTGTACAATACATACCTGAGATCAATAGTTGTAACACCGTAGTAATCATATAACACAATGATCAATAGTTATAGCATAATAGTAATGATATAATGATATTCTCTGGACTTTTTGTTTTCTAATTTATTCTCTGTGTTAAATATCATAAAATTAAAAAAAAAAAAAAAAACACTTTCCATGCATAATAAATTGACCTATGAAGCATGTGTTGGATATCCCATTGTATTTATTTCCTAGCTCTGCCAAAACAAAAGACCAAAACTGGTGGCTAAGAAGCAACAGCAGAGCTTTGCTCTGTGTGACAGATCTAGCATACAATTCATCTTTGCCTCTTCCTAGTTCCTGGCATTTATTGGCAATCCTGACATTCGCTGGTTTATAAATGCATCACTGCAATCTCTGCCTCTGTTGCCACAAAGCCTTCTTCTCCCTCTTTGTCTCTTCTTATAAAGACAACAGTCATATGAAACTAAGGACACACACTTTACTCCTAGATAACCTTGCCTTAACTAATTATATCTGAAATTACCAATATTTCCAAATAAGATCAATTTCTGAGATATGTTTTTTGTCTTTGTTGTTAATCCTCACCCAAGGATATTTTTCCACTGATTTTTAGAGAGAGTGGAAGGAAGAAAGAGAGACACAGGGAGAGAAACATCAATGTGAGAGAGACACACATCAGTTGATCAATTGGTTGCCTCCCACACGCGCCCTGAACATGTCCTGGAATTTAGTCTGCAAACAAGGAATGTTTGCTTTACAGGAATTAAACCTAGGACTCTTCAGCCCACTGGCCAAGGATCTATTCACTGAGCCAAACCTGCTAGGGGTAGGGGTTGAGTGGGGTGGGGATGTGAGGGTGGGTTAGAAGAGATCAATGAGGGGAAAAAAGAGAACATATATAGCACTTTCAATAATAAATATATTTTAAAAATTAAAAAAAGAAAGTGAAAAAAAGAATTCATTGCAGTTTTATGTTCATATATATTTAATTTTTAAGATATGGTTTGTATTAAAATTGGAAAAAATTTTGAGGAATGGGGAGTTAGGACTTCAACATGTCTTTGGGGAGGGACACAATTGGACACTTAGCACCCATATCTATTTTTATTCTCATTTTTTACAACTATTATATGCCAACACCCATTAAATTTTTCAGACTGTCAATATTTTTAACTAAAAGCCATTCAGTATTCTTTTATAATCTTCTGGGACAATGATTATGGAAGAAAGCAGGTCATGACATAACTGGATGGCTATTCAAAGGGCAAGAAAATCATCTAGGCAATCTCATTTTATGTATTTTAAATATATTTTTATTGATTTCAGAGAGGAAGGGAGAGGGGGAGAGAGAGAGAAACATCAATGATGAGAGAGAATCATTGATCAGCTGCCTCCTGCATGCCCCACACTGGAGGTCTACCCTGCAACCAGGGCCTATGTCCTGACCAGGAATCGAGCCATGACCTCCTGGTTCATACATCAACACTCAACCACTGAACCACGCCAATTTGGTGGCAATCTCATTTTAATTGTGGAATGTTCTGTACTAAAAGAAAGTCTAATCCATGCAGTTTACCTAAAATGACTAGAGTACTAAGCAAAAATTGCCTTTAGTCATATTTGTACGGGAAGCTATTTCACTTTTAGCAGGTAGCTAGAAAGAAAATCTCAGCTATACAGAAGGGAGATTGAAAATAAATGACTAGTGAGTTAAGAGAGAATCCAAGGGTTTGACAGCTTTAGGATTTCAAATGAAGAGATAAGTATGATATTTCAAAAAAGAAGGGATGATCAAGTCTACCAAATAGCACCGAGAGGGTGGGTAATATGACCACAATTTAGCAAGATGAACGTTGTTGGTGACCTTGGAAAAACAAGTGGTTTCAGTAAGGATAAAATTTGATGGGAATAGGTTGATGACAGAATAACATACGTTTCATTTGTACTTTTGATCCTAAAGGTTAGGAAAACATTGAGAATCCAGCAAAGAGGGAATAATTACCAGAGATGAATCTTTGTGTAAACTCAAATGGATGGACTTGAGTGTACAGTGCAGGAGTTGGTACACAATGAAACAATTACTCCACAGTCAGTGACAATGAATGTCAGAGCTTTCTATAAGTTTTTGGTTCTTGGGCATTACTGGCAAAAATCACATAACCCAGATCTTACTGCTTGTGGTACTGGTTCTTGCTGCTCTGATATAAGTCAAGTCAGCAATATGGAGCAACGAGGAACACTAATCATATATTGTGCAGTCCACTGATCACATTCAAACTTCAATAAAACCCTTTGAATTGGCTTCTATAGATGTGGAAATTGAAGCTCCAGAAAAATCAAGTAACTTTCAAAGCATAACTTAGCTGCTATGTTGCGGAGCTGTGAATCTGATTTTACATTTGAATCTTTTTTTTTCAAGGGTGACCATAGAATCTGACATCTGCTGCTGGGTATTTGGAAGGTGTAAAGCACAGGTGTAATGCTTTAACTGGGATTTTAGATGTAAATGAAGTCTTTTTAGATCAAACAGTGTATGATTATCTTTTCCCTCTACTTTTTGATATATTTTAATATTCAATTCAAAGCATTCCATTTAATTTTAATCTTTCATGACTATTTTTAATAACAGTAATAATCTAAAGTTAATATTAAAGAGGCCAATTAAGTTTGAAAGATTATAATAAGACAGGAAAAATTAATATGCATAATGGATTAATTTATTGAAATGACTGTTTAGGAAATAGTAACAATAAGCATAATTCCAGAAACTATTTGAATACATATTATTGATAGGGTTATGGTATTTCCAACTCAAAATTGAAATTGTTGGTACTTTTATAAGTAAAATAGTGAAAATAGAGGTTATGAGTCCAATTCAAATTAAGATAAATGTTATATAATACATAAAATAAAAAAGAAATACATTTTATTTTTTCCATGTAGAATAATTTACACATTATTAATTATTTTGATTGCATGATACAAAGATTGAAAAGATGCCACATTTCCAGTTGCAGTCAATTCTATGGAATAGAAAACAAACATTAAAAAGAATTAGTTATGTTTTATGATATAACCATACATCTCTCTCCATTTGCAATTTTGGGATGACTAATTCATTAGGGGAACTTTATTACCAATGTACCATGTTGTGCCCTACCTTGCATATAAAAGTCTCCTAAGACCAAGTAGCATCTCACTTGGAATTTTTTTAGTGAAATGTCTACTTTAACATAAGTAAAAAATTGGTATCTTAAGTATCTCAAAGTTATATTCTCTCCTCTTTTTAAACCTCAGACTGGGACTAAATAAGTTTATTTTGACCCATGAATTAAAAGATAATATGTAAATTTTAAATGTGATTTTAAAAAACCATTAAATTTTAAGAAGCTTAAGATAGAAATGAGAATGCAAGTTGATTTTTTTTAAAGTTCATAAATATTTACATAAAAGTAGAAGAAGCTGTTTTCAGTTTTCTCTAAAATTATGATAATCAAGCATAAGGACATAGGCACCTAAAGAGAAACCATTCAAATCTGTCATTAGACAAATATCAGTAATGAAGTAAAAGATAAACAACTCCAAGAGAGTACATAATAGTCAACTATGTTGATGTCCATGACACACTGATAATTAATAAATAATTTTGTATATTGATGGAGTTTGTCACGATCTTGGTCTTATTCACAACAATGTAATGCAAGAATGTATTAACTATAAGAATAATCAATCTAATCTCCATCTCCCCAAGCTTACCAAAAGTGAGATGCAAATATTAACATTGAAATCCTCTTAAACCTTAAAAAAAAGAGAGAAATAAATAAATATACAATTAAATTTTTGCCCAAGAATACTTCTAAAAATTCAGTGGTTGTGGGAGTGGGTGGAACTGAAAAAGGGTAAGGGGGGATAAATGCTGATGAAAAATTTAATTAAATTAGATACAAAAATTAACCAATAAATAAAAATTTGGTGAGTAATAAAATCAGCATCTCAATTGTTTGCCCTCACATGTACAAATATCACAAACAGGATGTGCATTAAAGCATGTAGATAATAGATGTACACAAGAAAATAATTAACCTCATTTTGACATTCAGATTCCTAAATTTAATTCTGTATTTAGTATGTTTTAATCCTTTTTATCTATATTCTCTAGATATTAAATCAGAATCTTTTAAATAATTTCTTCTAAAGACTCAGTATCTTCTACATAGAAAATCAGAAAATTTATTTCTAAACCTCAGTGAGTAGACCTAGGCATTGGGATTTGGGGACAAGTTTTCTAGGTTATTTTATTTCTTAACTAGTGTTGATAATGTCTGAGGTCAACTATGTGCATTAGGATGTCTATTTAATATTCAAGTATTCTTTTATTCTGGATCTCTAGTGTCTTCTACTATCATATACACATCATGAATGAAACAACAGAGTTAATAAAGTAGGACTTACTTGTAAGTTGTAAGCTGGGGCAATAGGTTGAGTCACAGGGTAGAATGCCTGGGTAGGGTCAAGCAGAAGCTCTTGGTTCAGCACAAGGGCTTGGGCAGGCATAGCTCTCTGGGGGAAGGTCAGCACTTGCTGGGAAAGAGGCAGGACTTTGGACTGAGGAAGGGAGACCAGGGGCTGAGTAGGAAGCATGGGAGTCTGAAACACAGGCTGGGGGATCTGGTGCATGAAGGGCTGGAGCAGAGGCAGAGGAAGCTGTGCTTTGAGATCAGTCAGGTTTGGGACCTGGCGCTGAAGAAATGGCACTACTGGAGATTTAGGCAATTGCATCACATTGCGCTTAGGAATGATGGTCTCCTTAGTATTGGGGATTTCCATCACTTCAGGCTGAAGGAGAGGCAGCACCATAGCAGGCTGAGCAAGAGGCAGGATGTTCTGTGGAAGGACAGGGTAAGGGATGGGCTCAGCATAAGGATAGAAAAGAGGCTGTGGCTGGACAAGAGGGTGGATTTTGTCCTGGCGTTCATCCTGGAAAAAAAGATAAAAAGAATCTTTGAGTCCATGATTCAGCTATAATTGTCATTCATGATGAATTAACCTCCTCTCTATTGAGGAATCCTGAGTGAAAGAGAGAAGGAAAATCATTTACCTATGCTGGTTAAGAAATTATTTGGGGTCATGTGAAGATGAGTTAAATACTCATTGAATTATTTCTCATTAACCCACTCCCTTCATAGGTGGACCCAGATCAAACTGAAGTTAAATGTTTGGGAATATTAGCTTGTTTCTCCTTTCTGAGTTGCCTTCAATACTGTGGCTGACTGGAGAGTTTGGTACTCAGAGGACATGGTGTTGTAAAAGTAAATCAGATTGTTTCATATAATGAAGATTAATTTTTTCATATAATGAAGGTTAATTTTAAAAAGACTTAGAGGAATGTTTCCAAGGTTTACTTTGTGTGTTTTAATGAAAAGTAAATCTGAATTTGTGGTTTAATTGAAGGAGTTACTCAACACCAGCTAACTTCTAGCACTAGATTCTTTAGTAGATAGTCATTATTGTAAGTCTTGAAAGAAGCATCATTATGTAAATTCATTTTTGTTTAGAAAAATATTTCTTGTATGTTCCAAACCCAAGCCATTGACAAAACATGAAGCTGAAATGTTACAAGTAGATGTTACAACACGTGTAATTCAATTAAATAATTCTTTGTTGTCTAAGACCTATATTTTTAAGTAAGCTCTGCTACTTAATAACTATGTGATATTGTTGCACATTTGTGTACTCAGTTGTTCTGTATCTCACTTCTCTCCTCTGTGTAATACAAAGTCTTTTATGAAATACACATATTCATTAATGTTAATATAAAACATAAAAATTTCATGTAAATCATTGAATATTCACTCTGTGTAAGCTCATCAACCATAGGGGATAATTAATAGCCTCCATTCACAGTTGAAGAAATGGAAGTACAGAGAAACTTGGGGTCAAGGTTAAATAGTCAATTATCAGATTCAGATTTATGACATATTTTCTTTCCATTTCTTTTGTCACCTATGTATCTTGAGAATAAGGAAACCTGTTTCTAACCTGAAAATATATCTACTAGTGTACATTATGGAAAACATAAATTGAGCAAATCAATAATTATTCTAAAGTATTTAGTCTATATTCTGCAAGTGGATTATGAGATTAAAAATGCACTTATATCTTTAAAATATATTGATAATTTTATATTTCCTATGCTGGCAGTATTTTATTACAATTCTTTAGACTGAATATGCTCATCTTTTGTATGGATTATATTTTATAACAATTTTTAAAAATATATTCATTATGAAAAAATTACCTCTCTTTGTTGCTGTTTCTCATTTTCAAACTGTTCAGGTTTCTGCTAAAAAGATAACATGAATAGAAATGGAATAATCTGTGAAAATTAAATGTAGGAAAATTTAAAAATATGTACATTTAATTATGTGTCTCCCCTCTTATGTGTGATATACAACTGAAATTCACACACACATACACACACACACACACACACACACGCACACACACAATAGTAAGGTGGTTACCAGAGAGAAGAGGGTTGGAGGGTAGAAAAGATAATGGGCCTAAATATATAGTGATGGAAAATTATTGGACTTTGGGTGGTGGGCACACAATGCTATAAACAGATCATAGGAAAGTATATTTGAAGTCTATATGATTTTATTAACCAAATAAATAACTAAATACATAAATAAATAAATAAATAAATAAATAAATAAATAGCTTTACCTTATTGATGTGAGTAATGGATTCCTTCAGAAAAATAAAAATAAAAATAAATAGGTTAAGTTTTCATGGAAAATTTTTATTTGCCAATATGAATCAGAATATGAAGGCATTTAATAGGTTAATGTTGACACTGCTGGATAATATAATTTAAAAAACAGCATAATTACTGAAACTTATATGTTACACTGTTCTGCACAAGTCTGATCTATAAACAAGACAAATGAATACAGTCAAGAAAGAAAAGAAAGTTAGTGAACATAGTACAACAAGAAGCATTTAATAGACACTAATTTTACCTCTCACTATGTTCCCTTCCTAGGACAACAAATGATCTCTAAGATGCCATCTGGTTCGAAAGAATAAAATTCATTAAAAAGAAATTATAACAACTATTAATACATTCTGCTCATTATTCTTAGTTCATTTGTTATGTTTAGGCTTCAAATAAATTATAAGAAGCAAAATACTTTCCCTAAGGATCTGATAACCTTTATGAAGAGATAAAATAACCCAAGTACCATTTAGTGGGTGACAGACCCCCAAAAGTGGTGCAAGTGTAAATATCTGCCTGACTCTCCCAGACAGACTTAAGACTAAAACTAAGTCTCACTGCTTCTTATTTACTAAACTGACTCCTTTTATGACAAAATATGGCCATTTGCATGCCTGCCCACCCCCTATATTGCCATTCTTTCCTATGGGCATCTGCTTTTCAGTTTGCACCACAGCTCCTACTCGATGTCTGATCCACAGAAGGTGCTCAATGAATGTCAAAAAGTGAATGGGGTCAGTGTGGAGAGAGCTCCAGTCATATAAAAGGAGCGTAGCATTCACTTAAAGAAGGGGGTGGGGCAAGTGACAAAGGTTCAATTAGCAATTAGCATAAAAAGTAGCATAGAGAATAGGGAATTCTGCAGCCATTTATTTTGTCCTTAAACATATAATGGAAATTTACATCAGAATTTAGGTCAGAACTAGCTGCATTGACTTAAGTGCCCTAAAGTAACACAATATAAAGAGTTTCTAGCATTTTACTGTCCAAATGGAACATTGCCTCAGAATGAACATTGTCTTACCTCACTGCTAGAAATGCTTTCTACAGTCTGTAAAGAAAAATACAAAATCAACAACTGCATCATCAAAGACTGTTACTTTTTTGGATTTTTTTTTTTTTATTGATTTGAGAGCAAGAGAAACATTGATGTGGGAGAGAAACATGTATAAATTGCCTCCCATCCACCATGACCAAGGTTTGAACCCAGAACTTTGTGCTGCATGGGATGAGCCTCCAACCACCTCAAGCAAACAAGCCAGGGCAGAATGTTACTATTCATGGTTGGAAAAATTTTCTCTGAATAAAATATCTTACCTCACTGGATACACTGACTTCTTTCTTCTGTAAAGAAAAAAAAAAAAAGACACCATTTAGTTTCCATAACTAACTCATTTTTCCTTCTTTATGCAGAGCTATCTCCTTCACAAAATTTAGAAATAAAAAATGTTATATATCTTTTGAGATCCTTGAAAAACATTTGTCTTATGTCTTGTATATTTGATAACTCTAATGGTATAATTTTATTTTACCTATTTTATTTTCTTATTTGTCTTAGGAAGAGAACATAGTGAGAGGGAAAATTAGGGTCTAGTAAATGCTGCTTGTTGTATTATGGTCACTAAAATAAATTAAGAACAATTTTTGATGGGTAACAAAAAAAGGGAGTTATTTGAATTTGTATCAAACAATTTTCATTATAGTTACAAATATGCTTATGATTATGACTATTGCCTTATGCTCCACCCTCTGGATTTCTTTGAGTAGACACAGGAAGGATTTGGCCCTATGCCCCAGGGTAAGAGGTACATCAGTTTCATCACTGATATATTTATCTAGGTTGCACATTCATGCAATTGTATTTGTGCAATATTACTCTTTTTTTTTATTTTTCTATGTGTTTCTCCTCCTTTTGCCTGATGCTTATTCATTTTCTTTTTTGTTTTTTTGTGTGTTTTTTAAGGGACTGGTTTCCCAGTGGTGTAGAAAACATTTAACCAAGCTTTATGGTCCTACAGGACTCTACTGAAATAATCAGTGAATATAAATGATTTTCTTAGAAGTAAACAAAAAGTCTGTTGAAATTCAGCTTCCTATGTGCATTTAAAATGTTGCTGATGTTGTTCTCTACATGTGGGATAATATTTCACTACACGTGGGATAATATTTCACTACACATTAATCATTTAGAGTTTTTCTTACCTCCCATGCAAGAGCAAGGGCCACAAGGCAGGCAAGGATGAGGACCTTCATGGCTCTCAAGTTCTGTGAAAGGGAAAATGAGGAAATGGTAGTATAGTTGTCAATCTAATCTCTTATTTAGGTAAGATTATTTTTTTAAAGAAACCAAAACAATGTAAAAGTAAAATGTCTGCATTTTAGAAAACATTACTAATGGAAATTTTATCATACATCAAAGACAAAATGTACAATGACAACTTGGTCTTACATATCAATTTTATAGTTCAATACCAGCCATTCATGTTTCTTCAGCTATCAGCTATAACCTACTTCACTCTTTTAAATCTCATTTACAGTACAGTGTGTGTTTTTTGAAAAATAGAAAGAAGCTTTACATGTTTATATAAAGCTTTATCAATTGCTTATTTATTTCACATCCTTAATTGCCCGATGCTGTCTAGAGTCTTGGTTTAAAGTAATGAACAAAATATTAAGGTCTTAGCCCTGATGAGTCCTCAGATATGTTGGGAACAGACTGATCAAAGAAAATGTATACTTAGAAGATCATTTTTGTTTTTACCTTTCCTAAACTAAACAGTTTCCATGAATATTTTGCTTAATCATATGTCCTTATTTCTAGCAAGACTGAGATCTTTGAGCATTTCATTATTAGCTCCACTTACCCAGATGTTTTCCTGGACTGAATAGTTTGTTTTTTTCTCCATGTGTACCCACTACACAGTCTTCATCCTCACACACGTAATGACGTCTCTTCTCCTTTGTGACATATAACTTTAGAGATCAGACACATTGTCTTCTCTTTTTACTCTGATCTCTTGATGATTTACCAAAGGATCGGATTCAATTGCCCAGTCCCTACTGCAGACTGCTCCTTTTTGTAGCATAACATACTATTTGTTAACATTTTTAATCGAAATGTACTAAATGTTTGATCTTCTTCTATCTCTATAATTTCTTATAAAACATAATGTTTGTGCTACCAATACATCCTGTGTGATACATAATTATTTTAATTAAATTTATTGGGGTGATACTTGTTAAGAAAATTATTTATGTTTCAGGTGTACAATTCTAAAATATATCATCTGCATATTGCATTGTTTATTTACCATCCAATGTCAAATCTCCTTCAAACACCATATAATATTTTTGATCCCCTTTACCCTTTATTTCTCTCCCATACTCCTTTCCCTGTGGTAACCACCATACTATTGTCGGTGTTTATGAATTTTTGATTGTCCTGTTTGTTTTCTCTGATGCTTTCAGTTTTATATCCCACATATGAGTGAAGTTATATGGTTCTTGAATTTTTCTGTCTGACTGATGTTACTTAGAATAATGTTCTCAGGATCTATCCATATTCTCACAAATAGCAATATTAATTTTACTTTGCTGAAGACCTACATAAGTTTCCAAATAATTTTTTTATTTTTAAGTTTCAAAAAATATTATACTGTATTAGAGATGATTATGGTTAGGAAAGACCTTATTACATTTTCCAAATTTTATAATTAATATTTTATATACAATTTTTAAGGCAGAATTTCATTATTGACTAATATATTCTAAGGTACTCTTTCTTCCAAATCTCTTTCTTTTGTTTTTGTTTTCAAGTCATTTCTATGTCTTCGAGAATTTTCTTACAACGTAAAATTTTATTTCTTTTTATTTAACTGAATTCTATATTTCATGTGTCTATTTTAATATTTTGAAATATTATAAATTGAATAATAAAGTGGGATGTTGCATGTTGTAAACAAGTTTGATGAATACACTCACCTAAAAAAATTATTCATAAGCATTCAAGTAGTGCATGTTCCCAAAGAGCTCCCATAATATCTTGACTCAAAATGCCACCTCTATACCTACCTGGTGAATAAAGCTTTCCTTATAATTATTCCTATTTCCTTATAATAATTTAAATATATTTCCTTTTATGACTGCAGTAATGCTTAATAAAATTAGCAACATTTAATTCAGAAAACGTATCTTTTAAAGTTTTCTTTTCAATTTTTTATTGATTGAATTGAGAGAAAGGAAGAGATGTAGAGAGAAACATCAGTTTGTTGTTCCATTAATTTATTTATTGATTGATTGATTTGTATGTGCCCTGACCAAGGATCGAACCCTCAACCTTGGAGTATCGTGACCACACTCTAACCAACTGAGCTCCCAGCCAAAGTCAGAAAATAGATATTTTAATATGGCCTCTTAACTAGCCTTGTACTGAAATAATATTAATCACCATTACTACATTTTCTTGAACTCATAAAGCTTATGTGGTCATTATAATTTTAATCAAATCTTTATAGGCACTTTTATCTTTTAACATAAGTTTTGAAAATAATGTAAGCACTATTTAAATACTTTTATTTCAAATACTATACTTAAAAAAATTTCTTCATATATTTTAAATAAAACAAAAAAAGGGATACATCAAATTTACATCTTAAATTCTTACCTTTTCTCCAAAGTGGAGGTCAAGAAGTGAAGAAAGGGGTAAGTGAATGATGTTCTGCCTGTTTTCATGGCTATTTATACAGTGTATCTAATGGCATGCTAATTTTGTGGTTCGAAAAAAAAATCAATAGTGAGTTTCAATTCCAAGAAATTGACATGATTAGAAAATAATTTCTGCCTAATATCTGTCCCAAGAAATGCCCAGGAGCAATTTAACAAGGGAGCAATTCACATCTGATAAAAGAAGTCAGTCCAGGAAATGCAATTACTAGTATCTAATAACTAAAAACAATCCTTAGAGGACAGTGACCTTCTGGCTCAGGGCCCAAGTTATTGAGGACACAATTAGGTCTTTAGCACTTGCTGAGTCCTCAAGATCTCAACTGCAGGGGAATGTTATATGAGAACCAGAGATACTCAGAAGCTTTGTGAAGGCCACATTATCATGCTACCTGGAGCAGTTGTTAGTGCTTTATGCCACAATGGAGAAAAATTACAAGATAACAAATCCATGATGGTAGCTTCATCATGGAATTCAAATTGCTCAGCTCTCAGGGCCACTTGTTTTGGAAATAATAAATAATTTACTTAAAACCAATATCTTGCATAAAAGAGGAATAAGCCTCTCTCTGTAAAGGAACATCCAAGAAAAGGATTTTGAACAGCTTGTATAGGCAAAAATGTTTGGTAAATGTTCTGTAAAATGTCATAGAGATTTATTTACCTGACAAATATTGGCTACCTCTCTCTATTCAAGCATCCTCTCTAATAAAAGAGTAATATGTAAATTAACCATCGCTCTGCTACACAAGCCACGCCCACAAGTCAAGCCACTCCCACCAGCCAATCAGAGCAAGTATGCAAATTAACCCCATCCAAGATGGCTACCAGAAGGGAGGCTTGGGTTTCCATGGCAACAGAAGAAGCCAAGCTTTCCACACACTCTGGCAGTTCAATTATAGAAGATAAACAAATCCAAATGGCAGCCACGGATGGAGTAGGAGGCTTGGCTCCGCTCCAGGCTACAAAGTTTCAATTGTAGAAGGTAAATAAATTCCAGATACCAGGGCTTCTGCTTGGGTCTCCAGGGGCGTGGCTGGCCTGCAAACCACCACAGGCTCCTCGCCCAGGCTGCTGCACGCTCCAAGGGAACCTCCACCCTGATCCAGAACACCCTTCAGGCCAAACCAGCTGGCCCCCACCTGTGCACCAGGCCTCTATCCTCCTATCTAATAAAAGAGTAATATGCAGATTGACCATCAATCCAACACACAATATGGCTGCCCCCATGTGGTCAAAGATCCTGCCCCCATGTGGACACAAGATGGCCACCACAAGACGGCCAGCAGGGGAGGGCAGTTGGAGGCAATCAACCCTGCAGGGGATGGCAGTTAGGGATGACCAGGCCGGCAGAGGAGGGAAGTTGGGGGCAAACAGGCTGGCAGGGGAGCAGTTAGACATCAATCAGGCTGGCATGGGAGTGTTAGGGGGTGATCAGGCTGGCAGGCAGAAGCGATTTAGGGGCAATCAGGAAGGCAGGCAGGCGAGCAGTTGGGAACCAGCAGTCCTGGATTGTGAGAGGGATGTCCGACTGCCCGTTTAGGCCCGATCCTGGTGGATCGGGCCTAAACGGGCAGTCGGACATCCCTCTAGGGGTCCCAGATTGGAGAGGGTGCAGGCTGGGGTGCAGGCTGGGACACCCCCCCCTCCATGCACGAATTTCATGCACTGGGCCTCTAGTAAGAACTATAATAGCTTTATTTTTATTGTTTTACTTAGTATCAACCTTATGCTAGGCATTGTTCCATTTACATACTTATCTTGTATGATGGTAACAAAAACATCATGAGATGGCTTTCCCATCCATATTTGGGATGAAGAAATTGAGATACCAAAATGTTAAGTAACTTGTAATATCCATACTATTTGTTAATGTCAAAGATAACATTCAAAATCAGATCTGTATGCATACTGTGTTTCTATTTGATTATATGCAAAGTCCATGCATTAACCCCCTGAGATTTTTAAATAAGATTTAGCTATCATTGTAGCATTTGGGCTTATATGTGCATTATTTGTTATGCCTGGATTGGAAGAGTGGGCATTTTTACTGAGTGTGTGCACAGGGAGCAGGTCTTTATGGAGTTGTTATTACAGTTGGAAGTTAAAGAATGAGAACAATTACTTTTAATATATTTTTATTGAGTTCTGAGAGGAAGGGAGAGGGAGAAAAAGATAGAAACATCAATGATGAAAGAGAATCATTGATTGGCTACCTTCTGCATATCCCCTACTGGGGATCAGGCCCACAACCTGGGCATGTGTCCTGACCAGGAATCAAACCGCCCATTTTATAGGTTGATGCTCAAGCCCTGAGCCACACCAGCTGGGCAAATGAGTATAATTTTGAGACATCATTACATAGCAATAAATTATTTTTATTTATTTATTTTTTTAATCCTCACCTGGGGATATTTTCCCATTGATTTTTAGAGAAAGGGAAAGAGAGAGGGAAAGACAGAGAGAAATATCCATGTGAGAGAAACACATTGATTGCTTGCCTCCTGCATGAACCCTGACCAGGACCCAGGCTGCGGTGGTACAAAGCCTTGATAGGAATTGAATCCAGGACCCTTCTGTCCACAGGCTGACACTCTATCCACTGAGCCAAACCAGCTAGGGCAATAAATTATTTTTGCTGAAGAAAATATAGTTGGTTGAACAGTAATAAACCACATTTGATGGATTCTGTATTTTAGGAAATACAGAGTATATTGAACATAAGTTATTGTTATAGGGGATAGATAGAGTCAAATCAAGAATGCTTTTGAATTTCAGATATGTATTTTTGAATTTCAAATATGTATACATAATTCACTAGAAATAAGAAATATATTAAAAATTTGAAAGAAATAAGGATTGCAAAATTTCTTGGAATATAGGCCTTTATGACAATATTTCAGGCAACCTAGTAAGAGGGATTGTTATAACATGTTATTATAGTAATTGAGGTTCAACATTATGATGGCCTCAACTATGGAAATGTGCTGAGTGTCTTAGGCAATGGGAAGCAAACTTCTCATTAAAATAAGAGAAATATGAGAAATCAGATAAATGAATGAACAGAATATGCCAGGGTGATTGAAAAGTTATCCATTTTATAACCCGAGATAGAAACCAACCTGAAATTAGAAAGAGGGTATTCAGTTAAGTCTTATACATGGGATGATTAAAGCTGTCTAAGATGTACTGTGAATTAAATATGATGCTCAAAGGAGTCATATGTACATCTGTAGAAATGATTTTTTTCTGGCAAAGGAATACATAAACTCTTCTACAGAAAAAGTGGCAAGGGAAAAGAGAACTTGTCTAAGAATAGCACTCAATATTGAGGCTGGTACAGCAAAGGGAAGTAGGAAAAAATACAGAGTATAAAGCAGGAGAGAGAGAGAAAGGAAGAAAGAAAGGAAGGAAGGAAGGAAGGAAGGAAGGAAGGAAGGAAGGAAGGAAGGAAGGAAGGAAGGAAGGAAGGAAGGAAGGAAGGAAGGAAGGAAGGAAGGAAGGAAGGAAGGAAGGAAGGAAGAAAGGGAGGGAGGAAGGGAGGGAGGGAGGGAGGGAGGGAGGGAGGAAGGAAGGAAGGAAACAGGCCTAATGAGAGGGAGAAATGTCAGGAAGTACAGATTAGAGTTTTTTACCAGATGGAATTTCAGCATCAGAAAGCAGAGACTTTCTGGATGATGTCATGATCCAAAGAGTAGTCATACATGCAGTATACGGAAGATAGGTAAACATGAATATTGAAGGTTTATAGTGAAATGTATTCTATATTAAATGTCTATGTTTGCCAGGATTTTGCTAGTTGCCAAAAATGCAGCAATAAAAAAAGATAAAATTTTTGTCCTCAAGAACATTAAAACCTTTAGGATAAGCTAATGTGAAGCCTACTTGTTAAGAAATGTAACAAACATTTTAATAAAGCTGTAGTAAGTTGCAATAAGCACAAGGAAATGCCTCATTTATTTTAGCGGATGGATATGAGAGGCAAAGGGGATCTTCATGAAGTCATGAGTCCTGAGTAGGATCTTGAAGCCAGATGAAGGGTTTGACCTCAGGAGGAGAGATAATTTAGGCTAAAAAGAAAAAAAAAAAAAAAAGAATAAAGTCTTGGATATTAGAAACCAGTAACTACAGCTAAATCAAGTAGTGAATTGGAGTCATCAAATATAATGGAGTAGATGGAGATGTTAACAGAGAAAGAGAAAGTGGCCCAATAATGAACAAAGCGTGCTGTGCTCCTTAGGAACATGAATTTTATTCTGTAGGTGGAGGGGGGTTGCTGTTGAGTTTTAGGACAGATAGTAACATCTAGAAAATAACTACTAAAAAAATAAATAGTAAAAAATAATTTATAATGATACAAACTTATTAAAATGAGACTTCTTAGGTTTGAGCTCATATCTTTTGCAGTGAGTGAATTTTTATCAGCAAATGTTCATGGAAGGACAGAAAATTAGTAAGCATAAAGGAATCTGAAGCCCAGAGCAGAACAGGGTCTTGCCCAAAGTCCATAATAATGTCTGAAGTGGGCCTCCAAAGTACTTAGTATGTGCCTATTTACAAAAGCAATCTTCAATTTTTTTTGGTTCTCTAGTGACTGATGTTCACAATTGTAATTGGTTGATTGTGTTTGACACTGCTCAATTTTACAATTTTCTTTTTTTCTGTTCACTGCTCATAATAGATACACTCAGGACTTAAGCATGGGTAAATGCCCCTTTAAAGCAAGTAAATAAAGTATTTGCATAGTTAATCATTTTCCTTTATAATATCACTTGCATTTATATCATGCTATATGTTTGAGGGAGGGGAACACTTCTAATTGTTAATTATGTTTTATACTAGAGGCCTGGTGCACAAAATTCGTGCACAGGGGTCCCTCAGCCCAACCTGCACCCTCTACAATCCAGGAGCTCTCAAAGGATATCCTACTGATGGCTTAGGCCCACTCCCCATGGTTCTCTGCTCTCTGCGGGGCCTGGAAGTTTCCCTGCAGCCATGGAGATGAAGCCCCCATGCCCTGCTGTCGCTCTCTGCCTGCTGTTGCCATGTGCCATGTGAAGGAAGCCCCAATGCCCTGCAGTGTGCTCTGTCTGCCGGGCCTGGGGGCTTCCCAGACATGGACACACTAAGGAAGCCCCCATGCCCTGTTGTCCAGGTTCTGTCTGCAGGGCCTGGAGGTGTTCCCACCTCCACTGCCCACTAAGGAAGCCCCCAAGCCCTGCTGTCTGGGCTCTGTCTGCCATTTCTGGGGACTTCCCTGCCACTGCCCCACTAAGGAAGCCGCCATGCATGGCTTTGCAGGGCCTGGGGGCTTCCCAGCTGCCAAGATCAGGAAGCTGCCATGCCCTGCTCTGCTGGCACTGGAGTCTTCCCGATAGCCTCTGCGACCATCGGGAAGACGCCATGCCCTGCTCCTCCGCCAGCTCCCTGTGCATAGGGCCTGGTCTTCCCGATCGCCGCGGAGACCATCAGGAAGACTCCATGCCCTGCCGCTCCGCCGGCTCCATGTGTGCAGCACCCGGCGGCTTCCCGCTGCCATAGCACTAAGGAAGCAACCATGCCCTGCTCTCAGTGCTCTGTTTGCTGGTGGGACAGGCCAGACACTCCAGCAGCAGGGCTGAGGGGACTGGGCGCCGCATTCTTGTGGGTATGGGGGCTGCCATTTTGTCTTGGGGTGACGCCTAATTTGTATATTACTCTATTATTAGATAGGATTGCTTATAAAACCTAAGTCAACGTCTATAGCCCGTTTAAACTATTCAGCTAATATTTACTCTTGAACCATGTTTATATTGAGCAAGGCAAAAGCCATGAAAACAATGAAATAATCCCAATTCATAGGTCCAATTAGAAAGGACTGTGGTTATTCTCAGTTGCCATTGCCACAAATATAACACTAACTGCTTTTCTAGTTACATAAATAAACATCATGGATTTTGTCATAGACTGTATAGCATATGTTCATTGTAGGAGAAGTAAAAAGAGGGAGAGGAGAAAAAGGAGGAGGGGTAGAGGAGAAGGAGGAAGAAGAAAAAGAGGAGAGGAAGAGAAGGAGAACGGAAATCCAGCATAAATATCATCACAAATACCCATTTAGAGGTTGCATCTTTATGCCACCAATTAAATGCCACACTTGTGACATAGCAGTCACTCTTTATTGCTTTTTCCCTTGTATGAAAGACACTGACATTTTCAAACTGTATGGTGTTTAGTTGTAGTTTATATAATACCAGTTTTTCTTGATTATAAAAAAAAAAAAACAACAGAATAAGTTCTGGTCCATCAATATTCTAAAACGATCTACTGTTCAGGGAGGATGAATCCATAAGTAACACACAATGCTAGTCCTACTTGTAAAGTCCACTGTCCTTGTTTCCTCCTATCACACATAATCCCCACACTTCCTATTGTGTTGAAACAGAAAATGAGGTGTGAAACAATGCCCATATTTTGGTTTACCTACCTAAAGTATAGGAAAGTTAATTGTTGTAGGTTTTAATTTTGTGTATTAGCATCTGTCAATTTTTATTTCCTGGCATTTTTTCCATGATGTTTATTTCTTTAACTACTGTTGCAATTTGGATCCAATAGTGCCTTTGGATCACTATTTTACACTTTCTTAAGAAGTAATGAATATCAAAAATCTACTAGAATAGTGCCTAGTAACATGGCCCAAGAAAAAATCACTGCAGAAATAGATCAGGGAAGAAAGGAGGTGAGATAAGTAAGAAAGAGAGAGCAAAAAACAAGAAAAAGGAAAGAAGAAAATCATTTGACATTCCTTAAATAAATAAAGCAGGATATATTTTTTAAATCATATTGATTTTTATACTCTCAAACCTTGTATAGCTTTTACCTATTGAGAATACATTAGACCTTGAATTCATTTTTCATTGAAAATTGACTACCTACAAGTTGTAGATATCAATAAAAAAGAATAATTATTATTTTAATTGAATTGGACTTTATTTGACTTAATAAATCATTAATAATATTTTGTTTACCATCTAGAAAATAACAATATCTAATGTGGCTGTTTACATATAGCAGAGAAGATTCACCTAACAAATATTTCCTTAAACCACCTGATAAAAAATGAAACCTTAAATTCTATTTATAGGGTCCGATTTATAGACACATCATGAGTCGATTATGTGGTTTCTTAAAATTTATGTTAAACAAAGAATCACCTCGAGAAACTGATAACATAAGATTGCTACTGCACTTCCTGGATTCTGATTCAACATGGCAGGAAAGAGGGCCTATCAATTTGCATTTCTATCACATCAAGCTCCTAGGTGATGCTAACTGTGGTGGTCACATGAACAACATTTTGAGTAATGATGGACTAGGACACCAAATATACCTAAAATTTAAAAATGACCTTTTGTGTACTTAATTCCGAGTACATTTCATTATTCAACCAATGGCAAGGAGCTGAATTTTTATACAAATTTGCCTGGGGACTTAGTGAAAACTAATTTTCTCTCCTATCTAGTGGAATTACGTTAAAACATGGTTCCCAGTGATGGTCATGAGCCCCTAAGGACTGAAAAGAAGAAATTCAATACCCAAACATAAGTATCCAGTTACTAGGTGAGACATAGAGAACTGAGCTTCTGTGGTCATTGGACTTTAATACTAAGAATTGTCTTATTATCTCATACTCAATGGATTAGTGCATTTTGACACACCTTTGAATATACCTTAAGGTTTAAAATATTTCAAAGTCCATAGAAAAAGGAACATTGTAATAACTTGTAGGAGATACATTTGAAATAAATGATGACTCTAATTTTATTATAAGAGTTGCCACCATACATTAGAAAACCAGTAAAATTTTGGCAAGGTAGTATCATTTTGGAATGGAGTTTGTCCATCTTGGACATGCGTTTGTTCAAATAGGACAGATGGTGTTCTGCAGAAATACTTTTACCATTTCAATTCATTTCCACGCTTCCTTTACTGTAGCATACATATCTCTGAGGCTTATTCATGCATACCTAGACAAATACTGAGATTAACACATGATGGGCACAATTGTTTCCTGGTTACTCTCCTACACAGTCTTCTATTGTAAAATTTAAGTCTATTCTTAGTATCTGTGGGGACAGATTTGGGGCATTATTTTTAGTTCAATAATATGATCTCATACGGGTATATAAATACATCAGTTCTCTAGAAAGGCACACTGTCTTTCAGGACTTCGCAATTTCAGCTTCTTGAACTCTCATCTTGGGTAAAAGGTAATATATTCATGGGAAATCTAATATGATGTCTTATTTTGATTTTTGTTTATTAGAGTAAGTTGTAAACCATTTGTAAAATGTACACTATTTATTGGTAATTTCACACAAAGAAACAATTTATAGAAGCGATATTCTATGTCAGGATTTGAAGTTGAGGACAGAATCGCAATGCCCCTAAATTTACAGCAAGCATTGTACCAAAGAAATGTGGAACAAGGGGGAGATGTGCTTATGTAGAGGGGATATCTTAGATGTCTTTTTATTTTCTTTCTATTTTTTAATATATTTTATTGATTTTTTACAGAGAGGAAGGGAGAGAGATAGAGAATTAGAAACATCGATGAGAGAGAAACATTGATCAGCTGCCTCCTGCACATTCCCTTCTGGGGATGTGCCCACAATCAAGCTACATGCCCTTGACCAGAGTTGAACCTGGGACCTTTCAGTCCGCAGGCCAATGCTCTATCCACTGAGCCAAACCGGTCAGGGCTCTTTTTATTTTCTTAACTCAATATATAATATCCACTTTGTTAATGTTTGGTTTTACCTTTAATTTAAAGGTCAAGGTCATCTTTTATAAGAAAATGACCTCTTGATTAGTATAAGCTCTATTTCTGCACGTATGTATATTATTTCAAATTTTACCATAGTTACTGTATCACCATCAATAATTCATTTCCATTACATTTTCATTGTTCTTTTTATCATAAAAATAGTTTCTAATTTTCTGAAGAATTAGCACTGAATAATGGATTTTTGTTTTATTAATTCATTTTATGTAACATATTATTAATTCATTAGTGATTTGGTTGAAAAAGCTTTTATGCTATGTCAAACATTTATCACTGTGTTCTTTAGATAATATTCTTTCAAATATCTTAGTTACCTATCTTGGTATCTATCTATCTATAGAAGACCAGTTTTTTTTAATTTCCCTTAATCCTCTACTTTCAATAAAGTTTGAAGTATGAACAACACTAGAAGCTGCATCCTTGTTTGTATCATCACATGACTTAATGTTTGATAAGTAGTAGATGATTTAAAAAACTTCATCAAGAAATATATAATTTTTTGTTTTTCCAATGACACAGTCCTGAGTTTAAAACAATGAGACAAAACCAGCAGATAAGGAACAAGGGAAATACCATCAATCACAATTTGTGCTTCATATGTTAGAGATTTAGAATTATTAGGCAGAAGAATAGTTTCTTCAATAATTAGAAAAAAATTACTCTATTATTCTATCAAAACTGAGGACCAAAATTGATCAAGGGGAAAATCTTATACTTACTGTTTACCTTAAAGTTTGCAATATGTTTTTATGTAGAAGTCTATAACTAAGAAATAAATAACCTGATTTATTTCCTATACAACAGCGATAGAACTGAGTTCACTTGTATATTTGAATTACAAAATCATATATAAAATTCCCAGATTAGGGTAATTTCATTGAATAACACTATTTTGAAATTAAATAATTTTTACCAACCCAATTGCTCAATGTATCTATAATTATTTTCCCTGAAACTTCTTTAAGTTGACTTTTTTCTATCTATTATCATTAAATTCTTATTACTAGGGTTACACCACCTCTACTATTCTCAAGCATGAGACCTAACTGATTTTATATACCTCTATTATAAAACCTGTCTCTGTTGCTTGAATTCTATCTTCTAAACATTTCTTTAAACCATATCTTACTTATTACCCTATATGTCAACATGTAAGGCCCCTATAATGTCACAACAATCTAAATGGTCAGCCAGTCTACATTTTTGTTCTTCTTACCTGGTGAACTATTTCATTTCCTATATGCTATCCTTCCTCTCATTTTTGTTCTTCCAAACCTCTCTTTGCATATTCTACATAATCTAACACAAACTTTACCTTTGCTTTATTTTTTTACCACCCTCCTTCTCTTGGACTGTTTAAGATATCTATTTTTCCTGCTTATATTATTTCTATACTACAGCACTTATCTTTACTTACCAATGTCCCCTACTAGTGACTGAGTTTTATGATATCAGGCAATGTGCTTTAATTCTCTCTGTATTTCTAGTCTGTTTCCCAAAGCTGTGGATTCTACAAATGATTTGCAAGTGCAGGAATGAGTGTGTTACTGATCCAGCCCATATGCTTTCACAGGACTCAGCCAAACGATGAAGATCTTTGTCTTCACCTTTATCATGGCTCTCATGGTTGCCATGATTGTAAGTATATCAGAACATTTTGAAGAATATGTTCTCAGGAGTTATTCAAAGATTGTCTCTTATTTCTTGTGTTGTGGGCCACAGTTTCATCATGCTAACATGATTTTGTATGGACATTTTTCTTGAATTAACCTACATCAGTACATTAAGGACTTAGAATAAATCTTGAGTACACACAGACACTAAGCACACACAGAAGTGTAAGTGCAAACAAAATAAAAATCCAAGAAGAACAGAGAAAATCATAATCATATCACTAGTCTATACCTGTACAATCAATATGTAAATGTACATAGTTTTTCAGCAACTTAGAACATACATGGTCTTGAGCTAATCCACATTTTAATTTTTCATTTTCACTCTCCTGGTCATGGTGGTAGATTTTCTTCCTTATCAGACAAAAGAAATTTGGATCCAAGTGAGTTGATATTGGAATGTAATGAATTAATTATAGCCTAAGCCTAGTCTTCATTCTGTCACTAACATGAAACAGCCAACTTTGTGCATCAGTTACCTAAGGCTTTGCCTCCATTTTGTTTAATCATAACTGTGGAAGCCAAGTGCATTTGACACTCAATCTAGAATTATACAATTGAGATGTTCATTCTTTTCTCTTTTTTTTTTCCAAGAGTGCTGATTCTTCATCTGAAGAGGTAAGACATTATCACATACTTAGAAACTTGATAGGTAAACATGGATAATAATTTTAATTTGTTCTTTATTTTAACAGAAACATGGTTACTATAGAAACAGATATGGTGTAAGTATTGCCCAAATAACATTGTATAATAAAATTCATTCTCTTGTCTAAGTAATTATTCTATTAGAAGAATCAATCCTTATCTCTGAAACATATCCATATAGTAAATAGCTAATGGAGATAATGAGTTTATTTATTTTGATACTAGAGGCCTGGTGCATGAAATTCATGCACGGAGGGGGGGTCCTCTCAGCCCAGCCTGCACCCTCTCCAATCCAGCACCCCTCAGGGATGTCCAACTGCTGGTTTAGGCCCCATCCCAGATTGGGCCTAAACTGGCAGTCGGACATCCCTCTCACAATCCAGGACCACTGGCTCCTAACTGCTTCACCTGCCTGCCTGCCTGATTGCCCCTAATTGCCCCTCCTGCAGGCCTCGTCATCCTCAACTGCCTCCCCCAGCTGGCCTGGTCACCCCTTACTGCCCCCCTTTCAGGCCTGGTTGCCCCACACAGCCTGCTATTCAGTCATTTGGTTGCCCCTCTCTAACCCCCCTGCTGGCCTAGTCGCCCCACACAGTCTGTTCAGTCGTCCATTCAGTTGCAATGGTTGCTTAAGCTTTTATATATATAGATAGTGGAAAAGGACATAAAGGTTATATACTGGTAGCATTTAGATAGAAACTCATAATGCTATCCTGAAAAAGCCAATTTATTTTTTACAGAATACAAGTATCTTTGTTTGTTAACTAGTTTCCTAAAGAATAGTTGAAATTCTATAGCTATTAAGGATAATGTATGCATAATGGAACATAGAGGCTGCTAATAGCACAGGTATTGTGGTAAGTTTTCACCTTTTGATTCTTGTGGAAGATGATAAAGTCACTAGATTAAGTTAAATTGATCTTATTAAATAAGATAGAAAATTTCATTAATTTGACATTCTGTAATGAAGTGTATTATCTTTTAATGAAATGTATTTTTTCACATCCCATCTCAACATGATAAGGTCTCAAAATTCTTACTAATACTAGTATATTAAATAGATGAATTTTAACATGGCACCAAATTAAAATATAAAGAAGGAGGGATGAAGGATATTGAACTTAATGGGAGTAAATATTAAAGAAAGTAGGAGTTTGAAGATATAGTAAGGTCATTATAAGTAGAGATTAAGACGTAACAATTCCACCTAACCCGGAATTAGCTAATTCCTTCTCCCTGGAAAATTCAAGGATGGACAAATAAGGAGCTCAGTAATATTTTAAGGAATATTAAAACTTCTGTGAGGGGATGGCTATAATCAGTTGCTCTATCTGTATTATAAAACAACAAAATTATTAACAAAGAGTATAACTATAGATTTTTTTTAAATTTTTCTCTTCTTTTAAACATGAGTTCCTACCAATTTTAACAAACTAAGTTTTTAATGGAAAATATTATGAAATATCTATACTGTCATTATCTCAATTTTCTGCAATTTTATCTTTTCAGGGAGGATATTATCCATATCCACAGTATCCACCAGCATATCCACCACCATATCCATATCCATATCCATATGCAGGAAAGTAATAAGCACAGGACAGGTGACAGAGGTAAGCTGCATCCAGTTACATTTTTTGTTCTCCAGAGATTTCAGTTGTGAGAGTTAAAACAAGAATAAATAAAATGAAGCCATCAAACCAAAACCAGATGAGTGTAAGCAATATAGCTAGGTGTAGCTCTCCTAAAGTGCATTTATTCATCTAAATATTTCTAAAATTAAAATTCTGTGCTGGTGTGATTAAAGGCAGGCTATTTTTTTATGGGAACCCTTAATCTGTATCCTGGTTTCACAACTACTAGGTTCATGACCTTGAACAATTGCTAATCTTTTTTAAACTTCAATTTTCCCGTGGACAGACAGGTATTACAATAATATGTACCCAATTCATAGAATTGGTGGGACTATTGAAAGACACATTCCATCAATGCCTGTGATTAAAGTTGTATATGATTGTGACTATACCAGGCCCAGCATTAAATCTGTGCTGCATATTATTTAAAACATGTCCTTCTAAAATGTAATCTTCGAAGCAGGCACACATACTCCATTTGGGAACTTTTTAGAAAATTAGAGTCTGAAGCCCCATCCAGACCTATTCAATCAGAATCTGGATTTTAATAAGGTCCCTATTTGATTCATAACATAATAAAGTTTGAGAAACTTTGCCTTGGGATTCTGATGAGCAATTAAGATAGGGACCCGTGGTCTGATAATTTTAGCAAGAAGATGAGGAAATATTACCAACTTATTTTTTAAATTCAATTTTATATCTAATACCATTGTTACAAATTCCATAAAATATTAAATATTACACTGAAAAATAAAGAGTTCTGCAACTCAGAGTTAAAATAATCACCACAGATATCAGTTATTGTTAAATGCACAGTGATAATTTATTCAAATTGAATTTCAATTGTTGATGCAGCTAGGAGTTTGAACTTACTCCATAGGCATTACTAATGGCTGAATATAATTGATCAAGGACGGAAATATTAAAAATACTATTTGAGAGAGACAACTATGGATGAAATGAGTTCACTGTATTTAAGAGAAGGGGCAGGCAAACTGAGATAGCTGGTGATAGAAAATCTTTAAAAAATATATATATATAGAAGAAAGAAGCCTAAGGAAAAAACCCCAAATAGATTGAATGCAAAATGAAACCAGAGAAGGGGATAAAAAAGAAATGGATGCAAGTTCTCAGTCCTGAGTTCGCACATAAAAGTGCTTAGCAAATATGCCTTTCAGTAAAAAAATAATGCTCTGCTGTTGTCTCTGTTGCCTGGGGTGAGAAAGGTGTTTTATTTTGTTTGTTTCAAGGAACTTTGTATTTTGCCTCTGTTTTGCTTGGTTTATGTAGGCAAGGTTAAAGAAGATCATTTGGTTATTTTAATTTTGAAAGTGAATAGCACTGAAATTCAAGGCCAAGTGGTTAACATGCAGAGTGAACTTTAGGTGAGAAGTGACAAATGGGGAAAAGGACCATATAAATTTATTCAATAAATTTTTCAATTTTTGTTCAATGTTTTGTAAGACTCTGAAATACATGAAAAAGGCATAGGTTGGTATAAAATTAGTTTGGCCAGGAGATTTAAAGACATGGAAATAAGGAATTCTTTGGAAGACTTGAAAGAAACAGTTGGAAATAAATGCTGTTCCTTATGATACTATTTTAGGAAACAGGGATGCAGCTGAAATTTGCATTCATTTAGTCATCAGATATTTGTGGACTGCATGGTGAGCATGCAGTGAGATAGCACTGGAACACAAATACCTTTAAGCAGAGTCTCTGCAGTGGACAGCTTATTGTCTAGTCATGAAGATGGATATAAAGCCAGCCATCATCAGCCAGAATAGCATTTGACAAGGCAGTGATGTGACTGGATGTGTTACTGAGGCCTATTGCACAAGCCGCAGTATGGCCAGTAGGGTGAGGGGAGTATTGACAGGCCATAAATAAGTTCACTGGGGAACAAGCACAGTAATCTAAGATGGGGAATAAGAGCTAGAACTAAGAAAGACATAGTAGAGATAGCAGTAATTTATTCCAAATTGGAATCTGATGATATAACTACTTTAGAATAATTTTAATAAAGCTTTTTAGGTGAATAATTTTAACCAAGGCATAGTTTTGGGTTAAGGAACATTTGTCATGTCAGGTAAAAACTTATCAAAATTTAGACAAGGCCTGGGGAGAATGCTCAAATCTCAGAAATATGCAAGTGTCACAATATTGAACGGAAAAGGGCTTTTTTTGCTTCGTACAGGGTAGAGATAGGTAAGTAAAAATTATAACCTTTAAGGGGAAGGTGAGCCAGCATGAGGAAATGACCAGTAGGAAAAAGTATCCACACTGGTCAGCCTGTTCTCAGGGTCTGCTCATAAAAGGGGCAGTTTCCATTTTTGAGGACAGCAGAATTCAGGGCCCAGAGTAGCCTGGCTAACATTTGGTGGAGTCCAAGTAGGGGATAACAAAAGGGCAATTTGCAACACTTGATCAAACATAAAGCAGTAGATATGGATATAATTCAAAATCAGAAAAGCATAATGATATTTGCAATGACTTTGTAGTTTAATGACAGGAATGTTTTCTCTTTTATCTACAGGCTTGGTGAGAAGTCTTCTTTGCTCTCCCCTCATGACGATTTTTCTTACTCAAAAATTCCTGTGACACATCTAGCAACATATTAACCTGCTTATAATAAATACATCCAAAGTGCTCCAGAAAGAGTATTTTATCCAACAATTTAAAAAGTAGAGAATATTTGTATTCCCTCATGCATTAGATTGGAAATTTAAATACAAACAGGCCCATAAATAATGTTTCTCTGTACAAATTCCAGCCTAAAAAAAAAAAAAAAAAGTGAATCAAATAGTATTACATGAACAACACACACTTGAGATCAATGATCAATAGTTGTAACACAGTAGTAATGATATTCTCTGGACTATTTGATTGTTTCCTGGTTTGCTCTGTATGTTGAAGTTTCATAAAATTAAAAAAAAATCTTTCCATGAACAATAAATTGATCTATGAAGCACATGTCGAATATCCCATTGTATTTATTTCCTAGCACTGCCAAAACAAAGTACCATAACTGGTCGCTAAGAAGCAATAGCAGAGCCTTGCTCTTTGTGACAGCTCTAGCATATCATTCATCTTTCCTATTCCTAGTTTCTGGCATTGATTGGAAATCCTGACATTCCCTGGTTTGCAAATGCATCACAGCAATCTCTGCCTCTGTTGTCACAAAACCGTCTCCTTCTTTGTCTCTTCTTATAAAGACAACAGTCATATGTAACTAAGGACACACACCTTGTTCCTGGATAACCTTGTCTTAACTAATTACATCTACAATTACCCATATTTACAAGAAAGTTCAATTTCTGAGGTATGGGGAGTTAAAACTTCAATGTATCTTTGGGGAAAGACGCAACTGAACGCATGGCACCCAGAATGTTTTGGATTCTCATTAACAGTTTTTGCAACTATTATATGCCAACACACATTATTTTTCAGTCTCTCAATATTTTTAAATAAAAAACATACAATGTTGATTTATAATCTTCTGGGACAATGATTATGGAAGAAAGCAGGTCATAGAGAGCCAAATAGCTTTTCAAACAGCAAGGAAATCTAGATAATCTCATTGTAATTGTGAAATAATCTGTACTAAAAGGAAGTCTAGTCTATGCAAGTTCTCAGTCCTGAGTTAGCACACAAAATCACTAGAATACTAAGCAAAATATTGTCTTTAATCATATTTTTAAGGAAAGCTAATTCACTTTTAGCAGGTGGCTGGAAAGAAAATCTCAGCTATGCAATGGTTGTAAATATTTGCAGCTAAAATCTACATATTTCAGTGTATTACAACTTTTATGAGATTGAAAGTTTTAGTCAACAAAAGTCATGAAAACAGGGCTTCTCTTCCTGAGAAAATCAGTCAAAACTAAAGGCCAATCTCCATCCCACAGCGGGTTCACAGAACAGAGAGAGCAACTTTGGAACAACAGATATTAGAAGGGAACAGTGTAGAGTCCCAAGACTCTGATGCTGAGACAAGAATGTGAGAGTAAGAAAAGTTGGTAGAGTGCCCAGTTACATGTCCTGTGTGCTCTCTCCTGAGCTGCCTTTTGACCCTCCAGTTTACACACTTTGGCATGTAAAGGCAGCTAAAATTTAACAAATCCAAAATGGAACTGTGTTGTGACTTCTTCCAGTCTCAGTTAATTTTGCCCTGCATTTCTCACAATAATCATTTGTGTCGTTTTCTCCTCTGCCCTGAATAGACTCTGCCTCTAATATTAATATATGGATATAGTTGATATAAATATTTATTTGACTAGAGGCCCGATGCACGAAATTTGTGTGGGAGTAGGCCTTCCTTCCCCTGGCTGCCAGCACTGGCTTCCCTCTGGCACCCAGGACCCAGGCTTCCCTCACAGCCCCGTTGTCTGGAAAGTCATCTGTAAGGTCGCCTGGTCTAATTAGCATATTATGCTTTTATTCTTATAGATTAGCATCTCATGTCACTATTTGTGACCACAATGAGTATTATTACATTTTTCTTTCTATGTTTGGCTTATTTCAATTAGCATAATATTCTCACATCCATCTGTTAGAAATAAGGTGAGCCTCCCCAAGTCAGGGGTCCTTGTAGAACACAAAACATACTCAGGAGCCAGGCAGCAAGGCAAACCTCTTTACTTCAACATAGAAGGGTGCGCACACATGGTTGGGAAGCACATGCACAGAGCAGACAGCTGCTCAGGTTTATAATCCCTTACACATATGACCTGTCCTTTTCTCTTGATTGGAGCTCAGGTTCATAGTCTTTCATGATTGGCTAATTCAAAGGGAGGGGTTGGCCTTTGCTGTTTCAAAGGTGGCGGCCCCCAAGGGAGCTGCAAGCCATGCGGCCAACATGGCAGTTGCCAAGTCACACAGTCCAAAAATGGTGGCTGTCTAAACTGTTCTGTGACCAAAAAGATGACTTGTTTATTCTCACACCATCCATGTTTTTCCAAATAGCAGATTTCCTTCTGTGTGTAGGTGAATATCTTATTTTATGTATGGGTCACATTTTCTTGATCCTTTTATTTAGTAATGCCCATTTAAGTTGTTGCTACATCTTGATTAGTGTGAATAATGCTGCATTAATTGTGGGAGTGCAGGTATCACTTTGAGATCTTGATTTTAATTCCTTGGGTAAATACACAGAAATGAGATTATTGCATCAGTTGGCAGTTATATTTTTATTTTCTGAGAAACCTCCATAATGTTCTCTATCATGGCTATACCAATTTACTTTCTCTCAGTGCACCAGGGTTCACTTTGCTCCACAACCTCATCAACACTTACCTTTTGTTTGCTTCTTTTTGGATTTCTTGTCTTTTTTTCCTTTTTCACTTTTTTTTAAAGCAGTAGTAACCATCCTAGAGGTAATCTTACAATAGTAATTTTCAAGTTTCCCCCTCCCTTCCTTGTTGTTTTTTGTCATATATTTTTAATTTCTCATACATTGAAACTCATACATACATTATTATTTTTATTTTTAAATATATCCATTTAAAATGTTGTAAAAGATAAATAAGTATGATGCTTCATATTTGCTCACATATTTTCTACTTTCAATGTGCTTCCTTTGTGTATAGAGAGATTTCTGAGTGGTATCTCTTTACTTCTGCCTAAAGGATTTCCTTTAATATACAGTATGTAAGTCACATTTTCTGGTCATCAATTTGTTCTGCTTTTTGAGTATGAAAAAGGTTTTTTGCTTTCACTCCAGAGTATATTTTCATTTGTTATGGAATGTGTATGCAAGATATTTTCTTTTTACTAACTAAAATAGTTTTGTCACTATCTTCTAGCTTGCATATTTTACAAAATCAAAATATCTTTCATATCTTTGCTCCTCTGTCATTTATATATTTGCCCTTCTGTATATGACATGTCTTTTTACCCATTGTAGTTTTTTTTTATTTTCTTGTATGACTGCAAACAATTTGATTATAATGTTTTATTTATTTTTTCATGTTTTTGCACGTATCATTTGTTGAGCTTCTAAATTAATGGCCTACTATTTTCTTAACAATTGAAGACTTTTTAGACATTTATTTACTCAAACATTTGTCTTACCTTCTCCTCATGTTTAATACAATTACATATGTGTTAAAACTAAAACCCATGTTGTTCCACTGAAGTTCTGTTCCTTAGTTTTGTTTGTGTGGATTTTTTTCAGTTTTTTTCCATGTTAAAATTGGATAGTTTTATGGGTGTATTTTCAAGTTTCCTAATCTTTTCTTTTTTAGTAAACTGCAAAATCCATTTATCATTTTTCTAAATATACTATGAACTAGAGGCCCGGTGCACAAAATTCATGCAAATGGTGGGGGAGGGGGGTGTCCCTCAGCCCAGCCTGCACCCTCTCCAATCTGGGATCCCTCTCACAATCTAGGACTTCTGGCTCCCAACCGCTTGCCTGCCTGCCTGCGTGCCTGATTGCCCCTAACCACTTCTGCATGCCAGCCTGATCACTGCCTAACTGTTCTCCCCTGCCAGCCTGGTCACCCCTAACTGCCCTCCCCTGTCGACCTGGTCACCCCTAACTTTCCTACCCTGCAGGCCTGGTTACCCCTAACTGTCCTCCCCTGCAGGCCTAGTCACCCCCAACATCCCTCCCTTGCTGGCCCAGTCACCCCTAACTTCCCTCCCTTACCATCCTGGTTTCCCCAAACTGCCCTCCCCTGCCAGCCCAATTGCCCCTAACTGCCCTCCCCTGCTGACCTGGCCACCCCTAATTGCCCTCCCCTACAGGCCTGGTCCCCCCCAACAGCCCTCCCCTGCTGGCCATCTTTGACCACATGGGAGCAGCCATCTTTGAACACATGGGGCGGCCATCTTGTGTGTTGGAATGATGATCAATTTGCACATTACTTCTTTATTATATAGGATTACATTTTGTGTGCTTATCCCAGTCACTGTATTTTTCAAACATGTTCATGCTCTCCTTTAATTAAACATATAAAATATAGTTACAGTAAGGATTTTATATCCTTATTTGCTAATTCTATCATTTCTGTCACTTCTGAATCTGTTTATATTGATTCATAATTTTCTCCATTGTAAGTTCTGTTTTCCTTCTTTGTTTCATGCCTGATACTTTTTATTAGATAGCATACATTTTGATTTCACTCTTTTTAGGGTGCTAGGTCTTTTTAACAAATTTTTTTATGTATTATTGACTTATTTTCTGCTCAAACTGAAGTTACTTGTAAGCAATTTTGCACTTTAGAGACATGCAATCCAGGGCAGACTACCCTTTTATTTAGAGTGAAATTTAACCAACTGGTAATGCAGTCTAACAAACCATGTGGATGACAAGCTTTTTCCACTCGGGCTGAGGTAACATGGTTTATTCTCAACTTTGTTTGAGATTCAGGGATCATACAACCTGTTCCTTTTTAATGTTCTGTCCTCGGTCTCATTGGAGCCCCTCTCATTATTTATAAGCCAAAACTCAGAGGAAAAGTAAGGGAAACCCTTTGTAGATTACCAGAATCCTTTGTCTATTAATTAAAATGCATCAACATTTCTTTTATTGATATCTTTTAAATTCTTTAATTAACTGCTGCTACTTAAGCTTCAATAAATGCCTTTAGGCCTGCACATTGAGCAATAATTTAATGGAATCTTCAGTTAAGAATACAACAAAAAACATATTTAAATAATCTAGTTAAATTTTATGTTAATCATAGTTTGGCTTATAGACTATTTAAAATGTTGCTACATGAATGTTGATTCACAAATCAGTTATCTGTATAATTAGCATGTATATGGTTTTTATAAATACTTATAAAATAAACTAGAAGCCCGGTGCACGAAACTCGTGCACGGAGGGGGGTTGTCCCTCAGCCCAGCCTGTACCCTCTCCAATCTGGGACTCCTGGAGGGATGTCCGACTGCCCGTTTAGGCCCGATCCTGGTGGGATCGGGCCTAAACGGGCAGTCGGACATCCCTCTCACAATCCAGGACTGCTGGCTCCCAACTGCTTGCCCGCCTGCCTTCCTGATTGCCCCTAACCGCTTCTGCCTGCCAGCCTGATCACCCCCTAACCACTCCGCTGCCAGCCTGGTTGATTCTTAACTGCTCCCCTGCCAGCCTGTTTGCCCCCAACTTCCCTCCTCTGCAGGCCTGGTCACCCCTAACTGCCCTCTCCTGCAGGGTTGATCACCTCCAACTGCCCTCCCTTGCAAGCCTGGTCCCTCTCAACTGCCCTCCGTTGCAGGCCGGGTGCCTCCCAACTGCCCTCTCCTGTTGGCCATCTTGTGGTGGCCATCTTGTGTCCACATGGGGGCAGTATCTTTGACCACATGGGGGCAGACATCTTGTGTGTTGGAGTGATGGTCAATCTGCATATTACTCTTTTATTAGATAGGATAGAAGCCTGGTGCAAGGGTGGGGGCCAGCTGGTTTTCCCTAAAGGGTGTCCCGGATCAGGTGGGGTTCCCTTGGGGTGTGGGGTGGCCTGAGTGAGGGGCCTGTGGTGGTTTGCAGGCCAGCCACACCCCCTGGCGACCCAAGCGGAGGCCCTGGTATCTGGAACTTACTTTCCTTCTACAATTGAAACTTTGTAGCCTAGAGCGGAGCCAAGCCTGGGGCTCCCTTCGGGGTGGCAGCCATTTCTGTGGCAGTTAATTCACCTTCTACAATTGAAACTTTGTAGCCTTAAGCGGGTGAGCCCCGCCAGGGTGTGCGGAAAGCTTTGCTTCCCCTGTTGCCGCCAGCAACCCTGGCCTGCTCTCTCAAGCTCCAATCTGCTGCCATTTCTGTTTGAATTTGTTTATCTTCTATAATTGAAACTTTGTAGCTTGAGTGGAGGCTTAGGCCTGCAATGGCTATGGAAAGCTTGGCTTGCTCTGTTACCTGGGAAACCTTGCTCTCTGTGGCTTTAGCCATCTTGGCTGTGGTTAATTTGCATACTTGCCCTGATTGGCTGGTGGGCATGGCTTGGCTGGTGGGTGTGGCTTATGTAGCAGAGTGATTTTTAATTTGCATATTACCATTTTATTAGAGAGGATTATAGAAAATATCCTCTGTGTATGAGGACATATGAAATCAGAAATATAGACCACTAAGCAGAAATCTGCACAAGTACATATGGCCATACTGATTGGTTGTGTAGGAAGTTAAGAATCATCATTTCTGCTTGGGGAAGGATGTATATTTTCAGGACTTTTATTTATAATTTGAGCTACTTTATGACAAATTTTCTTGTAGCAATTCCTCTGGAAAAACTTAAGAATATTCTTTTCTTTATACTTTCCTTAGTGTTATTGTCCCTCCCCTTTTGAGACTTCAACTGAGATTAAATTTGCTCTACAATAGATTTAGAAACAGGATGGAGACCCAAGTCAACGCTGAGCCATAATGAAGTTGCTCCTTATATGATCCCCACCTTCCTCCCCTAATATTTTTCTTGCAATATTAAAGTTTTCTGCCTATTATGTTTCATCTCCCTTAAATTAGCTCTTACTTTTTCTGTACATCTCATTGTTTTTGTCAGTTTTATTGAGGTACAATTGACACACATTACTGTATAAGTTTAAGGTGTGTGGCACAATGATTTGACTTACATATGTTATGAAATAATTACAGCAATGGGTTTAGTTAGCATCCATTATCTCATATAGATTCAATTTTTTAAAAAGTAAAAATGTTTTGTTTATCCAAGGAGAAATTGTGGGAGAATTTATTCTCAGTCTATATCTCTTAATTTAAATTGTTGGTCCAAACCTTATGTATGAGTAAAATATAAGCATAAAAGGCCACCATGACAAAATGTACAATGACAAATCCAATACTAATAGCTGATATCTACTGAATGCTTTAGATCTGTCAACCACAGTTATCAACTCTTTCTATTATTGCCTAGTTTCATCCTTACATAAATCTGTGTGGTTAACATTATCAATGTATAGATGGTACAAGCAATGCACAGAGAGTTTAAATAAATTGCCATGATCCCAATCCAGATGTCCAGCCCTTCTTCTGAAACACTCCACTACTAAGGCTACACTGCACATATATGTGAGTTGGAAATTGATTTGACAGGACAGCTTCATTCTTGTCTTTAGTTTGGTTTTCCTGATAATGGAGAGGGATCAGGCAACTTTCCTAGACAACCTTATGTGGGAAAAATAATAACATCCTCTCTAATAAAATGGTAATATGCAAATTAACCATCACTCCGCTACATAAGCCACGCCCACCAGCCAAGCCACACCCACCAGCCAATCAGGGCGAGTATGCAAATTAACCCCAGCCAAGATGGCTACAGCCACAGAGAGCAAGGTTTCCCAGGTAACAGAGCAAGCCAAGCTTTCCATAACCATTGCAGTCCTAAGCCTCCACTCAAGCTACAAAGTTTCAATTATAGAAGGTAAACAAATTCAAACAAATGGCAGCAGATTGGAGCTTGAGAAAGCAGGCCAGGGTTGCTGGCGGCAACAGGGGAAGCAAAGCTTTCCGCACACCCTGGCGAGGCCCACCCACTTAAGGCTACAAAGTTTCAATTGTAGAAGGTGAATTAACTGCCATAGAAATGGCTGCCGCCCCGAAGGGAGCCCCAGGCTTGGCTCCGCTCTAGGCTACAAAGTTTCAATTATAGAAGGAAAATAAATTCCAGATACCAGGGCCTCTGCTTGGGTTGCCAGGGGCGTGGCCGGCCTGCAAACCACCACAGGCCCCTCGCTCAGGCTGCCCCACGCCCCAAGGGAACCCCACCCTGATCTGGGATGCCCTTCAGGGAAAACCAGCTGGCCCCCACCCGTGCACCAGGCCTCTATCCTATCTAATAAAAGAATAATATGCAGATTGACCATCACTCCAACACACAATATGTCTGCCCCCATGTGGTCAAAGATCCTGCCCCATGTGGACACAAGATGGCCACTACAAGATGGCCAACAGGAGAGGGCAGTTGGGAGGCACCCAGCCTGCAAGGGAGGGCAGTTGTGAGGGACCAGGCCTGCAAGGGAGGGCAGTTGGAGGTGATCAACCCTGCAGGAGAGGGCAGTTAGGGGTGACCAGGCCTGCAGAGGAGGAAGTTGGGGGCAAACAGGCTGGCAGGGGAGCAGTTAAGCATCAACCAGGCTGGCAGCGGAGTGCTTAGGGGGTGATCAGGCTGGCAGGCAGAAGCAGTTAGGGGCAATCAGGAAGGCAGGCAGGCAAGCAGTTGGGAGCCAGCAGTCCTGGATTGTGAGAGGGATGTCCGACTGTCCGATCCACCAGGATCAGGCCTAAACGGGCAGTTGGACATCCCTCTAGGAGTCCCAGATTGGAAAGGGTACAGGCTGGGCTGAGGGACAACCCCCCTCCATGCACTAATATCATGCACCGGGCCTCTAGTGATTTATATAAATAAGATCTGGGTTGCAGTTATATTTTCTGAATAGGAATATGCACCTTTCTGTTATTCATTTATTTTTACTAGTGGCCCGGTGCAGTTTCTCTATAATAGAAGTGTCAACCAAATTCACAATAGACAATGACAGATGAAAACACACATGTGTGATTGGCGCCAGCGAGAGCTTTGTATATATAGATAAACTTGCTTAATTAGACCTGCTTTCTGATTTAGATAAACGTTTTCCAGCCCAGTGAAGCACCCCAACTTCTCTTTCAGGTAATTGTCAGCAACACAGCAGTAAATATCAACACGAAGCAGATTATTATTGTAGATCACACAGGGAGAACAAAGGGTAAAATATTTAACTGCAACAGTGTTTGACTATATTCTGTGCAGTGAGAAAACCTGAAGTCATTTTCAAGGTCCACCATTTCTTACATCTTTTCAGTCGGGTCAAGTTTCTAAGCTATTTTAATCTCTGTTGTCGGGTTAATGAAAAGAAAATAGGATTCTACTGATTCTCCTATCTGCCTACTCCAGGACTTCTGTGAGGATCCAATGAGATGAGGCATGAGAAAAAGGCTTCACAATCATTTGGTCAAAGTGTGAAATATTTTCACCTGGCTATAAAGCAAGTCATGTTCCTGGTCTGAAGAAACTTCAAGGAGGCTAGTCACTAGGCAGAGGAAGCCGGTTGTTGCTACATAATGTCATTACCCAATGCCCACAGCCACCGTTTCCGGGCTGGGCTGGGCTGTGGACTGCATTTTGCGCCATAAGGTCTTGGCAGTGTTGGCTGCAATTTGGTGTGGTGTCACTCCAGGGTAGTGGCGGGACCTGTGTCCCACTGGGGAAGCTGAGTGTTGCTTTGTGGGCATCAGGTCCATGGTGTCGTTTCTTTGTAAATGGCTAGTGCACATCACAGCAGCTCCTGCATTGAGCATTACTCCCTGGTGGTCAGACAGTTGAAGGGACAACAAGCATATTAGCCTTTTACATATAGATAGATAGATAGATAGATAGATAGATAGATAGATAGATAGATAGATAGATGATAGATAGATGATAGATAGATAGATAGATAGATGATAGATAGATAGATAGATAGATAGATAGATAGATAGATAGATAGATAGATTTTGCAATTGCTTATCATGAGTCCCACTAAATGAGAGACTTGAAAACTGAAAATTAGATACTGACTCAAATGTCCTTAGCTTTATTTTTAGAAGGATAAACAAATTTATAAAGATATTCCCTCAGTGCTGATTTAGAATTATGAGTATGATACAGTGGTAGTATGAAAGGTCAATTGATACATCAGATTAAGGCCTGAACTATGATCTGTAGGAAACTCAGAAATAGACAAAGCAAGAAATGTCAGAAGGACATGATCCAAGACTGGATTAAATTCCATGGGTAGGGTTGAACTTGCTAATTGAGACATACAACAGAAATAAGTGATTAGGCTAACCTAGAGACATGTGCAAGGGGAGTTGTAGGGATATTATCAGAAAGTAAGCTCCTTGAAATCAGGGACGTTAATCTTAATTTTTTTTCCTAGTGCCACAATGCTGTAGCACATATAATGATCAGTACTTTAAAAAAGTTTGTTTCCGTTTTTTTAAATTGGTTGAGAGAGAGAGAGAGAGAGAGAGAGAGAGAGATCAGTTGCCTCCTGCATGTGCCCTCCCCGGAGTTCAAACCCAAAACCTGAGTATATGCCCTGACCAGGGTGATCGGTACATATTTGACAAAGTATTTAATAAGTTACTACTTTATCATAACTTTATCAGGACTCAAAATCAAGTTCTATTCATTATCTTTATTCTTCTTCTGGTGGTTTCCATGTTTATAAGTACATGAAAAATTTTAGAGGATAAATTCTCGTTAGTTAAATTAATAGTATCTAATATATGTGTGTTCTAAATTATGTTTCTATTTACCTATGCTGTATATTGTTTATTAAATTATAATTTTGTGCAGATATTTTTCTAAAATTAGCTTACAAAATTTCCTTGAAGTAATAATATATACTTTCACACACACACTGAGATGTACTTGACTCAAAATCAAAATTGTAAAAGATTACTTACTAAAGAAATAAGGTGACAGAGTGCTGTTAAATGAAAAATCACTGGACTGAAAGTAAGTGTTTCCTGATATGAGTCAATTGTGTCCTTAGACCCATCACAAGACGTCCTTGGACCTCTTTTCCGTTTCTGGTAACGTTAGAGGAACTTCCACCTTGGATATTCCTTGTATCTAGCTACTAGGAAAGTTATGCATAATTAGTGGCAATACTCCAAATACTAGCATATGCTCTATTCTAAGTTTAAAATTACAAATGAATTTAAAACCATAGTGTATTATAAATGATAGTTTACCACCTCATAAGGTGTGGAAACAACTTTATTTTAATCTATGTTCACTACTAGTTTTACATTACACCTTTAAATAGAAATGGGTAGGTTGGTATAAAAATTACCCAATGATCTGCAGCAATTCTTTAATCATAATAGTGGCACAGGAATCAGTTGTAATTTTACTCTCAACCATGTTATAAAATTAAGATAGTCTCTCTCTCTCTCTCTCTCTCTCTCTCTCTCTCTCTCTCTCTCTCTCTCTCTCTCTCTCTCTCTCTCTCTCTCTCTCTCTCTCCCTCTCTCCCTCTCTCTCTCTCTCTCCTGTAAAGTAATGATTCATATAGAAAGGTGAGACATATTTATCTACATGAACTATTCATACTCTATTTTTCAAATGTTCCTACTTTGTTTCAACAGTATTGTGGAACCTGTTATAATGGAACCTATTACCTCGTAAGCCTTCTCTGAGAAAAATAGAATATATAATCTTGTATTGCCTAAAGATATTTTTCTCTTAGCATTTATTTTATCTTCAAAATCAGCATGCATCAAAATTCTAACTTTGAGTTCTATTTATCCTCATTTATCTATCAATTTCATTTGGAAAATAAATGGGTTAATCTGAAGAAACTCTGAGCTTCTTATATTATTAAGTATGGTATATGCTTTATTTAGGATTCTAATGACATTTGTGATACTATATTATAGCATGTATTTTTAGATGGTAATTATTTAAATTGACTAATAAATAACAGCATAATGCAATAAATTATTTCTAAATTTCATTTCTTTTAACTTTTTTCCAATGACATATGACTTAGATATTTTATAACACTTTAGTATGAAGAAGAAATATACCAGGATTTCAAAAATCTCTTCTTACTAATTGATAAAAATGAATAATAACTACACTAAACAATTTTTCCAGTAATAGTATAATTAAAGCATCAGAGACTTTTAAGAAATTAATTCTAAAAGATGTAGCGGTTAGTGCTCTCAACTTCTTTAGTCATTAGGAAATAGAACAATAGGAAATGTCATCTATTGTTAGAGGTAATGCCAAATGATCCCAAATGTTACCCTAGAAAACTGTTTATGAAAATATTAACTGTGCATCTATCATATGACCCAGCAATACCATTCCTGTCTTATCCAAGAGAAATAAAAACATATGTTTTATGATTTTGAAATCCTTGTACAAATAATACAACATGTTAATTCATGATAATCCCAAACTAGAAATAGCCAAGATGTCCTTCAATAGAAGATGGATTAAAAAATGTGGAGATTTTTACAATACATTATTCAACCATAATTGCAACAATGCAGATAAATCTCAAAAACATTTGCCTCGTGAAAAAGGCTGGACACCACAGACTATATGCTCTATGATCACATGCAAATAATTTTCTAACACAGGAAAATCTCATTATTGATTGATTCAGATGAGTGATTGTTTCTGAAAGTGGTGATCAATGGGAAAGGGCAGGAAGAAACTTTCTGGAGTGATGGAAATGTTACATACCTTGACCCTGGTAACTGATCGACTTACACATCTAAAATATGTTGATTTCACCACACATAAATAATACCTTAATTGTTTTTAAAGCCCTTCATGAAAATAAAAAGTATTGACAAATCAATTGAAACTTTGTTCTTCCTACTCATCTTCATTTCCAACCATAGCTCCTCAGAGGTAGTCATGATTCTGAAATTAGTATGTATGCCTTTGAGGTATTACATAGTATTTGTACTACACATGCATGTAGCTATTACGAGGGACAATAGCTCTTTAGCTTAAAAGTATTTTTTCTGTATATTAAAGTAACATGATTTTAAAATTAGGAGTAACTGTGCATGTTTTGATTTTGTATAAGATTTCATTCACATATTTCTAAAGCATATAAAGAATATGTATTGAATTAAATTTTTTTTATAGAAAGAAAAATAGACATATTTCTCATAATTCATTCTTATATTAATTTAATGTTTTTCTACTACAGATCACTTCCCCTCAGACTCAGAAATTAATGAAAGTTTCCAAATTATTTCCAATGAATCAATATTCACTAATTGATTATTAATATTCTTAATGGTACTTGACATTTCTTGAGTTATTTCTAGGTCTTATGAACCCATGTTCACATTTTGTTTCCATTCTTAAAGGACTGTTGACTTTTTATTTGGTTGCTTAGGACATATCTCTCAATTCCCTCAACTGTGCACAACTCCCCCATATGTTATTTTCTTTCTGCACTACCTGCTTCTTAAATATAAGGACATTTTTGTATATAACTAAGTGTCTTGATTAACTATAATCATTGCAAGGTATTAAACATGTATATTACAACAAGCATTTGCATACACCATTGAAATAATACAGGACTTCCTTTATTATAGGACTTTCTTTCTCTCTGTTTATTTGTATTCTACTGAGTATCTCTACTCTAGGCCTTTTATATCTAACTGATGGTAAAAGATTAATTTTCTTTCTATTCTCATTTTAGCTGTACATCAGTAGTATCAGGAAAGACTGAAATCGTGATGACAGTAAACACTGATAAGGGCTTTATCTTTAGTCTGTCCTTTAATATTTTCATCAATCCCACTAGGTAGTTAATTGTACACTGTTTACTCCATTCCAACTTAGATTTCTAATTGCCAGTTAAAACTTAACTTTTAAAAAACTAAATTTCTAAGGTGTTTTCCCCAAAACCAGCAATTTTCTCAATCTTTTCCATCTCAGTAAATGGTAGCTATGTTATTGCAGGTGATTATGCAAAAAAAAAAAAAATCTGGAGTAATTAGGAACCTTTATCTTTTTCTCCCACTTCATTTATAATCTATTCAATTATATATTTTTTAACTTTCAGAATATATCTGTAATATGACAACTTATCATTCTCCCCACAGATGCTTCCAAATTGGACATATTTTTTCTCTTGATCCCTTCAGTTTTCTTTTTAACAGATAACCTAAAGTTATATTTTACAATAATAATCAGCATAATTGTTTTTTTGAGGTCCTTTCAATGCCCAATAACACCCTGCATCAGTGGCCGCATTTGCCTCTCTGAATTCAGTTCCACCAAATTCAGTATTTTTCCAACCACACTAGTATAGTAAATATTTCTCAGACTTGCCAAGCACGCTCATATACCAGGACCTTTTCAGATAAGTTCCTTGAACTATCTTCAAGTTTTACTTTCTTATTCCCTTCAAGTTTTTACTCTTTTGCTCAGGGAGGCATTTTCTGGCCATCCTATCTAACAGTGAATGCCCCATTCCTACCAATATGTCCTACCCTCTTTCTGCAATTTAAATGTCTCCATAGCATACATTATTACAAACCAACAATTTATTATTTATTATACTCTCAGTCAGGAATAATGTAAATGCTATGAAAGCAGGGATTCCTCTTTTGTTCATGGCTTTTTTCCAGATGCTCAATAATAACTCCTGGCACATATTGGGTATGCAAGAATTATTCACTGAATGAAGTAAAGAATCAAAACTACATTTTAAACTTCAGCATTTTATTCATAGCGTATATAAAAAAAGTTTAAGCACATAAAAAATTTGGGCGATTTTTTCATAGATGGTTCAAATTTTAACTAGATATTCATAAATACATGGACATTGACAAAGCAAGAATATGATGGAAGGTATTTCCAGCCTGGGACATTTCATGGTGTGGTGGAAAGACTTATGAATGAGGCATAAGACATATAGAAAGGGAATCAGAAATATCTCCTGGTAAGATTTTTAATGACTTTGCATGCTATGTTAAATATATTTAAAATTACCCTGGACAGTTTAAGAAATCCTAGAAATGTTTTGATTCAATAAAATCTATTTTAGAAGGAAGATATTTGGGAAGAAGCTATGAAAATGCACTCTAGAAATAACAGATAAAGATACTGAAAAATCTATTAGAAAGTTCCTAATCAATTATCTAGCAATGGAAGATAAACTGATGCAGAAGCAATGGATTAAAGAGGTTAGGAGGAAGCCTTAACTATGAAGTCTTCCAAGAAGTTTGGTGGTGAGTGAAAGAAGAAAATGGTTGATATGGCTAGTGGGTGGCACAGAATGATAACATGGTATCTGTAGGATGAAGTAGAACTTAGGATATTGTAGGTTTAGCAAAGGAACAAGTACAAATGAAACAAGTAACAGAAAAAAAGGGATAAACTTTAGATAAGTTCTTAGAGGATGAGATAGAAGCAAATTGACTCATCTCATAGAGAAGTAACTCAGAAGAGTTACTAGAGAGTCACAGAAATGGACAAGCATGATTTTCTGGTTTCCATGCCCATAAACATGAAAAGCATCAGTAAAAGCTGAAGCTGTTGCTTCTAAAAGGTAAGTAGTCCTGATTATTAAGGGAAATTAAAGTGTTTTCTAAATATAGACCAAGTGCAGGCCAATCTAAGTGGCAGATACGAAATGATGGAAAACCAGATTTCTTCTCTTTTGGAGGACAAAATTATTTAAATAAACAGTTCCATTAAAACAACAACCAGCCCTAACCGGTTTGGCTCAGTGGATAGCGTCGGCCTGTGGACTGAAGGGTCCCAGGTCCGATTCCAGTCAAGGGCATGTACCTTGGTTGCAGGCACATCCCCAGTAGGAGGTGTGCAGGAGGCAGCTGATCGATGTTTCTCTCTCATCAATGTTTCTAACTCTCTATCCCTCTCCCTTCCTCTCTGTAAAAAAATTAATAAAATATATTAAAAAAAAAAACACAAAGATGGCTGCTAGGCAGCAGCAAAGGAGACAAAAATTAGAAACAGATTAAAATATAATCTGACACATAATCCCATGGGAGAAATAGCTTTAAACTGTTAAATACCTTGTGCATTATAATTGATCTTCTTTAGTGTTAAGAATGTAGTCTCATGTGTGGTAAATTTTGCTACCAAAATTATTAGGAATTTTAACATCTTGATGCTTAAACATTAATGCTTCAGCTAAACAGAGGACTTGGTTTTTCAAAATGGTTCATTTTTCAATACTTGCATGCACCTAGAAATTAGCATTTTCTTCAGAAGTCTCAAATTGGCAGCATTTATGCAAAAACCATCTGTGTTTGAGTTATGTCAGCAGAAATAACTTTTTAAAATAGTTTTAATTAATTGATAATCAATATTCAAACATATTATGAATAAATAATAAAACAGTTTATCCTAAAATACTGGAAGATGTGACAATGGGGCATGTATATTACATGTCAAAATTAACTGGAACTGAATATTAACCTTTCGCTTCAGACCAGGCTTGCATTCTCAGGAAACCTACAGACCCCATATCTTATTTTCTTAAACCTGGATCTATATTAGTTACTAATTTACCTGCCTGGTCACTATAGCTATTTTATTCTGTGACTTCTGTAAAGCATAGATACCAATTCTCTTTACAGTCTTATCAATTGGATTAAATATGACTATTATTACTTTACAGTTTCAGAAATTACTGAGAGAAGTTAATAAAGTATATGCTTATGAAAGTTAGTGCTCATTAATAAGAGGGCTGTGTTTCCCATTATATCACAGAAACTTGCATCTGATAACCATATTTTTAAGTGTTGGCATATTGTGAGTATTGAATATGGTGAGGATATTTTTAATACATTAATGACATTTCAATTAACATATCCAAAATGTCATTTTAGGTATTTATTCAAGATTTTTGGACTAGAAATGACATTAAGGTGCCTCTAGGAAAAATATCAAAACTTATCCTGAACCACACAATGAGTATTAGGCAGAAGCAAGCTACACAGATGTGGAATATAGATAATCACTGCACATTATAAGATTCTCATTTCCTGTTATGTTCTAAATCAACCTGAGGGAAAGCATTCCTCAGAATACATGGTACAAACATTAGATGAAAAAAACAATTTCTAATCATCGGGATTTCTTAGAATTAAAATTTATTTTAGGTATTTTAAACCACAGAATTACCATGTCATGGAGGAGCATGGTTTAAATAGTGCTGTGATCAATCACCTGTCACAGATCTCCCACTGCCTGGCCTTCTTGTATTCCACCTAGGAAACAAGGTAATGCTTTTATTTATCCTTTTGTTGTTCTAGATGCCTTATAATATTGCTCTAAAATATTTTTAAAAGAAACTAGTATCTGTGTACCATAAGACACTTTGAGAAGTTTTCTTATAACCAACATAAGCTACTGATTTATTTCCTTTTCATTGCTTTGGGATACAATTAATGTATAGACAGTGAAAACTATTATACTTCTCCAACTTATAATGAAGTGCCAAAGTCTTCTTTTAAAGTCAAGGTCATCATAATAAGATATTTGGAAATCCAGGGCATTGCATATTTGATGGGTGACTTCCTGGATCACTTTCTTTCTCTGTTAATTGGACACATTAACCTAACGTAGTTGTTCTGCAAACTAGAGATGATATTTTTACATCCCAGAATAATATTTGGTATATCACAGATACTTATTAACTTCAACTATTTCTGTGTTTTTCACTTGTCAACATGCTAAAAGCATATCTTTAATGCTCAGTTAACATTGTTCATGTTCCAATTCTATTTTATCCATGGAAAATAAAACGTCTAAGTAAAATTGAAGTAAACCACTATATGTAATAAATTTATTTCAGATTTTAAGAGGCAATAATATGTTTATAATTTTATTTTAAAACATTGTCATGAAATGTTTCTAAAATGAATAGTTTATATGGCATCCATATCATAAAAGCAAATAAATATATTTGAGATTTTTAGTAGAAATGAGAAATGAATAACAAAATGAGGCAATGCAAATCTTAAAACAGAGAATACACTTTCTCTAGGTGCGCATAGTTACAAATCACCAGCAAATGTAATATTTTTTGATTAAAATTAAATCTTGCCTTTAAAAATAATTAACTTAATATTTCTAGATTTAGAGAGTAAAACACTTGTATATCAAAAATGCATTTGAATAACTTTATTTTATTTTCAGTTCTTTGTTTTTCTACAGGAAAGGTTGAATTCATATGTGGTCAGAAAACCTTGCAGACTTATATAGTGACAGTAATAGAGATTGAGCAGGAAGAAATCTTATACATCAAGTCTTCTTAGTTAAGTCTCTCTTTTGCTAGATATAGGGAATGGTGTGCGGTGATATTCAGAGATTTTGAGACTTCAGCAGCCAGTCCCAGGTGCAGCTGGGACTAGCCGGCGTCTTCATAACCAACACAGTAGTATTTCCACTAGCTCCTTGTCATTGTGGAGGAGCCAGACTGCATGTTTTGGCTCCCCTGAAATTTGATTTAAAAATTAGTTCAGCCCTAGCTGGATTTCCTCACTGGTTAGAGGGCTGGGTCCTAGCATGAAGGGCTGTGGGTTAGATTCTGGTCAAGAGCATGTATGCACCTCAATTGCAGGCTCAACCCCAGGCCCTGGTGGGAGGAGTGCAGGAGGCAACCAGTCAATGTGCCTCTCTCATGTGGATGTTTCTCTCTCTCTGGCTTTCCCCCTCCCTTCCACTGTCTCTAAAAATCAATGGAAAAATAACCTCATATGAGGATTGACAACAACAGAAAGTTAGTTCAGTATGGTGGGAAAGACAGTGGGGGAGGGGGGTTAGTAAAGGGTAAAGGGGGTCAAATATACGATGAGGGAAGATAATTTGACATTGCATGGTGGGCACACAATGCAACATACAAATCATGTATCATCGAAATGTACACTTGAAACCTATATGATCTTATTGAACATCTAGAGGCCTGGTGCACAAAATTCATACATGGATAATGTCCCTAAGTCTGGCTGGCGATCAGGGTTAGTCTGTGGGGTGACTGGCAGGGCAATTGGGGAGCCCCTACTGGCACCCACCTTGGCTGGCCTGAGGCCTGTGGGTTGGGGGAAGCTCCTGCGTTTGGGCATCTGCCCCCTGATGGTCAGTGCACATCATAGAAACCAGTCATTTCACCGGTCATTCTGCTGGTCAGTCAATTTGCTTTTAAGCTTTTATTATATAGGATGTCACCTAAATAATTTAATTTTAAAATTAGTTCCTTTTGAAATTTGCATTTCTGACAGCCATGTTCCATAAGGTTAGAGAAGAGTTGTAAATAATATGGTCTAATAGATTATAGTTATATATTATATCACTGTATCTTCATGTCTGAAATAGTACCTGACATGTGATAGCAAATAGTCATTGAATAAGTTAATAAATAAATTAACTACTTATATATAAGATCAATAATCATAACTTTCTATGACAGAAGGAACTTCTACATTTTAGAAACTAAGAATTTACATTATGTTCTTTTCTTTTTATTTTATTTTATAATTACATTGACAGAATTTACATTATGGTCTATTAATAAAATTTCTCTACATAAAAATCTTGTCATAGTCATATCCATATACTTATCAATGAATCCGATATTATCAGTCTTCATTTCCCTTTCCCAAGTATCCAAAGAAAGCAAAGTTAAATTAATACATAAGTAATGACTAAATATGTGATTTTAAGGAGAGTAAAACCAGTCTGTTTTTATCTGTCTGTTTTACAGGACAAAGTCAACATGAAGTTCTTCATTTTTACTTGCCTTTTGGCTGTTGCTCTTGCAAAGCATGTAAGTAGAATGAGACCTTTATAAGTATCTATTCTTATTTAAATACTAGAGGCCCAGTGCATGAAATTCTTGCATGGGGGGCTCCCTGCCTGATTACCCCTAATCCCTCTGCCTGCCTGCCTGATCACCCTAAACACTCTGCCTGCTTGCCTGGTTGCCCCTAACCACTCTGCCTGCCTGTCAGATAACTCCTAACCACCTCTGCCTGCCTGATCGCCCCTAACCACTTGCCTGCCTGCCTGATCACTCCTAAGCACTCTGCCTGCCTGATCACTCCTAACCACTCACTGGGGGGCTGCCAGCAGGGCTGAGGGACCATGGTTATTCTAGGTTTCTGGTCATTCTGGTCGTTCTGCTGTTTCAGTTGCTGGGCTTTTATTATCCTATCTAATAATAGATAAATATGCAAATTGACCATACCTCCAACACGCCCACAAGCCACGCCCAACATCCAATCAGAGCAAGTATGCAAATTAACCCAAACCAAGATGGGTACAACCACAGAGAGCAAGGTTTCCTAGGTAACAGAGGAAGCCAAGCTTTCCGCCTGCCCTTGCCAGGCCTAAGCCTCCACTCAAGCTACAAAGTTTCAATTATACAAGGTAAACAAATTCAAACAAATGGTGGCAGAATGGAGCTTGAGAGAGCAGGCCAGGGTTGCCGCCAACAACAGGGGAAGCAAAGCTTTCCGCACACCCTGGCTGGGCCCACCTGCTTAAGGCAACAAAGTTTCAATTATAACCCCAACACAAATGGCTGCCGGCCTTGGAGGGAGCCCCAGGCTTGGCTCCACTCCAGGCTACAAAGTTTCAATTGTAGAAGGAAAATAAATTCCAGATACCAGGGCCTCCGCTTGCGTTGCCAGGGGGCGTGGCCGCCTGCAAACCACCACAGGCCCCTCGCTCAGGCCGCCCCACACCCCAAGGGAACCCCTACCTGATCCAGGATGCCCTTCAGGGCAAACCAGCTGGCCCCCACCCCTGTACCAGGCCTCTATCCTATCTAATAAAAGAGTAATATGCAGATTGATCATCACTGCAACACACAATATAGCTGCCCCCATGTGGTCAAAGATCCTGCCCCCATGTGGACACAAGATGGCCACCACAAGATGGCCAGCAGGAGAGGGCAGTTGGGAGGCACCCGGCCTGCAAGGGAGGGTAGTTGAGAAGGACCAGGCCTGCAAGGGAGGGCAGTTGGAGGTGATCAACCCTGCAGGAGAGGGCAGTTAGGGGTGACCAGGCCGGCAGAGGAGGGAAGTTGGGGGCAAACAGGCTGGCAGCAGAGTGGTTAGGGGGTGATCAGGCTGGCAGGCAGAAGTGGGTAGGGGAAATCAGGAAGGCAGGCAGGCAAGCAGTTGGGAGCCAGCAGTCCTGGATTGTGAGAGGGATGTCCGACTGCCCGTTTAGGCCCGATCCCACTGGGATCGGGCCTAAACGGGCAGTCGGACATCCCTCGAGGGGTCCCAGATTGGAGAGGGTACAGGCTGGGCTGAGGGACAACCCCCCTCCGTGCACGAATTTCATGCACTGGGCCTCTAGTATAGGATAAGAAGAGTGATTCTTTTATGCAAATGAATAGGCAGAAAGGAATAGACACTAAGTGTGTAGATCTTTAAAAAGTATAATTGAATGTAGCATTGGCCCTGCCTTATGTAAGATATCACAGTGGACAGACTTCTTATTACATAGTATTTTCTTTGCAGATTTTGGGAGATTTTAGTTGTAAGTTAAAAGGCATATACTTCCTTCCATGTCTGTTTGAATTTACTGGGGAACTATTTTCACTCCAATGACTACTTCCTAAAAGTGTAAAATATATAACCATATATAACCTATTATAAACCATATATAGCATTATATAAGCCATAACTATGATATATTTGAAAGAATAAAAATGCCACAGGTAATATGTAGATTCCAAAACCATCTCTCAAGCAAGTGACAAAATTTTACCATTATTATTCCAACAGATCAGAATCCATAATATCTAGAAAGGAAACAAGGATGTGTTGAAAAGGAGTAACTTTGAAAATTCCTTGCCAAATAAACTAATGCAAAATAACCCTTAACTTCTCAAAGCATCACATTCTTTTAGTGAGTATGTTATAAAAATGTTCATATCACAAATGATAAGGATGAACTAGGTACTTTATGTGAAGTGCTTTTAAGACATGTACAAGTAATCTATAAAACTTTCTCAGGTGTAACTCAGGTTTTTTCCATACCCTGCAGTCCTCACCAATAATCCTTCTAAATGTACCATATCTTAGGGGAAATCAGGGTCTTTTGCTTCCTCAGTGTTCTATATCTCACACATAAATCTTCAAAAGTATTTGTTATTTCTTAAATTGAGAGCCATTTTAAGAGTATAGCTAGAGTAAGAATTTTAGATAGGTAAATAGAAAGAAGTAATAATAATTTAGCTTGGTGATACATCTTACATCAAGCTTAATTGTTTCTTCTGCTTATAACCTGCTAGTCTTAACCACTCTTATCTCTTTCTCTCTAAACCAGTAATTGTCCTAAATCTTTCCTTTAAGATTAATTAAATCTAGTAATTAATACAAATTAAATAAAATATAATATGATATTGCATTTTAAGATTCTGTAGCACATCTGCACATATATTTTAAAATGTGACAGGATTAATATTTAAAACAAAGAGCCCAACCACTTCTTAAAAGCAAGAAATATATTAAGCCATCACAAGGATTTATTTGAAGTACAGAATGACTTGCTTATTAATATTATAGAAAGCATTCAACTAAACTTTAAACATTCCCAGAAACAGATTTCCAAAAGTCCCTTGCCACCAAAACAATAACAAGAAAAAAAACAGTGATATAGCTTAGCATTCTAAATAAACCATAACACTGAAACTTGTTTTTGTTTTTGTTTTTTATATAGAAGATGGAGCACAGCTCATCCAGTGAGGTAAAATACTTTAATCCTATATAATAAGAGGAATATGCTAATTATCCGTTATGCCCTGAGGCCTAATGACTGACTGAGTAACAGCTGGATCATGGATCAGCAAGAGGGTGGGGCATGGAGCCACAAGCAGGGGCAGAGAGCTATAGGAGGGGGCAGGGCAGCAAGCTATGAGGGGTAGAAGAGGGAAAGGGGAAGGGGGGATCTACAGGAGGGTGGCAGCAACCTAATGGTGCATGGATTTGTGTGCAGGGCTACTAGTATAAATATAAAATCCTTTCATTAGTAAAAACATAATGTGCCTGAAATATTAAGTCTTTATGATAGGTTTTTTTAGAGTTTTTCTTTGTATTTTTATCAAGATGTCTAGAGCTACTCAGTCTGAGAAAATTGATGTGCAGCCATAAAACCTTACCTATGGAGTAGTAAGAAAACAAACAAAATGTACACATTGAAATTACCAAGCTTAGATTTATAAAATGTGTTATCTAAAGGTCTGTTGATAGTAATGATATTATCTCAGAAGTTATTGTGAACATCCTATATTTCATGAGTACAGTGACAGGAATCCATTGTATGTTTCTGCAATAAGGACTCACGCTTTTCTGGATCTGTATTAAATGTTAATTTCCAAATGACTTGTTGACCAAGAATGTATAACAGATGCCCAAAGACATCTTCAATGTCACCTAAGGATCTTATTGCTTTCCTGTGATATATTTCATCTCTTTAAACAGTTCAAAAGAAAAAGTAGTAACTAAAAAAAAAGAAGGAAACTAGAAATTGTACAGAGGAGATAGAAAATTTTTTCTTCTCTGCAGATGATATTTGGGAAAGCTTTTTACTCATAACCCACAGCACAGAGTTTATTATCTGGAATATAATAAGTTAATTATACAGAGAAATTAAACTTTCGGTTAACTTTGTTTTGAAATTTAGTCAAAGACTGAATGTTATCTACCCAATGGATAATGGTTGTGGGTTGATAAATTTATTGTTAGTATAAATGCAATTTATGTAAATAAGTTACATTGTTTTTTATTTTTCTAAGGAATCTGTCGACATTTCACAGGAAGTAAGTCCTAACTTCTTAAATTGCATATATTTTAACTTATTTTTTTATTTAATCGAGGTTAGAAAATTATTTTATTTGTTTTGTAGAAATTTAAGCAGGAAAAGAATGTGATCATTCACCCCATTAAGGTAATGTTTAGTTATTTTAATCTATTAATCTTTGATGAGATATCTTTTCTCTTGAAACATGGTTCATTTTCTCATTCACCTAAAATTAACATTCTTTTTAACTATGATAGTTAAAATGGTGATGTTTTCATTGTTTTACCAAAATGCTATGGACTAACATAAAAGGGATCCTAGTGAAGAACTTGTGAGTCATTTGCAAGCCACATTGTTAAAGCAGAAGATCTTTAAAATAATTTCTTGTCAATGATCTTATCACCTTTATTTTTCTTCCCCAACATTATACTGTTTTGTTTACAAATTTGCATTTTTTTGGCTATGACTTTATGACCAAGGATATTCTACAACATTTCAGTACATGTTATATTCTTTTTAGTTTTGTGTGTTTTTTTAGGAGAGCATTTATTCCCCATCCTATATATATGAGGTATATATTGACTTCACATCTATAGTAAAATATGAAGTAAAAAATATTATAGTACTTTGAAACAAATATAGTCCAACTCCATCAAATTTGAAAATCAAGATTATTTTTAAAGAATGAGATTGAAATTATATCCTCTCACTTAATTAAGTTGAAGAAAGTAGATTTTTGCATGAATCAATACACTTAATTCTTAGATTCTAGGAGGAATGGAGAACTTGTCCTTCAGTGTTTTTTATTTGTAAAAGCTCCAAAGTTAATATTTTCTTCTTTTTAAAAAATTATTTTCCTATTATAATTAATTTTCTTGAAATTAACTAGCAACTTTTAAAAGTAGCTTTAAAATACTTGATCTATTTATCATAGAAACAGTATATATTTCCTTTAAAAACACGTTTATTGTGTTTTATAATACACAAATAAATGATGACAAATAAAATGAAAAAAGCTTATCCATACAATGCCTAGATTAATCTTTCGTATTCATCAATTCATTTGACAAACATTTATTGAACAAGAACTCTGTTCGGAACATCACCTTAGTCTCTAAGGATACAATAATAAATATAATAAATGGTGTAAATACCAATGGTTATATGTTTATTACCAAATGAGAAGGTTTAATATTACTTATACAAAACTCATAAAATAAAGATAAATTCATTCTAATACTTCACTTTATGGTAGGGGGTTTTTTCCCTTTAAATTTAGGAAAGAATGTTTTATTTAAAATACTGTGGAGATAATAGATCTAATTTTTTCTTTCTCTTTAAGAAATCTGCACAGAACACAAAAGAAATGGTGAGAAAATTTTGTTTATTTGAACAATTTTTATTTGTATTACCATTATGTAATAAATTATAGTGGCATATGGGAGTATTTGTAAATTTCCTCTTTTAAGAAACTGAATAAAGATTTATAAGTTGCTTTAAAATGACAGTTTTTCCCTGTTCACTCTGGTAGTATCCATTTAAATTGGTCCATATTCTTTTGAAACACTTTCATTTAATTATAAGGTCATTTTTATCTCTTCCACTTGTTTTCCAAAGGTAATAATGAATAGTCACAAAAACTGGTTATACTGTTTTTATTTCAGTCAGTTTATTTATCATACTAATGATCATATAGGTAATATAAGCTATCCCAAATGACCACTAACATCCAAAGAATAATCCTGAGAATTTCTTCTGGTTCCTAGATTTTGATTAATTTTATTATTTTTTTTCAAGGAACATTCTAGCATCTCATCAAGTGAGGTAAGACAACTTTTCTTTTAACATCAAATAGCAAGTTCATGGAGAACTAGCAGATTTCCAGCAAAGTGTAAATTAATTAGTTGTTAACGACACAAATAGGGTAAACAGTGGAAAGATCATCCACTCAAAGTTAATGTAGTTTTGGGAAAATGGAAAGTGACCATCTCCACCAGTTGCTCTTTGACAGAGATATCAGATCTCTGACTCCATAAGAAAGTGCATTTTAAATCAAGCCAGTGCCAGATCAAGAGCCTACCATTTGCCTTCAACATATTTTTTTTCCTGAAAAATCTCTCAATATTGCTCAGTTCAGTAGTTCTCAAATTGTTACTCCTCAGTTAGCAGATTCAGCATCTCCTGGGCATTCTGATGCACTTTTAAATGTGAGAACCTCTTGTTTAAAAGGAATGAATGTGGGAATGGATTAAGATGTGTAGATCACTGGTACCAGAAACACCTGCTGTAGTAGAAATATCCAAGCAGTAGGCACAATGGGAAAAGGTGTTTGGGAAAGGAGGAAACATATCTGTGGCCCAGGCACAGACCAAAGTCTTCCCACTTAGTGTCTAGGAAACACGCTTTATTCTTCCTCTAGGCTGCAAGTCCATCTCACAAGGAGAGCCAATGGCCACTTCTAAATAAGAATTGTGTCTTCTAGAAAGAGTATGCAGGATTTAGTTTTTTATCTACTTAGTAATATTTTTGGTCACCTGCCTACATTCTGTAGACATTGGATATTGTGTGAATAATGTAGAATTGATTAAAAAAAACCACTTTCAAATGAAACACATTTTCAGCCACATGCTATTACTCAGACACGGGTGATGATAAATATTTCCATTAATTGAATTCCTCCTAAATGATATAATTTTTCAGTAGTACCTGCTGGAGCCCTGAGTAGTCAATTAATTGCCCCTTTTACTCTCATACAACTCTAAGGCTAAATCATGCAAGTTAAGTTAATCCTTTTTTTTCTTTCCCTAAGGAATCTGCTGAAGTCCCCACAGAGGTAATTTTCATTCAAATGAAATAATTAGTACATAAAATCTGTTTTCTTTTGGGGTATTTTTATAGCAAGTGCTTTTGTTTTCTTAATGGAGAGTTAAGTTCACACTACCTAAAGCAACTGGTACTTTTCTAATATAAACTATAATTTCTAGTAAATAATTATATTATGGCTTTTTCTTCTCCCAAATGATCATATAGCTCATTTCATCCCAATGAGATAGTTACCCCAAAATTTATAGCCATATGTATTTTTCCATTTGTGTTACTTCAATTTCCAGCTATTATCTTGTCAGATATGTGGATTTATATATTAGGAAAAATTATTAGTTAGATAATTAAGCAATTATCTAACTGATTTTGAAGGAGTCATAAACCTCAGAAAATTAGTTTCAAGTTTAAATGATGTGAGTTAGATACCAGTGTAGTTGAAGTATCACATCATTCCCCACTCAGCTTCTTCCTATCAATGGCATCATACACGGGTATTTCGAGAGTAAAGGTTTTTAAGTCACATAGTCCATCACGTAGCCTATCCTTTGCAGACTGCAAAATTTACCGTCTGTGCAAGGAAAGAGCAGATGCTTTGGAGTTAGCAACTGGCATATCAACCACAAATCCATGAATTATTACTTAATGTCTCTAAGCTACTGTTTCTCAACTAAAACTGAAGAATTACATTAGATGATAGATATGTAAGCTATGTTTTGTATAAAAATTTGGACCACAGTAGGTAGATGCATCTAAAAAGTTAATACATTATTATCATACTAGAGGCCTGGTGCACAAAATTCTTGCACTCGGGGGGAAGAGGGGAGTGTCCCTCAGCCTAGCCTGTACCCTCTCGCAGTTCAGGAGCCCACGGGGCATGCCCAACTGACAGCTTAAAGGGAGTGGGCCTAAGCTGACAGTTGGATATCCTTAGCAATGCCTCCTAAGCAGGAGAGGCTCCTGCCATCACCGCTGCGCTCGCCAGCCGTGACCCCTGCTTCTGGCTGAGTGGCACTCCTCCTGTGGGAGCACACTGACCACCAGAAGGCAACTCCTGCATTGAGCATCTGCCCCCTGGTGGTCAGTGCACATCATGGTGACCAGTCATCTGCCATTCAGTCAATTTGCATATTAGACTTTTATTATATAGGATTACTACATGGAGCAGACATTCCTTCTAAAATGTTTATGATAAAAACAACCTTTCTTTAACACTGAAAAATGGGACTCTCCTAATAAAACCTTTCTCTTTAGGAAATTTTAATTACTATAAAGACCATTCTTATACTTTGTCAAAATGCTTCCAGTAGCATTCTGCCTTTGTACCACTATTAAACTATGATCCATTCAATAATTATTCCCAGCAATTCTACAGAGCAATTAACATTCTATATACCCATTTCATATGTATGAAATGAAAATTGTCCTGAGAATGATACTATGTGGTTTCATATTAATCTTTTTAAAAATGTTTAGAATCACATCATAGGCTCTGGAATTTACTAGACTATTTATTGAGCCTGGTAGATGATAGCTAGATGATTGAAGTTTAGCTAGATAGATGATAGAAAGATAGATAGATAGATAGATAGATAGATAGATAGATAGATAGACGATAGATGATGATAGATAGATAGACAGATAGATAGATAGATAGATAGATAGATAGATAGATAGATAGATAGATAGATAGATAGATAGATAGATGATAGATAGATAAAAACAGGCACCATGCAAACTTCTATATAGTACAACATATATAATCCTATATAGTACTTATAATGCTTAGAGAGATTAAGCAATCTGATCAGGGTCTGCTAAGATTTGCTTTGACCCTTGGAAGAAATTCAATATTGGAGTAAATTTGATAATTTTCTGTCTCTTTAGAACAATATCAACCAGTTTTATCAGAAGTTGAACTATCTCCAATACCTCCAGGCTCTTCATCAACCTCAGATTGTTATGAACCCATTGGATCAGATTAAAGCAAGGGCCTTCTCCTTTTTCCCCACTGTGGTGAGTGCTGAATTTTGTTTGCTGTTTTGTCTTTTGGTCTATGGGCTTTTTTTTTTTTTTTTTGCTTTTGTAAGAGATGACTCAGAACAAAGATATGTAAAATAGCTAGAAACAAAATGCCCAAATAAGTTCTAACTTAGAAAGTACAGTAAAACAATTGTAAATAAAATCTTGTGATTCAGAAATTAATTTGCAAATAACATAGAGTAATAAATGGAAACAATAATAGTGACAAGTGAACAATTTCATTTAAATTTAATAAACATGTCCTAAGTGTTTGCTTATATACCTTTTGCTTGGGAAAAGATAAAAATCATTATGTTTATGTAACAAGATAGTAATGTAAGAAAATGCAAGGAAGTGAAATAACTTGCAAATCCAAGTACTTCCTTCCATTTTGCTTCATAACACAGTTTTGTGTTTTCTTGTATGAGGAATAAATAACAAAATTTCTCTTGGCCTTTTTTGGGGGTTACAGAACAGAGAACAGCACTCCACCAGCGAGGTAAGGCACTTTAATACAAAGACAATACCCCAGTAGCTAGAAAGATTATAATATATATATACATATACATATACATATACATATACATATACATATACATATACATATACATTAGACACTTATCTAGATAGTTTTTAATTTTAAATTAAAATAAATTTAAATTACATAATATTTAGAATTTCAGACTTCTAAGAAAAATTTAGGGAGGATAAAACAAAAAATGTACACATCCAAGGATTTGTGCTGATAGAATTTACAATAAATTTTAATACTACTTTTTTAAAATGTCACCTCTTAATATTGCTGTCACACTGGGAGATACAGTATACATCTTAAATTTTGTGAGCAGAGTGGGAAGAATGCAGTGTATCATTCTGGAATAACAACTCTAGTTCATCCAGATCCATACAATGTGCTATTGGCCAAATGTATTCCTGCATATCACAGACAACTAAAGAAATTTTCACATCACCCCAAAAATAGCTTAGTTTTATTCCTATTTATTTAATCTCTGAGATTAAATAAATGCCCAGAAAAGTAAATAAGAAAATAATAATTTAATAAATAAGGCTAAATATATAATTTCTTTTTCTTTTTCTTTTTTTTTTTTTAGGAATCTGCCAGCTTCTCTCAGGAAGTAAGTGAAAACCATTTATATTAATTATATTTAAGAATTTACCTTTTATTTTGTTGTGGCTATACAATAAATATTGTTTTTATTTTGTATAAACATGAGCAGAAAAAGGACAAGTACGTATACTAGCCAGATAAAATTTATTTATCAGCTGATTGATTAATTCATTAAAAAGATGTCATTCATTATTCATTTAAGAAATATATATTTAGAAAGCACTACAAAATCCTAGATTTTGAGAACACAAAAGAAACAATAAAAATAAATTTAATATACTTTATAAAAGAGGGTTTTTTCTATACATAAGGTATCCCCCAAAAAGGTATACCCACACTTTGAATAATTATAAAGGCAGTGTTTATTAAAATACATTTTCTTTTCAAAATTGAGCTATAGCTTTTAAAGTGTATGTACATTTTGGGGGAACATCCTGTATATTCAAGAAGAAATTATGCATATCCAATACACTGAGAATGAAGTCTCTAATTCTTTTATTTCTTTAAGGAAATCCCAAAGACTGTCGATAAGGTAAGGTGTTGTTTCTATATGAAGTTATATTTAATTTATATTTTCAAAAATGAATTTCAAAATATTATTAATTAGGCTATCTGAAATGCTCTTCTTTTAATAAGATAGAGTGTGTGTTTTTGTTACTTAAAAATACAACTTCTTCATACCTCTTAACTTTGGTTCCCTCAATTCTTTTAATTAAATCCTTCAATGTAGACAAGACCCTTCCACATAGCCTTAGTTTTATATGGTTTCCACTGCTTTCTTTTTTCTAAATCAGATTTTTACTATTTTTGAACTGGAAAATTTACTAACATTTTTTTCACCTGTCATACGAATATCTTTGAAATGTGAAAAAGATCTTTAATTCCACAAATAATAATATATTGATAAGAATTAAATTACTTGGGCCACCAAATTTTTATTATTTTTTATTCCTCGAGAGATCTTTTAGCACTTTATCTAGTGAGAAATTACACTTTTAAAATAAAGCAACCAACTATTTTATTGATAAATACTGTGCTTTCTAAATGCTGGCTGGTTAGTTCAGTTAGTAACTAGCAGGGTCGCCTAAGACCATCAGAAAACACAGATATTTACATTATAATTCATAACTAACAAAATTACAGTTATGAAGTAGCAACAAAAATAATTTTATGGTTGGGGGTCATCACAACATGAGGAACTGTATTAAAGGGTTGCAGCATCAGAAAGGTTGAGAACCACAGAGTTAGAGCATCGTCTTTGATAAGCCAAGGTTGCAGGTTTTATCCCTGTCAGAACACATATAAGAAACCACCAATCTATATAATAAAAGCCTAAGCAACCTTTATGGTGGAAGGAACAGAATGACAGGTCACTATGATGTGCACTGACCATGAGGGGGCAGACGCTCAACATAGGATCTGTCCCCTGGTGGTAAGTGCGCTCCCGCAGGGGGAGCTCCACTCAGCCAGAAGCCGGCCTCACAACGGAAGTGGCAGGAGCCTCACCCACCTCTGTGGCAGCGGGTAAGGAGCAGTGAGCAGTTAGGCGGTAAGGACCGAGGGGTCCAGGACTGCGAGAGAGATGTCTGATAAGCCAGCAGGGGGACATCCTCCAAGGGTACCAGACTGTGAGAGGGTGCAGGCCCACCTGAGGGACCCCTCTTTCCCCAGTGCACGAATTTTGTGCACAGGGCCTCTAGTGAATACATAAATAAGTGGAACAACAAATGGATGTTTCTTTCTCACTCTCTATTTCCTCACCTCTCTCTCTAAATTAAATAAAAATTAAAAAATAAATAAATACTGTGCTTTCCTTCTGTTGGTTAACTCTTAGGTATTGTTAATTTTTTAAAATATTTCTTATTGAATTTTTTACAGAGAGGAAGGGAGGGGGGAGATAGAGAGTTAGAAATATCAATGAGAGAGAAACATCAATTCAGCTGCCTCTTGCACACTTCCTACTACCTGCAACCAAGGTACATGCCCTTGACTAGAATCGAACCTGGGACCCTTCAGTCCACAGGCCGACACTCTATCCACTGAGCCAAACCGGTTAGGGCAGTATTGTTAATTTTTAAATAGAGCCACTTCAAAATGTCCAGTGGAAATACAGAAAAATCATTGTAAAAATATACACAGATCAAAGTCATTTTAGAGGTCTGGAATAAGCTATCTACATGGGCAAGGGCGTCTGCTCTATTCCATGCTTTTTGATAATGTATAGTTGGACTCTGGTTTATTGGAAAAATGCATTTTTTAAATAAACCAATGTCAAATCAGGATGCTGCCAATTGCCTTAACCAGTCTTACCCTGGATTCACTCATATTGTTTAGAGGCTTGAATACTAGATTGGGTTATGAGTGTGTAAATACCAGGTTAAAGAACACCTGCTGTGTTAGAAAAAGCCAGGTGGATGAGCACAATAGAAAAAGGTCTCAGGAGAGGATGAAGCATGGATTCCAGCCCAAAGTCTTCTTCCTTGGTGCCTTGGGAATCATGCTTTTTTTAATCCTTTCTCTCAAACTGAGGGTCAAAGCCCAAAATAAGAACAATGGTCTTCCCAGAAAGGACATGCAGCTTTGCCACATACCTCTTAGGCCTGATTAGTTTTTCATTCTTTTCTCTCTCTCTCTCACTCTGTTTCTATTTTTGGCATCTGCCTATACTCCATGAGACTTTGACAATATATAAGCAATGTAGATAAAAGGAAATTTTGAAATAAAACAGCTTTTCAGTTAATTACCATTATTTTGACACAGAGAATATTTTGTAATGGATATTTAAATTCATTTTTTAAATATTTTTTTACTGATTTTAGAGAAGGGAGGGGGAGATATTTAAATTCACATAAAGTAATATTTTCTTTATAGCAGTGGCTTAGCCCTAAATCATTAAAATAATTAGCCTTAGTTCTTCACTCTAATGATATAGATAAAAATTACTGGTGGGCCATCCAAATAAAAGTGATTCTCATTTTCTTTCCCTAAGGAATCAACTGAAATACTCACTCATGTAAGTCATTATTATTCAAACAAAATTAATTAAACACCGTCCTATGATATTTTCTTCTATATTTATCAGTTTATATTTCTTATTAACAGAAAATTAAGCTGGCTAAAGAAAATAAGAATAACCAAAAAATTCTGGTAAGTTTTCTATACAAACATTTATAGCACACCCAAACTATGCTTAGATATTGCTAAACTGCAATCCTAACAATATCTGGCATGGCTCAGTGGTTGAGCATAGACCTGTGAACCAGGAGAGGCACATGCTCAGGTTGTGGGTTAGATCCCTAGTGTGGGGTGTGCAGGAAGCAAACGATCAATGATTCTCTCTCATTATTGTTTCTATCTCTCTCTCCTTCTGCCTTCCTCCCTGAAATCAATAAATATATTTAAATTGCAATCCTCTAAAAACCAAACTTTTTATAAATTCTAATTTCTATAAATTATAATTTGTCAAAATTATTACATAAAACATTCTCCTATTGTACCAGTTATGTATCTACTCAACAATTATTCCTGGCTATTCTAAAAACCCATTGATTTTCCATTTTGTAAAATTAGGAAATTATCCTGAAGGCAAATACCAATGTGTATAAAATTTCAGTTTTAATTCCTTAATAATCTATAGCCACATATGTAAGCATGTTTCAAAATGGAGCATGGAGGAAGAGAAGATACATTAATCATAAAATAGATGACAGGTACTATGCAAAATGCTCTTTCTATATTAATTCATTTACTTCTAACAAGGTAAGTGCCATTCTCAGAGATTAACAATTGGCTCAATGTTATACTAGATTCTACTAGTCAAAGCAAACATTCCATAAACCCTAAGAACCAGAGTCTTTCTACCAGACATGAAAAAGAAAACATAATCTGAGACACTTATTTTAATAAATTAAAAATTTATCTTCTTGCCTCTTACAAACAACTTTTCTATTTATTTTCCTTATTTATTTTTTGTTTTTTTGTTGTTTTGTTGTTTTTGGCTTTTTTTACTTAAGCATTTTGGCATTGGAGTCTGAGTTAATCAACAAATATTCTCAATCCTACAGTTCATTCTATGAATATAAATACAGAATTAATTTTGTATGATAAACATTCCTTTGTTTAGGTATGTTTGGTATCATTTAGAATTGACCCAAATAAATAAAGTTTCAGTTTATTTTATTACGTTCAGTTGTTCTCTGCACATGGTATTAATAGTTGATAAACAAATTATATTAATTGATTTATAAATTATTTATAAATTAGAAACAAAAAATTTATAAACAAATTACAAATTATTTATAATTTTATTTCTAGAACAAAATGGTCCAACATCATCAGAAATCCCCCTTGCCTCAATATTTCAAGACTGTTCAGTACCAGCCAGCTATGAAGCCATGGACTAATGTTTACCAAACTATCCCCAATGTGGTGAGTGCTCTCTTTTCATTTTTTATTTTAAAAATAGCTATCTTTTGTAGTAAAAGCTAAGAAATGAAATAGAGAAATGAAATCTCAACAAATTCTCACATAGAAGCTGAATCAAATTGAATAAATATTTCTAGGCTGGAAATTAAATTATAAATCATATAGTGTAAATACAGCTATGATAAATACAATAATTATAATGATAAATTACATTTACATTGGATTTAAACTTCTTAAGTGTTAGCTTATAATATTTCAGTTAATTCTTATAGAAATTCTTTCAGATAGGTCAAGATAGAGAATATTATTTCTATTTTACAAAAGTATCTGAAATTATAAAAAGTAGCTAGAAGAAGATCTGGGTAACATTTCTTCTTTATTTAATTTTTAAAAATGTGATTCTGAGAATGTTTTTTAACATGAATAATAAGTGGAAGAGCAGGAAATTGAACCCAAAGAACTGACAATTTAATATAAATAGCATAGGATTTGGACTCAGAAGAACTGACATAAATAAGCCTTTAATTCTGTGCAAGTCACTTCATTTCATAGGATTTTTTAAAATATGATTTAGTTTTCTAGATATACATGTAGTATTTAAAATATCGTCCCCATTAAAGTGATAATAAGAATTTAGTATCTGGAATTTTGAATATAAAATGCTTAAAGAAAGTTCTAAATATTTATGTGGATACATTTATTTATTATAAAATATATTTGTTTATTATAAACATTTAGCTAATATATGTCATTTGTTTCTCTTTTAAAGAGGTACTTTTAAGATTCTTGAATTAACTGCTTCTACTTTAATTGGTAAGTGCCTTCATGTCTGGAGTTTAAACAATAATTTAAATAGGATATTTATGTGAAAAGTGTGGCCTTAATATTGTTAAGTAAATAGTTTCAACTTTAATTAAATAATATTTTGGCTTATGAAATATTTTAGATCGTGCTTATACCTTCTCGATTCCTGAATGTAATGTGTCTGTGTAATTTGTACACATGTGTTTTATAAAAATTTTGAAAAAAAAATAGTATAACTTTTCTATATAACTGAGGATACACTCAACCAGGAGCAATGGCTTCGGGTGGAAATTCTCACAAGCCTAATGTCCACAGAAATGTTTACCTGTCACCTTTGAATTGAGACAAAAACTTCAAACTCAACAGTTTAGATTGGGTGAAGATATCTACTGTAATATCAAGATAATTTCCTATACAAGTCAAGCTATTTCAAGACAAATTCCTACACATTTTCTCTGAAAAATTATCATTTTTTAAAAATACCACAAGTCCTCCTCTTCCAGTTTTCCTAGTTTCTCTCTTTGACACTTTAATCATTACTTTAAAGCATGATAGAGTTCCAAAGAAAATATCACACATCAGTGTTGCTTTTTATTACCTTTTATTTTATTTTTTATATTGTCCTTACAGTATATAGGTTATCTCCTATCTTGGAATTTATCTCATTCAATTTATCTTCCTTTTCTTTATATATGTCCTGCAACAGGACAAAGAAGTTTCTAAGAAATGAGTAATAACAATAATTACAATAATTTATTGAGGACTTCCAGTGGGCTAGTAACAATTCCAAGCCCTTTGCCTATGATGATTAATTTTATGCTCACCAAAAAACTTATGAAGTAGTTCATATTACAAGCCAATTTGAGATTTAGAAACAAGCCCATGGAGTTTAAATAAATTGTGATCATCCTGCAAAAGTGAAAGAGCCAATAATCTAATTCAGATTTTTCAGCTCTAGGGCTCAAACACTACTGGAGCCAAGTAACATCCAAATTCCAGCTATGATTTTTTTTAGAGGATTAAAAAAAAATAGGTACATTGTCTCAAACTTGATTTGCTTTGTTTGTCCTGTCATTTCCGCCCTCCTAATGATGAAAAGTTCAGACAACTTTGAAAAATGATCCTATGTGAGAAAAATAATAGTGTAACTACTGTGGATAAGACATGAAAATACAGTTGATCTTTACAAATAGAAATATTCCCTTTGATATCATTATTTACACTAGAGGCCCAGTGCATGATATAAGAGACACAAAAGAGACATAAATAAGGTATTACTGAACTTATTCTCATTAAGCTCTGTTCTAGACAAAGACACAAAAATGGCAATACAATATGCTACATACTAAGTTAGAGGCATGAGAAGAATATGGTAAAACAGAAAAAGGTCATTCAGAATTCAGTCCTCAACTGTGTCCTTACAGATAACTAGAAATAGACTAAGCAAAGCAATGACGGTGGCGGGGAGAGGGAGGTTGGGGATGAGAAAGAATTGTCAAAAAGTATTGAATTTACAGAAAAATTATAAAAGAAACGGAGAAACCACAAAACATAAAAGATATTTTGAAGAAATTATTGTTTTTTTTAATCCTCACCCAAGAATATTTTTCCATTGATTTTTAGACAGAGAGGAAGAGAGAGGGAAAAACAAAGAAATATCAATGTGAGAGCAGCACATTGATTGGTTGCCTCCGGCATGTGCCCCAACCAGGGCCCAGGCCGGGGAGGAGCCTCCAATCGAGGTATATGCCCTTGACCAAATCCAGAATCAAACCTGGGACCTTTTAGTCTGCAGGCCAATGATCTATCCACTGAGCCAAAACAGCTAGGGCAAGAATTTAATAACTTTTAAGTGAGTTCTTAAAATATCAGTCCAAAGTCATTTTGTATAATAAAATTATTTTACTAAGATCTAGATTTCAATTACAGCAAAAGATTCACCATATGGAAAGCAGTAATATTTTATGTCAAATAAACATAATTAAATGTTTCTTAAAAATTGACTGAAAGAGCAAATGTTTACCATATAATAAATAAATAATATTACTTTTTATGCTAGATTAAAGAACTTTATTAACTTTCACTTACTCATTAATTGTTCAACAGAGAGTTATTAAAATCTGACTATGTGCTAGGTATCATGTTGGGCACTAGAAAATATTAACTAATAATAGTTATAACAAATAACATTCTGCCAGACTAGGATGGGTGAGTGTATGTGTATTCTGTATACAAACATACATTATTTCTGGAATACAATAGCTCTCCATGTCTGCGGGGGACATACTCCAAGACCCCAGTGGGTGTCTGAAACTGCGGATAGTACCGAACCCTATATTTACTATGTTTTTCCAATACATACATGCCTATAATAAAGTTTAACTTATAAATTGGGCACAGTAAGAGATTAATAACAATAACAGATAATAAAATAGAACAATTATAATAGTATACCGTAATAAATGTTACTTGAATGTAGCCTCTCTCTCAAATACTTTATTGTACTTACTGTATTCACCCTCCTTGTGATGATGTGAGGTGATACAGTGTCTATATGATGAGATAAAGTGAGGCAAATGATGTACTAATAGGCATTATAGTGTTAGGCCACTATAAGAATTACTTGAACACAGTACTGTGACCATAAAAATTGATCTGATAACCAATAGGGCTGCTACGTGAGTAATGAGTGGGTAGTGCATGTAACATGGACATGCTGGACCAAGGAATGATTCCCATTTGGGAACAAGAAGGACAGTGTGAGATTTCATCACTCTACTCAGAATAGCATGCAGTTGAAAACTTATGAATTGTTTATTTTTGGAATTTTCCACTTAATATTTTTGGGCTGCTATTGACTGCAGGTAACTGAAACTGCAGAATGCAAATTTATGAATAGTATTTTATCTGTAAGTCTAATAGATAATACAGCATTGCCTTTTTCCTTTTAGGTTTGACTGGAAAATCTGTCTTCTGCAGTTTCCTATCTACCATATTACTTCATACCACTAGCATGTTTGGACAGACTTATTAATAAGGCATACAAATTGAGCCAATAGAAGACTGAGAAGAATATTTCCAGGACTGTTTATATTCTTCCTGTTAGTTCATGCTGAATATGCTGGGTCTGCATTGTGATTTTATATAAACTGAGGTGATGATAATTTAAGAGTTTTCACCACTCTTTCTATTATAGAACCTCATTTCTTTTCCTCAAAAAATAAAATTTTAAATGCATCTTTTTGTGTGTAATCATCATTTCCATTGTTCATACTGTCCCACTGGGCTGCTGATGATAATATAAATAGTCCTTTAACAGGTAAATTTAAACCAGCATGGCTACCACCAAAATAACTGTACACTTCCTGGGTACTTAAAATTACTACTCATAATGGATAACCTTTAACACTACAAACATATTCTCCAGCCAAAGCTGAGTTCACAGAACCATCAGCCATAATTCTACCATCTCTCTAATTCTCTCATGTTCATGATTTTCCACAAACTTTCACCCCAAACCTTCAGCAGAGCCCTCAAGCTGTCTCTCTCAGTTTACATTTTCAAGTTACAGTAGAGAGTCAGGCATTGAGAATGTAGGAAGGAAGAAACTTTGCTCAAGGTTCTCTTGGCTGGTCTAATAATCAAATAAATGTAAGACAGATTAGCAAAGGAAAATGACCAAATTTAATTAAATACATATGTATGGGAACCCCACAGACATGAGGGTCAGAAACCTCACATACATGAGAGGTTCAGAGACAGGAAGGGAAAATAAGGTATATATGGCATTCTAAGCTAGGGATGAGGTAAGGCAATTTGGGGCTTCAGAAGGTAATTGCAAGGAGAGCACATGTTCAGTATTTATTAGTTTATCCTACCATCCTACCTAATAATAGACAAATATGCAAATTGACCATACCTCAGACACACCCACAAGCCACGCCCACAGGCCACACCCACCATCCAATCAGAGCGAGCATGCAAATTAACCCAAACCAAGATGGCTACAGCCACATAGAGCAAGGTTTCCTAGGTAACAGAGAAAGCCAAGCTTTCTGCCTGCCCTTGCCAGGCCTAAGCCTCCACTCAAGCTACAAAGTTTCAATTATACAAGGTAAACAAATCCAAACAAATGGAGACAGAATGGAGCTTGAGAGAGCAGGCCAGGGATGCCGTCGGCAACAGGGAAAGCAAAGCTTTCCGCACACCCTGGCTGGGCCCACCCGCTTAAGGCAACGAAGTTTCAATTATAACCCCAACAGAAATGGCTGCTGGCCTCAGAAGGAGCCCCAGGCTTGGCTCCACTCCAGGCTACAAAGTTTCAATTGTAGAAGGAAAATAAATTCCAGATACCAGGGCCTCCGCTTGCGTTGCCAGGGGGCGTGGCCCACCTGCAAACCACCACAGGCCCCTCCCTCAGGCCACCCCACACCCCAAGGGAACCCCCACCTGATCCGGGACACCTTTCAGGGCAAACCAGCTGGCCCCCACCCCTGTACCAGGCCTCTATCCTATCTAATAAAAGAGTAATATGCAGATTGATCATCACTGCAACACACAATATAGCTGCCCCCATGTGGTCAAAGATCCTGCCCCCATGTGGACACAAGATGGCCACCACAAGATGGCCAGCAGGAGAGGGCAGTTGGGAGGCACCCGGCCTGCAAGGGAGGGCAGTTGAGAGGGACCAGGCCTGCAAGGGAGGGCAGTTGGAGGTGATCAACCTTGCAGGAGAGGGCAGTTAGGGGTGACCAGGCCAGCAGAGGAGGGAAGTTGGGGGCAAACAGGCTGGCAGCAGAGTGGTTAGGGGGTGATCAGGCTGGCAGGCAGAAGTGGGTAGGGGCAATCAGGAAGGCAGGCAGGCAAGCAGTTGGGAGCCAGCAGTCCTGGATTGTGAGAGGGATGTCCCATATTGGAGAGGGTATAGGCTGGGCTGAGGGACAACCCTCCTCCATGCATGAATTTCGTGCACCGGGCCTCTAGTAGGTAGATAAAATGTCATTTCTTGTTTAAATCTTTATGGACCAGCTTCCTAAAGTAAATTTTTCTAGATAGTTAAGGGGGAGCAGAAGTTTCTCGAGCCCACAAGGTCTCAGTTGCCTTTAGTTCAAAATAAGCTGCATACCACTGAAGCACATCTTGGGGTGGTGTGTTTTGAACCCCTACAAGAACCTAAACTTTCCAAGGCCCTTATTAATGGTATCAACAAATGAAAAAAAAAAAAAAAAATGCCAAAAGCAGGTAAGTTGATGCATGTGTAGGTTATAAGAAAAAACTCTAGAAGGATGAACTTCTCCAGACAAGATAGAGAGATGGGGAAAGTTAAAGGCACGTGGCTCAGGAGGATGGAATAAAGATAAAAATTGAGATTAGAAATTTATGCTAAGCATTTGGTTGTGATGGGAAGACATTGGAAGAGTTGTCATAGGGGAGTGACATAGTATGATATGTGCCTTTGACTAGTGAAAAGATTTGAAAATTGAAGCCTTTCTGTTGTTTTTTTTTTTACTTCACAAAATACTCCAGTCCTTCCATCCTCCCACTGTAATCCATCCTTTAAAATTCCTCTGAGCCTCACTTCCTTTCTTGTTCAGGCTGAACATTGAAGTGGTAACGTATGACATACATTTTGAAAGGGTAGAACAAGTAGAAGCTAAGAATTTTTCTTTGTCATCATAGAACACTCCATCCCTTAACACTCTGCTTATACTTCATTCTCTCTATTCCCTATTAGCCTCACTTCTTTTCTTACAGGGCTCAGACTTTATCCTTGATTATTTTAAATATTATCTTGATAGTTCATATAGCTCGTCTGCCTCTCTTTACTTAGTTCCACCTGAAAAACACCATGAACTCAATTTCTATTGCCACTCCATCATTTGAATCCCAAAGTAAGTTTGTTTTCTAAATTTTGTGGGTCACAGAAGACTGCTCACAAAACTTTGTCTTGTTAGCATTAGAGTTAGCTGCCTTTCTCCACTCTCCTTAAGCTTCAAACTAATCTCCCTAGAAAACAATTTCCCTTTCTACTTTATTGACAACATTGACTCCGTCAAGCCTAAATTTGATCCATCTTCCTAGTACCACACTTCAATAACTTGACAAATCTGAACATAACTTGAACTGTTTTCCCTTCAAGTCTCAAAGAATGTGGTAACCCTTCTCTAGTTCAAAGCTAATAGCTCTTTTGGTGCTTTTTAAATTTTCCTCTTTAATCTATCATTTTTAATTATGTGGCAAAAGTCATAATGATTATAATAATATCTAAAATTGACTGAGCAAGTATGTACAAGGTAATTAATATATCTGTCTCTAATATTTGTCTTCAACTATTAATAGTATTGTTATATTACTAATATATATTAATATCATACCGTGAAGATGATAAATTGTAGTAAAAAAAAAAATGTTGCCCGCAGGGGCACCATTTTATTTGGACCTATTAATTAAGACTTACTACCTGGTAATTCTTTTAATTCTCTTCTAAACATTTGGAATAGACTCCTCTTTCTTCTCCTACACAAACATTGATATTCTCTAAGGCTCTGATCTCCACCACTTTTTTTCTAACTCTTCACATTTTTCCTATATGATCTTATTCACTTTAACCATTTTAATTGCCACATATAATCACCTGATTAAAACCAGCTTCTTATTCTCTAGATTTAGTTCTAAATTATTGACCTAAAATTTTAGACAGATATACCTAATATCTATATATGTTTGCTGGCTTCCCAAATTAAAATCTAAGCAATGTGAAGAACAATGTATAAGCAGAGTTTTACTTGAATCCTTAGTAATAAAACAATTATCTAGTATTCAGCTAAATTCCAAGGTTATTCCAAATATTTTAGATCTATTATTTTATTATATTAGAACATAGCATTTATCCTAGCTTCTTTTTGCAATTAGCAAATAATTTTCAAAGACTTTTCTAATATCTCCAGATTCAAGTTTACCTCATTGATATAGATGGATGGCTAAAGATTTTTCTGTAATGGAAAGTTGATTTTTAAAATATTAAAGTAGGAAAACATATTACAAAACCACATGGCAGCATGTGTTGAACATTTAAGGCAACAATATTTTTCAGTGTATATTTCTTTTTTAAATTAAACACCTTCACATTTCCAACAGTGAAGCTATAAAAGAATAAAAGGTATCCTATTTCCATTATTACAAAATAGTAGGACTTGTTCTGGTCCATCAGTGTCTAAAATCACCTACTGTTTGTGGAATATGAGATTGCAATAAAAAAGGAAAGCTACTCTTATGTTTATTGTTCATGTCTATTCTTTCCAACTGTCAAGCATAACCCACAAATTTTCTATCCTGTTGAATCAGAAAATGATGGACTTTCTTGGACTGTGTTTAATATACTGATAAGCCAATCAAATACATTTTTCTCTGTCACTGAACTTTTGATTTCTAGCATTTCCATTGGATTATTTCTTATAGTTTCCATCTCTGTGTTGCAATTATCAATGTGATCTTGCAAGACTATTTTACCATTAGAATATCCAATATACTAATCAAAGTGACTTAAATTCCCTGTTTGCTTATTTCAACATTTGGGTAACAACTAAATCTGGTTCTGATGACTACTTTTTTTAACAGCCGACATTTTGTTTGTTTGTTTTACCTTTCTGTGTGCTTTATAATTTTTTACTGATGCAGACATGTTATAGTTTAGTAGATAATGAGGTATTTTTACTTTTGAAAATAAGCACTTTTTTTTTTTTTTTCCTGTAAAGACTTTAGTGTGTGTGCGCGCGCGCGTAATGGAGAGGGGGACTGGGAGAGGTTGTTAACTGACTCCATAGAGAGAAAATTATATGCTTGAAAGAGTGGTTCTTTGAAATGAGAGAAGTAATTTACAGCCAAATATGTCAAATTAAGAAGTTTCCTTTTTTTTCAGATTAGATGTTGATTTATTTCAAAACAAAAAAAATAATTAAATTAAGGACTTATTATAAATATCCCTGAAGGACAAAGAGTGAGGCATATTGTCCAGATCAAGACCAGCATCTACAGCCATTAGTTTTCATCCCCAAACAAGGTATTTTTCCATATTAAGGTGTTCCCATTTTAGAACGATTCCCTATCTGGTCTCAGATAAATTTTAAAAGAGTGCCTATGGCCGAAACCGGTTTGGCTCAGTGGATAGAGCGCTGGCCTGCGGACTCAAGGGTCCCAGGTTCAATTCCGGTCAAGGGCATGTACCTTGGTTGCGGACACATCCCCAGTAAGGGGTGTGCAAGAGGCAGCTGATCGATGTTTCTCTCTCATCGATGTTTCTAACTCTCTATCCCTCTCTCTTCCTCTCTGTAAAAAATCAATAAAATATATTTTAAAAATAAATAAATAAATAAAATAAAAAATAAAAGAGTGCCTATGAATTCATGGCATATTTATTTATATTCTCTCCTGACTTGGAGAAGTTGGAAACACAGAATGTTGCGTAAATCTAATCCAACACACACACCTGAATTCTCACTCCAAGCCTATGTGAGAGAAAACTTATTAAAGGAATTTTTTTTCTAATTCCTTTAATAAGTTTTCTCTCACATAGGCTTGGAACCTTTTTTCTAGGTTCAGACAGGATTCTAGAAGTCAAATTCTAGAAGGATGGGTTTGCTTTGTTTAGGAATTCTCGTGTTCTTCTGAAGAACTAAACAATGGAGTCAACTAAGTCCCTGTCACTTAAAAACTATTTTTTTTTTAAAGTGAGAAAAGGAAGGAAAAAGTATTGTTTGAATGGGACATGGATGTTTTGTTCTTTCTAGACCATTCTAAAGTACTAAATGACAAGTGATACATGGGTAGACAAATACTTTGAGACACAGAAAAGATTTTTTAAAGTTGATAAATCTTGGATTTTTCCTTTTCTGAAGTAATTTTTTAAGGACTCTAATAATGTCATTATTATTTGTTAGCTATTATTCTTTTATTTCTATATTCTTTATGAAGAAATGCTTCTTCACCTTGAATAGAATTTCAAATACATTTAAAGTTTCATTAAATTAATAGTTGACATATTAAGTTGTCATATTAAGAAAAAAGTAAACATTAAGTTAAATGTGCTTATTGGATAATCCATAATATAATGATTTAAGCTGGTATTATATGAACTACTTAAATAGAATTTTTTAAAGTACGTAAAACAAAGGTGAATGTGCATTTTCTCACATAGTCTCTTTTATTTGTACTTAAATAATAGTTTTATAGTTTTATACTATTCTATATGATCAAATTGATAGGTTTCTAAAATAATACTGAGGCAAAAAGAGATTTTTCTAAATTATAATGTTGCAATTGTTAGATATTTATTAGACAATATGAAAATGATTCTTATGGCAAATTAGCAATTGGCATATAATATGTCTGAAAATCTGGCTCCAGCTAGTTAAATCCTCCTATTTCTGAAACCCAGATATGGAGAAAAGTATTTTAGAAAAAAGATCAAAATCTCAGTTAACTTTTGTATTGTTAATCTTTAGGTTATATATGCTCTACAATGAAATATAGACTCATTTAAAAATAATTGGGCTATATAATCTTCTTTAAGCATAAATTTAAATATACCAGAGGGAAATTTACACACTATCAATAATTTTGGAAAGATTCATTTGATTGATTAATTTGTTCATTTTTCTGTTTATTTATAGTATAACTTATTCTAAAAGGATTTAAGGCAACTTGAAAAATAAGTAAAACAGAATTTTCAAAGAATATGTAAATGTTTTGGTGAGGGAACAAAGACTAAAGTAAATAACATAAATCCAGAGATGAAGTAAGCATCCCCAAATGAGGTGCACTGTAGAGTTCTAAAAGTGGGCAAGATGTTTATTTGACTCTGAAATTCCTGGTAGGCAAAGAATAAAAATAAACACAGAATCAAGAAATATGCAATAGCATTGTGTCTAAGACATGAACATATACCAATAGCTCAAGAAAAGCGTGAGTATTGGGACCTGTCACACATTTCCCTAATGCTGTTTATAAGGAAACAGAATGAAGACCAGATCTTTATTCCATATGTCTTTATAACTTAACAAAAATTACCCTGTTAGAGTTTTTCTTAAATTGTCTCAGTATAAAAATCAGGTGTATAATACCAAAAAACAGTATAGCAAAGACCATTCAATATATGGTGAAAACTACCTTGACAGGCAAGTGATCCAAAATAAAAAATGTTTTGAGAAATGGATAAACTTTGAGAGTTTCTTCCAGGGATATAATTTCCCAGCCTAAATTTTGTTAAAAATTGGGCAGTAAAACAGTCTCATTAAAAAACTTGAAAATCCTTCATATTATTAGAATATACTTAGCATACAAATAACACATTCTTAACTCACAAAACATTATAGGCTACAGAAGGTAAAATTAAATTATGAAAATTATTTTTAAAAATCAACCATCAACTAATAAGGAATATTCCATTCAGTACTTTAGCTATATTTAATATTTTAATATTCATTTTGAAATAGGTCATGAGCATAATATTACTGTTAATAAAATATATATTGGGAATGTGTATTTTTTTACATTTTGAGATAAAAACATAATGCTTTAATAAATGTCTTGCATATACACTATTTGTTGAAAGTTGAGGTGATGTATCTTTTTGAACAAGGCAGAAGCCATAAAGTTTAATAATCAACCAACTACAGATTATTTTTACATTCTTTGAAAAAAAAAGAATCTAATCAAGACAGACACTTAAATATATGACTACCCCAGTTCTTCTCAGAGATAGTGGAAAAAAGTTGGTGATCAAAAGCCTACAGTTCTTATAATACAACTTAAGGACTAGAAATTTTTCCAAGTTCATGATACCATTCTCCCACTGAATCTATATATATATATTTTTTAATTTCTTTATTGATTAAGGTATTACATATGTGTCCTTATACCCCCATTACCCCCCCAACCCTCCCCCACTCATGCCCTCACCCCCCTGTTGCCTATGTCCATTGGTTAGGCTTGTATGCATGCATACAAGTCCTTTGGTTGATCTTACCCCCACCCTCCCCTACCTTCCCTCTGGAATTTAACTGTCTGATTGATGTTTCTCTGTCTCTGGATCTGTTTTTGTTAATCAGTTTATGTTGTTTATTATATTCCATAAATGAGTGAGATCATGTAATATTTATCTTTCTCTGACTGGCTTATTTCACTTAGCGTAATGGTCTCCCGTTCCATCCATGCTGTATATATACTTTTGAGATATCAATAAAACACCTATTAGAATGCCTACCTTTAAGCAATTGTATTTCCTGGTAAGCCGTCCAAGACAAACTAACTGCAAAAGTATATTCCTAGGTAACTAAATGAGTTGATTTTCACTTTTAAAATTTTAGTTAGAAGCCAGTTAATTGTTGAAAGGCATCTGGCAAAAAATAAAAAAATAAAAGATAATTTTGGATGTAGTGTCATTCTTGTTAGGTCATCTGACAGTAGTTAACTAGTAAGAACAGATTTTCTGTTAAGGGTCTTACTAGTTGGTCTAATAAAGCAATGGGTTCTCTTGTCTCTCTTTAGGAGAAGAGAATTAACTAAGAAATATATTATATATTTTAATGTTCATAGGGTCAATCAAAATAAAGCTTCTACTTTGGACCTACATTATGTGTGTAGCTTTTGCAAAGAAGGTAAGTAAATGGACTTTCAAATTGCAGCAATTATAGCACAACCATCAAATAATTATAGACAGAGTTTTGTGTTAATAACATGTTATTAAAGTGTTGATGATGAAACAGAGACATGTCAATAAGCATGAGGGTTGTTAAACTTTTCAGAATAAAATTTTAAAAACAAAAATAATAAAGTTGTGTTATTTGAAAATAGATAAATGGCAAGAAAAAGAGGTGAGTTCAGAAATGTAGTGAGCTGGAGGAGGATAAAATTAGAGGGAACCAGAACATGCAGATAATTTTAACAATTTGTTTCTTCAAATTATAGAATGCTGGATTGGGCTTCCTCTGGCAGTGAAGTTTCATTGCTGGGGTATTTATGTAGAGACACAAGAAAAACTTGATGGAGTAAAAGCAGAAACTCAGTGCTACTTGATATTATTCTATTATGTTATTACTAGAGGCCCAGTGCACAAAATTCATGCACGGAGGGGGTTGTCCCTCAGCCCAGCCTGTACCCTCTCCAATCTGGGACTCCTGGAGGGATGTCCGACTGCCCGTTTAGGCCCGATCCTGGTGGGATCGGGCCTAAACAGGCAGTCGGACATCCCTCTCACAATCCAGGACTGCTGGCTCCCAACTGCTTGCCTGCCTGCCTTCCTAATTGCCCCTAACCGCTTCTGCCTGCCAGCCTGATCACCCCCTAACCACTCTGCTGCCAGCCTGTTTGCCCCCAACTTCCCTCCTCTGCCGGCCTGGTTACCCCTAACTGCCCTCTCCTGCAAGGTTGATCACCTCCAACTGCCCTCCCTTGCAGGCCTGGTCCCTCTCAACTACCCTCCCTTGCAGGCCGGGTGCCTCCCAACTGCCCTCTCCTGCTGGCCATCTTGTGGTGGCCATCTTGTGTCCACATGGGGGCAGGATCTTTGACCACATGGGGGCAGCTATATTGTGTGTTGCAGTGATGATCAATCTGCATATTACTCTTTTATTAGATAGGATAGAGGCCTGGTACAGGGGTGGGGGCCAGCTGGTTTGCCCTGAAGGGCGTCCCGGATCAGGTGGGGGTTTCCTTGGGGCGTGGGGTGGCCTGAGCGAGGGGCCTGTGGTGGTTTGCAGGCGGGCCATGCCCCCTGGCAACGCAAGCGGAGGCCCTGGTATCTGGAATTTATTTTCCTTCTACAATTGAAACTTTGTAGCCTGGAGTGGAGCCAAGCCTGGGGCTCCCTCCGAGGCCGGCAGCCATTTGTGTTGGGGTTATAATTGAAACTATGTTGCCTTAAGTGGGTGGGCCCGGCCAGGGTGTGTGGAAAGCTTTGCTTCCCCTGTTGTTGGCGGCAACCCTGGCCTGCTCTCTCAAGCTCCATTCTGCCACCATTTGTTTGAATTTGTTTACCTTGTATAATTGAAACTTTGTTAGCTTGAGTGGAGGCTTAGGCCTGGCAAGGGCAGGCGGAAAGCTTGGCTTCCTCTGTTACCTAGGAAACCTTGCTCTATGTGGCTGTAGCCATCTTGGTTTGGGTTAATTTGCATACTTGCTCTGATTGGATGGTGGGCGTGTCTTGTGGGTGTGTCAGAGGTATGGTCAGTTTGCATATTTGTCTATTATTAGATTAGATTGTCACCCTATGTAAATTTCAATATAATATTTTATCTCCTAACATCACCTGAATTAAACTCTAATTTTTAACAATAGTGAATAATGATTTTTCCACTCCATTTTTATTCTTCCCATATGCATCAACCATAGTGAATTATTAAAATATATTGAAAGTTAATTCAAGAACAACTGGATATATGGTCCTTTGCATCTGTAAAGAGGTAGCAACAGACCAGTTACATACACACACAGAATGCAATCAAAACCTCAGAAGTGAAAGAGGATGCTGTTGCATCCTTGGATATATAAGAGCTGAATGGTCTGTTAGATGGTAAAATTTATGTATAAATAGAATATTACAAACCAACCAACGTAAAACTTCCTGAGGCTATTGTCTAGATCAAAAACATATCATGGTAATAATAATAATAATAATAATAATTAATATGGGACCATATTTAAAAAATCTATACTGATAAGGCTGTACAAATTCTTCAGTAAAGTGGAATAATGGGTACAGACGTTTTTACATAAATAACCATTATAAAATAATTTTTTCTTTGTTTTAGAAGCATTTCCACTTCCTTGATGAGGTAAAAAAAATTTTTTTTCATTTACATATAAGTTTATTTGTTTTTACCTTAAAGTGTGTTTTACATTTTAAAAATCTCTGATTTCTTTACAATGCAATTTTGTGACTACTATTGCTGTTAAAATATCAGTGCTATTAATCTCTTATTTGATAGAAAAATGTTTATCAACTACATATTTGTGTTTAACATATTTACCATAAGGTCTTAATTTCTTTTCAATGAATAGAAGCATTAAATAAATACATTCCTTTTGCAGTGTGATACAATTTTTGCTATGCCCAGTTTTCTTCCTCATGCCTCTATGAAATTTTATTACAATGCACCAAGTTTTCTTAAACAAAACAAGTGACTATACCAGGAAGGCTTTACCTGTATGAAATATTAGAGCAGAAGAAAGTATGATCCAGGAACTGCTAGCAGGAAGAGTGTGTCCCACAGAGTTAAATGACTTCTATGCAGAAAATACCCATAAAATATCCCTATGTAGGAGACCAAAGCATTCATCAATTGATTGAGGTTAGGTTTTTTTAAAATTGTTACTTTTGCCTCAAATTATGATAACAGCAGGGTGCTAAAAAAAAACTATACTTGTACTTATTTATAAGTTTGCAGTACATAAACATGACACTCTAAAAGAGAAAGGCTAAGAGATACGGTCTGGATGTGCACAATTGTGACCTAATACCATTAAACATGTAGAGAAGGGGCAGGAAGGTCTTAAAAATAATATTAAAAATTAAAACTGTACAAGGTATTATTATGAATTTTTATAAGAATTAATATTTTAATCATAAGAATCTAGAGATCCAAGGTCACAATACAAACCACTGACATCTGTGCCTGTGAACACTCCAGAGAATATACCACTTGTGTTTTATGCATCAGACCTTAGGATGACATGACATATGAGCACACATTTTAACTGAATAATTCAGGAAACCAACCTAAAATTGAAAAGGATATATATAATATTAAATTTTAATAAGGAAGCTTGACTGCCTAGTACACATAGTAAAAAAAAAAACCTTGTCTGTTCTTTTTAATACATAGCACACAGACAAGTAAATAATGGATTCTGATTTATACTTTCCAAAATAAATAATTAAAGACCCAATTAGAAAAAGCTTAAAATATCCTAAAACTACTGGAGAACAATTTATATTTTCTGAGACATTATATTGCAATGCCTAAAGAGTTGCTAGGGATTTTATGATTAATACAAATTATGATCTAATGTAAATGTCTGGTATAAATAAGCAACTAGCCTCAGAACTGAATCAAAACATTTAATCCTCTATACATAAAACTTCATAAATAGATATGAATAAGAAATTTAATGATAGTGAAGAAACATTTCAACTAATAGGACATTAAAATCAGTCATTGCAGTCATCAGAAATATCTGAGATTTTACTGCCTATGTTTTCTTCTAACATTTTCATGGTTTCAATCCAGTAAGTCTTTAATCCATTTTGAGTTTATGGTTGTGTATGGTATAAAAAGTAGTCTAGTTTCATTTTTTGCAAGTATCTGTACAATTTTCCCACCATTTGAACTGACTGCCTTTACTCCATTATAAATGTTCTTGCCTCCTTTGTCAAATACTAATTGACAATAAAGACATCAGTTTATTTCTGGGCTGCCTATTATATTTCATTGATCTAGATGCATATGTTTATGCCAGTAGCATGCTGTTTTGATTACTACAACCTTATAGTATAGTTTGATATCAGGTAGCATGATTCCTTCGACTTTGTTCTTTTGTGGTTCCATATAAATTTTTGGAATATTTCTTCTAGTTCTGTGAAATGCACCATTGGTATCTTGATGGGGATTGTGTAGAATCTGTAGATTGCTTTGAGTAGTATGGACATTTTGATGATGTTAATTCTTCCTATCCATAAACACAGTATATGCTTCCACCTATTTGTAATTCTTCATTTTCTTTCTTCAGTGTCCATAATTTTATGAGTACAAGTCTTTTATATCCTTGGTTAAATTTATTCCTAGTGTTTTTTTAATGTAATTGCAAATGGGATAGTTTTCTAGTTTCCCTTTCTGCCAGGTCATTATTGGTGTATAAAAAAGCAACTGATTTCTGGATATTTATTTTATATCCTGCTACTTTACTGAATTTATATATTAGTCCTAGTTGTTTTAGGGTGGATTCTTTAGGGTTGTCTCTGTAAAGTATCACGTCATCTGCAAATAGTAACAGTTTTACGTCTTCCTTCCCAATTTGGATGCCTTTTGTTTCTTCTTCTCATCTGATTGCTGTAGATAGAACTTCCAGTATCATCCTATATAATAAAAGCTTAATGTGCTAAGTGTCCAGGCAGCCGTTCAACCCATCAAAGCATAATATGCTAATGATATGCTAAGGCTGCTCAACCACTTGCTATGATGTGCACTGACCACCAGAGAGCAGACATTCCGACAGGTAGGTTAGCTTGCTGCTAGGGTATGGCCAATCGGGACTGAGTGATACGGGCTGGACACACCCTGGAGCCCTCTTGTGGTCCCTCAGGGGACGTCAGAGAACCAGTTTCAGCCCAACAGCCAAACAACCAGTCACTATGATGTGCACAGACCACCTGGGGGCAGATGCTCAACGCAGGAGCTGCCCCCTGGTGGTCATAGAGGGAGTGCCGCTCAGCCAGAAGCCAGGCTCATGGCTGGTGAGCTCAGTGGCGGTGGTGGGAGCCTCTCCCACCTCTGAGGCAGTGCTAAGGATGCTGAGGGACACGTCTCCCCCCCCCCCCCCGAGTGCATGAATTTCGTGCACTGGGCCTCTAGTGTTGAATAAAAGTAGTGAAAGCTGACATCCCTGTATTGTTCCCCAACTTAAGGGAAATGCTTATAGTTTTTGCCCAGTGAATATGATATTGGCATTGGTTTTGTCACATATATGCTTTATTACACTGAGAGGTATGTTTCTTCTCTTCCCACTTTGCTGAGAGTTTTTATTATAAATAGGTGCTGGGTTTTATCAAATGCTTTTTCTGCACCCATAAACGTGATCATTTGATTTTTATCCTTCATTTTGTTTATGTTATGTATCACATTTAATAGTTTACAGATATTGTACTAACCTTGCATCCCCAAAATAAATCCCACTTGATAATGGTTTATGATTTTTTAAGATGTATTTCTGGATCCTATTTGTTAATATTTTGTTGGGGATTTTAGCATCTATATTCATTAGGGATGCTGGACTATAATTATATTTCTTTGTAGTGTCTTTATCTGGTTTTTGGAATTAGGATAATGCTGGCCTCTTAATATGTATTTCAGAGTCTTCCCTCCTCTTGAATTTTTGGAATAGTTACAGGATGGGTGGTAATTCCTCTTTGAACCTTTGGTAAAATTTTCCTATAAAGCTATATGCTTCAGGACATTTCTCATAGCAATATTTTTTTTCTGATAAAGCTCATCAGTCAAGAGAAACAAAAGAAAAAATAGACAAATGAGACTACATTGAACTAAAATGTTCTTGCACAGCAAAGGGAACCATCAACAAAATAAAAAGACAACCCACTGAATGTGAGAAAATATTTGCCAATGATATATCTGATAAGAGGTTAATATCCAAAATTTGTAAAGAACTCATATGTCTCAACACCTAAATAAGAAACAATCCAATTAAAAAATGGCCAAAGGACCTGAATAGACACTTCTCCAAAGAGAACATATAGATGGCCAAAAGACATATGAAAAGATGCTCACTAATCAACAAATAAATGCAAATTAAAACCACAATGAGATATCACCTCATACCTGTCAGAATGACCATCATCAATAAATCAACATACAAGTATTGGAAAGGATGTTAAGAGAAGGGAACCCTTGTGCACTATTGGTGGAAATGAGGATTGGTGCAACTACTATGGCAAGCAATATGAAACTGTGTCAAAAAATTAAAAATCAAACTGCTTTATGACCCTGGGATTCCATTTCTGGAAATATATCCAAAGAAATCTGAAACACTAATTCAGAAACATTATATTCACCCTTATATTCATTGCAGCATTATCTACAATAGCCAAGAATTAGAAGCAGCCCAAGGGCCCATCAGTAGATGAGTGAATAAAAAAGCCATGGTACATATACACAAAGGAATACTATTCAGCCATAAAAAAGAAGGAAATTTTACCTTTTTTAACAGCATGGATGGACCTAGAGAGTACAAAGCTAAGGGAAATAAGCCAGTCAGAGAAAGGCAAGTACTATATTATTTCACTTATATGTGGAATCTGATGAACAAAATAAACTTGCAAACAAAATAGAAACAAACTCAAAGATAAAGAGAGCAGGCTGACAGCTGTTAGAGAAGAGGGCTGTTGTGGGGCTGGGTGAAAAAAAGTGAAAGAATAAAAAATCTCATAGATACAGACAGACAAAAGTATGGTGATTAGCAGATGAAATAGAGGGGAGGTAGAAGAGAGTAAAAGGGCATAAATGGTGATGGAAGGACATTTGACTTGGGGTGATAAACACACATTATAATATATATAGCTGATGTATTATAGACTTGTACACCTGAAACTTATATAATTTTATTAGCCAATGTCACCCCAATAAATTTAAATTTTAAAAATTGGTCATTGGATATCTGCTTTGTAAAAATGTATTTAGAATACAAGACTGTGCCCACATAGTCACAAGAAAACTATATAGCTTAAGTAAGAAAAAAAAAATTCAATGTTTATTCAAAGAGATTTGCTAGTTATTTTCTCTGTGAATGTAAGTAGAGTTATAAAGAAATATGTTTTTTAGTGGCATAAAATTTAAAACCACTATTGTTTTCTTTGCTGTTTTAGAAATTACTCTCATCCATAGAAGAGGTGAAATATATCATATTTGTTTATACTTTAAGATATTGATATGTATTTTGCATTCTTAATTTTCTTTTTAAAACAGCATTTTCTATCTAATAAAATTAAACAATTTAATATCATTATTTTTTTCTTGTAAAGCTACAAACTCAATTTAAGAACATGTTCTCTTTTCTTGCTCTGATAAGCTCATTTAAAAATGCATATATAGGTATAAGCATATCTATATTTATAAATCCTTTAATTTTTATTCCTACTGATACTCCATTTGCATTGCCTACTCATTAGTTTAAATTATTTAAAATAAAATTTAACTATATAAATAAAGTTTTTATATCATAGAAAAGTATTGTTGATAAAGAATGATATATTTTCCAACAAATAGGAAAACTGGGTCTTATGTTCATAAATAGTGTCTGTTATTGACATCATCATCCTTAAGATAGAGACTTAGGGATTCTTAAAAAAAATAGCAGTCATTCATTGTACATCATCACTGTCATAACATAAGTAATATATAGATAGAACAGACACAAAAACCTTTCATTGATTTCTTTGCTTTTCCTTTAGAATTACCCAGTTAATCCATCTATAGATACTCCTTATCCCACACCAGAGAATAGTCTCCCTACTCCTGGCTCTCCTTCACAGGATAATTTACCCAAGAACCCTGGGAATCCTTACCTGGAGCCAAGGATACCTGCATATTCCTATATTCCCTGTTCTCCTAGAGCCCCTCTCAACTTTCCTCATTTCCCCACACCTACTTGGTTTAATGCTCCTTTTCAGAAGGCTTCCTCCCTTATCCATGCCTTAAACAGACCTGAAGTTGACCCCATAACTTACACAGCTAAGCCACCTGCTACACCCCAATTTCCTGCCCCAAAGTTTTCAATTCATTCTGCTGTGATCCGGCCTGATGAAGCTAAGCTTGCTCCAGCCACATCTGCTGCAGCCACACCTACTGCCCCAGAACTTTATTCTTCTACTGCTTTTGATCTGGTGGGTTGCCTAAATCTTACTCCTATAATACGTGAGATTTTTAGGAGAGGAAAAGAAACACCATCTCTACATAAGCAAACGTATTATCTTAAACATTTTGAATAGCTTTATAGAGATAACAACTAACATAAATACAGTAAACTAAATGAATTGAAAGTGTACCCTTTGGTAAATTTTGGCATATGTATACACCCATAAAAAAATCACTGAGATAATGACTATGTCCACCAGAGTCAAAAGTTTCTTCCTGTTCCTTTGTAATCCACCTGCCTTTTTCCTATCTCTGATCTATTTTCTGTCACTACAGATTGGTTTGAGTTTTCTAGAATTTTATATATAAGTGGAATCATACTGTAAACAGTATGCTATTTGTGTCTGCCTTTTTTTTTATTCAACATAATTGTTTTGAGATTTGTCGAGGTAGTTACAGTCCATGTATTTATTTTTGCAGGTGGCATCTCATTAAATGGGTATATTATATAATTTTTTACCCATTCATCTGTTGATGAACATTTTAAATTCCAAACTGAATGTCATTTATGTATTTCCATGTAATCATGTATTTGTTGCATACTGTACTGGCTTTAACTTTCAGCTCGATGTTAAATAAAAGTGACTAGATGGACCCTAACCTGTTTGGCTCAGTGGATAGAGTGTCGGCCTGCGGACTGAAAGGTCCCAGGTTCGGTTCTGGTCAAGGGCATGCACCTTGGTTGTGGGCACATCCCCAGTAGGAGGTGTGCAGGAGGCAGCTGGTCGATGTTTCTCTCTCATCAATGTTTCTAACTCTCTATCTCTCTCCCTTCCTCTCTGTAAAAAGTCAATAAAATATATATATTTTAAAGTGACTAGATGGGCACCCATGGCTGGCTTATTTCTTTCCAGGCAGTAAGCTAGGACACTCCTAGGGTTCATCTCATTTGCTTCCTGTCTCTTCAGAATCACTGTCCTTTACAGCCAAATTCAGATCTTGAGAAACAATGCTTTTCATAATCGTAGTACATTTTAAAATTTTATTTCAGGCAATAGGGTAAATCCAGTTTCTGTTACTCATCTTGACATAAAGTGTAGTTCTCTAAACTTTTTAAAAACAATAATTTTTTTGGAAAAATATTTAAGAAGTACTTAGTCCCTAAGTTTGGGTAGATGTGGCCCAAGGAATTCAGCTATTTTATAAAAGGGAAGGGGGATTCCAAACTATGTATCAGATATTCTGAACCCTGGCACATGCTGAAAAGAAATGGAAGCAGCCCAAGTGTCCACCAGTAGATGAGTGCATCAAAAAGCAGTGGTACATATATACTACCTGGCCATAAAAAGAAGAATGAAACCTTGTCTTTTGTGACAGCATGGGTGGACCTAGAGGGTATTATGCTAAGTGAAGTAAGTCAGACAGAGAAAGAAATATACCATATGATTTCACCTATATGTGGAATCTAACAAAATATATTAACAAAAAAAAAAAAAAACTAGAAACAGACTTATAGGTACATAGAAGAGACTGACAGTTGTTAGGAGTGAGGGTGGAAGGCTGGGTGGAAAATGTGAAGGGATTAAGTAGTATAAATTAGTAGTTACAGAATAGTCAAAGAGATGTAAATTACAACATAGGCAGTATAGTCAATAATATCATAGTAAATATGTATGGGGCCAGGTGGGTCTTGAAGCAGTGGGGGAACAACTCATAAAATACTTGATTTTCTAACCACTATGCTGTACATCTAAAACTAATACAAAATAATAATAAATGTAAACTATATTGAAAAATATTTTTAATTTAAAAAAAAGAAAGAAATGGGAGTTTAAACCCACCAGTAAATACATTGTGCAGTACATTGCCACTAGTGGGGTACTCCTAGAAGTTGTTTCCTAGGAGGAGGTAGGTACGAATTTTATTCTTATTCCTTTGTTCCTGGTAGGAATCAGGATCAAGTTAAATGGTTTAGAACTGTTCAGAGAAGTATAAAGACATAGGCTTATTCTACAATGACTCATACATTAACATGTTCATTCAAAGCACTTGGAAACAAAGCACTTTCCATTTTGCAGTATATACCTGTAATTTAGGGCTCACATAGGGGTAGAGGAGAAATGTTAAAAAAATATGGATAAAAAGAAATATGACTTGACAAGAAGAGGGTCTTTAAAATACTGCTAAAGACTTTGGACTTTACATTATAGCCAAAGGAATCAATTAAGGAACTTTATTGAGAGAAGTAATTTGACCAGTTGTCTGTCTCCAAAAGCTAAATCTGGTGGCCACATAGAGCCTTCTAAATATGAATTATGAAAAAATCAACATGATACAAGTTCTTAAAGAATAAAGATTATTCAGAAAAGATAGGCCCAAAACTATAAAATTAAGTATATTTCATCATGTATGAAAAAAAATCTTTCTTTTTTTATAGGTAAAAAAATGAAATTCTCTAGAGAAGTGAGTATCATGCATTTGTTTCTATAAGTCCTATAGGGTAATGAGATTTTAAAATAACACATTAAATAGATTAAATTTCATCATCTGAAACTTCCTTTGAATATATTTTTACTACATGGAAACAATGAAGAGGAATGTGTCCTGGCCTGCATAGCTCAGTGTTTGAGCATTGACCTTTGAACCAGAAGATCACAGTTCAATTCCCATTTAAGGCACATGCCCCAGGTTTTGAGCTCCATTCCCAGTAGCAGACATGCAGAAGGCAGTCAATGATTCTCTCTTATCATTGATGTTTTTATTTCTCTCTCCCTCTCCCTTCCTTTCTGAAATCATTAAAAATATATATTTTTTAAAAAGAAAGTGGGATGTGGAGAGGTACTAGCAATCTATGTCTCAGAACCTCTGAAATTATGAATTCATGTCCTGGGTAAAGAACTCAGGCAACTTTTGAACTAGAATGTTCTTCAACTTGATCCAATTTAATTCTGACTTGATTATCCTATCCTATATAATAAAAGCCTAGGTGGCATCACACGATGTCGTCACAAAATTGTCCCCGTGACATCGTCACAAGATGGCCACCACAAGATGGCTGTCAGGGGAGGGAAGTTGGGGGCAACCAGTCCTGCAGGGGAGGGCAATAGGGGGCGACCGGGCCAGCAGAGGAGGGCAGTTGGGGGCATTAGGCCAGCAGGGAAGGGCAGTTGTGGGCAATCGGGATGGCAGAAGAGGGCAGTTGGGGGTGATCAGGTCAGCAGGGGAGAGCAGTTGGTGGTGATCAGGTCAGCAGGGGAGCAGTTAGGCATCAATCAGGCTGGCAGGGGAGCAGTTAGGGGGTGATCAGGCTGGCAGGCAAGTGATTAGGAGCCAGTGGTCCTGAATTGTGAGAGGGATGTCTGATCGGGCTGAAACCGGCAGTCAGACATCCCCTGAGGGGTCCCAGATTAGAGAGGATGCAGACCGGGCTGAGGGACACACATCCCACGTGCATGAATTCCGTGCACCAGGCCTCTAGTTCTAAAATAATAGTGGTCAATATAGGGGAGAAATTTCAATATGAGGAAGGGGTTGAATTATGAATGAGAAGAACCATTAAAGTTCTAGAGATTTTTCTGTATGCTATTCATTCAACCACTACCCTTGGCCCACACTGAGAACCACTGTTTTAGTAACAAATAAACAAACAATTTAGATATGAAATTTTCCAGTACCCACCTTCTCTCCCACAACCTTCCCTCATTCCCCATTACATACTGTCCTGGGAATAAAGGCACTATTAAAAAGCTCAAATAGATTCATTCCATCTTAGTCATCTAAGCAAAAAAATTGATTACCTTTATTCCAAATTCTCATTCCTAATTTCTTTCCAAAGCTGTTCCAATTTTAGTGTTACAAATATTCCCTGGACTGGAAAATAGCAAGGCTTGCTTTAATCAGCCAAATCAGAATTTCTAAGGTAACATCAGTAAAGAGAATTGAAAACCAAAATGCGTGATGACAGTATTGTTAGTGATACCTCTTAATAAAAGCTATTGCCAAAATAAATAAAAGTTTCATTTTTTAGTTAAAACCCTGAATATTGCCACGTTCTTTTGGTTTGTATTTAGTTTATGTTATATAAAAGGATATAGGTTAGTGAATTAGTCCAAGATGTTAGATAAATTTAATAATTTCATATTTTCAGTAAATATTTGTATTAGTTTCTTACTATATTAATTACTTAATTCACAAATTAATGAATTCTTACTATGTTAATTATTTAATTAAGTAATTAATTATTTACTTTACAAAAAATAAAGGAAAGTGTTATATTTTTAGAAATATTCTTAAGGCAGAAAAGTAATTCTACTTCAAATTATTCAGTGTCAGTGTACTGTGTTTACCTGCATCTAATATTTACACACACAAAAATCATCCTGAATAATATATACATGCATACAAATAAATCATAACATTAAATTAACATTTCATATTTAAATGAATTCATTGTTACAAGAGTGCATAATATTGAAAACAAGCTTGATTATCTTAAATGTGTATATTAATTATAGCATTGATTTGTAAATAGCAATAACAATTTTACTCTAAGGGCAAGTAATTTGGTAATTTTATTATACAAAATTGATACGTTCTTTTCCTTTTTCAGATACTGGTGCAGAAATCAGTGAAATCTATAAAAATTTACTTTATTGCAAAAGTTTTCATTCTGTTATATTAAAAATATCAGTTGTACTATATTGGTTGGTTGTGATATTTTCTCATTGGATTTAATATATACAGAAACAATGTTTATAGTGTACTTTTTTGAAATTCAAATATTTAAAAGCTACTTTCTAAATATCCTATATAATAAAAGCCTAATATGCAAATTGACTGAATGGTGGAACAACCAGTGGAACAACCAGTCACTATGATGCATACTGACCACCAGGGGGCAGACACTCAAAGCAGGAGCTGCCCCCAGCCCACAGGCCCCAAGTCAGCCAAGGAAGGTGCCAGCAGGGCCTTCCCTGATCACCCCACCAGTCACCCCACAGATCAGCCCTGATCACTGGCCAGGCCTAGGGACCCTACCCATGCATGAATTTCATGTACCGGGCCTCTAGTATAAATAATAATTGTCAGAGATTTAAACATATGATAATATGTGTCTTTTCTTTATTTATTGATTAAGGTATTACATATGTGTCCTTATCCCCCCATTCCCCCCCCCCATACCCACCCTCACTCATGCCCTCCCCTGCCTGGTGTCTGTGTCCATTGGTTATGCTTATATGCATGCATACAAGTCCTTTGGTTGATATCTCCCCCTTTCCCCCACCCTCCCCTACCTTCCCTCTGAGGTTTGAGAGTCTGATCAATGCTTCTCTATCTCTGGATCTGTTTTTGTTCATCAGTTTATGTTGTTCATTATATTCCACAAATGAGTGAGATCATGTGATATTTATCTTTCTCTGATGACTTATTTCACTTAGCATAATGATCTCCAGTTTCATCCATGCTGTTGCAACTGGTAAGAATTCTTCCTTTTTACTGAAGCATAGTACTCCATAATGTAGATGTACCACAGTTTTTTAATCCACTCATCTGCTGATGGGCACTTAGGCTGTTTCCAAATCTTAGCTATGGTAAATTGTGCTGCTATGAACATAGGGGTGCATATATCCTTTCTGCTTGGCGTTTCTAATTTCTTCGGATATATTCGCAGAAGTGGGATCACTGGGTCAAATGGGAGTTCCATTTTGAGGTTTCTGAGAAAATGCCATACTGTCTTCCACAGTGGCTGCACCAGTCTGCATTCCCACCAGCAGTGCAGGAGGGTTGCTTTTTCTCTGCATCCTCGCCAGCACTTGTGGTTTGTTGATTTGTTGATGATAGCCATTCTGACAGGTGTGAGATGATACCACATTGTCATTTTGATTTGCATTTCTCCGATGGTTAGTGACTCTGAGCATATTTTCATATGTCTGTTGGCCTTCCTTATGTCCTCTTTCGAAAAGTATCTATTTAGGTCCGTTGCCCATTTTTTGATTGGGTTGTTTATCTTTCTTTTGTTAAGTTGTATGAGTTCCCTATAAATGTTGGAGATTAAATCCTTATCGGTGAGAACATTGGAAAATATGTTCTCCCATGTAGAGGGCTTTCTTGTTGTTTTGTTGATGGTTTCTTTGGCTGTGCAGAAACTTTTTATTTTGATGTAGTCCCATTTGTTTATTTTCTCTTTAGTTTCCATTGCCTTAGGAGCTGTATTGATGAAGATATTGCTTCGGCATATGTCTGAGATTTTGCTGCCTGTGTAGTCCTCTAAGATTTTTATGGTTTCCCATCTTACGTTTAAGCCCTTTATCCATTTTTAGTTTATTTTTGTGTATGGTGTAAGTTGGTGGTCTAGTTTCATTTTTTTTTTTGCATGTATCTGTCCAATTTTCCCAACACCATTTATTGAAGAGACTGTCTTGACTCCATTGTATGCTTTTGCCTCCTTTGTCAAATATTAATTGAGCATAGTGGTTTGGGTTGATTTATGGGTTCTCTATTCTATTCCATTGGTCTATATGACTGTGCCTATTTTAAAAATGAACACTATCTTAAAAAAGTAACACAAGTAGAATTTTTTTAATTGTGTTTCCAAATTGTTTTTTCTGAAAGTGGACAGAAGGTGAGATAACCATCATTCAAGGAGTTTCTCCACATTCCCCTTCCCCCAAAACATTTCATCTACTTTTAAGACATTTATTTAATATCAACTTACATAACCTTGCCAGTTTTGGGTGCTGTTTTAAACTTATAATAAATATTAGCCTATAAACACTTATAATTACCATACAAGTAGGTACTAATATTATCCCCTATTTAAACCTTAGCAAACAATAACAGACGAGATACATGATTTGCTAAAGGTTACGCAGCTAGAAAAGTGTCAAAGACAAGAAAAGAACGCATACCAAAAAAACGTGGTATTAGAACTTTCTTAGAAATTAGAAGATAACACAAGTTAAGCAGGGTGGTTTTGTTAGCTTCCTTTGGCTGTTGCAACAAATTACCACAACATTGGTGGCTTAAACCAACAAGTTCATTTTCTCACAGTTCTGGAGGTCCAAAATCCATTTCACTGGACTGAAATCAATGTATCAGCAGGGGTATGGTCCCTTGATGGGCTTTTGGGGAGTTTTGACTCTTCTTTTTGTGGCTTCCAGCATTTCTTAATTGTGACTGTGTATTTCCAATCTTCAAGGAATGCATTATCAACTCTCTGTCTACCCTGTTCTTTACACTGTTTTCTCCCATATGTGTGTTCAAATCTTCTTCTGCCTCTTGCTATAAAAATACATGGCATTTCATTTAGGGGGATAGATAATATCCCCAGATAGATAATCCAGTATAATCTCTCCATTTAAAAATCCACAGACAGCCCTAACCGGTTTGGCTCAGTGGGTAGAGCATCAGCCTCCGGACTCAAGGGTCCCAGGTTCGATTTCAGTCATGGGCATGTACCTTGGTTGCAGGCACATCCCCAGTAGGGGGTGTGCAGGAGGCAGCTGATTGATGTTTCTCTCTCATCAATGTTTCTGGCTCTCTCTCCCTCTCCCTTCCTCTCTGTAAAAAATCAATAAAATATATATTTTTTTAAAAATCCACAGACAAAAGTGCAGTGAAGGAGGAGGTAGGAGTAGGGAGGAGGGGGTCAATGGAGTAAAAGGGGGGAACATCTGTAATACTTTCAACAATAAAGAAATATTTTTATAAAAATTATTTTCTCAATTAATTTACTATAAACCTTCCCATTTCTGTGAGTACTTGCATCTGATGTTTTCTACTTATTGTGTACCAGTAGGATCATTAATCAGAACTAGGATTTGGGAGCTTTTGGCCTTGGAGGCACGACTTCCCACATTTAACAGCACAGCTAGGGGAATTCACGCCCCCTAGATCCACATGACACCCATCTCCCCAGGCCCCAGCCTGGACAGCAGAGGGCCTTGAGGAGGGCTTGATGACTAGCGACACAAGGTTGCCAGGAGCTGCTCCCAGACACCAGTGCACCACCAAGGTGGAGGAGCTTAGCCCCTTGGGCTGCTCTCCTGAGCATTTGCAGCTGGGAATGGGCCACCTGAGGTGTTGGAATATCATGCGCCAAAAGTAAAACCCACGCAGCAGTGGGGCATGCGCACTCCCTGCATTCTGTGTCCACAGGCCCATCAGCTCATTGCCCATTGGGGACCGACAGCACTGGGGCTGGTCTTCCTGCCTGAGAACGAAATACCTACAGTAGCCTGCTGCTGTCTGAGCTGCAGAACCCTGTGGTGGCGGTGTTAAGAACACGGGGACCCTGAGACGGGCAGAGGGAAAGCGGACCCTTAGCTCAATGGCTCACTGCACACTAGGCTGCTGCTGAGAGCACTGTGCTCAGATGGCTGCAGCTGAGAGGGTTTCCAGGCAATGAGGCAAGTCCCTTGGCCCCCTCCCAGGAAGGTGGGGCTGAGGGGAATTCCTTATCTTGAGCTGAAACTGCAGGAAGGGAGAAAAGAGAAAAGGAAGCAGAAAACACACACAGGCATCAGCAGAGGGGAGAGAGGGAGATGAATGATAAAAAGACCATCCCAGCCAGGGAGGTGAGGTTCCAGTTCTTATCACAAACCATGACTCCTCCCAACCCCAAGCTGGGTGCCAGATGTTGCCAGTGGAAAAGGGGGTCCTTGTGGTGTCAGCAGAAAAGCATTTTGGGTACCAAACACAGGAGGATGAGGTATAATGATAAAATTTATTGAAGCTGGAGCAAACACAAAGGACTCTCCCCTGTTCAGCTCCATCCCACTGTGGAAGAATCCAGTCTTGTTTTCACCAAGCCCAGAAGGAAGGCCAAGGTCCAGAAATTCTGTGCCATTGGTTCAGTCCCTGTCCAAGCTCAGTCCAGTTCAGCCTTTGTTCCTGTCCTGCTGGCATAGTTCCTATTCCTGGCTGTGCTCCAGCTCCACTATGTTGCTGTACCCAGGCTCCTGGAGCTTGGAGCTTGTGCTTGGAGTCCATGCTTGGAGCCCACCTGGCTGCTGGGCCCCAGGTGCCTGCTAGGCCCATAAAGCTGAGGATTCACAAATGAACAGGGCAGCATGTTTGGGGGAGAGAGAGAGAGAGAGAGAGCGCTTGACTTTGTTAAACTTGCATTATATTATCTCAGGCTTGGGAAGGACCAGGTGCTCTTTCAAACTAATCAATCAACTTCCCAATCCTTTGCAGGCTATGGGGGCCTCCCCATAACCAATCCATTTCCTAGGTCTTCCAGAGATCTGTGTCCCGTTTCCAATCCAGTCCTTTTCCCAGGCTAGACATTCAGAGCTTTATGGTCACGATCTTGGCTTCTACCTGGCATGTGCCCACCAGAGGAATTTTCCCTTTATTGTTTTATCTCTCCCTTAGTAAGCCTGGCTAAAGACTGGTAATGATCCTTCTTGCCCACTTAGGGATTAATTCCCAAAGGGAAGGATGCCGCAGTCCCCTGAGGAGCCTATGAATCTGGCAACTTCCCAATGAAGCTGGCTTACTGTCCTGTTTAGCTTCCTAGTTTATTAGGCTTAATAATGCCTGATTCTGTTTGCTCCCTTCCTTTATTAATATCTAGCTACCTCTGCTAACAAAATTAGGTGAAAATGTTCAAGTAAATGAGTAGTGCCAGATAGCAAAGCAAAGACTGCGATTAGTAGGTTATAACTGTGGCTAAGGTAATTAAATAATTGTAGAAAGGAGTTGATTCACTCTGACACATGCAACAGAAAAGCAGAATGAAGCACATGAAGGAAAGACTCAAGTATAATATCTGCAAATCATTTCATCTCCCTCAGGTAAAGTGTTCATAGGTATAGAGGAAATTTCACATTAAAAATATGAAAAATACTTCTAAGTGTTGTCTAATTTCAATCCATACAGCCTCCCTGTAAAATCTATTTATATTACAAATTCCTCTTGAAGAAAGAAAACAAAGCCTACAATGGCAGCTCTAGAAAATTCTCAAAAGCAGCTTTCACACTTTAAGCCCTGGAAGGAAGGGGAGATGAAGAAGAGGTATAAGCCACCATTTTAACTTTGTACAACATAATTCCAAACAATTATGGTACTCAGTAGTCCTATTTAGGAGGACCAAACAATCTCAGTTCTATGCTCTATATGCCAAAATCAATTTCGCATTTAATTATCTTATTTCCATGAGATTCCCTGTAAATGCTCTTATATAACCTAAAATTGCAAATCTAGACACAGTAATATAAATACTTACTTCCCAATTTAGACTGAGATTTTGCTTATCTCAGGAGAGTTGTTCTTTAACAATCTTGAAAGGTCAAGAAAATATCAATACACAAAGGACAATTTTCAATAATTCTGTTACAGGACAAAAGAGGGGCTTGTCTCCCTCAGTTGCTTGTGGGAGTGGGGTTCTTGGGGTACCACTGGAATAAGCGTTTCCAGAGGCCTCCACGGGAGGATGAGATATAGTAGAAAGCTTTATTTCCATGGAATCATGTCCCTGGGTTTCCAATGTCTCATTTCCCTTAGTCCAGTCATAGAAGTGTAGCTGAGGTTTCAGTAGAGCTAAAATCAGAATCAGTGTCCAGAGTTTCCCTTCCATGTTGGAGCCGGTCCAGTTCAGTGTCAGGCTGGTTTAGTTTGCATTTCCCCACTGCAGTCCATTAATTCATTGTGTGGGGGGTCTGCATGGCCGTGGGCGATAAGGGCAAATGCAATAGAGTGGGAGTAAAAGAGCCCACAAGCCAGAGTCCAACACAACAAAAGAGGGGATTCCTTTGCTTAGAGGATTATGTAACCCCAAAATTTCAAGTCCTTGCAGTGGTCATGCCCATTCTGGCCCCAGGTGTGATTGATAGGCAAGTACCTTCTCTAGTCATCCCAGCTTTACTGAGCATGCATCTATCTTTCCTTGGTTGGATCCCTTCCCTGCTGTTTTGCAGGAAACATGCCTATAATGTCTGCCCTTCCCTTTGCTTGTTTTCTGTTATTAATAACTACTTAATTACAGTGCTATCAATACCACCTCCAGGAATAATTATAAAATGAGCAAATATCTTTAGTGCCCCAGGCTTATAAACCTGATCCCTTCTACAGCAGTATATGCTCACTCCTTTTCTGTTCTATGCCTATCTAAACTTGATCTCTCAAAGATAGCTTAACAATATGTGACCTTTACCAACTACTTCTCCTTTTTGAGGGGGGCAGTGGGGAGGGGCGCAGCCTGCACTTCTATTTCTTACCTTCTGAGATTCTAAGTCCTTAGTACTTACTCATTTAGGCAAATGATTAAGCATTGTTTATGAAACGTGGAAATTAAACTGGAACGTGTGGTGTTTCCCTGGACAGGATGCAAAGGTGGCTTCCTGGGTTCTTAACCAGGTGGATTCAAAGAATGAAGCCACAGAAAAAGCGTGGTATAGGAAAAGGTGGATATTTATTGGGAAACAAGCACAGACTCCCACGTGGGGAGGGGGAGAGAGACCCAACAAGTCCCTCTTTCTTAAAGTTTAATGGCTGCAGTTCTTTGTGTCCTGATATTCCCTCTGATTGGTCACTATAGCGGCTTCAGAGCTCAAACCTCATGTGGGGTTCCCCTCTTTTTCTCCCCTTTTTTTTCCTATTCCCTGTGACCTTCTTCTTTATTCTGTGAATGGATGGCTTCCTTTTCTTTATTCTGTGAATGTATACCTTCTGCAGCTCCCAGCCCCCTTATTCTATGAATGTATGCCTCTGACAGCTCCCTTATTCTGTGAATGTATACCTTCTGCAGCTCCCTTATTCTATGAATGTATGCCTTCTGACAGCTCCCTTAACTGTGAATGTATGCCATCTGGCAGCTCCCTTATTCTGTGAATGTATGCCTTCTGACAGCTCCCTTATTCTGTGAATGTATGCCTTCTGCAGCTCCCTTATTCTATGAATGTATGCCTTCTGCAGCTCCCTTATTCTGTGAATGTATGCCTTCTGCAGCTCCCTTATTCTGTGAATGTATACCTTCTGACAGCTCCCTTATTCTGTGAATGTATGCTTTCTGCAGCTCCCTTATTCTGTGAATGTATGCCTTCTGCAGCTCCCTTATTCTGTGAATGTATACCTTCTGACAGCTCCCTTATTCTGTGAATGTATAACTTCTGCAGCTCCCTTATTCTGTGAATGTATGCCTTCTGACAGCTCCCTTATTCTGTGAATGTATACCTTCTGACAGCTCCCTTATTCTGTGAATGTATACCTTCTGACAGCTCCCTTATTCTGTGAATGTATGCCTTCTGACAGCTCCCTTATTCTGTGAATGTATGCCTTCTGCAGCTCCCTTATTCTGTGAATGTATGCCTTCTCCAGCTCCCTTATTCTGTGAATGTATGCCATCTGGCAGCTCCCTTATTCTGTGAATGTATGCTTTCTGCAGCTCCCTTATTCTGTGAATGTATACCTTCTGCAGCTCCCAGCCCCCTTATTCTATAAATGTATTCCTCTGACAGATCCCTTATTCTGTGAATGTATGCCTTCTGCAGCTCCCTTATTCTGTGAATGTATGCCTTCTGCAGCTCCCTTATTCAGTGAATGTATGCCTCTGACAGCTCCCTTATTCTGTGAATGTATACCTTCTGACAGCTCCCTTATTCTGTGAATGTATGCCTTCTGCAGCTCCCTTATTCTGTGAATGTATGCCTTCTGCAGCTCCCTTATTCTGTGAATGTATGCCTTCTGCAGCTCCCTTATTCTGTGAATGTATGCCTTCTGCAGCTCCCTTATTCTGTGAATGTATGCCTTCTGACAGCTCCCTTATTCTGTGAATGTATGCCTTCTGACAGCTCCCTTATTCTGTGAATGTATGCCTTCTGCAGCTCCCTTATTCTGTGAATGTATGCCTCTGACAGCTCCCTTATTCTGTGAATGTATGCCTCTGACAGCTCCCTTATTCTGTGAATGTATGCCTTCTGCAGCTCCCTTATTCTGTGAATGTATGCCTCTGACAGCTCCCTTATTCTGTGAATGTATACCTTCTGACAGCTCCCTTATTCTGTGAATGTATACCTTCTGCAGCTCCCTTATTCTGTGAATGTATGCCTTCTGACAGCTCCCTTATTCTGTGAATGTATGCCTTCTGCAGCTCCCTTATTCTATGAATGTATGCCTTCTGACAGCTCCCTTATTCTGTGAATGTATGCCTTCTGACAGCTCCCTTATTCTGTGAATGTATGCCTTCTGTAGCTCCCTTATTCTGTGAATGTATGCCTTCTGCAGCTCCCTTATTCTGTGAATGTATGCCTTCTGACAGCTCCCTTATTCTGTGAATGTATGCCTTCTGACAGCTCCCTTATTCTGTGAATGTATGCCTTCTGACAGCTCCCTTATTCTGTGAATGTATGCCTTCTGACAGCTCCCTTATTCTGTGAATGTATGCCTTCTGTAGCTCCCTTATTCTGTGAATGTATGCCTTCTGCAGCTCCCTTATTCTGTGAATGTATGCCTTCTGACAGCTCCCTTATTCTGTGAATGTATGCCTTCTGACAGCTCCCTTATTCTGTGAATGTATGCCTTCTGCAGCTCCTTTATTCTGTGAATGTATACCTTCTGACAGCTCCCTTATTCTGTGAATGTATGCCTTCTGACAGCTCCCTTATTCTGTGAATGTATGCCTTCTGCAGCTCCCTTATTCTGTGAATGTATGCCTTCTGCAGCTCCCTTATTCTGTGAATGTATGCCTTCTGCAGCTCCCTTATTCTGTGAATGTATGCCTTCTGACAGCTCTCTTATTCTGTGAATGTATGCCTTCTGACAGCTCCCTTATTCTGTGAATGTATGCCTTCTGACAGCTCCCTTATTCTGTGAATGTATGCCTTCTGCAGCTCCCTTATTCTGTGAATGTATGCCTTCTGCAGCTCCCTTATTCTGTGAATGTATGCCTCTGACAGCTCCCTTATTCTGTGAATGTATACCTTCTGACAGCTCCCTTATTCTGTGAATGTATGCCTTCTGACAGCTCCCTTATTCTGTGAATGTATGCCTTCTGCAGCTCCCTTATTCTGTGAATGTATGCCTCTGACAGCTCCCTTATTCTGTGAATGTATACCTTCTGACAGCTCCCTTATTCTGTGAATGTATGCCTTCTGACAGCTCCCTTATTCTGTGAATGTATGCCTTCTGCAGCTCCCTTATTCTGTGAATGTATGCCTTCTGGAGCTCCCTTATTCTGTGAATGTATGCCTTCTGCAGCTCCCTTATTCTGTGAATGTATGCCTTCTGCAGCTCCCTTATTCTGTGAATGTATGCCTTCTGACAGCTCTCTTATTCTGTGAATGTATGCCTTCTGACAGCTCCGTTATTCTGTGAATGTATGCCTTCTGACAGCTCCCTTATTCTGTGAATGTATGCCTTCTGCAGCTCCCTTATTCTGTGAATGTATGCCTTCTGCAGCTCCCTTATTCTGTGAATGTATGCCTCTGACAGCTCCCTTATTCTGTGAATGTATACCTTCTGACAGCTCCCTTATTCTGTGAATGTATGCCTTCTGACAGCTCCCTTATTCTGTGAATGTATGCCTTCTGCAGCTCCCTTATTCTGTGAATGTATGCCTTCTGCAGCTCCCTTATTCTGTGAATGTATGCCTTCTGACAGCTCCCTTATTCTGTGAATGTATGCCTTCTGACAGCTCCCTTATTCTGTGAATGTATGCCTTCTGCAGCTCCCTTATTCTGTGAATGTATGCCTTCTGCAGCTCCCTTATTCTGTGAATGTATGCCTCTGACAGCTCCCTTATTCTGTGAATGTATGCCTTCTGCAGCTCCCTTATTCTGTGAATGTATGCCTCTGACAGCTCCCTTATTCTGTGAATGTATACCTTCTGACAGCTCCCTTATTCTGTGAATGTATGCCTTCTGACAGCTCCCTTATTCTGTGAATGTATGCCTTCTGCAGCTCCCTTATTCTGTGAATGTATGCCTTCTGCAGCTCCCTTATTCTGTGAATGTATGCCTTCTGACAGCTCCCTTATTCTGTGAATGTATGCCTTCTGACAGCTCCCTTATTCTGTGAATGTATGCCTTCTGCAGCTCCCTTATTCTGTGAATGTATGCCTTCTGCAGCTCCCTTATTCTGTGAATGTATGCCTCTGACAGCTCCCTTATTCTGTGAATGTATGCCTTCTGCAGCTCCCTTATTCTGTGAATGTATGCCTCTGACAGCTCCCTTATTCTGTGAATGTATGCCTTCTGCAGCTCCCTTATTCTGTGAATGTATGCCTTCTGTAGCTCCCTTATTCTGTGAATGTATGCCTTCTGCAGCTCCCTTATTCTGTGAATGTATGCTTCTGCAGCTCCCTTATTCTATGAATGTATGCCTTCTGACAGCTCCCTTATTCTGTGAATGTATGCCTTCTGACAGCTCCCTTATTCTGTGAATGTATGCCTTCTGCAGCTCCTTTATTCTGTGAATGTATACCTTCTGACAGCTCCCTTATTCTGTGAATGTATGCCTTCTGACAGCTCCCTTATTCTGTGAATGTATGCCTTCTGCAGCTCCCTTATTCTGTGAATGTATGCCTTCTGCAGCTCCCTTATTCTGTGAATGTATGCCTTCTGACAGCTCCCTTATTCTGTGAATGTATGCCTTCTGCAGCTCCCTTATTCTGTGAATGTATGCCTTCTGCAGCTCCCTTATTCTGTGAATGTATGCCTTCTGACAGCTCCCTTATTCTGTGAATGTATGCCTTCTGACAGCTCCCTTATTCTGTGAATGTATGCCTTCTGCAGCTCCCTTATTTTGTGAATGTATGCCTTCTGACAGCTCTCTTATTCTGTGAATGTATGCCTTCTGACAGCTCCCTTATTCTGTGAATGTATGCCTTCTGCAGCTCCCTTATTCTGTGAAGGTATGCCTTCTGCAGCTCCCTTATTCTGTGAATGTATGCCTTCTGCAGCTCCCTTATTCTGTGAATGTATGCCTTCTGCAGCTCCCTTATTTTGTGAATGTATGCCTTCTGACAGCTCTCTTATTGTGTGAATGTATGCCTTCTGACAGCTCCTTATTCTGTGAATGTATGCCTTCTGACAGCTCCCTTATTCTGTGAATGTATGCCTTCTGCAGCTCCCTTATTCTGTGAATGTATGCCTTCTGCAGCTCCCTTATTCTGTGAATGTATGCCTTCTGCAGCTCCCTTATTCTGTGAATGTATGCCTTCTGCAGCTCCCTTATTCTGTGAATGTATGCCTTCTGCAGCTCCCTTATTCTGTGAATGTATGCCTTCTGCAGCTCCCTTATTCTATGAATGTATGCCTCTGACAGCTCCCTTATTCTGTGAATGTATGCCTTCTCCAGCTCCCTTATTCTGTGAATGTATACCTTCTGACAGCTCCCTTATTCTGTGAATGTATGCCTTCTGACAGCTCCCTTATTCTGTGAATGTATGCCTTCTGCAGTTCCCAGCTTTGCAGTCCTAATTCCTAAAATTTCCTAAACCTGCCTATTTACCCCTAAAAATTCCCTTCACTTACAAGAGAAACCATTTAAACAGAGCTCAGAACTCTAAAAAAGATGACATTTGAACTAAGGGAAACAGAAGTTTTGCCACTCCGAAGCTGCCTTTGTGGGATATTGATTTTAAGCTGTATAAGAAATTAAAGAATCAGAAAGAACCTATTACCCTCCCTCCCTCATGCCCAAAATATTCAAACAGAGAAGCCTGCTTTGGGAAGAGAGTCTTGACTTAATCACCTTAAGAATCTTCACCCTAGCAGGAAGACTTCAAGCTGTTAGCTACATACCCCTGTTCCTGAGTTGCCTACCAAGAATTTCCCTGCCACATATGTTCTGCTCTCCCTCAACTCCCTGTAAATCACTCATCCCCAGTTCTGAAATCTAATATTCCATCCTCCCCTTTTTTCATTTGTCCAAAAATGTCTTATAAATCCAAGGTTGCAGCACTGTTTTTGGAATTTTTCACACATATGTGGATTTTCCACATGCATGTATTAATTCTTGATTTTCTCCAGTTAATTTGTCTCTGGTAATATTAGCCCAGCTAGAAGAGCTTAGAAAGTGGAGGGAAAAATATTAATGTTTTTTAGCCCCCACTGAATGGAGTTCACAAGCTCTAATTAAAATTGAATCGCACAAAATCTGATGTCAGTTAGCAGGTGATAAGTAGAACTTATGGATAAAAAAAATAAATAAACCTGTCCTTTGAAATGGTCAAGCCACATAAAACAGCTGACAAAAAGTACTGTTTAATCATGTTTTTTTGGCATTCAAACTATTGACTGGCCTTTGGTTTTCCCATTTACACTTTAGCATACCAAATATCAGCATTGTCCACAGGACACTTTGAATAAGCCGCTGGCTTTATTTGTGATGAATTCAGTTCTGTTTAAAGTTCCTCATGCCTTTGTTTCCTTTAGCTTCTCTCTGGTTGGCAAACAACATGCCTCTGTTCTTGTTTGTGAATGTCTTTATTGATTTCTGTCTTCACTTTATTTTCCTTGTACTAAACTTTAATTCCTGGTATACACTTTAGGTGAAATTGCCCTTTGTTGTCCTAAGTGACCTTAGTTTGTGCCCTTCTAAGTAGAATTTTTACAGAAGCTGGATATACTTCCAATGTTGTCACAGAGTTTAAGGAATTATTTTGTAAGCTTCTGAGTTGGCACTGAATTTCTTCTGGCACTTAACATTCTGAAAGCCTGTCACAGCAAAAAAACAACATCTCTAGATTTTAATTGATTCTCCCTGCAAGGGATTTCTCTATATTTCCTTGCTTTCAAATGATCCTATACAGGGGTAGGCAAAAGTAGTTTTACAGTTGTGAGTATGCTAAATAGTTTATTCTTGTACTAGAGGCCCGGTGCACGAAATTCGTGCATGGGGGGATGGGGTGCCCCTCAGCCCAGCCTGCACCCTCTCCAATCTTGGACCCCTCGAGGGATGTCCGACTGCCCGTTTAGGCCTGATCCCGGTAGGATAGGGCCTAAACGGGCAGCCGGACATCCCTCTCACAATCCAGGACTGCTGGCTCCCAACTCCTTGCCTGCCTGCCTTCCTGATTGCCCCTAACTGCTTCTGCCTGCCAGCCTGATCACCCCTTCACCACTCCCCTGCCAGCCTGACTGATGCTTAACTGCTCCCCTGCCAGCCTGATTTCCCCTAACTGCCCTCCCCTGCAGCCCTGGTCACCCCTAACTGCACTCCCCTGCAGGTTTGATCACCCCCATCTGCCCTCCCTTGCAGGCCTGGTCCCTCCCAACTGCCCTCCCCTGCTGGCCATCTTGCGGTTGCTATCTTGTGTCCACATGGGGGCAGCCATCTTGTGTGTTGGAGTGATGGTCAATTTGCCTATTACTCTTTTATTAGATAGGATAGAGGCCTGGTGCACGGGTGGGTCCAGCTGGTTTTCCCTGAAGGGTGTCCTGGATCAGGGAGGGGGTTCCCTTGGGGCTTGTGGCAGCCTGGGTTAAGGGCCTGTGGTGGTTTGCAGGCTGGCCATGCCCCCCGGCAACCCAAGTGGAGGCCCTGGTATCTGGGATTTATTTATCTTCTATAATTGAAACTTTGTAGCCTTGAGCAGAGGCCAGGGCCAGCCAGGGAGGGCAGGAAGCTTGGCTTCCTCCATCACCGGGGCAACCCAAGCCTCCTGCTCACTCTAGCTCTGTGGCCACCGTCATCTTGGTTGGGTTAATTTGCATACTCACTCTTATTGGCTAGTGGGTGTAGCGGAGTGATGGTCAATTTGCATGTTTCTCTTTTATTAGTGTAGATTGTTACTTATTGCATTATTTTTTATATGAACAATGGTAGACCTACTTTTGCCCACTCCTATATATTGGCATTACTTATGTGGACAAAACAAAAGCCACATACTAAACCTGACATGCTCAAAGGAGGCCTATGTAGTGGCCTTACAAACTGAGAGACTTAAAGCAACCACATAGGGTGATCTGAAATTAAAACTCCCTAACTAAAAGTCAGTCACATCCCAGGTTGGTATATTCCCTGACAAAGGTCAATCTTTACCTTAACTGTGCCTGTCTATTGTCTTTTTGCATCTATGATAGCATACCTTTGGAATATCAGGGTAAATTTATTGCCCCACCCCCACCTCCACCCTTACTCCTCACTACACCAGAGCATAGATCACAAATCCCTTCAATCTTACTGGTATTGTTATCATGTTAATTGTTAACTGTTAACTATCCTGAACCCACAAATGTAAAATAAGTATATGTCTATTCATTTTACTTTTTATCCAATCCCAGGGATTTCCCCATTTTTCTTTTTCCTGCATCCCTCATCTATCACCAATGGATTTTTAAAAAAATATATGTATTTTTATTGATTTCAGAGAAGGAGGAGGAGAGAGAGAAACATCAATGATGAGAGAGAATCATTGATTAACTACCTCCTACATGCCCCCTACTGGTGATAAGCCCACAACTCTAGGCATGTGTCCTGACTGGGAATCAAACCATGACCTCCTGGGTCATAGGTCGATGCTCAAGTACTGAGACACACTGGCCAAGCACCAGTGAATTTTATGTAACCCCTATGCCTCCTTCTTTGATTGTAATGTGTAAAATAAGGTGCAAACTGCCATTCTCTGGAGCTTTTCTACAGTTGTGAATATTACTTCCCTTTGAGATTTTACTTCCCAAATATTGACATCAGTTTGGCTCAAATAAACTTATAAAAGATCTCTACAGAATAATAGAAAATGGCAGCCCGGTGCAGCAGTATCATGCACCTCCTCCTAGGGCCAGGCCAGAAAAGCCACTAAATTGTAGAACATCCACCCTGAATTAACAAATTAGACACAGCTGAGGAGAAAATTTTCAATAAGGAAGGGCAGAGGATGCCTGGAGAACACCGCTTGCCAGCCATAATTCGCATGGAACCACCAATGTGCCCTGGCAATGAGTGGTGCAGAACCTCCTGGCAGGCTCCCAGATGTCTACAAGGAGTGCACACTATACTAGGCTTCTCATCAGCCCTCTGGGACCCAGTGTCCTAGGATACAGCTCCAAGACCCACAGTGAGTGCAAGGCAGGGGCAACCCTGTGACCACCTCTTCCCTGGACCCCAGAACTGTGCTGCTAGCCTGACTCAAAGCCACCTGGAACTCGCTCCACCCATGCCCTGTGACTTGCTGCCAGGGCTATCTGGGGCAACCCAATGTACACCTCACTCCAGGAGACGGGAGAACACAGACTAAGTGACCCAGGGCAACCCACCCCCCTCCACACTGAGGAGGGGCAAACTGGAGCAACCCAGCATGTGTCTCACTCTGGACTACAAGAAAATGAAGACTGTGAGACCCAGTGCAACCTGCACCACTCCACTCTGAGCACAGGGGCTTCCTGGCAGGGCAACCTGGAGTAACTCAGCATGTGTCTCACTCAGGCCACAGGGCTGACTCTGACTGTGCAACCCAGAGAAAGCCGCACCTGCTTTTCCCCAGCCCCTGGGAGAGTCCTGCAGGGGCTACCTGGAGCAACGCAGCACACAACTCACTCTGGGCCAAAAGAAAGCACTGCTGAGGTAACCTGCAGCAAGCCAGTGTGCCGAGTCAGGGGCCATAAGACTTCTCAGTCAGAGGGACCTTAGGGTGCCACCCTGCCACGGGTGCCAGAGATGCACAACAAATTGCATGCCAGAGGGATTTGGGTCCTCATAAGGAATCACACACCAGAGGAACAGTGCACACGATCCCACCACCCCGAGCATCTGAAGCAGACAACTGAGGGATCAGATCCGTCAGAGAAGAGACAATAAAGGCATGAGACTCAAGGCAGACCCAGCCTCTGGGCTAACGATTTCTGGATGATTGCCCTGATAGGGCAACCTGCCAAACTCCAAGCAGGGTGCCCAGGGCCAGAGAGAGACAGCAAAAATGGAGAGACAAAGAAACAAACCCCAAGGAAAGAAAGGGATGAAGCACCAGAAAATGAACTAAATGAAATGAAGGCATGCAATATGTCAGAAAAAGAATTCAGAGTAAGGGTTATATAGTTCATAAAATGGATGGAAGAGAAAAATCAACAACTTATGTAAAAATTAGGAGGAAATAAAAATTATATAGCTACAACAAAAAAAAAAACACAACACAATAGGAAGTTTCAAAAGTAGACTAGAAGAAGTGCAGGAGTGAGTTATAAGATAGGGCAGAAAAACACACCCAATCTGAACAGCAATTAGAGAGAAAAATTAGGAAGCAGGAAGAGAGCCTAAGGGAGCTTTGGGACAACATGAAATGAAGTAACGTGTATAATAATGGTGCCAGAAGTACAAGAAGAGGAACAAAGATGAGAAAACTATTTGAAGAAATAATGACAGAAAATTTTCCTGATGTGGGGAAGAAAAAAGCCACACAAGCACAGATAGTCCCAAGATGAACCCAAAAAGACTGACACCAACATACTTCATAATTACAATGGTAAATATTGACGACAAAGAGAGAATCTTAAAGGCTGCAAGAGAGAGACAGAGATTTATCTACAAAGGATCCCCCATTAAATTATCAAATGATTTCTCAACAGAAACACATCAGGCCAGAAGGGAATGGAATAAAGTATACAAAGTGAAGCAAAGCAAGGGAATGAATCTAAGAATACTCTATCCAGCAAGGCTATCATTAAAATTGAAGGGGAAATCAGGAGCTTCACACAAATAATAATAAAAAAAAAAGGCTAAGGGAGTTTATCACTACCAATCCAGCAATGCAAGAAATGCTAAGTGGACTGTTGTAAAAAGAAGGAGTTGAAAGGGATGAAGGAACACAGGCATAAAGAATACAAATGACTACAAACAAGTACCTATCAATAATAACCTTAAACATAAATGGACTAAATATTCCAATAAAAAGACATCAAGTGGCTGAATGGATAAGAAAACATGATCCATATATCTGCTGTCTACAAGGGACCCACCTCAGAACAAGGGACTCACACAGACTGAAAGAGAAGGAATGGAAAAATATTTTTCAGGCAGATGGAAATGAAAAAAAAAGCTGGGGTAGCAATACTTATATCTGACAAAATAGACCTTAAAGTGAAGGCTATAACAAGAGATAAGGAAGGCCACTACATAATACTAAAGGGATCAATACAACAAGAGAATATAACTCTGGTAAACATATATGCACCCAATACAGGAGCACCCAAATACATAAAAAAAAAACTTCTGGAAGATATCAAGGAAGAGATCTACAGCAATATAATAATAGTATGGGACTTTAATACTCCATTGACATCACTGGATAAATCCTCTAAACAAAAAATAAGCAAAGAAACAGCAATCCTAAATGACTCACTAGATCAGATGGACTTAATCAACATTTGAGAACATTTCACCCCAAAGCTATGCAATATACATTCTTCTCAAGTGCACATGGGACATTTTCAAAGATAGATCACATATTGGGACACAGGCAAAGTCTCTTCAAATTCAAGAAGATTGAAATAGTACCAAGCATTTTCTCAGATCACAATGGCATAATATTAGAAATAGACTACAATAAAAACAATCACAAAAATTCAAACACTTGGAGCCGAAACCGGTTTGGCTCAGTGGATAGAGCATCGGCCTGCAGACTCAAGGGTCCCAGGTTTGATTCCGGTCAGGGGCATGTACCTTGGTTGCGGGCACATCCCCAGTAGCGGGTGTGCAAGAGGCAGCTGATTGATGTTCTCTCTCATCGATGTTTCTAACTCTCTATCCCTCGCTCTTCCTCTCTGTAAAAAATCAATAAAATATATTTTTAAAAAAAATTCAAACACTTGGAGGTTAAATAATATGTTATTAAACAAGTAGTGGCCCAGTGCACTGATTCATGCACATTGGAAGGAAATTAATTAGAAGATTTGTGCAGTAATTACGTTACTGCAAAAAATGACATGTCAAAATAATATATATAATACAGTATTATAAAATTAAAATATGCATGCAATTGGGACCAGTGAGAGCTTTATATGTATTGTGAATGCATAATTTATTTTTAAATTACCAGTGCACATCATATGTACCAGCCTCTCAGTCAGACCAACAGTCAGATGTATGTATGGTGGGTCACTTAGCCATATATATAATTTGATTACCAAAAAGATCAAAGAAGAAATAAAAAACATCCTGGAAACAAATGACAATGAAAACACAACAATCCCAAATCTATGGGACACAGTGAAAGCAGTCCTGAGAGGGAAATTCATAGCATTACAGGCCCATTTCAAAAAATAAGCAAAGTTGTAATAAATTGTCTAACTCTACAACTTAAAGAATTCAAACCAGAGCAACAAGAAAAGCCCAGAGTGAGCAGAAGGAAGAAAATAATAAAGATCAGAGTGAAAATAAATGACATAGAGACCAAAAAAAAAAAAATACAAAAGACCAATAAAACCAAGAGCTGGTTCCTTTAGGATAAACAAGATTGATGAACCTCTAGCCAGGCTCATCAAGAAGCAATGAGAGAGGACCCAAATAAACAAAATCAGAAATGAAAGAGGCGAAATAACAACAAACCCCACAGAAATACAAAGGATTGTAAAAATATACTATGAACAACTCTATTCCAACAAAGTGGTCAACCTGAAAGAAATGGACATATTTCTAGAAACATATGACCTTTCAAATCTCAATCAGGAAGAATAAAAAAATCTGAATAGGCCAATAACTATGGAAGAAATTAAAACATTAATCAAAAAACTTCCAACAAACAAAAGCCCTAGGCCAGAAAGCTTCATAGGGGAGTTTTACCAAACATTCAAAGAAGAACTAAAACCTCTCCTCCTCTGACTATTCCAAAAAATTCAAGAGGAAGGAACACTTCCAAGCTCTGTCTATGAAGCCAGCATTACCCTAATCTCAAAACCAGATAAAGGTATTACAAAGAAAGAGAATTACAGGCCAATATATCTGATGAACATAGATGTTAACATCCTCAACAGAATCCTAGCAAATCGGATCCAGCATTACATTAGAAAGATCATACACCATGACCAAGTGAGATTTATTCCAGGGATGCAAGGATGGTACAATATTCACAAATCAATAAACATGATACATCACATAAACAAATTGAGAGATAAAAAAAATCACATAATCATACCAATTGATTCAGAAAAAGCATTTGATATAATCCAGTACGCTTTCTTGATAAAAACTCTCAGCAAAGTGAGAATAGAGGGATGATACCTCAAAATAATAAAAGCCTTATATGACAAACCTATAGCCAACATCATAATGGGCAAAAACTAAAACAATTTTCCCTAAGAACAGGAACAAGACAGGGATGCCCACTCTTACCACTCCTGTTCGACATAGTACTGGAAGTAGTAGCTATAGCAATTAGACAAGAAGAAGAAATAAAAGGCATACAAATTGGAAAAAAAAATAAGTAAAACTGTCATTCGCAGATGACATGATATTGTGCATAGAAAACCCCAAAGACTCCATCAAAAAACTACTAGATTTAATAAGTAAATTCAGCAATGTAGCAGGATACAAAATTAACACCCAGAAATCTATGGCTTTTTTATACACCAATAATGAACGCACAGAAAAAGAAACAAACAAACAAACAAAAAACAATCCCATTTACCATTGCACACTCACACACAAAAATTAATATACCTAGGAATAAACTTAGCTAAGGAGGTAAAAGACCTGTACTCCAAAAACTACAGGACACTGAAAAAAGAGATAGAAGAAGACATAAACAAATGGAAGAATATACTGTGTTCATGGATTGGTAGAATCAACATCATTAAAATGTCCATACTACACAAAACAATCTATAGATTCAATGAAATGCCCATTTAGATACCAATAGCATATTACACAGACCTAGAACAAACTTTCCAAAAATTCATATGGAATAAAAAAAAGACCACAGGGGCGGAGAATTACAATCTGTACTATCAAAATTTTATAGTGTTTACAGTCTTTTGCATCAAGCATGCATCAAGGATGGTATATAGTAAACTTGGATAGAGGAAAGGCAGTATCTGGGTGGTGTGGTCTGCCTTCTTGTCCCTCAGGAAAGTGGTGGATGGTATTACAAGAGGCTGTCTGCTGAGACAGGTGGTAGGTGTGGAGATGGTGGTGGTAGATATGAGTAAAAAGGTTCGATACTATGTCTGCTTGAAGGGAATGAAGCCACCTCAGTGGAGTCTAACCTTCACTTCCTCTCTTTTAGGGGCTGAAAAACAGTCTGTTTAGTTGTACAAGTTTGTCTTCATGCCAAATGTTTTTCCTTCTGGAATCTAAATGTGTTGCCTTCTTTTTTTTCTCCTTCTTCTTCTTCTTACGCTCTTTGTACTTGAGATGAGCCATGGCATTATGGAAAGCATGGCAGCTGAAGCCCTCCCTGACCCCGCACTCCACATGCTCCTGGAGGACTTCTAAGCTGAGGAAGACCCGGCAGCAGGCCATGCACCTGAACCCACTGTCCAGGGCCACCAGCCAATCAGGCGTCTTAGTGCTGGGATACCCGCCCAGAGCTGGAGGCTGTGCTGGACTGTCAGCCTCCCCGCTTTTCTCCTGGGCTCTGCTGTCTAACATCAGCTCATGGGCAATTAGGTGTTTCTTCTCAGACATGTGAGAGAAAGGGACATCTTTATGGACCTTTCCAAGATAGGCCATTTCTTCCATTTTGATCTTTTTTGAGGGAGGCATCAACCCTTCCTTTGTATGGTATAAGATGGCCACACCCCTTTTCAATTGTACACACATATAGTAAATTTTCATGAGCCTTACATCTGTCCCATGTACTGGGGACAGAAAGGGCTCGTTATTATTAAGCGCATGGGAAGGAATGTAGGTATGTGAATAGTCAGAGGAGTCCTCCGTTTGCTCCGAGTCCTGGGATACAGGCATCTCCTTGATTCCTAGAAAAGAAAATTTGAAACATAAAAAGATTAGAAAATATATGTAAGGACTATAGGAGTTAAGGTATACATGCAATATGTGACCATGTGAAGTAAAAATAGATATATATGTGATATTTCAGAATTCTATGTGTGGTGTCCTATATCTGAGGTATTTACATGGTATAACTATGTAAGAATGAGGATGATCAGCATATTCATGTAGAGTTGTATGTTTATTCTTGGACATATCTGGGAAGTGTTTCCATGTTGCTAAAAGAGGATGGCAAATGGGTGAGTGCATGCTTGTTATGTGGTGTGACAGCGCATGTGAACAGTGCAGGAGTGGTACCTGTTTTTACTGTGAGATGGTGAGATTGAGAGTGTTAGGGGAGGTGTGTATGTGCTCTCAGAGTGTTCAGCTCTATGAAGGTCTCAGACCTGGTGGATGAAGTGACATATGGTTAGTTAGGGGCACAAGAGATGGAAAGGTCCTTTCCTTTAGGGCAGGCGTCCTCAAACTATGGCCCGCGGGCCACATGCGGGTGTTTTTGCCGTTTTGTTTTTTTACTTCAAAATAAGATATGTGCAGTGTGCATAGGAATTTGTTCATAGTTTTTTTTTTAAAACTATAGTTCTGCCCTCCAACAGTCTGAGGGACAGTGAACTGGCCCCCTGTTTAAAAAGTTTGAGGACCCCTGCTTTAGGGCATGTGAGTTTGACCTAAAGAGGTTATCTGTGTGAGGGTATGTAGATTATTTATGGAATTAGTGTGTAAATGGGTGAGTATAAAAGTGATTGTGTGAAGGAATGAAGGTAAGAATGCACCTGGTAATGCTGTTAGAGAATGGGAAAGACAGATGAGGAGGGAAGGCCTGTGTATATGAGAGAACAAGGGAAAAGCAGCAGAAACAGGGCCTTACCTGCTATAGGACAGATGTGTGAGAGAGTGTGAGGATCTGAGTTTGTGCTCATCTGAGGGGAAGGTTCTGAGTAAACGCCCATACACATGTCAGCACTGTGCTCTACCTCAGCCACAGCTGTCCCAGTACTGTATGTTGGGGATTTGTGCTGAAGGACTTAGCCCAGTTCTAGAAGGCACACTCCCTATTTGTCCCTCTGCAGAAGCCTTAGTACTGGTCCTTCTGCCCTAAAGTCCCTTTCCTGTTTTTGAGGGGAAAGGGAACTAATAGAGAGTAGACTGAGGAACTGAGCTATATCTCTTGACCAAACTCAGATCCCACCTGTGTATTCCTTACCATCCTCATCAAGATGGGGACGCTTGGATGGGGTGGAGACACCAATAAGATGTTCTGAGAAGGCAGACTTCTCCTGCTGCCTGACTACAGGCTGGGCCTCCACGGGTGACTCAGGCTGAGGCACGTTGTCTTGGCTGATGCAGCGTCCTGGGCAATGGAATAAAATAAAACATTGAGATGAGGCATTTGCCGAGGTCTGTGTCAATTCAAAAATTACATGTTGAGTGGACATGACATGTGAGGCATCAGTACTACACATGACACCTCTTCTCATAGAAATTAATACAGGTTTTCCATTTCAAATTCCATTAACTCCAAACTATAAGTAAACTTGCTAAATGGTGTGTTTTGTGAATATCAGTGAGATTATGTATCAAAGTGTTATTTGAATGCAATGTGCTTGCTGTTTAAATGCATAATGTGTTGGTTAAAACTGGGTTAAGGTTTAATGTAAGGTTGATTTGGTATTTGCTAATGTGAATATGGGATGAACTTTGTGTAACTGAAAAGGTTAAGATTGTGTGTGCTTTCTGTCTGTGTGTTAGTTCAGCACACATTTATGTATGTAGATTGCATTATCAATAATGATATATTTGTGTGCTTTATATATTATGTTGTTTAGATAAGGAATGTTATTACTGAGAATATACTCTTTGAGACTAAGAGCAGTTAGTGTATTTGCAAAATGTGAGGGAATAATTAAAGGGGATGTGAAAATGAAGGCATATAAAAGAAATAATACCTCTGCTTTGAAAAAAATGGCATAGAGTTCAGAGAAGGATGTGTAACATTAGGTGTGTGGTAACATGTGATTGCATTAGAAATTAAAAGTATGAAAGATTGAGTTCTGAAGGGATTAAGATAGAATATGGGAACTAAGGCCTAGCAGTCTAACTCTTAAGCATTCACCAAATAGAAATGTGTCCATAGTGAAAAATACATGCAATAGAATACACACATCATCACTTTTTCAAGCAGTTCAGACTGAAAGCAACCCTAATGATCAGATAGTTATAGTCAATGAAAATATAATATTCATGCAATGATATACATGTACCAAAAAGGAACAAAATTAACATCATACACAACATGGATAAATTTTACAAGTATAGTGATTAGTGATAAGAGCTAGAAAAGTATATATTGTGCCCTTCTATTTCCATAAAATGTAAAAACAAGGATACTAATCTAGGGTCTTAGGAGTCAGAGAAATTAGACCTGTTTGCATGGTATGGACAAAAATCCAGCATGGAGAATTTAGAGGCATGTGGAAGATTGTAGGGAAATGAATGATGGGTACAGCCAGCATCATTTCCCTTGTCTTTAGAAGAGATTCTGAAGAGGCCTTCCATGCTTTCTGGCATTGAGTTAGGGCCACTGCCTTGTTCTGTGCTGTAAAGCATCTTCTCATATGTATGTTCAGCTTTGCTGAGAAATTAAATAAAAATAATAGATATATAGTTGATGCTTGTTATTTGGGTATTTCTCTGTCCATTTAACAAACAAGGAGAGTCTACTGTGTCATGTTCAGTGAGCACACATGGCCTTCATCTTCATTGATAGTGTAATATGATTCCTATGAAAATATTAAATGCACAGAAATATTTATTGTGTCAATATATGTCATGGGAGACTGGGTTTGCACAGAGTTCTTTGAAAATGGACAGAGACTGCTGTCTCCTTTCAACCTGGACATACTACTATGTTGTATTTATTAGCTTCCCTTGCAGGTAGTACTGACCATGAGATTACATTTCTGCAATAGGAAATGAAGAAAAATGACAGGTTCCACTTCCAGGCATCACCATACAATCCTCCTTTGTGCTCCTCCGGGCTCTTCTGCTTCCTAGCTGACTGGGATGCAGGCATGTTAAAGGTTCCAGGACAGACAATATTTTGATGTGATTGTTGGAATGCTCAGAAAGAAATTTTCAAACATGAGAAAACTAGAAGATGTGTGTGAAGGTGGTAGGAGTTAAGATGGCCATGACCTACGTGAGCATGTGGAGTGAAAGTTCATGTATATATTTTATTTCAGAGTCCTATGTGTGGGTTATTTTTTTTGATGTGATCACATGGTATAACAATGTGCGAATGAGAATGTAGTTTGTGTGCAAGTTTTTGCCGAGTGGTATGCATATTCTGGGACTTATCTGGGAGTGTTTTCCATGTCTGTAAAAGGGGATGGTGACTGAGGGTGTGCATCTTTGCTATGTAGTGTGACAGCACATGTGAACATGTGCAGGAGTGGTACCTGTTCTTACTTGAGATTTTGAGAGGAAGCATGTTAGAGGACATGTGTGTGCACTCTCGGAATGTTCAGCTCTATGAAGGACCGAAGGCCTGGTCACTGAGGAGCCATATGGTTAGAGACACAACAGATGAAATTTCATTTCCTTCAGGGCATGTTAGGTTACCTGTGTGGATTATTAATGGAATTAATGGGTAATTGGGTGAGTCTGAAAATGATTGTTTGAAGGAATGAAGACAAGAGTGTATCACTTAGAAGTTGAAAGTATGAAAGATTGAGTTCTGAAGGGGTTAAGATAGAATATGGCACCTTAGGCCCAGTGGTCCAGCTCTTCAGCATTCACCATGTAGAAATGTGTCCATACTGAAAAATACTTTCAATCGAATGCCCAGAACATCACCTTTTCATGTAATTCAGACACAAAGCAACCAAAATGCTCAGAAAAGTATAATTAATGAATAAATTATATTCATGCAATGCTATACAGATACCAAGAATTAAAAAACTAAAGTCAAATGCTACATGGATGAATATCACAAATATAACAAGAGGGAAAGGAACCAGACACAAAGTATATATGGTGCACTTCTGTTTACCTAAAATTTAAAAACAGGGATACCAATATAGCGTGTTAGGAGTCTGAGTGCAAAGGGGTCTGAATGTGAAAACATGGGCTATGAAAATATATGGATGTGATGGGGTCTTCAACTGGATATCCCTAATCCATCCAAAGTTCAGTTTTGGGGGATCCTACCATTTTTGGTGTGTTTTAAGTTGTTGGTGTTTTCACATGTTCCCGGTAACATGACATGCCCTTGTCTAGTTCATAGGGACATATTCTTCTATGTTTCTCTGATTAAAACTCTCTTCACTTAGCCCCTCTCTCATTATACCCTCAAATAGAACACTGTTCTCCAGTGATTTCCTTGGACTTGTTCCATTTCTTTTCAGTGTTTTTCCCTTGGAATATATTCTTTCCCCTGATGATTACATTAAAGAAGATGCAGAAGCATTTGAGGTTTATACTGTGCAGCCTTGTGTCCACTAAGGGGTAGAACTACTTAGCTCAACTCGGAGTTCTGTCTATATCCCACCCTCCCTTTGCATCCTATTCAATAGTCCCCCCTTACAGCACCATTTAGCTTGTCCTTAGATGGGATGCAGGATAAATCATCAGAGGAAGAAGAAGTCGCCCATGCTTTCTGGCCCTCAGAGCCACTGCCTTATTTCTATGCTGCAAAGCATCTTCTAGTAAATTCAGCTTTGCTGAAAAATTAAAAATAATAGAGGTGTGGTCCATGTTTATTATTTGTTTATTTATCTGCCCATTAACCAAACACAAAGGTTCTGCATAGCAAAAGAAACGACCAGCAAAATGAAGAGAACCCACTCTATTGGAGAATATATCTGTCAATGATACATCACAAAAGGTTTAGTTTCCAAAACATATAAAGAACTTATAAAACTCAACACCAGGAGAAGAACCACGCAATTTAAAAAAAAAGCAAAATTCCTGAATATACACTTTTCTAACGAGGACGTACAGATGGCCAATAGACATATAAAAAAAAATGCTCAACATGACTAATAATCAGAGAAATGAACAGAGTCACCACATTGAGCCCTGACTGGTGTGGCTCAGTTGGTTGGATTTTATTCCTGGTTAGGACACATACCCATGTTGGGGGTTTCATGCTGGGTTGGGGCTCAAGCAGCAGGCAGCTGATCAATGTCTCTTTCTCCTCTCTCTCTCTCCTCTCTATATCTATCTCTATCTCTCTATCTCTCTTCCTTTGTCTAAAAATCAATTTTAAAAAATTACAATGAGATATCACCTCACACCTGCCATAATGACGACAATTAATAGTGGCCATTAAAAAGAAGGAAATCCTACCATTAATGACAGTATAGATGGACCTGGAGATTAATGTGCTAAATGATATAAGCCATTTAAAGAAAGACAAATACCATACAATCTCACTTATATGTGGTATCTAATGAACAAAACAAACTGACAAACAAATGAGAAACAGAGGCATGGACACATAGAATAGAATGACACCTCTCAGAGAGGAGGAGGGGGGAGATGGGATGAGAGAAGGTAAAGGGATTAGCCAAAGAGCACATATGCATAGTCTATAGACACAGAAAACAGTGTTGTAATGGCCACAGGAAAGGGGGAGTGGGTATGGGGGGAGGTGGGCAAGACTTAAGGGAGTTGGGAAATTGCAGGGGCCTGATGCGGCGGGGGCCAGACAAGGCGGGGATCTCCCTTTTCCGCGTCCTGTGCAGAAAGAGAGATGAACGAACCGGTTCTAAATGGAGGTGGCCAGGGATTGAGAAATATTAGAAATAAAGAAAACAAGACGCAGAAATAGATTCATGAACCTGGGAGCTGGGTGGATCTTTCTGTGCCTGGCTGAGGCCACAGAACAGATCCATACTGCAAAGCTGAGGCTTTATTTATAATCGGGGACAAACAAGGCAATTAACAATGTTCTTGTAAGTTTCACTTGTTTTGGCAGCACTTGCTGCCCCTCCCACAGCCCACTAGCTACCCAGGAAAGATCTAGGGATCAGTTACAGGATCAAGCTTAATTATGCTGGGAGGGGTCTGCCCTCCAAATGAACTTGTTTGTGACCCTGCCACAGGTCAGTCCGAGGCTTAACCCTATAACCGCTTCCTACATCTCACCCTTTCTTTTAAATTTAAGCTACTAATAATGGAAGTAAAATTTAAACATCAAGAACAAATTTCTGACTATTAAAACATTAACAAAGCAATGCCAATGCAAAACCCAATAACAAAACAATGCCAATGCAAAATCCAGACATGGCTATTAATAAAACAATGCCAATGCAACACAACAATAAAGAAATCAAACTACAGTAACATTTTCCTACTAAATGAAAGTTTCTTTTGCTGATTTACTCAAGAGTCCTCAGATTTGGCTGTGCATGGCCAGAAACATGATTGAAGAAGTAGCTTCAACTTCTTGCTTTTCCACAATCTGCTGTGCTTCAGTCGCTTTCTTCAGATGACTCCATGTTGGCACCTCAGTCCCCTGTGTAGCTTAGCTTTCAGTTTTCTTCTTCTTCCGCTTTGCTGTCATCAGGGCAGCTCTCAGTCCTTTTGAGTGAAGGGACACAGGAGCTTCTCTGGGTCCATTGTGGTGACAGACGTAACGCTCTGGCACCCAAATTGGCTGCATTGCTCCTTCTGGAAAGATATAAAACACAACCTCTTCCCCACATTATTACTGAATCTGATAAAACTCTTGTCTGGTTTATGCTTCCTTCCACCTAGCTGACTCGGTGGAAGCTATTGTACAGGAGGCCTAATGCCTTTCACTTGCTGTATGATCCTTTGCATTATAATTTAAAATTTTTAAAGTATAAAAAGCATGACTGAGCCTCTTTTGAGGTGACACATAATACCTGTCTCCCCCTTTTTGTTTTAATAAATGATTTTAAGAGTACGATTGGCTCTTTCCACTATTGAGTGACATCCATTTTGTCAGATTTGATTAGGTTTAAGTCCTTGGGGATTTACCCCTAAAGTTGGCACAGAAAAGTGGATAACAGACTGAGGACATTGCTTCCAATAAAACATGGAAATTGTCTTTCTTTAATAACATTTTAAAGGCTGAAAATTAAATGAAAAGTTCCTCTGAATTGTGTGCCCTATAGTAGCTGTATCAATAATTTTGGCCATACTTACCACATAAGCACTACTACTATAGGTTGAATGGGCTCCATAGCAAGATCTATTAAGGCATAAATAGGAGCTTGTATTTCTACTGAAATTTAAGGGGTTTGAAGGACCTTTGCTCTCCTGCTGCAGTAGATCCAGCCTTTCCAGAACTGGATCCATCTGTAAAAATGGTTAATGCCTGAGGTATAACATTTCTTTTAATGTGGCAGTTACTACTATTCCCTGTGTTAGAAATAAACCAAGACCCTCAAGTCAGGGGTCCTGGTAGAACACAAAACATCAAACATTTTGACTTCTATGCAGAAGGGTGTGCACACATGGTCTGGAAGCGCATGCACACCGACCTTCCTTGCTCTTGGTCCTGGGCAACCTGCAGTAACGCACAGATGCTGACTGTTAGCATGGCAAGGCATCTTCACTATTTTTATTTCTGGACTATTTCTCCTCTGTTCTCAGGGGCCACTACTTATTCTGTGGCTGGAAACGGTCCTCTCTGGGATCCGTTGTTGCAAGAATCCATATGGGCTTTGGAGTTTTCTGGAAATATAAACATATTCTCAACCAAAGGTTAATAACTCTTTTCTATAAATTAGACTTGGGATCCTTTTGATTTTTGTCCAAATGATTTTCCTTTGGCTTATTTTTACACCATAAGATTTTTCATAGGTGCCTTATCAGCATTATAAATGAAAAATAATTTTTAAAGTAAAATTTTAAAGCAATTAAGGCTTGATGTAATTTACTTACAGGATATTTCTTACAGGATATTATTCTACTATCCTTTTTTGATTAATTATTATGAGGCTATTGTAAAAAAAAATTTAATGCAGTCGTGATGACTTTTATTTTTAATTTTTGCACAAGAATATGACTGCTATGGATTCATTGAGTGTTAAGCAATTTTACCATAAAATGAACTACCAATAGAAATTTTGGTTAATACTTTAGGAACAGCTTTTTGTACAATTAGATTTTCTTAAATATTCACTTATTTCATTTAGCCAATTTAAATTAATCTGAAAACTTGACTATTTTACTGTTAAAATTTAATACTCTAACAACAATCTTAGTTTATCCCGTAAATATTAATGGAAAGGGTTATTTTGCATCCTTGAGAAAGCCCTGAGCATTCCTGGATTTAGGCTGGATTTAGACATAGGGCAGCTGCCATCGGCCAGCTCTTTGTTGCCTGGGTCCCAATCCAAGCTGGGCCAAGTCTCTTTCTGTTATCTGGTCCAGATCTGATCTGGGCCAAGTCTCTGTATGTTGCCTGGGTCCCGATCTGAGCTGGCATGGGAAGCGCGAAGCAGCCATGGGGCAGGAGACCTCCCTCAGAAGGGGCGAGTGTTCGAGGCCCTGTAATGTTGGGGGGGTGAGGATCTGTGCCACACCTCTGTTGACCCCCAAATTCTCTCCTGATGGCCCCTCTGCGACTGTGCCTGTCTTAGGTTGTTCCTCCCCTGAGGAATCTTACCCGTCTTTGACTAACCAGCCATCCTCCGGGGCCAAGCAGGGTGATGTGAGGTTCAGATCTGTCTCCTTGGTAGCCTATGCCTCTATGGCCTCCATGCCCAGCACCTGCCTTGGGATGCCCTCGCCTGCTGGCAGGGCCCTGGCATTGATCACATATCTTGAGGAACCCGGGTTTCTTCTCCAGGGAGGGCCCAGCTCACACCATTGTGTGAGAGATAGATCCATGGTACCAGCCACCATGAGGCTTCAACCTCAGTATGAACAGAAAACTCAGGCAACACCTGTGGGCAATTGGATTGTGAGAAGAGGGTCCCTCTTGGCAAAAAGGGCAAGAGAGACCAATATAGAATGCTCAAGTGCCTCCCCAGGGGGCCTTCCACACCGTGGAAGGGGTTAAATCCTTTCATGTCCTTTTTAAATTGCTGCCAAATATTCAAAGAATTAGTTTATAAGTTTATTTGGGAGAAATGTACAATATGCTGCTATAAAATATCAAAAATTATAATGAAATTTTAGAATAATATCATGTAAGGATATTCTTTGCTCTATGCCATGGCAATTCAATTTCAAACTGGCTATCAATTTCTTTTTGTATAGACAAGGTTTTAACCAGTTAATGTCCCCTAATAATTTCTGAAAGTCATTTAATCTTTTCTTATCTCCATCTTCAGAGGCCTAATGCATTGGTTATCAATTACAATCCTTATGATATTTGAAGGAAACCTCTCTTTATTTCCTTCCAAAATAATTTTCAGGCTACAGTTTCATTTAAAAATCTTTGTCACATGAAATAATTTCTGTTAACGTTATGGTGACCACTATTATGGATTAGATTTAATATTTTAATAACAATCCTCAGTTTATCCTGTAATACCAGTGAAAGAGATTTCAAAATATTCAAATTTCTCCTTTGTATTAAGCAAGAAATTTATTTTTTAAGAGTATTCCCATTAGCTAATTTGCATATACAGAGGGATCATGGGAAGCCTTCAGTAACTTTCTTAGAAGACTTATTTAAATTGCTTACAAAGACATTGGCTTATTTAAAGGAAGGGGGTTGGCCTTTGTTATTTCAAGATGACTGCCCCCAAGCCACGTGAGTGGTAAGACATGTGGCCATCATGGCGGCTGCTCAATCTGTTCTTTTAAAAGAAAGTAAAAATCACATTTCAGACAATCACTAGCTGTTTTTGGTCTTTATTAGAATTGTTTATAAAATTATTGGCTTTTCATTAAGCTGAAAACCTTGATTATAATTTAATAAGCTAATTTATTTAAGTAATTAAAGTAGGTATCTTCATTTTAAAAATAAAGCAAAATTACATCTGAATTCACAAACCACAAATGTTGCCCCACCTCTAACTTAATGCAGGAGGCTACATAAAGTCAGGCAGTAAATGGTGGCTTCTAATCTGTTCTTAAATATTATTTGGATTCAATTACTTATAAAGACATTGGCTTCTCATGTAACTTAATTTATATGAGACCTTGATTATATTTTAAAAAGCAAATTTATAAAATAACTTAAGTAGGTATCTTTAATTTAAAAAAAAAAGGCAAAGAAACTTATTCAGTAAACTTATAGGTTTGATACTTTATTGGTCTGATCTAAAAGTATAAACAGTGTCCCACCTCCAGCCGATTCAAAAATGCAGGCTGCTTGAGGCTTTTGTCTTTCTTGAAATTCTACTGCTGTTGAAAATTTTGGCTATATTTAAGAAATATATTGTTTTTGCCCTTCTTACAGGCGAAAACTTTCATAACTTTTAATATATATGTATATAAGTAAAATATATTAATTAATTTTTATTTGATAAAGCTTTCCATGTGATTCCAGGTATCAATTGGTTTAATTAAAAAAATGTATTTGTTTTAAGAGAGAACAGACTTTTGAAACATTTCGGGGCCCGTGAAATGTCTAAAAGCTACTCTCAAAACCTTGAAATACACTTGGAAAGATCAAATATATATATTTATATATTTATATGTATGATTTAAAGATTATATACTTAAATTATCTCAAAGAATATCAATTACATTTAAGCTGGATCATAGAATTAATCCTCTTTTTTAAATCAGACCAAGAAGTAACATATTTTGAATTCCTAATTATTTAAGAGAAAACACATTTTATTTTCTCAAAAACACGTTTTTATATTTTATGTATTATTACCACATTTATATAATTTCTCCAAATTCAATTTGAACCTTAAACTTTCAGAGCTTGCAAGTCAAATATTAGCAGTTCTTAAGAATTTTATATTCTTAAGAATAAATTTTAAAATCTAATAATTAACTTTAAACCATGTTATTTCCTGCCTGGAGGAACTGAGAAGCAAACTTGTAGGTTAAAGGAGCCACTTTTTCAGGAAAAACCTTTTGACCTAGCCACTTGACCTTTTCTAGGAAGGTCAGCTAGCAAAAGTTGTAGCCATTTAAATGCAAATTTAAAAAGGGTGTAGCTTTAAAACCTCTTTATGGCAAGAAAAGAGACCTTGAACTTTCAGAGCTTTAAATTTTAGGTAGCAAAATTAAATACTTAGCATTTCTCAAATCAATAATACTTTTACATTTTTAAGGATACATTTCAAATAAAATATAAGGCATATTTAATTAATAAATTAACTTCTATCCTCTAGACTTCATGCAATGCATAATCAGATCAACATTTCAGTATTATAACAATTCAATACATTTAGATCATTTAAATTTATCATTTGATTTATTAAACTTCCAAGTTCTTTTAAATTTCCAGCCAATAGGCCTGGCCCAGCCTCTAAATTTCAAAACGGTAACAATTTTCCTGCTGGGGAAGTCAAGAAGCAAACTCTCAGCCATTCATATATAAACTTGACTATTTCCTTCCTGCTATTTACTTTCCTCTGGCGGGAAATTTCAAGGGAGCTACTTTAGATGCCTTGGGAAACTAGCCTGTATTTCTTTCTCCAGTTCATCTTCGCCATTTTTAAGGCCAAAACAGTCTCGGGTTTTATTCTGTACACAGCAAAGAGTCAAGTTCAGATCAAAACTATGCACACTCGTTTTTTTAAACTGGCCTTTTCCTTTTACATGTGCACAGAAATCCCGGATGCATTTATGAATTTGTAAAAGCTTTAAGTCATTAGCTGGAAAAAAAAAAGATAAAGAAGGCGAAGATGAGGCGAAGAAGTGGCTTTCTTGGGGTGTGACATCCATATTGGATTGCCACGTGTATCCCTTCCCACACATCCTGCTTGCTCTGGGGGAAAGATTCAGTGATGGTCTGGCATTTACTATTTTTATTTTATTTTTCAATTTTTATATATTTTTATTTTTTAAGGAAAGAAAAAGATTTTTAAGATAAAAGAATTATTGGCAGTTGCTGAGAAGTTCCTTTTATCCTTTTCTACCTGGTTACAAGTAGTTTACATGTGGTGGTGGAGGAGGTGCAGATGGTATTCTTAGAGACTTGCACCCTTCCACTGCACCCCACATAGACATCCTTAAGCTCTCCTGTGCTGAATCAAGGCCATCACCAATTAAAATAGGAATTTTTTCTGGACTTTTGCTGAGTATTGGTCACACAACTGCTTTCTAACCTTTTCCCAGGTTTCATCAACAAAACTTAAGAAATCAAGAATCTGACTATGCTTAACAGCATCTTTGAGCTATGAGCATAGTTTAAAGCATTTAGAAGGATTACCCATGCTTTACACCTGGCTATTTCAATTCAGATCAATACAATACACTTCCCCAATACCTTACATTTCTTAAATCTGTAGTGCGCGCAATTCTTGGGAGCGATCCCTTGCCTCTTACCTCTTGTTCCCTCTTTCATGGCCCACATTGGTCGCCAAATGTGGGGGCCTGATGCAGCGGGGGCCAGACAAGGCGGGGATCTCCCTTTTCCGCGTCCTGTGCAGAAAGAGAGATGAACGAACCGGTTCTAAATGGAGGTGGCCAGGGATTGAGAAATATTAGAAATAAAGAAAACAAGACGCAGAAATAGATTCATGAACCTGGGAGCTGGGTGGATCTTTCTGTGCCTGGCTGAGGCCACAGAACAGATCCATACTGCAAAGCTGAGGCTTTATTTATAATCGGGGACAAACAAGGCAATTAACAATGTTCTTGTAAGTTTCACTTGTTTTGGCAGCACTTGCTGCCCCTCCCACAGCCCACTAGCTACCCAGGAAAGATCTAGGGATCAGTTACAGGATCAAGCTTAATTATGCTGGGAGGGGTCTGCCCTCCAAATGAACTTGTTTAGGCCTAATGCCTTTCACTTGCTGTATGATCCTTTGCATTATAATTTAAAATTTTTAAAGTATAAAAAGCATGACTGAGCCTCTTTTGAGGTGACACATAATACCTGTCTCCCCCTTTTTGTTTTAATAAATGATTTTAAGAGTACGATTGGCTCTTTCCACTATTGAGTGACATCCATTTTGTCAGATTTGATTAGGTTTAAGTCCTTGGGGATTTACCCCTAAAGTTGGCACAGAAAAGTGGATAACAGACTGAGGACATTGCTTCCAATAAAACATGGAAATTGTCTTTCTTTAATAACATTTTAAAGGCTGAAAATTAAATGAAAAGTTCCTCTGAATTGTGTGCCCTATAGTAGCTGTATCAATAAATTTTGGCCATACTTACCACATAAGCACTACTACTATAGGTTGAATGGGCTCCATAGCAAGATCTATTAAGGCATAAATAGGAGCTTGTATTTCTACTGAAATTTAAGGGGTTTGAAGGACCTTTGCTCTCCTGCTGCAGTAGATCCAGCCTTTCCAGAACTGGATCCATCTGTAAAAATGGTTAATGCCTGAGGTATAACATTTCTTTTAATGTGGCAGTTACTACTATTCCCTGTGTTAGAAATAAACCAAGACCCTCAAGTCAGGGGTCCTGGTAGAACACAAAACATCAAACATTTTGACTTCTATGCAGAAGGGTGTGCACACATGGTCTGGAAGCGCATGCACACCGACCTTCCTTGCTCTTGGTCCTGGGCAACCTGCAGTAACGCACAGATGCTGACTGTTAGCATGGCAAGGCATCTTCACTATTTTTATTTCTGGACTATTTCTCCTCTGTTCTCAGGGGCCACTACTTATTCTGTGGCTGGAAACGGTCCTCTCTGGGATCCGTTGTTGCAAGAATCCATATGGGCTTTGGAGTTTTCTGGAAATATAAACATATTCTCAACCAAAGGTTAATAACTCTTTTCTATAAATTAGACTTGGGATCCTTTTGATTTTTGTCCAAATGATTTTCCTTTGGCTTATTTTTACACCATAAGATTTTTCATAGGTGCCTTATCAGCATTATAAATGAAAAATAATTTTTAAAGTAAAATTTTAAAGCAATTAAGGCTTGATGTAATTTACTTACAGGATATTTCTTACAGGATATTATTCTACTATCCTTTTTTGATTAATTATTATGAGGCTATTGTAAAAAAAAAAATTTAATGCAGTCGTGATGACTTTTATTTTTAATTTTTGCACAAGAATATGACTGCTATGGATTCATTGAGTGTTAAGCAATTTTACCATAAAATGAACTACCAATAGAAATTTTGGTTAATACTTTAGGAACAGCTTTTTGTACAATTAGATTTTCTTAAATATTCACTTATTTCATTTAGCCAATTTAAATTAATCTGAAAACTTGACTATTTTACTGTTAAAATTTAATACTCTAACAACAATCTTAGTTTATCCCGTAAATATTAATGGAAAGGGTTATTTTGCATCCTTGAGAAAGCCCTGAGCATTCCTGGATTTAGGCTGGATTTAGACATAGGGCAGCTGCCATCGGCCAGCTCTTTGTTGCCTGGGTCCCAATCCAAGCTGGGCCAAGTCTCTTTCTGTTATCTGGTCCAGATCTGATCTGGGCCAAGTCTCTGTATGTTGCCTGGGTCCCGATCTGAGCTGGCATGGGAAGCGCGAAGCAGCCATGGGGCAGGAGACCTCCCTCAGAAGGGGCGAGTGTTCGAGGCCCTGTAATGTTGGGGGGGTGAGGATCTGTGCCACACCTCTGTTGACCCCCAAATTCTCTCCTGATGGCCCCTCTGCGACTGTGCCTGTCTTAGGTTGTTCCTCCCCTGAGGAATCTTACCCGTCTTTGACTAACCAGCCATCCTCCGGGGCCAAGCAGGGTGATGTGAGGTTCAGTTCTGTCTCCTTGGTAGCCTATGCCTCTATGGCCTCCATGCCCAGCACCTGCCTTGGGATGCCCTCGCCTGCTGGCAGGGCCCTGGCATTGATCACATATCTTGAGGAACCCGGGTTTCTTCTCCAGGGAGGGCCCAGCTCACACCATTGTGTGAGAGATAGATCCATGGTACCAGCCACCATGAGGCTTCAACCTCAGTATGAACAGAAAACTCAGGCAACACCTGTGGGCAATTGGATTGTGAGAAGAGGGTCCCTCTTGGCAAAAAGGGCAAGAGAGACCAATATAGAATGCTCAAGTGCCTCCCCAGGGGGCCTTCCACACCGTGGAAGGGGTTAAATCCTTTCATGTCCTTTTTAAATTGCTGCCAAATATTCAAAGAATTAGTTTTATAAGTTTATTTGGGAGAAATGTACAATATGCTGCTATAAAATATCAAAAAATTATAATGAAATTTTAGAATAATATCATGTAAGGATATTCTTTGCTCTATGCCATGGCAATTCAATTTCAAACTGGCTATCAATTTCTTTTTGTATAGACAAGGTTTTTAACCAGTTAATGTCCCCTAATAATTTCTGAAAGTCATTTAATCTTTTCTTATCTCCATCTTCAGAGGCCTAATGCATTGGTTATCAATTACAATCCTTATGATATTTGAAGGAAACCTCTCTTTATTTCCTTCCAAAATAATTTTCAGGCTACAGTTTCATTTAAAAATCTTTGTCACATGAAATAATTTCTGTTAACGTTATGGTGACCACTATTATGGATTAGATTTAATATTTTAATAACAATCCTCAGTTTATCCTGTAATACCAGTGAAAGAGATTTCAAAATATTCAAATTTCTCCTTTGTATTAAGCAAGAAATTTATTTTTTTAAGAGTATTCCCATTAGCTAATTTGCATATACAGAGGGATCATGGGAAGCCTTCAGTAACTTTCTTAGAAGACTTATTTAAATTGCTTACAAAGACATTGGCTTATTTAAAGGAAGGGGGTTGGCCTTTGTTATTTCAAGATGACTGCCCCCAAGCCACGTGAGTGGTAAGACATGTGGCCATCATGGCGGCTGCGGCTCAATCTGTTCTTTTAAAAGAAAGTAAAAATCACATTTCAGACAATCACTAGCTGTTTTTGGTCTTTATTAGAATTGTTTATAAAATTATTGGCTTTTCATTAAGCTGAAAACCTTGATTATAATTTAATAAGCTAATTTATTAAGTAATTAAAGTAGGTATCTTCATTTTAAAAATAAAGCAAAATTACATCTGAATTCACAAACCACAAATGTTGCCCCACCTCTAACTTAATGCAGGAGGCTACATAAAGTCAGGCAGTAAATGGTGGCTTCTAATCTGTTCTTAAATATTATTTGGATTCAATTACTTATAAAGACATTGGCTTCTCATGTAACTTAATTTATATGAGACCTTGATTATATTTTAAAAAGCAAATTTATAAAATAACTTAAGTAGGTATCTTTAATTTAAAAAAAAAAGGCAAAGAAACTTATTCAGTAAACTTATAGGTTTGATACTTTATTGGTCTGATCTAAAAGTATAAACAGTGTCCCACCTCCAGCCGATTCAAAAATGCAGGCTGCTTGAGGCTTTTGTCTTTCTTGAAATTCTACTGCTGTTGAAAATTTTGGCTATATTTAAGAAATATATTGTTTTTGCCCTTCTTACAGGCGAAAACTTTCATAACTTTTAATATATATGTATATAAGTAAAATATATTAATTAAATTTTTATTTGATAAAGCTTTCCATGTGATTCCAGGTATCAATTGGTTTAATTAAAAAAATGTATTTGTTTTAAGAGAGAACAGACTTTTGAAACATTTCGGGGCCCGTGAAATGTCTAAAAGCTACTCTCAAAACCTTGAAATACACTTGGAAAGATCAAATATATATATTTATATATTTATATGTATGATTTAAAGATTATATACTTAAATTATCTCAAAGAATATCAATTACATTTAAGCTGGATCATAGAATTAATCCTCTTTTTTAAATCAGACCAAGAAGTAACATATTTTGAATTCCTAATTATTTAAGAGAAAACACATTTTATTTTCTCAAAAACACGTTTTTATATTTTATGTATTATTACCACATTTATATAATTTCTCCAAATTCAATTTGAACCTTAAACTTTCAGAGCTTGCAAGTCAAATATTAGCAGTTCTTAAGAATTTTATATTCTTAAGAATAAATTTTAAAATCTAATAATTAACTTTAAACCATGTTATTTCCTGCCTGGAGGAACTGAGAAGCAAACTTGTAGGTTAAAGGAGCCACTTTTTCAGGAAAAACCTTTTGACCTAGCCACTTGACCTTTTCTAGGAAGGTCGGCTAGCAAAAGTTGTAGCCATTTAAATGCAAATTTAAAAAGGGTGTAGCTTTTAAAACCTCTTTATGGCAAGAAAAGAGACCTTGAACTTTCAGAGCTTTAAATTTTAGGTAGCAAAATTAAATACTTAGCATTTCTCAAATCAATAATACTTTTACATTTTTAAGGATACATTTCAAATAAAATATAAGGCATATTTAATTAATAAATTAACTTCTATCCTCTAGACTTCATGCAATGCATAATCAGATCAACATTTCAGTATTATAACAATTCAATACATTTAGATCATTTAAATTTATCATTTGATTTATTAAACTTCCAAGTTCTTTTAAATTTCCAGCCAATAGGCCTGGCCCAGCCTCTAAATTTCAAAACGGTAACAATTTTCCTGCTGGGGAAGTCAAGAAGCAAACTCTCAGCCATTCATATATAAACTTGACTATTTCCTTCCTGCTATTTACTTTCCTCTGGCGGGAAATTTCAAGGGAGCTACTTTAGATGCCTTGGGAAACTAGCCTGTATTTCTTTCTCCAGTTCATCTTCGCCATTTTTAAGGCCAAAACAGTCTCGGGTTTTATTCTGTACACAGCAAAGAGTCAAGTTCAGATCAAAACTATGCACACTCGTTTTTAAACTGGCCTTTTCCTTTTACATGTGCACAGAAATCCCGGATGCATTTATGAATTTGTAAAAGCTTTAAGTCATTAGCTGGAAAAAAAAAAGATAAAGAAGGCGAAGATGAGGCGAAGAAGTGGCTTTCTTGGGGTGTGACATCCATATTGGATTGCCACGTGTATCCCTTCCCACACATCCTGCTTGCTCTGGGGGAAAGATTCAGTGATGGTCTGGCATTTACTATTTTTATTTTATTTTTCAATTTTTATATATTTTTATTTTTTAAGGAAAGAAAAAGATTTTTAAGATAAAAGAATTATTGGCAGTTGCTGAGAAGTTCCTTTTATCCTTTTCTACCTGGTTACAAGTAGTTTACATGTGGTGGTGGAGGAGGTGCAGATGGTATTCTTAGAGACTTGCACCCTTCCACTGCACCCCACATAGACATCCTTAAGCTCTCCTGTGCTGAATCAAGGCCATCACCAATTAAAATAGGAATTTTTTCTGGACTTTTGCTGAGTATTGGTCACACAACTGCTTTCTAACCTTTTCCCAGGTTTCATCAACAAAACTTAAGAAATCAAGAATCTGACTATGCTTAACAGCATCTTTGAGCTATGAGCATAGTTTAAAGCATTTAGAAGGATTACCCATGCTTTACACCTGGCTATTTCAATTCAGATCAATACAATACACTCCCCAATACCTTACATTTCTTAAATCTGTAGTGCGCGCAATTCTTGGGAGCGATCCCTTGCCTCTTACCTCTTGTTCCCTCTTTCATGGCCCACATTGGTCGCCAAATGTGGGGGCCTGATGCAGCGGGGGCCAGACAAGGCGGGGATCTCCCTTTTCCGCGTCCTGTGCAGAAAGAGAGATGAACGAACCGGTTCTAAATGGAGGTGGCCAGGGATTGAGAAATATTAGAAATAAAGAAAACAAGACGCAGAAATAGATTCATGAACCTGGGAGCTGGGTGGATCTTTCTGTGCCTGGCTGAGGCCACAGAACAGATCCATACTGCAAAGCTGAGGCTTTATTTATAATCGGGGACAAACAAGGCAATTAACAATGTTCTTGTAAGTTTCACTTGTTTTGGCAGCACTTGCTGCCCCTCCCACAGCCCACTAGCTACCCAGGAAAGATCTAGGGATCAGTTACAGGATCAAGCTTAATTATGCTGGGAGGGGTCTGCCCTCCAAATGAACTTGTTTGTGACCCTGCCACAGGTCAGTCCGAGGCTTAACCCTATAACCTCTTCCTACAGGCAATGACAACATCTGTATTAGTACAAACGATAAATAAAGTTAAAATATGTAAAGCAATAAAAATTAATAATAATAATGATAAAAGTGTCTACTATGTGCCAAGTTCAGTGACCACACACTGCCTTCACCTTCACAGATATTGTAATACGATTCCTATGAAAATATTAATGCACAGAAATATTTATTGTGTCAATAAGTATCATGGGAGCCCTAACCAGTTTGGCTCAGTGGATAGAGAGTCGGCCTGCAGACTGAAAAGTCCCAGGTTCAATTCCAGTCAAGGGGATGTACCTGGATTGTGGGCACATCCCCAGTAGGAGGTATGCAGGAGGCAGCTGATCAATGTTTCTTTCTCATTGATGTTTCTAACTCTCTATCCCTCTCCCTTCCTCTGTGTAAAAAATCAATAAAATATATTTTAAAAAAATAAGTATCATGGGTGACGGGGATTGCACAAAGAAGGTTATTTTTATATGGAACAGAGGCTGCTGTCTCCTTCCTACCTGGACATACAACTATGTTATATTTACCAGCTTCCCTTGAAGGCAGTTCTGACCATGTGATTACGTTTGGGCAATAGAAAATGAATGGAAATGACAAGTGCCAATTCCAGGCATCACCATACAAACCTCCCATGTGCCCCTCGCTGCTCCGCCCTTTCCTAGATGACTGGGATGTTGAAATCCTGGGTCTACTTGAAAGCTACATGTTAATAATAAAGTTTACATCAGCTCAGGTCCGTGAATTATCCCATGGAGGAGACTTGCCCTAGTAGCCTGCACGTATATGCTGATTTGACATATAAGCAAGAGATAGATTCATTTGTGTCTTAGTCACTAAAGCCTAATCTACTCCAAGTAGAGATATAAGGTGTTTTTGAGAGGCAAAAAAGTGGGCCTGGTACATAATTAGTGGGCAATTATGTTACATTAATATATATATTTTCCCTGGCTTATTTATACTCTATATGTGTGTGTATATATGAAAAGGTGTGAATGTACATTTGCTTGTCTCATAGTTTATGCTCAATAACATCTCTAAATATGTTCAATTATTTTTTGAAAGTGAAATGAAGTCAGCCTTTTCCAAAGGTCCCCTAAAGAATGCAGAAATCCCAAACAAGTTGGAAATACCAGTTCTCTTGAGGAATGTGAGCTACCATTGGAACTTTGGGGATGGCTCCAATCCGTCTCCCTCCCACCCCTGACCAATGGTTCTTCCATATACTGGTTACTTGTTTAATTGTAATCTCCATAGTAACCAAAATATTCCAGTTTTCCATTTTTCAGAAAGAGCCAAATATTCTCCTTAATTTAACCATCATTATTAATGGTTATTTTATTTGTGTGTGTGTGTGTGTGTGTTGCATGTGTGTATCCCATTTTTTCTTACATTTCACATAAGAGGCCCACATTTACATCTTCATAATTTTTTTTTACCCCTGAGTAGATAATTTCTATCTGACATTAAACGCTCACCCCTGCACAATGAGTTTAAGTGTTCAAAGTCCACCCCCTCCCCCAATTTATTCCTCACCTCTAAGAGCCAGACTTTCTTCTTGATTAACAGGAGAATATACTATTAGAAAACTAATAACAACATTTACTTTACCAATGCCTTTAGGCAGAAATCAAATACAGGGAAATACATTTTCTAAGAAATATTATACTAATCAACCACTATGTCTCTAACAGAGTAACCCAGAGGGACAAGGTGCAGGTAGCACACGTCCTAAATCACAGTGACAAGGACCCGGGCATCTGAGTTTACTCTCAGACTCCCTGGGCCCTCAACATGCACACATACATCTCTGTCTCTCAATGTCTCTCTCTCCCTCACTCACTCCCACCACCCTCTCTCTCTTCCCCTCCTTTCTCTTCTTTCTCCCCTTCTCTTCATTCTCTCTCTTCTTCTCTCTTCCACCCACCCTTCGCTCCCCTTCCTCTCTCTTCCCATCCTCCCTCTTTCTTCCTCACTCGCTCACTCTCTCCCTCCATCATCAAAACTAGGAATTCTCTCTCTCTTTCTTTAGAAAACAGTACCTGGTTACCCTATGCCCTGAGAATGTGCGTAACACATACCTCTTGACATCCTTGCAGTTTTGATGAAATACTTGCCTTCTAGATGTTTCTGTTTCTTTTTATGCTTCATGGTTCAACTCTTTAAATCAGATACCTTTCTCCCCCAAACTCTGCTCTCAGTGTGTCAGTTGGTGATGACAAAGAATCAAATTAACAAATACAATCAATATAAACAAATTACTATCAATAATAAGATGATTGAGAGACCTTTCCTCTCACCAAATCACTGTTCTGACCAGTGCTTAGGACACCACCAGGGCAGTTATGATGCAAGTCATCACCATGGTTTCAGTGGTGTTCTATGACCAGTGCATGACATCAGTGCACCCTAGGCACCCAGCTAGTATTCACAGGACTGCAGGGCCACCACATCCAGTGGCCAGAGTGATTCCTTTATCCAATGGAAATACTACCATTAACTTGAATTTTTTTAAATTGTTTACTTCATATCTAAAGTAGAGGGTAGGTGACTTGAATGAAAAAAGGCAATTATTTTATGTGTAGGATAAGCACATTCCTAATTCTCTCCAGTGGTGAGGCTAAGCAATACCTGAGAAAATTAGGCTTAGAACCATGCTTGTCTCACAGAAAGTGGTATTGTTATATATATATGCTATTGGCAGCTCTATTTCACTAATGTATAAACATGAGTTATATGTGAGGTATATATTGGTGTATATATGTGGATTTGAAAATCACACACAACTCTATCAGTTATCGAGTACCCCCCACTATGGGGAATAGTCTCCTACATTTTTACAACAAGCCATTTTCTCTTTGGCTATGCTTTTCCTTATCATGGCCCCAGAGGATTGGGAAAAGAGGGAGCCTCTGGCTGTTGTCATGAATTGTGTTCTTGTCAAGCCAGAAGGTCTCATTTCCAGGCTTGTTCTGGGCCCCCAGCTATATCTTCTGGAAACAGCTGGGCTCTAAACAGGGTTTGAACTCTATAGACTTTTTCCATTCTACATCCCACCCACCACAGACTATGCCTCCTCCCTTAAGAGCAATATGTATTTACTTCCAAACCTTAGCAGTTACATTAGAACCTGGCCATGACTTAGCCTTCTCAGTCTTCCTTATGCCCAGTAGGCCCTGCCTCTGGGTCTTACCTCATATAACGATGGGCAATATTTTCCAATGCTATCACCAACACACTATTATAAATAGTTGTGTAAAGAGACTGCACTTGTGGTGGTGAACACAATAGAGACGATGTATTATAGAATTGTACCCTTAAAACTTATATTTTGTAACCAATATGACTCCAGTAATCTCAATACAAATAAAATAAACTATAAAACAATAGATGTCGTTAAAAAATTATGTCTTCAAAGTATTTTGTTACTTCCAGGCTCTTCTACTTTTTCTCAGTGTTATTCATTTATAACTTAGCACTGGACTCTGTCAAGTGTCTCCTCATTTTTATCTTGGCACTAGGTTTCTTTGAGAAGGCATTTTTACCTTCATATTTGAATAGCTCTCTATCACCTGAATTATTATTTTTATTTTGTGCTCTTTGCTTCCCATTTGTCTTTTCCTTCAAAGTTTCTTGACCTAAATTATAAATGTAGAGCTTATAATTCTAGAGAATTTAGTGATGTACTTAATAAATAAAGGAGTGAGCAGGATCAAAGTGTGTAAACCCTGGTCATCTGGTATATGGTACACTATTTTGTCTTTTCTCATGATACTTGAGATTTCCATAATAACTTAATTGCTGTAGTCATCCCTATATGTTATCTAAGAAAAACTTTTGGATCATCTTTTACTACTAACGATATGGCTAAGATAGACTCCCTCATTAAAACACCCATTATTAGGTTTCCTTAAGGAGGACATAAGAATAGGGTAAGATAGTAATATTATATAAAATATAATAATTAAAGTGTAATGTGCTAATTAGACCAGACATCCTTCCAGACGTCCTTCCAGATGACCTCTGGTCAAAGCCCGGGCTGCGAGGAAAGCCCGGGTACCGGGTGCCTGCTCGTGGCTGGAAGGAAGTCCGGGTCCCCAGTAGGAGAGAGAAGCTAGTGCCAGCATCCAGTGGAAGGAAGGCCTACTCTTGCACGAATTTCGTGCATCAGGCCTCTAGTAATATATAAAACATTTTTAAGCTAGAGGGTTAGCCCTTGCTGAGAAACAAATGATCCAAAGGACCTGATATTGCCTGGGTTATGTGGCTTCCATTCTCATTATTATATTGTTCTTGTGAAGTTGGTGGTGGTATTTACTTTCATCATTTTTGGCTCTACCATCCAATTATTTTATCTGAGGCTCCTTGGTGCCTTTTCACCAATCCATCCCTTTCCTCTCTACTCCTCGTCAGTGTGTACATGTATGTTACCATCCACTCTTGCTCTGTTGGGCTGAATTATCTCGACCTAAATCCTTACTTCTTGTAGGAGAAAGTGTTGCCAAAGCAGAGTGGCCAAGCTGTAAACTATGCAGGGCATTGTAATAGCTCCTATATTTGAGAGATAGAGAATGCAATTCTGAAATGGAATGGGAACAATAATCAGGTTAATTAAGAAAAGCTCTATTAAAGAAGAGAGAAATGATTCTCAAGGCTACTCTTCAGGAATAATAGCATATTACATCCTCAAATATTTGTGACAATACTGTATTTACATTGCATATAAATATATGCTTTCTCACCAGAAACGTTGCTTTCAATTTCACTTTGAGGAAGCACCGTATTTTGCTACTCCTTCAAAATTACTATTTTTATAACTTTCAAACCAATTTCTTACATTTAAAAATATATATAACATCACATATGATAATAGCATGAATTAATTTATTTAGTGAAAAGGTCTCTACAGAGTGCCAGGCACTCACCAGGATTTGATGATTCTCTTGAAATGATACAACCTCTACTTTCAAGGAGTTTATTTTGATGAGGAAGACAAACAGGTAAAGAGGTTATTACAATATGACCTGTTAAGTGCTCTGATAATATTCTGCAGTTTTGTGATTCATTTTATTTTAGTTTGTTATGTCCTCTATTCAGTTTTCACACAATAGCAATAGACTTATCTGAATATTAAGGACATATGGATCAATATATATTGTTGGTTAGAGACCTTCTGATTATAATAAACCATTATTGGAGATGCTGAAACTTGCCCCATTGGATGCCACTAGGGACATTTGATCGTGCCTATGACGCTGTCTTAATGTTTCTACTAGAAAGTAAAAGTAAAATCAGAGTGTACAGAAATATTGATGCAAGATGGGTAAAGCACAGTATAATCAAGATGTTTTTCAAAGTCTCACCATGTTAACATTAATCCTTGAAATAAAATAGAAATGATTGATAAAGCTGGAGTTTGCATTCTTTATTAGTTTATTACCAGAAAAAAAAAGATTAAAAGGACAAATTACAAATTGTGGAATATATTTACAATTTTCACAACCAAAAGGAATATAGCATCAAGCATATTTTAAAAATAGGTACAAATTGGTAAAAAAAAAAAAAAAAAAAAGAAAACTACTTAAACAAAAAAAGGCAAAGTATATGAATAGGAATTTTGCTGAAGAAGAAATATAAGAAGCAAAATTATTAGAAATTAGGGAAATTTAAATCAATATCGTAATGAAATGCCCTCATACATTATTCAATTGATAAAAACTATGTGACAATATGAAATGTTAGAGTATATATGCCCAAACAGAATCTCTTATTCAGATGCAAATATATTCAAGATAGTTTAGCATTATCTCCTAAGGCTGAACACTGCATATATTATAAGGAAATAGTTTTACTCCTAAATTTATACAGAAGAAACTCTTGTCTGTGTACAATAGAAGCCATGTGCAACAATGTTCGTAGCAATTTTGTTCACTATAGAAAAAAAATGGGAAACACTCCAAGTATTCATAACGAGAACACAAATGAACTATGGTGTATTCACACAATGGATTATCATAAAGTGGTAAAAAAAATTAACTACGGTAACAATCCCAATATGGATGAAGCTCAACAGAATAATATTTAATGAAAAACCCCCCACAGCTCTGACACGATGCTTTTAATAAAGTGAACATAACTAAAATTGAAAAAAAATCAGTTGCATTTTATGCAACAATTAATAACTATATACTTCTTGGGAAATATTCAAATGTATAAAACAGTATAAAGAGGAAAGCTGAATGATGAACACTGACTTTAGAAAGATAAGAATATATCAAGTAAGAGAAAACAAGGTAATGGGAAAAATAGACAAGAACATATGTTTAGATGTAGATTAAAATGTCTGGTGAATTCACTTGTACTTGCTGCATGCATGAAAATACTATACTAAATATATACAATATATATAAGGACATCGTGTTGAACCAGCAATGAGTGTGAACCGACTTCTATTAGTAATGCAATTCTATTCTTATGGGAGAATTCCAAGAAATTTTAATTAATGATCATAGGTGGGGGAAAATGCAAGTCACCCAAACAATGGTTTGACTAGAAAATGACTAGCTAAATTGACAAAGAAGGCAAAATCCAACTTTCATTCTCTCCTCTGTCATACATTTCAGAAAATTGCTTGGCTGTTTCTGATAAAATTTTACATCATACGAGCAATTAAGGAGATAGAATGATCCTCCAAGTTTCCCTCTCCTGACCATGACTGCTGCCAAAGATTGTATGGAGAAGCCATGCAGTCTCCTTCCAGAGACCCAACTGGGATGGAATATATGAGGTCTACTCTCTGCTTTAATTCCACTCCCTTGTCTATACAAGTTCTCCTTTTAAGCTAAAGGCAAATAAAGAGAAATCAAGTTGTGAACTTATAAAAATCAACACATCACGTCTCTTTCACATTGTTCCTGTAATTTTTCCTTGAGTCACATGAGCAAGCCTCCTGGCTTTCTTTCTTTTTTTGTTTTGTTTTGTTTTGGTTATTTCTTTTTTAAAAAAATATATTTTATTGATTTTTCACAGAGAGGAAGGGAGAGGGATAGAGAGTCAGAAACATCAATGGGAGAGAAACATCGATCAGCTGCCTCCTGCACACCCCCCCACTGGGGATGTGCCTGCAACCAAGGTACATGCCCTTGACCGGAATCGAACCTGGGACCTTTCAGTCCATAGGCTGACGCTCTATCCATTGAGCCAAACCAGTCAGGGCTGTTTTGGTTATTTCTTACATGCAACTGTGTGGTCTAGCTTTTCTGGCCTTGCTGTTGATAAAATAGAGGAATTTAGAAATTCATTCTCAATGCAACACTATTAATTGCAAGCCTACTTCTATTTATATCTCTTCTCTAACACTCTGATTTCTCTCTCCCCTAAGGCAGATATCTAATCCAAGTCAAACAACTTTGTGGTCATAAACTCAAAAATGTAAGGGACATATTCATTTACAAAAGGAGTACTCACACTAACCAAGATTTAAATAGAAAAGATGACACTAACCAACATTTAAATAGAAAAGGCCATTACAAATTATGGAATTTTTGGACACAGGTTCTTCCTCACCTGGCAAAGCAAATATGGAAACTGTAACATGTTCTCTATATAGATCTTTATGAATAAGGGTGTCCAGAATTCAAGGCAATTACAAAGATCAATTACATATCAAATTACTTCTTTAATTCAGTTTTTTTTTTTAAATATATTTTATTGATTTTTTACAGAGAGGAAGAGAGAGGGATAGAGTTAGAAACATCGATGAGAGAGAAACATCGATCAGCTGCCTCTTGCACATCCCCTACTGGAGATGTGCCCGCAACCAAGGTACATGCCCTTGACCGGAATCGAACCTGGGACCCTTGAGTCCGCAGGCCGACGCTCTATCCACTGAGCCAAACCGGTTTCGGCTAATTCAGTTTTTTATACATGCCAAACATGAACACATTTTCACAAGAATTTACTTTTTAACAAAAATTAGTTAGCTTCTTATAAAGAAATTTTCAAAGGAGACCAAGCTTCATAAAGGAAGACCATGGATAATTATAAATATTTTTATTTGAAAAGTGTATTTTGTACCCTACTAAACACCATACATACAAAAGATAAATTCTAGCAACATTGTAGAACTAGATATGTAAGATATAAAAATACAACTAGAGCCTGGCCAGCTTGGCTCCGTGGTTGAGGATATATCTATGAACCTGAGTCTTTGTTCAATTCCCAGTCAGGGAACATGCCTGGGTTGCAGGCTTGATCCCCAGTATGGGGTGTGACTTCCTGTCAGAGTCTGGGGTGCACCACAGGACCCAGAGTCAAGTCCACACCCACCCACATGCACTTCAAAATTGCGTGAGACCCAGACCCGGCCGCCACCCCACTCCCATTGGGCTAGATCCAGACCGGGCCAGTCCCACCTTTGTCAAACCCTGCTGGGCAGGGGGCATAGCCTCAGGTCCCCTGGCCTAGCTCCAGGACGGGGGGCTTGGCCTTAGGTCCCCAGCACAGATTGGGGCGGGGGGCATGCCTTGAGGTCCCCCGTCAAGCCCCACCAGGTGGGGTACATGGCCTGAGATTCCCTGTCAAGCCCCGCTGGGTGGGGGGCATGGCCTGAGGTCCCCTGTCAAGCCCTGCCAGGTGGGGGGGCACAGCCTGAGGTCCCCTGTCAAGCCCTTCCAGGTGGGGGGGAACAGCCTGAGGTCCCCCAGCCCAGCACCAGGAGGGGGGCTTAGCCTCAGGTCATCCGTCAAGCCCCACTGGCAGGAGGGCATAGCCTCAGGTACCCCATCAAGCCCGGCTGGGTGGGGGGTGTGGCCTAAGTTCCCCCAACCCAGCACTGGGGGTGCACCTTGAGGTCTCCTGTCAAGCCCCACTGGGTGGGGGGCACAGCCTGAGGTCCCCTGTCAAGCCCTGCCAGGTGGGAGGCGTGGCCTGAAGTTCCCTGTCAAACCCTACCTGGTGGGGGGTGCGGCCTGAGGTCCCCTAGCCCAGCACCAGGATGGGAAGCGCACCTTGAGGTCCCCCATCAAGCCCTGCTGGGCAGGGGGGCATGGCTTGAGGTCCCCTGGCCTGGTACCAAGGCAGGAGGTGTGGCCTGAGGTCCCCTGTCAAGCCCAGCCAGGTAGGGCAGCATAGCCTCAGGTCCCCTGGCCCGGTGCTGGGGTGGGGGGCACAGCCTGAGGTCCCCCGTCAAGTCCCGCTGGGCAGGGGGTGCAGTCTGAGGTTCCCCAGCCTGGTGCTGGGGTGGGGGGGCCCTGAGTTCCCCAACCCAGCACTGGGGGTGCACCTTGTAGTCCTCTGTCAAGCCCCACTGGGTGGGGGGGCACCACCTGAGGTCCCCTGTCAAGCCCAGCCAGGCAGGGGGGCCCAGCCTCAGGTCTCCTGGCCCAATGTTGGGGCAGGGGGTACAGCCTGAGGTCCCCTGTCAAGCCCTGCTGGGTGGGGGGTGCAGTCTGAGGTCCCCCAGCCTGGTGCCAGGGTGGGGGGCACGGCCTGAAGTCCCCTGTCAAGCCCCACCTGCTGGTGGGTGTGGCCTGAGGTCCCGCAGCCTGGTTCTGGGGTGGAGGGAGCAGCCTGAGGTCCCCTAGCCCAGCACCAGGATGGGAAGAGCGCCTTGAGGTCCCCCGTCAAGCCCCACCAGACAGGGGGCATGGCCTCAGGTCCCCTGGCCTGGCGCTGGGGTGGGGGGCATGGCCTGAACTCCCCCGGCCTGGCACTGAGGCAGGGGGACCAGCCTGAGGTCCCCTAGTCCAGCACCAGGACGGGAAGCACACTTTGAGGTCCCCTGTCAAGCCCTGCTGGGTGGGGGGCATGACCTGAAGTCCCCTGTCAAGCTCCACCTGGTGGGGGGTGCGGCCTGAGGTCCCCTGTCAAGCCCCATGGGAACTCAGAGGGTAAGGGAGGACGTAGCCTCAGGTCCCTGCTGATTGCTCATTAAGGCTCCTTATGGGAACTTGGCCTCAGCTGTGGGTGCAGCCATCTTTGTGACAGAGGATGGTCAATTAGCATATTCCCTCTTTATTAGCTAGAAGATATACTAGAGGCCCGGTGCACGAAATTCGTGCATGGGGCCAGGGGGTGGAGGGGTTCCTTCAGCCCAGCCTGCACCCTCTCCAATCCGAGATCCCTCTCACAATCCGGGACCGCTGGCTCCTAACTGCTCACCTGCCTGCCTGTCTGCCTGATCGCCCCTAACTGCCCCCCCCTGCCAACCTGATCACCTCTAAGTGCCTCTGCCTGCCGGCCTGGTCGCCCCTAACTGCCCTCCCCCCCACTGGCCTGGTTGCCCCTAACTGCCCCCCCCAAGCTGGCCTGGTCACCCCCAACTACCCCTCTCTGCTTGCCTGGTTGCCCCTAACTGTCCCCCCCTGCCAGCCTGGTTGTCCCCAACTGCCCTCCCTGCTGGCCTGGTCGCCCCTCACAGCCTGCCAGCATGGTTGCTCCATGCAGCCTGCTGTTCAGTCGTTTGGTGGTCCCTCACTAACCCCCCTACCGGCCTTGTTGCCCCATGCAGCCTGCTGTTTGGTTGTTACTGTGAGGGCATCCTGACCAATTTGCATATTATCTTTTATTAGTATAAATATGTGTGTGTGTGTGTGTGTGTGTGTGTGTGTGTGTGTGTGTGTGTGTGTTATGACCACCCCATCAGTACTTCGTTGGGCCACCTTTTGCCTTCAATATTGCGGCAATTCTTCTTGGCATTGACTCCACAAGATGTTGAAAGGTGATGCAAGGAATCTGACACCATGCCTGATGAATAGCACTGTCCAGTTCTATGAGATGTGATGGTTGTGGGACCAGCTGCCTGATGGCTCTTTAAACTTCATCCCACAAATGCTCAATTGGATTGAGATCTGGTGACTTTACCACCTAAGCAAGGTAAAGTCTCCCTCATGTTCTTGAAACCACTCCTGCACAATATGAGCACTGTGGCATGGTGCATTGTCTTATTGGAAAAAGCCATCTCCATTGGGATATGCCATCAACATGATAGGATGAACTTGATCAGCAATGATACTTAGGTAAGTTGTGCTATTCAGACGTTGTTCCACACGAATTAAAGGGCCCAAATCATGCTAGGAAAACATGCCCCAAACCATAACACTGTCCCCACCAGCTTGAAGGGTTGTACTCATGCATGTGGGGTTTCTGCAAAATTCTCACTCTGCCATCTGCATGATGCAACTGGAAACATGATTCATCGGGCAACATGACTTTTTTCCAATGCTCAACTGTCCAATCCTTGTGTTCCTGTGTAAATTGGAGACATTTTATCTTGGTAACTGCAGACAGCAAAGGTGTTCGAATAGGCCTTTGGCTTCCATATTCCATACGATGCAGTGTACAGCTAATTTGCCTACAAACATCAGGTGGTCATCATAATCTGGCCACTCAGCAGATATATATATCTGCCAGTATTTATTGTGAAATTCATGCACATTAAAAGGGAATTAGAGGAAATATTTTAATATTGTTATTTGCCCTTTCTCTATAATAGAAGTGTCAGAGATGAAAGAAAATTAGTAAAATGTATATGAAAATCTTCCTCCTGTCAGAATCTGGGGCACGCCGCGGGACCCAGAGTCAAGTCCCCATCCATCCGTGTGCACCTCAAAATTGCAAGAGACCCAGACCTGGCTGGCCCCACCCCCATTGGGTGAGATCCAGACCCATCTGGCCCCACCCCCATCAAGCCCCACTGAGCAGGGGGCGCAGACTCATGTCCCCTGGTGCACCCTCAGGTCCCCTAGCTCAGCGCCAGAGCAGGGGACACAGACTGAGGTCCCTTTTCAAGCCCCACTGGACCAGAGGTGCAGCCTCAGGTCCCCCGGCACAACCTCAAGTCCCCCGGCCTATAGCCAGGGTGGGGTTGTGGCCTGAGGTCCAGCATCAAGCCTCACCAGGTGGGGGGCATGGCCTGAGGTCCCCCATCAAGCCCCAATTGGGGGGGGGGGCACAGCCTCAGGTCCCTGCCCTGGCCCAGTGCCACACAGCCTCAGGTCCCTGCTGATTGCTCATTAAGGCTTGTTATGGGAACCCCATCTCTGCTGTGGGCACAGCCATCTTGTGATGGTGTGACAGAGTGAGGGTCAATTTGCATATTGCCTCTTTATTATATAGGATATATACTATATATATATATATATATATATATATACATATATATATACAGTAAATATATATATATGTATATATTATATATGATGGTTACAGCTTCTGTTTAATGAGTATCTATTATATGTCAAACAATGATAAAGTACTTCCAAGAATGCATTTTAGTTCTCATAATAGTCTCACAAAGCAGATATTATTTGTCTTATTTTATAGACCAGAAAACTAGGGTATAAAGTTTACATAGTTCACTTGGAGTCACATAGCTAGAATGATCTGATGCCAATGTAACTTATTGCTCTCACTGGACAATAAAATGAGTAGAAAAATCCTAGGAAAAAACTTAGTAGGATTATGGGAAAAATACATTTCAGTCATCTACATTGCAATAAAAAAGTGTTTTGGCAAGGTAATAACATGACAGGGTAATAACAAGGACAAGCTAAATTGTTCTGCAATAACTAACAATCTCCAAACCTCAGTACTTGAAACTATAAGATTTCTCCTTATAATACATATTCACTGTGGGTCAACTTGAAGTTCTGTTCCATATTGTTCTCACTGAGGGATCCAAATTGAAGGAACTCATGTTGATGGAAAAGGTAACGTTTGGAACATTGTCAGTGGTCACAACAGACAGAGGGGTGGATGAATTATCTGAAGCTTCCAACCAGAGGTGGCATATGCTATGTCTTACTCATATTTCATTGACCAAAGCAAGTCACTAAATTCAAGGGCTGGAAAGCAGAACTTTACATGGGACCAGGAGGAGGAATGGAAACATATGCTAGACATTACTGATGACTAACACAAGTATTCCTTGCTTAATTGATAGATGCCAGCTGCCAACAGGACAAAATCCAAGCACATTTATCTGTCTTCAAAAACCCTCTATGCTGTGACCTCTGAGTACCTACCATACCTCATCTCCCATCATCTCCCACAGGAACCGATAATTATACCCCAAAAGTATCAAGCTATGTCATGCCTAGGTATTTGTACATGATGTACACTTGGCTTGGAATTTTCATTCCACCTGTGTCTGCCTGGTGAATTCCTACTCTTCTTTCAGGGTCCAGCACAGGGTTTCTCTGACCTATAAAGTTTTATCAACCCACTCCATGCCTGATCCACACACACCATGGCCCTGCTTCTAGTCTATCTTCATCAAGCAGCATCATATTTGTTTAAATACAAGTATCATCTATTAGACTGTAGATGCTCTGAGTGCAATGTATGTAGATTATTGCTAGTACTCAATGTTTGGTTGAAGGAACAAATTACCTGCATTTTAATAAGAGATACCAAGATTAGCACAAAAGAATACAATATGAGTATTAAACTCATCAATAAACCAGGGAATGTTTGGGAAAAAAAATGTAGGACAGCAAGGGATAGGCATATGAGCATTAGCTTTTTATTCTTTACTGATAAAGTAACAGTAACATTCTTTACTGATAAAAGTAACGTAACTTCTAAATAACTCTTCTTTAATCCACCTGGTTATTTTAAATTAAAGTGGAAGGTCACATATATGTAAATCAGTTTGGGAGGCTTTTCAAAACTATCTTTATCTCTTAGAGACCTCTCCCCGGAAAATATGATGTGTCAAGTTTCCCTTAAAATAATATCTTAAGAATCACTTCAGTGATGAGCAATGCATTTTCTCATTTAGTAGTGTTTACTTTCCATAGCAACCCTGGAGATAAGTATATAATTTTTCCCACTTTACAGAGAAGGGAAGAGGTTCAGAGAATTTTTGTGACTGGTAAGTGGCTGAAATGGGATTCAAACTCAAGACTTTTAATGATGAAACCATGCTATCAATAATACCATTTATGCAATTAATGTAATGGTGAATACATTTATTATACTCATGCAATTATGGAAGTTGATATACTAATAAATCACCCTTCCCTGTGTTTTATTATGGTTTCTCTTCACAAAGTTTTTATCCAAAGAGCACTTAATAACATAAACTTCAGGCTTCCTCACTTCTGTAGGTGATAGTTCGGGACTCATAAATTTTGCTGAAATTGTACTTCACAAACAGCTGCTATTTTTGCCAAAGTTTACAGCCTACTTTGGGCCTGGTACTGAATGGTGGTTACACACCCAGAAATCATATTACCATCTCACCTGACATGTCATGGGGTAGAACATGTCCTTGAATTCTTTGGTACTTTTGACAATTAAAGGAAAAAAGCAATGCATTTGTTTTCTAGGAACTTTACCAAGAATGTCCTAATACCACAATGGAACTTCCAGAGATTTATAAAAAAACATTTTGTTAAATGCCCACATTTAGTCCTAGGCCAGGTTTTCACAATTATTCCTTCTGGACTCAAATTGTATCCATTTGTGCCAACAGAATTTTTATCTGAAGGCTCATCTAATCATTGAATCTAGGTTAGTTCTCTGAAGTAACTATGAAATACAGAACTAGGAACTTCATTCTATCATCCAACATAAAATGATTTGTATTGTTTTATAGACATATTTTTTATAGGGAAGTATTAGAACTGTTTTCAAAAATTCTACTTAGAATGGAGATTTTACTTATTTCAGCTTCCAGGAATATCCCAGGCTTATAATTTGTGTTAAGACCCCAAGCATATGCAATTGTTATTTTCAACAAGAAAATCCCATAAGCAAATAAGTAACATGACTGTTCAGTAAATTTTACCTTCCAGATAAATCAGAATAGCTAATGACTAAAGGAGTGCCCAAGTGGTTAGTTCTGCTGACCTTGCAACCACACAGGTTATGCTGTTTCAAAATTACTTCCCACAAATCATTTTATTCCTGCTGGTTTTTAAGAGAGTCATTTCAATCCAACCTAGCACTTATTCAAAGTCCGGGCTTAGACAGATAACCCAACCTCAGACATTTTGCAAATCATTGCACAATGTTTACTCACAAACTACTTTTGTCTCCTTTATAGAGATTAATTGCCAATTTTGTGAATCGTTCTCAGTAATAATTTTTTTATCCATTCAGACCTTCTGTTTTTGCCAAAGTTTAGGGCCTACTTTGGGCCCGGTACTTTATGGTGGTTACACACCCAGAAATCAGATTAGAATTTACTTTGTAGAATTTTCAATGACTTTCTCTCAACTTACTATTTTTTTTTAGAAATCTACCTAATAAATGACAGCATGAGAAACCAATTTTTTCTCAGTAATGTAGGTATGACAACATAAAGGAATATTTTAATAATAAATTTACATTTCTTCAATCCCTATGTGTGGATGTTACAACAGGATACAAAAAAAAAAAGAAAAAAAAATACATTTGCAGAAATATAGGTTCATATTCATTAGACCCATGTCAAAAACCAATCAATTTACTAAGTGGGATTTTTTTTTAAATGTGCACATACATGCACATGCAAACATTAAGGTTATGGAATAGGTCTGTAATAAATTATGTATTTCAGTATAGTTGGTTGTTAAAGAAAAAAATTTAGAGTTGTACAAACCTTGGTTCAGATCCTGGCTCTGGAACTCTTTAATAATATACCCTTGGGGAGATTTCTGAACCAATGATCCATATGTTATTGACCTATAAAATGAGAATATCAATATCTAAAATCTCAAGGTTGCAAAAAGATTAACACAATCTTGAATTGATTTGAGTTGAAGTGATTTATGTGAATAAAGCACCTACTGTAATACCTTACACAATCTACAAGTTAGTATACAATATTTTTGTTCTAATTAATATCATTATTCAAAAATAGGTGTTGAATGTGATGTTTTACAGAAGTTAGCAAATAAATGTAGGTTTGTTATACACATTCATACATGGAAAAAGAGAGAATCCAAGTGCAAAAATATGCTTTAGAAGATAATAACACATACATTTAAAAATTTGATGAGGCATCTAATGTAGTCATGAATTTAATTTCAGAAGAAAAGATGAACCCTTTATAAGTAGTATTACCATTTGACAAAACAGAAATTTACTGTTAATTTGTAAATGTTTTTGGCTACTGAATCTAAACTATCCAATGAAGCAAATACTTTATAAAGACACAATATTGGTCTTTACATAGCTTCTACATTTCTGAAAGCAGCCCTAAGGAAGAAAGTTGTCCGTGACACTGGTTTATTAGTTCTTGGCTACTAATACTGTGATTGTTTTTGCAGGTGGAAGACCTTCTTGGAAAAGGAATAAGAGAAAATCAAACTTCCTTCACTGAAATGTGACCAGAACAATAAGCACTGTTATTGGGTGACCTTCATGGTTAGTAATCTCAGGTGAGGGCACTTAAACTGTAGACTGGAACAATAATCCTGAGTATACTAGTATTCTCTTATCTCAGAATGAGTTTTTTAAAGCCATTAAAGAAGCAGAAAACAAATTGTCTGGCTTAACATCTTAGGAAGCTCCCAAACAATCTAGGCAAGCTTTTCAAAATTCAGAATTAGGAAGATATTTACAGAATATATGTCAGAGATTATATAATTTAAGACACCTGTGACTCAAACAAATGACAGGAGAGAAAACTTAATCAAGAAAATTATTACATTTATTTAATGTATCTCAAAAGTATGTGGAAAAAATTTATCTAATATTTGTTCCTGTGTAAAGCATAGAGAATGGTGTTGAAATAAGTATTTACTTTGGAGAAGATCTGTGTTCAAATGTGAACTCTACCACTAAAGAACTATGCCACCTGGGGCAAATTACTTAACTTCTTTGAGTCTTGGTTTCCTTATAAATATAATGATGATACTGATACATTGCAGATTCTTATGAGAATAAATTGAAAAAAAAATGTATTTAGAGAATATAGCCGAGAACCTGATATATAGCACTAAACAAATGTCAGTTTCCCATTTCTCAAAATACCTACATTCTCAGCGTAAATTGACAGATTTATGACATTACATGAGATGCATCAATAAAATACTTTTGACCAGGGCAATAAAACTAAATGATTCAACCTTTATCTATTATGTAAAGGCATTAATTTATGGAGCTGCACTTTGACATTCAATCTTTAAATATTTAGATATATTAAAAGCCAGTTGGTAATTGGACATGGACCTTGGTGGGAGTATTTCCACTATGGAAATTGGGAAATACTACAAATAAGGGTTTTTGTTTGTCAGAGATCTTGTTTACTAGTGCATGACTGACTAAAATAAAGGATAAAATTTGAGAAAAAAGAGAGATTGGTGGAATCAAGTGAATTCTCCTTAATAAAATGTTGAAATTAATATTTTTGAAAATTTTAAGAATGTTTTTAATTAAATAACTAATTGACATTTTTATTTAATTTTGGTTCAAGGGCCTACCTCTACCCAAGTACTCTGTGGACCTATTACTAATATCACACTGCTTCTTTGTTTTTCACTTTTGTTCTGAATCAAATGTCATTCAATTTACCATGTTTCCCATGTTGATCTTTGTAAGAATGAATATTTCTTTGTATTTATGGTTCATTCTTTCATTCATTCAACAAATAAATATTCAGTGCCAAATCTTGTGCCAGACTGAGATGTACAAGGTGCCTACAGTGTAATGCTTAATGTAACTAACATGGGAGCTTTTTATATGCTCAGAGCATTCATTATATCAACAGTCCCATGAGGTTATCACCATTACAGAAAGATAAATTGAGCTTCAGAGAGGTTTAAAATTTGTCACAATTCAAGAGTTTGCCGCAGGCAGTTAGGGTTAGAACCAGGCCCAATGCTCTTAATGTCGATGCTATACAGACCCTTTGAACTAAGATGAGTTTTAAAAAGATACTTAGCAAATGAATGCAATAAAGTGGGTGGTTTTTATGATAATTTTTGAAAATTAAATTTCCATAGGCCTAGCTTGTCCTGCTCCTAACTTGGTATCTTGGTATTTATTCCACAAATGCAGACAGTGCTAAACTTCCTGGTGTGGTCTGTTCTCTCTCTCTCTCTCTCTCTCTCTCTCTCTCTCTCTCTCTCTCTCTCTGTCTGTCTTGCAACTTGGTCAAAAATGCTATGAAATGATTTGGAAGAGGGTCAAGTTTCTAAACCATTCTATAAAGTGAGTAACCAGCAAAAATCTCCTACCATGTACTCTATATGTAGGGCCTTAGGGATTTCCTGTCTAAGCATTTTATACCAACTGGATCTTATTCAATATATGTCTAATTACTAGAATATATAATAAACAAAATGAGAATCACCATGGGATGGAGGAGAAGGAAGCAGAAACAGGCAAAGGAAGAAGTCCAACTGCTGTGTAGTCAACAAAAGCTGCAGTCAATTCCATGGAAAAGCCTGGAGCTGGGATGGTGAGAGGCCTGGTCTTTAATGAATTAATTAGTTAGAGGGTGTTCCTGGCCTGCAAAGGGAGCATGCCCTTAGGAGAGGTAAGGAGGCAAATCCTGAGGAGGTTGTGCTGGCTGCTCTACCAGCAACTGGGGTGTTAAGTCCTTCATTCCTGAATGGAGCTTTGGTTGGAGAATCACAGCCTCACTACAGGGACAGATAGAGAATTTGAAAAAGGAGAGTTAGAAACTAAAGATGACTTTTTTCCATCACTAACTCTAGAGTTTAGGGTGATATGAATATGAGTGACCGACTGACCAACACTGGGAATTTAGACAATTATTCCCAAAGTAGAGCAGGATGACAGAGTAATGTATAGCAGCCCTTTCATCTATATTTGTGTCTATAATCTGACCTGCTTATATTGAATAACCTTCAGCATACAGTTCTTCTTTATAGCATCATTTTTCATAAACTTCAGATTTTTTCCTAATTCTGATCTTTCTGTCTGCCAGTCTAGCTTCCATTTCTGTCCTTGACACAAAGATCAGATTTGACATTCAGCTTATTTTCCAAGCAACAAATATCAGTTCCCCTTCCACTATTAAAACAGCATCAGGAAAAAAAAGTAGACATTTCTAAAACTGCTAAGGTATAGATTAAGACATTACAAATATAGAACCATATAATTACAAATGACCATTCCTTCTTACCACATTCGTCATGTAATTTCACCAAAAGTGAGGTAACAGATTCTATCATAGAGAAGTATTTAAATCAAGCTAGTTGTTTAATTTTTTTTAATATAAAGGACATTTCATTAATATGTCTACATGACTGGGTGAATTTCTAGAAAGAAGAGTAATTATATTAAACAATATAAAATCTGATCTCAAACACTCCAGTGACTTTCAGTATTTGTCAGTGCTGTAAGTAACATTTAATCTCATTATGTAAATGTGTCTTTGGATTTTCCAAATAAGAACAGGTATCATATAAATAGTTGAATGCGATTATAGGCCAGGAACTAGAGATAAAAAGTGGACAAAATAGTCTACGCTAATGAAGTTATATTTTATATTCCAGTGATAGAAGGTAAAAAAAAAATAAAATAAAAACAAATGATTATAAATAATGCTAATCAAATACATAAACAATTATATCAATTGTGAGACCTTAACACAAGCTTTGCCGAACATTTAAACAGGGTTATACGTACAGTGAACAGAGAGAGTGCTTTCTAGACGTAGAGCTTAATGAACAAGGACCTGAGTGAAAAGCCATGAAGCAGGAGCAAGAGCTAGCTCATTAAGGGCTTTGTAAACCAGGTTAGGTAGAAGAAAGGGTAAAGAAACAGAGTAGCAGATAAAAGAGAAAACATAGTAAATCAATAGATGGAAGAAGGGAAGGAGAAAGAAAGAGGGGAAGGAGGAAGGAAAACAAGATAGAAAAATTTTGTGAGCAATAAAAGGCCATTACTATTAGAAAACATAAAATCTTGTTGCGAAAATAAACTGTTAATGTTGTAACAAGATGAAAAAACAAAAGACAATCAACAGAATTCTGAGGGAGAACTAAGGCAGACTGGCCTGGGGTACTACTACTGCCCTTGACTGGGACATATACAAGAGTCCCATGACCACAGCATGGGCTTGGCTAGATGTCCGAGAAGGAAAAAGCCAGAAATCGTCCAAGAACACTTATCTTAAATCAAGTTACTAGAAATATAAGATTTTGATTAAAATGGAGATGTTTCTGGGAGGTTATAGTACAAAAACCTGGTTGGGGCCAAACTCTGATTACAGGCTCAAGAAGAAACAGATATAAGGATCAGAAAGTAGTGGGTTTGAAATTCACAAAGAACAAAGGGTACAAACAAATTCTATAAAGTTTCAGTAGAAAGAAGAAAAAAAAAGAAACATTTCAGGTCAGGGGACAAAAGAAGTGATAGGCCCAGACCAGGATGGGTTGTACTTGAGAGGATGCATTTGTGTCTCTCATTAAATGCTCTGGAGGCCCCGCTTCAGGGAATCATAGGCAGTTGATAGCTTGTAGCCCAAGCCTAGTTTTGTGGGCTGGCCTCTCTCAATTTCCCTGAAACTTACGGGTCCTTTTGTGAAAGGACGAGGTATGTATTACTTTCATTTTCTTAATACTCTCTATTCCTGAACAAATTACTCCTGGATATTATACTTTATAGTCACAACTCACATTCACATACAAATCTTAAACATAATAAAGTTAGACTCATATAATCAAGCTAGATCCATTAAGCTAGGACATATTGTAATTGTGGACATGTAATGATTAATGTCCAGTAATATACATTATTTAATAGAAGGGGGCACTTTAGCAGAGTTTCATAGAAATTAAAAGTAAACACTTTATGTGCCAAAATATATTTTATTAAGAATTGCTTATTCCCTTTATTTACTGCACATGTCATGAATAAAGTAATTGTTAAATTCAGAAAATCTATTACTTTCATTGAGTTGATATTCATTATTCAACTCTGGCAACTTATAAAAACCCTCATTTTTATCATTTATAATTTTTATTTGTTAACTGTCTTTGAAGCTGTTCTGTGTCTCCTCTCTGGTTAGTCAGCTTGGTGCTTTAGAAAAACTACTTGATTAAGAATAAAAAGACCTGAATACTAGCCATAATTCTGCATATTTTTAATAGTGTGTGGGGGGGGCAACACAGTAATTTTCATGAATTCAAAGACCATGCCTGTTTAATTGACACTAAGTTCTCAAAGTTTAGCAAAGATGTGGACTGTTGAAGCTGCATAACTATTAGTTGTATGGATAAATGAGTGAATGAATGAAGTCACTGAGCCTTCTGTAGCTCAGCTTTCTCTGAAATGTGGAAGTGACATATATATACTTTAATATGTAATTATAAGTTCCTAAAAAATAAAACACATATGTAAGAAAATTATTTTTATTATAAACAATGCTAAAATTCAATTTGACTTTCCTGATTCACAGAATATTGGTCTACTTCACAATAGTTCTCTGTGAGCCTCTTAATTTTTCAGGTTAGTTGAAAGGGGGGAAAAAGTGCAGTGATAACATTTTGAAAGGACTGACTTATAAGCCATTATTGTTTCTTCGTCATTTATGTTATTGGAACAAAGATCCGGGTCATTTCAATAGCACTTAATCCAACAGTGATATGTACTTGGCATTGATATGTGTTTTTGTGTGTTTAGGTGAATGAAGGGTGTCTGATGTTCTAGTAACTGAACTAAAACAAAATAATGAAGGTACAGTGACAATACCTAGTTCAGGATTTCCTCATTTAAGGTTTCCGCACCTTAATCTATACTGACTGACATTGCTCTGGATCGGTATCACCTTTTTCGTCCCTGAATGACGGGACTCGTTTATTTAATTTCCAAGTGGGTATACCTACTGGGTGACTCACATGGGATAGGAAAATAAGTTCAGCATAGCTGAATGGAGAATACATAGACAATATCCACACTGTAATGTAATATTGCTACTTCCTCTCCCACCCAGAGATAACTTTGCCTCCAATGACATAGGGAGTTAGAAGCTATCAGACAGGAAAGCATAGCCTGTTCTTTATCATGTTAACTTGAAAAAAGGAGTTTCAACTGCTTTTCTTTAGAATATTCAAATAATAGGGGGAAATGAAATTTTCTTCTAACCTCCTTCAGATTTGATGAATATATCTAGGTGAAAATATCCATCATCAGGATAATTTTTACATTGACTATTTTGGCTCTGTAATATAATTCCTAAATTTTTCTGTGCTTAGCCCTGACAACTTTCTGGCACAAAGTGAAGTTAGCTGTCTAAGACTCTGCACAATGCCATAAAAATCTCAGGAGACTGAGTTTATGGTGTACTAATGTTTTTATTTTGTCATATATTTTATTTATACATATGTTATCAACCCCATGGGTATATTGTTTTTAATTTGATGATATTCAGAATAGACTATGGTCATTAATTATAAATATGTATAATTAGGCAATATAGCAACATGTACCATGTCTACCACTCAACTAATCTGGGTTTTCCAAGCAACAATTTGTTACATTAATCACCCATCTATAGCTAAATCAGCCATCAACATCTAGAGTGGTCTACTTAGCTAATCTAAAAATACAACATTCATAAATTTTGGGGAAGTTCCTTTCTAACAGATATATGATCCTAGTAGTCGCTTTACTTCTTTAGTAAAGAAAAAGGTTTTGTTATTTTAACTAATTTTCTTTTGTCCTTTTGGTTTTTTAGGCTATATAACAAATGCTATCATCATTTTAGTACTAAAGAGCCTTCTAAGTTCTAAGAAGTGTACCATCTTACTGAGAAAAAAACGAGTTTATTTAAAGGCAATAACTTTGTTTTCCTACATGATAAGGCCACCATTAGTTGTTTCTAGATGAAATTAGCCAAAGAAATCTTCCACAAAAGAAAATTAATTGATAATACATTATCATAATACTTATGATCCTGGACTATCAGAATGGGGTCAATAATAACAACAGAGAAAATACTGACTCAAAAATATTGACAAATAAACACAAACCTCACTTTATAAAGAAAATTTAAATAGCAATGATGAACAGATAATAACACTTAGTTGTATTTTGCAAAAAATGTATTTTTAAAGTGCAAAACACTCACCACTATTTTTTTAAATATAAGCCATCATGCTTTCTATTTATGAGATTATTTATCCCAAGCATCCGATCACATGGGGATGTACCGTATTTTCTGGCGTATAAGACGACTTTTTAACCCAGGAAAATCTTCCATATGCCCAGTCGTCTTATACGCCGGAAAATACGGTACATGTCATAGACACAGAGATTTGGCAATTTTTTTTTTAGCATTTCATTCCATTAGTAGAAAGAGATTTACTATTGTTTTTTAATGTTGAACCTAGGTGAAATTAGCTCATATTTACTCAGTTCAGCATTGAAGAACCAAAGAATCTTTACCGTCCCTATGTTTTGAATTTTTGTCTTTTAGACCTCTGCTTTATGTCTAATAATCTATATTGTACTCTTAAAGTAAATATCATCAGCCATTAATCTCTGACCTTCATTAAGGCTTTTAAAGTTATTCTGTTATGGTATCCATTTTAAATATGGGGTTTTTTTTAAAGGAGCAGAATGAAATTATTCTAGAAGATTTAGTCATAACCAAAGCAGAAACCAGGAATGATCATAAGAAAACATTTCTCCGAGGATAATTTAATGGCATTACTAAAAGTGTGGGAATCCATTTACCGCCTAGATGATTAGGAAAGGGGTTATTAGCTAAGCCATTGTCTAAAACCCACTGAATCACTGGCCCTTTTGAAAAATGATTGGTCCCTTTTTTTCTAAAGATGGGTTTTAAAATATGAGATGTTCTAAGCAGCAGAGCTGAGAGATAAAAGGAACACAGGCCTTGCATGGATCTAGTATCTCTTCGTTGGCAACGGAGTGAGGTAAGATATCAAATCTTCACTTTCATAATATTAAAACCAAACTCGGTCAATCAAACAGGACAGCCTACCAAGGTCACCCTAACTGCTTGTGTAGATCAGTGAATTGAAGTAGGGCAGGGTTTTCACATTTGGAAGATAAGGCGTAATATATTCCTATGGGTAGCACTATAAATCAGTATTGCAACTTAATTTTATAAGCTTTTTTCCTGAGTTAGAAAAATATTGACTGTTTTTTGTTTTTTTTTTTAGTTTTCATATATACTTAATGTTATTAGACTTTTCAATGAAAATTATTTGGTATGTGAAACTGCTGCTGTCATATCTTTATTGTAGTATTTTTACTACTACATTAAATGGACATTAAAATTGTTTTCATAATAAGGACCCAGTCATAGGTTCTCCCATGGTCAAAAGGACTCACTCCTTTCTATGTAGAATAGCTCAAAGCATCAGGCCATCTTGCTTTTAACTCATTCAACTACATCAGATGCCACTAAATGAGTCATTTGGTCAAGCTAAGAGGATGAGCTAACAATTTTGGTTTGTCTCTCTGAGAGAAAACAATAATATATATTATAGATATTTATATTTTATATTAAATCTTAATAAATATGAAAATACTGTAAAATTCACCCGACTACTCTCCTATTTGGAAAATACCAACTAATTATTACCATGATTTTTATGTAGTTTTTTTAAAGCTAAATTTCATTTTTTTTCTAGCTATTTCATCTGAAAATGAAAACCATAATTCTTTTTGGGCTACTGGGAGCCACACTGTCAGCCCCGGTAAGTGATTACATGGTATAGCTGAAATCATTGTGTAAAATCTTGAATAAATCCCAAATCCTTCTTTTACTTTTTTTTTTTTTTTTTTAGATTATCCCACAGCGCCTTTTGTCTGCAAGCCACAGCAATGAGGTTAGTTTAGATACTTAAAATAACCTCCTCCTTTTTGTTTGTTTGTTTTTTTGAAAGTCCAGTGGGGAAGAGATAAAAGCCAAAATTCCAAATCTAGTTAGAGGCATTAAAGAGTCTTTGGTTCTTCAGTGCTTTTATATCCACATGCATTTCCAATGTTCATGCATGTTTTATATACCAGGTTCTTTCTAAAATATTATTTCACCATTATTTAAAAGCAATGAAAATATTTTGAGTATCTTTTTAATAACACCTAATACAGATGTGTATAGGTGTTTAAGGCAATCAAATGACTAATGAAACCATTTGGAATCGGCTAAAGTTGTACAATCCCATACACAGCAGGGGAGAGGTAGTTAAATCCCAACCTCTAATCACTGTAATTTAGTATAAGCTTAGTGAGAAAACATCTCACCTCTAACAGGAACCTAAAATTAGTCAGCTCTGACTTGTGCTATATTTGTAGTAAACATTGATCTTAATAATTTTACTGTATGGTAATGTTATTCTCATATCCTTTCCTTTTCTAGTTACTGCTGAGTCTTAATAATGCTCAACTTCAGCCACTACAGCTTCAGGTATCTCTACCTCAATAATTATTTTAAGAATACTTTTCTACTTTTCATTTCTTATTATGGCACTTTTTATGAGAACAAGATGTTTTCTGATGCCATTTCTGAAATTTCCATTTTTAAAGTTATGAATTTGCCCCATATATACTAATTACCATTTGTTCGAACACTAAAGTAAAAACTATAATCTGATTAGTACTTATTTTTTGAGAACTTGGTATATGCCAGACAAAGATTCTCACAGCTATGAGATCATTAAATTATCTGTTTTACAAAAAGTCATACTCAGCTAACTGTGTTTAAAAAAAAAGATTCAAACCCAGTCTGGCAACTCAGGAACTATACTCTTTATTGACCTCATTCTGCTCCATATGTCTCTTGATCATTGGGAATTTAGCATTGTTCATGCTATTTGCATGGCTCATAATGTGCTAAGATGCTGTGTTTTTCTAATAATGCAGCAATGAAAATATAGAAATTGTTTATTTGCTCAGGACTGATTTTCAATGGTTTCTGAAATGAAAAAGAAAACCTTCCTCTTTTTCTTTTATATCATTCCAGAGCCCCTTTAATGCATGGATTCCTCCTTTCTCTGGGATTCTACAACAGCAGCAAGCTCAAGTTCCGGGACTCTCCCCATTCTCCTTAGCAACTCTAGACCAGGTTGCTAGACTGTTCCCAAATCAGATAACTTTCCCAAGACAGGTCAGCTTTGCCCAGGGAAACCAGGTGGGACAACTGGACCCCTCACAGCCTCAAGCACCAGTGCAGACCCAACAGGGCCCTAATAACGTAAGTCAGACCTCTTCAATCTTGAGATAATGTGGGTGTGTTGAATGTAAACACAAACATGAATCAGCTTTAAAATAAGACAGCAGTTATTGAGCAAGAATTCTTCCTCACAATATGTTTCTACCATCACAAGAAGTTCCTTATCTTTTCTGATTTCTAACAAGAAAAATATCACTTAAACCAGCTATTGTATGATAATAGCCACAAATAAAAGGTGTTAAAACATGTTTTAGAAAATATAATTGGGGGGGAGGCAATTTGCCTTAATGATAATGCATATAATAGATGACCTTTTATTGTATAGAAGTCTGCTAAAATATAAATTTGTATGGAGGGACTGAGAAAAAAAAAGAGAGAGAACTCATGGACATGGACAACAGGGTGAGGACTTCAGGGGTGGAGGGGGATGGGTGGATGTGGTAGAGGGCATAGAGGGAATAAAAGTTGATGAAAATTAAATTTAATCACTTTTTTTTTTTTTTAAATGTCAAGTAAAACTTTTTTACGATTCCTTTTTTTGGCAGGCGATGCCCTATGTGTTCTCCTTTAAAATGCCTCAAGAGCAAGCCCAGGTAAATAAATATCATCACTCCTATGGCTACTAACACTTGGCATTGAATGAATACTTTCTTTTATATTTGTAGCTCTGACTCCTGTAGCAGGGCTATAAAAACCCATCCAAGGATATCACTGCCTGGATGCTGCTATTGCTGGGTTGGCATCAGTTTGTTAATGTAGGGCTCACTCAATAACTCCTGAAGAAACACCAGCTAAGGAGAGTCCTCAGGACTCCTGAGCTCCCAGGGCATTACCATGTTAGGAATAAAGGAGCTCACTAAACCCTAGCTTATGTCCTTTCTGCATCTGAAGTGCTGGCAAATGGGAAAAACTCAAGAGAAATAGCATGGGTGGACTTTGCCCAACCCTAAATTTTGTTTCAGAGGAAAATGTATTAAATTGATAAAATATGATATAATGATATAATGTAGAGATAAGAAACACTTGCCCACATTATTTGAAAATTATGAAGTTCTGGTCAAAACATTTCCAGGTTCTTGTATATTTTTAATTTAATTCCATATTACAATCAAATGATGGTGATTTTCATGAAATAGTAGAATCTTAAAAATTTGAAGGTGAACTAGTAGAATCATTAGATTAATATGGAAAATCCTCTCAAGAGTAGGCTAATTCTATAATATCCTGGGTTCAAAGAAATAGGGATATTGGTAAATTATATTATTCACCATCAGAGTACTGAGCATTTATAAAAATTTACACCACTTGACTACACTGTAATCATAATTATGTAATTTTGTCCCACCCCATAACAAACCAAAAATTACTTCTAGACATTATCTCATTGCATGCCATAGCATTTAGAGAGTTAGATACATGGTGCAGAATTATTTCATTTTAAAGATCAGAAAAATAAGTCTTAATGAGATTAAATTCCCAATCCTAATAAAACTAAATAAAACTAAAAAGCAGAGCTGAAATCGAATTCTTCACCTTTTCTTTAACTACTAAAACAGTGTTTCTCTGCCCTGGCTTTGCATTAGAATCTCTGGTAGTAATTCTGAAAATTACAAATGGCTAGACCCTTCCCATACCTCATGAATCAAAACCTCATGAGTAGATCCCAAATATGATTAACTATTAAAATGCTCAATAGGTGATTTTGATTTTTAGACAGGATTAAGAATCACTGCACAAAATAAATTTTTCAAACCACAGTTGTTTTTTACTTCTTGTCTAATCTAGTCTTATTTCATTACATAAGGAAATAAAATATATAAAACTTTATGTATGTACTACGATTCCCATTTTTAATAAACATATGCATGTATAGACACACAGGCATAAGTGGAAGCCAAAATTTGATTATGTGGATGGTGAAGTTACAGGTGATTTTATTTGTTCCTTATCTCTGGATTCTCAAAATATTTTAAAATGCATATGGATTGGTTTAATTAAACTGTAAATTATTAAGGGCAATATATTCCTGACATTATATTTATTATGGTAGAACTGCTTGTACCATGTTCTGCAGAATGATGTTTCTCCCAAAAAATAAGGGAAATGCTATATAGGCTATCCTCTTCTTAGATATTTGTAAAGTAATTTGTGCATAAAGTATAAAATTTGTACATAAAGTCCAAAGTGTGCTTTTAGGGAAACCTATTATTTAATTGAACACAATCCTTCCTAAATGTGTTTGACCAAACAACCTTGAAATAAAGTCCAATCCAGTATCACGTGCAATGCAAGTTGTTTCTAAAGTTTAGGAAGGAATGCTTTTGTGTCATTTTTTTCATATAATTGCTAAATATGAATCAGTTTTAAAATAATATTGACATTAGAAGAATATTTTTAAAAGAACTATGCTGATTCATTTCTGTTTACAAATAGGCGCTTCAATACTATCCGGTTTACATGCTCCTTCCCTGGGAACAACCTCAGCAAACAATCCCAGAGTCACTTCCACAAACAGGACAGCAGCAATTTGAAGAGCAGGTACTGCAAGTGTTTGATTTTAATTTAACTAGTTCTAGTTCCATCTGAGAAAGGAGAAGATAAGGTAAATTTTAAGAGGAAAGAATAGCTAAGTACATTTAGTGAAAAAAAAACACAAAAAAACTCAATAGCTTGAACTGTGGTGGTCATAAAAGAATTTGGTGTTTTTTCTTAATGTACCACTAATTTGGAAATGTTCTAAGACTGGATTTTATTATTTTTTTAATATATATATATACCCTACCTAATAATCCTACCTAATAATAGAGTAATATGCAAATTGACCATACCTTTGCTACACCCACAAGCCATGCCCACCAGCAATGCCCACCAGCCAATCAGAGCGAGTATGCAAATAAACCCAACCAAGATGGCTACAGCCACAGAGAGCAAGGTTTCCCAGGCAACAGAGGAAGCCAAGCTTTCCACCTGCCCTTGCCTGGCCTAAGCCTCCACTCAAGCTACAAAGTTTCAATTATACGAGGTAAACAAATCGAAACAGAAATGGCGGCAGCCACGGAGCTGGAAAGAGCAGGCCAGGGTTGTCCCTGGCAATAGAAGAAGCAAAGCTTCTGCAGCCCTGGCCAGCCTAGGCCTCCACTCCAGGCTACAAAGTTTCAACTATAGAAGGTAAATTAACCCCAACAGAAAGGCTGCCAGCCACAGAGCAAGCAGGAGGCTTGGCTCTGCTCCAGGATACAAAGTTTCAATTGTAGAAGGTAAATAAATTCCAGATACCAGGGCCTACGCTTGGGTCGCCAGGGGGCATGGCTTGCCTGCAAACGACCACAAGCCCCTTGCTCAGGCCGCCCCATGCCCCAAGGGAACCCCCATCCTGATCCAGGGCACCCTTCAGGGCAAACTAGCTGGCCCCCACCCATGCACCAGGCCTCTATCCTATCTAATAAAAGAGTAATATGCAGATTGACCATCACTCCAACACACAATATGGCTGCCCCCATGTGGTCAAAGATCCTGCCCCCATGTGGACACAAGATGGCTGGCACAAGATAGCCAGCAGGGGAGGGCAGTTGGGAGTCACCAGACCTGCAAGGGAGGGCAGTTGGGGGTGATCAAGCCAACAGGGGAGGGCAGTTAGGGGTGACCAGGACAGCAGAGGAGGAAAGTTGGGGGCAAACAGGCTGGCAGGGGAGGAGTTAGGCATCAATCAGGCTGGCAGGGGAGTGGTTAGGGGGTGATCAGGCTGGCAGGCAGAAGCAGTTAGGGGAAAACAGGAAGGCAGGCAGGCGAGCAGTTAGGAGCCAGCAGTCCTGGATTGTGAGAGGGATCCCAGATTGGAGAGGGTTCAGGCTGGGCAGAGGGACACCACTCCCTTCCGTGCACGAATTTCGTGCATTGTGTGTGTGTGTATGTGTGTGTATATATATATATATATATATATATATATATATATATATATTTTTTTTTTTTTTTTTTTCTTACCGAGAGGAAGGGAGAGGGATAGAGAGTTAGAAACATCAATGAGAGAGAAACATCGATCAGCTGCCTCCTGCACACTCCCTACTGGGTATATGCCTGCAACCATGGTACATGCCCTTGACTGGAATCGAACCTGGGACCCTTGAGTCCGCAGGCTGACGCTCTAGCCACTGAGCCAAACCAGTTAGGGCTAAGACTGGATTTTAAAATAATGAGATCAGTGAGTGGACTTAATAAAATCAGAGGCCAAAAACTAAATCATCTTGGGAAATGAAGTTTTCTAACTTTAAAAAAAAAATCTGCCAGCATCCCTCTGGTCATATATACATATGGTTATTATTAAAAATAAAAACAAACCTTGGCCAGTTTGCTAAGTGGTTAGAGCATGGGCCCATGCACCAAAGGGTGATGGGTTCCAATCCATGTAGCTGGATGGTAGGTTCCATCCCTGGCCAAGTCTCAGGATATATGGGGAAGGCAACCAATCGATGTGTCTCTCTCACATCAATGTTTTTCTATCTATCTCTCTATCTCTCTATCTATCTATCTATCTATCTATCTATCTATCTATCTCTCTATCCCTCCCTTCCTCATTCTCTCTCCCTTCCTCCCTCCCTTTCACTCTCTCTAAAAATCAACGGAAAAAAAATATCCGCTGGGGTGAGAATGAACAAAAAATAAAATTAAAAAATGAAAATAGCTACCATAATAAAAGCTACTTATGATCACCAGATCTTGAGATACAATTAGATAACATTACACTAAGTTTTGTGGAGCTGCAATACATTTTTAGAATTCTAATATAAATTCAGGTGGCTCATAATAACTAGATTTCTTTTCATTAGAACGGGGAAAAATAATATTTTACACCACTCTAAAACTTGCCAAACCAAATTAGAGAAAACTTAAAATTTATACTTTAAGTGATTGATAGTAGTAATTCTAATTGTCATGCTAAATTAGAGAAAGGAAAAGTTTTAACTTAGAAATCATATGCTGTTGAAAGGATGTTTAGTGATTTAACATTTTTTGCCACCAAGAACATATGAACATTCAAAAAAGTATTTAGTATAATATAAATGTATACATATTTTAGTCCTGGCCAGTGTGGCTCAGTTGAGCATTGTTTCCTGCACCAAAGGTCACTGGTTTGATTCCCAATTAGGGCACATGCCCAGGTTATGGGCTAAATCCCTAGTTGGGTGCATATGGGAGGCAGCCAATTGATGTTTCTCTCTCACATTGATGTTTCTCCCTTCCTCTCTCTCAAAAAAAAAAAAAAAATCAATGAAATATAAAATATATATATATATATCATAAAATTATATATATATATATATATATATATATATATATAGACATATATATATATATAAAATTTTATGTTATCATTTAACACAAAATTATGACAAAAACATCAGAATCTAATGCATTTTTTCAAAAATCTGACAGATGCCATTCTATACTCAATTTGGATATATCCCACAACAAGTCGAACCTGTAAGTAAATGCATACCTTTTCAAGTTAAAAATTAAAAAAACAACAACTACCTTTTAAAACTACTTGCTTCAGGGTTTATTAAATCTATAAGTGCCCTTCAGCCAAATACCCTAGCTGAACAAAGTTGGATTTATCTATTCATTACAATAAGGGAGGACACACACCATGGGGAACTGTGCGGTGTCTTAACAGGAAGGTATTGAAATGACTTCACATAGGATCTGGGTTGTCAGGTGATTTGGGACAAGTTCAGAGTGCTGGTTCACTCTGGCTCTATGATTGGGTAACAAAGATTCTTATCTTAAAGGAGTGAGGCCAGGCCATGATAGTAAAGAAGCAAGAGTTACTCAGATTAGCCAGGATATGAGGATTTTCATGTTTTACGCTGTGATCTTGTTTTAGACAAGATGATAAAGCAGTCTTGTTTTTGTCACTTCATTGTATTCAGAGGCAAATTTGTCCCATGTTGGTGCTCTGTAGGGATTGTTAATATTCAACAGAACACCCGGCTGGCCCAGCAGAGAATGGCGGGGAAGAAGCTCCTGAGAACTTAGGCAGGGTTATACTGTCAGACCAGTTTCCCTGTGTCGAGAGCTGCTTCTCTCTTTCTCAAATCGAAATGATTATTTTTGTGTATAAGAAACTAATTTAAGAAGTTGGGAAGTGTTTAACTGCATTCGATGCAAAACAACGTATTTTAGAAATTAAGAATTTAGACTTCTATAAACTTTCCAATTTTCCAGGTTATACCAGGAGGACAGCAGCAACTAGCCTTTGATGCCGTCATAGGCACAGCTCCTGAAACGGCTGCAATGGTAAGATTCCTTACCACACTTCGCTAGATGCGTGCATTCAGCAACTTACAACTTACAGGTTCCTGCACTATTGTTTATTTTCATGAAAACTTTATTATTATTATTCCATCAACAATTAGATCTTTGGCCAGTCAAAATTCAATTTAATCTTAGTTCATCAAATATTTATTGAGGGGCTATTATAGGTCAGATACTCTCCTATTACACCTTTAAACAGGTATCAAGAGACATTCACGTTTGCAAAGTCTTTCTAAGGATAGATTATAACCTAGAAAATAATAAAAGCATTTTCTTCTTAAATTAATTCCTTGCCTTGCATCTCAATTCTGTTGCTTTATATTCTTCCCAATTTGACTTTGTACTTGAACCTGAAAACACTTTGTTTTCTTTCTCATTCTCTATAGCCAGCAGGAGGAGTGATGCCATATTTACAAAAAAAAATGATAAACTTTAAGCATGCCAGTGGAGGAATTGTCATTCCTTCAACTTCACAAAAACCCAGCACAACAAATGCTTTTGCTTCTGCTATAGACCCAACTATTACCCCAGAGCTCATGGAAGAGAAGGTAGAGTAATCAAAGATTCATTTTATCTAAGAAATTATTGTCTAATAGAAAATATAAGTTAGTGCTTAATTTATAGGAAACTTATGAAAATAATTAGTTGATGGTATAGTAGGATATGTGGTCTTGACTTGAATGAGGAGGCCTATAATTACTTACTGATAATTAATCAGAATATAATTTAATTTTGATCTATAAGAAATTTTCATGAATGTCCTTTTTTTTTCACTAGGCCAAGACTGGTAGCCTAAAGGAACCATAAGACATTGTCCTAATAATGCAAAATTTTTGGTAGGTATTTACTAAGAGACCTGCATAAGTACCATGACATATCCTAAATTCAAAGAGAAAAAAAAAAAAAAAAAAAAAAGCCTGTCAGGGGAACAATTAAAGAGGTCTTATAAAACAAACAAAAAAGTTAGTGCTTGTATATTCCTATAAAACTAATAATCATTACGGGACTTTAGCAATTTTTTAAACCAAAATAAATTTTGAGAATCATGTCTATCTATACCATAAACTTGGTATAAACTCTGAAAACACAAATAATAAATATACTAGGTCCATATAAAAGTCATTCTACAGACACTATTTGCAAAGTCAATTCTCCTAAATCAGCACTTCACTTTGCCAACAACAAATTGTAATAATATCAACTAATCTTAGATTGTTAGATTGGTTGGAATGAAATAAAGTCTTAAAGTGATACAAAAAAAATAGATTGGAATGAAATAAAGTCTTAAAGTGATACAAAAAAAAATGCATAATCACCTGGAAATTTAAACCACCATGGCTTTTATATCAAACATAACTTAACTACCTGTTCTAATGGGCTTGTTTGGCTATGAGGCTACTAGGTATTTGATAGAAGGACAAGCTGGCATGACACCAAGAATTTGAAAATGCACACTAAAAAATTTGGCCTAAAGGGAAGACCAAAAGGCAAGGTTTTTTGAAATCTCCTCCCTGCTGCCTGTAAGTCTCTTCTGATTCCTTCTACTGTGAAAATGAATACTCAGCCGAAACCGGTCTGGCTCAGTGGGTAGAGCGTCGGCCTGCGGACTGAAGGGTCCCAGGTTCGATTCCGGTCAAGGGCATGTACCTTGGTTGCGGGCACATCCCCAGTAGGGGGTGTGCAGGAGGCAGCTGATGGATGTTTCTCTATCATCGATGTTTCTAACTCTCTATCCCTCTCTCTTCCTCTCTGTAAAAAATCAATAAAATATATTAAAAAAAAAAAAAGAAAATGAATACTCAGCATTCTTCAGATGAAAAAATAAAGTCTACAAAAATACAACCAGAAATGAATGGTGTTAGCACTGTTTTAGAAAATTCTCTTTTGCAATGTAAACTTTTGTACAATGCAAGTTAATTTATTTAATCAGAAATATTAAAAGTATTTCAGTATAGTGTGACCTTTAATCTACATGGCAGAAAAAGTGAAGTTTTCCATTTCTTTATTAAGAAATTGAGAAAATATATATAGGAAATTTTACACAGAATAGTCTAATGGTCCTAAAATGTTCTTCCATCTTATTTTTCAGAGAAAAGGACATGGCAATGCCTTGGATATCATTTTAGGCTATTTGCGGCCTCACTGCTAATATCAGTTCTTTGAAATATACAGAATATCTTTGCTCTTCTTCTGAATTTCTTTTTAGTTATAATTTTGCACTCTTTAAATAAGTCATAGAAAAAGTAATACAATTATTTAATAACCCCTGTCTCTAAAAACTTGTATTTCTTTTCAAATATCCTATCATTATATAATCTGTAAAGTAACAATGAGGATAAAACTGATACTACTGAATCAACTGAATAATTGCATTAATAAAAGATGGCTCTGAAAAATAGTGTAATTGATGAGAATAAAGATATACCATCATTGGATTTCTGAGTGCGATGATTGGGACTGAGGAACTAAAGTATGTACCTAATTTTGGCATATCTCATTATTTCCCCCATCCCCATTCTGCTAGTTTCCTTTTGAGAATTCTCCATTAAAATCAAAATTATTTGGTGGCAGATACCATTAAGTACATGCTCCCAGTATGTCACAGCTACAGAGAGGGAGAGATGGTTGTCCTCATCCAAATGGATAGATCCCCAGGAGGATGTATGCTGGTTTGGGGAGGCAGTATCCTATATAATAAAAGTGTAGTATGCAATTTCCCCCCTCGGCTGGGAGGTCTTCTGGGAGTTCGACCAGGGGCGGGGCTGGTCAGGGGAAAGGAGGGAGGCCCCAGCCTGCGGCGGCAGCAGCAGGACGCCCCGGCAGTGGCAGCGGCAGGTGGCCGGGGGAAGAAAGGGTGACCCTGGCTGGCAGCCGCTAGCGACCCTACCAGTACATGAATTTTATGCACTGGACCTCTAGTCCTATATAATGAAAGGCTAATATGCAAATCAACCAAACAGCGGAATGGCCAGTAACTGTGACACGCACTGACCACCAGGGGCAGACGCTCAATGCAGGAGCTGCCCCCTGGTGGTCAGTGCACTACCACAGGGGGAGCGCCACTCAGCCAGAAGCCGGGCTCATGGCTGGCGAGCGCAGCGGTAGTGGCGGGAGCCTCTCCCACCTCTGCGGCAGTGCTAAGGATGTCTGACTGACAGCTTAGGCCTGCTCCCTCCCTGAGGGGAGCAGGCCTAAGCCGTCAGTCGGACATCCCCCGAGGGTTCCCAGACTGTGAGAGGGTACAGGTTGGGCTGAGGACCCCCCCTCAAGTGCACAAATTTTGTGCACTGGGCCTCTAGTCCTATGTAATAAAAGCCCAGCGACCAAAACGGTGGAATGGCCAGAACAACCAGAGACCAGAATACCAGGTCCTTGCCCCAGCTGGCCTTGCCCCGCAGGGAGCCGTTAGGGATGATCAGGCAGGCAAGCAGAGTGGTTGGGGCAATCAGGCAGGCAGGCGAGTAGTTAGGGGTGATCAGGCAGGCAGGAAGAGGCAGTTAGGGGTGATCAGGCAGGCAGGCGAGTGATTATGGGTGATCAGACTTGCAGGTGAGTGGTTAGGGGCAATCAGGCAGGCAGGCAGAGGCAGTTAGGGGTGATCAGGCAGGCAGGCAGAGGCAGATGAAGCAAGCAGGCAAAGTGGTTAGGGGTGATCAGGTAGGCAAGCAGAGGCAGTTAGGGGCAATCAGGCAGGCAGGTGAGTGGTTAGGGGCAATCAGGCAGGCAGGTGAGTGGTTAGGGGCAATCAGGCAGGCAGGTGAGCAGTTAGGAGCCAGCGGTCCCAGATTGCGAGAGGGATGTCTGACTGCCAGTTTAGGCCTGATTCCGTGGGATAGGACCTAAACTGGCAATCGGACATCCCCCAAAAGGTCCCGGATTGCGAGAGGGTACAGGTTGGGCTGAGGGACCCCATACCATCCCCCATGCATGAATTTCATGCACTGGGCCTCTAGTCTTATATATAATATAGCATAGATTTTATACTCACTAGATCTGGCTTTAAATCTGGTTTTGAACCTTCAACAAATTACTTGTCCTCTCTGAGTCTTAATTTTTTCAGATGCAAAACAGAGATAACCATACTTACCATTTAGAATTTCTAGAAGGACTACATGAAAGAACACCTGTAAGAAACCTGACTCATACAAAATATACAGAAAATGTTAAACATTGATCTTGTGTGGGCTTTTGTTTTTACTTATCATATATTTATTTCACTTCTGTCCTTGATGCTAGGGCAAAGCTAAGTTCTATCAATTTTGGTCTTTACCTGTGAGGTTCCCTTCTGGCCTGTGGTGTTTATCAAGCTCGTCTAAGTTGGTGGGACTCTAGTTCCTACTCAGTCTCCACAGCAATAGGAAATTGCTGAAATCTCTACTCTGCTATTTCACCTTCCTACCTATTGTTTTCCCTGGGATCCTTGATATTTTGCTTTTCATATGCATATTTCAGGGGTTAGCCAAGGATTGGGGAAGAGTTTATACACAGATTTTGAGACTCCCACCTCAGTGGTCCCCTATATATGGGACTTTCCTTCATGGGCATCCCCAAACTCCCTCCTCTGATGTCTCAGAAACCGTTACTCTCTTATTGAGGTCTAGGATTGCCCCTCCACGCTGCAGATGGGGAGTGCCTATAAAAGAAAAGTGATATGAATGTAGATTTCACATTTATTGCAAGAGTCTAATTTCCTTAAGTTTCTACCTGCTTTTGGTCGCTTTCTAATGCCTTTCAACATGTTTTTCCCCAACATTATGCCCAGAATTTACAATTGTTACTAGCAGGAGATTTAGTCCCATATAAACTTTTTTAAACCTAATAGAAGCTGGAAGTCTATATTCTGAAGATTTTCTTTCCTAAGTATCTTTTGAATCTTTTTATCTTTATCTTCACTATCTCTCCTGGAGACCATGTTCAGGTTTCAGGAGGATTGATATATAATCACCTCCATATTTGTTCTACCTGAAAGAGTCTTAACACCCTGCTTAAAACCACATGCAACACCTTCCCATTGGTTTCTGCTTAAACTCCAAGCTCCTTTAATTGGCTGAAAAGGTTCATATTCCTTGGTCCTAACATAAACCCCTTGATCATTTGCCATAAACCCTTTGATCATTACATTCCAGCCAAAGTAAACTCCCTTACATTTCATAGAATATTCCATGAGCTCCTGATACTTTAAATTTCACAGTGTTCCCTCTGCCTGGAACATTATTCCTTCTGCTTTTCATTTGACTAATATCATATCATTTCTTAGGCTTTTACTTTTTCTGGTATACTTCCTCATAAACCATTTATATTAGGTTGGGGTACCTGTTCTGTATTTCTATAGTACCCATACTCCCTTCATCATTTCACTTACAAATGCTATTGAAAATTTGCTTATTTTGTCTAATAATCTATGAACTCTAGGAAATCATGGAAAGTATCTTCTCTCATCAGTATTGTACAATGTTTGCATAGTACTCGATCTCTAATTAAAGCACAATAATTGCTAATACAATAATCTACACTAATAAAAGAGAAACATGCAAATTAACCATCACTCAGCTATGCCCACAAGCCATGCCCACTAGTCAATCAGGAGCAAGTATGCAAATTAACCCAACCAAGATGGTGGCTGGCCACAGAGCTGCAGCAAGCAGGAGGCTTGGGTTGCCCCGGCAATGAAGGAAGCCAAGCTTCCTTCCTGCCCTGGCCGGCCCTGGCCTCCGCTCAAGGCTACAAAGTTTCAATTATAGAAGATAAATAAATCCCAACAAAAATGGCAGCAGCCATGGAGCTGGAGAGAGCAGGAGGCTTGGGGTGCCCCCAGTGATGGAGGAAGCCAAGTTTCCCACCCGCCCTGGCTGGCCCTGGCCTCTGTTCAAGGCTACAAAGTTTCAATTATATAAGATAAATAAATCCTAGTTATTTGCTTCCAGCCGGCCCTGGCCTCCACTCAAGGAGGCGCTAAAAAAAAAAAGAAAAAGAAAAAAGAAAAAAAGGAGGGTCTGGGACCTTGGGTCACCGGGGGGGTGATCAGGCCAGGATGGGATGGCAGGGGCTGTTGGGGGTAAGCAGACTAGCAGGGGGGCAGTTGGGGGCAAGCAGGCCAGTGGGGAGGGATGGTGGGGGTGAGCAGGCCAGCAGGGGGGGCAGTTGGAGGTGAGCAGCAGGCTGGCATGGAGGGCAGTTGGGGGCGAGCTGGCCAGAGGCGGGGGCAGTTGGGAGTAAGCAGGCCAGTAGGCAGAGTAGTTAGGGGCAATCAGGCAGGCAGGCAGGCAGGTGAGCAGCTGGAGCCAGCAGTCCCGGATTGTGAGAGGGATGTCTGACTGCCAGTTTAAGCCTGATCCCTGTAAACCCAGCAGTAGGACATCCTTCAAGGGGTCCCAGATTGGAGAGGGTGCAGGCCGGGCTGAGAAACACCCCCCGCCCCATGCACGAAGTTTGTGCACCGGGCCACTAGTAAATTAATAATGAAAACTTATTTAAAATACAACCTGATTCTACTCATTATTAATATCATAACTTAAATAGCAAGGGCCAACTGCTGAGCAGCTCCGTTTATTAGTTCTCCCCAAATCATAAGACATAAAAATGCTACCAGCAGGCTTTGAATGTCATAGCAAATTCTACTTAAAATTATGTATATTTGATATATCATAAAAACAAACAATTCTAAATATTTGACTTCCATGATGTCCAGTTATTATAAAAATGTTTTGTGGCTGATACAAAAGTTCCCTTGTTCAAATCAAATGTATAACCTTTTTGAATATATAGTTACTAGTAGCCCTGTGCACGATTCCATGCACCAGTAGCTCTCTACAGGGCCTGGCCACTCCACACCCCACTGCCCAGAGGCTCTCCGCAGCCCAGAGGCCTATCTGCGGCCAGGCGCAGAATGCTTGCCTCATTACCAGGGCAACAACACAAACGTTCCACACCCTGGCCTGGCCAGAGGCCCATCCGCAGCTGGGCTCGGAATGCAGCCTGCTTTCAGCGGCCACCCCCCCGCCCTCGGGACTGGGTGACTCTGGCAGGGCTGAGAGGACTGGGTGCTGCCATCTTGTGGCTATGGGTGCCACCATATTTGTGACAGAGTGATGGTTAATTTGCATATTAACCTTTTATTAGATAGGACTACAGGCCCTGTGCATGAAATTCGTGCACGAGGGGTGGAGGGTGGGAGTGTGTGTCCCTCAGCCCAGCCTGCACCCTCTCCAATCTGGGACATCCCTCTCACAATCCAGGACTGCTGGCTCCCAACCGCTTGCCTGCCTGCCTGCCTGATTGCCCCTAAATGCTTCTGCCTGCCAGTCTGATCACCCCCTAACTACTCCCCTGCCAGCCTGATTGACACCTAACTGCTCCCCTGCCAGCCCGATTGCCCCTAACTGCCCTCCCCTGCCAGCCTCGTCCCCCCCAACTGCCCTCCCCTGCAGACCTGGTCCCCCCCAACTGCCCTCCCCTGCAGACCTGGTCCCCCCCAACTGCCCTCCCCTGCAGACCTGGTCCCCCCAACTGCCCTCCCCTGCAGGCCTTGTCCCTCCCAACTGCCCTCCCCTGTAGGCCTGGTTGCCCCTAACTGCCCTCCCCTGCAAGCCTGGTTGCTCCCAACTGCCCTCCCCTACAGGCCTGGTTGCCCCTAACTGCCCTCCCCTGCAGTCCTGGTTCCCCCCAATTGCCCTCCCCTGCCAGCCCAGTCACCCCTAACCGCCCTCCCCTGCAGGTCTGGTCCCTCCCAACTGCCCTCCCTGCTGGCCTGATTGCCCACAACTGCCCTCCCCTGATGGCCATATTGTGGCAGCCATCTTGTGCGTTGGAGTGATGGTCAATTTGCATATTATCTCTTTATTATATATGATTATTTCAAATATATAACATTAAAGGACTAATTTTCTTATACAGTGTAGCCTTTTGTCTAAATGGGTTAGAATGTAACCTTTTTTATAGAAAAAATATTTTTAATAACAGATTTTATAACTATTTAAAATCTCTACAGCCCTTTTATGATTCACTAAGTGTATTTTTCCCTAATTCATTTCATGTTACTGTACAATCTGTGGTTAGGAACTAATTTTGCATTCCAATTACACAGTTTACTATATTTGTGATCTTAGAAAATTAACTTCCTAAGCCAAATTTTCCTCATCTGTAAAATAAGGATAACCACCTAGCTTATCCCATAGGGCTGCTATGAATACATATACATAATGTATTTCACGTAAAGCATTTGTCAGCTTCTAGCACGTAAGCATGTTGGCAATGTTACCTTAAAAAATGTAAAGCTTTTAGGACATTTTCCAATTATGTGGATCCTTTAGGATTTAGTGTAATTAGAATATTTACTAAACACAGGAAGCTTCTTATATTTTGATAATTCAAAGTGGACCATGAATATGGAGATCAAGTGCGTACATAAAGGGAGTCCACAGTTCAAGTCCAAGACCTTTGATTTTCACACACTGCCATATAGAAAACATCATTTCTATTTAAATTGCTAACACTATGAGGCAAACAAGGAAAAATGTTATTGTTATCTTAATGCTCCGTTGGGCTGTTTTAAAAGGTTTAGAGATTCATCCAAACTAAGTAAGTGGAGGGGTGTGATTCAGATCCTGGATGACTTTGCAGGCCACTGTCCCAGCCTCGGCCCGAGGAGCATACCTCAGGGGAAACCAGCTCCTCAGGAGGGACCGCAGCGGGTGTTGAAAAAGCTCTGGGTAACAGTCTGGGTAGCAGTTCTGCAAACCATGTTTTATATCAAAATCGCAGGTCCTATTCAAACATTTTAGAAAAAAATGTAAAGTGTATAGCATAGGAGGAGGTCATTAATACTTTAAGGTTTTGTATTTACCATTTTTAGTTGAAATTTAAGAAACGAAATTTTTTTTGCAGAGGGAAAGGGGCGTTTTGGAATTGGCTAGATATAATATGGCAATTTCCATCAGGTGAGCCATATGAAAAGTATCAAATTACTAATAGAATTTGGTATAAAATTTAAATTATGCTGAAAAAAAGTATGTTTGTAAGTGTGGAAACAGTTAATAAATAGGGCTTCTCAGCTGTTAGCTTTTGGGCCTTAAGATAAGGTATAACTGATAACACCAGGAAATATCCAAAGAAATTTTGAAGAGCACAATTTTTTAACTCAGTAGGTATTTATTAAGCACACACGTGGTACCAGTGTAAGCCAGGCCTATTCCAGAGAACACTACAGTGGGCATGGGCTACCTACTTGCCCATGACTCTGGCACTTGCTGGTGCTGACTCCAGGCATAAGAATTCTATGACCACTTTCCTTTTCAGCAGCTGGGGGTCAAGTGTGCCATAGAGATTGGGAAATTGACAAGCACTCTGATTCTCTACAACATGGCCACATAGGATTCCAATTCTTTTGCAGGAATCCACAGTCACTATGGTCAATTCTAGTTAAATATATAACATTTACACAGGCTTCAAAGTGAATTCAAAATTTGTATCCACTCTCTTAGAGGGAAGACATCGCAAACTTTTTAAAATAAAAATTCCTCTTTAGTATTGACAGGCATGCAAATCTATTACAGTTTAGGTTATATTTCATGGTTTTCAATACACACACACACACACACACACACACACACACACACACACAGTGAGTATGCCCACAGAATGTGCATGCATTGAATTTCTACAAACTTTGTCAGCCACACAATGCGGAACAAGGTATTTTTGCTCTCTTTTTGAAGTAAGAGTCAGCTAATCCACTGCTAAGCCTTCCCATATGTGGCTTAAAATGTGAATTTCCCTACCTCTAATTCTAATTCTTTCCTGAGATTAGGACTGTGGATTGTGGGGGAGGTACTGTTCCCACTAATTGCTAAGCCTGTTCCGGTAGGTAGTCTCTTCCTTGTTTACCACCCAATCTGAGAGTCTTGTTATTGAAAGGGTACAGAGAGGTCATCTAACAAAATCTATTGGCTATACAAAGGTTCCCTCAGCTATACCTTAGCCTGTGGTCATTCAACCTCTCTTGAACATCTGCAGAGATATGGGTTTTTAACTTTTAACAAGTTTTTCCTTACAAATTATTTTTTAATATCTTGATATACTGATTTTTACTTCTGCAATTTGCATCCCCAAATATAAACCCAAGCCTTCTTTCATATTCTAGCCTGTCCAGCTTCTGAAGGCCATGCACAACCCCTTCCTGCGCCACACACCCTGATTGCTCTTACTTGGCTTACCCTTGTGTTCTGAAGGACAACCATCTTCCCGAAACTTTGCAGAAGGGATTTCTGTTTATTAGCTGCTAGCCACATTAATTAGGATTAACACAGGAAAGTAACAACAGCTGAATTCAGCCAGAATTGCAGCTCATGAGACAGTGGTGGTGGGCTGTGTGGAGGGTAAAGTTAAACCACCAACCAGAAAGAATGATTCCACTTTCCTGATACTGCTTGTAAAATTCCCCTATGTATATTCAGATTTAACTAACATATTAAGCAAACTCCTACATGGTTCCAATTACTATGTAAGTTGCTTTCATATACCTTTATATCATTGAGGAACCTAATTATCTGAGGAACCCTGAGCATATGTGGGAAGAAGAGGTCTGATTTATTTAACGCTTCATCCTTCCTGCCCTGGCCGGCCCTGGCCTCCGCTCAAGGCTACAAAGTTTCAATTATAGAAGATAAATAAATCCCAACAAAAATGGCAGCAGCCATGGAGCTGGAGAGAGCAGGAGGCTTGGGGTGCCCCCAGTGATGGAGGAAGCCAAGTTTCCCACCCGCCCTGGCTGGCCCTGGCCTCTGTTCAAGGCTACAAAGTTTCAATTATATAAGATAAATAAATCCTAGTTATTTGCTTCCAGCCGGCCCTGGCCTCCACTCAAGGAGGCGCTAAAAAAAAAGAAAAAGAAAAAAGAAAAAAAGGAGGGTCTGGGACCTTGGGTCACCGGGGGGGTGATCAGGCCAGGATGGGATGGCAGGGGCTGTTGGGGGTAAGCAGACTAGCAGGGGGGCAGTTGGGGGCAAGCAGGCCAGTGGGGAGGGATGGTGGGGGTGAGCAGGCCAGCAGGGGGGGCAGTTGGAGGTGAGCAGGCTGGCATGGAGGGCAGTTGGGGGCGAGCTGGCCAGAGGCGGGGGCAGTTGGGAGTAAGCAGGCCAGTAGGCAGAGTAGTTAGGGGCAATCAGGCAGGCAGGCAGGCAGGTGAGCAGCTGGAGCCAGCAGTCCCGGATTGTGAGAGGGATGTCTGACTGCCAGTTTAAGCCTGATCCCTGTAAACCCAGCAGTAGGACATCCTTCAAGGGGTCCCAGATTGGAGAGGGTGCAGGCCGGGCTGAGAAACACCCCCCGCCCCATGCACGAAGTTTGTGCACCGGGCCACTAGTAAATTAATAATGAAAACTTATTTAAAATACAACCTGATTCTACTCATTATTAATATCATAACTTAAATAGCAAGGGCCAACTGCTGAGCAGCTCCGTTTATTAGTTCTCCCCAAATCATAAGACATAAAAATGCTACCAGCAGGCTTTGAATGTCATAGCAAATTCTACTTAAAATTATGTATATTTGATATATCATAAAAACAAACAATTCTAAATATTTGACTTCCATGATGTCCAGTTATTATAAAAATGTTTTGTGGCTGATACAAAAGTTCCCTTGTTCAAATCAAATGTATAACCTTTTTGAATATATAGTTACTAGTAGCCCTGTGCACGATTCCGTGCACCAGTAGCTCTCTACAGGGCCTGGCCACTCCACACCCACTGCCCAGAGGCTCTCCGCAGCCCAGAGGCCTATCTGCGGCCAGGCGCAGAATGCTTGCCTCATTACCAGGGCAACAACACAAACGTTCCACACCCTGGCCTGGCCAGAGGCCCATCCGCAGCTGGGCTCGGAATGCAGCCTGCTTTCAGCGGCCACCCCCCCGCCCTCGGGACTGGGTGACTCTGGCAGGGCTGAGAGGACTGGGTGCTGCCATCTTGTGGCTATGGGTGCCACCATATTTGTGACAGAGTGATGGTTAATTTGCATATTAACCTTTTATTAGATAGGACTACAGGCCCTGTGCATGAAATTCGTGCACGAGGGGTGGAGGGTGGGAGTGTGTGTCCCTCAGCCCAGCCTGCACCCTCTCCAATCTGGGACATCCCTCTCACAATCCAGGACTGCTGGCTCCCAACCGCTTGCCTGCCTGCCTGCCTGATTGCCCCTAAATGCTTCTGCCTGCCAGTCTGATCACCCCCTAACTACTCCCCTGCCAGCCTGATTGACACCTAACTGCTCCCCTGCCAGCCCGATTGCCCCTAACTGCCCTCCCCTGCCAGCCTCGTCCCCACCAACTGCCCTCCCTGCAGGCCTGGTCCCCCCCCCAACTGCCCTCCCCTGCAGACCTGGTCCCCCCCAACTGCCCTCCCCTGCAGACCTGGTCTCCCCCAACTGCCCTCCCCTGCAGGCCTTGTCCCTCCCAACTGCCCTCCCCTGTAGGCCTGGTTGCCCCTAACTGCCCTCCCCTGCAAGCCTGGTTGCTCCCAACTGCCCTCCCCTACAGGCCTGGTTGCCCCTAACTGCCCTCCCCTGCAGTCCTGGTTCCCCCCAATTGCCCTCCCCTGCCAGCCCAGTCACCCCTAACCGCCCTCCCCTGCAGGTCTGGTCCCTCCCAACTGCCCTCCCTGCTGGCCTGATTGCCCACAACTGCCCTCCCCTGATGGCCATATTGTGGCAGCCATCTTGTGCGTTGGAGTGATGGTCAATTTGCATATTATCTCTTTATTATATATGATTATTTCAAATATATAACATTAAAGGACTAATTTTCTTATACAGTGTAGCCTTTTGTCTAAATGGGTTAGAATGTAACCTTTTTTATAGAAAAAATATTTTTAATAACAGATTTTATAACTATTTAAAATCTCTACAGCCCTTTTATGATTCACTAAGTGTATTTTTCCCTAATTCATTTCATGTTACTGTACAATCTGTGGTTAGGAACTAATTTTGCATTCCAATTACACAGTTTACTATATTTGTGATCTTAGAAAATTAACTTCCTAAGCCAAATTTTCCTCATCTGTAAAATAAGGATAACCACCTAGCTTATCCCATAGGGCTGCTATGAATACATATACATAATGTATTTCACGTAAAGCATTTGTCAGCTTCTAGCACGTAAGCATGTTGGCAATGTTACCTTAAAAAATGTAAAGCTTTTAGGACATTTTCCAATTATGTGGATCCTTTAGGATTTAGTGTAATTAGAATATTTACTAAACACAGGAAGCTTCTTATATTTTGATAATTCAAAGTGGACCATGAATATGGAGATCAAGTGCGTACATAAAGGGAGTCCACAGTTCAAGTCCAAGACCTTTGATTTTCACACACTGCCATATAGAAAACATCATTTCTATTTAAATTGCTAACACTATGAGGCAAACAAGGAAAAATGTTATTGTTATCTTAATGCTCCGTTGGGCTGTTTTAAAAAGGTTTAGAGATTCATCCAAACTAAGTAAGTGGAGGGGTGTGATTCAGATCCTGGATGACTTTGCAGGCCACTGTCCCAGCCTCGGCCCGAGGAGCATACCTCAGGGGAAACCAGCTCCTCAGGAGGGACCGCAGCGGGTGTTGAAAAAGCTCTGGGTAACAGTCTGGGTAGCAGTTCTGCAAACCATGTTTTATATCAAAATCGCAGGTCCTATTTCAAACATTTTAGAAAAAAATGTAAAGTGTATAGCATAGGAGGAGGTCATTAATACTTTAAGGTTTTGTATTTACCATTTTTAGTTGAAATTTAAGAAACGAAATTTTTTTTGCAGAGGGAAAGGGGCGTTTTGGAATTGGCTAGATATAATATGGCAATTTCCATCAGGTGAGCCATATGAAAAGTATCAAATTACTAATAGAATTTGGTATAAAATTTAAATTATGCTGAAAAAAAGTATGTTTGTAAGTGTGGAAACAGTTAATAAATAGGGCTTCTCAGCTGTTAGCTTTTGGGCCTTAAGATAAGGTATAACTGATAACACCAGGAAATATCCAAAGAAATTTTGAAGAGCACAATTTTTTAACTCAGTAGGTATTTATTAAGCACACACGTGGTACCAGTGTAAGCCAGGCCTATTCCAGAGAACACTACAGTGGGCATGGGCTACCTACTTGCCCATGACTCTGGCACTTGCTGGTGCTGACTCCAGGCATAAGAATTCTATGACCACTTTCCTTTTCAGCAGCTGGGGGTCAAGTGTGCCATAGAGATTGGGAAATTGACAAGCACTCTGATTCTACAACATGGCCACATAGGATTCCAATTCTTTTGCAGGAATCCACAGTCACTATGGTCAATTCTAGTTAAATATATAACATTTACACAGGCTTCAAAGTGAATTCAAAATTTGTATCCACTCTCTTAGAGGGAAGACATCGCAAACTTTTTAAAATAAAAATTCCTCTTTAGTATTGACAGGCATGCAAATCTATTACAGTTTAGGTTATATTTCATGGTTTTCAATACACACACACACACACACACACACACACACACACACACACACAGTGAGTATGCCCACAGAATGTGCATGCATTGAATTTCTACAAACTTTGTCAGCCACACAATGCGGAACAAGGTATTTTTGCTCTCTTTTTGAAGTAAGAGTCAGCTAATCCACTGCTAAGCCTTCCCATATGTGGCTTAAAATGTGAATTTCCCTACCTCTAATTCTAATTCTTTCCTGAGATTAGGACTGTGGATTGTGGGGGAGGTACCGTTCCCACTAATTGCTAAGCCTGTTCCGGTAGGTAGTCTCTTCCTTGTTTACCACCCAATCTGAGAGTCTTGTTATTGAAAGGGTACAGAGAGGTCATCTAACAAAATCTATTGGCTATACAAAGGTTCCCTCAGCTATACCTTAGCCTGTGGTCATTCAACCTCTCTTGAACATCTGCAGAGATATGGGTTTTTAACTTTTTTAACAAGTTTTTCCTTACAAATTATTTTTTAATATCTTGATATACTGATTTTTACTTCTGCAATTTGCATCCCCAAATATAAACCCAAGCCTTCTTTCATATTCTAGCCTGTCCAGCTTCTGAAGGCCATGCACAACCCCTTCCTGCGCCACACACCCTGATTGCTCTTACTTGGCTTACCCTTGTGTTCTGAAGGACAACCATCTTCCCGAAACTTTGCAGAAGGGATTTTCTGTTTATTAGCTGCTAGCCACATTAATTAGGATTAACACAGGAAAGTAACAACAGCTGAATTCAGCCAGAATTGCAGCTCATGAGACAGTGGTGGTGGGCTGTGTGGAGGGTAAAGTTAAACCACCAACCAGAAAGAATGATTCCACTTTCCTGATACTGCTTGTAAAATTCCCCTATGTATATTCAGATTTAACTAACATATTAAGCAAACTCCTACATGGTTCCAATTACTATGTAAGTTGCTTTCATATACCTTTATATCATTGAGGAACCTAATTATCTGAGGAACCCTGAGCATATGTGGGAAGAAGAGGTCTGATTTATTTAACGCTTCACCATGGATGCTGATAAAACCATCATTTATTGTCAGACACCAAGATAAGTGCCTTTAAACATTTCATTTCACTTAATTCCCAATTCCAGAGATACTTATCTTTATCTTCACTTTAAAGATAAGAAAACTGAGAGTCTGACTTGCCTGCTTACAGCTAACAAAGACGAAGATATAAAAACCTACAGATCTGTCAGATCTACCGCTCTTCCTTTCATTTAGCTTGGAGGTATCCATGGCTGACATCTTCATTATTCCTGCTTCCAGACTTTCAATAACAGGAAAACCACAGCTTTATGCAACCTGCTAGTTTAATCAGGACCACCTGTGGGCAAATACAAATAGAAACTAAAGAATGGGAAAGCCAAAAGTTCTCATCCAAAAGACAAATACTGTATGATCTTTCTTTTATGTGAACACTAAGGAAAACCAAACTCTTAGGAATGGAGAGTAGATTGGTGGTTGCAGAGACTAGGGGTGATGGTGGTCAAAGGGTACAAACTTCTGTTATAAAATAAGTTCTGTGGACCTAATGTAGAACACTGTGATTATCCCATATAATAAAAGCCTAATATGCAATGGTTTGACCTGTGGGATGGAGCAGCAAGTGAGCAGGCGGCACCAGGCCAAGGCGGGTGCAAGCAGGGGCCGATTGTCCCACAAATCGCCCTGCAGAGGGAGACCAGCAGCAGGGGGGTGGGGGAGGGGGTTAGCCCTGATTAATTGCCCTGCAGGTAGGATGGTGGAACAGGTGAGGGGGCAGCACCAGACCATGGTGGGGTGCCAGGCGGGGCTGGGAGGCTTGGGGCGCGAGCTGGGGCTGCAAGCCTGGGGGTGTCAGTTGGGGCCCGATTGCCACAGGCCACCCCCGAGGGATGCCACCCGTGCACAAATTCATGCACCAGGACTCCAGTAGTTAATAATATGGTATTGTATACTTGAAAATTGCTGAGTTAGCTCTTAAGTGGATGTGCTAACCAACCTTATTGTGCTAATCATTTCACAATATACACTGAGTAGCCAGATTATTATGATCTCTGAATGCATATATATATATATATATATATATATATATATATATATATGCACACTGAGTGGCCAGATTAATTATATATATATATACATATATATATATATATATGTATACATATATATATATATGTATATATATATATATATATATATATATATATATATAATTAATCTGGCCACTCAGTGTGCATATATATATGCTTTCAGAGATCATAATAATCTGGCTACTCAGTGTATATTGTGAAATGATTAGCACAATATATATATATATTAGAGGCCCAGTGCATGAATTCGTGGGGTCCAGCCAGCCTGACCAGGGGGAGGGGGATATGGGCGGTTGGCCAGCCTGCCTGCTGGTTGAACTCCTGGTGAAGGGGACAATTTGCATATTAGCCTTTTATTATATAGGATATACACTGAGTGGCCAGATTATTATGCATTCAGAGGTCATAATAATCTGGCTACTCAGTGTATATCTACACTAATAAAAGAGAAAGATTCAAATTGACCATACCTTTGTGATGCCCACCAGCCAATCAGGAGTGAGTATGCAAATTAACCCAACAAAGATGGTGGATTAATTTGCATACACAGGGCGCTGAGTGGGCCAGGGTGGGGCAGGACGCTTGTGTCGATTGCTATGGCGATGACGCAGGTGTTCCACCCCACTCCAGCCACTCCAGGCCTCTGGGCAGCATGGGAAGGTGGAAAGGTGGCTTGGGGCTGGAGTGAAAAGGTGGCTCTGGCCTGAGCAAAGGCAGTGTCGACAGCCAGGGGAAGGAAGGCCCATTCTTGCACAAATCTTCATGCATCAGGCCTCTAGTATATATATAACAAACTATTACATTGTACACTTAAACTTATCCAATGTTGTATGTCAAATTAATCTCAATAAATCTGGAAAAATATTATATAGTTTAAAAGTTTAATATATGAAACTATTATTATTTAAACCCTGTTTCAGTTGTGTATACTCATTTATGACATATAATGTATTTCTAAACTGTGAACTGCACTTTAAAAGGCTTGAAAGTCTTTAAAAGAATATGAGGAAGATGAATTGAAGAGGGAAAATATTGGAGACAGGGAATCTATTTAAGAGGCTATTTATATAGTACGGAAAATAATGAGGAACTAAATGAAGGAAATAGCAAAAAGAATGGAAGAGACTGATTCCAGGAATATGTGGGAAGGGAAAACGTAATTACCATTAGATGCCAAAGGGAACGGACAAGGAAAGTACAGGTGAGCTTCAGATTTCTGACTTGGGTGGAAAAGCAATTGGTGACCATCTGCTGTAGGATTAAATAAAAGCCAGGAGCAGATTTGGAGTGAAAAATAATAAGCTCAATTTTCAATTGTACTCATCAGACATCTAAATGGAATATGCAGTTGAATAAAGACTTCCAGATGAAGGCAGGTTAGGAAGCCAGAAGTAGACATTATTATTCAGAACAAGTATACACTAAAAAGATGAGGGTATGTACAATGAACTGAGAAGAAAGAATCATCAAAGACTTAAGATAGCTATCAGGAAAGTTGAAAAGGAGGAAGAGAAGAGTGATTTTAAGAAGCCAAGAATAAGAAAAATAAGCTTCCAGATGGTAGTAATTGCTACTATAAAATGCCAAAACATACCAATACCATGAAGACAGAAAAGCATTTGTTAGAACAACTTCAGATAAGCAGAAGAAATTGAAACACAGGTTGAAAGATAAGGGAGTAGTATGTTATGCACACACACTCGAACATACATACACACATTCACACACACACACACACACACACACACACACACACACACACACACACACTTATTAAGCCTGGTCCCTGGGAAATCTACTCTAACCCTAGACTGGTCAAAATTAAAACTGATTCAACATAATACCAGGTTCAATAAATTAGGTTTCCAATTGAAGCTGTTTTCTTTAAACCAGTGAGATAAGATTGAATTTTCAGCTACTGGTAAAGAAAGTTTGTGTCTCTGGGTTTTCACCGATTTTTCTCACCTGCTGTAGTGATAATATAAAGGACTAATGAATAATGTGAGTTTTAGAACAAAATTGCAAATGTTTCATTCTTACCGTAGCTGCAGAAGCAATAATTGCGATACCTTAGACATGTTACTAGAATTTCTAGAATTCTCTACTTCTTAGTTTCTTTTCTGTAAAATGGAGTGATGCTGATCATAGCACTTTGCTCTGTGTTGTTGGTTTGTTTGTTTAAATCAATAAAGAATAGTTTATTGATTTTTTGATACAGAGGAAGGGAGAAGAGAGAAATAGATGGGAGAATATAACATTGATCAGCTCCCTCTTGCAGGCCTCTTCCCTCCCAGGGGATCAAGCATGCATCCCAGGCATGTGCCTTGGCAGGGAATAGAACCGGCAACCTCTTGGTACACAGGATGACACCCAACCAGCTGAGCCACACCAGCCAGAGCAGGGTTGGTTGTTTTTAGGATGAAATAATGTAATACAGATGAAGTGCTTAGATTTGTGCTTGAGCACTTAACATTCTCAAGAAATGTAAGCTTTATTACATTATTTTTTCATTATTTTTCTGAGATCTCTTGAAAAACAATTCCTATGAAGGAAAAATGGAACATTGATGCATTACTGCGATTTGGATCATATAAACTAAGCTAAAATAGAAATTGACCTCAAGGATCCAATAGTCTTGAAAGCTCTCAAGTAGATAGTAAAAAGTCATGTTTTATGACTTGACTATACAGTATTGCACACATATTTAAGGTGATTCTTGAATTTTTTGAGGGCTCTGGTTTTTATTCCTACAGATGATGGTTATATCCTTTCTCTTAACTAAACCTTTAATTGAAAAAGAGATTACAGCTTTTCATAAGGTAACCACAATGCTTTGATGATCCAAAATATGGTCCATTGCTCTGAGAAGCTCTAGCCCTGCTCGCCAAAACGTACAAGCTGAACGCAGAATCATGCAAAAGGTTTTCATCCCATTTTTAACATTTTTCAAGATTCTTTGTTTCTTTAAATTATGACACTACCAAAAATTGTTTTCTAGTAGATTATAATCACTCCCAATAGGATACTTAGAAAATAAATTTTTAATTAGGGAAATTAAAAACAAAGTTTAAGTAAGAGCAGGAGCAATATTGTGTGAAGTGATAAGCTTTCAATATATGGGACACACTCAATTTCCAAAAAGCCACAAATAGATGTATTTAGTAGTCACTCAACCAAAGTTTCAATGAAACTGTAAATGTTGGTTATTCCCCAATTTCAACACATTGTGATGGTTGATTACTCAACAGAGATCTCACTGATCCCGGGGAGAGGCCTTCAAGCCACAGACTTCATTCCACTTACTTCTGAGTGAATAAAATAGCTGTAGCATTAAGGGGCAGTCATTTCCCATTTCCTACAGCGGCATCATAGAGAAGAAACTGACTGGAAAGTCTGAGGTAAGAAAAGTCTTACATACCATTGTAAACTAAAATATATAACTTATATAGAAAAAGATAGAGAGATACACACACATCCTGTAATGCTTGCTTGGGAATTTATAATCTAAGTAATTAGACAATCATTTGAAGTAAAACATTTTCTTAAAATCTTCACCCAGCCCACAAAAAAATCTTTGTGGGGATGGTGGGCTGGCCGGGTGGCACACTGAGGTGGTTACAGAGTGAGGCTCATCATTTTGAATTGCATGGGTCTCAAGTCAGCAAAGGGAACATGCAATACCAGATATTCTCTAAAGTATGAACAACTGCCGCTTTATTTATAGCCTCCTGTTCTACCTTCAAAATGTGCTGTATTTATATTCCAGTTTGTGACCTATCATCCTGATTTTAATATAAAAATTACTTGAGGGTTTTCTTATAAATTCTTGTATAAAATTGATGCTCCAGGAAGATGCTTCTAATGTTTTCAGAGACATACATCCATATACTGCTCTATGGTGCTGCAACTGGAGAAGTAGTTGGTAATTATGCTGTGTCCTGACTACAAGACACGATCTAGAAGTCTGGGATGTGGCTTATTTACATCTTGCTTAATGTGGTTTTGAAATAATTCTTGAAACCTTGAATATCTTACTGTTGTAAATGCTCAGCTTGAATTCTATCTTCTCTAAAATTGTCTCCTGAATTTTTTTCTCTTTTCTATCTGCTCTCAGTTTTTGTGATTTCTATGTATAGTGTTTGTGACACATTACCTTACATTATAAAAATATCTGTATCTGTCTTTCCTTACTGTCGGCCAGATGGCAGAAATCATGCTTAATCATTAGATCCCTGATAGCACCTAGCACAATGCTTTGCACACGGAAGTTAAACTATGTGTGAGTATATGTATGCCTGTGAGGAGCATATGTGTGTCTGTGTGAGTACATATAACATTTTTACTGTTAATTGCCTTTACTGCCAGTCTTCCAAAATTCTTGCCAGAATTCTATAGAATTCTGAACTTTATCATTTTGTCACAATCATAACATAATCTGTGTTTTTTTAATCTCAATTTGAGTTTTGATCTATATGATAAACAATGAAGACAATATGATCATCACTTAAAGACAATATGATCAAATTTTGAGTACATTTTTTCTGTTACATTTTATTCTTTAATCTCATAGATATTTAGGAAACATTAAGAGGTGATAAAATCCCCCTAGAATCTCAGTTAAGCACCTCAAAGCCACCCAAAAATAATAATAGTGACTTAGGTAATTGACATGTTTCTCAATGCAAAACTTTAAATAATCTTTAGAAAACTGTGTAATGTATAGACCTATAATAGTGTGCTTACTAAGGTCCCTGAAAGCAGGAACTTTCTCAAATCTATATATGCCTGACATTAGAATAGTGTCTGACACTTGGTGCTCAAGAAACACTTCAAGAGCAAATAAATGAATACATATGAGGGCAACCTGAAGAAAAGTCCCCCAGTCAACCCCTCTTTCCAACCTGGTTGCCTCCCCGTCCCTTATATATTCTCTGGTTCTACTGCAGCTGCACCATGACAAAGAAGTGGATTAAGGCCCTGGCCAGTGTGACTCAGTTGTTTGGAGTGTCATCCCATACACCAAAAGGTGGCAGGTTTAATTCTGATCAGGGCACAACTGATTGATGTTTCTCTCTCTTTCTCTCTATCACTCTAGCTCTCACTCCTTTTCTTTCCCATGGACACAGACAATAGTGTGGTGAAGGCTTGGGTGGGGGGAAGGGCAGGAGGAGTGGAGTGAAGGGGTCAATAGGGAAAAAGGGGGACATCTGTAATACTTGCAACAATAAAGATAAATTTAAAAAATAAAAATAAAATGGTGAATTAAAAGAGGGGGGTTAATGACTAGTGATAGCATCAATTAGGGGAAATTACCCACTCATGTTTAAAGTCAAGTAATAGGTATATGTTTACTGTATTAATGACAAATTTTTTAAATTTGTCAAAAGATTCTACGTTTTATTGTCCAGATTTCTATAAATATGTGATTGATTAAATATTTAATTGAACTCAGTTTTCTCAAATATTTATTAGCAACCATAACTAATATATTAATTATAGCACGGTATCACAAGATAAGGAGTTTACAATGAAAATTAAAATAAAAAAAAATGTTTTGGAAATACCCTTTGCCAAATGTCAATAATTGGTCCCTTTAAACACCATGGAATATTTTGGGTTGTCTAGAAACTGATGCAAATAATTCTGTCACCTAAATTAATTTTTTTTGGTCATTATTATATGAAATGTTGTTTAAACTTCCTGGGATCTCAAAATAACTGCTTACCCCCCACATTGACATTCTTTTTATAAATTGAGGTAATATTTCAATCCAGAAACTACTTTTATTACTGTGTTCAGATGAAGTATTATTATCCTTCAATAATATGTGGATGTTTGTTTTTAAAATATTTGATGTAACATAGTTATAAAATTATAAAGTAACTTTGATTTTACCTGGAACAATGTTCTTCATTAACAAATAGTTTGAGGCCCCAAGATTGTTAAGTGTCTTGACTAACATCAAAGAGCTATTGATAATGCAATATAAACTATAACTGGATCATTTGATTTTATGCAAACATTTGGTCTTTTTGCTGACTTTTAGGCTATTTCTGCATAAGATGAAAGTTCTTCTTCTGATCGCAGCCACCTTGGCAGTCTCTCTTGGTTTCCCGGTGAGTATCCATTCTACACTCCAGAATATTTACTAATTTTCTGTTCTAATCAGGAATCCTAAGATTTTTTTCCCCTCCACACAGTATGCTACTTTATAAGTATGCTTAACATCTGTGCTTTTTTGCTATAATCCATTTACTTCTTTTTTATTTTTTAACATAAACATTATAGTCTAGAAAATATTATAAATCATGTATTGTTCACTGCATAGCTCAAGTCCACATAGCCTTGCTACAGTTGTGAATTTGAATCATTTAAAATTTAAGATTTTTTTAGAAAAATAGTTCCTACAATATTTTCTGGATATGTAAATCCTAGATTTTTGAAAAATAAATACTCAGAGTTAGGTAATGGGTACTCCACTTCTTTCCTTCATACATATATATATATATATATATATATATATATATATATATATATATATATATATATATATATATATATATATCAGTTCCTGTGCTTCATCCGCATGAGCTAAATTAATTTTATTGTTTGAACTTTAGGTCTCCCAAGACCAGGAAAGAGAACCACGAAGTGTAAGTTACATTTCCTCTTTTTAACATGTAAGATTTCCATGAGAAATATCTGTAACTATGGTTAAAGATACTCCCTTATTCAAACTTCTCAAACTCTAGAGAAATTCTTAAAGAGCTTAGGTATTAGCACTCAACAATATAGACTTCAGGGATTTGATCTCTGCTTATAAGAAGGGAATTACCTGAGCATTGCATGTAACAGTAGGATCCATATTGAAACATGAACCACTGTGTAGCAAATTGTTATATCTTTTTCTAAAATTATCAAGCCTAATGAAGGCTCATAATTGCTCATGCCCCTACTCTGCTTTAACTCTACCAAGTCCATTCCAGGGAAAGTTAATAAAAATCTATATATATATATATATATATATATATATATATATATATATATATATATATATATATAAAAAAGCCTAAGTGACCAAATGACCAGTTGACTGGTCACTATGACGTGCACTCACCACCAAGGGGAAAACGCTCAATGCAGGAGCTGTCCCCTGGTGGTCAGTGTGCTCCCACAGCCAACCTCCTGCAGTCCTTCCCCCAGGCCTGTCAGCCTGATCGGCCCCAATGGCTGGCCAGGCCAAGGGACCCCACCCATGTACAATTACGAGCACCAGGTCTCTAGTAATAATAATAATAATAATAATAATAATAATAATAACAATAACAATAATAATAATAATTCTTACTATTATTCAGTGTTAAATTCACACAAAAAAAGACCATTTGGGGCTAAACAGGTAATCAAAAAAATAATTTAAAGAGGAAAGAAAATTTGAAAAGGAGGAGCTTTATTTAGGAATTTATTTACACTCATAAAGATATTATTATCTGAAAAGAAGCACGGTTTTTAGGCTAAAACTATACAGTGTTAAGGATTCAGAACTTGATAAAGATATCAATAGAAAATGGAGAGGGGGGAAAGGGAGAAAGAGGAGCTAAAGAAGAGAGTGGTTTAATGGATGGTTTGGGTAAAGACCTTGTATAAAGGCAAAGGGAGAGATTTGATGCCCTCTTACCCACCCCCTCTCTCTTGACCTTATAATTATAGAAGCAATTATCAGAAAAATTTGGCTATGAGTAGAAAAATACAAGAACACAAGTTACCTCTAAGTAATTTCTTAAAATTATCCAAAATGATGCAAATTAATCAAATACCTGTTTATAGTACATATAGAAAAGGTAAATGATTTTAGAGCTTCTAAAGCCTAAGATCCACATGTTAAAAGACTATTTTATATCTCTCCTTTTTAAAGAGTAAAACAAGCCTTTTAATTTCTTTTTTTCAACAGGTGAGTGGGAGCAATGAATCACCCTCACAGTATTATGTGCCTCCTTACCAATATCCATTTGGTCTATATCCACCATTCCTATATCAACGATACCCATGGTTTAGATATTACTACTTTCCTATCCCAATACCTCTGCCTGATCCTACACCTATTAGTGGACAGTAACAAAAAAATGTCCCAGTGCAATTTAAGATAAAATAAGTGGTAAGTATACAAAGTACAAAGCATGTATTTTTTAAGTTTGTTGTCTGTGTATTGGAATGCATCATTCCATGAAAAATAAAATTACAAATCGGTTGTTGTTAATCCTCACCCAAGAATATTTTTCCATTGATTTTTAGGGAGAGTGGAAGAGAAAGGGAAAGACAGAGAGAAATATCGATGTGAGAGAAACACATCGATTGGTTGCCTCCTGCACAAACCCCTACCAGGGCCAGGGCTGGGGAGAAGCCTGCAACCAAGGTACATGCCTTTGACCAGAATCGAACATGAGACTCTTTGGTCCTTAGGCCGACGCTCTATTTAGTCCAAACTGGCTAGGACTAAAATTACAAATTTTTAAACTTAGCCACACTAAGTTAGCATTTGTTTCGATCTTTTTTTCTCTGAGAGAGATTGTTAGGGTGTCTACTCAGAGCTGCATACATGTGTCCTTCCATGATCCAATCAACAAAGTTTAAATCCCTCATTTTCTGTGATAGAAGCAATTTCTTATTAAGATATTTTTATAAAATGTTTTTAACATTTTTCTACTATAATCAACATCTCTGTATGTTGGGGATGAATCAAAAAGCTAAAGAAGGCAAAACTTTAACCAAAGTTCAAATCTTATAGATGGACTTTTGAATCTAGCATCTTCCAACTATGTCTTAGAAAATTATGTATTTTTCTAATTAATTTTAAAACTCCAAACTTAGTCTATGATTGTCACATTATTATAAAAATTCTGAAGGCTGAATGTTCCAGTTATAATAGAGACCCCTATCATCTTATTATATCAAAAACAAAGTTAATGGTCTGTCAATTACCAGATAAATTGAGGTGAAGTAGACTATATTAAAGATTATTAAAAAGAGAAACTGTAAGTTTACAAGCAAATGACCCATTAGAATTAATAACTGTATGGCTGTGATTTATTGCAGGTCACTAAAACTGATCATGAGCCACTTCTTTGAAGAATCAATAATCCTGTTAATAAAAGAAAAATAAATATAATTGAAGTAACATACAATATTCTCTCATCATTTCTTTACTGGTCCTCTTTTGTTAACATAAAAAAAAGAAGATAATGGTTTCCTATTTTCTAAATGTGCATTGACAGGGTCTGGCTGAAATAGCTCAGTTGAAGAGTGTTAGAATTGGGATCGCTGGGTCAAATGGGACTACATTTTTAATTTTTTGAGGAAACTCCACATTGTTCTCCACAGTGACTGCACCAGTCTGCATTCCCACCAGCAGTGCACAAGGTTTCCTTTTTCTCTGCATCCTGGCCAGCACTTGCCATTTGTTGATTTGTTGATGATAGCCATTCTGATAGGTGTGAGATGGTACCGCATTGTCATTTTGATTTGCATCTCTCAGATGATTAGTGGCTTTGAGTATGTTTTCATATGCCTCTTGGTCTTCCTATGTCCTCTTTCGAAAAGTATCTATTTAGGTCCGTTGCCCATTTTTTGATTGGGTTGTTTATCTTTCTTTTGTTAAGTTATATGAGTTTCCTGTAAATGTTGGAGATTAAATCCTTATCAGAGATAACACTGGCAAATATGTTCTCCCATTCAGTCGACTTTCTTGTTGTTTTGTTGATGGTTTCTTTTGCTGTACAGAAGCTTTTTATTTTGATATAGTCCCTTTTGTTTATTTTCTCTTTAGTTTCCATTGTCATAGGAGCTGTATCGGTGAAGATAGATACACATGTCTGAGATTTTGCTGCCTGTGGATTCCTCTAATATTTTTACCGTTTCCCATCTTATGTTTAAGTCCTTTATCCATTTTTAGTTTATTTTTGTGTATGGTGTAAGTTTGTGGTCTAGTTTCAATTTTTTTGCATTTATCTGTCCAATTTTCCCAACACCATTTATTGAAGAGGCTATCTTGACTCCATTGTATGTTCTTGCCTCCTTTGTCAAATATTAATTAAGCATAGTGGTTTGGGTCAATTCCTGGACTCTCCATTCTATTCCATTGGTCTATAAGGCAGTTTTGAGAACAGTGACTTTGTAATATAACTTGATATCTGGTATTGAGATTCCTCTTATTTTGTTCTTCTTTCTCAGGATTGCTGCAGCTATTTGGATTCTTTTTTATTCCAGATGAATTTTTGGAGAGTTCATTCTAGGTCTGTGAAATATGCCTTTAATATTTTAATGGGGAGTGCATTGAATCTATAGATTCCTTTGGGTAGTATGGACATTTTAATGATGTTGATTCTACCAATCCATGAACACGGTACATTCTTCCATCTGTTTATGTCTTCCTCTATCTCTTTTTTCAGTGTCCTGTAGTTTTCCAAGTATAAATCTTTTACCTCCTTAGTTAAGTTTATTCCTAGGTATCTTAATTTTTTTGGTGCGTTGGTAAATGGAATATATCCCAAGAAACTAGAAGCACCAATCAGAAAGGATATATGCACCCCTTATTCATAGCAGCACAATTTACCATAGCTAAGTTTTGGAAACAGCCTAAGTGTCCATCAGCAGATGAGTGGATTAAAAAACTGTGGTACATCTACACAATGGAATACTATGCTGCGGTAAAAAAGAAGGAATTCTTACCATTTGCAACAGCAGGGATGGAATTAGAGAGCATTATGCTAAGCGAAATAAGCCAGTCAGAGAAAGATAAATATCACATGATATCACATTATATTTCACTCATTTGTGGAATATAATGAACAACATAAACTTATGAACAAAAACAGATCCAGAGACAGAGAAGCACTGATTAGGCTGTCAAACTTCAGACGGAAGGTAGGGGAGGGGAGGGGTAAGGGGGAGAGATCAACCAAAGGACTTGTATATAAGCATAACCAATGGACACAGACACAGGGGGGTGAGGGCATGAGTGGGGGGGAGGGGCAACACGGGGATAAGGACACATATGCAATACCTTAATCAATAAAGAAAAAAGGTGTTAGACTAAATACCTAAATGTGCATTACCAGTAATTATGAAAAATAAAACTTAACAAATTTTAATATACACTTCTTGCTGAGTAAACATTCTAGGGAAAGTATGGGAGTGGAAGTAACCAAAATCAACCAGCCCTGAAATACCTTGAATGAAAATCTATTTGGCAGCTTATGCTCTATAGTTGCACTGATTGTATTAGTAGAGCCAAAGTTTGATTTAATTTAACTAAAAAAAAAAAGTATGAGTAATTGAGTCTCAATTACTCAAGTAAATCTGTAATTTATTTATAGTAGAGTGTTAAGCTTGATGCATGGGTAAAGGATATCAAAAGCAATCAAGTACTGTCCCTAACTTCAAAAAACTCATAATGATTGAGATCCTAAAAACAACATTTTTATCATGCTTATAGTTACAAAGTCCTTTCTTTGAATCATTTATAACATCAAATCTCTATATATAAAAGGCTAAGTGACCAACCGTATGTTCATTCAACCAACTAACTGGTACATATGACGTGCACTGGCAATCTAAAAATAAACTTTGACTCATACATGCGCGATACATTTAAAGCTCTCACTGGCACCAATTGCACGCATGTGTTTCAATCTGTCATTGTCAATCATGAATTTGGTTGTTTTTGATGACATTTTGAAGCTGAAAGAAAGTGGCATTGTTGACACAATATGTTGACACTATTGACACAACTGTCCCCCTCTGACACTGGCCTCACATTTAAATTAATTTGAAGACAGTTTCCCGTGATGACAGCATTTGTGATGACTATTAATAAATCACAAGGACAAACTGTAGACAGAGTAGGAATATTCCTAACTGAAGCCATTTTTGGATATGGTCAGTTATATGTTGCTTTCTCTCTAGTTCAAAGAGCATGTGACGTTATAGTTGTAAATACTTCATCACAAGGAAAATTCGTCAAGCACTCTGAAAGTGTTTTTACTCTTAATATGGTATACAGGGAGATATTAGAATAAGTTTAATCAATTTCTCAGTCATTGTTTTTATCAATGTTGTTTTTACATCATGTTTTTCTTGTTTTTAAATCATGTTTTTTTGTTTTTATATTATGTTTTTGTTTTTATGTCATGTCTTTGTTGTTGTTATATCAGGTTGTTATTGTTTATTTACTATTTTATATATTATTTTCACATACATTTTACTAATTTTCTTTCATCTCTGACACTTCTATTACAGAGAAAGGGCAAATAGCGATATTAAAATATTTCTTCTAGTTAATTTCCTTTCAATGTGCATGAATCCATGCACTGGGCCACTAGTCTTTACATAATCTCTGTACAGTAATCACATTTCTAATGTGGGGAAACTGAAGATTATGAAGGTTCTGTGGACCTACACAGTCATAGATCAAGTATGTGGCAGAAGAGAAATACAAAACCAGGTCATTCCAATTTCTCGGCCTTTGTTTCAGCTGCAGGTCTACTAAAACAAATTCTGAGTCCAGGACTCCATGATGACAGTGCCAAAGACTAGTTAACTCCATCTTTTTTCACTTTATTTTAGGAGGAAAAATCAAACCCATGCAAAAAAAGGGAAACTGCTACCAATCTCCTCCTCTGTTAATGCCTGCCATGCTGCCACCAAAGTTATCTTTCAAAACACATGCTGACTTATGTTTCTGACTTGCTCCAATGCCTTGGAAGACTTCTTATTGCCTACTAGAGGCCCAGCGCATGAAATCATACGCGGGTACAGTTCCCAGGCCTGTGATCAGGGCCCTCTTCCCTGGCTGCTGGCAGCCAGCCCCGCCCCCTGTTGCCTCTCACCCTGGTTCCCTGTTCACCATTCAGGGTGGGAGCCTGACATCCAGGGGAGGGACAGAGAGGTCGGCCATTCCTGCCTGCTCGCCAGCCCCATCTCCACCGCTGGTCGCCCTCTGTGTGTGGGGCAACTGGCAGGACAGGGGCCTTGGCCTGGCACCACCCGCATCCCCACCACCCACCCCAAGTCCCCGTTTGCCATCGGTGATCAGAGCCTTCCAGCCAGGAAAAGGGACCTAGAGGTGGTCAGTGCACCACATACTGACTGGTTGAGCGGTCATTCTGATTGTTCTGCCATTGTGGTCTCTGGGCTGTTATTATACAGAACTAGAAGCCCGGTGCACGAAATTCGTGCACGGAGGGGCATTGTCCCTCAGCCCAGCCTGTACCCTCTCCAATCTGGGACTCCTGGAGGGATGTCCGACTGCCTGTTTAGGTCCAATCCCCAGGATTGGGCCTAAACGGGCAGTCGGACATTCCTCTCACAGTCTAGGACTGCTGGCTCCCAACTGCTCGCCTGCCTGCCTTCCTGATTGCCCCTAACTGCTTCTGCCTGCCAGCCTGATCACCCCCTAACCACTCCGCTGTCAGCCTGGTTGATGCTTAACTGCTCCCCTGCCAGCCTGTTTGCCCCCAACTTCCCTCCTTTGCCGGCCTGGTCACCCCTAAGTGCCCTCTCCTGCAGGGTTAATCACCTCCAATTGCCCTCCTTTGCAAGCCTGGTCCCTCTCAACTGCCCTCCCTTGCAGGCCTGGTCCCTCACAACTGCCCTCCCTTGCAGGCTGGGTGCCTCACAACTGCCCTCTCCTGCTGGCCATCTTGGTGGTGGCCATCTTGTGTCCACATGGGGGCAGGATCTTTGACCACATGGGGGCAGCTATATTGTGTGTTGCAGTGATGATCAATCTGCATATTACTCTTTTATTAGATAGGATAGAGGCCTGGTGCAAGGGTGGGGGCCAGCTGGTTTGCCCTGAAGGGCATTCCGGATCAGGGTGGGGTTCCCTTGGGGCGTGGGGTGGCCTGAGCCAGGGGCCTGTGGTGGTTTGCAGGCCGGCCACACCCCCTGGCAACCCAAGCGGAGGCCCTGGTATCTGGAATTTATTTTCCTTCTACAACTGGAACTTTGTAGCCTGGAGCGGAGCCAAGCCTGCTGCTCCCTCCGGGGCGGCAGCCATTTCTGTGGCAGTTAATTCACCTTCTACAATTGAAACTTTGTTGCCTTAAGCAGGTGGGCCCGGCCAGGGTGTGCGGAAAGCTTTGCTTCCCCTGTTGCTGCCGGAAACCCTGGCCTGCTCTCTCAAGCTCCATTCTGCCGCCATTTGTTTGAATTTGTTTACCTTCTATAATTGAAACTTTGTAGCTTGAGTGGAGGCTTAGGCCTGCAACGGCTATGGAAAGCTTGGCTTGCTCTGTTACCTGGGAAACCTTGCTCTCTGTGGCTGTAGCCATCTTGGCTGGGTTTAATTTGCATACTCGCCCTGATTGGCTGGTGGGTGTGGCTTGGCTGGTGGGAGTGGCTTATGTCACAGAGTGATTGTTAATTTGCATATTACCATTTTATTAGAGAGGGTAGTATAAAATCTGCTTTCCTTTGCATGGCATCCAAGGGCTTCTACATACTAACCTCAAGCTTCTTTTCAAATGCCCCTGCTATCAGCCCAGCCTCCCTTACAGTCCCTGCTGTCACACCAGGCCATTGCCATTCCCCACAACTGGCCTTCTCTATCACACAGTTGTGCCTTTGCTTATGCTGCCCTCTCTTCATGGAATGTCCCGTGTTTTAGTGTGTAAATCCAACTTATCTTTCAAAACCCAAATCTAATATTATGACTTTCATGAGAAACTTTCTCCTATCTCTCCAAACAGAATTAATCACTTTCATCCTTCCCAACTGAATTTTTTCACTTATTTATGACTCTCATTATGCTTTACTTTCCAATAAGTAATTTATTTATATTTCTATAGCCTTCTAGAGGATATTGTAACTTCCTAGAGTATCACAATAATATAACCATTCCCAGTACTTAGCAGAGTAGAAGGTAGTCGGTGAATGTTTGATAAATGGAAGATATTAATAAAATCTTCACATTTTTTTATTTCCAAAATATATATTTTTATATCTCTGACCTATATCAATGCTGGGGCTGACCAGCAGACCCTGTGAAAGAGAGGTCTAAGGGACTGCCTGGCTAAAGGAACCAGACATCCTCAATCGCCTGCCTCATTAGGCTTTTATTGTAGCAGCAGTTTGAGATAAAGTTTATATTTTAGATTCAATAAGTAGGGAAAGTAATCTTGGGAGGACACGTGTTTGTAGTGTCTTTTAAGCAAGGACACCCAAAAGATTAACATAAGGATTCCAGTAAACACCCGGGAGTCTGCTCGTGCACAGACTTGTTTGGAAAGGTCAAGAAATAATTAGGGGCACCACCTTTGGCACTCCCCTAAGTCAGAATTCCAATAAATAGGGCAGGTGGCCTTCTGCACACTTTCCTTTTCTCAGAATGTCCTCCTTACAAACTTTCCAACCAAGTCTTGTGTGCTCCCCAGTATATCAACATATAAGTTAGCAAAAGATTCCCTTTTGTGAGAGAAAACAAAAACTTCTTGAAATAAATATTTAAATGATAACAGTCCTTTCTTAGTTACGACATTAGCATCCATCCTCTGTTACAAAATTGTAGGGCCCATAAAATGTCAAGTTGTGAATAAAATTATTTGTTCCAAGACAATGCAAGCATCACAAAATATATTTATGTCTATGTTTTAAGTATTTAATATTTGTGTCAGCTTTGTAAAAAGACAAGTTTAGAGGTTTTTAGTTTAACAAGTATATTTTCCCTTTCATATAAAGTACAATGCACATAGCAAAAGCTTTGTGAACTTTACTGAGGAACAATTTGTCCTGATCACCAGTTCCCATAAAGCCCATAACAGACACTCTAGAAACAGAACTCTGAAGGAGGAAAAGGTACCAGGTGGTGATGAAAATAAACTTTCTTGTGGTACACAACAGGAGTCATCCAACAAGATTGCACAATGAGCCTTCCATTATGTCACAATGGCAGCCTTTGTCCCTACTGGTAAATTATCAGAAAATTACAAAAATTCTCTTTGAACAAAGATTATATTTCTCCGCCCAAGTTTAAATTGTTCATAGCTGAGACCCTTAGAGTCATGAAGGAAATTCTGCCATGACCCATAAACTGGCTATGAACCAAGGCCAGCCTAATGAACCTTTTGGCATGATTTGAACAGGGAAACTGCTGTCTCCCTTAGCCATTTTCAGGGATTATATGTTCCTCAAACAGTAAATATTCATTGTTTTCTATGAAAGTCAGTGATCCCAGCTAAAACTATGGGAAGGACAGCAAGAAGATCAAACTGTCCTTAATATAATTTGGTAAATTGATTTTATAGGGAGTGTTTCCTAACCTTACAGCTGACAGATTAGAGGCAACTGCATGACTGAAGCAGGGCATTAATGGGAAACCAAAATGAGGGGCACAAAGAAGGTAGGAAATCAGAGCTTGAGGAGGGGCCAAAGGCAAACCTTGGCAGCTCTGAAGTTTGGGAAGGCCAGCTCTGTAATTTACTGTCTTTCCTCTGAGTGTGTGTGTGTGTGTGTGTGTGTGTGTGTGTGTGTGTGTGTGTGTGTGTGTGTGTGTGTGTGTGAAGTCTTTGATATATGTCTTTAACTTTCAAGTTAGAAGTTTTATTCATCTCAAATGATGCCATTGTAACTTTTGGGGGGAGGGAGAGATGGGAGATACTCATTAACTTTTAACTACTAGATTTGTGAAACAAATATATTCTATTAAAATTAATCAGTTATTTCCCCCATTGGATTTTGGGCAACATCGTTCCTGGGCCTGTCACCTTTGGTTATTGTGATTGGTGGGACAGTTTCTCAACAAATCAGTCAACCAGAGTTCCTTTTTTTTTGTTTTGTTTTGTTTTGTTACCTAATGGTTTTTGGAGATAGAATCCACAAAAGCACTATTTACCAACGTGTGTTTCTTGAAGCATTATTTTCATCAGGTAGCTCCCCAAAATAAATATTCATCCTTAAACAGCCATTCAAAATTTACAATATACATACATATGTCAAAATCCTTGAGAATGCCAGCTTAACAAATCATTTTGCTTAATTATATTTCCCAAAACTAAATTGACAATAGAATGATCTCCATATAAAATAGTTAAGGTCAGTGTGTCCTTGAACACACTGTTCTATTTTAAAATGTAATCAGTGATAGAGACAGAAGGCACCACTAACTATTGAATAAGTTTTTATGGAAAAGTAAACAGAGAGCTAAATTCATCTTGACTACTCTGTTAGTTCCTTAAGAAGAGGACTCACATGTCTTCCATATAATCTTTCAGATTGTATTAATTCTAAAAAAAAAAAAAAAAAAAAAAAAAAAATACTTATTTTGTGCCAATCATTGTGCTAAAACCTAGGGATTTGGGCAAAGGATTTTTTTTGCCTTTAAAAATCTTACAATCTAGTGAGGGGAGATAAACATGTATGCAATTTTAATAAATAAACACACATAAAGCATTTAAGGAGTTGCTTGTTTTTAAAACAGAAGAGAAACTAGTTCTGCCTACATAAATTAGGAAAGGTCCCACAGGTGACTTTGAGCTGAATCTTAATGGATAAGTAGGTTACTGACAATTAGATAAGCACAAACTAAATGTTCAACCATTGTTTACTAGATGGGAAACTATAAAATTGGTATTTTTAATGGCATTTTGCTTCATTGGGCAAAGTAAAAGAGAGCAAAACATGGGAATAAAATAATTAAAAACCTATTTCTAATTAATAATGAAGATTTTTAGTCTTGGGAGTAAACTCTGTCTTTGGAAACAAAAGGAAAATAATAAATATCTTAGTAATACTCTTAGTTCTTCATGACCAAGTTCTGACTTTATGCAGAAGAAAGTAATGATTTCCAAACTTTCTTCCATGTAAAAAAAATATTCAGGTGCTTATTAACTATGCAGATTTCTGGGAAAACACTTTCCCTAAAAATTCAGATTTAATAGTGTGGAGTGAGACAAGAATTTGCAGCTTAAACAAATAGTTCAGATAATTAACCATTTGTGCAAAAAAAAAAAATTTATTTCTAATATGTGTCAGACTTAGGTCTATGCACTGAGAAACTTATCTTCCAGTGGAAGAAGATAAAGAATAAGAAGTGAACATGTATAAATTTTAAAAATAATTTTATATTGTGATATGTTATGAAAAATAAAAAGGGATGGAGGAAAGGAAATGACTAATTAGAAAAGGTGCCAGAGAAAGTGCTTCTAAGAAAAAAACATTCAAGCTGAAACCTGAATAATATAAATGAGACACTAATGAGAGTAATTGGAGTAAAAACATTTCAGAGACTATGAACAAAAGTAAAAAGTTTTTAATTTGGGAAGGAATAGAAAGGCCATCGAATCTTACACATAGTGAGAAAAAAATGCAGTCGATGACAGGTAAGAAGGATAGGGAGAAACTAAATTATATAGAAACTAATAGGCCCTGATGAAGTATTTGGAATTTATTCTCAGTGGCTTTTAAAAGACTTTAAGCTGGAGAATAATCAAATCAGTAATATATTCAAAAAATAACATTTTTATAACTGTGTGAGGGGTAATTATAAGGTGAAAAGAATGAAATTAGTGATACCAGAAAGGGAACTATTCAGATGGCCAGATGTGAAATATCACTAAATGGGACTGACAAAGGCAATAAAGATACTAGTAAGACTAGAAAGTGTTGACAGATTTAAGATATGTTATTAAGATAGGGCTTATAATTTTTCTAATGGATTGTTGGGGAGGAGGAGACAAAGATGAAGTAGTTGAGAAATAAAAGATAGAAGAAAAAAAAAAAAACACATGCATGTGAATACCACCAAAATAAGAGAAAATAGAGATAAAGTACATATCAGATGTAAGAAATGCTCACAGAACAATAAGAAGTTGTTACAGGTGAAAGAATGTATATGAGTTAATAATCATCATTTCACTTATTACAATATGTTTACTTCAATGGGCTTGAAATGTGAACTTATGAACCCACAGTCGCCTCTTACCCAGCTTCACTGCATGAGTAGTGCTATAAATAGATACTGATTATCAGGACCTAAACAAAAAGAAGTTGTAGTTCAGGGCTTCTGGTCTTCTTCCCAGACTCCAAAAATGTTTCAGGAGTAGGCCGCGGCACTTAAGATGAGTATGTGACTAGATCAATGTTGGTGAGTCAGTTCCAAATACACACACTCTGTTTTGAGCCTTCGTTCAGCACCAACCCATCATCCTGAGATTTATCATAGGACTTGTGATATTCCTGTTGCTTTTCTTTGAAAAACAGTAGGGTATCTGAATAGCTCCAATATAGAATTCACCTAGTTCAGTGGTCGGCAAACTGCAGCTCGCGAGCCACATGCGGCTCTTTGGCCCCTTGAGTGTGGCTCTTCCACAAAATACCACGGCCTGGGCGAGTCTATTTTGAAGAAGTGGTGTTAGAAGAAGTTTAAGTTTAAAAAATTTGGCTCTCAAAAGAAATTTCAATCGTTGTACTGTTGATATTTGGCTCTGTTGACTAATGAGTTTGCCGACCACTGACCTAGTTCATCTACAACAGTCACTCAAAAACTTCCAAGATCTCTTAGATTGCCTTAGGTCAATATATACAGGGAATATTCAGTGTCACTAGTATTCAAGTAAATCGGACTGCACTCCATAGAGCAAGGATCTTTGCCTGCTTTGTTTATTAATTTATCCCTACTGTCTGAAACAGTACCTGAAGTAATTTTAGTACTCAAAGAATGATATTCAGTCTTACAAATCTCTCAACAGAGCCAGGTTCCTATTTGAAGTGGATGGGTGACATCACTATAGAAATGTGTTTCTTTCGATAGGGGGAAGATTCCTAGCATTCCCAGGTAAAATACATTTTCCTGCTAAAACAATATTTTAAAGTTGTTCTGAGTCTCTGATACTTGTGAATTAAATAACAACTCAAGTGAGAATCAATATCATTTTGTAGCTTTACATTAATGACTGAGAAATTACCATGTGAAATAAAATACCTTCATAATTAAGAAATTGACCAGACCATAATCTTCCAATTATCACTTGGTCATCAAAACCAAAGGAACAGTGTGACGAAACAAGTCCAAATAGACACCTTTCCCTGAACAGCAGAAGCCAACTATTCTGAGAAATAGAAAATCTTAATTTACTCTGTACAAACTAGATAAACATTCTAGGGTTATGAACATTTTCCTAACTCTCTAAGACATGAAGTACTTCTAAGAAAAAGACAAGAATGTAAAAAAACCCACAATACTGATATTATTTCTTGTTTGTACTCTGGCAGTCCTACATAGATTCCTGTAAATACCTCAGTCAGGCCAGGCCAGGCCTTCAAGCTAAAGTGAAGTCACAGTTAACATATTCCCCAGAGAAATGCAAGCAAAAGGAAATATTATTTCCTGAGTTATCTAGGCAAATTGTTTGCTTAACTGTATTTTACCAAAATACACTTCCCTCATATTGGTGGTTTTTCAGAAATAGCTATCATTGACACAGAAAAATTATCCCCAATTCAATAATTTAATTTTGTACATCCTTAATGATTCACCTATATTATCGAAATTTAAAAATCTGAATACAATTTTGATTCATAAAAAAATAAAAATCAGCAAGTTGATAGCTTATATATTAAATGCATATACCATGAACTTTTTAAGAATACATGTTGCAGCTCAAATGCAAGTGACTTCCTATTTTATATTGATTAAAATATTTTATATTTGGATTTAACTTGTAAGAAATTGCACTTGGGTGTGTAAGAGGTGGTAACTTTTCTAATTTTTAAAAATCAATAGTTGTAATTCTAGGAAGGAAAAGTCCAACTGCAGCTCATAATATGTGTAGGGTTTCCTGATATCCAGGTTCTTAAACTAAAAAGAAACATTTAAAATATGAAATTGTGGCTGGCTATTTTTAATTCTAACAATAGCTTTAAATTCAAATAGGTGGGATTGGTTCATTATGAATACAATTCATATTTTAAAAATGCCTCTATACTTCTTCATAAAACATAAAAATGAATTTTTAAAAGATGTGAATAGTCTCTTTTCAAGCTTTATGAATTGTAACTCTATTTCCCCCTCTACATTTCATTAACTAAGATTGACCCAAAGATAACCCGGCTATCGTCAAATCTTTCCTTTTTGTCATCTTCCTATTGGGCAAAACATAGGAGGAAAATAAATCGCATGATGTAAGGCACTAACACCCTTTAATTAGTCTTCAGTTATTTACCTTGAGACTTCTCTAGAGTTGGGAATCTAATTCAACCTACTGCCAAGCAAGACCCAACAAGCACAAGGAAAGGTAATTATACTGAAACATCAAGAGAGAATGATTCATTTTCACACTGGCTATTAATAACACTACCAAAGTTATTCTAGAACTACATTTTCTTCCTTTGAGCTTTAAATTGCTAAGCTTGAATACATATTGACATCATTTTGAAATTAGTGTCTAATCTAAACCTTAGATTTTGTATGGTGCTATGACCAAATTTGTTTTTAATTTTATTTGGGTTAAAGTCAAGGTTTGATATTGGCTAAGCTACTGAATGTGATGTAAATTCTAAAATAAGAAGGTGTTCAAGACAATGAACCTGTCCCTACAGACAAATACAGAGGACTAACTTCTCAGGAAGATAAGTGTGTTATAATAATTCACTTGGGTCCCTTAATTAATTTCTAATATTATTTTTATCCAAGTATCAAAATTTTATTTGTTATAATATAACTTGTTTTAAAAATGCTTTTCATATCCTCATAAAAGGTGAATAATTCTATTTCACAATAAGGCAAATTTAAGTACTCATAGGTTTAAGTAGGTGATAACTTAAGTATCATCTTATCTCTCTGATTTCTGTTTATGCTAAAAAGGGACAAATTACTATCATTTTTCAGAATGTTTGTGTGTGTGTGTGTGTGTGTGTGTGTGTATGTTGTATAATGTTGTGTGAACTAAAGAGTTCAAATTCTTACAAATTCCTGTTAGATCGATCATGAAATTATAGAATTTTAGAAATCACTTCATTTAAACCTTCATTTTACAGATTAAAAAGGTAAGGCCCAGGCAAAGGAAATCACTTGGCCAAAGTTAAGCAAGTACAGATAGAGCCTGAGACAGGACTCGGTTCTCTAAAGGAAAGTACTCACATCAATCTCTCATTCAAAACCACTCAACTGGTTTTGTTTTTTACAAAGCCATGCCTAATTCTTTAACCTGGCATATAAGGCCTGTCCCTTTTCTGCCCTAAATTTTCTTCCCAGATTTCTTTCTCTTCTCATAAAATACTTCATTCAAAATGCCCATGGGTCTTCCCAAGCTTTCTCCTCTACTTGAAAATTTTCTCTCCCTAAAATATTCATCACTGCATGGGCAAATCCCACCTATATGCTATCGCTTACATTATTTCTTGATGGAAAACTTATCTGTAGAAAACTACTTTTGTGGCATTTTCACTTTCTTTCCTCTTATAGTAATTTGTGTATGGTCCAACTCTCTTCCTAAAATTAATGCTACCTGTTGGCAAGAGCAAATCACCATGATAAACTCAACACTCGACACACTGCCTTTTCCTAGTATATTCTTGGTATGTGATAAATAGATTATTAACCTTGTAATGATACTTTCAGTAATATAGTCAAAAATTAAAATTATTAATTATATACTCCAAGTTTGGGTGTTCTAAAGCTTTTGATAAAATAGATTTTCCACATTGGCTAAATCTACCCATCAATCTGCTTTTATTTCCTTAAAAAACACTGTTTTAAATCACTCCTAAGTAATTAGTAACAGACCCTTCTAATTTAATACTTTTAATTTTTAGGTGCAATTATGAAGAGTTCTTTCCTAGTTTTGAATATCCTGGCATTCATCTTGCCTTTTTTGGTAAGTTAATTTCATCTAATCAATTTATATTGATACTTTGAGAAATTTTATTTAAGAGGTTTAATTATATAAATTTGTAAATACATTTATACATTATAAAACAAAATAATTGCATATTAGATATATTTTCTTAAAAGTAATTTCTTTTTATATTTATTTATATTATAAAATTAAAGTTCAGTTCTTCTGAATATCCTTTTAGTTCCTAGGAATTAAGAAATTCCACTTTATCATATATAAAAAACCTTTAAAATTCTAATACTATAGAGAAAATATATTACAAGGGGGATTAAAAATATTTTTAAATTATAAAATGCTCTAAAAATAATTTATAAAGAAGAATACAGAAATTACAGTCGAGGATCAGATTCTAATCTTACAACAACTCCAATCTCTTCAGGAACTAAATTCTTAGGAGATTAGAAGTTTATTCAAGCTTTCCTCTTTTTTTTTTCCCCCATTCAAAACCATTTAGTGAAAAGTTCCAAATAATTTTTATTAAGAAGCCTTATCCATAAGGTTATAATGGCATGGAACAGTATAATGATCAAAATATTTATAATAGCAGCTTCTTAGTCTTCTGTGTTCGTAGATTATAATGTTTTCATATACATTACCAGAGGCCCGATGCACAAAATTCACGCAGGGCTCAGCCCCCACGCCGCTGCAGCTGCCTTGGTCCCTGTGGCCCAGCAGCTGCCTCTGCCTCGAGGACATTGGATCTAATTAGCATATTACACTTTTATTATTATAGATTGTATAAGACCAAAATAAAGCTTTAACATTTCTCCTTTCACATATACCTATGTGTATGTAAATATATAGTCACAAGAGATTGATTCTGTGGGGAACTATCCAAACTCTCTGAATTAGCGTCATAAATATGTTCTTAATTATTCACCGTCTACTCTGCCATTTGAAACTTTGGTGTGCTGGCTTTGAGAAAATATACAGGAAAGCAATTTTTAAAATGTCAAATCATCAGTGTTCATTGTTCATTTTTGACAATTGGAGGAGTGGAAAGGACATGGAAAAAAACAACATCAAGGATGATTCTATATTGAAAGGGGTCAGAATCCTGTTCATGTTCTTGATTTTAATTTTTAAACATATCAATAATAGAAGAAGAAACAACTTCATCCATGTCAATGTCAAAGTCTCATAAACTTGGCTTGGGGGAGAAAGGAAAAGTGCTCAGGCTGTCAGCTTGAGTAATGAAATAGTAATTCCTCATTATTCAAGCTTTTGCAGCAATTTCAAAGATTTGACACATCTACCCTTAAATATTCAAACATTATGGGACCTTTTGTTATACTCTTCCCATTATGTCAACTGATTGATTCCTTTCCAGGGATTATATGCATTAACAACATTATGGTTTTTAGGTATTTTCTTAAATTACATGTATATTAAGGGTATTGGACCAAGAAAAAGGTTTTGGAGTTTTTTCTTTTAATTTTTTGTACTTGTTTTCATTGTTGTTTTGACTATTGCACTGTTTTATTTTCATGTTCATTTGGTGAGTCCAGGCACTTATTTGTCAACAGCAAGAATAGAAAGGCAAATATAAAATGATGTAATATCATTGTCTCAAACATAAAATGAAATGATGTAATATGGTCAACTCTTAAATCATAAAATTTGGAAAAGCACTAGTCCTTGTTTCATAATTCATTTATTGTTAAATTTAAACTTGCTTTTAGGTTAATATCTCTTAAACAATTGTATTATATAAATTACTAGAGGCCCGGTGCACAAATTTGTGCATGGGAAGGGGTCCCCTCAGCCCAGCCTGCAACCTTTCCAATCTGGGACCCCTCTGGGGAAATCCGACTGCTGGTTCAGGCCCGATCCCAGCCTAAACCAGCAGTCAGACATCCCTCTCACAAGCTTGGACCATTGGCTCCTAATTACTCACCTGTCTGCCTGCCTGGTTGCCCCTAACTGCACCCCCCGGCTGGCCTGATTGCCCCTTACTGTCTCTGCATGCCGGCCTGATCGCCCCTAACTGCGCTCCCTGCCAGCCTGGTCAACCCTTACTGCCCCTCAATGCCAGCTAGGTCACCCACAATTGCCCCCCTCTGCTGGCCTGGTCACCCCATGCAGCCTGCTTGTTCAGTCGTTTAGTCATCCCTCACTAACTCCCCTGCCAGCCTGGTCATAAGCAGCCATCTCATGAGAGCATAATGGTCAATTTGCATATTACCTCTTTATTATATAGGATTGGTGCAAAACTTTTTAAATATTTGAATTATTATGACTTTCACACTGTTTTCTTTTACTTATTCTTTGAAATTCTATTTTATTGTAGCCACCTGTACATTTAGAACTTTGATTTTCTCTTTAAGAGATAGGCATTGAAGTTTAAGTCAGAATATGATCCTCAACTGCCTGCTCTACAGCACTTCTTGAGCTACTAGAGCCTACTCTAGTCCCAAATAGTCCTTCCATCTTCACAAAAGTTTCAATGGACTAGAACAAATAATTCAAAAGGAGAATGAAAAATTTATAGATTTTATCATTCGGTCTTATGAGTAGTTAAGATTACACAAATTAAATGAATAATGTGATAGCATCTTTTATGTGTTCATTTATTCTTTCTCTCTAAAATAAAAATAATTCAAATCATATTTATATTAACAATTATGATATGAACTGCACAATTTTATATCCCACTGATTGGCATTATAAATTGGCACAACTTTTCTCTACAACAATATGATAGTTCCTATCAAAGATTTTTTGTTCCCACTCTCCCCAACCCAAAAGTCACATTTTTGAGAAACTATATTAAGGAATTAATAGAAAGTATTTAAAAGGCCACTGGTATACAGATGTTATTTATCTCTCTATAATAAAACATTTTTGAAAGAAGCCTAATGATTAACAACAGAGTAAAATATAAACATTTCATGACATAATCATTGATCATTTATTTTTTCAACCATAAATATGAAAACTATGAGAAATATGGAAAAATATTATGAGAGATTATACCTCTTCAAAAAATAGTAAAACATATACCAGAAATACATAATATAGATTGATATAATATTAAGATGTTTAAGTGATCAAAATTTCTAAGTGTAGGCAAAGTCTATAATATTTATATTGCTATTTAAACTTTAAATTAGTAATTTAAAAGAAAACAAGTCTCTGTCTGAACACAACCTGAATTTTGTTATTTTTATCAAGTTTTTTATTTTCTAGTCCTACAACTTTCAAAATGTTTCTAGAGACTTTTTTTTTTTAATCCAAGGAGTATGTGTGACAAGACTTAAATGAGAACAATCATTTAAAATATATTTTATATTATGATCTCATCTCCAAAGTTTATAAAACCTTCATGACTATTTAAAGCTTTATACAAATACATCTATGGAAATTTTCTCACTTCTGATTTCCTGTAACATTGCAAACTAGATTAATAAAAGTACTATAAAAACAAATGAAACTTGATTTAAAAAAACAACAAAACATTAGTACAATGTCACCCCAATAAAATTTAATAAAAAAAATAAAATAAAACATTAGTATGTATATAACATTTATATATTGATGTTATGCTAGAGGCAATTGTTTTAAATCTACATAAAACTCATAATTCTTCTTAGGAGAACAGAAAAAGAAGATATGCTCATTGCTCCCCTTATTTTTAACAATGTAGATTTAATACAAACAATGTTATTCATATTTTTTATTTAAATAAATATCAAATGCATTTGTTGACAACAGTTAGATGACCATATTATTTTCAACCTTGAATATTTTTCCCTAGGCAATGATTTTTAAAGACAATTTAACCATGAGGTTCATTATTATTATTGTAATAGGCTGTCACTTTTTGAGTGGTTCACAGACCTTGTAGATGAAATAACCATGGAAAATGCTTTACAATATTTTACAATACTACAATAAAAAAAGAAACTATCCTATATAATAAAAGCCTAATATGCTAAGTGTCTGACTGTTGGACCAGTCACTATGATGCACACTGATGCACAGCGGGCAGACACTCCAACCAGTAAGTTAGCTTGCTGCTGGGGTCAGGCCGATCAGGACTGGGTCGGACATGCCCTGGAGCCCTCCCGCAGTCCCTCCCTGGCCCTGATAGTGCACCAGTGGGGTCCCTCAGCCTGGCCTTCACCCTCTTGCAATCCAGGACCCCTTAGGGAATATCAGAGAGCCAGTTTTGGCCCCATCCCTGCAGGCCAGGCTAAGGGACCCCACTGGTGCACGAATCCGTGCACTGGGCCTCTAAGTGTTTTATCTGTAATATAAAAGCTTTTAATAAGCACACAAAAATCTAGACCCTGACTTTTTTTTTAAAATGTATTTCTTACTATATCTTTCTTTGAACCTCACCAGGGTGCAGAGGTGCAAAACCAGAAACAACCAACAGTAAGTTTCCTTTAATTACTTCTGGTAGAGACATGAACTTCCAAGTATAATATTCTGCAAAGTCCAATGATATTAAAATGCATCTGTCTAAAAACTAAATAAATATTTAAACTCCATAAAAAATCTAATAATTATTGTTAAAAAAAAAACAAAAACCTTCAGCAAACATGAATCAACCTCAATGTTCTGTAAATCTTGGTTTTGTTTTATAACCTAAGTCATGTGTTTTTGGATTTCATGTATATTTAACAACATGAGAAAACTCTTTCATTAATTTAACATTGAGAAAATATGAAAACAAAAGCAAAATTCAATGATATCTCTCCTGCCCACTTTTTAAGACTTTGGGAAAGAACCCACTGAGCACCTTTGAGTGTTTTTCATGCACTTGTATTTACTTCCTCCTTTTGTTTCCCAAATATGTTTAAATGAATATATTTAAATTTCCTCTTCATGAGAAATGCTTGCTTGTAGTGTAATTTTGTTGATTTTTTCTATGTATATGGAAAAACCTAGATATATGTTGATAAATACACATAATCAGTAGAACAGAAGCAAATAAAAATAGAAAATTGCCTAAATTATATTTAATGAATAAAATTAAGCTGGAAAAAAATTTAAAGTATAAATCCAGAATCTCCCATATCCTATTATTTTACTATTCTGCTATAATTAATTTAGGGAAAAAACAAATGTGCCCTCAGCCTAATCTCTAGATAAATAAAATTTTAAACAATTATGAATATGTGCTGAGACTGCATATATACTAGTTAATACAAACATATATGTGAAAAAATATATATCTATTTCCCTGTGTGTGGTATGTTTGTGTATAGTATGTCAAAAGTCTCTAAGAGATTTTTCTACCTGTTGTACTTAACACAATGCTCAACATTTACTAAGCACTCTTCATTTATGCCAAGCTCTTGGCAATGTGGTTTACATGGGGTTACCTCATCTAATTTCTTTGAAACTAATACTATTTTTAATATTTGTTGAAAATTGAGAAGTGGAAGAGAAATGTATAAATCATATCTTGTAAAATAATAAATATGGTTGTGGGGTTTACTACTTTTAATATTGTACTTATTCAATGTTAAATACCATAACATTATTTCAAAATAATTCTGATTTAAGATATCTCTACATTCTATCCTATAATAATACCATTCTGCACAATTTATTCTTTGCAGTGCTGTGAGACTGATAAAAGATTGTTTGATCAAAGCACAGTCAAATATATTCCAATTCATTATGCGTGGAAGAATTATCCTCGCATTGCACCCAATTACTACCAATATAGACCAGCTGTACCAATTAATAACCAATATATGCCTTACCCATATTATACAAAACCAGTTTTAATTAGGCCACATGCCCAAATTCCTCAATGGCAAGCCCTGCCAAATATCTACCCACCCACTCTGGTACGTCACCCATACCTACATCCATCACTTATTTCCATTCCTCCAAAGGAAAATCAGGATAAGGCAGTCATCCCTACCATCAATACCAATGCTGCTGATGAGCCAACACTTATTCTGCCCAGTGAACCAACTCCATCACTTATTTCCATTCCTCCAAAGAAAAATCAGGATAAGGCAGTCATCCCTACCGTCAATACCAATGCTGCTGAGGAGCCAACACTTATTCTGCCCAGTGAACCAACTCCATCACTTATTTCCATTCCCCCAAAGAAAAATCAGGATAAGGCAGTCATCTCTAGCATCAATAGCATTACTGCTGATGAGCCAACACTAATTCTGACCAGTGAACCAACTCCATCACTTATTTCCATTCCCCCAAAGAAAAATCAGGATAAGGCAGATATCTCTATTGACAATACCATTGCTGCTGTTGAGCCAATACTTATTCCGCCCAGTGAACCAACAGTGAGCACTGTGGCTACTCAGGAAGCTTCCTCACAAATCATCACAAACACACCTGAGACCACCACAGTCACAATTACTTCACCTACCCCCGTGGTCTAAAAACTCCATGGAAGCATCAAAGAAGACAACACAGGTAAATGAGCAAAAGAAAAAAAATAAACACAAGATTTATGGATTTATCAATATAGTCATAAAATTGAAATAGTAGAAATAAATAAAGTCTGTTATGAGGACAGGCAAAATAGGCTACTTATAATTTTAATTTGGTGGTGCCATAGCATTGGTACACTAGATTTTGTTCCAACAAGAAGTAAAAAATAACCTTATTTTACAAAATGAAGAAAACTTGGGTATTTTATTATCAACAATTTTTGGATAGTTGGAACACTCCTAGAATTTATTAGTTTTATTCCATTACTATTTTCATACTAGTGTAAAATTCTACCTTAAAATCATGATTTTTCTTACTTCAAAAATGTTTTCTTAGAAAATATATATAAGATGTGAGTTTAAATATATTTTAATTGTTTAACAGTATTCTTGCACTCTAATTTTTGTATGAATATAGTGAAAGGAAATATTTTCCCATGCATTCTTTTATTTCAGATATAATTTGTGAAAGAATCCATGGTGTTAGACACCCCAAATTTATCTTACTTTAAGATAAATTCATGGAAGAATCTAATTCTTAACTTGAAAAGCATACACATATTAAAAGGATACTTTCAGAACCTAAATATAATGTAAAATGTTTCTGTTTATTACTTAAATCAATGGATAATGGCAGAGTCTAAAATAATTTGAAATTTATGGGAAGAAAATAAAATAAAGAGAAAGATTAGTAAATAAAATAGGAAAGGACTAGAGTATGAAATAATTTGGGGAGAAAGTTAAAAATGTTTGAGCCTCTGCAACAAATATTTTCAGTGCATTATATTGTCTCCATGTTTCTGATCTAAAATACAACAGTGATCTGTGATATAATGGTAATAGTATTAGATCAGGGGAGGCTGTTTCTTCCATCTGTCAATACCATTGCTGCTGTTGAGCCAATATTTATTCCACCCAGTGAACCAACAGTGAGCACTGTGGTTACTCAGGCAAGTCATTAGTCTCTCCAAACTTTCCTTTTCTCAGAATTTGGTTACTATGAGATGTAAGTGAGACTGCATATTGCAGAATTGTAAAAATTTATCTATCTGTAAAATGTAATGCATTAGAAAAAATAAAGTAAAATTAATAAATATTAAGATTTACTTATAGCCAATATCTTGTCCTTATTGATTTCAGATAGTGGGGCTTATTTATTATGCCATCTATTTCCATATGGACTGTCTAATTAGAAGAAAAACAAAAAAATAACTATTGTTTACTTAGATCAGCATATGTGTATAATGTATTACTTCATTGATCTTTAATAGGACATCTAGTACAAAAAAAGAAGATAAGCTGGATAAATTTTTGATGTGTTAAAATTTAGAAAACAAAATGAGAAAAAATAATGGAGATAACAGGAAAACAAGTAATTTAGTATGCAGTTATATATTTTATTGACCTAAAATATATTATTACATGATTATGGTTTTAATAGAATAATCATTATTTCTATTGTTATATTTTTTCAAAACCCACAAATATAGATTTTAAGTTAAAACCATTGTACGAAATCACTTATAAATATGCATATAAAGGACAGTGGCCATATATAAATATTAGGTGAAAATTATTTTCAGTTCACTATATGGCAAGCTTGAATATTTAATTTGATAAACTCTTTTTATGAAAGCTTAATGAAATCTACATATCATGATAACTATTAACAGATTAAGAACTAAATTCCTAAACTGTCATTTTTTTATAGGTCTTGTTGAAACCAATTCAAACTCTCCTTTGGCCACTTGTCTACCTTCAGTCAAGAGAGAATGAGATTTTCACAGATTCGGCTCCTTCTTCTCCCCTTACATTCTACTTTCATGTGACATTTAAATTTTTGGTTCTTGTACAATAAAGCCAATTGAATGCAACTAGATCTAACTTGAGAAGAGTCTGTGGATATGCCTCAGGGACCTTTAAAACCTTGACTTTCCAAGACAAATTTAGTGTGAGTTTGATTACACAAGTTTATTAACTAAGGGCCAAGTTCATAATTCCATCTGATTCTCAAAGTGCTCCATGACCTAACACCGATTATGAATGTCTTCTCCAGGATAACACTGGAACATCTAAATTTTCAGCCTGGTCATTGGGACCAGAGAAGATCTAAGTCATGGTGTTCCAATCCAGAGGACCTCAAACTGACTCTTTGGAATCATGGGGACCCTAGAGTTAGCATTAAATTTAAGTGCCAAAATGTATTGCTAACTTTAGATCATTCCCAAGAGCAAATTCTGGCACAAGCAGGCTATAGATAACCACAACTACAAGCAGATCCATGACAACATTAACAGGAGTTGATTGAGGCTCTTGACCTACAATATTCTTAATCAAATACTGCAAGGAAAATTAGTGGGTCATATATGTGCTTACTCCATATTTAACACATCATGCCAGGAAAAATACAAATCACTCAACCCTTACAAAGTTCTTACTGATCACCCATAAAATCTTTTGCTGAAATCTTCAATAGATGTGCTATTATTGGAAGTGGTTTATGAGCCTTTACTTTCTCTCTCACTCAAATGCAAGAGTTAGGAAGAGAGGCCTGGTCAGGAATCTGACATCACTAAGCTTCATTTGCTATGACCATTAATTTATTGAAAAACAATTTTAAAATGTGAAAGAGGTAGAATTGAATTCATTAATTAAAAAAACATTTACCAGCTACTATATACAAGGTACTATAACAATTGTTGTGGGATATAAAACAATAACATTTAATAATAATAAGCAAACAAGAGTTACACAATACATACTATAGGCCAATATTCTCTTTGTTTACATGTATTTACTTATTTAATGTATACTTATGGGTTACATATTATTGTTGTTATTGTTATTATTGTGAAAAAGAAATAAGTGATTTCCCCCAAACTGGAGCTGGGATTTGAATGCAGGGAGTTTTGTTTTAAAATCCATGCTCTTAAGCATGTGGACACTACTTTAAAAGCATTTCCAGTCTGGGGGATAAAATAAAATGGGAACCAAAATGTTTTGAAACAAGAAAACCATTCATAAATATTAATACTAGCTCATACCAAAGAATTTATGTACACAACCCATGGTCACAGACAATAGTGTGGTGAAGGCCTGTGGTGGGAAAGTAGGAGTGGGAAAAGAAATCTGATCTTGAGATTCACAAATAATCATTCACTTATCAATTATTTGCCAAATGCCCACTGGAACTTCCAAGTCTAATGAGATCTAGAAAAACACTTTATTTATTTATTTTTTTTAATCCTCACCTGAGGATATTTTTCCATTGATTTTTAGAGAGAGTGGAAGAGAGAGAGAGACAGAGAGAAATATCCATGTGAGAGAAACACATTGATTGGTTGCCTCCTTCATGTCCTCCAACCAGGGAGTGGCCGGGGAGGAGCCTGTATCCTAGGTGCATGCCCTTGACCAGAATCGAACCGAGGACCCTTTGTTCGCAGTACGATGCTCTTTCCACTGAACAAAACTGGCTAGGGCAGAAAAATACTTTATTAAGATGTACAAAACAACCATATTTGAAAGTTCTCAGGTCTTCTAGAATGCAATCTATATATATAAAAAGCCCATGGCCGTAATGCCATAATGACCAAACAACCAGTCACCAGGTGGTGCATTGATGGGTCCCGCCTCACACAGTAGGTCTGGGGTATGGGGTCCTGCCTCGCGTGGCAGGTCAGGGGTCTTGCCTCACACAGTGGGTCTGGGGTCTGGGGTCTCATGCGATTTCAGCTCATACAGCACAGCCCACAGGCTGTGATTGCAGCAAGACTGGTGGCTGGTGGGCAGGAGGGATGGTGGGTGGATGGGCACGGCAAGGCGCGTGCAGGTGGGTGGGGCTGAACAATTTTGCATGCTGGGCTTCTAGTGATATAATAAGCATCTATATAGCCCTTTAAAATGTATAAAACACTCACATACATCAACCTCTTAGTCTTCACCTATAACCTTTTGAAATAATTTATTAGTTCTCATTTTGTATATGTGAAAACAACTTTAAAATAGTTAAGCATCTTTAAAATAGTGAAGATTTATGGACTTTAGATTTGGATAGAACTGGATTACAGTTTTAACTCACATTACTGAACTGTATGACCTTGAGTAATAAATAGAATGGAAACTAACATTTGTTTGTTTGTTTGTTTATGTGGCAGGCTGTATAACAAGGATTTTACAGGTATTTCTTTATTTATCCCATATAGTACTCTCTTACAGAAGTAGTGTTCTGGTGCTTATATGTAAATGAGAAAACTGAGGCTCAAAGAAATTAATTTTTCCAACATCAAAAAGCTACTAAATAGTATAGTTTAGCTTTGAACTCTAGTAATTCAGTCCACCAGCCTTTACTATCTTACTACTAGAACCTACGACCTTTAATCTGAGACATTTATTAGAGTCCCTATATTAGCTGAATGTTCAATAAATTATTGTTCCTTAATTCTTAAATCCCCTAAGTGGCATTTCCAAGTACATTCATTGTCTGCAAATAAAGTCAACTTTCATGATCTTGCTGTCATTGCCTTGCCCCCTCATTTCTCTCTATTAGATCTTCATACTGTACACCCCAACAATTCAAAAACACCATGATGGTTTTACTGCATCATCTTACTAGTTTCTCTGAAACTTCCTAAGTCCTTTTGATAATTCATATCACATAATCAAAATTTTATTCCTTGACTTAGATATTCCATCCTTAGGAAAACCTTTCTTGAACTTCCAAGATCAACTACTCCACTAATATACTACCACAACATCCTGCCCCTGACACTTCCTTTCCCTCTTAGTATTCATCAAACTGTTATACCTTCCGGCCCACCTCTCCTGCTGCACTTAAGCCTTTCTGCATATGAACTATGTTCTTCTCATTATTGTCCCTCCAATATAAGGCCCAATACAATGTAGAAGTTAAATAAATATTTGTTAAATAATCAAGTAAGTATGGATTGTCAGTGACTGAAGTTGAAATACCCGTTTAATAGTATTAAACCTAGGCTTTTCTTACAAAAATCTAGAATAACTATGTTGACCTTAGCAGTTTCTTAGTAATTATGAATCAAACTATCAAAGTCAGTAATATATTCTTAGGCTTATTTTAAACTCAAAATAAAATTACTGCAAATCATATTACCAATCACAGCAATTTAAAAGTTTAAAGGGAGAATGTTTTTATAACTTAATCTCACTTTTAAAGGAAAGAAAGCTGAATGTCAGCAGAATGACAACTAAATTGCTATATAAATATTATGTATTATCTTAACTAGCACACTGTTTAAGAGATGATGGCATGTGCTCTTCCTAATCCTCCTAATGTGAGACACTGTCAAAGTGGCTGGCTGCCCATGTTATTAGTCTAAAGGCTATAAACTTAACAATCAAGACTAAAGAACAAAAATAGATTTGAAAGGTCAAGTGTATTCTTTTTAAGTGTATATTTCATAGAAATACATTGAGAAATCCCCAAAACTCTTACAGTCAAGGTTAAAAATACCTATAAAATTAATATTTGGCATTACGATAGTTGTTTTCCATATTTAAAAATTATTCTTTTGAATTATTTATCTGAAAATACCTACAACCAGTGTTGGGATGGTTAAGACAAAGACCTTAAAAAATAAAAATAACAACATACCATATGCCACAGCAATAATAAATTTTAAACTAATGATTTTGACTAATAGAAATAATAAAAATTTTATAGTGAATAAAATTATTCTTCTTTTTTCTTAAGTGAAGATAGATGAAAGGGTGAAACAAAATTATAAATGAGAAGAATCTGCAGGAGCAACTGATTTTGTCAACAGACTTGACTTTCTTTTAGTCAATATTAACCCTTGCCAACAACACTCATATTTAAATTTTCTCAGTCGCTCCCCAATAGGAAAAAAGTAAGAAGAACATTCAAGGATGAAGGGTTCATTATTCAAACCAAGCTCACTAGGTTTTGCTTGGAGAAATGACTAGAGAAGATAAAATCTTACCAGAACCCAGGAGAAACCTCCTTCTAAGGTATCTATGCAGATAAGAAAGAGATTAGGACATAGATTTTTCTTTTAGAGGTTTTGGGATTTCCACAGTTTGGACATAAATGTAATAGCTAACTAAACTAATAATTAAAATTATCTGTTGACTTAGACAAGTTGAATTTGTTTCTAATACTATTACAATAATTGTTTTGAGTGGGTCATGCCCTCTCCAAGTCTAGAGTCCTGAAAAAGATGTCAGAAATCCTAAAGAGTATATCTATGGCACTGAAGATTATCATTCCACCTGTGAATATAAATATTAATATGACTCAGAGCTTGCTAAAGATTCCATTGCAATTTCACAATCTAATGCCACAGGCCCTGTTACTCCTTCAACTCAAGGGGCCACTACTCCTGTACAAAATTCCCCATAACCTACAACTGACAACACTACTCAGAACCTACAGGTGACAGCTACTACACATAGACCTTGAATATCAACCGTCTACAATAACCACTAATAAAAAGTATGAGATGAAATACTGAAAATGTTTAGCAATGCAAACATATCAATTCTATAAGTGTACTATATTGTAGTTTTTAGTCTTTCCTCATTTACGGCCAACATATCACATCACATATTTAAAGTATCATAAGAATTGTCATTGCATTTTATTTTGATGACGAATTCATTTCACAGACCTCAATAACTTTTTCTTTTATTTTCACTTTCTCTCAAAAGTTCTTCATGTCTTAAGAGCAAAGTGTTCTAAGTCCTCTTAATTCCCATCTCTTGACACTAAAATCTCTCATTCACTGACATTGATTAAACTACCCAACAAAAATTTGTCTCATAGTTTAAAAGGATCATTTTTTAACTTAGTGAATTTCATTATTCTGAACATATATAAACACTTAAAGATGTTACCTATAGAATAATAGGAAGCTCATGTAGGATATGATTTTCCAAGATGCCATAAAACTGAAGGCAAAGATATTATTCAGAGAATGTGGAAACTAAGTATGCCTTCTTCCACTGAATGAAAATTTGACCCTGGTAAATACCAAGAGGATCTAATAATATATTTTTATTGATTTTAGAGAAAGAGAAAGGGAGAGGGAGAAAGAGAGAGAAGCATCGATGTGAAATAGAAACACTGATGAAAGAGAAATGCTTTCTGCTGCCTCTTGAATGATCCCTACTGTGAATCATACTGGCAACCTTTGGTGGATGTAACAGTGCTCAACCAACTTAGCCACACCAGCCAGGACTTTCCTTCATTTCTTAGAGAATTATTTTCACAACATTTTAGGATCCACACAAGGCTTTGACTCACAATAAAAATGAATTCAAATTTTTAGACTATTGTCTTACAATTCATAAACATGGTACAACCCTCTGTTTTATAGGTAATTTTAATAACTTCAAAAGGCAGGATAATGGCCCTCAAAAATGCCTATGGCCTAATCCCCAGAACCTATATGGCTCAGTGGTTGAGAGTCAACCTGTGAACCAGGAGATCACAGTTCAATTCCCAATCAGGGTGCATGCCCTGGTTGCAGGATTGATCCCCAGTGTGGAGCATGCAGGAGACAGCAGATGAATGACTCGCTCTCATCATTGATGTTTCTCTCTCTCTCTCTCCATCTCCCTTCCTCTCTGAAATCAATAAAAATATATTTCTAAATAAATAAATAATAAATAAATAGAAAAACTGTTAGCAACAGCTCTGTTTTAAGCCAAAAGAAAATGGGCCACTCAATCCTACAACCACAAGGAAGTAAATTCTGAGAACTCTCCAAATAAGCAAGAAACAGGTTCCTCCAGATACTTCAAAAAAATTAACATATATGCATACCCCATGGCACAGACAAGAGTGTGATAAAGGCCCAGGGAGGGGAAGGCAGGAATGGGTGGAGGTGGACAAAGTTGGGAAAAGTTGGGGACATCTGCAATAACGTCAATATTAAAAATCTATACTAATAAAAGGGTAATATGCTAATTAGACTGGATAGACCTGATGTCTTCTGGACAAAGCCACCATGGCGGGGCCGCAGCAGAGGCGGTTAGGGGAGATCAGGCAGGCAGAGTGGTTAGGGGCAATCAGGCAGGCAGGCAGGTGAGCGGTTAGGAGCCAGCGGTCCCAGATTGCGAGAGGGATGTCCCAGATTGGAGAGGTTGCAGGCTGGGCTAAGAGACCACCCCCCACATGAATTTCATGCACCGGGCCTCTAGTGTTTAATAAAAAAGAAAGAGACATGTGGGGGGTAAAAAAGAACTGAAGCCTACTTACACCTTGGTTTGAGTTTGTTGAGACCCATATCAGATTTCTGACTTTAAGAACTGTAATATAATAAATTTGTGTTTTTAACCCATTAAATCTATGGTAATTGTTATGGCAGAATAATAAATTAATGCAATAAAATTTATGGTTCTCAGCTATTTACCCTCTGGTTGAGGAGAAGTGCAAACTATTTACTCTTAAGTATCCTTGGTTTAGAGTCAATAGGACTTACTAGATGGCTATAAATTGCTGTTTAACTATCTGTCTCAGTTTCCCTATTGTGCTTGTCCTGCCTTGCTAACCTGTCTCAAGCCTAGTAACCAGCCAGAGATGACAGTCAGTATTTGTAGTTAATAAGAAAGCACAGGGCTATAATCACCCAAAGACTGGTTGTCCTCCATCTGGCATGATCTTTAGACAATGGCAGTGAATGTAGGGGACAGAGAATTGTTAGAGAGGATCCAGTCTCTTCCTTTGAGCTGTGTGAACATAAAAATTCAGAGCTCATGTTGGGGTGTTACTGGTGAAACAATGAGACCTCAGTTCTTGTTTACTTGAAGGAAATATTTCAACCAAGAGACAAAGTGTAGAAAACAAGCAAGAACTTATTGACTACAGGAAAAGTATACTTAGGACAGTGAAACAAAGAAGGGCATAGAAGAAGCAATTGAAGAGCCTAGGCTGGGCTGCTTTGGCTCACTGGCAAGTCAGAGAAAAGGGGACCTTGGAGACAAGTTCAGGAGGTTAGCCCTGGACCAGTTGCTGCTGCCAATTGCTCCCCTGGCTGCAAGTCTTGTGGGGTCCCTTGGAGTTTAGAACATATGTGCCTATGGAGGAAGGAGAGGTGAAAGGGAATGGAGGAGGCATGCTCTCTGGAGGGAGAACCCACTGGGAACTTGGTTTTCAGAGGTTTAACTTTTTGCACTCGAATGTCGAGTGTGACTCGACCCAGTTAGCATTAGAATAAAGGAATCGAGAAAAAAGCAAGCGAGTGCAAAGGGTTAAAATGCTGGGCGTTTAGAGGAGGTCTTAGGGGAGGATCAATAGATTATTCATCAACTTTATGCTGATGTACCAAAATGAGATTTATTCCCTTAACTTCATCTGTCCTTGAGTGTGGTTACCAGCAAATGGCACTAAAATAAATAATCAATCAATTAATTAATTAAAATAATTTTTTTAAAAAAATTTATGGTTTTCATCATAGAGCTTGAATATATCATTAAATTTAGTTGTAGGTTATTGTAAATGGCCATTATTTTTAAATTTTATATTTTCTTTCTTGCCAAAATATCAAAATACAATAGATTTTCATAACCATTTATACAATGACACTAGAGGCATGGTGCACAAAATTCGTGCACAGGGCGGGGGTGTCCCTCAGCCAAGCCTGCACCCTCTCCAATCTGGGACCCCTTGAGGGATGTCTGACTGCCCGTTTAGGCCCAATCCTGGTGGAATCGGGCCTAAACGGGCAGTCAGACATCCCCCTCACAGTCCAGGACTACTGGCTCCCAACCACTCACCTGCCTGCCTGCCTGATTACCCCTAAATGCCCTCCCCTGCTGGCCTGGTCACCCCTAACTGCCCTTCCCTGCCAGCCAGGTCACCCCCAACTGTCCTCCCCTGCTGGCCTGGTCACCCCTAACTGTCCTCCCCTGCCAGTCTGGTCGCCCCCAACTGCCCTCCCTTGCAGGTCTGGTCCCTCCCAACTGCCCTCTCCTGATGGCTTGATCACCCACAACTGCCCTCCCCTACTGGCCATCTTGTGGCAGCCATCTTGTGTCCACATGGGGGTAGCCATCTTGTGTTGGAGTGATGGTCAATTTGCATATTACATCTTTATTATAAAGGATTGCTATATTCTCTTAGTATTCTGATCATTTTCCTATACATTTGTCTAATTTTTTTACAACACATCTGCAAATGGTAAGAATTTCCTTTCTTTCTTTCTAGTCTTTTATTTATTTTTTTTTTTCATTCCTTACTGTCCTTGCTAGGACCTCTAGGATAATATTGTGTAGAACTAGTGATCAGGCATCTATTGATATGTAGCAATAGATAAATAATACTTATTTCTTGTTATATTCAGCTAATTATTGAACACTAGCACAGCAATAATTTTACATCGCCTTAATTTTCTAAACATTACATTTTAGGACAGATGGTAAGTTAGCCTGAAAATCCCTTCTCTAATTATTGAATATGAACCACATGTCAGCAATTAGTCTCTAACTTTTCTCAAAACAGCCTGATAGAAATATTTCTTTCTTTCTTTCTTTCTTTTATTGATTTCAGAGAGGAAGGGAGAGAGAGAAATAAAAACATCAATGATGAGAGAGAATCATTGATTGGCTGCCTCCTGCACACCCCCTACTGGGGATTGAGTCTGAAACCCAGGCATGTGCCCTTGACTGGAATTGAACCCAGGACCTTTCAGTCAGCAGGCCAACACTCTATCCATTGAGCCAAACCAGCTAGAGCCTGATAGAATTATTTCTAAAGTCATGTTGATATCTGAAAATTTGACAGGAATATGTCTAGGGATTTAATATTTTGTTTAATATTTATTGGTGTTTAAATGTGAAATCATTAACAATCTATTTCCTCCATATCAATAACATGTTAATAAATGCATAATGTGTTTTATTGATGATCACAAAGAGCTTTTCTAAAACTTCTGAATATCCTTAGATTCATATTGGAGAAGACATGAATAATTTTTATATAAACATAGAGTTCATAGTGTTATATGATAAAATTTCCATATCAGGTCCTTTTTTAACAAAATTGTTAACTACAAACTCAAGTATAAACTGTTAAATATAGGGGAGAACCCAAGATGGCAGCGTAGGTATACACCTAAACTGCGGTTGTGCACAACAATTTCAAAACTACAACTAAAAGACAAAACGTCTATCACCCAGAGCCACGGGAGGGCTGGCTGAGTGGAAGTTCTACAACTAGATGGAAAGATAAAAGAGCATTCAGTGCACAAACGCTGAAAAGCTGAGGTACGGGGGCGCGCGCGATACGGGCTGGCGGCGGATCCCGGCTGGTGGTGGGTGTTGCTTTCTTCAACCCAAAGAGGAGACACACGGGACCCAAACTCCTATGGGGAGAAGCTGGACTGTCTGCCATCAGGTCGGAAAGTGAGGGTGGCTTGCTTGCAGAGCTGCGCAGAGGAATAATTGTTTGCTGCACTGGGGCACGAGACGCGGGGACGCGGTCGGAGGCGCGGGACAGCTGGCTGCCAGCCATTGCTGTTTGCCATGCCCTAGCCTAGTGACACCCTGAGACCCTGCCCCGCACAACCTACAAACTCACCCAAGCTCCAAGCAGCGGCTTTTGTGTATGAATGGCCTTCACTATCGCCGCTTAACCTAGCAAATTTACAAACCGGTTCAGACAGCTCCATAATCTACAAATCCTAAGCAGGGAGGAGAGGACTGTAGTTCTTGCTGTAGCTCCTGCAGGGTGACCTCCTGCAGGGTGACCTCAGACAGTAGCTGACCTGCACCCCATTGGAGATCCAAAGCCAGTGTACCTAGTGGTCAGTGTGAGACACAGATATCAACTCCTCACATCCATAAGTGACACATTCAAGAAGCAGATTCAGTGAGCACCAAAGCCCCACTGAAACAAGTCCTGCACCATAAGTGTGTCTCTAGTGCAGCAGTTCTTCCATTATAAACACAGCGGGTCCCCACAGCCAATTGGCCTGGAGGTCAATTCCTCCCAGTGTACCAAGAGCAATCAAGGCTTAACTACACCAAGACTTTGCACTCAGCCCACAAAGGGGTGTACCAAGACTGTCCACCTCAGGTGATTGGGGAGGCTGAGCTACTGGCCCCTATAGGTCACCTACCACACAAAGCCACTCCATCAACAGGGAAGCAGCCAAAATGCAGAGACACAGAAACATGTCACGAATGAAAGAAATGGAGGAAAGCAAACTACGGGACAACATAGGGTTCAAAACCACATTTATAAGGTTACCCAAAAATCTTCTAAAAACCACTGAGAAACTTGATGAGAACTTCAAGGACCTTAATGAGAATGCCAAAAAAATGGAAAAGGACCAGTCAGAAATTAAGCATACACTGTCTGAAATAAAGAATATACAGAAATTCAACTGTAGATCAACGTACCCCAAGAATCAAACCAAAGATCTGAAATATAAGGAAACAAAAAACACCCAACCAGAAAAACAAAAAGAAAAAAGGATCCAAAAATATGAAGATAATGTAAGGAGCCTCTGGGACAACTTTAAGCGTACCAACATCCAAATTTTTGGGGTGTCAGAAGAAGAGAGAGAGCAAAATATTGAAAACCTATTAATATTTGCCTAAGAAATAATGACAGAAAACTTTCCCCACCTGGTGAAAGAAATAGACTTACAAGTTCAGGAAGTGCACAGAACCCCAAACAAGAGGAATCCAAAGAGGACCACACCAAGACACATTATAATTAAAATGTCAAGGGCAAAAGACAAAGAGAGAATCTTGAAAGCAACAAGAGAAAAACAGTTAGTTACCTACAAGGGAGTACCCATATGACTGTCAGCTGATTTCTCAACAGAAACTATGCAGGCCAGAAGGGAGTGGCAAGAAATATTCAAAGTGATGAATAGCAAGAGCCTACAACCAAGATTATTCTACCCAGCAAAGCTGTCATTCAGAATTGAAGGCCAGATAAAGAGCTTCACAGACAAGAAAAAGCTAAAGGAGTTCATCACCACCAAACCAGGATTACATGAAATGCTGAAGGGTATTCTTTAAGAAGAGGAAGAAGAAGAAAAAGGTAAAGATAAAACTTATGAACAACAAAAAGACATCAAATACATACCTACCAACAAGTGAATCTAAAAATCAAGTGAATAAAAAGTCTGAAGAACAGAATGGACTGGTGAATGTAATGGAATCATGGACACAGAAAGGGAGTGGACTGACAATTCTCAGGGGGAAAGGGGTTTGAGGGGTGTGGGAAGAGATTGGACAAAATTCTTACACCTATGGATGAAGACAATGGTGGGGGGTAAGGGCATGGGGTGGGGTGGGGAATCAGGTGGAGAGGAGCTATGGGAAAAAAAAAAAGAGGAACACCTGTAATAATCTGAACAATAAATATTTATTTTAAAAAAGCCAACTGTTAAATATAAACTGTGTTAGGTAATATGCAGACCAAAGTCTTTAGCCTCCAACATCATTTCTACTATATTCCAATATTCATTCAAAATAAAAACCATACAATGAAACACCTAAAATAATATTGACATCATAAAAAAGTGTTATGATTAGTGATCCAAAGTAATGACAAACATAAAAGAGAAAGGAGTCACACCTCATTATGAATCAAATCAGTGTATCAGTCATGCATATATATAATTGTATTTACTTTAAAGTGGTTACCTCAATTCTCAGAAAAGACAATATTGTGTATTGTTATTGCACAGCCTTCATTATGAAATTGATTATCATGCAGGCATCCAGTCATTCAAGGGCAGCCAAACTCTGATTTCTGATCATCACAAGGTTCTTGGAAGAAAAAGTGAATGAAGAAAATGTGTCCAAAAGAAAGGCAGAGTGGAAGTGTACCTGCTAACTTAACCAGATATCAATGGATTAATATTGTGTTATACTGCTTTCCAATAAATCCCTAGCCTATTAAGGTAGGAACTGGTTCTACCTTGAATCCACAGTACCTTCTATAGAGTGGATGTCCAAAAAATATCTGTTAAATGAATAACCAAATCAAAGTTGTCATTTCAAATCCAGTAACATTAAAATTAAAAGTTACATTAAATATATCTATAAAAATAAATTATAAGGAAAACTCAATACACAAGTTAAATTGTAAACAATATTGTCACATAGTGCTCTAGAGTTTACAAAGTAAATGAATATTCTAATTTAATCTAACATTAACTCTTTCAAGTAAATAAGAAAAGAGATGATTCTCGTTTACAGATGAGAAAATGGCATTTACAAATGGGTTATCAAGATCACATAGTAATAAAATGACAGAGCTAGGAATTAAACCTAAGTCTTCTGATTCCAAGTTCCATATTCTTTTCACCATTCTAGAATTACCCTTAAAACTTTTTTGCATTTTTTTCTCAAATATACTGGTGATTTCTCACAGTTATTTAGTTCAGAATCAGAGAATTTGAGATTTTTTCTGGTGTGTGGTTTTAACAGAGGTGAATAAGTAAAAATGGTAAGTCAGTATAAAAATCATCTAAATTTCTTATTGCATGACCACAATAAAAAAAAAAACCTATTCAGAAAGTAGATTGTGAGATAATTAAAGTGTGCTTTTTAAAATTGGGGGGATTCTAAGTCAAAAGGGCCACAATGGAGTGGGATGGGGTCAGTGGGATAGGCGTATTTCATAACAGGGGCACTTTAAGTTTATATGTATATATATGTTTTAACTCAGTAAAGGAAAAATTATACTCTCTTATTACATTCTTTCAGATGTTTATATTTTCAATTCTCTTAAACTTTGGAATATTAAAGGAAACTGCAAAACATGAAGTTGATCAAATTTCAAAGATTTGCAAATGTTTGACATTATATAAATTATTCCATAACTGCAATTAAGGAAAATGAATCATAGTTTTCTTAAAATGAGTGATATATGTATAAGTTATATATTTCATTAACTATCAGTTTTTTATGAATTTTAACTATAAGATTTTATGATTACCCCTTGCAAGTAAAAGACAAAATAGAGTGCTCAATGTTCTTCAGACAGAAAGTCCAAAGGGCAAATTTTAAAAGATTAAACTGAAATAATTCCACATATGAAATTTTTTTTCCTAGCCTCCCCTCTTCCCTACCACAACCAATAGGCAAAAAGTAGGAGGTACTAAGGGAAGGCACTGTTGCCTTATTAGATGTAAGAACCATGCAATAAGCTCTCTTTACATCTACAAGCATCAAGTCTTATAGGCACTGGATGGATCAAGAAGCAAGTCCTGACTAGGATCCCAAAGAGACACCCCTCTCAAGGTAATTGTGTAGATAATGACAATGCTTCTAGGGAACTCTTTCTCCAGAACCTTCTTTTCTCTATTAACACCTGATTTCTTAGTCAAGAAGAGGCTAGAGCTTCAATTTTGGACAGGATTGGTTAAAGGTGCAATAGTACAACCAATGAAATGTTCATGAAAGAGATGGATATATGAGTCTTGGTCAATAAATTTCCAAGTCAGCATATAGATGGATGTTGTTTCTAAGGGCAATAGATTTCACAGGGACATTGTTATTGAGGGAGAGGAAAATAGCACTGATATCAGAACCCTAAAGGGAAAAATAAAATTCATAAACAAAATTTAAAAAGAACTTCAGAGAGGTATAAAGGAAGCCAGTATAAGGTAGTTTCACAAAATCCAAGAAAAGAGAAATAGATCCATATGTGGAATCTAATGAACTAACAAGCAAAATAGAGACAGACTCATAAATATAGAGCAAGCTGATAGCTATTGGGGAGGGTGCCAACAACATAACAATATTTGCTGAGTTAAAATGTGGCCCAGCTTGATAAGATGTTAACTTGGATAGGGTGCTATTGGTGAAGATAAGAAAAATGAACTGATTCAAAAACATGTCTAGTGAAGTGATTAAGCAAAAAAGAGAAAAAAAAATCATGGACATGGACAATAGTGATTGTTGGGTGGAGGTAAAGGAGATATAGGAGGGATAAATGGTGATGGAAGGAGACTTGGAGTGGTGAACACGCAATACAGTGTACAGATGATTCGTTGTGGAATTGTGCACTTGAAATATGTATAATTTTGTTAACCAATGTCACCACTATAAATCCCCTCTAAAAAATTGCAGATAGAAAGATTAATGGATTCATACACTAGAGGGAATTCCCTCCTGTAAGATGAGAATTATATTGACAATAAACAAAACTTTAGCTAACTTGATTGTATGTTTCCATATGTAAGTGGAACAAAAGCCCTTATTTCACTGAATTGTGTAATAGAAAATGTATGTGAAGGCCCTTGAGAAAAAAAGGAGTATCACAAGCACACATACACACAAACACACACATAATGTGAGACTAAGAGAGGTGTGACTAAAGACCAATGAGAGGAAGGACTGCAAATGGTCTTATAATCCACTTAAAAAGTTTTTTTATAGTAAAGAGCAATAGGAATCCAGTGAAAGTTTTAACCAGAGAACAAGAATAATCAAATATTTAGAAATATCACAATGACTGTAGTTAATTAAAAGCAGGAATGTGGGTCAGTTAAAGGATTATTTTGGTAATCATGAAAATGAAAACTCCAATAGGTAAGGAACACTATATTTTCATCTTCTAGAATAGTGCCAACAAAATAACAATATTTATCGAGTTAAAATGTGGTTCAAGAGGATATGATGCTTATTTAGATAGGGTGCTGTTGGTGAAGGTAAGAGAAATGAACTGATTCAAAACACTGTCTAGGTAGTAAAGTATAGAGATGATTTAGAGATTGTTGGACATAGGAGAATGAGAAGGAGAATCAAGACTGACTCGAGCTTATACAAACTACTGGCGAATAATGTGCCATTCACTGCAATGGGAAACACTTGGAAGAGACTGTTTTATGAGAAAAGATGATGATGTAAACTAATTCAGTTCAGATTCAGACTGAAACACCATGTGGTTTCACAGGTTTTTGATGATGATCTAAAAGTTGATCTGTTGGCATTGATGACAATTATAGCTGGAGTTCCCACCATAATTCTCACAAGCCACATGCTACTAGAAGTAGTTCATTTCTACTGAGATTGCCTAAGGTAGCTCCTAACATAGGTATAGGCTGCCTTTATTTTTCATTTTTCTTTCATAAAACTCTGGTATCAAAAGTCTTTTTTTCTGTACACTCATCCTAATAAACTGGCAGCATGGAACCATCGTGCACTTGGCATCCATATAACAGAAAGAACAGCATAGGGTTCTTCAAACTTAGACCATTAAAGTAAAAAATAGATTTGATTATTTAATAAAATGAATAAAACGATAACATGAGTTATCAACAGGCAAAGTGCAGGATATTTCTTAAAATATTTTCAGAAGGAAAGGTATAGAATCCTATAGACTAAAAATATAAATTGGAGGATGAAGAAAAGAAAAAGACAATTAGTATCATCTCAGGACCTCATGGAACCTGTCCTTGCAACACAGTAATATGTAGTACACCATGTCACCCATCACACATGTAGGAGCTGAGTTATACAAGTTGACCATGCAATTTAATAATAACATACCATAAACCTTCCTAGAACTCTCTTTATGTCACAACTACTACAATTTTCCTAAATGGTGGGAGTTGCGGGGGGGGGAGTTAAGGCAAGTAGGTTTTGTGTGTGTGCATATACATGCACACACATGCATGCACATACACATAAAGTGAGTGAATAATGGGTAGGTGAGGTATTTCTTAATTATTATCATTCTCAATGAAGATGATGCTCTCCTTGTAGTAATAATTTAAAGAAGTCTCATTAGCAAACCAAATTTTAAAAAACTAATTTTTTACTGTTTTTAAATAATATGGTGTTTTCAAAAATACATACATATCTTTTCATTTCACATCCACTTTTTAAGTTTAACTTCAGGAAAAACGTTTTCTTGTTGTTTTTTTATTCATTTGAGAAAGAGAGAGGAAAGTGGGGGGGAGAAAGAGAGACATTGATTTCTTGTTCCACTTATATATGCATTCATTGGTTACTTCTTATATGTGCCTGACCAGAAATCAAATCTACAACCTTGCATATCAGGATGATACTCTAACAAACTGATCTACACAGCCAATGCTAAAAAAATTTTTTTCTTTAATATTTTTAATTAAATTGATTGGAGTGACATTGTTCAACATGAACATATAGGTTTTGTGTGTAGATTCTGTTACAAAATCTGTATATTGCACCGTGTACCCACCATCCAAAGTCAAAACTTCTCCTGTCACCTCATATTAGGACCCCTTTTTCCCCCACCATGTTCCCTCTGGCAACCACCACTCTGTTGTTTGTGTTCATAAGTTTCAGTTTTATATCCCACATATGAGTAAAATCTTATGGTTCTTAGTTTTTTCTGTGTGACTTATTACACTTACCATAATGTTCCCAAGGTCCATCCATGTTGTTGCAAATGGCTAGTTCATCCTTTCTTGTGGCTGAGTAGTATTCCATTTTGTATATATAGCATATATTCTTAAAATTGCTATCCAAATTTTAATTTTGCATCACTGAGCAGCTCAGTAAAACTCATTCTCTCGTTATCAAGCACATAACAAGTATTTTCTCTTGTTTCTTTACTTACAGGGGTTAAAAGGAGAAGATGAAGACTTTAATCCTGACTGGATTTATTCTGGTCTTTGCCATTTGTTTCCCGGTAAGATTCCACACACTTGGAACCTAGAAGAACTACCTAAAATGGAGAGCTACATAACACTGGGATGAGGTTCAGAGTAAGATTATGGCATTGTATATCTAAAATCAGAACAGAGTCACATGAGATGGAAAGAAGGACAAACAATTATCTTCTACTTCTAACACCCATGGAAATATGTCTATTCAGAATTTGAGAAGGAGCAAAATAAAGGGAGACATGGAAAGGTAGTAAAGAGAAGCAGAAGAGAATGACTATTAGTTGAGGAGGGTAAGGCTTGACAAAACTTCTGAATAAATTTGGAGGAATAGAACTAAACCTGACTTCTCCTTAATGTCCATGTTCCACCACCTCTATTTTAATATTTTTTAATGATTTCAGAGAGGAAGGGAGAGGGAAAGAGAGATAGAAACATCAATGATAAGAGAGAATCATCCATTGGCTGCCTCCTGCATGCCCCACAGTGGGGATCGAGCCAGCAAACCAGGCATATGTCCCTGGCCGGGAATCGAACCATAACCCCCTGGTTCATAGGTCAACACTCAACCACTGATCCATGCCGGCCAGGCCCACCACCTCTATTTTAAGGACATTTCCCTCTGAAGGTAGAAAAATGAGGGTGAGTTTATGCATCTCTCAAGTTTATTTTTTACTCAGCCTCTGAGTCTTATTATTATGGTCTCACAGTCAAAAGCTGTAATATGTTCTCCCACTTAAGAGATATCACAGTGAAAAGAAAGATAGTCTCTTTTATTGGTATCTAAAATTTTTAGTGTTATATTTCATATCTTTGACTTATCTGAAACGTGACATGTTCAAATAGGTTTACATACTCTTCTGAAGGAGCCTAGTTGTCTTGAATTTTAAGGAGCCTAGTTGTCTTTTCCTTTTATATCTCTTGCAGTTTTAAAAAAAATACCATCTTCTGCTCTTCTGATTTAATCATGTACTATTCACCAGTTCCTTATATCTCTCTTTGAACAGGGAGCATTGTATCCAGTATTTTTAGAATTATAGGTGAGCTTCAAGTGTCTGTTCAATTCTATTTAACCAGCCATGGTTCACTCCAAGGATCCTTTCCTTTCCTGCCATCACTATTACTTTCGTGTAGAATTCTTCCCATAGCATTCAATGACTCAGACAAAGCTTTTATAGGCAAGAGAAATTCAGTTGTGTGTTTTTAAAATATTTTTAATATCTAACTTTCTGCATTCAAATATTTGTCATTTATATAAATTTATAAATTGTACTTTCACTGAAATTCATGTACTATGGTTGCCTATACAATTTTTTTTTTTGTTAATTCCTAAAAGACATGACAATGATTTTCACTCTGTAGTCTTTAAGGGAAAAAACAAGTTTCCTTAGATTTACTGGTGGTATTTTAGGAAACCAACTAATTAGATTTCATCTAATCACATTTTTGTATTTGGTTAGATTTTCTTAGTGAACACGCAAGCACTGAAAGTACTGCTCAGGTGCTTTCTCTAATCACCCCTTATTGTGTCTTGTTTTAAATTTATGGTACAATTAATTCTAAATTTATAGTATACTCAAAGCCATAGCACCTCACAACCTAAAGATCAGACCAGTTTCTGTAACTGAAATGTAAAGAGAAAATAATAATGGATTAAATATTTCACTTGGTAATATCTTCTATTCTATCCCCCTGCAGTTCAGTGAGAGTCAGCATTCACGACACCGGGCAATAGGAAAGGCAATAAACAGTCGACCAGTGCAAAGTTCCCCAGCCAGGACATCACAAAGGAGATCTCTATCCACCCAGGTCATTAGGAAATCTCAAGCCCGTTCTCATGCCTCTGCCTCTCCTGTACCAACTAACAAAGCAGCCAGCCGATTGGCTCCAAATTCTAGGACATCAAATAAAAAGAAAAATTCTGTTCAGGGATCAAAAAGACAAACTATACAATTCAGCCCTAAAAAATACACTTATTTCTACCAGGAAAGAATTGACCTCCTGTTCATATGGTTTGACAAGACAAAATACTCCACTAAGGGCAAGCAAAACTCTAACACAACCTAAAAAAAGTCAAAAGGCAACTGTCAAGAAACAGTCAAAATGGACTGCAGCAGCACCGAAACCATCTTCAGCCATAAAGAAAAGTCGAAAATCCGAAAAACCCCTGACTACCTCTGGCAAGAAGAATTTGAATTTGCCAAGAGCTGCTAAGTCACCATTAAAAACAATATCAGGTACAAAGAAAAGTTCACAAATATTCAAGAATATCCAATCTACACCTGCTAAGAAACAGTTAAAACAACCCACAACTGGGTTAACTTCAAAAACATCTCTACCTAAAAAGAAAGTTCCAAATGCTTTTAAAAGAGCCTCATCTGTATTACCCAAAAAACAATCTCCTAAGCCCACAGCACTAAAAGCTTCTCCCAAAACTTCTTCAACCCCAAAGAAAAGATCAAGTAAATCTCACAACACTCTATCTTCATCTGCCAAGAAAGAACGGGATGGAGCAAAAGCAGTTAAAGAAGTCCCCTCAAAAATGCTAGCCAAAAAGAAAACTTTAAAGAAACAAAAAACTAAATCATTAACTCCAGTCAAAAAAGATCCAACTAAGGCAACTGCAACAGGAGCAGATTCCAAATCTAAAAAGAAAAATTTAACTAAATCTAAAAAGACAGTGTCTACATATGCCAAGAAAAAACTCATTCAGCCAAGAAAAGTTGCAACAAGTAAGAAAACATCTAGAGCCAAAACTAAAGCATCAAAGAAACCCAAAAATATTACTGCACCTGCCAAGACACAAGTGAATCAGCCTAAAGCACTTAAATCAGTACTAAAAACACAGCCAGCCTTGAAGAAGAGACCCAATCAATCTAAAAGCACCTTGTCTCAAACTGCCAGGAATCAGTCAAATCAAGCCAAAGAAGGCAAACCTCCATCCCTCAAAGAAACTCCCGGCAAAAAGAAACACCTAAAAAAATGTAAACCAGTTGCCAAAAACCTGCGCAATCGGTCTAAATCTGCTCAAGTAGGACCAAAAAGATCTTTAGCCAAGGAGAAATTTCAAAAGAAACCAACCCAGAAACAGCCCACTGCAGGTAAAAAGACTGCAAAAACAGCTCTTAAAAGGAGTAAATCTATCAAACAACCTAAAAGGGGCCAGCCTGTAGCTCTAACAGTAAAGAAAAGGCCAAGTAAATTAAAAAAGAGACTGTCTAAACCTCTTAAGAAAGATGTGAATCAGTTTAAATCCCTTCAAGGAGTAAAAAGACCATCCCGTCTAGCAGACAAAACTGTAAAGCAATCTAAAAAAAGGAAATCTACACCTACAAAAAAGAGGTTGAAATTAATTAAATCCAAACGACCTAAGTCTGTTCAAGCTGCACAAAAAAGGCATCCACATAAGTTTGTAATACCATTTCCATCACATGTGCCATCTTTGTATCATCAGGCTAAACTTCCTTGTCCACGACCAAATCAATCACATAAGTGCCCATTGAAGACTCATCAATTCTATCCACCTCTCGCACCTCCACCAGGACCATGGACAAATTTCCCATACTTCCCACACCAGCAGCAGCATCACCAACCTCATAAGCCACCCTCTCCTAAACCAAGACCTCCAAAAGGACTGACAGGCACTGAAAGTACTACAACTAAAGGCCCAACCACTGTAACTCAGGGATCAGATGCAGCCACCAGAACACCTGAAACTCTATCCCCAATGGCAGCCACTACAGTCCAAGTGACACCAATTCCTAGCTCAGCAATAGGTGCTCCCTCCACTACAATTGCCCCAACATCTCTCATGGCCTCAGGGACACCTTCAGTGGAATCCACATCCCAAGAATCTGCTGTTTCTATTGCTGCAACCTTCATAAACCCAGAGGCCAGTTCCACAACTCTCTCAACCTCTGCCTCCACTATTACACCTGATTTTAGCACAGGGGCCTCAGAAAATGAAGCAAACACAGAAGATGATGATGCTACTGCCCCAGATGACTCCACTGCTCAAGCTGCCATTACAACGTCAGCAAACACAGGTGCTCCATCCCCTGCCATGACTGCCACCACTGTTACAGCCATACCCTCCACAAGTGTTAGAGCCACAACTATAGCACCTTCCACAAACCTCGGGATCGGTGCCACCAGCGCTGAGGCTACCTCATTATCAGCCAGTGTGGCCACCACTCTTGGTCCTGCCACCACAAACACAGCTGCTTCGGGTCTCAGAACCATAGTTGCAACAAGTTCTATAACCACCAGCATCCCTGGTACTGCCACCACAGCTGCATCCAGTTCTGGCGTCACACCGGTGGATGAGACTGCCACTGAAACAGTCGTTGACACAACCACTGAGACTGCTACCCCAGTGAATAAGGAAACCACTGAGTCAGTCGATGACACAACCACTGTAACTGCCACCACAGCTTCATTTGATGAAGTCACAACTGGTACAACAGATTCCACAACCTTAGAAACAGACTTCACATCCAGTGCTACTTCAACCCCTAGGACTTCAGCCTCTACTGCTGAACCTAGTTTGTTGACCAGTCTGGGTGAAACCACCACCCAGTCTTCTGGAGCTACAACTCCCGGGGAAGAGACTACCACTGAAGCACCAGATGACACAACCACTGAAGCTGCCACCACTCCCACTGAAGGTGCCACAGCTGCACCCACCGAGGCCACAGTCTCTTCAGCTGATTCCACAATCTTAGAAACAGGCACCACACTTGCAACTACTACTCTAACAGCTGCTTCAGCCACAACCACAATTCCTACAGTAGCCACCACCACAATAACTGCAGCCTCCACAAGTCTTGCAACCACACCATCAGCCTCGGGTGCCACAATGTTTGCCAGTACGAGTATACCAGGTACTACTACCACCATCCCAGTTACTTCTGTCTCCACTGGACCTGGTTCTTCAGCCAAAGATACCACTCCCATGAATAGGGCCATTAGTACATCTGTAAACGCCAATATTTCTTCAGCTTCTACTATACCTCCCTCACTGAACTCTATCACCCCAGGATCTGAAACCTCTGCCTCCCCTGATGAGGTCAATAGTTCCTCAGCAGATAGTATCCCTCCTACACCAAATGCTGCAGCTACCACAACTCCTGCAGAATCCACAGAGCCCACTTCAGTTTCCACACCTGAAGCAGATTCTGCTACTACAACTCCTGTAGGAACCTCCACTGCCCCAGCAACTATCACAGATGAAGTTAAGACCATCACCAGTGGCCCAGTGACAACCACTGCAACTGCAATCACCACAAATCCATTTGGAACCACCTCTGTTGCCGTTAGCAGCACACAACCACCATCTAACACTGCAGCCACAGCCAATAGACCTACAACTGGCACTAACAATTCCTCATAGTGAAAGCAATGCAAAGGCACATCTCAAGCAGCTCAGTGGCAGGTATGTGACAGTGTGCAAAGAATTAGATGGGGAATTCAACAGTGTTCTGGATCTCTCCAAGCATAGTAGCTAGTTACTCCTCATCTGCCTAAATTACGACTTTTTGCAATCCTGTGAAATAGAACAGATATTCTCCCATTTTACCTATAGGATACAGAGGTATGGGGTTTGTTCAAATTCAGAACACATAGTGGCAAAACCAGGACTAGAATTCAAATGTCTTAGTACTCTATCAACAATCAGAAAGCTTAGAATTCTAGAATAGTAACCCCAAAAGGTAGTTTAGTAGACAGTTGAATCACAATCACTTGGCTTCTTTTTTCAAAATAAAGATTACTGATCTTTACCACTCTAGAAACTATATATTTTTAAACAAAATACTTGGGCGGTGTAGAAGAGTCTGAAGCTACAGGTGTGGAAACACCCAGATGGTAATTCAGAAAGGGAAATTGGCAAGTATACAAGCTTAAATACAATATAAGTATCATAATCAATAAATTGTAAGCATTTATGCTTGACTGGACTACATCACACACTGCTTAATAATTGAGATATGTTTTGAGAAATGTATCTTTAGATGATTTTGTCATTTTGCAAACATCATAGAGTGCACTTACACAAACCTAGATGGTATAGACTAGTTACACACCTAGGTTATAGATACACCCTATTGCTCCTAGGCTACAAACCTGTACATCATGTTACTGTACTGAATACTGCATGCAATTGTAACACAAAAGTATTTGTGTATCTAAACATACCTAAGCATAGAAATACCACAGTAAAAATACAGTATAAAAGATGAAAAATGTACAGGGCACTTACCATGAGTGGAGCTTGCAGAACTGGAAGCTAGTCTAATTTATAGAACCACAATATAAAACTCTAAGGTAGAAGGAGCAGATCTGAGACTATTTAAGAGATAAGAGTGCTGGCGCATCTAATCTATCAAATTTTTATATAAGGTTCTATTTTTTTAAGGTAGATAAAAACATTCTAGGTCATAGTAATGAGGGACTAAGCCTTAAACATAGCTAGCTAGCTATGCTTTACTCTTAACATAAACCATATAGCTGGGCATATTTAGGTCTAAAGTAGAATTGTAAGCTGTTAGGAAAACAATAAAGTGGTGCTGGGGGCAGAGGAGAGCAAGAAGAATGGGATTAATTTCATCCAAGAAATAGAAAGTAGTAGTTTTAAAACAAGTAGGACTTAGTTTGTAGGACTGTAGGAATTTATTTTTGTAGAACTGTAGGAATTAATTTCATATTTCTCAGCATTCTTTTGTAAGTTCTGATTTACCTAAATATTAAACTTCTGACCTTTGCTTTTGCCAATAGTGCCTCAAGAATTGACTGCAATCGCATTTCAGAAATGAGACCATTCTAGGAATTTTGCTTTTCATTCTCACCTCTTAAATGTGGTCAATTTTACTTCTTCAGCTTTTGTTCAATAAATCATTTTGAAAAGCATTTGTTCCTGTTTGCATTTGTATTACTTTCACATACTTGGAAATGAGTTAAAAATATGGTTATCCCTCTAAAAAGCTCCCAATATGCGCAATACTTAAATATAAGACTGACCAAGCTTAACTAAACTTTAGACAGGTTTCTTCCTGACTCTAGACCCCTGCAGTCTTAGAACATTTCTGTAAAAAACTAGCGATTCTAAATTTTTTCTCTGTCACTTTGAGATACTGCCATCTTTCTAAAGGCCTCTTTTTTAACTTTACAACCCAAGAATGTCTTTCTTTTCTTTTTTTTTAATATTTACTTATTTTTATTGTTGAAAGTATTACAAATGTCCTCCTTTTCCCCCATTGACCCCCTCCATCCCATTCCTGCCTCCCCCAGGCCTTCACCGCACTATTGTCTGTGTCCATGGGTTATGCTTATGCGTATAAATTTTTGGTTAATCTCTTTCCACCCTCCTCTCCCCCATTCCCTCTGAGATTCGTCAGTCTATCCCATGTTTCCAGGCCTTTGGATCTATTTTGTTCGTCAGTTTATTTTGTTCACTAGATTTCACACATGAATAAGATTATGTACTACTTGTCTTTCTCTGACTGGCTTATTTTGTTTAGCATAATACTTTCCAGGTCCCTCCATGCTATCTCAAAGGGTAAGAGGGGAAATGTCTTTCTTAAGGACTTGGGAGCCAAGAAAGATAGTGCCTCTATCTCTCAGTCTCTATAGGGGTAGAAGCCTAAGTTTGATAGGCGCCAATAAGAAAATACAAATGGCCCTAACCGGTTTGGCTCAGTGGATAGAGCGTCAGCCTGTGGACTGAAAGGTCCCAGGTTCAATTCCGGTCAAGGGCATGTACCTTGGTTGCAGGCACATCCCCAGTATGGGGTGTGCAGGAGGCAGCTGATTGATGTTTCTCTCTCATGGATGTTGCTAACTCTCTATTCTTCTCTGTAAAAAATCAATAAAATATATTTTTAAAAAAATAAAATAAATTAAATTAAAAAAAGAAAATACAAATGATCTAATCACAGATAAAAAATATTTGCAAACTTAAGAATTACAGTGTTCAACACATCCCACCCTATTTATCAACATTCTGATAACATCCTCTAGTACTTTCCACTAGCTCATCCCAGCACTTAAAAACCTCTCACCTTTTGTTTCAGCAGACTTGATCATTCCAATAGTCTTGAATGAAGACTTTCTTATATATTTAAATTTGTCCTGCAATTTTTGCTTTGACAAGGTAGATGTATGGAATGCAGCAACTATAAACAAATAAAGTTTGGATGAAAATTCCCATCAGCCAAGCTCCACAAAAAGACATTAGAGGAACAAAAACAGAGGGTCATACTCACATAATCTGAAATGTCCTTTACATTTTACCTATTTCTAAGACCATATAAAATATATATTAAATGTTTGATACTAAGAAATTTTGAGTTAAGTGTAATAAGCATACTTTTAAATCTATAGCTGACATCAGAAGAAAATAATACTAAAGGAAAAACCACACAATACAAAATGGAAATGAAATTTAGGAAGAAGAGATGTGCATGGACTCTAAGGCTGCCCTGAAGAACATGGTTGGTCTTGATAATTCAGGATTTGAATTTTAAAATCCAGAAGATGACAAAACAATGGGCACTGAGCATACTGCAGAAAAGCAGTCGAACCGAGTGTCTCCACATAAACCTAGGACTTTTAGAAAGCCACATCCTTCAAATGGAAACAAACAAAAAAATTGATCACTGATAAAAATTAGAAACAATGTGCAGTACACGCTTGAGTCTAAAAGATTAAAGAAAATTTAACGGTGATATTATATACAGCATAGAGAATAGAGCCAATGTTCAGTGAAAGTTACTAGACTTACTGTGGTGATCACTCTATGAATATAAATGTTGAATCATTGCCTTAAAGTTAACTGGCACTCAATTAATACTTGAATGAATAAATAAACAAATGGCAATGGACATGGTTATCACATACATTCATTTTCTCCTGAAGTAGATCATAAATTCTTTGAGAATGTGTCATATCTATCGTCTATGTCTGTTTTTCCACCAGTGCCTTTCACAGACACTCAATAAGAACTTGTTGAACCGATATATTCTCAGCCACTAAAAATATGATACTGATAAACTTGGAGAGTCAATAAAACAAAACAGGCATTCTATAAAAATCAGTTGGGGCTACGCCTTTGTGCTTCACTTTTGTCATGTTAGAATCCTAACTACATGTGCACACTAATAACCTGTTTTCTAACCGGTAGCTCCTGCTTCAATGTGATTATTTTAGTATACAATACTAGCACTGGTGTTAGCCTACTTATTCATTATAGAGAACGAATTCCAGAAACAGTGAGTAGGTCGTTAGCTGGATAGCATGTGAAAAAACAAATGAAGTATTCACCTGGATGAAGGGGACAATGGATTAGGACTACTTGGAATACAGAAAAAGAATTTCAAAGATAAAGTTTCTTAACAAAGCTTTGATCTCATTCTTCCAGGTTCACCTTTGGAAACCTATGAGGCAGAAATCTTAGCTAACTTAGATCTTATGAAGATGAATTAGTGCCAACCAGGGATTCTGAGTCAGAGTCTGAAGGCTTATTTGAAATGAAATGACCTGCAAATGTCATCTTTAATTGAATGAACATTTTATCCTTAAGTATGTATTATTGCACCAGCTTTCCAACAATTACTTCAGTTTCCTTAAAGAGAAATATTTAATGTCACGGGAATGGTATTTCCAAGCTGCTAAAGTGATAGCATTATAATTGTTCAACTCATGGCACATTGCTTTTGACTTGAAGGTAATTTATAATGTACATAAATTCTTTGTACAACAATACTCTGCTGATAAAAAGAACAATTCAGTGACAGTCTTGGACATCACTTTGGAAATTCAGTACTTGTTCCAATGCATAATAGAAGAATGTCAGCTACAGAAAAGTATGCGGATGAGCCAGAGAATAAGGAAATTAAAGAAGCTTGAGAAATAAAAACTACAAAAAATTTGACTTTGTCTTTCTACCTAGTAAGACCTAGTAAGACCCACATATCATAACCATTATTGAATTTTAGGGTTACATGATATGAAAGAAATATGCAGGGTAAAAAAACAGTTGTAATTGCCAGTAAGTAAATTTTAAGATATCTTCAGATGAAAAGTGATAGAAAGTCAATTAAGTTCAGAAGGATTCTCTATATGTTTTATAAAAGTATTATTGTACCATACCTTGCTTAGCATAAACTGAAAGTCAATAACAATTCAAGTGCAGATTTTTTATGGAGGCTTTCAAATATATACCACTGACTTACCTTATTAGCAAATGACACAACAGAAATATTGTATTTTGGTGGAGTCCACATAAATAGACAATTCGCTTCAGAAACTGGAGTTACCTGTTCTATTAACCAGTGTTAAGCTTATCAAAGAATGCAGATGCCTGAGAGGTCAGCATGGCAATTACATAAATCATGTACAAAGACAGAAAAAAAGGTTGTTATAAGCCTGTTATTTTTAAATGTTTTTATTTTTTAATATTTTTACTTTATTTTTATTGTTGACACTATTACAGATGTCCCCATTCCCTCCGCCTTTGCCCACCTCTATCCAGCCCAAGCCCCCACTTCCCTCTGGCCGTCACCACACCATTGTCTGTGTCATGTATATATGTTCTTTGGCTTATCCCTTCACCTCTTTCATCCAGTCCCTCCCTCCGCCTTCCCGTCTGACAGTTATCAGTCTGTTCTATGCATCCATGCCTCTTTTTCTATTTAGTTCATCAGTTTATTTTGTTCATTAGGTTCTACATGTAAGTGAGATCATGTGGTACTTGTCCTTCTCTGACAGGCTTATTTTACTTAACATAATAATATCCAGGTTCACCTATGCTGTTGCAAAGGGTAATATTTCCTTGTTTTATACACCCATGTAGTATTATTCCACTGTGTAAATGTACCACAGATTTTTTATCCACTCATCTACTGATGAACACCTGGGCTGTTTCCAGATCTTGACTGTTATAGATAACGCTGCTAAGAACATAGGGGCACATATATTCTTTCTAACTGGTGTTTTGGGATTCTTGAGGATATTCCCAGAAGTGGGATTGAAGGGTCCAAAGGCACTTCTATTTTTAATTTTTTGAAAAAATTCCATACTGTTTTCCATAATGGCTGCACCAGTCTGCATTCCCACCAGCAGTGCACTAGGACTAGGGGTTCCTTTTCTCCACATCCTCACCAGCACTTGTTTGTTGATTTATTGATGATAGCCATTCTGGCAGGTGTGAATTGATATCTCATTTTTGTTTGAATTTGCATCTCTCTAATGATTAGTGACATTGGCATAAGCCTGATATTTTTTTTAATGTATTCTTCTTCTGTATTATAAACATAATTGTCACTCAACAAAAATAGAATTCTGTCTTTACCAAAACCAAGACCTCATAGGGTGAACCCCAATGTAAACTAATAAATGGCAATACATGTTAAATGATATTATAGTGAATCCAATTTTTGCTGTGGAAGCAGAAGAAGGATCAGTTTTTCTAAAAAGTAACAGGAAAATAGGAAGGACATGGCAGTAGAGGCTAGAGAGTTAATTTTTAAAAGGCTTCATAATATTTAAAACATGAGCCTTGCCCCTTTCAAGTAGATAAGCTGATAGAGTCACTATGTGCCTGAGAGATGCTTGTACAAAAGCCAACAGCCACGCCTTCTCCTTTCTTTTGTTTTGGGATTAGATCAGAAGCAATCCCTTATATGTGAAGCTTTTTCTCTCTCCATTGAAATAAAAAAGGAGGAAGAGCGCAGAGCTTGTTTCTTAGATTTGGAAGCTTTTGGCAAGGATTTCATCTCCATGCTGTTGCTGAACCAGGCTAGAAGGTAACGGAAAGAAGAGGTCCTTTGCAAGGTAAATGTTTGAATAAATTGAGTTTGGAGCCATTCTTTCATCAAATGTCTATTCTCTCTTACAACTATTTATAAAGAAATCTATATATTTCGATAGATTTAAAACTCTGGATGAGTATAGATTCAATAAATTAACTTTTGTCTAAATGATCCTGAAAATGTAACTAATAGATAATTATTAACATGAGAACAAAGATGAATTTATATGATGAAGTCCTCACTGAAGTATTTTGTCCAAAATGTGTTTGTTAGTCTGATTATTTACTCCTTGATTCCCTATAAGTTGTAAAAGATAGCCAAAGTTTTTCCTATTTGCACTGATTGGTTAAAATGATATTGACCTTCACAATTAGAGTATTCTATCCCATGTATTATCATTTGTAATAATGCACTAAAATTACTTGGGCACTGTGTTTATCTTACTAGATAAGCTATCATTTTAGTTAATGTCAATAATATTAAAATAAAATACAAATTATTTTTTATGTTAATGTAACATAGGACAATTTTGCACCTTCATTGCAGGGAGTAGCAAGACAAAATGAAGATCCCAGTTCTGACTATGACCATCTTGAATTTTGTGGCTTACTTCCCGGTAAGTTTCAGTATTTTGGATAACAGTATCTTTATGGAACTGAAAATTAGATGGAGGGAAAGAATAGATTCCAGTCATCAGCTTATGTTTAATGCAAGAAAGAATATTTTGCTAAGCAAACATCATTGTATATTTGAAATTCTATTTTCTATTTATAAATTTCCTTCTTTTAAAATTAATCATATGCATAATGAAGTAAAGATAACAGAAGTTATAACACATGATAGTATAGGATTTGAATGGGGCTTCTCTATACTTTTTATATTGTAAGAAATTCCTTACTGAATGCTTACTTTGGGATACCTGGATTTACAGTATATTTATGGAGAGTACTTAATCTTAACATACTAGCTGTTCCTTTTTACATTGATAGTGTGTATTTATAACTTGATTAACTTAACAACCAATGTATAGAGACCTTCAGAATGCTTATTTGATCAATTTAACACCGTAACTTAATTTCAAGTTTTTAATGTAATATAATTTGCAAGGGGAACATCACAAAAATGTTGTACTTCTTTCCCTTTAGTATGATGGAGTTAGAAAACAGACAAATCAGCATCTGTGTGCCAATCCACCTTTGTCCTTGCCAGACAGCCAATAGCAAGTCAACTCTTTTCCATCCTAAGAACAAAATAAATATCTGCACCTACAGACAATTTAAATAGCTACTCTACTATGATAGAGTAACAAGCCTCTCTGGATCTCTTTTAAAGAGAAATTGCTCAGAGACTCTTCAAGCTAACATACATAACGTTAGCCAATATGGGATTATGTACCAAATAATCCTTCAGCTAATCAGACTTCAGCTAGCATTGCTTATGCTCAGGGTACAGTATACAATTCTACTCTGGCAAAGGTTCCAAAGAGCAATGCTTCACCTTCATCTGCTGCTATGCAGGATACTTCTTCTGTCAGTACCACAATTTCCAGATTTGCAACCAACTCCAGAATTCCACAGAGCAGAATAACTGTTTCTGGAGATAATAGCATCTCAGCACTTGTATCCATGACCACCCACCAGTATAAGTCTGATTCCATTGCAATTCCCCCCTTACAGAGAGACTCCAAAGCAAATCAGAGTATTGAACCCTTCTTCCCATCCACTGGAAGATCTAAACCATTCTTTGCCTCTAAATCTGCTGAATACATCCAAAGTGCTAAGAATGAGTTCTCTACTTCTGCAGATGAGGGTACCATTACCATATCAAATACAAACAACCCCCTTGGAACTTATACCACTACTCATGAGGAAGAAGCAGAACCAGAAAGTATATCATTTATTGACACCTCAACCCTTATGAAAAAAGGTGATATAGAAAAAACTGATGCCACAGTTATCCTAGAAAATTGTACAACTCTGCTTGATGTTCCCAACATGGAAGACAAAGACATAATTAAAACTGATACTAGTTACCTGGGAAGATATGGAAAAACTGCAAGCAACATTCCTGGTTTTCTACAGAGAGACAATTCTATTGTGATTGGTACTATAGACATAAAAAATCATGAAAGAACTCCAGTTAATACTAAAGCACCTAGCATTTCCTCTGCCAAAAATATGAATGACTTTGAAACTATTCCTATTCTGAATAGTTATAACAAAGCTGATTCCAAATCTATCATGATTGCCACTAATGTCAATGAAGCTATTTCCAATACCAACCCCATTAATACTATTTCCTATATCAATACCATAAATCCTGTTCTTAATTATAGAATGTATAAGGAAAGCAATAATTTTATTAATAACCCCGATGATACCAAAACAATGTTAGCTATAGCTAAAAATATCATGCATGAGGGGGATTTAATAATTTTCAAAACAAATGGCATAAGTTCTACAAAGCATTATGCTAATTCTAACCCCACAGAGCCAATGACAAACACCAATATTAACTTTAAAGTAACTTGGCCTTCAAAGAATGGTACAATAACAGAGGGCAGACAAACTGTTCAGATAGAAAACATCACACCTAACAATAACAATATTGTTGAAACAACTGGATTTAAAGTAGATGATTCAATAACTAAGTACCATTCTAATATTCCTGTCAATGAATATCTCAAAACTAATAAGAACAATTTTAAGTCTATGAACACTGATGAAATTGAGTTTGTTATTCCTGTGGTCCAAAAAATTGTAAACATGGACCAAGATGATGAAGTTGTAGAAGAAGTCATCTTCACTCACCCAGACACTTCCACAACAGAAGTTAGAAGAAAAGTTCTCTCTCCTAACTCTGCTGCAGATTATGCCCAAACATCAGGAAAGAAAATCATCCTTCTTTCTGACATCCCTAATATGTCCAATCCCTTATTCAAATATGAAGTAAAGCCCTTTGCAATGGACAGCACAAACCTCATGGACAACAGAGGTGACCATAGAACCCATACCATAATTACTACCAACGAAGCCAAAGCCAAAATGGATATTGGAAGAACCTCTGTGTTTAAAACAGCCAATTTCCAGAGCAATATCACCCCTATAGTTTCCATCAATCACCCTGGAACTGCTGAATCTATTGACTTTAGTGAAGATAGTGTAGCTGACATGATCTCAGCTTCAAAGTTCGGTATCACCCCTTCACGTAAATCTACTGACTCCTTGGATAAAGCCATTAGTCTCTCTACTAATAACAACCATGCTGGTGGTAGTGCTAGTCCCAAACCTAAAACAGACTTTCCTATGCACAAAGGATATGCTCTTCTGTCAGGAGCAGAATCACCTGTCCTAACGCCTAATGCTAGAAATGATCAAGCTCAAAACTTCCTGCTCATTAAAGATGATTCCTTGACTGGTGCTTGGATTTCAGATCCTGTGGCTGAAAATCTTCATCTCATTAACGATGGTATTATAAAAAAATGGAAAATCATTAAAGCATCAGTAGATCCTTTGAACCTTCCACTGGAGTCTACTTTCCTTCCTGCTGATTTCACTTCTCCCAATGATTTATACAATGTCATTGCCAGTGCAAGTAAGCAAACTACAAATACAATTGACAGCTCTGATCTGAAGATTAATAAGGCCATGATGCCAGAAGGAAGGCCCACTGTAACCATTAGCTCCCTGTCTGCAAGGACAGCTGGTATTCTTCCACCAAGAAAAAGATTTCGAAGTCTGATAGACAAAGAAATGGCCAATGAAGAGGAATTGACTCCCTATGTGGAAGTGAAATCTGTAGTGGAAGATGATGCTGTTTTTCAGGTAAAAGAAGGCCTTCCACCGGCACATAGTTTCAAGTATTTTGAATCAGGAAACAGTGGCTTTGAGAGAAATGGATCTGTTGTTACCACAGAGTCTCTTTCCCAATTAAACAGTATTACACCTATTGCTGAAGAAACAATAAGTGTGAGAGACTTTAGCTCTTTTGGGGAAGAAATTGTTGATGTTCTATATGATGTCACTAAACCTGAAAATGACAAAATACATGTTAATACAATGGCTACCGAAACAAAAGTTAATGGTTTGGGTGAAAGTGCAACTGTAAAAAAGAATGTGGAAGCAGCAAAGGGCACTAAATTTCTTACACCTAGCAATTCTATCCTCCAAACTGGGACAATGGATCACCATACACTTCCTAATTTGTACTACAATGTAATCACTGATAATCCACTTACTATCACCAAAGAGAATCAAAATATTGCTCTGAGCATGATAAAACATAAACTATCACTCTCCACAATGGACAATGCACACCTTATTGATGATAGTGATGGCTATCAAACCTCTGCTACTGTCACTTCAAGCAATGATAAGAGGCTGACCAGCAAAGACAAAATGGCTGGGACTGAAATAAATATCCCTCTTGGCATTACCGTACCTGATGATATTTCCTCTGTAGATAAAAACAGTGAAGTTATAACAGACTTGGCTTCAATAGTTGCCACCTCACCAATAAAGAAAGGCATTCTGATCATGAATAAAGTTAATACCTTTAACAATAAACCTAATAAACTAGGAGATGAATTTACCATTTCCAGAGAAGATCCCAATGTGTCTAGAGGTGATAGCACTCAATTAACAGCTGATTCCTCAACCTTTATGAAGTCTATTGCCTCTCCTCAAGCAACAAACCCTGTGAAAAAGACCTCTTTGGCAGATATTATAATACCAAAAACTTTTCATAGTACGTCTACCCCAGCAACTTTGAGTGTAGCTGTCACCACTGCTTCTAAAGGAGATGTTGATAATACATTTTATATCCCAAGATATGAATCTGAAAACTCTTTCAAGGAAGATATAACATTGAACTATGTAGTATATCCCCCAGAAGACATAGACATTATGGCAGAGGAGGAAAATATACTTAAAGAAGAAAATGTGAGGGATCATAATTATATTATACCTATTGCAGGTGATAATGTTCCTAATGGCAACAACTTGGCAGCTAAACATTATTCTCTTAACTCTGATGTATTAAAAGGAGCAACCCAAACCACAGCCAACAAACTTGAATTTGAGAATCCTGCAACACCCTATATGGCTGAAGTCTCCAAACCTCTACTTGGGAAATTTAATCCTGAGTTTCAAGAAACATTGATTATTAGGAACAGTAATAGTGGTGAATCAATCATATCTGCAGTAGATGGTTTCCTGTACATAAAATTAAAATCTTTATTCATTCCCAATCAGAATAGACTGAGAACTGCAGTTGCTCTTAGTGAAAATGATGATTCTTTAGCTGACAAATTAGTGGCACTACAGGTATCACAGCCACTGGGTGAAGACTCTATTATTATTGACCAAAATAGGGAAGTTAGCAGTTTGCAAAGTGACCCTCAGCTCTTCTCTATGGTCTCCTCTGTTTCTCTGGAAGATCCTACTACTTTTTCAGAGAATCCTGTAAATATAGTCACTGATATAGCTACCCCTGAAAATGTGAGCATTAATGATAAAACTGACACTATGGGCTTTGCACCTGATATAGCCCTTCAACCTATAATCCACAATAAAGGGCAGATAAATCAAACTTCTGACCTTGCTATAAGTCACCATGTAAAAAAAACAATTATCGATCCATCTGCAAAAGAAACCACTACCTCAGAAACTGAGGCTAATACATTCCTCAGGAAAGATACAGCTGTTTTAGAGAGTGAATCTCATATTTCTGAAACCAGAATTCCCATGAATTTGAGAGACATAAATTCACTGAACATTAATTCTTTCATCCTTAAGCCTGATGATGATGAACAGAAAGCACCTGGAACTTTAAAAGAAATATTTTATCCTGATTCCACAGTGAGCACAACAAAGCTGACAAAGGCCATGGCTGGGAGTTCATTTTCTCTTGATAATGATAACTTAGAGGGGTATATTACAAACTCTTATAATAACTTACATCATCTACCCTTGAAACAAGTTCTTCCTCCTACTGATTTTATTGCTGATTTTATTAAAATCAATCATTCTGAACTTAATCCAGCACTCAATATGAGAGAGAGCAACATAAAAATGACTGATGAGTCTATTGTATCTAATGATATGACTGTCCTACCTGATAAAGAAATCCTTTCACCTGATAACATTATCTTTATGGATGGCATAAGGAATATTATAAATGAAAAAAGATATGTAGATTCTACAGAAAAAGACAATGTAAATCAAGATGAAGACTTTTCAGCAGAGTCAGATGTGGTTTTTCCAGCAGGAGAAAACAATCCAAATAATAGGAATCTATTGACTGTTGGCCTTGATGACAGTACTATTAAATATGTACCAGAGGAAAATACCTTTAACATTGGAGAAGAAGGAAAAAGCCTCATAACAAAACTACCTACGTTCCTTCAAGGACTCCATAGATTTGAATATCATGCTCCCTTCCCAACTGCACATGTCACTGAGAATCTATTGAATGAAAATCCTGTAGAACTCAAAACTAAACAAAAATACCAAATTCTTATCTCCAGAAAAGAAAACCTTGATTCAGACAAAGATAGCCGCTTTCTCAAAGATTATACTACCAAGTTCAAAAGTAAGTCAACTAGAACCATGACTCACTCCTTAACAGATGCAAATAAAAAAATTTCCTCCAAGTTTCCAAATTATTTCACTCTGGAAAGTAGTACCCTACCTGAAAATGACATCATCACCATTTTTTCAGAAGGCAAATGGATTGAGAAAATCAATGCTCCAGAGGTAGAATCAATAGAAACTATAGAAAGCAGGTCATTCTCAGATGAAATCTCTGATATCACCATAAGTGCAACTCCAATAATATGGAAAGGCCAGCTCTATAGAAGATATGCCCCAGACACTGCTTTTTATGAACAGAGGAAATCCACTATTTCACCCAAGTCAGAATATATTCAAGACAAAACTTTTAAAGCAGAGAATTACCCTTCACAAGATGCCACTGCTCCTTCAGTTACATTCAATGTCAACCTTGGTAATGAAATTCCCTTTGTTGATAAAGATTCTGAAAATACAAAAAACAAGCCTTCAATTTCTTCTTCAGCTGTGAAGACAGCTGAGACTATGGCTGATATCCCTACTCCTTCCCTTCAGAACAGTTATAAAGGGGGTGAGTCTACGCAACCTCACGAAAATAATGCTAGGTCTAGAGAATTCCCATTTTTACTAACAAATGAAAGTGTCATTTTCATGCCTAAAGTCTTAAATGAGGATTCCATCCTAATAAGTGATAACTCCTTAACTGATTCCTCAAAGTCAGGAGAATTAGAGACAGTGACTGAATACCTTGATCTTATTCATGGAATTGATATTTCAGAAAATGAGGATATTCAAATTCAAAGAAACCTTCAGCCCCACCCCTTGGATTCCATTATTTCACCTATTGACTCAATAACTTTTACCAGGAGTTCCACAGATGATGAGGCCATTTCAAAATCTACTGTGGAGAGAGACACTGTTAATTTTAAAGTTAAGACAGATGCCCAACCTCTGAGCATGATAATGAAAGTCTTTTCACATAGACAAATAAGCCCTTTCCCTTCTGAAATAAGGGGAATGGTTAAACTCTCTGCTGAGGACGACAAAGCTACTAAATTCAATTCAGGCCCCATTATAAATGCAACAGTACCCATTCCACCTTTGGAAAAAGCATTTCTCTCTACCCCTGATCCCAGTGTTTCCTCCAAGAACAATAACAACAAGGAGGAGAAACTCAGTGTTTCTGGAGCAAACAATTTTGTTTTAGAAGATTCAAGGACATCAAAAAATAATATTTTTATTGATAAATTTAATATTTCTGCTAAACTTCAAGCTTCTCCCAATTTAAAAAGACTCTATCTGGCTGATTCCCCCATTACTCTGGAAAAGACTGTAAAGCAAAAAGATAAAAACTCTGTTTCTTCTGATGAAGACACAGGTACAGCAGGTTTGGATCACAATGCTCCCACTGGAACATATGAACTACAATGGAAACCAACCCTTTCTCCTGATTCCACAACTTCTGTAAGTTTATCTAAATATTCTGAACTTGATCCAGTTGTCAAAATGAAAAAAGATACTACAACAAAGACTAATAATAACATTCCATTTGAGGAAAGAAATACTCCATCTCACAAAGCCATTATTTCACCAAGCACCAATACTTTAACAAAAGACATATGGAACACTATTCTTAATAAAAAATTTGCAAACAGACATTTTGTAGGGAAAGATATAATCTCTGAATATGAAGTAGTTCCTATTACAGAAAACATTTCAGATATTGGTTTAGGTGGTGAAAATATTCCAAATAATGAATATATAATAAGCACTGTTCTTGATGACAGAGTTCTTGAGTATGCTGCAAATGAATATGTCCTTGAACCACAGAAGGGAAAAAACAATCCTATTATCAAGAGGACTACTGCCAATTATGGCCCCAAAATAGTTGGGTCACATACATTCTACTCCAGTGCTGATGCTTCTGAATATTTAGCTCAAGGTACCCCAACTGAGATCAAAACTAAAGAAATATTGCAAAATTTGATAACTAGAGAGGAACTCATTGGTTCTGACTTTGATGCTGCTCTTCCCAAAAGTTCTACTGACAATATGAATTCTAGGGCTCTCAAATCCATGAGTCACTCTGAAACTCATGAAAGTGAGAATTTTCACAAGTTTATAGGTAAAACAACTCTGAAAAGGGACACTCTAGAAGATGACACCATCATCATTCTCCCTGAAGACAAAAAGACAAAATATACCCTTGTTCCAGACTCAGAAATAACACTAACCATGGTTGAGGGAATGATGTTCCCAGATGAACCCACTGATCCTATTGTGATTACCTCTCCATTAAAAAATAGAAATCAATTCTACAGGAAAATCACTTCATCTGCTATTTGTAACACTGATGCTCAAGGTCAAGCAGAAAACATCTTGTCATCCAGAATGGACCATGTTAATGGTAAAACTATTAATGGTGAAACTAATATGGCAGAGACACAACACTCATGGGACAGCATTATTCCTTTAGTTGACTTCAGTATCATTCCTGATGGCAAATTTCCTTTTACCAATGAAGATACTGAAATTTTAAACAACAGGGCTTCAATTTCTTCTTCACCAGTGAATAGAGTTGACACTGTGGATGATGTTACTATTCTCTCAACTGAGAGTAGTTATAAAGGGGATGATTCTATACTGTTTGAAGACAATAGTAAATTGAGAGGATTTCTAGCTCTACAAATCCGAGAAAAGCTCATGTTCATTCCTTATGACTTAACTAAAAATCTTGAAATCTCTGACCCAGTGACAAGTAACTTCTTGGCTAATCCTTCAATTGCATGGTCAAACAAGTTTGAGTCAACAATTGAATACCCTAATTCTATTAATGATGGTGATAGTCCCCTTAAAAATAAGAATGGCCTCAAGGCTTATTTCTTGACCTCAACTAAACTCCCCATTGGTTCTACTTCTTCAGACAATCCCACAAGCAGTGAATTTGATTCACTGTCCTTAGTAAACAGAGAAACTACTGATCTTTCTAAAATTGATACAGATCAAACATATTCTGAACCTCAGAGAACAATCATGAAAGCCTTTTCTCCTACAAAAGTCTCTCAACATGGGGTTTATGATGAAAGAAAAATAGCTAATTTTTCTGATCAAGATCTAGCTACTAAATTTGACTTAAGTCACATTATAAATGCAACTGTTCATAGTACACCCATGCAGAAAATCTTTCCCTCAGTAACCAAACCTAATACTTTGTCCAAGAATGACAACAATGTGGAAGAAATTGATATTTATAAAGCAGGCAATATTTTTCCAAAAGATGCAAGTTCATTGAAAGATAATTCTTTCACTGTTAAACTTGGTGCTACTTTTACTAAACCTCAAGCACCCCTCAATTTAAAAGGAATATTTTCAATTGATTCCACTCTAAGTCTTCCAGAAGCATATAGGTCTAATGATAAAAGCTCTTCGCTTGAAGTCACTACCGAAGAAACCATTGCAAACACTCCCACTGGGACATATGACCTAGCATCATGGAAATCAACTCTTCTTTCTTCTGAGTCTTCTGAACTTGATCCAGTTATCAAAATGGAAAAAGATACCACAACAAAGACTAATAATATTGTTCCACCTGGAGAAAGAAATATTCCATCTGAAAAAGCCATTATTTTACCTACTGTCATTATTTCAACAAAGGACATGAAAAACACTATTAATACAATTAATAACAATAAATTTGGAGATAAGGTTTTTAAAAAGAAAGATATATCCACTGAAGAAATTTCTTTTATAGAAAATATTTCAAAAGATACACATAACACCTTTTTGGCAGGGGAAAGTATTCCAAACAATGATGATATAATAACTATTATGCCTATTGATGATGCCCTTCAATATGTTGAAGATAATTATGTTTTTGAATTAGTGAAGGAAAAAAATGGTCCCCTTATAGAAAAGATCACACTCACTAAGGACTTCAATGTATTTGAGTCTCATGCACCCTTTGCCAGTGCTACAATCTTGGAATCTTTACTGCAAGGATTGCCAATTGATATCAAAACTACCAAAAAACACCAAAGCTTAGTTCCCAAAGAAGAAAATCCTAATTCTGACAATGATGCTACTGTTCTCAAAGGTTCTACTATCAATTTTAATATTAAGGCTCCCAGATTCATGACTTAGTCTCTAACTGATTCAAGTTGGATTTTTTCCCCTGAGTTTCTAGATAAAACAGTTATGGAAAATAATTCTCTAAACTCAGTCATTATTCTCCCTAAAGGCAAAAGAATTATGTACTCATTTGTTCCAGACCCGGAATTAATAACAAGAATGGGAAAGAGCAGGATATTCATAACTGATCCTATTGATCCTGCTGTGATCACCAGTCCTACAGAATTTAAAGACCAATTCAACAGGAAAGATGTCTCCTCTGCTTTTTATAATAATGCTATCCCAGATGAAACAAAAATCACCACATTAGCCTTATTAGATGCAATTAAACATAAACAAAACTTGGCAGATATGCCCCATTCACAGAAAAGTATTCCTTTGACTGAGTTCAATGTCATTCCTGATGATCTTTTTTTCAGCAGTAAACATAGTGAAGAAGAAAACAACAGAGCTTCAATCTTTTCCTCACCTATGAATAAGGCAGCCAACACTATGAGTGATTCCATTGTTCTTTCCACTGAAGGTAGTTATGTAGGTGGTGGTTCTGGAGAAGATAATGTTATATCTAGAAGATTCCCATCTCTATTAACATCTGGCATGCTTATTTCTAATTCCTTAACTGAAAATCCTGAAACCTCTGGCCTAATGACAGATAACGCTTTGCCTGAATTTTTAATAACCAGGTCAGAAATGTTAGAGAGGGCAACTGAATATGCCGATGCCATTAATGGAGGTGATGTTCCAGAGAAACAAATTGTAATAACTCAGGCTGACATTAATTTATATCCATGGAATGTTCCTCCAACTGGATCAACTTTTTCAGGTGGTACCACAGACGGTGAAGTTGATTCGTTTTTCTCTATGATGAGAGATACTCCTGATAATCATAAGACTAAGACTGACAAGATGTATTCCAAATCTCTAAGAGCAATGATGAAAGCCTTTTCCCCTAGAGAAGATTCTCAAAATAATGTCTATAGGAGAAGAAAAATAGCTAATATTTTTAATCAAGAAGATCCAGCTGCTGAACTGGAATAAAGTCATTTTACAAATACATTCATTTTCATCCCCTCTATCAGGAAGATCTTTTTGTCAGCAACTAAGTCTAATCCTCTCTCTGAGGGTGACAATATTATGAATAATTATTTCACTGTTAAATTTGATGCTACTTCCTCCTTCAGACCTCAAATACCTTCCAATTTAAAAGGAATCTTTTTAGCTGATTCCACATTAACTCTTCCAAAAGCGACTAGGCCTACCTCTCATGATGAAGTCACTAATACAGGAGGGCCCATCACAAATATTCCAGCTGGTTTATATGGTCTACAGTGGCGGTTAAGATTTCCTCCTTCTGAGGAACATCCATAGGAACTTCAAAATATTCTAAACTTGTTCCTGTTACAATTATTGGGAAAGATACCACAAAAAATGGTTGATTATACTATTATTCCATCTGATAAAATAATTATTATATCTGATAAAGTTATTCTTTCACCTATTATTATTACCTCTGAAAAAGACATGGCAAGTACTTTTAAAGGGAATATATGTGACCGCAAAGATATAACAGAGAAAGAGACAGCCGCTAAATAGGAAATCATTTATTTTACAGAAGACATTTCAGAAAGGGTGGATGGCAAATTTTCTGCAGGTAAAATCACCCCAGTATATGTGGACCACCTGATTATTATGTCTGAAAACAGTGGTTCTGACTAGATCACATGTTAGCATGCCTTTGAATTAGAGAACAGATGAAATAATTCCCTTTAAAAGTGGGTGTATTCATATATCCCTCTAAGACATGTGTCTCATGCACCATATACCAGAGTTTCCGCTTCAGTGTATCTAAAAAAGCACCCCCCAGAGTTTAAAGCTAAAGAAAATTGCCAATCTGTGATTCTTAGACATAAAAACAAGAATTCTGACACTGATGCCATTGTTCTCAAATGTTTTGACCAACGTCAATACCCAAACTTACAGACTACAACTCACTTCCTAGTTGATGCTAGTAATAATTTTCCTTCTAGCTTTTCTGTCAAAATATCTGTGGGAAAAGGTACCATAAATGGTGATGATGACAAAATTCTCTCTGAAATCCTTAACTTAGGAACTATAATAATTGAATATTCCCTTTTTAAAGACACAAAATCTATAGTTGATAGCAGGATACTAATCATGCTTTAAATAAACAGTGGTATTTCCTCAGGAAAAAAAATATCACCTACCATTTATAAGACACTTATACCCAAGAGAGGAGACACTACCATATCTAGTATATCTGATTTTACTGAAGATGAAACATGTATACCTGCAGTAATTTTTTTAGCTCAGCTTTCCAGGGATGACATCTCCACTGTGAATGAAAACACAGAAAGTGCAGTCAACACAACTCTTACTTTCTTTTATCCATTGAAAAAGATGTCTGCTAATGTGCCCAATGTTCCTGCTATCTCCACTAAGAATAAAAATAACATTGGCCATTATTGCCTTACATCATCAGAGAGTGTCATGTTTCTAAGACTTACATCTTTGGCACTACTTCAACCTCTCATCCTAACTTCTAATGCTCCTAGTAAATAAACTGCAGCCCCAGACTTGTAAAAGGTATAATCGTGTATTACCCAACAATGTTAATATTAGCAGCACCAAAGCCTGTGTCTTAGTCTATATATACTGTTTTCCGAGCTGATTCCACTGGTTCTTCAGACAATATGGCCAATGTGAAACCTAAAATATCTGTTACCGTTGTCACCAAGAACAATTTTTTTATATTGATGACTCTAGTAATCAAAATTTAGAACCTGAAAAAATATTTAGAACCAGAAAAAAGAACCATAATGTTTTCTACTTTTTTTATAATGAATAAACCAAATTTGTATTACACAAAGAAAACAACCAAAGCTACTGCAGAAAAAAAAAACCACAGCTACTGAATTTGAAATGGATTGCCTTACAAATATAAAATATAGAAAATGTTATCCAAACTTCCCAAAATATGTTATCCCAAAGCCTTATCTTGTAAGTAGAAATGTCATTGCTGATAATAAATCAATCGATAATGATTATAAAGTGTCTTGTAACAGCTTATTTAACCTTTCACATACACAAGGATTCCCTCCCAGATCGATCTATTCAGCCACTTTATGTAAGGTTGAAAATTCAACCTTGCTCAAAGAAGTAATTACCATTATTCCTAATGATGAAAAAATCTTCACCTTACATGGAGATCATTTTTGCAGTAGAAGGAAATTCTCGGTTGGAATTTAATGTAGCAAATCTCAGAGCAACAGACAGGAATTTCAAACTTCAGAAAGCATAAGTGCTACACATGAATCCATTGTTGAGACAGAAAAAATATTTCCTAGGTTTCAAGAGGTTTATTTTGTACCATAAGCTAACAAGGTTGAAAAAGAAACATTCTTTATGCTGGTATCCCTCAGTCACAGATAGAAAAAAATCATTCCAAATGATATCCCTGAGGAGCCTACCAACAACAAAGCAGATATGAGGGTCATGACTGACCATACTATAAATTCCATCTTCCCTGAAAACAAAGGAGTACTGACCCCAAAGGCCAACACGTCCTTCCACTACAATTTTCTTTACTCGTATACCCAAGATTCCAATCACTGAAGGGGAGAGGGCAAAAATGTTGGTAGAACCAAATCTCAAAATTTAATTAATTGATTCTCTTACTTCCTTTGTTGTTTCTGAAGGTCGGAATTCTTTTGTGAATGAAGATATTGAACCTGAAACTTCCTCAGCAACTACATTCCAATAACAATTATAACCACTTTAATGAGAGTTAATAACTGTTTCCTCCAATAAATTACAAAATCCAAAGCTAGTATATAAACTCTAAAATAAGAATTCTAGTGTCCATAGGAGACAACACTTCTCTTAGTTGACTCTTTTAAAATTGTACATAACAATGGAAGGAACTACTATTCAGATAAAATAAAACTCATCATTTCATTCAAAATTAATCTGGTCATCTGTCCTTAAGTCAGATGATATCTTTTATGGCATTGATCTATTGGTCAAATGTGAGTATAATATATTTCCTAGAGCAGATGGCTCCAATTCTATCTTGAACATTGCTAAAATTCCAGCAATCCCATCAGGATTTTCATCAAATGCTTCTGATTTTTGACAGAAGACACACACTCTCAATCTAAAGCGTCCTTTATTAAGTCAATGATTTAATAAACATGGATAATGGTAATAATATTCTCCATTAGAGAGAAATGCCTCATTTTGCTACAATAAGTGATTCTACCCCATGGCTCTATTACTATAAGCAGAGTTGGTGTGACCACAAAAGTAATCTCTGAAATTAAAGACTATTTGAAAAATTAGTATCTTTGAAGATGATATCATCATTTCAACTGACATTTCTAACTAGGAATTTAAATGCTCAAAAGATGAATATTTTGTTTCTTTCCTAATTCTATTCAACATAAATACCAAGCACTCAAAGATAACTTCCTGGAGCTATACAGCTAACACCTCTATCTTTTTCAGTCTTTTGTACATAAAAAAATATTCCCTCTAAAGGATACCAAGTCTTCTTTTTTATATCATGGCTTACCCTGAATTAAGATTTACAAACATTAGATGATGAGAAAAAAATAGAAGTTAAAAAACTTGCCATTAAGTTAGTCAACCCAAATAATGCCAATACTTTCTTTACTGCCACTAGAACTGACAGCATTTCAACTAGAAATAAAGAACCTGTGCCTATCATTAACTTGAGACTTCTTTCCCTGTCCCTGATGCTGTCCTCATTCTCTGAGTCAACAAAGACATTGGAGCCCTCAATAGTGACAGCCCCTTGAAGCAAAAACATTTCTGGAGAAGTTGCTCATATCTTTAAAATTAAAAATGTTTATCTTAAAATCTATCTAATATTACTACAGAGAATGGTAATATCATGATAGGTGACCAATAACTAAGGGAAGATACTGTACCTTTTGAGGCTGAGTCCATGTCTAAGAAGAATAAGCATTTGCCTTTGAGATGGAATCCACTTCTCTGACTGCTGCTGCTGTTGTTTTTCAGATTTAGTTGTGTCCAAGTCTGAAAATTCATTCTTCTAATGACACTGGAAGAAAAATAACATGACTACAATCTCCTTTTATCTAATTAGCTAAACCTTAAGGATGAGAGTGAAACAAAATGATGACTGATATAACTAACATCATTAGAGAAAACCCTCCCTCTAAAATCCAGGATACAATGCCCAAGGCCAATATACTTATTCCATACCCTGATCTGTTTCTGGGTGATTTTTTACATAAAATTCCAACTTCCTACCAGAAAACTCTTGGGGGTTGAAATAACATTTTCTAAAGGAAAACATTCCTGAAGAAATTAAAACTACAAAACCTGACATTCTCACTGTTTTTCAAGTTAATTCAGGGAAAAGTCATAATTACAACAAAGAAAAAAAACGTATTTTTTATGCCGAGTGGAAACGTGGGAATTCCTTCTCTGAAAAAGAAAACAGAACTCTTACTACCTAATTACCTCTGCAGCTTCATTCACTGCCAAACCGCCATTAATTTTTTATACACTTAAATACATGAATCACAAGAGAAGATGCTTCACCTCAAAAGACCCTATTACTTACTTGAAGGAAAGGCAACTTGAAGCTCATGCTGATAATCTTGGGGCTCCTGGAGTTTCCCCATTTGATGCTAAGCCCATAAAGTACCTGGCAGACTTTGCTATGTCTGTTTCAAATGACACTAACTCTGTATTGGAAGGCACACCCCTGCTAACACAGAAACTGCAAGTTCCTCGCTATTGAAATATTGGACCGTGAATGTGGATTCCATAATCAGGGAAGACTCTATTGTCTTTTTATATAATATCAATACCAGGTGCCCAATCAGGGCATAAAAACAACCTCCAAGGGAAGCCAGAGCCACTGGCCCTGTGGTTGATGCAACAATCACCATGATGAACAATGCTTCAGTCACTATAATGAATACCACTCTCCTGCCTGGGGATACCCCTGGGCTCAGAGAAAGACCTGTGAGTGTGCATGGTGCCACTTTGTCCCATGGCTGAAGATGGTTTGCCAAAAATTTATTCACATCCTCCAACAGAAAGCAGTAAGACAATAACTGAAGCAGCCATTCTCTTTGGGACTGACACTATTCCTAGATCAGAAACAACTATTACTTCAGAAGGAGACCACATTACTTCAGTAAGTGACTATATACTGGAATGTGATTTTTCAACAATTACAAACAATAGGCTTGCATCTCCAAAAGAAAGACTAAATTCAGAAGAGAATATGGAGTCCTATATTAAGTCATCAACCAATCTGGAGAAAGAAATTACCACTCTGACCAGCACTACAAGCTCCATGGCTAATGACTCTATTACTGAAAATGTCATTCCAGTGAAAATTGGTAATATCTCATCACCAGTCACTTCTGTTTCTTTAATAGATTTTCCTACTAGCATGGCAAAAGAAGATATTCTCTTGGATACCATTGATCCAGGAGATAAAGATGTCTCAATAACTTCTGAAGTCTCTGCCTCACTAAAGAAAAGCACTTCCAGTGTTACTGACATCCCTGCCCTTCCAGCTAAAGGAGAACCTGATGTCCACAATTATAGTTCCTCAGTTAAATTTGACGTCACTGCTGATGAGGTTGTCCAGATGACTGACTCTTCTATTTCTGAGACTGAAGTCGCTCCAACTGCTGAAAAAGACTTCACTACTATTCCAGACATAACTACCTTAACAGAAGAGAAAATAACTGAAATTGACTTAATTCTTCCAGAAGATGACCCCAATGCTGTATCTAAACTAACTGATTCTGATGAGGAAAAGTTCATCACTGTGTTTGAATTTACTACTGCTGCCAAAAGAGACAAAGATAATCCAGAAGGTATTCTGTTAACTGATGAAGAGTCTATGGGTGGAGTTGATGTTTGGATGGAGAGAGAATTTGCCAGTGAAGTAGACAACCATCCTGTTTTGCTTACTGCTATTGAATCCAGATATGACTTCGTTGTTCCTAAACCAGTACCTATGAACCTCTTGGAAGATTCATCTCCTACAATGGAGGAAGATTTATCTGAAAATAATGGAATGGAATCTGTAACTGAGACGACTGAGGTTACTGAGGCATTTTCCATAACTACTCCTGATCTAGATAATCCAAGCCAAAAGGAAGACACTTTTACAACTGAAATGGGTGTCTTTAAACTACTGAAAGAAGAGCCAGATGAGTTCCTGATTTGAAAGCAACAAAAGAGGTGCCATGGCCAATTGTGTAATAGCCTAGACATCCAGTTTTAATATATAAGAAGTGCATCCAACAAGCAAAAAAGTAATAAAAAAAGAAAGTGGACATTTAAGGCAAGTATTGGACTTAGAAAATGTAGATGCTTAGGGATAGAGATAATGCAGCAAAATATGTTTATGGAAACTTACAAAACTTGACAGTACAAGAGTTCCCCTCATATCACAAAGTTTGGTTAAGTTATCCAATAATCAGAGATATTAAGAGAGCAATAAGAAAGCTCGCTTTCTGCTACATTTAATGATTTATGTCATTTTAGTTAATACTTAATTGCATAATTTACTGTGAGTTAAAGATATAAAGAGTAATGTTAAAAGATCTAAAATGCCTATTCTAAACATATTTTTTCATTAGTATGCAACTAATGATTCTCACCTTATTTTTATTTTTTAAGTTTTTTAATGTAATACTCCTATGAAATGTTTTATTATAAATTAATGGAATTGTATAAGCATTTGAGACCAAAATATGAAATCACCAACAAAAAACAGTATAATCTCTAAGAGTAAAGAAATGTAACAAGAACTTTCTAATGTAAAAAAGAAAAATTTTTATTCTCACCTTTTAAAAAATATAACTGCAATCCTCATTCATCTAAGAACTGAGGCTCTTCAGTAATTGTTTTGTGCCCACATGTAAGAACATAAGTATTGAAGGTCTATAGAGTCAGGCAAAATGATATTTTACAAGTATATACATTTGTCAAGAACAAAATTGTATGTAAAGGTATGAATCAATTTAATTTTCTTTCTTTAAAACGTCTTTCCTGAATTTTTGTCAATTTTTTTCAGGTCTTACGCACTGATATCACACTCTTCTTAATGCTTTGTTTAGCAATTCAAGGACATATATCTTCATCCTTTTCTGACACAGACTTTTGAAAGTCTGTTTTCACTTTGCTGATTCTTTAATAAATCTTGACAGCAACTGATTTACTGTGTGTAGGTGTGTTTGATATTCTAATACAGGATTCGCAAATTAGGAGGGATGTAAGTAAAATGAAAATCTACTGTTTGTTGAAAGAATAACTTAATTCAGGACACCAAGAATAGAATTATACTATAGAGACTCATAATTTTATTGCATATAAAAAAGGCAAAAGAAAAAACGCTGGATGAATAGTAAATGGTATGCACATATGGGATATGGGGGTAGTTGGGAAAGATAAGGATTTATACCATTGGGTAGACTATAAACTAGAATGCTTATGGTAGTATGTTAAAACATAGAAACACATTTTAACAAAAATTTAGTTACATGGTAAAGTGAACTTCAAAACCATGGGATGAGGTAGTTAATTAATCTTGCTTTAACAATTGAGTATTTGAGCAGAAAAATCAAGATAGAGTACTATTTAAAACCACACTATACTCTCCCTGAGTCATTCCCCTAAATATCACTTCCTTCAACCATGTAGTCCCCTGTATTGTCTCTCCCATCACAATGCCCCAATGATACACAATATCTTGTTATAACAACCATAATTTTTTAAAAAATGGTCTGTTGTATTAATTTCCTAAAGCTGAGTTAACAATTACTACAAAATAGATGGCTTAAAAAATATAAATAAATTCTCTTAAAATTCTGAAGGATATAAGTCTGAAATTAAGGTGTCAGAAGGACCATATAATCTCTGAAAGTCTGAGGAAAGGATCTTTCCTTGTTCCTTCCTACCTTCTAGTGGTTGCTGGCAATCCTTGACATTCTTTGGCTTATAGACTCATCACTACAATCTCTGCCTACCTCATCACATGATATTCTTTTTGTGTGTCTCTATATACAAATTTATAAGGACACCAGTCATTGGATTATCCCACCATAATCCAGTATGACTTCTTAACTTGGGTACATCTGCAAAGACCCCCATATTTGAATAAGGTCACATCCACAGGTTCTTGGAATTAGGATTCAGATATATTTGGTGTTGAGGGAAAAGACATAATTCAACCCATAACATCCTATCTAATAAAAGAGTAATATGTAAATTGACCATCACTCCAAAACACAAGATGGCTGCCCCCATGTGGATACAAGATGGCCACCACAAGATGGCCAGCAGGGGAGGGCAGTTGGGAGGGACCAGGCCTACAAGGGAGGGCAGTTGGGGGCAATCAAGCCTGCAGGGGAGGGCAGTTAGGGGTGACCAGGGCTTCAGGGGAGGGCAGTTAGGGGCAAACAGGCTGGCAGGGGAGCAGTTAAGCATCAGTCACCCTGGCAGGGGAGTGCTTAGGGGGTGATCAGGCTGGCAGGCAGAAGCAGTTAGGGGCAATCAGGAAGGCAGGCAGGTGAGCAGTTGGGAGCCAACAGTCCTGGATTGTGAGAGGGATGTCCGACTGCCCATTTAGGCCCGATCCTATGGGATCGGGCCTAAATGGGCAGTTGGACACCCCTTGAGGGGTTCCAGATTGGAGATGGTGCAGGCTAGGCTGAGGGACACACCCCCGTGCACGAATTTCGTGCACCGGGCCTCTAATCTGTTTAATATTTATCTTCCCTACTATATTTTATGTTTGCATAATTAAGAAGATCACATAATTTATCATCAAAACCAGAACACTTTTGAAACTAAAAGGAGCCACTATTAATAATAACTCCAAAACAACAGGAATGAAATTGGCTGTCCCGACTAACACAGCTAATCATTCCATTCTAATTGGAAGGGATCATAACCCTCTTGTCCACTGCTCAATCCTGAGCATTTTGAACATAGTAGATGCTCAATAAACATGTTAAATGTATGAATAAATAAAACTGAATAATCATTTTATTTACTAGGCAATGAATGCTCTCTGAGGAAGGATGGTATAAAATGGATATTCAGAGATGAATATGAGTTTACCAGAACAAGAAGGGGATAACTGGTTTTAAGCAGAGGGAGGAGCAGGGGCAAAGATCCAGAACATAAAAGTACTTGGTGTGCTCAATAATATTAAAATAAGGTTACAGCAAATAGATCTGAGAGAGAATAGTAACAGATATATCAAATTGTGACATTATAACCTTACAAAAGAAAAATAATCCAATTGGGCCAGACCATTTATATTAGAATTCTCTAGAGGGGGTTGGGGAAAATAATGATACAGATAGATGATAGCCATAGATAGATAGGTAGATAGATGATAGATAGATAGGTGATAGATAGATAGATAGATAGATAGATAGATAGATAGATAGATAGATGATAGATAGATAGATAGATAATAGATAGATGATTGATAGATAGATGATGATAGATGATAGAGATAGATAGATAGATGATAGATAGATAGATAGATAGATAGATAGATAGATAGATAGATAGATAGATAAATAGATGATAGATGATATATAGAGAGACGGGGGGAGGGGAGATGTCTTTTAAGAACTGGCACACAGGATGAAAGTGAAGGGATGGGGGAAAAAATTTCCATGCAAATGGGAAAAGAAAAAATAAGCTGGAGTAGCAATACTCATATCCAACAAAATAGACTTCAAAAGTATTATGCTAAGTGAAATAAGCAAGTCAGAGAAAGATAAATATCACAGGATCTCATTCATTTGTGGAATATAATGAACAACATAAACTGATGAACAAAAATAGAGCCAGAAGGGAAAAAAACTCGAGAATATAATAGAAATAATCCTGTTATTTGCAGATTTTTAATATTTCCTACAACTTTTGTGATATCATACTATGTTAGTACAGTTTGGGTAATATTATTATACTTAAAATCCTTTTATTCTTGAAATATTAATGTTTATTGCATGTAATATTATTATACGTAAAATCATTTTTCTTGAATAATTGGTGTATATTGCATGTAACATTATCATATTTAAAATCATGTTTCTTGAAATTAAAAAAAAAAAAAACTGAAGAAAAAAAGAAAGAAATTGGTTTATAGCCCTAACCCAGTGGTCGGCAAACCGCGGCTCGCGAGCCCCATGCGGCTCTTTGGCCCCTGGAGTGTTCTAACGCCACTTCTTCAAAATAGATTCACCCAGGCCGAAAACCGACTTCTGCGCATGAGCCACGAAGTTTCAATTTCAATCACACTGTATGTGCGTGCCCGCTCATGGTATTTTGTGGAAGAGCCACATTCAAGGGGCCAAAGAGCCGCATGTGGCTCCCGAGCCGTGGTTTGCCAACCACTGCCCTAACCAGTTTGGCTCAGTGGATAGAGCGCTGGCCTGAGAACCAAAGGGTCCTGGGTTTGATTCCCATCAAGGGCACATATTTTGGTTGCAGGCGCCTCCCTGGCCCAGGCCCTGGTCAGGGCTCCTGCAGGAGGCAACCAATTGATGTGTTTCTCTCACATTGATGTTTCTCTATGTCTTTCCCTCTTTCTTCCACTCTTCCGAAAAATCAATGGAAAAATATCCTCAGGTGAGGATTAACAGCAACAACAAAAATTGGCTTATATACTTGTGGAAACTAGCAAATTAAAAATCCATACCCCAGGTTGGCTGGTAAGCTGTAAATTCAGATAAAAGTTGACATTATAGTCTTGAGTACAAAATCCACAGGGCAAGTCAGTAGACCGGAAATTTAGACATGGTTTCTATGTTTTAGTCTCAAGGCAGGAATCCTCTTTTTTAGAAAATGTCAGTCTTTGCTCTTAAGGCCTTCAACTGATTAGATGAATCCCATCCACATAATGAAAAGTAATCTGCTTTACTTAAAGTCAACTGATTGTAAATGTTAATCACATCTATAAAATACCTCACAACAACATCCAAACTAGTGTTTGAACAAACGGTTAGGTACTCTAACCTAGCCTTGTTAACTGAAAAAATTAATTATCACAGCATGTGTAGCAATTTGGGTTAAAATTTCACAGAACAGTTCATATTTGAAAGTTCAAATTTTAGTCCCAATTTGTAGTTGTTCCTACTTAAGTTGGCTGCCTCTCTTTAATGAGAGCAAGCATCTTGTGGTTGTAATTCTCACATTTTCTCTCATTCTATAGAATTTTGGATTAGATATAATTTACAACGAAGTCATAAAAGGAAAGGAAGCTCATATATATTCATTTGGTCAAAAGCATCATTTATTGCCTAGGTTTATGCCAGGAAATCTAGTTGATAAGGATACAAAACTGCCTAAGGTAGAGTTTGTCTTGCTCGCTATAATAATAAAAAATTCTCTTAACATAAATTAAGCAAACTTTAAAATATCTTGGTCCAATGGAAATGAAAAACTGAAGATAAAGTTCGGTTGAAATGCTGGTTCTTGAAACTATGAGCTAATTACTTATTTGTTCAAGTCTATTTCTTCATGTACAAAATCACTTTGTCTGTAAAAGCACACAAATCTAGGCCTGCATCTTGATCTAGATTTTAGGTTGTTCTCCTAAAAAAAATTGTTTTAAAATATACATGAACAAATTGAAAAAAAACAATAACCAAAGAGACACTGTGTCCAGTGCCCTCAAATTCACCTTCAGAATAAAAAAATCTAGGAACCTCATCTGATCTTCAATTCATCACCAGGTAAAGCAATGCCAAGATACATCAAAGTTAGCTAAGTTGAAAGAAAAGCATCACAAATCCAATTAACTATGTGTAAATACATAATCTTTCTGGCGATAACATTTTCATGAAAAGTATAACTGACATCAAAGCAAGTGTCAAACTACTACAATGCTCACATTTTGTATTGTTCAATAACTAGAACATTTCTTGTGAGCAAGATAATTATTGTGGTGCATAACATACTTTCTTTTACAATTTATTTAAAGAATTACTATTGGTCTAGTGGTAACAAACATATTAAGGAGGTGTCAAAATGGCTAATTAGTCATCTTTTTCTTATTTTTGTTTTGAAAATTCAAGAAAGAATGCAACATTTGCAGCTGCCTTCCAACTACTAATGTTTAAATTGAGCTCATTTTATGATCTCTAAAATCTGATGTTTAGGAATAAAGTATTTTATCTTAAAAAGCTAAAATTGAACACAAAAGATGCTACCATCTTCAAATACTCTCTGCCAGCTTAAAATCTTCAACATCTGCACCTACTAGCAAGACAAATATTATAAACAGCAGTCTTAATTCTGAAAATGTTCATTAGACCTAGAGTTTGTAGTCAGTTTCACTAATTATCACTTTGTTAGTAAATTTCAAGTGAGTCAAATGTTAAGTAATAAGCCTTCTATTTTTCTGATGCACAGATAATTAGCCATGATGTTTCTGAGAAAAATGAAAGGACAAATGTTACCTTTTGAAGATTATACCACACCTTGTTTGCTTCAGGAAATAACTGAATTAGCTCAGAAGCAAATGCTAAAATAATAATAATATTTTGCTTAACAATAGGAACAAAATAGGATAAAGGAGTGGGGGGAAATCCTTTATAAGGCATGAATCAGCTGCACTCTTCCAGGCTTCAGAAACTGAGGCAAGGCTGACACTTCTGGACAAGCAGAGAGAGGATCCCTTACTACGGTATCATTTTTAAAATTTCAAAGACTTAAATTTTATTTAGCCTTGATTAAATCCAGTTTCTAATAAGTATAATTATTATGAGATCTCAAACTCTGTTTTCCACAGACTTCTCATAGATAATGCATTTGAAAGGAAATATCATACATTTTTTAAAAATGGAAATGCTTTAACAAAGTCATCAACCTATAATCTTTATCCACTTTTATTAGTAAAGTGTTAATGCTTTTAGAAATTATAGTAATAAAAATAGTTTATACTCTGGAATACCAAATAACTTTAAGATAAACCTTTTAGATATAAATCAATATTTTAGTTTTGTAATTATAAAAATAAAAATGTTTTCAGTAGCAGAAACATCTGTTGTACTAAATTACACAAGAAATCATTGGGCCTAATTTTTCAATTAATCAATGTTTCCATTTAATTTTTCTATTTTATTACAAAGGGAGTGTGTCTTATAATTTGCTTGAGGTTGTGACTGTTTCACATGATGGAGGTACACTTATTAATTTAGTTTTCTATTCTTATTCTTCAAGTATTGTAATGTGACCATTTCATCAAATAAATTAATCACTTAATGTTACATTTAGAAAAATGGGCCTCAGATAGGTTAAGTAATGTGATCAGAGTTTGACCACTAAATGAAGTTCAACTCTATAACTATTGATACAGTGGTTTTTCTCTTAAAATCACAATATATCTTACTGAATAAAGTCATTGTTAAAACATATTAATTCTCCATCAATTATGTTGTGGCTATCATGTTTTTAATATTGTAATTTAAAGATTGGAAAAGTAGTCACATTTGAAGTTGAGATTTTATAAGCATAAATAATTACTTACTGATTCCATTACTTAGCTACTTTTCTTGCAAAATTATAAAGAAAAAATAGCCTTAACTGGTGTCTCTCAGTGGATAAAGCATCGGCCTATGGACTGAAGGGTCCTGGGTTTGATTCTGGTCAAGGGCATATGCCTGGGTTGTGGGATCAATCCCCAGGAGGGGCTACGCAAGAGGCAGCCAATCAATGATTCTGTCTCATCATTGAAGTCTATCCCTCTCTCCCTCTCCCTTCCTCTCTGAAATCAATATATTTTTTAAAGAAAGAAAAAATAATTGTATAGTAACTGCAATTAAGGAGCTTTAGGTTTGGCTTGCTTTGGTTTGTTTTTTTGTTTTTTGTTTGCTTGTTTCTTTCTTTCATTTCCTTTGGGTAAGAGAATCCAGAAATAATGATCATATCAAAAGAGTTGAGCAGAAATGTTAAATTTCTAAAAGTTACTCATAAACAATGAAAATAACACTGATGACAAGATTAATAAAATAATTCATATTTCTAACTATATACATTTTAAGTTGTAACTTCATGTTTAAAAGTTTCTGCCTAATGTTTATGTGTTTCAATCCTATATAATAAAAAAGTAATATGCAAATTAACCATAACTCCACTACACCCACCAGCCATGTCCACCAGCCACGCCATCAGCCAATCAGGAGTAAGTATGTAAATTAACCCCAACCAAGATGGCTGCCACCACGGAGCAAGCAGGAGGGAGGCTTGGGTTTCCCTGGTGATGGAGGAAGCCAGGGTTTCCACACACCCTGGCAGGCCCAGGCCTCTGCTTAAGGCTACAAAGTTTCAATTATAGAAGATAAATAAATTCCAACAGAAATGGCTGCTGTCTCAGAGCAAGCCAGAGGCTTGGCTTCACTCCAGGCTACAAAGTTTCAATTGTAGAAGATAAATAAAATCCCAGATACCAGAGCCTCCACTTGAGTTGTGGGGGGCGTGGCCAGCCTGCAAACCACCACAGGCCCCTCCCCAGGCCCCCCCATGCCCCAAGATAACCACCATCCTGATCTGGGACACCCTTCAGGGCAAACCAACCTGACCCCACCCATGCACCAGGCCTCTATCCTATCTAATAAAAGAGTAATATGCAAATTGACCATCACTCCAACACATAAGATGACTGCCTCCATGTGGTCAAAGATCCTGCCCCCATGTGGACACAAGATGGACACCACAAGATGGCCAGCAGGGGAGGGCAGTTGGGAGGGACCAGGCCTGCAAGGGAGGGCAGTTGTGGGCAATCAGGCCAGCAGGGGAGGGCATTTGGGAGGGACCAGGCCTGCAGGGAAAGGCAGTTGTGGGTGATCAGGCCAGCAGGGAAGGGAAGTTAGGGGTGACCAGGCCTGCAGGGGAGGGTAGTTAGGGGTGACCAGGCCAGCAGGGGAGGGCAGTTAGGGGTGACAAGGCTTGCAAGGGAGGGCAGTTAGGGGCAAACAGGCTGGCAGGGGAGCAGTTAGGCATCAATTAGGCTGGCAGGGGAGTAATTAGGGGGTGATCAGGCTGGCAGGCAGGTGAGCAGTTGGGAGCCAGCAGTCCTGGATTGTGAGAGGGATGTCCGACTGCCCGTTTAGACCCGATCCCAGTGGGAGATAACGGGCAGTCGGACATCCCTCAATGGGTCCCAGATTGGAGAGGGTGCAGGCTGGGCTGAGGGACGACTCCCCCATGCACAAATTTCGTGCACCAAGCCTCTAGTTATTAAACAAAAAAGTTTTTTATTCATGTTTCTCACTACGTTTGATTAGGTTTTTATTCAAACATAGCTCTCCAAAGTGATTTGACCTTTATGGAATAAACAAACTTAAGTTTATGCCACAGGCTTTTATCTCCTGTAGTGGATTTCTTTTCTGCAGGCTTTTTCTCAACTGCTGGTTTCTGGATAGCTACAGCCTTTTTCCACCAAAGGCTTCTGCTTCGTAAGGCCAACAGCCTTCTCGCCTTCCTTCACTACCATGGGCTTCTTACCTGGAGCCCCTTCTCATCTGATTTGGCTTCTGCTGCTGCTTTATCTTCTGGAGCTTGTGGTTCTAGGCCTGGCGAAGAATAGTGTTGCAGTGCATTCTCTTTGCATATGGGTTTAGTTTCAACATTATTCTTGGGTTTTCCAGTGGATTCTTCTTCAGGACTCTGTGAAGAATCTTCTTGTATGGTGTGCAGAGGACTCTGGGCTTTTCAAGATTCTACTAAGGTCTGTGCTGAGCACCTTGTACATCGGAAGGTGGCATTACTCTTGGAGGAGGCTTTACACCAAGTGCCATAGAAGTCATCCAACTTGCGGAAAGCACTTTCAGATACAGCCCACAACCCACCAGGAACAAGTTTCAAAATGTTCATTTTACTTACATTAAGCAGAGTAATTCTAGGGATGTTCTGAAGGCTTTGATAATACCATTGTCCTTATTATAGGTGATGCAAAGTCCCTTGTACTGGATATGATGACAATTTCTCATTTTGCCTTTGCCAATTCTCATGCTCTGAGAGGCATAGACTTTGTTGATACCATTCCAGGCCTTAAATTTCTTAAGAAGCAAAAAAAGGCATCCTTGGTTTTCTTATAGCCTTCAACTTTAGCTTCAACCAGCAAAGGATATTCAGGAACTTCCTCAATAGGATGTTGATTTTTAGACATGACCAGGACAGGGAAGGCCAAGGCAGCCAGGATAGAGCTGATGGCATGTCACTTCTGTGTGGTGTTCACTCTATGGTGCCAATGGCACCAGGTTTTGGTTGGTGCAAATGTGTGTCCCCCACAACACATACTCCCAAAAGTACCCTGGCCAGAATGAGGAGTGCCACCACCTCGAACTCTGAGAATTTGAGCCACAGTATTCCCAGGAGCCCAAGACTCAGCACTGGTTTGATAATCTGCCAATTCACTGACAGCATAGGGCTGTCTACTGTTTTTGCACAAGTTGGCGTGAACAAAGTTCATAATATCTGGTTGAATGGGAGCCTTAAACACAACGGGCAAAATGATTGCCCCTTTTCAAAGTACACTGATGTCAGTGGATGAACACACACCATGGTGTGGGGAGGAGAAGGCCACGCTCCTCTACCTGGCAGCTCCCATAGGAAGAGCCATAAAGATTTTAATAACAGAAAATCCACACATAAATTAAAACATTGTGTCACACATTTTAATTTTTGTTTATATCTTTCTTTTCTTATCTATTTGGATAATTGACATACAATGTGGTATTAAACTTTCTTATTATTATACATGAAGACTATGTTGAAATTTGAAATTTTTTTTTCAAATTTTTGAAAAGAAAAATTTCATGATAGTCTTCGTGATTATCAGTATCCATATGTTTCATTATAAATGTTTCACCTTTGGTTAAAATTCATCAAATACAAAATGACACTTCTTTTATTTTCCCACCACCAGTGAAGCACCTTCTGTTGCCTACTTCTATAAGACCCTAAGACAAGATGAAGGCTCTGGTTTTGATTGCAATCATCTTGACTTTCACTACCTGCTTCTTGGTAAATATTAGATATCCTACATATGTTGCTTTTCTTATTTAGTTCTTAATCATAAAGTGTAAAATTGGTTCATTGTTTTATGTTAATGTAGGTTTATACTGCACACACATTGTTTTAATTTTATTTTTGCCAAAGACCTTAATTTAACTTTCTCATAATCTTTTGTTGACCTTGGTATGCAATCGATAATTTTCTTTTATTTATTTCCACATATTTATAGTTTCTAGAATTCCAAAAATTTTTAATTAGGACATTATAATGTCATAATTTTAAATTGTATGTTCTGAGTAATACCTCTGCTATGGTATTTCTGTATATTTCCCCCAAAAGAAAGACATTGTGAAGGAAGTTGATTATAAGGAATACTATAAAATAAAGTTGAAACCATATAAAGGATTTAACATAGATAAAAATAAATTCAGAAATTCTATATATGATATATAATTTCCAATGAAGAGCATATGTTTGGTATTCTCTAACATTTTTAGATTTGTTTACCTACTACCTGCACCTAAAGTACATTGTCTAAAGGATAAATTACATTGTCTAAGACTCATTGCTGTGAATATAATTCATCATTATTTGGTGAACTGGCAATGTCTTATGCAGGGGTCCTCAAACTTTTTAAACAGGAGGCCAGTTCACTGTCCCTCAGAGAGAAGGAGGGGAGTCGGAGAGTGCGGTGCACATTCCACACATGCGCACTGCGGGCCCAGGACGAGTCGGCTGCTAAGCAGGACCGGCAGCGGCGGCAAAAACACCTGGCGGGCCGCCTGTGGCCTGCGGGCCATAGTTTGAGGACCCCTGTCCTATGGGCTCTGCTAACTGTGAGCGCTGCCTCTTCCCCTGTTATCTCATGCTAAAATGTAGTAAGGAGGGTCTTCATCTAATGAAAATCCCTATTCTAGAGCTCCTTAGATCACTCATGTTTCTCTCCCACAAAAGGCAGTCTGGTTTTTCCTTACACCAATTCATAAAGAGGTTGGTTCCAAATAATCTCTAGGGGTAACACCTAAATAAATGGTAGTTAGTATGATACAAGAAGCCAAATCTAGCACTACCAGGAAACTGCAAACTAGTTCAACACATCTGTAAGAATGAGAATGGAGAGAAACCCTTATGCTTAAACATCTCCAGAAAAAAAACTGATCATCCTTATTCCATGTGCTGTGTACACTTGAAACTGACAAGTCACTCCCATTTTATTAAGACACTCAAAATTCTAAAATTGTATTCAATTCCATTCACCCTAACCCAACCACATTTTATCCTCATAAATAATTTATAATCAGTATTCTTAAAATGCCATATATGCTCTGAGTCTAATTTTGTAACATATATATAATTCTTCATCTCATTTTAGTCAGCTGTGCCACATAAGAGAAAATTCCACAAAGAAGTAAGTTTTATCTATATTTCTGATGGTCTTTTTGTATTTTCATTCATAATCATCAGTCATTTATGTCTGAAAAGTTGATAAGGTACAATATCTGTATTTTACCTGTTTTTATTCCTGATCTAAGAAAATGTTGAGAGACCCAGAGTCACCCAATGGGAATAGTTCTGTTAGCACCAAAGCCTTGCCTTCAGTTGCTAGCCTCTTAGATATGTATTGATCTGCAATGAGAGTAGGACAGTTTAGTACATAGAAAGCAAAGTTTACCCAGCCTTCAGTATCAAAAACTATCTACATCTATTCAATGTAAATGTCTTTCTTTTTATAAATAGTAATGGCTTTTTAATAGGGAACATTTCCTATGATCCCACAAGATGTAAAAATTAGTTTATTTTCTCAAAATTCAGAATCATCTGAACTTTTCAAAATTACAAATCTGTTTCCACCCTCTGCCATTTCTACTTGTCATAACCCTTACTCCATGTCACAATGGAAGTAGAATAGGATGTGTTAACTGAAAATATTTGTCATATAATCCTATTATATACCCCTGCCCTTTCTTTTTCCCATCCAAGACAAGTTCTCAAAACGAATCCTTAAAAACCAAAGAACAAACATTATCCTGCTTCTTTTTATTGTTGTTGGTATTACTCTACCATTATTCTACTTTTAATAGATATTGTTTAGGTGTAGTAACCCAAATTGTGCTGATATTTAGAAAAAAGGATAATTCCAAACAACCTTAAAGTTTATGACAATTTTGGCAACTTACTTCTGTTTCATTTTAAAGTCAAGTATCTAACTCTAGAACTTCTCAATTTGAGAACTAATGTTTCATGAAAAGGCAGGAAGAATGTCATATTTAAAATCCCAGCATTAACTTCTGCCAGTGAAGACAAATTAAATGACCAGGCTCTAAATGGAAATTCTAATGGACTGTCATGTTAAAAGTCCAAGTAACTAAAGCAAATTGAAATTGTCCATGGCATTGCTAAAATGCAGACTGATATAGGGCTCTTCTAGCTTTTAGCATCTATGATTCTGTGCAAATGAGTCAGCCACATGGATTTATGGAATGCTCTGTCAATCTAATATTTAGGGACTATGAAAAGAAAGCAATGCAAAACTTCTAGTCTCCTTTTATTCTCTTTATTGAGAGTAGTAAAATGCATTATGCTTTTTTCCAGGATGGAAATTAGAACAGCATATCCCAAAAAGTTCTCTGTGAAACACAAACTCTTGTATGAAGAAATGCAGATAAATAAATAAATAAATAAATAAATAAATAAATAAATAAATAACATTTCCTTGGCAAAGTTTGGGAAATATTATATATCATCCAATAAGTGCTGGAGTAAAGAAATGTTTACTTTATCCAAATATTTTCCATAGTTATTTAGCTACTAATTTTTTTCAATACTGTGCATTTATAGAACACATTTTGGGGAAATCTATAATAAAATGATTAGTCTCTGAGAACAGCAGAGAAAAGCTTACTTCATATTTCACTAAATGTCACAATTCAAAACCCTTTTCTTGGTGGGTACACCCTTTAAATTACTTATGGAATGAAGTTGGAATATTTACAAAAATTTAAGTGGTAATATAGATACATTGTTAAAGCCTGATTTCAGGCTAGTTTATGCATCTCATTTGTGTGAAAACACCTCATCTGTATTCTCTCTCTCTCTCAAGTCTAGTAGTGAAAGTTCCGAAGAGCGTTTTAATTTATCTAAAGAAAAACTTTCTAAGAAATTACGAAACTACTTTGGAAAATTTGGACCATATCCTAGAAATCCTGATTGCCACCGTGGTTATCCTGAATCCCACAGAGGCCACAACAGCTACCATCCCCACCACCACCCCAGCTCACATGAGAACATTGTAACCCTCAGTTCTCAAGCACTGGGAGCCACTACAAGTGCTCCTCCAACTGTAGTTCCCACCACTACCACCTCTGCTGCCACCAAGGCCGCTTCCACTGTCCCTGCCAGCAAAACTACAGGCGTGGCATCCAGCACCATAGCTCCCAGCGCCCCCCAACCGGAGGGCACTATCAAGGCTGCAGTGCCAGGCACCACCCTGGCTGAGGCAACCGACTCTACTGCTGAGAACCAGCAAACAGAGCTTCAGACAAAGGCAAACCAAGATAAACAATATTTCCCAAAATATTTTCTGACTAAATGAGTGACTTGAAAACGTGTCTAAATACTAAAGACCAGGTTGTTGTTTTTTGTCCCATCAAAGAGAAAAACAAACAAATAGTTTCTAACATTGCAAAGAATGAGAAGCTTTTATTCCTCTTTTATTTCAAGAACTAAATTTGGTCTCCTTGAATGGATAGCTTATACCTATAAAGCCAATGATGGCAGATTCCTACAAAAAAAAAGAAACAAAACAATTTCAGCCCAATCAGTGTGGCTCAGTGATTGAGTGTTGACCAGTAAACCAAGAGGTCACAGTTCTATTCCTGGTCAGGCTACATGCCTAGGTTGTAGGCTTGATCCCCAATAGGGGGCGTGCAGGAAGAAGCCAATCAATGATTCTTATCATTGATGTTTCTATCTCTCTCCCTTTCCCTTCCTCTCTCTGAAATCAATAAAAACATATTTTTTTTAAAAAATGTTCAACAAATGTGTATATTTTGACCTTAATTAAGTTCCCAATGCTGAAATGTGTTTTGTTTTCTTGAAATAAACACTCTTAATTAAGGTCTCAGTAAATAAAAGTTAGTTTTTATTTGACAGTTTATTAAATCCCACCAAGTGTGCATTTAGCACAGAGGAATACACCCCTCACACTTTCAGGACCTGTAACCTCTAATAAGGCAGAAAAGGATAAAATATTTCAGCAAATATTACAATGAGACTTGAGAATCCTATCTAATAAAAGAATAATATGCAAATTGACCATACCTCTGCTACACCCACAAGCCATGCCCACCAGCCAATCAGGAGCGAGTATGCAAATTAACTCAACCAAGATGACTGCAGCCATGGAGCGAACAGGAGGCTTGGGTTTCCCTTCAGGATGAAGCCCCAGGGCGGCAAGGAAAGCCCAGATCCTGGGTGCCTGCTGGCAGACGGAGGGAAGCCTGGGTCCCAGGTGCCAGAGGGAAGCCGGTGCCGGCAGCCAGGGGAAGGAAGGCCTACTCTTCCACGAATTTCATTCATAAGGACTCTAGTATATAATATAAAAACACAATGATAGACACCTATTGTGGAACACTTAGAAAGGTTCTGATGCTGTCATTGCAGTAAATGCTCCTTGTACTGAATCTCATTTAATACCCATAGCAACCCTGTAAAGCAAATACCATTGTCTCCTTTTTAAAGATGGGAAAACTGATGTTATGAGAATTTATGTGACATTCCAAAAGACCCCAAAGTATAAATGGCAGACCAGTCTTCACACTCATCTCTATTAATTCCAAGGCGACAGCTTCTAACGTCCTACACAGCATTTGGCTATTTTAAAACAATTGGAGAAGGAGGAGCCTATGTGTTCTTAATGATTTGTGGTGTTTTGTTTTGTTTTTACAGATCATGAAAAACTGAATATTGATGTATTTGTCATCACCTTCTCCCACCATTTTAGTTTTAACAAAAATAAAGAAAAATACACAAAAATAAAGAGATGAAAGTTCTTGTTACTTCTTTAGTTTTGCTATACTGAAAAGAATTTCAAAGATAATTTATGCATTTGATCACATGTATATTGGTCTCTTCTTGATTTCTCTGTAGAGTAACAGCAATATTAGTGGCACCTTCACTCTTTCAGATGACTCTGTAACCCACAAAGTACTTGTTCAGGAAAATATATATATATAAATGCTTCCAAAGCAAAAATTATAAAATTGTTTGAAGTCACTCCATATAACATCATGTTACAATATTATAAACATTAGAAATAAACTTTGTTTTAATATAAAATGAATTTAGTATAATCAAATAATTACATATATATGATTTTAATAAAGCATAATTCTACATATTCAGATATGTATATACAAAATTGCCAACATAATAAAAGTAACAAAGAAGAGGTGCCAATACACCCTTACCTTCAAAGAGATCATAGTCTAGAAGGACAATTAAAAAAAAATTAGAAAGAATAAATAAGTTAAATTTCTGCCCATCTACAGATATTCTTTTCCTGAATATTTCAAATACTATACTTTCATCTAAATAAATATAGTCTCTAAAGATTATTCTGCTGAAATTTTGTACAATCTTCATGAATCACTTCATCCAAAAATATATCAATTTCTAGTTGAGAAATTAAATCATTCAAGTGATTTAGAAAAAAAATTACATAGATCTGAAAGAGGAAACAGAATAATATAAATATAAAAATTCAATCACTATTCCTCAAATTTTTAAGTGGCAAAGATAAAAAACAAGACAATTAACTAAATAACTAAGGAATCTTTAGTAAATATTATATGCAAGGCACAAACAATAATAAGCAAACAAGAGAGAAAGATTTTCTTCTTCGGGGAGAGCAAACACTTACAGAAAACTATAATGGATAAACTATAGGAGACACAGATAATCACAAAATCGTGGTACAAAAGAGTTAAAAGCAAATTTACTAGCTGAAAGACACAACCTAATTGTGAAGAAATAACAATTAAAGGTCAAGGATGCACATAACCATAACTAGGGCCATAAAAAATTATTCCAGTATGTACTATAAAATTTCACAGAGGATATAAAAAAGGAGTGATTTCAACATGCAGAAAATTCGTAGAAGGCCCAATTGCTAAGTAAAAATACAGAATGGAAGTAGGAGAGCATTTGGCATTCATATTCAACGCCTCCAAACATGTATTAAGTGTAACACTAAGCCAGGACTGCAATTCTGGGAATAGGATAAACTGTATGCCACACTTTCAAGTGGCTCTTAATCCCATGAAACGTAAGTTGTCCATGAATATCAGAAATATCTGGAAAAATGGATATGAGAACAGGAGGTAATGATCATATCAACAAAGACCAGGATTAAGAGTCTGGATTACTTCTATAGGACGAAAAATCAATAAAGGTTTTACCACAGAAGATTATTACAGAACTACTAGAGGGCTGGTGTACAAAATTCGTGCACTGGGGGGTGTCCCTCAGCCCAGCCTGCACTCTCTCCAATCTGGGACCCTTCAGGGGATGTCTGACTGCTGGTAGTCAGACATCCTTCTCACAATCCAGGACTACTGGCTCCTAACCACTCTCCTGCCTGGCTGCCTGATTGTCCCTAACCACTCTGCCTGCCAGCCTGATAGCCCCTAACCACTCCCCTGCTGGCTTGATTGACACCTAACCGCTCCTCTGCAGGCCTGATCACCCCCAACTGCCCTCCCCTAAAGGCCTGGTTCCCCCCAACTGCCCTCCCCTGTAGGCCTGGTAACCCCCAACTGCCCTCCCCCACCAGCCATCTTGTGACAATGTGGGGGTGGCCATCTTGTGATGACGTGGGGGCAGCCATCTTGTGGTGGCCATCTTGTGACAATGTGGGGGTAGCCATCTTGTGGTGGCCATCTTGTGATGACATGGGGGTGGCCATCTTGTGATGTGAGGACATGAGGGTCAATTTGCATATTACCTCTTTATTATATAGGATACCTTAAAAATAATAAAAACAATTGATTTCTTACATGTGCCAAACTCTGTTCTAAGAGGTTCACATATAATTATTTAACACTCACCATAAACCTATAATTCCCATCATTACTGACAATCTAGAGACTGGAAAACTGAGGCCCATGGAGGCTAATCAACCACCCAAGGACACATAGTAAGTAAATGAAGAGCAGGCATTCAACCTGGCTAGTGCAGCCCATACTATTTACTTTTCCCAACAGAAATGCCTAGGATACCTAGAATGTAACAAACAAAATAGATCCAGAGACACAGAAGCATGGAACAGATTGTCGAATTTCAGAAGGAAGGTGGGGGTGGGTGGGAAGAGATTAACCAAAGAATTTATATGCATATAAACATAACCCATATAAACAATAGTGTGGTAAAGGCCTGGGGAGGAGGACAGATGCGGACTAGAAGGATTCAATGGGGAAAACGGGGGGAGGGTGCACATCTGTAATACTTTCAACAATAAAAATAAATTTTAAGAAAATAACAACTAGGAATTGTGATGGTCCAGTCAGCTTTGTGTACTGCTTATCCTGGAGTTTTATAAGGAAAAGTTTTGCTCAACTACGACTGCACATATCCCACATTAATGTAATTCAAATTGTCTTTATCATTAGGTGTAGTTTAGAGCACATTTCTTCTAGAAACATGAGTTCTCCTGTATATTTATTGCTGTATAGAAGAGAGAAAAGAGGAAGAAAAAAGAGTAGGGAAAGAGGAGGATTGAGGGGTTTGGAGGAGAACTGGAGGGAGAAAATCAAAAAGAAGAGTGAGAAAGTTTGAATCAGGAGAGAAAACTATTCTTAGACCAGAAGAAAGACAAAAAAAAAAAAAAGAAAAGGAACAATCAGAGATGAGAGAACCAAGAAACTTTTCAAAAAAGGCAAGAAGATAAAAAGGTTTAAAAAGGTTCAAGCACTTTAAAAAAGAGGGAAAAGAAAAAAGTAAGAATAGCAGCACATGAATGACACAATGTTTGAAAATAAGAAACTCAATAATTGTCCAAATTATAAAAAGTTAAGGGGTAAAAAGTGAGATAGCAACAAAAGAGGTTTACAGTTAATGAGACCAAAAAGAGACAGGTTGATGGCTTGAGAAGGTAATGCAATCAAGAGCATAATTTTGTTTTAGGAAAAGTGAATAGAATTTATATTCATTGAAAATGAGAATTGAATATTTCATTTTGAAAAGGTGATAATTAATAAAAAAATCTGCATCCCAGAGAAAACAAAGGAAATTAGACTTTCAAATAAGATTGCTTCTTTACAAGAAATAAATGGATTCTCTGAAGTAGAAGGTATGGATTCTTCCTCAACCTACAATCTCAGGAAAATGAAGTGCGTTTGTCAACCTCTTGGCTGCTGCTTCCCAACTGTAGTAGATGGTGCTGCTTTTCCCAATCATTTGCTTCCACCGCCCTTATCAACAGAGGATTTTAGATTTTTTACTCATTGCCATAGGCTTCAGAGAATCCCGCCCTCTGTGCAGAGTATACCACTATCTCTTTGACAAAGTGAAGCTCTGTTGCAATATATTGACTATATTCCCTATGCTGTACTTGTATATTCCTGTAATTGCCAGTTTGCATTTCTTAATCCCTTCACCTTTTCCACCTACCCCACTCCCCCCAATCTTCCTTCCATCTGACAACAATCCTTATGTTCTCTGTATTTATGAGTCCATTACTGATTTGTTTGTTTTGTTTGTTTGTTTGTTTTTTAGATTCCACAAGTAAGTGAAATCATACAGTGTTTGTCTTTCTCTGTCTGACTTATTTCACTCAGCATAATATCCTCTAGGCCCCCCAGGGGGATCACTTTGTAAATTATATAATTGTCTAACTGGTATGCTGTATACCTGAAACCTTATATTGAACTTTAACTGTAATTGAAAAATTTTTTAAACTTTTTTTAAAGTGACACTGTGACTTGTTTTGGCCTTCAAATGTGAACTGAAGTCACTATAGGCAACTCTGAGGCAGGAATTTCATCAGTCCTGCTCTCTTACTGGTTCCCTTTGCATTACAAGAGCTGCATGTCCTAAATAGGGACTGTTTCTTCAACCTGGATCCTGGAATGAGAAACACACACAACAAAACTGCACAAACAGGCTGCCCTTGGATGCCAACACATGATATGAGAGAAATAAATGTTTGCTTTTGTTAGTCACAGATTTTTGTTGATGTTATTGCAATAAAGCCAATTAGCACAGAGACCATTACTCTCCCAATCTTCTTCTAAAAAACACTTCCCACCTCAATGAAGCCTGTGACATTTAGCCATCCCTCTTTCCCTTCTACTGCTGCTATCAATCAATATTGCAGGTAGTTGGTAATTATAATTTTGTATTCTTATAGTTAGCTCCAAAAATTATTTAAGCTTTAGGCCCCTCCACACCTAGATCTGCCTCTAATGAGAACAAAAGGGAGCTATTCAATTTAACTTGACCTTTTCACAAAGGAAGGAAATAAAGCTCTGAGAGGTTAATGAAATTTCTCCAAGGCCATACTATTCATAGGTGGCGAGGTCAATTCTGAGACTGAGGCCTTTTCATTTCCATTTCAGAGAACAATATACCATTTTCACCCAAAATGTAAAGTTGTTTTGTAAGGTATTTGTACTAGCTTTTAGGAAATAAATGTAAAACCTTAATATTTTAAAATAGACTTTATTTTCTAGAGTCCTTCTTTATTTTTTAAATAACAAATTCTTATCAGTAGACTATGAATATTTTTTTAGAAATACTGGTAAACCTTATTAAACATGCTTGATATGACTTTAGTACTAACTGTACCATTTTTTTGTTGTTGTTAATCCTCACTTGAGGATATTTTTTCCTATTGATTTTTAGAGAGTGGAAGGAAGGGGGAGAGAGAGAGAGAGAGAGAAACACCAATGTGAGAAAGATGCATGGATAATTGACTCCCACACACACCCCAACCAGGGCCTGATATCGAGCCTACAACCAAGGTACATGCCCTTGATCAGAATAAAACCTCCAACTCTGCAGTCTGAAGGCCAACACTCTAACCACTGAGCAACTGGCCAGGGCCTTCTCTATTTTTCATTTTAAAAAGTTGGATGTGAAAAGTGACTATGGGAGACAAACCAAGATGGCGGCATAAGGTAAACACCTAATTGTTGCCTACTACAACAATTTTAAAACTACAACTAGAAAACAGAGTGGACATTGTCCAGAACCACCGGAAAGCTGGCTGAATGGATGTTCTACAACTAGAATAAAAGAGAAAAGGACGCTGAGCTTCAGGAGCTGTGGAGGTGCGGAGATCTGTGAGCGCGGAGAGGGCGGGCGGCTGAATATGCGACTGCCTTACTTGTGGCGAGCGGAGAGGGTGGGCACCAAATGTGCTGCTAGCTTTCTCATTCAGGAGGAAAACAAAACCTCCCTATTGCACTGATATCCAGCTCCGGTTGGGGAGAAACCAGCCTGTCTGGCAACAGGTGAAACTAGAGAGCAGCCTTCTCTCAGAGGGGTGCAGCCATTGTTGCGGGACAGGGGGAAAAGGCCCTCTTAGGGCAGAGCTGACGGGAAACCAAAGCTTGTCTGTGCCAACCTGAGACTCCGCCCCATCCAAGCTGAGCACAGAAGCCCTCCCAGCGGAGACACTGCTAATCCTCACAGCCAATTGGCTTGGAGATCAACTCCCCGCAGTGATACCAACAACAATCAAGACTTAACTACAACAAGACTGCACATACAGCCCACAAAGGGGTGCACCAAGAGGGTCCACCACAGGTAACTGGGGAGGCTGAGCTACTGGGCCCTGATAGGACACCTAACACACAAAGCAACTCCATCAACTCAGGGAAGCAGCTAAAATGTGGAAACAAAGAGGCAGGCCACAAGTGAAGGAAATGGAGGAAAGCAAAAGACTGGATATAGAGTTCAAAACCACGATTATAAGGTTTTTCAAGAATTTCCTAGAAAAGGCCAATAAATTAAATGAGAACCTCAAGGATATGAAAAGGGATCAACTAGAAATGAAGCATACACTGACTGAAATAAAAAATATTATACAGAGACCTAACAGCAGACTAGAGGATCGCAAGAATCAAGTCAAAGATTTGGAATACCAAGAAGCAAAAAACACTCCTTTGGAAAAGCAAAAAGAATACAAAAATTTGAAGATAGTGTAAGAAGCCTCTGGGACAACTTCAAGCATACCAACATAAGAATTATGTGGGTCCCAGAAGAAGAGAGAGAGCAAGATACTGAAAACCTAATTGAAGAAATAGTGACAGAAAACTTCCCCCACCTGGTGAAAGAAATAGACTTACAAGTCCAGGAAGCACACAGAACCCCAAACAAAAGGAATCCAAAGAGGACCACACCAAGACACATCATAATTAAAATTCCAAGAGCAAAAGACAAAGAGAGAATATTAAAAGCAGCAAGAGAAAAACAGTTAGTTACCTATAAGGGAGCACCCATACGATTGTCAGCTGATTTCTCAACCGAAACTATGCAGGCCAGACGGGAATGGCAAGAAATATTCAAAGTGATGAATTGCAAGAATCTACAACCAAGATGACTCTACCCAGCAAAGCTATCATTCAGAATTGAAGGCCAGATAAAGAGCTTCACAAATAAGAAAAAGCTAAAGGAGTTCATCACCGCCAAACCAGAATTATATGAAATGCTAAAAGGTATTCTTTAAGAAGAGGAAGAAGAAGATAAAGGTAAAAATTATGAACAACAAATAGGTAACTATCAACAAGTGAATCTAAAAACCAAGGGAATAAAAAATCTGATGAACAGTATTAACTGGTGAATATAATAGAATCAGGGGCATAGAAAGGGAGTGGACTGACAATTTTCGGGGGAAAAGAGGAGTGGGGGGTGCGGGAAGAGACTGAACAAAAAGCTTACACCTATGGAGGAGGACACTGGGGAAAGGGCAGAGGGTGGGGTAGGAACCTGGTGGAGGGGAGCTATAGGGGAAAAAAAGAGGAACAATTGTAATAATCTGAACAATAAAAAAAAAAAAGAAAAAAAATTGGATGTTAATTTCTTCCTGACTATATCTTAGAGTTATTTTGCATTTTAAATGAAGAAATAAATATAATATGACTTGTCAACTAACGTTTACACTTTAAATTTTTTTCAAGTACAGGATTTAGTTGACAGAGAAAGTTTGTCTACAACTAGATATTTTAGAATACAAAATAAAGTTGTGACCAAAAAAAGCATATGTTGCATAATAAGATGAAGCCAGTATTCCCCAAGAGAGATCTTGAAAGAGAACTGAAATTCTGTAGTTAACTATTTAGAGTTTCTATTAAACAAAATTCTTATTAAAAGTCAATTGCATACTTATTTTCATTCACCAGCTGGAGTCAAATACATAACCTAGAAGAAATATATTCATCTGCTTTCCATAGGTCCAAAGAAGCCGAGTTATAAAGTTGCACAGCAGGGCAGCTGACTGCAAATATGTTGCTGCATGACTGAGTTTAATTCTGTTAAATATAATTATTTATAAAAATATTTTTACATCTATCACATAAGTCTCTGAACTAACAGTAGTGTAATGCCCCTGTCACCTTGAACTTGCTGTGACTAGAGACATTAGTTTATTTAGGTCTACACTAGACAGTATTCATTCAGGATCTTTTAAAGCCATGAATTAATTAAAGATTAACTTGGGTGACTGTTTCCCAACAGACATGTGCTTCCGTTGGCTTATGTTGCTCTAAATCCCTTTTTGGTCACAAGTCACTCAGAAATTATCTTTCAGTTTTGCCAATGTTCATCCCAAGTCCTTCAGAGTCAGTGATCCATTACAATGTAGATTGTACCTGAATTTAAAACACTTGGCTGAAATATGTTGGCGTCCCCAGAAAGAAGAGATACTCCCCTTTTGGCAACCTCAATTATTCTCAGAGAAGAGAGTGGTTTATTGAACTTTACATGTTACCTTAGAAATAGAGTCACCTTCACTGTTAGGGCACGTAATTGTTAAGTAATTAATTGGGGACTAAGGTTAACAAACTAGTCAAACAATTTATTACACCTGATTATGTCATCAGAAATTTTTTTAAAGCAACAAAATTCGACAAAGCCAATGAAATTAGGTACAGTACTTTAAAATTAAGATCAACTCTCAAAATATGGCTTCTTTATTCTATACCACCTATGACTCCCAAAAGACATTTAACAAACCAAACATTTAAATATTCTGTGACTCTGCCAACTAGCACTATGTCTGACATTCATTCAACATTAAATAGATGCCCAATGAGTGAATGAAGGAATGATGGATAATTAAATTCCATAAGACAAGGATGATAATAGAACTCACTTCATCTTGTTATATGAAAGCTTTTTAAATAGTAGCAATTATTTTTATGTAATAATTAGTAAAAAGTAGAGATTATACAATCATCTAGAATAGGGAAACCCTCAAATCCCAGGTTTATCAAAAATATAAAACTGACTTTCCCAGAGATATTCACTTCAAAGTAAAAATATATTCATATAATGTTCCCATAATTAAAAACTTTACATCATCCCTTTTTTGTTTAATTACATTTCTCAAGGTAATTATGGCAATCTGCAAGTGACTTCTAAAACATAATCTCATACCACTGTTTTAGTTCTGCATTGGCAAAAGTAAATCTTCTTTTAAAAAAATGTCCATTTAAGTATCTCTTAAGTAATCTAAATATCTTGTAACAATCACAGACACAGAAAATTCAAACATAGTTAAGATTAAAAAACTGCATGGATCTTCTGACTCTTTTCCCTCTTCTAACACTAGGCTTTTCTTTCTTGCTAGTTTCAAAACTAAGGTCAAAATCTCCTTCCAAGCAATCAGTTTTATTTTTATCAAAAAACATTTACTCAACTATGCCAACATTATATAAATGGGAGACATAATGAATGATCAGATATGTAGAAATACATAAGAATAAAATAATAATACAATTTCATTGTTTCAACTGAAAAAATAAGAATAGAAACATGAAACCCAAAAGATATAGAACAGTAGTCCAAAACTCAAGCAATATATATGACATACTCTGTACATAACTGGCCACGGTACCCTGTGCATGGTGTTTAACAACACTGATTTAATAATGATTTCTAGTTTTAATTCTAGGTTTTAGCCACACAGATTGTTTCTATATTGTGTTTGAGTTCAATTTAAAAATAATTTGACATTTTAATTTCCCATATAATGTATTTAACTTTTAGATAAAATAGAAAATATGGTGATAGTAACATATAATAAAAGAGGACCATTAAAATTGCTTGAAATAAAACATCTTGAACTTTTTCTTTAAAATAAAGCTCCAGATTACTTTACTGAGACAAAAGGATATTATGATTTATTGTATAAAATATGTTTCCTCAGGAAACACCAAATATTGAATGGGTCAAAGCTCCTCAGAAATGAAATTTAAAAAAAAAAAAAACAGCAGAAAAAGATTGCCAAATTGGCAACAACGCTTTTCTATCTTTGTTTAAAGAGCATCAACCTAGAAGTTTGTATCTTCCAACTAGCCTTTCCTTATTATCACTAGAAATCCACTGCAACATATATAAGAGCTGAGATTTCTTATTCTTTCTCACCTTCACTCGTCATCTTTGGAAGATAACTGGCTGGAGACATTCTGACCAGCAGCCTACTCAGCCCTGAAAAGGATCTTCACACAAAGATAGGTACATGGAAATATAAATTGAAGAATTTTTACTTTGAATACTAATTCTCTGAGACTCTCATTTTTTTATTTTTTTGGAGTGACATTGGTTAACATAATTATATAGGTTTCAGGTGTACAATTCTATAATACATCATCTGTATATTGTATTGTATGTTCACCACCCAAAATCAAGTCTCCTTTTGTCACCATTCATCCCCCATTTACCTTCTTCCTTGTTCTACTCCCCATCCCCTCTGGTAATCACCATACTGCTGTCTGTCTATAAGTTGTGTTGTTTTTTTATTATTGATTTTTGCTTAGCCCTTCACTTTTTTAAGCCAGTCCCACAATGCCTCTCTCCTCTAACACCTATCAGTCTGTTCTCTGTTCTCTGTGTCTATGAGCCTGTCCTATTTTGTTTCTTATTTTGTTCATTAGATTACACATAACGTGAAATCATTTGGTATTTGTCTTTCTCTGACTGGCTTATTTCACTTAATACAATATTCTAGTTCCATTCATGCTGTTGCAAAAAGTAAGATTCCTTTCTTTTTTACAGCTGAGTAGTATTCCATTGTGCAAATGTACCACAGCTTTCTGATCCATTCATCTACTGAGGGCACTTTGGCTCATTCCAAATCTTGGCAAGGAGCATAGGGGTACTCATTTCTGGTTTTTACAGATATTGACCCAGAAGTGGACCTTTTGGGTCATTGGCAGTTAGTTCCATTTTTTATTTTTTGAGGAAACACAAAACTATTTTCCACAGTGGCTGCACCAGTCTGCATTCCCACTATCAGTCCTGGCCACATCCTGGCTAACACTTATTGTTTGTTGATTTATTGATGATAGCTATTCTGACAGGTGTAAAGTGAGATATCTCATTGTGATTTTAATTTGCATTTCTCTGATGATTAATGACACTGAGCACCTTTTCATGTCTATTGGCCCTCTCTATGTCCTCTTTGGAGAAGGGCCTCTGTACATTTTTAATTGGATTATACTCTTGGTGTTGAGTTGTATAGGTTCTTTATAAATTTGGGATATTAACTCATCAGATGTATCATTGATGAGTATGTTCTCACATTCAGTGGAGTGTTTTTTTCATTTTGTTGATGGTTTCCTTTGCTGTGCAAAATCTTTTTTGTTAGATGTAGTCCCATTTGCTTATTTTTTCTTTTGTTTCCTGAGGAGATACATCAGAAAAATATTGCTATGAGAAATGTTAAAGATCTTACTGCCTATATTTTCTTCTACGATTTTTATGGTTTTGAGTCTTATTTTAAATCTTTAATCTATTTTTAGTTTAGTCTTGTGTATGGTGTAAGAAAGTGGTCTAATACATTTTTGCACATATCTGTCCAATTTTTCCAACAAAATTTATAGACTATGTTTATCTCATTGTATGTTCTTGCCTCCTTTGTCAAATATTAATTGACTATAAAGGCATGGGTTTATTTCTGGACTCTCTATTCTATTCCATTGGATTTATATGTTTTTATGCCAGTACCATGCTGCTTTGTTGTGAGACTTCTTAAGATATTATTTTCATAGGCATTTAAAGAACATTCATTTTCACTAAAAGAATAATATGTGCCTTACGTGAAATATGGTCAGCCATAAAACCCATTGAATTTTGTGAAATTCTATATGTTAGGGAAAAGTATTCATGTTGGGCACTTGGGACAATTAATCCATCCAATTACACAATCAATCAATTTTTCCCCTGATGGACCTTAACATTTTTTGAGCTACCTAATGACCAGAACACTATTAAATGTATTCTAAGAGAATTGAATTGTTCTACACTCTACAGCATATTTTTATTACTAGTTTTGTCTTAGTTTTTAAAACTTTTTACAAGAACATGACATAGAAAAAAATGATACTTAAAGAAAACAAGTATGCATATATAATTGAATATTCAGTGAAATTTGTCCCTAAGATTCTTTGAAGGCTTGGTTGTTCAGGCAACACACATACCTGATAGGTAGAGTTGACTATTAGAAAGCTAGTTCGCACAAATGTGCATGCACTGCTTTCCCAGAACTTGGGCCATCATGTACTTGAAATATATTGTAGCCCAGACTGGTGTGCTAAATGGTTAGAGCACTGGCCTGCAGATCACAGCATCACAGGTTCAATTCCCCATCAAGGGCACATACCTAGGTTGTAGGTTCAATCCCCAGTCTGGTCAGGGCGTGTGCAGGGGGCAACCAATTGATGTGTCTCTCCCACATTAATGTTTCTCTCTCTCTCTCTCTCTCTCTCTCTCTCTCTCTCTCTCTCTCTCTCTCTCCACCCCCTGCCCTTCCACTCTCTTTAAAAACCAATGGAAAAATATCCTTGGGTGAGGTTTACCAAAAAATGGGCTGGGGGTGGGGTGGAATATACTGTAAAATCAAAGCCAGTTGAGAGTACAAGACCTAAGCATCTCTCTTTTCTCTGCCCTGGTCTTTGATGTAATTATATGGATTTTTTTAAATAGTTTTAGACCACTTATCATGAAATAAAATAACTTAGTAGAATGTTGTTAAAACTAGGACATATATTATGTGACCATTTTTCTTTAAACTACAGTTAACCCTTCAACAATGCAGGGGTTAGGGGTACTAACTCCCCACAATTGTAACTTGTGAGTATAACTTATGACTCACAAGTTGTCCTTCAGTATCCACAAGGGGAATTGGTTTCAGGACCCCCATGGATACCAAAATCTGTGGATGCTAAAATCCCTTATATGTAATAGTGTAGAACAATGCATAAAGTTGGCCCACTGCACCCACAGATTCCAAAGTAGAGGATCAAAAATACTTTTAAATCTGCAGTTGGTTGACTCTGCAAAACCTGGGGATATGGAGGGCCTACTGTGTAATTACTGGAAAAAAATTGGTATAGAAATGGACACATAATTCAAACCTGTTTTGTTCAAGGGTCAACTGTCCTTTGAAATGGATACATTTGGATTTGAGCATCTTGATATTTTAAAATAGTGATTACATTGATTTATAGATTTCTGCAAATTTGTATTTGATATATTAATATTATAACTAAATCATGTGTCTTAAATTTTATTTTGGGGACATCTCAATAATAAGAAAAAGGAAAAAAATCAGCTTACTAGATACAGTAGTTACTTCTGTAAATAAAAACCTACTCATAAAACTTCTATCACATAAAACATATTATGAACAACTCTTTGCCATTATTCATTATTTCCAGTGTTAGTTTCCAAGTCAAAAGTGAAAACTAGTTTCATCATATCATAGTTACATGTCGTAAGCCTAACATTATTGCTCCATAGTAATATTGAGTCCAAAATAAAATTAGACGAGTTTTTTAAAATGGTACAGTACTATTCCTACACTAATACCAGTGGTCAGGACACTTTTTTTAAAAAAAAAAAAAAAAAAAAAAAGGAATATTAACCAGCCATTGTGCTTATTTTCAGGAGTAACCGTAAGGATGAAACCACTGTGTTTCATCTTGGGCCTTTTGGCCCTTGAAGCCTGTTTCTCGGTAAGTCTCATTAACCACATCATCTTTTTCTCATAACTAGTCACATTTTTCACATTAGTATTAGTAGCTATCAATCATTGATGAAATGCTGTTCTACTGCTGTAATTTGAATTTAAATTATAAATCTATCCCTAGCCAGTTTGGCTCAGTGGATAGAGCATCAGACTGTGGACTGAAGAGTCCCAGGTTTGATTCTGGTCAAGGGCACATGCCCAGGTTGCAGGCTCGATCCCCAGTGGGGGGCGTGCATGAGGCAGCCGATCAATGATTCTCTCTCATAATTGATGTTTCTATCTCTCTCTCCCTCTTCCTTCCTCTCTGAAATAAATAAAAATATATTTAAAAACAAATTATAAATCTAATTTAAATTGCCATATACGGCTCATGGCTACCATGTTTGACTGTTAAAATCTATAATATCAGACTGCATTATAAAAACATGTATAAATGTGGGTACCCATACATTAGCAATTTCACAAGTAGGTTAAACAAATTTATTGTAAATTTTTTATCCAATATACTTAATGACACTTTTTTAATATATTTGAACATGTTCTTTAATTTTTTTAATATTTTTATTTATTTCAAAGAGAAAGGGACAGAGAGAAAGAGAGAGAGAGAAAGAAACATCAATGATGAGAGAGGATCAATTGATCGGCTGCCTCCTGCACACCCCCTACTGGGGATCGAGTCTGCAACCCAGGCATGTGCCCTTGACCGGAATCAAACCTGGGACCCTTTGGTCCATAGGCTGATGCTCTATCCACTGAGCCAAACCAGCTAGAGCATGTTCTTTAATTTTATTAAGACTGTTACTTCATCTATATATGGGATAGTTAAAATAGAACAGTCTTTTATCAACATAGGACTCAGGGATCATCTATATCTAAAGAACCTGATTCACTTATTAAAAATATAGTAAGCCTCTCTAGCTGATTTAGCTCAGAGGATAGAGTGTTGGCCCGTGGACCTGAAGGTCCCAGGTTCAATTCCGGTCATGGGCACATATCTGGGTTGCAGGCTCGATGCCGAGCCCTGGTCGGGGCGCATGCGGGAGGCAACCAATCCATGTGTCTCTCTCACATGAAGTTTCTTTCTGTCTCTGCCCCTCCCTTCCACTTCCACTCTCTAAAAATCAATGAAAATATTCTCGAGTGAGGATTAACCATATATATATTTTTTTTTTTTTTTTTAAGCCAAACCTCATCCCAGAACGAATGAGTGTTTGAGAGTAGGACCTGGTAATATATTACCAAGGACTTGGGCAACTTTTGATAAACTATAAACATTTTTATCAATCAACACCTACCGGGTATAAAGGACTGGGTTAAGTACCACGGACACTTTTAACTATTCAAAGTTTCAAGGGATTTTTTTAAAAAGCCACAAGTTTTTGTGTTTTAGGTAGTGGAATAAACAATTCAATTTCAAAGTAGCGATAAATTAATTCCAGTTTTGGAAAAAGGAGATTAATTCCAGAGTAATTTCTACCAAAGGACTGTAAAATATATTATATCAAGTGAAAAAGATAAAAACCTTTTTCAGAAAAGACTAGGACTTACACAAAATAGGCAACATAAAGTTATATCATTCTGAAACATAAAATCATTCTTCTCCTATCTACTCTCTAAAACTTGAATAAAAGGAGGCCATTCCCTAGGTCTCTCAAGCAGCCAGGCCTTGGCCATATTACTAAGTGCATTAGAGATGTGACATGATTTTTGATACACCAATAAAACATATTGACATGTTTCAAAGATCATATTATATCTTACTTATCAGACCTTAAAGCTGATATTCAACATTTTTATGTCCAGACTATAAGAGAAAAACACTTTCTTATTTTAAAGCATCAAGTATTGATTACCTGAAAATGATTTTTTCTGCAAAATAAATTTGAGAATTCCAATAATATAAGCAGCTTAACATAAGCAGTTTAAATAGAAAAAAGCCTTTTTCCTAACTTAATTATATGAGATTTATGATGACTAATTGTTAATAATATGGGCAGGTAAGTAGTACTATTGATCCAGTCAACTTTTGAGTGTTTATTCTGTTATGGGTAATTTTTTCTGACTGCTTTCCAGCAATATCACGATTAATCCTCAAAGAAAGCCTGAAACCAACTACTATTAATCCCATTTAAATACAAATAAATTTAGATTCTAAGTATCCATATCTTGGCTGGATTGTTCCTAAACCAAGTAATACAGGAGATTAGCTCCAATTATACCCCACTGAGAAGATAATTTTTATTTCTAACATAGTATTTTCATTATTTTTACCAAGTTGATTACCACTGTCCAGCTGCAGAAAGGAAGTTAATTAATCACTTTAGTTGGGTTAAGAGATTAGGAAAATAACAAATGTTTACTATGAAGATTTTTTTTCAGTAGACATAATTTTTAGATCAATATCAAGCTGTCCTTAGGAGACAAGACAACTTTTTGTGAATTCATTGTCTCAACAATGAAAAAAATGTGAAATATTTTCCTACACTATGGATTTATCTTGCCAATTAAAAATCAAGTCCTAAAAAAAAGAAAAAATCAAGTCCTGAACTTTTCAAACACATTGGCCTAGCCTTTGGATTGTCAGCCCTTGGGTCAAATGCCCTCCATAATTCAATAAGCTATCACTAGCTAGAGAGGGTCAACTTGAGGACTAGTTCCACAGCTGTGCCTTGGCGTTTTTTGTTTCATTGTGACACCAAAAAAAGTGTTTTACTGGCATACTAGGAGCAGAAGCCAGGTGACTAGTGACTAGCATATGAGCAGTGGGGTTAATCTCAGCAAACTGAGAATACACCTTCAGAGAGCTTTGCTGAAAGGAAAGAGGTGAAGGGGGAGTGATAACAAGGAAATGCATGGTTGAAAGCGGACTTGTTTAAAGGTATAACGTAGGTGACAGCTATTATTCTGAGGAAAGCAAGCCAGTTAAAAGGCACGTATTGAAGTTCAGGAATAAAAAGGAAAAACTGACAGAGCCCTGAGAAAATACCTGCAAGAAAAAACAAAATAGCCAGATATTTATGACTTGACAGTATGTGGCCAGTAAATCAGTAAAGTTCATTTCGAATTGCCTGCATTACTTTGGAAAAATAGGAGGAAAATCATCTTGATGGGGTGGATGAGGCCTAAAGAAGAGGTAGAGAGCTTTAATAAGATTGGCACCAACTTGGGAAATTATAGGCTTCTGGGACATGCGGTGGCATAATTTGAAGGCACTTGAGAGAAATGCAGGGCAGTGCTGAAGGACCAGGTGTTTGTCAGGGGTCAGGGCTTTTGACATCTGTCACCACTGGTTAAGGACCTGCAAGTAGGAATCAAGAAAAGGGATGATTTAGGGGGACCCTACAGTTTGGAATTGGCAATGTCAGAAAACAGGTGAAGGACCTGAGGACAACAAGAAGGGAATGCAGTTGTAGGTCCTATATGAACCCACCAGAGAGGAGGACTGCTGCTTTCCTACCCTGGAGCATTTACATACTTCCCCTCCATTTGACATGCCCTCTCCCCAGTTTATAATATTTAAACCTCCCTTCAAAGGCTGCCTCCTTTGTGAGACTATCTTTCCTCTCCCCAAAACTAATAACTCTAATTCTCCAATGTATTTGTTTCCTGCACTATTTTTCAACTATTTTTATTTCCAAAAATTGCAACCACTCTCCTAGATGATAACATAACAAATAACAGCACGAAACGTTTATTGAGCACTGTACCTTAGCCAAGCACCCCCCTAAGCACTTTACTAGTAACATTTCACAACAAATCTGACAATGTCCCTAGGACATGGGCACTTTTAAGAACATCATTTTCCAGATGAGGTAAGAAAGCATCTCAAAAAGGAACCTCTACATAATAGAGGCAGGAAAGCATCACACAACCTCTACATAACAGAGGCAGGAAACTATAAAGACTATCATTCTACCTCCCGTTGGGTGATTTTTGTACCTTCTAGTATTGTGGCTACTTGATCTGCAGACTCACAAGTGGCACTCCCATAGCTCCTACTTCAGCGTATTTCACAAAGTAGATGCTCAATAGTATGCTTGACAATTAATTCGTTTTCAAACAGTTGAACAATCCTGAACTTTTAATGAGATATAAGAGACATTTTCCCCATTTGAAATTGATTCCAGTGACAGGCTGTACTTTAAGCAAAGGTTATGATTTCTGATTGGTGTTTCAGGATTCTTAGGATATATTCCTAGAAGAGGGATCACTGGGTCAAACGGCAGTTTCATTTTTAATTTTTTTAGGAAACTCCATACTGTCTTCCACTGTAGCTGCACCAGTCTGCATTCCCACCAATAGTGTACTAGGGTTCCCTTTTCTCCACATCTTCACCAGAACTTGTTTGTTGATTTATTGATGGTAGCCATTCTGGCAGGTGAGGGGTGATATCTCATTGTGGTTTTATTTTGCATTTCTCTGATGATCAGTGACTTTGAGTATCTTTTCATCTGTCTTTTGGCCATCTGTATAAAAAAGAAGGATATCTTACCCTTTGAGTCAACAGGGAAGGACCTGGAGAATATTATGCTAAGCAAAATAAGCCAATCAGAGAAAAAATCTCACTCATAGGTGGAATCTAATGAACAAAATAACTGACAAATAAAATAGATTCAGAGACATTGAAGCATACAACAGACAGGAATCTCAGAGGGAAGGCGGGAGAGGCTGTGGAAAAGAGATGAACCAAAGAACATATATGCATATATGCATAACCCATGGATATAGACAATAATGCAGTGAAGGCTTTGGTGGAGGAGAGAAGGGGCAGCTTCAGGAGAAGGGGGCCACTAGGGGAAAAGGGGGACATCTGTAATACTTTCAAAAATAAAGATAAATTTTTAAAAAATAAAATAAAAACGCCATCCCAATAAAAAAAAAAAAAACCAAAGGATATAATTTTACCCACAATCTTTTTTTTTCATTCAATACCATCTCAGCTTTCATTGAGAGCCTAGGCATTCAGAGGGGGAAAAAAAAACAAAAAAAAACCTCTTTCTCTGCTCTGATACAGACTTTCAGACTGTATGACTTGGAGACATATAATAGTTTTATCTTGCTGCATAACAAATTTCTACAAATCAGTAGTTTTAAAAGTCCATTTTTTTATCTCACTGATTCTTTGGTCAAAATTCTGGCTTTGGCTTGGTTGAATTTTCTGCTCAGGGCCTGACAAGGCTGAGTGTTTCCAGGACCGTGTTCCTTTCTGAAACCCAGGATCCTCTCAAATTTGCATGATTTTTGGCAGAATTGGGTCCCTTGTTTTGGGGGACTGAGGTCCTTATTTTCTCGCTGGCTAGTCACCAGGTGACATCCCCACCTCCTCCTACCCATCAACCATTTACTTCCATGTGGTCCTTCCCCCAACATGGCTCTTTGCTCCCAAGCCAAGAGAAGAGCGTTTGCTGCAGCTACAAATTTTACTGATTTCTGTCTCTGACTTTATAGAACCTATTTTAAAAGGCTCACCTGATATGGTCAGACGAGCATGTGCCAGGAGGAAACAGGAATCTTGGGAGCCATCTCAGAATGCTTCCTGCCACAGAGAGTATAAATTCTTATGCTTGACATTAAAATATTTAATTCCAAATTGTTTACTTCTTTTTTCCCCACAGCCTGGTGAGAGTCAAAGAGGGCCCAGAGGACCATATCCACCATATCCGCAGTTGCCGCCTCCTTTTCCTCCACAACCTTTCGACCCAAGATTTGGTCCACCACCTCCTCCACCTCCTCCCCCTTTTGGCCCAGGGAGAATGCCACCACCTCCCCCTTTTGGCCCAGGGGGAATTCCACCACCTCCTCCTCCTCCCCCTTTTGGCCCAGGGAGAATTCCACCACCTCCTCCTCCTCCCCCTTTTGGCCCAGGGAGAATTCCACCACCTCCTCCTCCTCCCCCTTTTGGCCCAGGGAGAATTCCTCCTCCTCCACCTTATGACCCACGTTATCCATATCCACCTTACCAACCAAATCCATATGTACCTGAACCTGTAGTGAACCCTGGATACCCTCCAATATATCCTCCTTACTTTACCCCTGCATCCCTAATACAAGCTACTACAACAAGCTCCACTACAACCAAAGCAAACCCTACTACAAGCAAAGCAAATCCCACCACCACCAAAAGAGACTCCACCAGCCCTACAACTACTACTTCTACTACCAAAGCTGCAACTACTACTACTCCCAAGGGATTTTTCGATAAAGTCGCAGGCATTTGGGGATAAGGATGAGATTTCCCATAGCTCTGAGCTGTGGGGAGAAATGATCTTAGAAAGAAGCCAAAACAACCCCACAAACATTAGGCAAACAACGGGAAAATAAAGAGTTGAGCAATAAGTGTGAAATTGTCAGTGTTGTGATGACAGCCATCCAATTGTCCCCCAGTATGCCACCTAAATGAAGAGTACTGCTGCCAGACACCTAGCCTTGTACTATGAGGCCAAAGATGTAATTAGGGAAAATAAGTGAGATACCTGAACTTCTAAGGTGACGAAGCTAAAAGAGTAGGCAACAGGATGCCCTCTTGAATACCACAACCCATCATACAATTACGAAACATGAAATAACATGTTAGTTTGTATAAAATTAAGCTCTCCCCACAATATGTTCCCTGAAAAATTCTTGAGGACTGCACGATCGTTACTTATAAACTAGAGGTCCGGTGCATGAAAATCATGCACTGGGAAGAGGGGGGTGGCTTGTCCCTCAGAGCGGCCTGCACCATCTCCAATTTGGGACCCCTTGGGGGATGTCTGACTGCTGGTCAGCCCTCTCACAATCCAGGACTGCTGGCTCCTAACTGCTCACCTGCCTGCCTGCCTGATTGCCCCTAACTGCTTTGGTCTACCAGCCTGATAGCCCCCAACTGCTCTCCTCTGCCAGCCTGATCACCCCCAACTGCACTCCCCTGCTGGTCTGATCTCCCCCAACTGCCTTTCCCTGAGGCCTGGTCACCCCCAACTGCCCTCCCCTGCTGGCCTGGTCACCCCCAACTGCCCTCCTCTGCAGAACTGATCTCACCCCCAACTGCCCTCCTCTGCCAGCCTGGTGCCCCCCAACTGCCCACCCCTGCTGGCCTGATCACCCACAACTGCCCTCCCCTGCCAGCCATCTTGTGGTGACCAACTTGTGGCAGCCATCTTGTGGTGGCCATCTTGTGGCAGCCATCTTATGATGATGTCACATGACACCACCTAGGCTTTTATTATATAGGATTGGCTTTCATAGAATCTGTTTAACTCCAGAGCATAAATGCCTTTCTAGCCAATCTAAATAGCTAAATGAGATATGAAGCCCAAGTCTTGGAATTTGATATGAAAAAATCATTTTCCAGGCTAAGGAAAAGATAGATAATGGCTTCAGACATTAGTAATAATGGACTGATGGTTGTGATTTCCAAGTTTCCATTGCTTCCAGCTATTACTCAATGTTTTAATCAAAAATATTATAATGTGACTATTTCAGAAACATCCTCATTCTATCCTGAGAGCTATATTTTTATACACCTTAAACTCTTGAAGTATAGTACCACATTTTTCTTTAGGACACTTAACTGCCTATATTGTCACAAAACACTTTTGAATCAAAACTATTCAATGATACCTAAAGTCTAAATTTTTTATATGTGCTTGATGCTTTCTTTAATCACATAGATACTTCTTCAGAATCTACCATGATGCAGAGACTGCTCTGGTAGTTGAGCCATCAAAATTATGAAGGCAATAAAAGTCACTGCCATCATTGAGCTTATAGTCTAGTGCAGTGGTCAGAAAACTCATTAGTCAACAGAGCCAAATATCAACAGTACGACGATTGAAATTTGTTTTGAGAGCCAAATTTTTTTAACTTAAACTTCTTCTAATGCCACTTCTTCAAAATATACTCGCCCAGGCAGTGGTATTTTGTGGAAGAGCCACACTCAAGGGGCCAAAGAGCCGCATGTGGCTCGTGAGCCGCAGTTTGACGACCACGGGTCTAGTGTGTCAAAAGAAGAAGACACATATAAATGTAATTTAAAAAGTGAGAGTGCTTTAAAAAATAATAACGAAGGGTTAGGAGACACAAAGTGGTGGTGATTGGCTGTTTTGAGATGATAATCAGGGAGACCCTCTGATGAAGTGATACTTAAGCAAATACTTGAAGAATGTTAAGAAGTAAAATATTCAAAGATCTAGAGAAAGAGTATTCAAGGTAGAAAGGTTCAAGCATGTAAAGCTCTGGAGCAGCAGTGAATTTTGCATTCAGGAGGACCAAAAGAATGTTAATGTGGCTCACTCTTAGTGAGAAAGGAGGAGAGTGAAAGGTGATATCAAAAAGACAGAGACAGACCACGACATCAAGGACCTAGGATTTGAATTTCATTCTAAATGTAGGAGAGGTCACTGGAGTTTTAAGTAGGAAAATAACATCTGATTAACATTTTCAAAACTTCATCTCTCTGGCATGTCTATGAACACCATGCTGTTAGGAGAACAAGAATAGAGGCTATCTCAAGAATCATTGTGATAGAGGTGGTGGCTTAGACTGGGTGGGATCAATGGAGAAGGGGAGAAGTGGTCAGATATAGAAACAGGTGAAAAATATTTAAAAGTATTTGTTCAAGTGTTAGATCTGGGTGTTAAAGGAAAAGCAATCATCTGGAAATAATTCTATTTGAGGCCCAAGCAACTGTGTGAATAGTGGTGTTATTTAGTGAAATAGGAAAGACCAGTGAAGACTCAGTGTGTAAGGACTAAAAATATCCTAAGTTCTGCATTGGATATGTTAGGTTTGAGATCGCTATTTAACTTCAATTTTTTTTTAATTTATCTTTATTGTTGAAAATATTACAGATGTCCCCTTTGTTTTTTTTCTCATTGATCCCCTCCACTCCACACATGGCCCTCCCAGGCCTTCACCACATTATTGTCTGTGTCCATGGGCTATGCATATATTCATATAAGTTGCCCAGTTAATCACTCCTCACTGACCCTGCACCTTCTTACAGTCCAGGATCCCTCTCACAATCCAGGACCGCTGGCTCCTAACCACTCACCTGCCTGCCTGCCTGACCGCCCCTAACCACCTTTGACTTGGCCCCTGCTGCAGTGGCTTCATCCAGAAGGACATCCAGAATGACATCCATAAGGTCATTCAGCTGTCCGGTCTAATTAACATATTATGCTTTTATTATTATAGATGATATATCACCACAAATTTAGCATCTTAACACATATGCATATTATCTCACAGTTCTATGAACCAGAAGTCCCCACTATATTATTGCTCAGCTAGTTCCTCTTCTTCGAGTCTCACAAGGCTGAAATTAAGGTATTGGTAGGACTACACTCTTCGTTGGAGCTCTAGGGAAGAACATTTCAAGACTCAATGATTTCTCCTATACTCCTCTTCTGCCCGATTCTTCTTTGGCCACATCTCTCTGACTCCAGATAGAGAAATATAGCTACTTTTAAGAGCTCAGATGATAAGATTGAGCCCACCAAAATAATCCAGGATAATCCCCCTGTTTAATTATCTATATTTAGTAACATATGGGAAGTCCCTTTGCAGAAATAGCTAGATTAATGTTTGATTAGGTAATCATTAGATGAAATTCTTGAGGGGCACATCCTTAGAAATTTTGAAGAGACACCATTTTTAAGTAGAGATACTGAGCAGGCATGATGTATACAAGAGCAGAATAATGGAAAGACTGAGCTTAACCAGGATCCCAATTTTACCAGGAAAGAATAACAGAAAAATACATGGGAAAGAGGAGCCACTTTAGGAATTGTGGTTGTATATGAGCTAAACTGTACCACAAAGACTTGTGAAAGTTTACAAATTGTTTCTTTTTTCTGCTTTTAGTTTTATTAGTATTTATTTTATGCAGAATTTACTCCTGGGTCATAAATTCTTGTTTCTTCAGTTTCTTCTGGGGTATCTTTTCCTTCTGTGCAGCCTCCTCTACTGATCTAGGAACAATCTACTCTTTTTTGGTCAAGATCATCTCCATGTGGCAAGGAGAGCCGGTGTATGAGTTAATCCACTCATGAGCTCTGTAAATTCTGCACCGCATCTTAGCTTTGTTCACGTGGTGAGTGCCTCTGGCACTCAACCCATCAGAGTGAACATGAAACTCAGGAATGAGTGAAGAAACTGGAAGATGGAAGCCATCCAGGCCATCCGGGTGTGCTCAATGATAAGGGAATCTACATCTAAATCCTTAAGTTCGGCATCACTCTCTTCATTTTTAAGCACGTGCAGCAAAAACTCAACACTCTTTTTGGGCCACTGACCCTGTGTCCAGCCCCATTGTCTGGTCACACCTACCAAGTTCATCATTATAACGACAGGAATAGCACACGTTACTTCTGTAAAGTGACATCCATCAGATGCTTGGTGGGCATTTTGGATTTGCATACCCTTGATGGCCTGGGAAGTTTCTCAGGTATTCTTAAAATTAACAGGAAGATTTGAACTTTTTCATTTGCATGCTTTTGTGAAGTTTTTTGGGTCAAATGAATAGTGAACCATTTTCAGATGTCACCCCAGGCCACTTACAGGAAGAGTACAAATCATATCTAATGGCAACTCAGATTGGCTGACTACACTTTGACTTTGAAAAATTATCAAACGTGTGAACAAGCAGAAAAAGCAATTTGTAGACATCTAGAAAATGTGGTGTGAGTGAGTGGTGTGGCTTCTTGGTACTTTTCTTCATGCTCACATAGGCACACCCAGATTAGGGGCATCTCAACAGCCAATGGAGACTAAAGAGTCCACCAGGTCGTAAAATGCACAACTGACCTGGGAGGGAGGTGCATTAGCACCGAAATTTCCACTGTATTGCCATTTAAGGAATTTCTTGCTGAGCCATTTCTTTGGTCTATTCTTGTCCTATTTTCCATGTTTTATTTCTTAGTGTGGCACCAACTCTAATTAAGGTTTCTAAGCACTGAGGGTGGGCATGGTCTATGAGAACATATAAGAAAAACATAGATGTAGACTATATAATCACAGCTGGGTGACAACACACAAAAAAAGACCAAGACAAGAAATTTAATATGCTTTATTGCTATTGTTTTAATTCCTGGTAATTTTTATGTAAATTCTTATGTGTCAGAAGAGGAAAAACTAAAAATTATATTTTTAAGACACAGCAAGTATTCTGAATGTGACTGCATTCAAGCCGGTGGGATACATTCACACGTCCACGTGAGATTCTGTAGGCAGGAGTTGGGCAGAAGCCATTTTCTCGCTGCTTTGGCTGACTACTGCTTCTTGGATGTAAGGCAGTTTGGCTGCAGTGGCAGCAGCAGGAGCATCTCTGAACTCTCTGAATCACAACTATAACCATACACAACCTTAAGGCCAATAGACAGTGGAAGTCCCCTACCTTTCATCCCTTCAATCATTCTTTCCAATGCTTTGCAATCACACGGTGTTCTTATGAACGCCCTCTCTACTTGAAAGAATGGTTTCTTTTCTTGAATAGAATCTGGACCAGTACAAAAGAAAAATAGGAAACAAGAAATAGGTGATAGAGTCAACAGATAGTAGTCCACTATCTAACAATAGACCTGTCAATAGATTTGCCATTATGAGTAAGTCTCCTTCTGTCTTGGGTTTTTCCCTTGAATCATAGACTAAATATGAATTCTTTTTCACAATAGCACATACAACCTTTCCTATAAAAACTGCACTTTGTCTAACTCACTTTAAACTACATATCTCCAATAAATTTTGCCTGCTCCACTCAGCCACATCCAGATCCTTCTGCTACTATCTTTATTTCATTACTAGAGGCCTGGTGCACGAAATTCATGCACGGGGAGGGAGGTCCCCTCAGCCCAGCCTGCACCCTCTCCAATCCAGGACCCCTCGGATCGGGCCTAAACCGGGATTCGGACATCCCTCTCACAGTCCGAGACCACTGGCTCCTAACTGCTCACCTGCGTGCCTGCCTGATCGCCCCTAACTGCCCCCCCTGCCAGCCTAACCACCCCCAACTGCCCCCTTCTGCTGGCCTGGTTGCCCCACGCAGCCTGCTGTTCAGTTGTTACTGTGGGGGCATCCTGACCAATTTGCATATTACCCTTTATTAGTATAGATTTCCCCTATTAATAGTCATGTATCACCTCCATTTTCTCACCTAAGACAGAAACCAACCTCTAGGACATGTTCACAGCTTCCTCAGCAAGTTTTAGAGCATGTTCTATTTTCTTCCTCAGTGCTCCACCTCAGACACATCCTGCACCATGTTAACCCTCGTTTTCACTCCAGCTGATGCCTAGTCTTATAGTTGCCACTTTGCATGACTGACCAACTGACTTAAGCCAATCACCAGAATACCATTCCCTTATAGACATCCCATAAAATACCTTCATCTCAAATCTGGGACTTTAGAACTCTCTTCTTAGGCCCACTTTTCTTTCTAAATTTCCCTTCCTTTCCCTCTATCAAATATCCTCATTAATCTCATTAGGCTCTTTATGTCCTCCTGGTTTCTTAATATATGATTATTATTTGGAGCTCACTTATTTTCATTTTCTGCTTATATCCTAATGTTGAAAAATTGTATAATTATACATGATTTCACCAAATATTTTAAGTTAATAATAGACTACAACACTTAAATAACAAGTACTAAGTATTGTAAACCTATTATATGCTGACTATGCAAACTGCAAAATATAAATAGCAAAAGATAGATAGCTAGATAGATAAAATATATACATACATGCAAACTGTTCTACATACATTAGTATTTTCCTTGTTCAGAGAAGACTCAGAGAGCTAAAATAACTTACCTAAGAATAAGCATCCCATTAGTGGCAGAGCCAGGGTTCTGACTCAATCAGATCTAGTTCTGACAACCATATTTTTTGCACAATGCTTATGTTAAGCCCAGTGTTCAGAATCCCCAAAAATCCACCAGGAAAGAGCCAAGGCCCACTGTAAATGCAAGAGAACCTTTATTCGTGCTAGCACGAGCCCTCGTCCCCAGCAATCACCGAGAGAGAGAGTTTTTGGGAGAACAAAGGCCTTAAAGGGGGTCCAAAGCAGTGGGCGGGGGGAACGTTTATGGCCCCATTGATTGGTCAGGGCGCAGGGTCAGGGGTCTGGTTACACGGGGGTACTGTGCAGCTTGCCTAATTTGGACTGAGTCCACTTCTCTACATTCCTTTTGGCAGATTTATGCAACTGTTACATTCTCGCGGTTTTCTCAGAAAAAGGAGTCATATACATAGTTACACAGGATGGAGGGTACAGTACATTTTTTGCTGTCCTGCTCTGCCCTTTCACTTACAGTTTCTAACATTTCCATTTTGACTTGTACGTAATGAGCAATTCCCACTCTCTATGCCCGCACTCCTATGTCAGTGAACACTGCAGAGGGAGATCACAAACCTATGCTGTCTAGAAAGGCTACACACTCCTATCACTTACTGCAGTAAGTCCATTATATCTACTCCCTCTCCTCTATATTGTGGGCAGCTCAAGAGCAAAAGTATACATCATTCATCTTTATAAATATGTCACTTAAAATTTCATCTATTTTGTAAATGAAATAAAATTACATCTTGAGCCAGAATGAAATGGCAACATAAAGAAGATACTATGTATATACCCATTCCTTTTACCTCGCTGAGTTCATGGGACTTTGCTGAGTCTACTCACAAGGATGAAAAATAACCTCACCTTGGTTCCTATTAGGCACTTCTTATTTCATTTATTAACAGGCCTGCTAGGCAATATTTACTTCATAATGACAGCCTTCTGAGTGTGCCTCTCCACAAGGGTTATGTTCTACTGTGATGTCATCCATCACTGCCAATTACAAACAATATGGATAGAGCAACACTAAGATTAGTGGGACTTCAGAATATCTCCTATGTGCCCAACAATCCCAAGTTGCCTTTGAAGAATCGTATCATTGAATAGTGGATTTAAGAAATCCACAAATATTTGGAAAATCATCCATGAATATAGATCAAAGTGACTTTATAGAAATATTTATTGTAAAAAATCATTTTGAAGGAATGTCAAATTTTGTGGAGAACTCCAAGAATGAGGAGAGGAGTTTAAATGTCAAAGGAATTCAATGTATAGCAGGAACTCTAGGGTGTCAAAGGAAAATCTATTTCCCTCTTCTTTCTGAACATGCAGCTAAGACTATATTTTCCCAACCTTCCCTACAATTAGGTGTGGCCTTGTGCCTGAACTTCAGCCAATGGAATAGGAGCAGAATGTGATGTGTCTTTTCTACACCCAGCCATAAATTCTCTCCATGTGTTCCTTCAGGACCTTTTTCTCTTTCTGCTATTGGAACAATGATCAAAGTCACATATTGAAGATAACAGAGCTGCCAGAATCCTTGAATTTTGAATGACTGTGTGTAAACAGTCTCCCCAGTCTTAACCCTGACAACCTATGATGTTAATAAAAAGTTATATGAGCAAGAAACTAAGTTCTGTTGCCCTGAGCTATCATGTTTTCTGCAGCTTTGCCTACTCTAACAAGAAATTTGAAGTTGGGTGCTGCACTAACAAAAGAGAGAGACTAGATCCTCACAGCCAACTGGCTTGGAGATCAACTCCCGCCAGTGATACCAACAATCCCAACCACTCTGAACTCCAGTTTCTGGGGACACGCGGGGGACCCAGACGCCTACGGGACTCTCGGCCATCGGTCGGAGAGTGAGAGTGACTTTTCTGTCGGTGTGGACGACACCAGATTTCAACCACTCTCATAAGGGACACATTCAAGAGGCAGACTCAGTGAGCACCAAAGCCCTACTGTGTCTCCAGCACAGCAATTCTTCCGTTATAAACACAGCAGTCCTCACAGCCAATTGGACCGGAGGTCAATTCCTCCCAGTGTACCAACAGCAACCGGGGCTTTTAACTACACCAAGACTTTCCACTCAGCCCACAAAGGGGAGTACCAAGAGCGACCACCTAGGGTGATTGGGGAAGCTGAGCTACCGGCCCCTATAGGTCACTGACCACACAAAGCCACTCCATCAACACAGGGAGGCAGCCAAAATGTGGAGACATCGAAGTATGTCACAAGTAGGAGAGATAGATGAAAGCAAACTAATGGACGACACAGTGTTCAGAACCATATTTATAAGGTTACTCAAGAATCTTCTAAAAACCACTGAGAAACTTGAAGAGACCTTCAAGGACCTAAATGAGAATACCAAAAAAATGGAAAAGGACCAGTCAGAAATTATGCATACACTGTCTGAAATAAAGAATATACAGAGTAGACCACCACACCCGAAGAGTCAAACCAAAGATCTGGAATATGAGGAAGAAAAAAACACCCAACCAGAGAGGCGGAAAGAAAGAAGAATCCCAAAGTGTGAGGATAGCATAAGAAGCCTCCGGGATGGCTTTAAGCGTACCAATATCCGAATTTTTGGGGTGCCAGAAGAGAGAGAGCAAGATACTGAAAACCTATTTGAAGAAATAATGACAGAAAACTTCCCCCACCTGATGAAAGAAATAGACTTACAAGTTCAGGAAGCGCACAGAACCCCAAACAAGAGGAATCCAAAGAGGACCACACCAAGACACATCGTAATTAAAATGCCAAGGGCAAAAGACAAAGAAAGAATCTTACAAGCAGCAAGAGAAAAACAGTTAGTTACTTACAAGGGAGCACCCATACGACTGTCAGCTGATTTCTCAACAAAAACTATGCAGGCCAGACGGGAATGGCAAGAAATATTCAAAGTGATGAATAGCAAGAACCTACAACCAAGACTACTCTACCCAGCAAAGTTATCACTCAGAATTGAAGGGCAGATAAAGAGCTTCACAGATAAGAAAAAGCTAAAGGAGTTCATCACCACCAAACCAGTATTCTATGAAATGCTGAAAGGTATTCTTTAAAAAAAGGAAAAAGAAGAAAAAAGTAAAGATAAAAATTATGAACAACAAATACATATCTATCAACAAGTGAATCTAAAAATCAAGTGAATTAAAAATCTGAGGAACAGAATAAACTGGTGAACATAATAGAATCAGAGGCATAGAATGGGAGTGGATTGATAATTCTCAGGGGGAAAGGGGTGTCTGTGTGGGGGGTATGGGAAGAGACTGGACAAAAATCATACACCTATGGATAAGGACAACGGGGGCGGGGAACCGGGTGATGGGGAGATATGGGGGAAAAAAAGGAGAAACAATTGTAATAACTGAACAATAAAGATTTATTTAAAAAATAAATAAATAAAAATAATAAATAAATAAAAAAGAGAGAGAGACTAAAATATGATTTAGCAATAAAATATTAGGTGGTGAGAATATAGCATTAATAGGATGAAAAGAACAAGAGCATATTATGCAGTGACAAAACTTAGGTAAAACTGTGGCCTGTAATACCATGGGAGACAGACCATTTATATAGTAACTGAACCCAAAACTATAGGGGCATGATTGGGGTGGGGGGAGAGTTTTCTTTCCCCACCTCTTATGCAACACTTATATTGAGTGTCAGTTAATTTATTCTTCAAATATATTTTCCTTATGTATTTCAATAGTCTTCTCTAATTATATTGTAAATTTCTAGATAGATGATGATAGATAGATAGATAGATAGATAGATAGATAGATAGATAGATAGATTCTTAGATACATGCATATAAAGGGTGAGGCAAAAGTAGGTTTATAGTTGTTCATATGGAAGATAATACAATAATTAATACATAATAATACAAGAATAAACTCTGTGTCTTGTGTACTTACAACTGTAAGCCCACTTTTGCCTCATATTGCATTATTTCCTGGATCCTCCTTGGTTTTAGTAGATAGTCATAACTAAAGAAGTAATTAAAAATTGCCCTAGTCAATGCGCTCAGTGGTGAGAGCATCAGCCTGTGCACCAAAAGGGTCGCAGATTAGATTCCCTATAAAAGCAAATGCCTGGGTTGCAAATTCCCTCCTAGAGGTGCTCCCTCTCTCTCTCTCTCTCTCTCTCTCCCTCCCCCACCTTCTATTCTATAAAAAAAGCAATGGGAGCCCTAGTCAGCTTAGCTCAGTGGATAGAGCATCAACATGCGGACTAAAGGGTCATGGGTTCGATTCCGGTCAAGGGCATATGCCTGGGTTGTGGGCTCGATCCCCAGTAGGGAGCATGCAGAAGGCAGCTGATCAATAACTCTCTCTCATCATTGATGTTTCTATCTCTCTCTCTCCCTCTCTCTTCCTTTCTGAAATCAATAAAAATATATATTTTTAAAAGCAATGGGATGAAGGTTAACAAAAAGAAATAACTAAAAATTGATTGTTTATGGAGTTAAGACAGTCTCTTCAATAAATGGTGTTGGGAAAATTGGACAGATACATGCAAAAAAATGAAACTAGACCACCAACTTACACCATACACAAAAATAAACTCAAAATGGATAAAGGACTTAAACGTAAGATGGGAAACTATAAAAATATTAGAGGAATTTACAGGCAGCAAAATCTCAGACATATGCCGAAGCAATATCTTCATCAATACAGCTCCTAGGGAAATGGAAACTAAAGAGAAAATAAACAAATAATACTGCATCAAAATAAAAAGCTTCTGTACAGCAAAAGAAACTGTCAACAAAACAACAAGAAAGCCCACTGCATGGGAGAACATATTTGCCAATGTTATCACCGATAAGTGTTTAATCTCCAACATTTACAGGGAACTCATACAACTTAACAAAAGGAAGATAAACAACCCAATCAAAAAAATGGGTAAGGGACCTAAATAGGTACTTTTTGAAAGAAGACATAAGAAAGGCCAAGAGAAATATGACAACATGCTCAGAGTCACTAATCATCTGAGAGATGCAAATCAAAACAACAATGCAGCACCATCTCACACCTGTCAGAAGGGCTATCATCAACAAATCAACAAATGACTAGTGCTGGAGAAAAAGGAACTCTCCTGCACTGCTGATGGGAATGCAGATCGGTGTAACCACTGTGGAAAACAGTATGGAGTTTCCTCAAAAAAATTAAAATGGAACTCCCATTTGACCCAGTGATCCCACTTCTAGGAATATATCCCAAGAAACCAGAAACACCTATCAGAAAGGATATATGCACCCCTATGTTCATAGCAGCACACTTTACAATAGCTAAGATTTGGAAACAGCCTATCAGCAGATGAGTGGATTAAAAAGCTGTGGTACATCTGCACAATGGAATATTAGCTGCTGTAAAAAAAGAAGGAACTTTTACCATTCACAACAACATGGATGGACATGGAGAGCATTATGTTAAGCGAAATAAGCCAGTCAGAGAGAGATAAATATCACATGATCTTACTCATTTGTGGAATATATTGAACAACATAAACTGATGAACAAAAATAGATCCAGAGACATAGAAACATCTAACTGACTGTCAAACCTTAGAGGGAAAGCAGGGGAGGGGCAGAGGTAAGAGATCAACCAAAGGACTATATGCATTCATATAAGCAACCAATGGACACAGACACCAGGGGGACGAGGGCATGAGTTGGGGAGTTGGGGGGTGGGGGGGGACAATGGGAGGATAAGTACACATATGTAATACCTTAATCAATGAAGAAAAGAAAAAAAGGAAAAAAATGATTGTTTCACTTTCTGCACACTAAAAAAGATTATGAAGGGGTTCAAAACTAAACTGGGTTAGAATTTACAGAACTCTAAGGAAAAACTGGATGCATAATACTGCTGCTCTTTATGCTGACTCTAAATATAAATTTGGAGTTTGCTGTGCTGTTGCACAATTTGGAATCCCATGGATACTTAATTCTGGTGGTACTTCTGCAACTGCAGAACCAGCCTGAATTGGCCTAATCCTGTTTCCAAGGAGATACTGACTTGTGTGGTTTTTTCAGAAACAATGGAACAAGGTAGCAAATCACGTAGATAGTCAGACATTTGCCCTAGAGTAACCTTTCACATCACTTGGTCAAAATCCACTGCAGACTACATACTAACATACATACACACACACACACACACACACACACACCACCCTCAAATTCAAACATGTGACCCATGAAAAGCCCAGTTCCTCTAGCACTTGCTCACCAAGCTCTCATTATGTCGAAATAATGTAACTCTATAGAGTATGAATAACCTTCCCACTTCTTCCTTTAAATGTAACCCAAAAGGCTCCAGTTGGGAGATAGATTTGAGCCTCACTTCCTATCACCTTTCTGGTCAATTAGCAATAACAGCTTATTCTTTTCTCAAAAGCTGATGTCATAGTATTGGCCTCTATGCACATAAGTCAGGGAGTTCTTGCTCAGTAACAAGCAACTAGATTATCTAATTAATAACAAAGATTGTCAGAACTAATTTTTAAAAATTATATATTGTTTACAAGAGATTCTCCTTAAACAAAAAGACATTGAATGCTTGGCAGGAGTGGGAAAAGAAGAGGTGGGAGAGTATGCCATGCAAAACACTATCCAAAAGGAATCTGATGTAACTATACTTGAAGCATCCATCTTATATAAAAACTGCTGTTTGAAATTTTAACCCTGCTATTTGGCTTCTGTAAATTCTTGCTTTCTTAAATAATAAGAAAAATAAGACTACTCCCACTTCAGAGAGGCCATTAAACCTTCCCCGAACAAAATTATCAGTGCTGGCACCAGGCCAGGCCTTTGGTTGAGGTCTCAAGGCCCCAGCACATAGGGGCTCTTTAAGAACTTGCAAAGGGGGCCAGAAACACCCAATATTTGGGAGACAAAGAAGGTAAAAACATATAAATAGGGAAAGTTCCTCCATGTTGGGGTCCAGAATTTGAGAGACATTTTCCTCTGGACCCACACATAATAAAGTGTGACTTCAAACTCTCCAGCATTGTTTGATTTATTCCAGTTCTCTGTAACATACTAACTCAGACAAAATAGATTTAAAGACAAGAAGTGTTACAGAATTTACCAGGCGACCGAAAAATACACACATAGGAGTACTTGGAGACGCAGGAAAAACCCATTTATTTTCAGATGTTTCGCATGTACTAGTGCAGTGACTAAGGGGAAAATGTTTCTCTCCAAATCCTGAGCAAACCAATATGGAGGAAGCTCTCCCTTTATACCCTTTGGTTTCTTTGTCCCCCAAATATGGATGGGACTTCCGGACCTTTTGCGGGCTTTGCAAAAAGCCCCATGTGTTGGGATGGAAGCCATGAGACCACACCTAAAGGCCTGGCCTGATGCCAGTGCTGATAACCCCCTCTGGGGGTTGTGCATTGTTCATGGTTTATGGCCTCTGTAAAATGTGAATATTTAGGTAACTGGTCTTAAAGACCAGATTGTGGAGAAAGGGGCAATGACTTTGTTATAGGCTATTAAGAATTTACAGTAGGTTACTGGCACAGAATCAGATTGCTAGCCCTCCAAAAATGTCTTATTTTCCCCATCATCTTCCCACCCCCCCTCCTTGAGCCTCAAGCTGATTTTCAGCCTTGGGGAATTCAATATAAGACTCAAAGCTAGGGAGTAGGGAGTAGGGTGTAAAGAGCCAAATTAAGCAGCTCGAGTCTTTTTTCATCTTCATCACCCAAGGGATTGTAATGGCAGTCCAGAGATCTGGTCTTGTGTAACATCTGGGCCTTCAGGGCTTACTGATTCTCTCTTTAGCTGTTCTAAAACCTGTTGGCTTTCGTAGAGGAAGGGAGGGGGCATATACACTGGTTTCTTCATTTCTGGCTTCAGAGCAGTTGGAGTGGTGAGAAGCATGTCTTAGGGTCCCATCTATTTTTTTTCCAGTTGGCCCATCGTCCTTTCTCTGCTCATGTCCATATAACTGTCTAACACATCCCCTCAAGGATCCTGGCTCTGAATACTTTCAGGGAAAATAGACGTTCGTGGGCTCCTCTGACTACTTCCATGCTGAGGAGAAACAAAGTTTTCTTTCAAAGCCAAGAGTTCCTTGCTGTCTGTCAGAGGGATGATGAGGCCTGGGCACAGACTTGTGACCTGGCGGAGACAAACTGTATTATAAAATTTAGTATTATTGAGCTATTAGAACAGCAAGAGTTACAACAAATGGTCTGGTGGAAGGGAAAGAAAACATTTCCGTTTTAATAATGTTACAGAAAACTGGAGAAGAACCAAGCAACACTTAGGGAGATGGAGTTACATTTATAATGCGCTTAGGTTCTGAGCCCCACTAGGGACCAGAGGAAAATGTCTCTCAAATTCTGGACCCCAACATGGAGGAACTTTCCCTATTTATATGTTTTTACCTTCTTTGTCTCCCAAATATGGGGTGTTAACAGCCCCCTTTGCAAGTTCTTAAAGAGCCCCTATGTGCTGGGGCCTTGAGACCTCAACCAAAGGCCTGGCCTGGTGCCATCACTGATAACTTTGTCCAGGGAAGGTTTAATGGCCTCTCTGAAGTGGGAGTAGTCTTATTTTTCTTATTATTTAAGAAAGCAAGCATTTACAGAAGCCAAATAGCAGGGTTAAAATTTCAAACAGCAGTTTTTATATAAGACTAGAGGCCCGGTGCACGAAATTAGTGCACGGAGGGGGGGTGTCCCTCAGCCCAGCCTGCACCCTCTCCAATCTGGGACCCCCCGAGGGATGTCTGACTACGGGCAGTCGGACATCCCTCTCACAATCCAGGACTGCTGGCACCCAACTGCTCGCCTGCCTGCCTTCCTGATTGCCCCTAACTGCTTCTGCCTGCCAGCCTGATCACTCCCTAACCACTCCCCTGCCAGCCTGATTGATGCCTAACTGCTCCCCTGCCAACCTGTTTGCCCCCAACTTTCCTCCTCTGCCATCCTGGTCACCCCTAACTGCCCTCCCCTGCTGGCTTGATCACCCCCAACTGCCCTCCCTTGCAGGTCTGGTGCCTCCCAACTGCCCTCCCCTGCTGGCTATCTTGTGCCAGCCATCTTGTGTCCACATGGGGGCAGGATCTTTGACCACATGGGGGCAGCCATATTGTGTGTTGGAGTGATGGTCAATCTGCATATTACTCTTTTATTAGATAGGATAGAGGCCTGGTGCATGGGTGGGGGCCAGCTGGTTTGCCCTGAAGGGTGCCCTGGATAAGGATGGGGGTTCCCTTGAGGCATGGGGTGGCCTGAGCAAGGGGCCTGTGGTGATTTGCAGGCCAGCCACACCCCATGGCAACCCAAGCAGAGGCCCTGGTATCTGGAATTTATTTACCTTCTACAATTGAAACTTTGTATCCTGGAGCGGAGCCAAGCCTCCTGCTTGCTCCGTGGCCAGCAGCCATTTCTGTTGGGGTTAATTCACCTTCTGTAGTTGAAACTTTGTAGCCTGGAGTGGAGGCATAGGCCGGCCAGGGCTGCAGAAGCTTTGCTTCTTCTATTGCCGGGGACAACCCTGGCCTGCTCTCTCCAGCTCCGTGGCTGCCGCCATTCTGTTTCGATTTGTTTACCTTCTATAACTGAAACTTTGTAGCTTGAGTGGAGGCTTAGGCCAGGCAAGGGCAGGTGGAAAGCTTGGCTTCCTCTGTTGCCTGGGAAACCTTGCTCTCTGTGGCTGTAACCATCTTGGTTGGGTTTATTTGCATACCCGCTCTGATTGGCTGGTGGGCATGGCTTGTGGGTGTAGCGAAGGTATGGTCAATTTGCATATTGCTCTATTATTAGGTAGGATGGATGCTTCAATAACTCCTATTGAAATAGAATTTTTCATCTTAAAATTACCCTTGTGTTTATTAAAGAGCCAAATTAAGACCAATTTATCTATTGCATTTAATTTGGCCTGATGGTTTGCATAAACACAATAAGAATGGTAACTGACCGTCTTTGCCGGAATTTCATGATTGAGTCTTAATGTGCCCCATAGGGCAGGGAAGCCAAGCCACCCAGCTGCCGTCAGGCCTGCCTGCAGTATCTGCTGGGTTAGGTAAATTCCTCACCTGCAGTGACTCAACCCAGGCCTGTGACCTAGGTTTTAAGACCCAACTCTGCAGCCCTTCTACTTGTCACAGCCTAGAGAGCATGGGGGTTCCACAGGGACGTAGATGCTCCCTCGTTGCTCCCCTTCCACTCTGACCAACCGCCAGTGATGGCAGGGTATGGACCTGATGCTCCAGTGCCATCCATTTTTAGGGCTATCAAGCAAGATACCAGGCTTTTTCCATGGCATTTTTATTGGCTTCAAGCCTTCAGAGTCCAGACAGGAGTCTTTAAAACATGACACTCCAGTTAAAGTGTTCAGTCACTAAAACCACCATTGGAAACGGGTCTTATTGAATTTATGCAAAGGAATGTATTGCCATGATTCATTCATTAAGAATTGCCAAATTTCAGAGGGATCATATAGGGAGAAAAATACGCTGACATGCTTTAAGATCTTCTGATTTTCCTTGCCAGTCCTTTCCATGAACTTTTCAGAGTAATATTTTCCAAATGCATTATAACAAAACAGTAACTGTCTCCAAATAACAAGAAATTTAAAATGACATGTTTTGGATTTCATTATAATGCAGATGACATGGAATTTTGTCCTTTCTGTAAAACCCAAAATTCTATAATATTATAACTAATAACCATTAGTTATAACTGTATTTGACAAAGGTTTCTATATACCTTCAGTATAAAACTTTTCTTCATGAGAGAGAAAGCAAACATTCAAGGCATTTCAGAGCCTATTTGGATGATCTAAAGCCAATTCTAGATCAAGAGAAAGTTTCTTAAAATTCAAACACTTGAAAGATTGTCAAATTTGATTTTACCAAAAGATTAGATATTAGAGTGTATTAGACAGGAACATAGGCTAGCAAACTTCAGTTCCTATGATTAAAAGATGGTCTTTTTTATTAAATACCTGATTAATATAACTTAATTATTTTACTAGAAAAGAACTGACCAAAATAAAGCTTATTTTCTAACTTCATTTGTCCTTGGGTGTGGATAGCAAATAACACTAATTGGATCTCTCTCATCAGTTTCTCTGAGTACTTTGGCATAAGCTATTTACATTCTGTTTAGGGAAGCAAAACACAAATCATTGAGTCTTAATTGTCCTTGGTTTAGGGAAGGCAGAGTTTTCTAGATGGTTCAAACTGCTGTTTTAATATCTGTTTCCCTGTTCTGCTTGTCCTGGCTTACTGGCCTCTATCATTTAATCAATTATCTTTTAACGTTTCCTTTTACAAACTTTTTATAACTTTCAGAAATAACCACCTTTAAAAACCACCTTCTTTTTCCCTCAAATTGCATAACCATGCCTCAGTCCTTCTATTAAGTATTTCTACTCTAATATTTTTCCTTCTATTAAGTATTTCTACTCTAATATTTTTTCTTTCTGTCATACCATCAGCAACTTGAACAGACCTTTTTTTAAATGTATTAGAATTCTTCACTCTCAGAAACCTTAATTTTTCAATGATTATCAAAAAGTAAACAGCCAGCATTTATGAACACACTTTAAACACACTTTTACTTTCAAGAAAATTTACCTTCAACAAAGTACAAGAGACTTTCTGTAATAAAAACTAGTAGCAGGGAAATTAAAACTTGTCTAGCAGTTAATGTTTCAGGTTTCTTTTTATATTTAGATGTTTATCATTTAATCCAGCAATGCTCCAAAGTCTTTAAGTTAATGAAGACCTTGGAAAATTATGTATAGGCATATGAGGCTAGAGAAAGAAGGTGCAGGCCCTAGCTGCTTGGATTTAAACTGCCACATTCTTCCTTAGAGATAACATCTAAAGTTACTGCTATGGCTTCTGTTGCTGGCCCTCTGGGCCAGCCCTTCCCTAGGCCACCTGATCTATAATTGTGAGCATTATGTTAGTTTTCTGTTTATGCCTTTCTTATTCTTATGTACATAGATCTTCTGAGCCTCTTTTAATAACTTTTCTGCACTTCTATCCTTCTAGTTCTCTATCTTTGTAGTTTTCTTGAAATGTCAGGCCAACTATTGGTGACAAAATGTAATTTTTAATATTTTTTGGCCCAACAGGTCCTCAGAGTCTGGCCCAGAGTACTGTCTCATTTGATCTTTTAGTCTTGGTAAAATTTGGAAGGCCTTCTTCTTTGCCTTGCTGAATATTGAAGGCCTTACTTAGGTTCTGAGTCCCACTAGGGCTCCAGGGTTTGGAAACCTTACATCTGCTGGAAGCACACCAGGGCCAGCCAGGTGCTTCCTTTTCCAGATAGCTATAGCATTTTATTTCTGTCTGCCCTTGCACTTTTTCAGGCTTTTTTTTTTTTTTTTTTTTTTTTTAACTTTTACAGTCTGGTCCCTTCCTCCAACAGAGAGCACAGTCAGTCTCCTCTTGAGTGACTGGTCTTTGATTATTAATATATTTGTAATTATTACTCAAAAGGCTTTATACAAATTCTTCATTTTAGTTATATCTATTTATTATATCTTAACAACTTGGAGATTTTAAAGCCAATTATTACCTAAATCATTTTCTTGACCAATAACCATGATTGCCCTTTCGGTTCAAGGAAAGGACATGCTAATCTGGCTGGGAGTCATATGCCCCGAGCAAGAACTGCCCATTATCATGGAAGCATTAATTTTATTATCCAACACATCCTGCATAGTTTACTTCCTTATGTAATTTCAAGTATACTGTATTGTTCTAGTTTAATTCAAAAATATTTCGTTTTAGGGAGAGAGTAGATCTTAGTGTCACTGCAGGGCCCTTGAGATGTCACAAAGCTGTCTCTCCATTAAATTCTCAAAATATTACATTCAGAAAAGCTGTCAAATATACCCAATTTAAAGATTATTAAAACTTAAACCAGTTAAAGTTTTGGTATTGACCACAGAATTAACCTTTTGCACTCAGATGTCGAGTGTGACTCCACACGGTTAGCATTAGAATAAAGGAATCAAGAAAAAAGCAAGCAAGTGCAAAGGGTTAATCCCTTACTAATCAGGCCAATAAAATAATAAAATATTATATTTTAAAGTTCCTATGCTGAATATTCTGATGTAGTTTAAGAAGCACCCAGTAACTTCATTCTGCTAGGCTTGGGGCCAGAAACCTCTTGCTTCTCTGCTTAAGAGTGAAATGACCCTTTTTTCCTGTTCTTTTATTCCTCCCTCTCCCCCTCCAATTCTGCATTAACCATTTACTCTTTCCTTGGCAGGGGAGCTAAGGGCTTGTTAGTTACAAGCAAGCTATAAACTAGCTAGTGGTTCTTTGTTTAAACTTCCCTGAGATCTTTATGACCCTTTTACAACTCTTGCAAATAGTCTTAGAATCTTAAAATTTTTAACCCAGCACAGCAAAGTCATAAATCAGGGAAGAGCAAATTAAAGTCCCTAAAAGTTAGCCAAAATTGCATCATGGACATACAGACATAAATCTCACTAGCTAAGAGTTTCTGGCAGGCTAATACCCTGGCAGAAAGAACAAGATGATCCACAAGAATAAGGATTCTTGGCAGCTGCTGGGACATCCTGCAATCTCTGTTACATGTTCAGCCTCACCACATACAACTGGGCTTCCCCCAAGGTGGGACTTGCCTCATCTTTAAACAAATTAAACAACAAAGAGACATAAAACATTGACAGATACTCTTATGTTTCCCATCCTCGGCCACAAGCTGGGGGCCCCTGCTTTCGCAGAGAGACATCTGCATTGCAGGTAGCGGTCTGGGCCCTTCTTAAAATTCTTTAGCATACATTCTAAGGCAGCAGGTTTAGAGGAGCAACTTCCCATGTTTGCACTTAGACCATGTAATCCCCTCCCAGTTAACAGAGACACAAGACAACACAAGGTAGCTTATGCTTCACACAGGCTCTCACACTCACATTCATACACCAGTCAGCGAGTTTTGACTTCCCCCCACGGAAAGTCCTGAACTGAGGCAAATATTTGCCTAAGTAGTGATCAGCTACTTCTTCTGCCCCTAATGTCAGGCCTGAACTCGGACTGGTACCCCAAAGGAAAACTCAGATGTCTGGTTCCAGAAAGGGCTTTCCTGTCCTCCTTGGAGTCCACTGGAGCACTAGCAGGGATCCCTGGTCACTAGGACTCAATGAGGACTGGGACTCAGTAAATCACTGGAGCGCGCCTTCCCATCATCAGGGGCTCGGTTGAGTGGGCCCACCTGCCTGCCCTCCCACAGGTGCCTCAAAGGGGCAACTTCGGCTGCATGTTCCCAGTCAGGAAAACAATTTTTACATTACAGAATTTACCAGGCGACCAAAAAATACACACATAGGAGTACTTGGAGATACAGGAAAAACCCATTTATTTTCAGATGTTTCGCATGTACTAGTACAGTGACTCAGGGGAGACTGTTTCTCTCCAAATCCTGAGCAAACCAATATGGAGGAAGCTCACCCTTTATACCCTTTGGTTACTTTGTCCCCCAAATATGGATGGGACTTCCAGACCTTTTGCGGGCTTTGCAAAAAGCCCCATGTGTTGGGGTGAAGGCCATGAGATCACACATAAAGGCCTGACCTGGTGCCAGTGCTGATAACCCCCTCTGGGGGTTTGTATTGTTCATGGTTTATGGCCTCTATAAAATGTAAACTGGTTTTACAAGACCAGATTGTGGAGAAAGGGGCAGTGACTTAATTATAGGCTATCGAGAATTTACATTAGGTTACTGGCACAGATGCCGATTGCTAGTCCCCCAGCAATAAGAAATGTCTTATTTTCCCCATCAGAAGTATTACCAGAGACAAGCCATGTTTCCTATTGCAAAAGGATTCATTCAACAATAAGTTAACAATGTTAAGCTTGTTTTAAAATGTAGCTTCTAAGTACACAATGCAAGAACTGACAGAACTAAAAACAGAAAATAGCTATTATAACAGGAGAGCAAACATAAATTACAGACTTTAATTCTGCTAGATACAGATTTCTTTTAAAAATTTTATCTGTTAGACTCACAGATGCAGGGAACAGACTGAAGGTTGCCCGAGGGGAAAGGAGTTGAGGGGTTGGATGAAATATGTGAATGGATTAAGGAATACAAATCAGTAGTTACAAAATAATCATGGGGATGTAAAGTATAGCATAGAGAATATAGTTAATAATATATATATATATGTGTGTGTGTGTGTGTGTGTGTGTGTGTGTGTGTGTATATATATATATATATATATATATATATATATATATATATATATATATATATATGCCTAAGCAACCAGATGACTGGATGACCAGCCGGTAGCTGTGACGCACATTGACCACCAGGGAGCAGACACTCAAAGCAGGAGCTGACCCCTAGTGGACAGTGCACTCCCACAGTGGGAGTGCCGCTCAGCTGACACCGAGGTCAAAGCAGGTGAGCTGCAGCTGCAGTGGCCCTAGTGGACGGTCACACCCAAGCGGCAGCGGCGGCCACAGTGGGGGGCTGGGATGAGCGCAGTGGCACAGAGCCTGGGCGCTCCTCCCCGACCACCTGCTGACACGCGCACTAGTGTCGTCCGGGATCAATGCAGACAGTGGACTGGAGCCTAAAGAGCTGGCGGGTAAGGCTGGGCTGTGGTGGCATGGAGGTCCTCTGATCCCCGCAGGCCAGGCCAGGGGACCCCACTGGCGTATGAATCTGTGCACCGGGCCTCTAGTATTATAATAACTATGTATGGTGCCAAGTAGGTACATAAAATATAGGGGAAATCAAATTGTAAAGTATAGGATTGTCCACCCACTTCGCTATACATCTGAAAATTATACAAAGTAATATTGAATGTTAACTATAATTGAAATTTTTTTAATTTTTATTTGTTAAATAACTTCATTCACTAACAAGAGTGAGACTCCACGAGCAACCTAAATTTCCTGTCACAAAAGACATTTGCCACTTTACTATTGTTCTAAAAAGTATCTAGTCAAGACCGCTTAAGATCAGGTTTTTAATTAAAATTTCACTTGAGTAAAACTTTTTGTTTTTCAAAGAAGCATGCTTCCTCCTGCTTTGGATACTAATCCTTTATTGGCTATTACCCATGCAGAGATTGTTTCATTTCTGACAACGTTCATCCTAAATTCTTACAGCCAATGTTCCATGACAACTAGAAATCACACCTTGTACTTAAAACACTTGACTGGAAATATATCTTGGCATAAAAACAATTTATAGCACCGAAGAGAAAGAAAAGTTATTTTTTTCACAAAGTGAGTGTGTGACTAAAGAAGATAACAATTCATGAAATACTCAGCATTAACTTAGAAGATTTACTGGGTCATATAAATGTATAGCAACAGAATGTGTCAAACATAATTAGCACCTAGTAAATTGTGTATAATCTATAGTTGTCAACTACATGCAAGCATTGGCAAAGAAAACTGAGTAGTTTAAGGCCAATTTTAACTCAATTCCCCCATCACCACCAAAGGCTTTTAAATTACCTTTAAAACTTAAATATGCATTACACCACAAATATTAGAGACTCATCAGTTCAGAATATTTTTTAAATTGAATGATACAAGGAAGAAATTGCTGTTGAAATTTCAACTAATGCTTACTAATCACATGAGTCAGACTTTTTTATATGTCCAATATCATTTAATCTTCAGAACAATCTATGAAGTTCCTAATTTTTTAGTTTACCTTTTTTTACATTCTGGTTTGTTAGTTAATTTAACAATCAGAGTCAAGCTTATAAATCTTTAGTGTTTGGTTATATTATGATGAAGTCTACTGCTAAAGAGAGATAAATGATGAGGAATGTGGGCTCTTATTGTTTCTTTTTTAGTTTTTGCTAAACTGTAAAAATTTAAAGATAACTTGATTTATGCATTTGATCATGTGTATTGGTATCTTAATTTCTCTGTAGAGGGACAGCAATATTACCAGCACCTTTACTCTATCAAATGACTCTGTAACACACAAAGTACTTGTCCAGGAAAAAGTAAATGTTCACAAGCAAAAGAAAAACATATCGTTTGAAGTTATCCCATATAACATCATGTTAAATTGCTACAATATTTCTACATAACTATTTTGTGAAACATCAGTACATTTAGTCAAAATTACAAAAATTACATCTAAATAATTGCTTTAAAAAATGTAATTCTATATATACAAATATGTGTGCATGTAATTCCAACCATGATGAAAGCTACAAAGAAGTACAAATATATCCTGCCCTCAGAGAGAGCATACATTATTGAAATGGGAAATTTGGACTGGAAACGCTCAGTGTTTCCCTGGGCAGGATGGTCTCCCAGGCTCTTGTCCGGTAGAGTGGAAAAATGAAACCATGGATGAAAGGTGGTATAGCAAAAGGTGGAAATTTATTGAGAAACAAGCACAGACTCCCATGTGGGAAGGGGGAAAGAGTCCCACTGAGTCTTTTTCCTACGGTTTATAAAGGCTGCAGACCTATGTGCCTTTATATACCCTCAATTGGTCACTATCCCCTTCTGACTTGGACACTATAGCAACTCCAGAGTGCAACAGTCAAACCTCACATGGGACACGTGGGGCTCTCCTTCTTTTTCTCCCTTATTGTTTCCCTACTCCCTCTGGGCTTTCTTCTTCTCTCTTTGAATCAGGGGCTTCCTTCCCTTGTAAATGTATACCTTTCTGCAGCTCCCAGTCCCCTTATTTTATGGAAATGTGCCTTTTGCAGCTCTGTAGCCCTGTGCTTTTTCCATGGACTCCTTCATTTTTTAAAATTTCCTACACCTCCCTATTTCACCCCCAAAACTCCTATTTCACCCCCAAAACTCTTATTTTACCCCAAAAACTCCTTTCACTACTAGGATACCATTTCAAAAATAATACAAAGGTAAGTACAATAAATTTCTACAGACCTACAGATACTATTTTTCTAACTATCTCAAACACTATTCCTTCATCAATGAGGTATTTTCTCCAAATACTCTTTAACTGAAACTTTGTACCATTTCATGAATCACTTCAAAATATTAGATCAATTTCTAGTTGATAAATTAATTCATCCAAGTGATTTAATTAAAATTACATAGATCTAGAATAGGAAACAGAATACAAATATAAAAAAACTCAATCGCTATACCTCAAAAGTTCAAGTAGCAAAGATAAAAATAAAACAATTAACTAAATAACTAAGGCGTCTGTAGTAAATACAGGTGGGGCAAAAGTAGGTTTAAAGTTGTGAGTACAATGAAGAGTTTATTCGTGTATTATTAAGCATTGTAATTTTTCATATGAACAACTGTAGACCTATTATTACCCACTCTGTATTATATGCAAAGCACAAACAATAATGAGTATAAAGGGAGGGGAGATATTTATTCCTCTTTAGGGAGAGCAAACACTTAATAGAAAACTATAATGGGTAAACTATTATATTGATCCATAGACAGAGATAATCACAAATCTTAGTACAGAAGGGTTGAAAGTGAATTCACTAGCAATGAGATACAGCCTACTCCTGAGGAAATCAAAATTAAAGGTCTAGAATGGACATAACTCTGATGGGGGCCATAATAAATGAACTCCAGTATGTTGTGTGGAATTTCACTGAGAAGACAGAAAAAGAAAATGTTTTCATGGAAGAGGTAAAAAGGGAAGGAGTGATTTCAGCAACAGGCAGAAAATTGGTAGGAGGCCCACTGCTAAATGGAGGCCCACAGCATATGCATGGAGGTACATCCTCCAAATGGGTGTACACAACAGGCCAGGACTGCAATTCTGAGAATACAAAGATGGGTAAACTACATATCACACTGAAACAGAAATTTTAGGGGTAAAATAAGACAGGTTTAGGAAATTTTAGAAATTTTGGAAATTAAGGGGACCATTGAGGAAGCACAGGGCTACAGAGCAGCAGAAGGTATATTTCCATAGAATAGGGGAGCTGAAAAGCTGCAACAGATACATTTCCATAGAATGAGGGAGCTGGGAACAGCAAAAGGTCTATATTTACAAAATAAAGAGAAGGAAGCCCTTCATCCAGAAGAAGAGGAAGAAAGTCCAAAGGGAATAGGAAAACAATAAGGAAGGAGGTGGGGAGAACCTCACTTGTCCCATGTGAGGTTCCACCTTTGAGCCCAGGAGTTACTATAGTAACCAGTCTAAGGGAATAGTGACCAATCAGAGGGGATATCAAGGCACCAGGATCTGCAGCCTTTATAAGCCATAGGGAAAAGAAACTTAGTGGGACCCTTTCCTCCTCCCCACATGGGAGTCCATTCTGTGGGACTCTTTCCCTCTCCCCATGTGGGAATCTGTACTTATTCTTCAATAAATTTCCACCTTTGCTATACCACTTTCTGCCCGTGGATTCATTCTTCGATTCCAGTGGACAAAGAATTCGGGTTCTAGTCCAAAAATTCCGTTTCAGCACTTTCAAGTTGCTCTTAATCTCATGAAATAGAAGTTGTCCATGAATATCAATGACACAATGTTTGGAAATAAGAAACTCAATAATTATCTAAATTATAAAAAGTTAAGGGGTGAAAAGTGAGAGAGCAACGAAAGAGGTTTTCTGTTAAAGAGACCAAAAAGAGACAAGTTGATGGCTTGAATAGGTAATGCAATCAAGAGCATAATTTTATTTTAAGAAAAGTGAATTAGGAATTATATTCAGTTGAAAATGAGAATTGAATGTTTAATTTTGAAAAGGTGGTGATTAGTGAAACTTCATTCCAAAGCAGAAAGAATTAGACTTTCAAAAAGAAGATTGCTTCTTTATAAGAAATAAGTGGACCCTTTGAAGTGGAAGCTACAGATTCTTCCTCAACCCTCCATCTCAGGGAAATAAAATGATTTGTCATCCTCTTGGCTGCTGCTTCCCAACTGTGGGAAATGGTGCTACTTTTCCTAACCATTTGCTTTCACTGCCCTTATAAAAAGAGGGTTTTAGATTTTTACTCATTGCCATAATCCTGCCCTCTATGCAGAGTATACCACCCTATCTCATTGACAAAGTGGCACCCTGACTTGCTTTGGCATTAAAATGTGAGCTGAAGTCACCACAGGCAACTCTCAGGCAAAAATCCCATCAGTCCTGCTTTCTTACTGTTCCCCTTTACACTGCAAGAACTATGTGTCCTAAATAGAGACACCTTCCAACCTGCATCCTGGAATGAGAAACACACACAACAAAAATGCAGAAACAGGCTGCCCTTGGATGCCATATGAGAGAAATAAATGTTTGCTTTTGTTAATCACTGCAATTTTTGTTGATGTTACTGCAATAAAGCCAAGTAGCAAAAACCATTACTTTCCCAATCTTTTCCTGAAAAATAGTTCTCACCTCAATGAAGACTGTGACATTTAGACATTCTTCCTTTCCTTCTATTGCTGTTATCAATCAATACTTCAGGTAGTTGGTAATTATAATTTTGTATTCTTTGTCTTATAATCAACTCCAAAAATTATATAAGCTTTAGGCCCCTCCACAGTCAGATCTTCCTCTAATGGGAACAAAAGGGAGTTATTCAGTTTAACTTGACTATTTCACAAAGAAAGGAAATAAAGCCCTAAGAGATTAATAAAATTTCTCCAAGACCATGCTATTCATAGGTGACAAGATCAATTCTGAAACTGAGGCCTTTACATTTCCACTTCAGAGAACGATATACCATTTTCATCCAAAATGTAAAATTGTTATTTAAGGTATTTGTAGTAGTTTTTAGGTGATAAAACTTCATTTTTTTAACGGACTATATTTTCTAAAGTTCTTTCTTATATTTTCAGCAACAAATTCTTACCACTAGACTATAAATAGTTATTTTAGAAGTAAACCTTACTAAACAAGCCTGGTATGGTCTTACTACTAATTCTACCCCTCAGCTCTTTTTTATTTAAAAAAACTAGAAAGTTACTTCTTCCTAATTATGTCTTAGAGTTATTTTGCACATTAAATAAAAAAATAAATATAAAATGATTTATCAGCTAACAAATAGGTTACATTTACATTTTAAAATTTTTATCATATTGGATCTAGTTTACAGAGAGAACTTGAATAGAACCTGACTTTTTAAAAAAATAAAATAAAATTGTGACAAAGGAAATATATTTTGAATAGTAAGAGGAATCCTGGACTACTTCCCAAGAGAGATTTTGAAAGGGAAACTTAATTCCTTTGATTACATGATTGGGGCCATCTAGCTAACAAAGTTTTGATTGAAAGGCAATTGTACATTTATTTTACATTCATAGGCTGGAGCCATTCAGGTTATCCATCCTACTTCAAAACAAATGAGAAATTTCCTCATGGTACTGAGTAGAAGGAAAGTTAATTGTCTTAAGCAATTACTGTGATTTTGTTTTATGGACATTGTGAATTCTTTTTTATCAGATTGAATTTTTCTTTTAAATCTGGCTTATTGGAAAGTGGGGGAAAATTTGTAGTCACTTCCAAAAAGTTTGCAAAGCATTCAGGTCTGGATCTCCTGCAGCGTCCATGCTAAGTCAGAGCTATATCATCTCTTCAGTCTAAAAGCCCTGGTACTAATCCCAGCTCATCATGCTAGATTTATTTCATCCAACAGAATATATATCTCTCAGTGCTTAATGGCATCACTGACTAAACCCACACAACAATTTTTTCCACACAAATTTTTGAAAGCATTTGTAAATTCAAAAACATGATACACATTTGAAGTGTTATTAACCCAGAAGTCAAATCATCTACTACTACAGAATCAAGGAGAAATACACTCACATGCTTTCCATAGGTCCAAAAACAAACCTAACTGTTGCATAACAGGGCAACAGACTTCAAATACATTGCTGCATGACTGAGTTTAATTTTGCTGTATCTAATTACGCCACAAAAACAGTTTCCTTCTGTCACATAAATCTCTGCATTAGCAACCTTGCAATTCTGCTGTCATCTCGAACTACCTGTGACCAAAGGCGTTAGCTCTGTCAGGTGCTCTTCTACAAAGTGTTCATCCAAGACCTCTTAACACCACAAATTAATTAAAGATTAATGTGAGTTCCTGTTTCTTTCCTTTATAATTTTTAAATTTTTTTCAATTATAGTTTATATTCAATATTAATTTGTATAATTTTCAGGTATACAGCATAGTGGTTGAACATATTTACAATGTGATTTCCCCAATAGTTCATATACCCATCTGGCACCATTCATAGTTATTACAATAATAGAGGCCTGGTGCATAAAATTTGTGCATGGGGGGGGGGGGGAAGGGGGGATGGGGGTAGAGGGTCCCTCAGCCCAACCTGCACCCTCTCCAATCTAGGACCTCTAGAGGGATGTCCAACTGCCCTCTCACAATCCAGGACTGCTGGCTCCCAAACACTCACCTGCCTACTTGCCTGATTGCCCCTAACCACTTCTGCCTGCCAGCCTGATCACCCCCTAACCACTCCCCTGCCAGCCTGATTGACACCTAACTGTCCTCCCCTGCAGGCCTGGTTGCCCCTAACTGCCCTCTCCTGCCAGCCTGGTCCCCCCAACTGCCCTCCCCTGCAGGCCTGGTTACCCCTAAATGCCCTCCCCTGCTGGCCTGGTCAGTCTGAACTGCCCCACCACCAGCCTGGTTGCCCCCAACTGCCCCCCCCCCCTGCAGGCCTGGTCACCCCTCACTACCCCCCCTGCTGGCCTGGTTGCCCCTCACTGCCCCCCTCTGCAAGCCTGGTTGGCCATCACTGCCCCCCCTGACAGCCTGGTTGCCCCATGCAGCCTGCTGATCAGTCATTTGGTCATCCCTCTCTAACCCCCCTACCAGCCTGGTTGCCCCATGCAGCCTGCTGGTCAGTCGTTTGGTTGTCCCTCACTAACCCCCCTGCCAGCCTTGTCACCCCACACAGCCTGCTGTTTGGTTGTTACTATGAGGGTATTGTGACCAATTTGCATATTACCCTTTTATTAGTATAGATATTCTCCATTCTGTACTTTCCAACACCATGACTTTTTTCTAATTCCCAATTTGTACTTCTGAATCCCTTTACCTTTTTCACCCAGTCCCCCAACACCCACTCCCTCTGGCAACCATCAGTCTGTCCTCTGTATCTGTGAGTCTGTTTCTGATTTGTTTGTTCATTTATATTATTCTTTAGATGCTTCCGGTGGCTTACATTGCTCTAATCCTTTGTTAGTCACAAGTCACTCAAATTATCTTCCAGTTTTGCCAATGTTCATCTTAAGTCCTTCAGAGCCAATGATCCATTACAATGTAGATGGTTCCTGGATTTAAAACACTTGGCTGAAAAAAATATATTGGCATCAAAAAAAAGAAAGAAGAAATACTCCTCTTTTGACAACCTGAATTACTGTCAGGAAAGAAAGTGGTTTATTGAACTTTCAGTATTAACTTAGAAATATTATTATCTTTACCGTTTGGACATGCAATTGCTTACTAACTGATTAGGACCTAAGGTAAGCAAACCAGTCATATAGTTTATTACTGTTGATCATGTCATCAGAATTTTTAAGGCAACAAAATGCAACTGAAATCAAATTATATTAGGTATAGTAATTTAAAACTAAGATCAACTCTCAAAATGTGGCTTTGTTCCTATACTACCTATGATCACTACAGTATTTTTAAAACCCTAACAATGTAAATATTCTGGAATTTTAACAACTAGCATCATGTCTGACATCAACATTAAATAAATATTGAATGAATGAATTATGGAATAGCTAAATTTTATGACATGGAAATTATAAAGGTCCATATTTTTCAGTGAAGATATTGAGGCACAATGAGTTAAAATCGCTTGTCTGTTATTACCCAGAAAATAAATGTTGGTATTAACTTTGAAGTAAAATGACCTGACTATAAATTCACTTGACTAATTTCTACAGCATGCTATATAACATATAACGTTAGTTAAGTTTATGAAGATTAGTTAGATTTGGACGGTAACATGAAAAACTGGTTAACTCTGTATGCAGGTGTTTAAGTGACAGACTTGAGACACAAAACTTGCCTCATCAAATTAAGGAAGGTTAAAATCATAGCAAGCATATTCTCCAAACACAATGTTTTGAAATTAAAAATCAACTGCAAAATGGAAGCTGGAAAAACCACAAGTATATGGAGATTAAACAACATGCTACTAAATAACAACTGGCTCAATGAAGAAATAAAAGAAGAAATCAAAAGAAACAAGTAAAAATGAGAAAGACAATATGACATATCAAAATTTGGGGGACATATATGAGGGGTTAATATCCAAAATTGATAAAGAACTCACACAACTCAAAAAAGTAAACAATCTGTACCTCAATTACCAGAAAACTATCATATCAGAATATTTTAAAAATTAACTGAAGTAAGGAAGAAATTCCTATTAAAATTTTGACTGACAATTAATAAGCACGTGGGTCATATTTTATATAAGTAATTTAATCTTCATAACAGTTCTATCACATAGAATTAATACTATCTTATTTTGTGGATGACAATGTTGGCACATGTGATTAAGTGGTTGTCCATACAACATACAGCTAAACACAGAAGGGAGTTGGGATTCCAGCCAGGCTACTTGACTTCATCCCACATACACCACTAAACTACCCTATAACAAAGGCTTTTATACTTTTCTGACTGCAACTCAAAGACATATACTTTACATAACCCCATATACAACCACAGGTACAACCATAAAATATTTCTTGAAAAATACTGACATGTAATGCAATCTGATATTTTCTTTCTGATTCTTCTTCTGCCATTTTTTAAATGTTGTTTGCAATCCTCTAGATTGATATGATAAATTACTAAAGGGTTGCATACACACTTCAGTAAGTGCTATAATTTCAAAATTATGCTAATTAGTTAAGCTATTGAAAAACAATTAAATTGGGGGAATAAAATAACACAGTGGGAAAAAACTCAAGCTCTTAAATCTGTCAAATTTAAGGTCAACCCTATCTTAAATATTTGTACAAACAAAAAGTTAATTGACTTCCCTATGATTCACTTTTAATCAGTAATCTGATAATAATAACAAATTGTAAGGGTTGATTGTGAGGATTAAATGATCTAATTCACATGAAATGATTATCACATAATCACCGTGGTCGGCAAACTGCGGTTCTCTAGCCACATGCGGCTCTTTGGCCCCTCGAGTGTGGCTCTTACACAAAATACCACGGCCTGGGCGAGTCTATTTTGAAGAAGTGGCGTTAGAAGAAGTTTAAGTTTAAAAAATTTGGCTCTCAAAAATTTCAATCTTTGTACTGTTGATATTTGGCTCTGTTGACTAATGAGTTTGCCGACCACAATGTTGGCACATGTGGTTAAGTTGTTGTCCATACAACATACAGCTAAACACAGAAGGGAGTTGGGATACCAGCCAGGCTACTAGACTCTAGGACATGGTAAGGACTCAACAAATTATCCTAGCATAGGATAATTTTTCTGAAATGAATACATTGATCACATATGAGTAAATCTCTCAGTACCTGGATTTATTGTAAATATAAAATTATCTGATATACTATATCCATTTGCCACAAATTAAAAATGGTTTATGTAATTTTCCACACCCAGCATCTTTGCTAGGCTAGAATATATTGTAGCCATTCACTTTGTTATGATAATGAAGATAACACCACATACTTATAGAACCCAATATATCTTAGAGTATTTTCTTATACTTTAAGTAGCTATTCACTAGCTACAGGAAAATTTCTTAAGCAATTTCCTTGTTTGATATTTTAATTAGCTCAAAAGCTTGTTTATAGTACTTTTAAATAAAATTACATCTCATGTTAAATAAAATTCCACCTAGGAAGGAAATATCAAATTAAGATTAAAAAAACTGTAAAGTCTGTTTACTAACTCTACCCCTCCCACCACAAGATCTTTTTTCTTACTTCCAAAATTGAGACATGGCATTTATTTTAACTTCCTCCTTTCCCCATTTTTCAAAATCCATCTTGCCAAATAAACTAACTCTTACAATACACATAACAGTTCTGGTACATATGCCTAGACATGGGAAAACCAGAACCACATTAATTTACAGCAGTGGTTCTCAATCAAGATTTTGTTTTGTGAACACTACAAGGCAGGTTTAAAATACTTTTGCCTGTCTTCCTGCCCCATGGATTGTGAAAGCTTCCCAGGTAATTTTAATGTGCAGTCAAGTTTGAAAACTACTGTATTAGACCATTCTGTATGCTTTCCCAAGGCCTGGTAGACAGTGATTGGACTACAGTTCTGTGGATGAAGTTGCCAAACTGGCAACTGTAACTGTCATTTCTTTGTTGTGGTAAAGAAAATCAACCCAGAAGATTAGCTTCCCTCAACCTGTCCCTTAACTCCAATAAAAATCCAGACAAAGGTATTTAAGAAGCAAGATTTTCTGTAGGAGTTCTTTTTCTCCTTGAATTTTCAAACTGTAGATATGTAAACTGACTGTCTGGCAAAAGTAAAATTAAGCAAGTTTGGTTGTTCAAAAGAAGAATCTCCAGCCAAGGTACGTATTAGAAATGCAGATGTAAGGATTTTGACTTTGAAGTTTGAATTTTTGCTTGGGTTCTCAAGGTTATTATTCTCACATGTGATAAACTATATTAGAATATAATTCAGCCTTTAAAAAGAAAAAACTTAGAGAAACTTAAAGAACATTTTGCTAGGTAGAATAAGCCAGGGGGGGGAAAAGGCAAATATTGCATAAAAAAAGAATCTAAAAAAAAAGTCAAACTCGTAGAAACAGAGGGTAGAAAAGTGGTTGCCAGAGGCTGTGGTTGGGGATATAGAAGTTGGTAAAAGGTACAAATCTCCCCAGTTATAATATAAATAAAGTATTGGGATCTATAGTGTAACACAATGACTGTAATTGACAACACACTATTTTACAATTGAATTTTGCTAAGTGAATAAAACTTAAACATTCTCACCTAAAAATACAGAAAAATAGGATAAATACGCAAAATTATGTAGGTGTTAATTAACTCAATGAGGGGGATCTTTTCACAATGCATGCATATAAAAACTAATTACATTGGACGTTTTAAATAATCTTACAATATTATTTGTCAATTATACCTCAGAAAGCTGAAGGAAAAAAAAAATAGTAATGCTACCTAAAAATCTTATGTGCATTTAAGAAAATATATGCCGCCAGTGTAAAGCTCACCAAATCTTTAACATTTGTGAAAGAGTATGTCATGAAGAACAATCATACTGAATGGTTGTACAATTTGCATCCAGTTTCACAATCTATTGACTCTTCTGCTGATATATGTTAATAGCCTCTAAAGCCAATCACGAGTAGAAGAGTCTAAAAGACATAAAAATAATATGCATTTCTGCTGTTTTTGAGGCGGGTATTTTATGTGTTTTTAAACTGTCTACAAAGAGAACCTATTTAAAAAGCACTTTCAAGTGGGTGACCTCATGACCATACCACTGTGGAATCTGTGGACCTTTCTTTCTATGTCATTTTCAAAGCTGGTACACATGATAGTACCACATCGACCCCAAGGCAATCTGTCAGCATGATGGTGCTTGAATTTAGCTGCCCAGAGCACAAGTTGTTATATACTGAAAAATAAATCAAATTAAGGAAAAAATCTCTTTTTCTTAATCTGGTCAATTGTAGATAATAATTTGCTTTGGGGAATCACATGGGGAAAAAAGGTCAGAGCAACAGTACCTTAGTAGATTGATGTTAAAGGAAAGACACATGTTGCAATTATTTCCCCTTCAGATAAATCTAACGGGAATTATTTTTTTTGTGTTTTTAAAAATAAATTGTATTAAGAAATTAGGCTTTATAATAGTCCATTCACATTGACACTATCCAGATCATGAATTTATAGAAGTCTATAAATTTTGATTAATTTTAACAATTATTACCAAAAATACAACCAAATAAGTTATATCTCTCCAAAGTAGTCACCACTGGAGGCCACAAGAATTGCCCAAAAAGCTTTGCTTTTCAAAAGGTATTTTAAAAAGTATCTGGGATTACCTTTCATACAAGTCTTATCATTTTGTTATAAAAAATCAAATATATAACAATATTGCTGTGCATTTATGCTTCTTCCTTTTCCCAAAACAAACATATATTTAAAGGGCTATGGTACTCTTTTTATTTATATTTTTGTCATATCATAGAACATGTACTAGAATCCTTTTTAAATTTTGAGTTTAAATTAAGAAAAGTGATGTTATCAATTTCATTAACCACTTGTAATCTCGTCCTTTTAGGAACAATATTTAAAAATGAAAGAATTAACTTTCATCTTCAGCTTGTTGGCTCTTACTGCATGTTTCACGGTAAGTTCCCACCAGTCCTAAATATTCTTCAATATACTTCTTCTTAATTATAACTTCAAACAAAATTTTGATACCAATGATGTCCTCCTTCGTTATATAACAATATAGTGTCAAGATGTCAATCAGTATAGATTTTTTCCTGCTTTCTTTTTTAAAAAATATATTTTTATTGATTTCAGAAAGAGGAAGGGAGAGGGAAAGAGACAGAAACATAAAAATGAGAAAGAACCATTGATCAGCTGCCTCCTTCACACACCTTACTGGTGATCAAGCCTGCAACCTGGGCATGTGACTGGGATGTTCAAACACTGAGCCACACCAACCAGGCCCTACTTTCTTTTTCCTTTCTCTTTTACATAGTATGACTTTCTGGCCAGTAGTTTGAGCATAAAGGGATAGAAGGCAGGTAGAATCTGGGAAACCTATCTCTTTTTCTAGGAACATCTCTTCCTTTTTTTTTTTTTTTTTTTCAAAAGCACTACAATCAAACTATCAGAAAAATATAACTGAAATTTACTAAATGTTGTAAGGCTATGGGAAAATAGAAAGTTCAAGATAAATTTTCTAGAAGGACAACAAGATACATTAATGCACAGATCATTTTATAATCATTTTTATTAAAAATATTTATAGCCCTGACTGGTTTGGCTCAAAGGTAGACCATCAACCTGTGGACCAAAAGGTTGTAGGTTCGATTGGTCAAGAACACATGCCTGGGTTGCCCGCTCGATCCCTGGTGGAGGGCATGCAGGAGGCAGCCAATCAATGATCCTCTCTCATCACTGATGTTTCTATCTCTCTCCCTCTCCCTTCCTCTCTGAAATCAAGAAAAGTATATTTTAAGAAAATATTTGTAAAGACTTAAAATTTAGAAAGCTTTTATAATCTCTAAAAACACATTGGTTACAGTTAACATATTTCTGTTTATTGATTGAGGATTAAATTCCTATGTTATTGTTTATTCTACTCTTTACTTTTTCACTTAAGGAAAAATAAAAACAGGAAAGAAAAAAAAAAGATCATCTTCTCTAGAAATACATTCATTCAAATTTTTGAAAAGCACTTGGTAGACTCCAAAATATATAATGCAAAGAAGGAAGGAATAAGTTCCATAGCCAGAAACATAAGTTTAATAATATGAACTTCAGAGAAATAGAAATTACCATAATATGTGCTGTTATTGGGATGACAGAGAGGAGAAAGAGTGCTCAAAGTATGTTTCAATTTTTTTAATCTTTATTGTTGAAAGTATTACAGATGTTCCCTTTTTTCCCCATTGACCCCTCTAGCCCACCTGCACCCACCACTTTAGACCTTTACCACACTGTTGTCTATGTCCATGGGTTATGCATACATGCATACAAGTTCTTTGGTTGATCTCTTCTCCCCCACCCACCCACCCCCATCTTCCCTCTGAGATTCCACAATCTGTTTCATGCTTCTATGTCTCTGGATTTATTTTGTTCAATAGATTCCACATGTAAGTGAGATCATACTTTTAATAATTTCTGACAGTCTACTGTGTGCTAAGCCCAGTGCTGGGTGACACAAAAAGTACCAATGTTGAATTCAAAACCAGGAGCTTTGTAGTTTAGGTTTTAATTTCATAGTAAATTCCTAAAAGAAACTATTTAGGAATTGTCTACATTACACAGTGAACAAATATATGTCAATAAGAACTTTCAATAGTACAAGCAAATGAAGTAGGATTATTGTTCTAGTAAATTTAATGACATCTGTGTAAATATATTCTTGGACAAGTGGTTCATTTTCACTATATTTTAATTTATAATATGATGTTAAAATGGAAAAATATTTCATTTCATGGGAATCTGTATAAAAACAACAACATGTGATCTAATTATTCAGAATGTATATTTTCAGACCCTATCCAAGAACTGAAAGAAAAAAAAATCTGGCTTTGGGCTTAGGAACCTGTCTTCTAGAAGATTCTTATGCATGCTGATGTTTAAGATCATTCAAATACATTTTTTGAAATTAACTTCTGATCCTATTGTGTTATAATTACATGAGGCATATAAAGAAAAATGTTAAGATAAATTGACCTGAAATCAATATATCAAATGAAAATTTCTTAGGTCAATGATTATAATTAATCATCAAATTTATCATGCTAGAATAAACCACTTTTTGAAGCATTCCCTCATACATTATGGCAAATATGACTCCTCTGACCACATTAATAAATTTTGCTTCAGGCTTTCTGAAAATGTTAATAGATTAGAAGATAAAGAAAGTTCCATGGACAAGCAAAGTTGACAAAGTTAGATAAAATGTTATCTAACATTGTTGACTAGAGCAATCTTCAGAGACAATAACAGAGAAAACGCTATCTTTGTTCCCTTTCCTACAGCCCTCTGTTTCACACTGATAATAGGCAACTTCTGAGGAGACGTATACAAAACATCATTCTTGAAGAGTCTTAAAAACTAATAGCACGTTTCTGTTCCAGAAGCCTGAACTGCAAGACTAATGCAACTTAAGACAAATTATTTTCTAGTTTATAAGACTATACAATCCAATTTATATAAGAAGAAGATGATGTCCTAAAAAACATGAATTTAACACATGGATTTTTCTCACATGAGAGTTAAACTTTGCCAAAACCCTAGAAGGCTAGACAGGTACTTGGGCTGCACATACATGTAGCACAGAGCAGCAAATGAGGTGAACCCTCAACAATGAAACAAATGAGTGAATTGGCTTCTGTATAGTTGACTGTGTGACTAACAAATAGGTTTCTGACTCTTACCTGCTCATGCATGCCATTTTATAAGATATCAGAAGTATGGTGTGGGGATGGATAAACAGCCAAGTCTAAGCTTCAAGACAAAGGGTCAGTATTTGACAAGAGATATCTACTAGGCACACAAGATAACTAAGGGCAGCACATTCTGTCCACTAAGCTGTTTGGAAAAGAGCAGTAAGGGTGGCAATTTCTAATCTTTAAGAACAAAAAGCAAAAAAAGTGAAAGAGTATAAGAAAAAAAAGTGATACCCTGCATAGGTAAATCAAACCCCTAGTCAGAACTGAACAATCTATAAGCAGTTTTTAAATAACATAGGCCAGCTGGCATTTCTAAAATTCCACAAATTCTAAAAGGCAAAAGATTGTGTAGAAATAGACACTAGACCTGCATGGGGCCTAGGAGTCTACATTTGTAACCAGCTCTCAGGTGGTGCTGATGTTGATGATCTTGGTCAGTGACTAACATTTTGATTGCAAGGCCCTGGTCAGCAGAAGCCATAAAACCAAAATCAGAAAAAAAATGAGGACGTAAGTATTTGCTCCCCTCAAATACCTTCAAGGAAAAAGCCTTACACTCCTTACCTGTGCAAGGAGGGAATTAGCAGACAATTCAAGTTAGAGTAATTTCTGCTTATCACTAACTCATGTAATTCATTCACCACAAAATATTTATTAAACACCTGCTGTCTACCATATCTACTATTCGAGATGTTGGGTAAATGGCAGTGAGCAAAGTAGACAAAACCTTACTAACATCATGGAGCTTATATGTAATGCAGGAAAGGGAGGAGAGAGGGGTGACTATTAGGAGGGGTAAGGGGGGAATAGAACAATGTTGCAATTTTAGATAGGACAGCCAGGTAGTAAATGACATTTAATTAGAAACTCAAAGGAGGTAAAAAAAAAAAAAAAAAAAAAAAAGCTAACTAGACAATGAGAGAAAGCAGGAATGACAAAATTGGCAGGCATATCTCTCGTGAAGAACAAGTAGGCCTCGAACAGAGTCAGAAGGGAAGACAGGATCAGGAGGTGAGAGCAGAGGGATAGAGGAGATTTAGATAGCATAAAGTCTCATAAGCCTTCCACTAGCTTGGGATTTTACTTTGAGTGATGTGCAAAGATAGTGCATGAAATCAGGGCACAGTTTTAGATATAGTCTCTTCCCACACACCCTCACTTCCTATATTTGGTGATGTTTGTCAGAAAAATAAACTCCTAAATATATGAACAGCATCCATAAATATTTATTTAATGCTGCCCATTGACAGTAGTGTAATAGTCTTGTACAAAATTGATAAATTCAAGGGGCTTAAATCTGAGAATACAGGGTACATTGGAAATAACAGCCAGGGATTACCAAACTTTTTCAAAGGGGCCAGGTACTAAATATTTTAGTCTTTGTGGGCCATAAAGTATCTTAATACAACCAATCAACTCAGCCTAGGAAGAACAAAATCAGCCACAATAAACAAATAAGTATGACTATGTCCCAATAAAATTTTATTTACCGAATCAGACAAGCTGCATTGGGCCCACAGCTTTCGTTTGTTAACTCCTGAGCTACAGAGGCACATTCCGAGGCAATAGGGCATGTAAAAGCCTAATATATCATTTATAAAATAATCATAAGATTAGCCTGGCATTATTAAGAAGTTTACAAAAAGTAACTTTTAGTCTCATTGGCAATCAAAATAGGCCAAATTCTATGGTAAAATCTTCATATCATTGTTGATCTTTGTAAAAAGAGATTAGGTTGTGTGTCGGGAATGGAATCCAGGATAAATAGCAAATTGGATATTAGGAAGTAGAAACAGAAAATCTAGTCCAGCCTTCTCCAATATCTGGCTAGGAATGGAAAGGGATAACCTAGTGATGATAGTTCAGGGGTACACCAGGTGGTCAATTAGCTACTTTAGTATATGAGATTTAAGTTGAAATTATATAACCTGAGACCATAAAGCCAGGAATAAAAAAGAGGTTGAAGGGGAATGTGGTAATTAAGAGAAGAAAGAGGAGATGGAACACAGGTGAAGAAGTTGGTTGTAAACAGGAAGGGAAAACAACTGTATATAGGTGTGTTTTATAAGTGTGTGGGCAGAAACACAAAGTCCTCCATGTGATAGCCTCAATTTTGTGAAATAGAAGGCAAGATCATCTTTCTAGGGAGTGAGAGGGAAGAGAGCTGGAAAAGGCGTGTGGATGCTGAGAAGACAGCCTTTTGGGGGAAATAGGGAAGAATGGATTAGCACTGCTGAGGTACCAGATGAGGGGAGACACTGTGCATCTTTAGTGTTTCCAATATTTAGGGATTGGCGAGATTCTCCAGCAATGTTCACCAGCCAGCAGGTAGAAACAGAGAAGGTAATTTGTATAGAGTTGATCTAAAAGTTTGATGTTGCCTAAGTCAATATGGAAGAAAGACACAGAGGCAAGAAGTTGAACGCTGCAAGAGTGACTGAAACTTCTTCAAACAAACTGGTGTTTTGACTGCTTCTAGAATAGGATTTGTATTTTCCTGACACTGTTCATTGGCTTATAAAATTCATTTAATTTTATTTCCTCTCTCCCCATTTCTACTCTATTAATTAAGCCTCATTTTAAATGCTATCTTTTCTACTAGGCAATTCTTAATCTCTCTTTTGTCAAAAATATCCTTTCCCTTCAAATTGTTATTGCATATAGAATTTTTTGCACATTTGTCAATTATAATTTGAACTGCTGTCATATATGCAAACTGGCAATTGCTATCCTGGCAATCATAGAGTATGAAATAGCTCAAATGTATATTGATTCCTTACTTTATTTACTATGTCTAAGCACTATGTATAAATTATATATAACCTTATCAACCTCTGTATAATTTCTAGAATTATTTCAAAAATGAGGAGACCATGGCAGAGAGAGTGTAAACACCTCAGTTAGCTTGCTACAGAGGAAGGATTGGTTCTAACAATCAGACTTCAGTGTCTTTGTCTTAAGTAACACATTACACTGCTTCCTACAGACTTTTTATTGTATTGTTTTGGGTTGTGGTTTGCCGGGGGGGGTTGGTTTCTACTAGATTTCAGACTTATGTAAGCAGGGGCTCATATCTTAAATATGTTTCCTTAGCCCCTAAAAGATGTGTTATATATAATACTTTCTCAATAAACACAATTAACTAATGGTTCAGAGCCTGGAATCTCACTGATTTCTTGAAATGCGGAGTAAGAAAGAACATCCCCAACTAGTTCTACTACCTTGTCAGCTATTTGATCCGGTGCAAAGTGTCCACAGGAACATTTGGTCCATGCCAAAAGATTTTTGAAATATAGTTCTGTCCAAACCATCTACACTTAGAAAATGTCCCTGGGTCCAAACAGCCCATAATGTTTATTTATATGTTTGGTTTACAGGATTAATACATAAAAAAGATTACCATGTTTTATTGGTTCAATAATTGTGTTATGGCTGCATTGCCAATAATGACCCTTCTCACCTCCGGAGCCTAGCTGGTCAGAGCACACGGGGTGAGGTACATGGGTTGGTATGCACTAAATGTCTCTGTGGACGTCTTGGGCAAGACCAAATGTATGCTAGTCATCACACTAGGGAATTTACTTCCATTTGAACCAATTTCCAAAGGTGCCATTTTCATTAGTTAATCAAGGTGATTTGATCCACTCTAAAACCTTTAGGTCTAAAAGTAAAGTTGTCTTTTGTTTTGTTTTGTTTTGTTTTTGCATTTCATACAATGCTACTTTTTACTGAGTGCTAGAGTTCCCGAAGGGAGAAAAATATTCTACTCTTTCTTCTAACTTATTATTTCAATGAAATATATGACTGTGTGACATTTTAAATTACATATACTAATGTTCGAACTTTAAGTGATCAAATTTAAAACCTTATCTTTGTGTTTCTGTTTGATTTTTATCACCACAGCCCAGTGACAGCCAGAGAGCTCCCAGGAGACCCTATGGACCTGTCCATCGGCCACCACCTCATCTGCCCCCACCAGGAGGGTTTCCACCAGGCTCTATTCTTCCCTATGGCCCAGGATTTATTCCACCACCTGCTCCTCTTCCTTTTTTGCATCCATGGAACATTCCTCCTCCTCCTCCCTTTAGACCCCATCCATCAAATCCTATTAGACAACCTAGACCTTTTCCAGTTTATCCAAATTCACCTTTTCAACCAAGACCTTACCCTCCAGGACCTAATAGGCAGCCAAAACCCTTGTATCCCCCTAATTATCCATACCCTTATATACCTCAACCCGCAATTAAACCAACTACCAAACCTAAAACCACAACTCCTACCACTACAGAACCTACCACCACAACAGCAACCATCACCACTTCTGCAGAACCCACCACCGCTTCCATAGCACCCACTACATTAGCAATAACCACCACTTCCATAGTACCCACTACAATAGAAACTACCACCACTTCCATGGAACCTATTAAAACAGAAACAACCACCACTTCCACAGAACCCACCACCCCAACATCAGATAACACATCCACAGAACCCACCACAACAGCCTCCACCACTTTCACAGAACCTGCCACCACTACTTCCACAGAAGACATTACAATAGCTACCACAATTTCTCCCAGAGAAACCATCTCCACAACAACCACCACCACTTCCACAGAACCTTCCACAACAGCCACCATCACTTCCACAGAACCCACCATCACACCAGCAACCACCACCATTCCCACAGAACCCACCACCACAACAGCCATTATCACCTCCACAGAACTCACAACCACCACCACTTCCACAGAATCTCCCACAACAATAGCCACCACCACTGCCACAGAACCCACCACAACAGCCACCACCACTGCCACAGAACCCACCACAACAGCCACCACCACTGCCACAGAACCCACCACAACAGCTACCACCACTGCCACAGAACCCACCACAGTAGTCACCACCACTGCCACAGAAACCACCACAATAGCCACCACCACTGCCCCAGAAACCACCACAATAGCCACCACCACTGCCACAGAATCCACCACAGTAGCCACCACCACTGCCACAGAACCCACCACAATAGCCACCACCACGGCCCCAGAAACCACCACAATAGCCACCACCACTGCCACAGAATCCACCACAACAGCCACCACCACTGCCACAGAAACCACCACAATAGCCACCACCACTGCCCCAGAAACCACCACAATAGCCACTACCACTGCCACAGAATCCACTATAATAGCAACCACCACTGCCACAGAACCCACCACAATAGCCACCACCATTGCCACAGAATCCACCATAATAGCCACCACCACTGCCACAGAACCCACCACAATAGCCACCACCATTTCCACAGAACCCACCACAATAGCCACCACCACGGCCCCAGAAACCACCACAATAGCCACTACCACTGCCACAGAATCCACCACAGTAGCCACCACCACTGCCACAGAACCCACCAGAATAGCCACCACCACGGCCCCAGAAACCACAATAGCCACCACCACTGCCACAGAATCCACCACAATAGCCACCACCACTGCCACAGAACCCACCACAATAGCCACCACCATTGCCACAGAACCCACCACAATAGCCACCACCACGGCCCCAGAAACCACAATAGCCACTACCACTGCCACAGGATCCACCACAATAGCCACCACCATTGCCACAGAACCCACTACAATAGTAACCACAATCACTCCCAGGGAAGCCATCTCCACAACAGCCATTATCACTTCCACAGAACAAACTGCTACAACCACCACCAGCAGCATTTCCACAGAACCAACCATCACCACAACTGAAGCCACCACCTCCTTAACAGTACCTACCACTTCAACATACCTCCCTACCACAACATCAGCAGCAACCTCCTCGGCATCTGCCACAGCTGCTATTCAAAGTACCACTAACTCTCCCTCTACCACATTGCCCAGTTCCACTGTCCAAGTTACAACTCCCAATCACACTACATCAAGCACTAATGCAGCTTTCAAAGCAGCTGTAAAGCGTTTATTTGATCAATTTATTTCCTTTTTTAGTTGAAGATATGAGAAATGCTCTGAACTGTTAGGGAAAATAAACTGCAGCTTCTTCAATGGAATCAACCCTGATCTAACTAGCACACCAAAATAATAAAGTACTATTTGAGCAACAATAAGTACCAATTACTGTATAATAACTACCACTCTATCCTATATTTTATTACCTACCAACAGCTGATATGTCAGTTTCCCAGAATAAACTAGAAGCCCTTAATTTAAATTAAAAAAAAAGACATTTAATAAAGGATCTATTTAAATATAGTGGGCAGGATTAGTGAACCAAGGGATGTTGAGGCATTTTGGGTCTAGCCATAGTGGAGCTGGTAGTGTGCTGAGACTTGATGGGGCAGAATGATCAAATACTAACACCAGAGTCTGAATGAGAGTTGAGGCAGTGAACAAAATGCCACCAGTGAGACCTGTTGCTGTGAAGGGACATAACTACTGCACAATAATGGTACTATCCTGCTCTCTCCCACCAGTGGAGAGAGCAGGATAGTACCATACTTCTCTCCTCCTATTGCTTTCATCACGGGGATCCAATCAAAATCTCACAGGCAAGCGAATCCATGTAATAAAGTTTTATGGTCATCCTCCCAGGGTAGACAGCTAAGCAAAGAAGGCTGAATTGCTAGTAAGGAACTGGCTCAGTATCTTGAAGCCAAATAAGTAGGCAAGGAAACAATGAGAGTTCCTGGATTCCTGCACAAAAAGGGGAAGAGATGACAGCAAGATAAATTATAAAAGTATATCAATTTTTACTGCCTTTACCTGGAAATGCACATATCTGTAGGGAAACTAAATAGTAAAAATATAATTTCAAAGAAAAGAAAGAAATTAAATTGAGATGGAAATAATATATAAATATGTCAAAATAAACACAAAATAAATCTATAATAATAAAAGCATGATATGCTAATTAGACTGGACGTCCTTCAGACAAAGCCGGGGCTGCAAGGGAAGCCCGGGTCCAGCAGGCGGGGGAAGGAAGGCCTACTCTTGCATGAATTTCGTGCATCAGGCCTCTAGTATATATTAAAAACCTTAAATGTGTTCTCTTAAATAGATCAGCCTATATTTGTAGGCTTGCAAATATAAAACACAAATAGTATATCTTAATAAACTGACCACTTTACCTCCCTCAAAATATTTTTCAAATTAATATATTTTGTATTAAAGATGACATCATTGATTCATTTATTTCTGGATTGAAAAGTCCATTTTATCTACTTTAGCAATTCAAAACATCTGAATGAGATGAAGCAGTATTTTATTTATTTTATTAAAGTAGAGTTAAAATGAAATTTTGTTATAGCAGAAAATTACTTTTCAGAATGCAACCAGCAAATATGGTTATAGTCTAACTTTTACCTAATCAACCTAATAAAGCCCATCAGGTATGTTGCTGTCACTTCAAATTTTTATTTGTCTCTGACTCTTGTTCTTTGATTCTTTTACACAAAAAGATTACACTAACTCTTTGTAACAATATGAAAAGACAATGTTATATTTCTTCCTATCTATGTGTATTTGTCCTTTTAAGAACAATTTTGCACTCCTACTCTAGGGCACTACATGCCAGATTTTCCCAATGTCCTTGTCAGGTATCATCACCATAAATCTGGTTTATAAACATCGATGCTGCTTATGCAGTACAAATAAACTCACACCCCACTAATTTTTCAACATGGGGCTATCAGAGTTTCTGCCATCATATTGGACTTTTCCTGGGTAACATACCAGAATAACATTGCAATTAAACTCTGTGGTTTGATTCCATAGATGCCATCTTCAAAAGTGCCCAGGAGTTTATAAGTGACTCTAGCATTACCTTATTGGTGACAAATATCTCCCAAATCACCAAATATTTTGGTGAAACTTGGGGTATTACAGCTGCTCCTGTGATTTAGCTGCTCAATATCACACTATATATGTGTGGACCAAAAATCTGGACCTACTTAGCAAACTAACAGAATCAAGCTTTATAGCTGCCAGAATCAGATGATAGGCCCACTATACCAGCGCTTTTGCAGTCTGCTCTGCTCTCATAGATTGACAAGATGTATCTATGCTGACTAAAACATGAGCTATTGGTCCTAGGAATTATAGACTTCATTTTAACCTGTTTGGTAAACCTCATGGTCTTTTCTATGTTATGTGACAATGAAGTATATAAAGGGTTCCCACCTACATGCTTAGAATGATAGGGACTTGTATAAGTGAGCCAGGTATCTTTCTATCCCTAAATACTCTGCAGTAAATGCCAGCCAAATTACAAATTTGGGCTGTTTTGTTCCTAAAGATGTGCCACAACAATGTACCAGTCGAGAAATTGTAGCAAGTCCACTAGTGTGTCACAACTCCAAGTGTGCTTTTCAGCGTTGAGGGTCTTATTCCTCAGCTTTGGAAATTATAAATTGGAAAAAGTGACCTTGAATGTCTTCATGGTAATAGAACAAGAGTTCAATACCACTATGCAAATTTTGGGAAGACCCCAAGACAGAAGTTAACAGTTTAGTCTTTGTTGTGCTACAAACTCCTCAGGCCCTGGATACACTGACTGCCCAGCAAGGAGAAGCCTGTGCAATCATCAGTGAAGAATGTTGCTTCTATGTAAACTAAATGGGACATAGGGTATCTAACCTAAGTCTGTTAAAAGGGAGGATTAATATTTTCCACCAGATAAATAAAGCAAAGGCACTGTATTGGACTGACCTATTTCCAGAAATCAGAGACTGGTTTAATGGGGTATAGGATGATCCTGTTTGTTCTCTTCTGTTTGTTTGTCCTCATTATAATTTTTTTCTCTCTCTTTGCAGATCTTTTGCGACTCAGATTTTAACCCATTTACTCTCTCTGAAGTCTCTTGATATACAAAGGATTGTAAAAAAAAAATAAATACTATGAACAACTCTACTCCAACAAACTGGACAATCTCAAGGAAATGAACACATTCCTAGAAAAATACAAGCTTCCAAAACTCAATCAGGAAGAATCAAAAAACTTAAATAGGCCGATAACTACTGATGAAATTGAAACAGTAATCAGAAAGCTTCCAGCAAACAAAAGCCCTGGACCAGATGGTTTCACAGAGGAGTTTTACCAAACATTCAAGGAAGAATTAAAACCAATACTTCTCAGACTATTCCAAAAAATTCAAGAGGAAGGCACACTTCCAAGCTCTTTCTATGAAGCCAGCATTACCCTAATTCCAAAACCAGATAAAGACACCACAAAGAAAAAGAATTATAGACCAATATCCTTCATGAACATAGAAGCTAAAATCCTCAACAAAGTTCTAGCAAACCAGATCCAGCAGTACATCAGAAAGTTCATACACCATGACCAAGTAGGATTTATTCCAGGGATGCAAGGCTGGTACGATATCCGCAAATCAATAAATGTGGTACATCACATAAACAAATTGAGAAACAAAAAACACATAATCATATCAATTGATTCAGAAAAGGCATTTGACAAAGTCCAACACCCTTTTCTGATAAAAATGCTCAGCAAAGTAGGACTAGAAGGATCATACCTCAACATAATAAAAGCCTTATATGACAAACCTACAGCCAACATCATACTCAATGGGCAAAAACTAAAACAATTTCCTTTAAGAACAGGAACAAGATAGGGATGCCTGCTTTCACCACTCCTGTTCAACATAGTACTGGAAGTGCTAGCCAAAGCGATCAGACAAGAAGAAAGGCATCCAAATTGAAAAAGAAAAAGTAAAATTGTCATTATTCACAGATGACATGATACTGTACATAGAAAACCCTAAAGACTCCATCAAAAAATTATTAGACTTAATAAATGAATTCAACAATGTAGCTTGATACAAATTAATGCCAAGAAATCTATGGCATTTTTATACACCAGCCCATCTTTTAAAAGGTGTAATTTCCAGGGAACTTTTGGAGTTCAAGATAGGCCACCCCAAAATAACCCACAATGGTATATTGATTACTTTGAATTAAAGTTAATTGATATGCAGCCATGCCAGATGGGCACCTGGACATACCTTGTCTTCTTTAATGCAGGAAATAAATCTCCAATGTGAAAGATGTCCTCCCCACTCTTGGAACACACCCATATTATTAGAGTTAAACAACTCAGAGCTGAAAATTCATTTTAATCAAATCTTTTTTTTTAATGTTCTGTGTTTGGTTTCTTTTAATTTCAGAGAGGAAAGAAAAGGAAGGAAGATAGAAACATCAATGATAAGAGAGAATCATTGATCGGCTACCTTCTGCATGTACCCTACTGGAGATAGAGCCCGAAACCATGACCTCCTCATTCATAGGTCAATGCTCAACCATTGAACCACACCAGCTGGGCTTACTCAAGTCTTATTGCCTCTTTTCTGACTTGCTACATATTTAAATTCTTCATTAATGAAGACCCGATTTTGCTTAGATCCCTTTCTAATGAGCATTAATATTCTTTGTTCTGTAAATTTATCACAAATGTACTGTTTGTCAAAAAGAATAAAGGTGCCTCGTTCTTTCATTTCCTTGAGCCTCATTTTGTGATCTGAGCATCTTACTGTGATCCTTCCATCCACATGTATTAAATTGGTTTTGCTCCTGTTAATTTAGACTTGAGTCAATTATATTCTTTTATTACTGATACAGCTATAAGAACTAAAGTAGGAGTGTGGAGGATTCTCCCCCTCCTTGACACTGGGTACTGAGTCAAAGCATAACTGCATCCTATAAAATAGAACCCCATTCTTAGAGGTCACGCACTCTTAGCCAGCTTCATAAAATCTCTAGTATGCCATTCCATAGTCCTATTGGGCTATCTGCTTTTATGCATAGGAGTCTTTAGTAAGAAGAATAAAATCAGTATGCATGAGCTCATTCCACACTCTTTTGCTGAGAAATGAGTGTTGTTTTTTTCTTTTATTTCAATTTTATTTTGTACTAGTTTCAGGTGTACAGCTTAGTGGTTAGATAATCATATAGTTTGCATAGTGTTCTCCTCAATATTTCCAGTACCCCAACTGGCACCATACATATTTGGGGTACTGGCACCATAGGAAATTGAGTTTCTTGATCGGAAAGATATGCTAGAACACCACGAGTGAATACAGCATCCTGTAAGTCCATAGTTTGGGGCTACAGCAGAAGTATCATGGATAGAAAGGCAAATTCAGATCCAGTGGGGTGTCAGTTCCAGTGCAGGCAATCTCTTTCTCCTCTATTATGGACAGCATACAGTTCAATCAACTTGATAGCAAATGTCCAGGAGATGGTTCTGAAAAAGACATTGGTTATTTGTAGACAGAATCAATTTTGTTCAAAACTCTAGGTCTCACTGTAATTCTGCTGTTATTACTTGACAGAGGATCCATACAATATCCTCATTAGCCATGTAATTAGATCAACTGAGTCTTAAAAGGCCCAAGTTGAAAAGCAGCTGGCACTCCACCCTGGACTTGCTATAGAGCTTCCTGTTGCTTTGGTCCCTACTCAGAGCTGGCAGCGTGATGTGTTACTCAGTTAATTGAGACCATGCATAGCTCACTCATATGTGAGTTGAAAAAAAATGTTCTTTTTAAAGAGAGAGAAACGGAAAGGGAGAGAGGGAGAGAAACATTGATTGTCAACCATGGCATGTGCCCAGACCAGAAATCGAACCAGAAACCTCTTGGTGCCCAGGATGATGCCCAACCAACTGAGCCACACCAGCCAGGCACAAGCTGAAATTTTGACAAACATTTACTAAGCACATGAGTCAGACTTTTATATGGCTATTTGCATTTAATCTTCTGAACAATTCTATTTAGTAGAATTAGTACTATTTTATTTTGTAAATGACAATGTTGACACATATCTGATTAACTAGTCCAGTGGTCGGCAAACTCATTAGTCAACAGAGCCAAATATCAACAGTACAATGATTGAAATTTTTTTTGAGAGCCGAAAACCGACTTCTGCACCTGGGCCACGAAGTTTCAATCGCACTGTACGTATTTTGTGGAAGAGCCACAGTCAAGGGGCCAAAGAGCTGCATGTGGCTCGCGAGCCGCAATTTGCCAACCACTGAACTAGTCATCCATTCAAAATACAGCTAAACACAGAATGGGAGTTGGGCTTCCAATCAGGTTACTTTACTTCATCCTATACACACCACAATCCTATATAATAAAAGCATAATATGCAAATTGATAGAATGATCAAACAGCAAAACAACGATTCGGATGACCATCCAGGACCACGCTATGACACCCACTGGCATCAGGCCAGCCAAGATGGGTGCAATGCAGTTGGTTGGGGGCATGGTGATTGCCCCATGATCGCCCTGCAGAGGGAGGCCCAGACCTTCGGCCAGCAGGGTGATCAATTGGGGGACTCCATGATTGCCCCAAAGAAGGCGGCCCATGCCCTGACCGATTTGGCGTAGTTGATAGAGCATCAGCCTGCAGACTCCAGGGTCCCAGGTTCGATTCTGGTCAAGGGCATGTACCCTGGTTGTGGGCACATACCCAGTAGGGAGTGTGCAGGAGGCAACTGATCAATGTTTCTCTCTCATCGATGTTTCTAACTCTCTATCGTTCTCCCTTCCTTCCTGTAAAAAATCAATAAAATATATTTATAAAAAAAAGGAGACCAAGGGCACTGACAGGCGGGCTGTGGCATGTGAGGGAAGGCCAGGTCCTGGGTGCTGGTGGCCAGAGGGCAGCCAGTACCAGCAGCAAGGGGAAGGAAGGCCTTCTCTTGCACAAATTTCATGCATTGGGCCTCTAGTACTACAATAAAAGGCTTTCATGTTTTCCAACTCAAAGGCATAATTTACATATGACCAAATATACCCACATGTATAACCATAAAATATTTCTTGAAAAATACTTACCTGCAATCTGATATTTTCTTTCCTATTCTGCTTTATCTTTTTAAATTAATCTTTATGGTTGAGATTATTACAGATGTCCCTCTTTTTTCCCCACATAGTTCCCCTCCACATGGTTCACACCCCATTCCAGGCCCTCGCCACCCTATTGTCTGTGTCCATAGGTAATGCATACATGCATATAAGATCTTTGTCTAATCTCTTCCCTCACCTCCCATACCCCTTCCTTCTGGGAATCATCAGTCTGTTCCATTTCCATGCCCCTGATTCTATTCCATTCACCAGTTTATTCTGTTCATCAGATTTTTAATTCTTTTGATTTTAGAGTCACTTATTGATAGATATGTATTTGTTGTCACTTTGTTGTTCATAATTTTTTATCTTTACCTTTTTCTTCTTCTTCCTCTTTTTAAAGAATACCCTTCAGCATTTCATAAAAAGTCGTTTGGTGGTGATGAACTCCTTTAGCTTTTTCTTGTCTGTGAAGCTCTTTATCTGACCTTCAATTCTAAATGATAACTTTGCTGGGTAGAGTAATCTTGGTTGTAGGTTCTTGCTATTCATCACTTTGAATGTTTTTTGCCACTCCCTTCTGGCCTGCATAGTTTCTGTTGAGAAATCAGCTGACAGTCATATGGGCACTCCCTTGTAGGTAACTACTGTTTTTCTCTTGCTACTTTTAAGATTCTCTCTTTGTCTTTTGCCCTTGGCATTTTAATTATGATGTGTCTTGGTGTGGTCCTCTTTGGATTCCTCTTGTTTGGGGTTCTCTGTGCTTCCTGGACTTATAAGTCTTTCTTTCACCAGGTAGGGGAAGTTTTCTGTCATTACTTCTTCAAATAGGTTTTCAGTATCTTGCTTTCTCTCTTCTTCTGACATCCCCATAATTCAGATGTTGGTACCCTTGAAGTTTTCCCAGAGGCTCCTTACACTATCTTCATATTTTTGGATTCTATTTACTTTTTGCTCTTCTTGTTGGGTGTATTTTGCTTCCTCGTATTTCAAATCATTGATTTTATTCTTGGGATCCTCTAGTCTACTGTTGAATCCCTGTATATTATTCTTTATTTTAGTCAGTGTATACTTAATTTCTGACTGGTCCTTTTATTTTTTTTTTTATTTATTTATTTATTTTTTTTTTTTTTTGCATTCTCACTAAGCTCCTTGAAAGTCTCACTAAGTTTCTTGAAAGTTTCTAGAAGATTCTTAAGTAACCTTACAACTGTGGTTTTGAAGTCTACATCCAGTAGTTTTCTTTCTTCCATTTTCTTTCATTTGTGACATGTTTCTTTGTCTCCACATTTTGGCTGCTTCCCTGTGTTTGTTTCTAAGTATTGGGTAGCTGCTAAATTTCCTTGAAGTTATAGAATGGCCTTGTGTAGTAGGTGTCCAATAGGGCCCAGTAGCTCAGTTTCCCTAATCACCTGAGGTGAACACTCTAGGTGCACCCCTTTGTAGGCTATGTGCACAGTTTTGCTGTAGTTGAGCCTTGATTGCTGTTGGTGTCACTGGGAGGAATTGACCTCCAGGCCAATTGGCTGTGGGGACCAGCTGCGACTAAAGTGGGAGAGCTGCTGTGCAGGAGATACCCTTATGGGGCAGGACTTGCTTCAGTGGGGCTTTGGTGCTCACTGAGTCTGCCTCTTGAGTGTGTCACTTAAGGATGTGAAGAGTTGTAATCTGGTATGTTCTCACATTGACCACTGGATACACTGGCTCTTGGGTCTCCACAGAGGTGCAAAGTCAGCCACTGCCTGGGGCCACTCAGCAGGAGCTACAGAGAGATCTGCAGATTCCTCCCCTTTGTTTGGGGTTTGGAAGTGCCCAGACGAGTCCCAGCTGTGAAGCAAGACAGGCTGGTGCTGGTGCCAGTTCTTGCACATTTTATTGATAGGTTTGGGGCTCCCTGACCCAGCTGCAGCTTGTTTAACAGAGTTTTAGCCTGAGCAAGGACAGGCCACTTATATGCAAAAGCCGCTGCTCACAGCTTGGGGGGCTGTAAATTGGGTGGGGCAGAGTCTCAGGGAATCACCATGGTGGAGCAAACAGAAATGGCTGACAGTGAGCCCTGTATCAGGAAGGTCCCAGCACAGGAACAATGACCGCTGGGAACACCTCTGTCTGGAAGTAAACTGCCCCCAAGTTCCTGCCCTGATGCCAGACAGTCCAGTTCCTCTCCATATGTATCTGGGTCCCCCAGAGCCTTGCCCAGCACTGGAGCTCAGAGCAAGCGAGAGCTTGTAAATTCAGTTCATGGTGCCAGCCTTTTAAGAGGAGCAACTGGGTCTCCAGCAGCCTATGTATCATTCAACCCCAATCCACACCGGATTTTACAGCCCAAAGTTCTTACTGCCCATAGGGACTTCTTTCCCCAGCTCTAGGACCCTGGGCTGGGGGTCTGGTGTGAGGCTGGGACCCCTCACTCCTCTGGGCAGCCTCCACAGAGGCAATCTCCCTCCCAATTAAAAAAGCAGCACAGAAAAAATCCCAGAGTAGGAAGAATGGCGGCTGAATAGAGACGTGTTCTAAGACTGGTCCTGGGGCAGAGAGTAAGAACAGCTGAGATTCGCACAGGGAGTGTCTGTTGGCAAGCTAAGGGACAGCTAAACTCCAGGAGAAGGTGGACGAGTGCTAGGCAGGGTTCCCCTGACAGTGCAACACCCACAGCAGCTGGGTCCCCTCCCGGTGCAGCGGGCTCAGAGGAGGAAAACTCGCCATCTTGCAAGGAAAGGAGGGTTTTATTGGAGGCCTGACTTTCCGCGACAACAGCAAACACTGAACAGCTGTGAGCACCAGAACACCTGCCCCCAATCTGCGCAAACACAAGGATTCAAAGGAACTCTTCACTGCACCAAGAAAAGGTCAGATTTCGTGGGGATAAGGTGAGGTTTCTCATCCCGGAGGCGGGAGAGGGAAACGCGCGAACGGCGGGAACTGCAGGACCGGGGAAGTCTGTGCCTAAAAAAATCCGCAGATGTTGGAGCTGCCAAGATCCGTGAATGTGGAAGGGGGTCCTCTGAGCTGCTAACAGAAGGGCTCTCTAACAGAAGGGCTCTCTCCCATTTTGATCTGATGAGGAGGGTCAGACTAAGAATTTTTCAAAGGAGTGGAGGCTGCTTAGTCTTGTGCGGAGATCCACTGTCCGCACACTTGGGCTTGTTCCGATTCTGATTACTAAGCCCGATACATAGGAAAACCCAGCTGGGGAATACCCTGGGAGACTGCAGGGGGAGGTTGTTTCTCCGGAACCTGGGGAGCAGAGCTGGGAGTGACCATCGGACAGGCAGCTCTGAGGTGCACACTTCCACAAACCGGTAGTGAGTGCCATAGAGAAAAAAAAAAAAAGCTGGAGAGGCCCAGAAGTCAATCCAGAAACACTGCCACCCAGGGGCTGAAACACAAATTGTCTCTGGTTTATTCAAAAATAATTATGATAAATTAAGACACCGCCAACTTAAAAATCAGGACTGGCTTACAACACTGAGGAACAGTGGAACGAAGTGAACTCTAATACAGCCCGGACCGGGAAACAGGCATACCAAACAGAACAATAGAGGAAGTGAATGACCACCACTATTGCACATTTTATTCTTCTTATTTTTTATTTTAATTTAATTTTAATTTTTTTATCTTAATTTTTTATATTTTAATTTCTTATTTTCATTTTTTGCATCTTTTACTTAAGAAACTAAATTTTTTTCCTCACTCAATTTTGACCTTTTTAATTATTACATTTTTATTGTCAATCAGCATTATATTACCATTATTTTACTTTTTTTTTTTTAAGTGTCATTTAATTTTCTCTTTGTTTTATTTTGGGATTAGTGTCCTACATTCTATTTGCATCTTTCCTTTAACATTGTTTTACCCTATCTCAATGCTAACTTTATGCCATCACTCTCTTCCTAACCTTTTCCCTTTTGGTCTCCTGTTTATCTTAACTCTTTCTGGCTTTAGATTTTCCCTACTCTTTCAGTTTACCCTCTGCTAAAATTTCACCCTACTTATATATCTAATTTCCAACCCCCTGCTCCAAGTCCATACACACCTCTCTCTACGCTACCTTAACTAAAAAAAAAAATAATAATAAAAAAAATTGTTTTTCTCTCTGGCCTTTGTTGTTGTTTGCTTAAATGTTGATTAGATTGAATTTGTATGCTTTTTCATTAGATTGTTTTGCTTACTCTCTTTTTGTTTGGTTGGTTCTTTTGCTTGCTTTGTTTTTGTTTGTTTTTTACTTGTGTTTTCCCTTGCCTCACTTGATATTAGTTGGTGTTGTAGTTTATATTAATCTCCAGGTTCGTGTAGCTGGCATTTGCTGGGATTAGTGGATGTTCTATTGGAGTTTACTCCCCATATTTGTAGTTTGTTCCCCTTTTCTCTCTTAGTGTCATTCTTGTCTCTCTTGCTTTTTTTTTTCTTTTCTTTTTTTCTTCTCTTTTCCCAAGTTCATTTTCACACTCCTTTTTTTTGTTCTTTCTTTCTACTCTTCCTATTCCTTTCATATCCCCTAATTTGTCTTTCTCTGGGGGACACCTTTATTGGAGGTTATTAATATCTTGAATACAATTCTGTTCAGTGCCTTGTGTGTTGTACCTGGTTGTGTTGTATTTTGTACCTTTAAATCAACACAGGAGAGACAGAACTATATAACCAGACATCCAGAGAAGAGAGACCATGGGGAGACAAAGAAACAGCCCCCATAGGAAAGAAAAGCAGGCATCACCAGAAAAGGAAGTAAATGAATATGAGGCAAGCAACCTATCAGAGAAAGAATTCAGAGAAATGGTCATAAGGTGGCTGAAAAGAATGGAAGACAAATTCGACAATATGAGTAAGAACCAAGAGGAAATGAAGAAGAACCAAGAAGAAATGAGAAATGACATCGCTGCTGTAAAGAACTCAATAGAAAGCATCAAGAGTAGACTAGAAGAAGCAGAGGACCGCATAAGTGAGCTAGAAGACAAGATGGAAAAAAAACCCAAATAGAACAGTTTCTAGAAAAAAAAATTAGAAAGCATGAGGAGAGCCTAAGGGAACTTCAGGACAACACGAAACAAAACAACATCCGAATAATAGGGGTACCAGAAGGAATGGAAACTGAGCAAGGAATAGAAAACCTGTTTGAAGAAATAATAACAGAAAACTTCCCTGATATAGGGAAGAAAAAACCCAAAAAAATCCAAGAAGCTCACAGAGTCCCAAGCAAAATGAACCCCAAAAGACCGAAGTCAAGGCACATTATAATTAAATTGGCAAACACCAACGACAAAATAAGAATCTTAAAAGCGGCCAGAGAGAGACAGAAAGTTACATACAAAGGAACCCCCATCAGACTAGCAACTGATTTCTCAACAGAAACTCATCAGGCCAGAAGGGAATGGAATGAAATATACAAAGTCATGCAAAGGAAGGGTCTGAATCCAAGAATACTGTACCCAGCAAGGCTATCAATCAAAATTGAGGGTGAAATCAGGAGCTTCACAGACAAAAAAGGACTAAGGGAGTTTATCACCACCAAACCAGCAATGCAAGAAATGCTAAAGGATTTGCAGTAAAAAAAAAAAAAAAAAAAAAAAGAAAAGAAATAGGAAGCAAAGAAGGAACACAGGGGTATAGAATAAAAATGATGACAAATAAGTACCTATAATTAATAACTTTAAATGTAAATGGACTGAATGCCCCAATCAAAAGACACAGGGTAACTGATTGGATAAGAAAACAAAACCCATATATCTGCTGTCTACAGGAAACCCACCTCAGAAAAAAAGACGCATACAGACTGAGAATGAAGGGATGGAAAAAGGTTTTCCAGGCAAATGGAAATGAAAAAAAAGCTGGGGTAGCAATACTTATATCCAACAAATTAGATCTCAAAGTGAAGGACATAACAAGAGATAATGAAGGCCACTTCATAATACTAAAGGCAGCAATCCAACAAGAAGAAATAACTCTTGTAAACATATACGCACCCAATACAGGAGCACCCAAATACATAAAAAAACTCCTGGTAGATATCAAAGGAGAGATTGACAGCAATACAATCATAGTAGGAGACTTTAATACCCCACTATCACCATTGGACAAATCCTCTAAACAAAAAATCAGCAAAGAAACATCAATCTTAAATGACTCACTAGACCAGCTGGAATTAATCGACACCTTCAGAACATTTCACCCCAAAGCCACAGAATATACATTCTTCTCAAGTGCACATGGGTCATTTTCAAAGATAGACCATATGTTAGGACATAGGCAAAGTCTCTCCAAATTTAAGAAAATAGAAATCATATCAAGTATCTTCTCAGATCACAGCGGCATAAAACTGGAAATCAACTACAATAAAAACAATCCAAAGAAAGCAAACATATGGAGACTAAACAACATGCTATTAAACAATGACTGGGTTACCAAAGACATCAAGGAAGAAATAAAAAACATCATGGCAACAAATGACAATGAAAACACAACAATCCAAAACCTATGGGACACAGCGAAAGCAGTCCTGAGAGGGAAGTTCATAGCTCTACAAGCCTACTGCAAAAAACAAGAAACAATGGTAATAAATTACCTAACCCAACAACTCAAAGAGTTAGAGAGAGACAACAAGAAAAGCCCAGTGTAAGCAGAAGGAAGGGAATAATAAAGATCAGAGTGGAGATAAATGACATAGAGACCAAAGAAACAATACAAAAGATCAACAAAACCAAGAGCTGGTTCTTTGAAAGGATAAACAAGATTGATGAACCTCTAGCCAGGCTCACCAAGAAGCAAAGAGAGAGGACCCAAATAAACAAAATCAGAAATGAAAGTGGTGAAATAACAACAGACCCCGCCGAAATACAAAGGATTGTTACAAAATACTACGAACAACTCTATTCCAACGAACTGGACAACCTGGAGGAAATGGACATATTCCTAGAAAAATATAACCTTCCAAAACTCAATCAGGAAGAATCTAAACAGCTCAACAGGCCAGTAACTATGGAAGAAATTGAAGCAGTCATCAAAAAGCTTCCGGCAAACAAAAGCCCGGGGCCAGACGGTTTTACAGGAGAGTTTTACCAAACATTCAAGGAAGAACTAAAACCTATCCTCCTCAGACTATTCCAAAAAATTCAAGAGGAAGGAACACTTCCAGTCTCCTTCTATGAAGCCAGCATCACCCTAATACCAAAACCAGATAAAGACAACACAATGAAAGAGAATTACAGACCAATATCCCTCATGAACATAGATGCCAAAATCCTCAACAAAATTCTAGCAAATAGGCTCCAGCAGTACATCAGAAAGATCATACACCATGACCAAGTAGGATTTATCCCTGGGATGCAAGGATGGTACAATATCACGCAAATCAATAAACGTGATACATCACATAAACAAACTGAGAGAAAAAAATCACATAGTCATATCAATAGATGCAGAAAAAGCATTTGACAAAATCCAACACACTTTCTTGATAAAAACTCTCAAAAAAGTGGGAATAGAAGGATCATACTCAACATAATAAAAGCTATATATGATAAACCCACAGAAAACATCATACTCAATGGGCAAAAACTAAAACCATTTCCCCTAAGAACAGAAACAAGACAGGGATGCCCTCTCTCACCACTCCTGTTTGACATAGTACTGGAAGTATTAGCTATCGCAATTAGGCAAGAAGAAGAAATAAGAGGCATCCAAATTGGAAAAGAAGAAGTGAAGCTGTCCTTATTTGCAGATGACATGATATTGTCCATAAAAAACCCAAAAGACTCCATCAAAAAACTAATAGACTTAATAAATGAATTCAGCAATGTAGGAGGATACAAAATTAACACCAAGAAATTTATGGCATTTCTATACACCAATAGTGAATTTACAGAAAGAGAGACTAAAAAAGCAATCCTATTTACCACCACACCAAAAAAATTAAGATACCTAGGAATAAACTTAACTAAGGAGGTAAAAGACCTATACACGGAAAACTACAGGACACTGAAAAAAGCGATAGAGGAAGACGTAAACAGATGGAATAACATACCATGTTCATGGATTGGTAGAATCAACATCATTAAAATGTCCATACTACACAAAGCAATCTACAGATTCAATGCACTCCCCATCAAAATACCAACAGCATATTTCACAGACCTTGAAAGAACTCTCCAAAAATTCATCTGGAATAAAAAAAGACCCCGAATAGCCACAGCAATCCTGAAAAAGAAGAATAAAGTAGGAGGGATCTCAATACCAGACCTCAAGCTGTATTACAAAGCCACAGTTTCTCAAAACAGCCTGGTACTGGCACAAGAACAGACATATAGATCAATGGAACAGAATAGAGAATCCAGATATCGACCCAAACCACTATGCTCAATTAATATTTGACAAAGGAGGCATGAACATACAATGGAGTCAAGACAGTCTTTTCAATAAATGGTGTTGGGAAAATTGGACAGATACATGCAAAAAAATGAAACTAGATCACCAACTTATACCATACACAAAAATCAACTCAAAATGGATACAGGACTTAAACATAAGATGGGAAACCATAAAAATTCTAGAGGAATCCACAGGCAACAAAATCTCAGACATATGCCAAAAGAACTTCTTCACTGACACTGCACCTAGGGCAATGGAAGCTAAAGAGAAAATTAACAAATGGGACTACATCAAAATAAAAAGCTTTTTTACAGCAAAAGAAACCATAAACAAAACAACAAGAAAGCCCACTCTATGGGAGAACATATTTGCAAATGCTATCACTGATAAAGGTTTAATCTCCAACATCTACAGGCAGCTTATGCAACTTAATAAAAGGAAGATAAATGATCCAATAAAAAAATGGGCAACGGACCTAAATAGAATCTTTTCAAAAGAAGACAGAAGAAAGGCCAGGAGACACATGAAAACATGCTCAAAGTCACTAATTATCCGAGAGATGCAAATCAAAACAACAATGCGGTACCATCTCACACCTGTCAGAATGGCTATCATCAACAAATCAACAAACAACAAGTGTTGGCGAGGATGCGGAGAAAAAGGAACCTTCGTGCACTGCTGGTGGGAATGCAGACTAGTGCAGCCACTGTGGAGAACAGTATGGAGTTTCCTCAAAAAACTGAAAATGGAACTCCCATTTGACCCAGTAATCCCACTCCTGGGAATATATCCCAAGAAACTAGAAACACCAATCAGAAAGGATATATGCACTCCTATGTTCACAGCAGCACAATTTACAATAGCTAAGATTTGGAAACAACCTAGGTGCCCGTCAGCAGATGACTGGATCAGAAAACTGTGGTACAATCTACACAATGGAATACTATGCTGCCATAAAAAAGAAGGAATTCTCATCATTTGCAGCAACCTGGCTGGAATTGGAGAACATTATGCTAAGTGAAATAAGCCAGTCAATGAAAGAAAAATACCACATGATCTCACTCATTTATGGATAATAAAGATCATTATAAACTGATGAACAAAAATATAGATAAAGAGACAGTAAAGCATCAAACAGACAGTCAAATTACAGGGGAAAGGTTAGGGAGAGGTGGAGGAGATAAGAGATCAACCGAAGGACTTGTATGCATGCATATAAGCATAACCAATGGACACAAAACTCTGGGGGGTGAGAGCATGTATGGGTGTGGGGTGGGGGGGACAATGGTAAGATATGTACACATATAATACCTAAATAAATAAAAAAGTGGGGGGGAAAAAAAAAAAAAAAAGCAGCACATCTGGGTGCCAGACCAATCCATTCTGCGCCACCGCACCTCCTACCAGTCTCAACATCCTTTCTTCTTTATCTTTCTAGTTGTAGTACTTCCACTCAGGCAGCTTTCCCGGGGTTCTGGATAATAGTTGTTCTGTATTTTAGTTGTAATTTTGATGTGGTTTTGGGAGGCGGCAAGTACAGGTGTTTACCTATGCCGCTATCTTGATTCTCCTCTGCTCTATTTTTTAAATTCTCTTAGCAACTCTCTAAATTTATATGACATTACTAATGAGTGGTGTCTAGACTTCAATAAATGCAGTTATTTTTTTTAAAGTATGCAATTAGTTAAGCTATTGGAAAACAATCAGGTAGCACAGTGAAAAAAATATTCAAGCTCTGAATTGTGTGGAATTTAAGGTCAGTTCCTATCCTAAATATTTGTACATACTTAAGCAAGTTAATTGACATCTTACAGTTCATTTTCTAATCAGTAATCTGGTGATAACATAGATTTCATAGGTTATTGTGAGGATTAATTAATCTATATGAAGTGATTATTACACAGTCTAGGACATGGTAAGTACACAACAAATTATAGCTATTGGAGAAAAGAGTAACATCAAATACCATAGAATATTTTTTTCACAACTGAAAAAAAATGGTCTCATTTCAATAAATTTCTCAGTACCTGGGTTAACTTAAAACTTAAAATTACCTGATTTACTATATCCATTTGCCACAAATTAAAAATAGGTTATGTAGTTTTTCATACCTACCATCTTTGATAGGCTAGTACATACTGTATCCATTTAGTTGTTTAGATAATGGAGATAACAACACATACTTACAGAATCCAATATATCTTGGAGTATTTCCTTACCCTTTGAGTAGCTATCCACTAACTACAGAAAAATTTCTTAAGCAATTTCCACATTTGATATTTTAATTAGCTCAAAAGCCTATTTATAGTACCTTTAAATAAAATTACATCTAATGTTAAATAATATTCTATCCAGGAAAGAGATATCAATTAAGATTAAGAAACTATAAAGACTATGTTTCCTAAGTGTCCCCCTCTCACCATGAGATCTTTCTTTTTACTTCCAAAATTACGACAAGGTATTTATTTTAACTACTTCCTTCTTCCCAAATAAGCCAACTCTTAACTATATACATGTCAGTTCTAATACATATGCCTAGACATGTGGAAACTCCAGAATTCATACTATTTTATAACAGTGGTTCTCAAATAAGATTTCATCTTGTGATCAGTGCAAGGGAATTTTCAAACTACTTTTGCCTGTCTTTCTGCCCCATAGATTCTACTAAAATGATCTCCAATAAGGTCTAAAAATTGAGAATTTTATAAAAGCTACCCAGGTAATTTTAATGTGCAGTCAAGTTTGAAAACCACTGTATTAGACTATTCTGTATGCTTTCCCAAATCCTGGTAGGTAGTGATCGGATCACAGTTCTGTGGATGAAGTTGCCAAATTGGCAACTATAGCTGTTATTTCTTTGTTTAAGTAAAGATAATCAACCCAGAAGATTATGTTCCCTCAAGCATTCTCTTAACCCCAATAAAAATCCAGACACCGGTATTTAAGAAGTGATTTTCTGTGGAAGTTCCTGAATTTTCAGACTGTGTCTGTATAATCTTACTATCTGGCAAAAGTAAGATTGAACAACAGTTTGTTCCAAAGAAGAATCACCTGCCTAGGTATGTACTTAGAATATAATATAAAATTTTTTACTTTGAAATTCTAACTTTTGCTCATATTCTCAAGCTTATCATTCTCACAGAATGATACAATAGAATATTAATCAGCATTTTAAAAGAAGGAGATCCTGCTATATGCAACAGCATCCATGAACCTGGAGAGCGTTATGCTAAGTAAAATAAATGGGACAAATATGGCATGGTATTACTTATATGTGGAATTAAAAAAAAAAAAACAAAAGTCAAACTCAGAGAAAGAGAGGGTAGAGAAATAGTTTCCAGGAGCTGGGGGATGAGGAAACAGGGAAATGTTGGTAATAGGTTACAAATTTTCAGTTATAATATGAATAAGGTCTCAGGATCTAATGTATAACACAATGCTATATTTGACAACACTGTATTGTATAATTAAAATTTGCTAAGAGAGTGGAACTTAAATGTTCTAACCAAAAAAAAAAGAGTAATTACATGAGGTGATGTATGTGTTAATTAACTCAATTAGGGGAATATTCTTACAATGTATACATATATCATATTGAATCCTTTAAATAATGTTACAAGTTTATTTGACAATTACACCTCAATAAAGTTGAAGAAAAAAATAGTCATGGTACCTAAAACACTGTAGTGTTTTTTAAGAAAAAAATATTGTCAGTGGTAAAGCTCACCACATCTATTATATATCTGAAAGAGTGTATCATGAAGAACATTTGTGAAGATTGGTTGCACAATTTACATCTCCAGCTGATATATTTTAATGGTCTCTAAAGTATATTATGAGTAGGAGAGGCTTAAAGATACATAGACTTGCATTTATGTTGTTTGGGTCTGAGTTGGGTGTTTTTTATTTTATGTGTTTTTAAACGACCTTCAAAGAGAGCATATTAAAAGACCACTTTTAAGAGGGTGGCCTTCTGAGCATATCACTGTGGAATCTGTGGACCTCTCTTTCAATGTCATTTTCAAAGCTGGTACAGATGATAGACGCCACTTTGAACCCAAGGCCATCTGTCAGCATGATAGTATTTAAACTTTTCTCTCTTTTTTTAAGTTATCTTTATTGTTGACAGTATTACAGATGCCCCTTTTTTCCCCAATGACCCCTTCTAGCCCACACCCATCCCGCCACCAATGAACACAGTATATTCTTCCACTTGTTTATAGCTACCTCTATGTCTTTTCCCAAGTAAGTTTATTCCTAAGTATCCTACTTTTTTGTTTCAATTGTAAATGGGATTGTTTTTATAGTTTCTATTAATGAGAATTCATTATCCTATATAATAAAAGCCTAATATGCTAAGTGTCCAGTCGTCCGATGACCAGTCAACTGTTCAACCAATCAAAGTGTAATATGCTAATGATATGCTAATGCTGCTCAACTGCTCACTGTGACGTGCACTGACCACCAGGGGCAGATGCTCTAACCGGTAAGTTAGCTTGCTGCTGGGGTCCGGCTGATTGGGACTGAGCGAGATGGGCCAGACAAACCCTGGAGCCCTCCCACAGTTCCTCTACAGCCTTATCATGCACTGGTGGGGTCCTCCAGCCTGGCCTGCGCCCTCTCACAATCCGGGACCCCTCGGGGGATGTTGGAGAGCAGGTTTCAGCCCAATCCCACAGGCCACTCCCCTCAGGAGGGCGCCAGACACAGGGCTCAAGACTGGTGAGCACTGCTGCAACAGTGCAAGCCTCTCCCAATTAGGACTGATTGGGCGTGAGCCCGTGGCAGGCACAGTGAGGCCAGGATGAGTGGGAGGGGCAGTAGGAGTTGCTGGCAACATTGGACTGTGGGTTTTGGCTCAATCCCTGCAGGCCACCCAGAGGGGCCCCACCCATGCGTGAATTTGTGCACTGGGCCTCTAGTTGTATAAAAATGCCATTGATTTTGGGGTGTGGATTTTGTATCCTGCTACATTGCCAAATTCATTTATTAAAACTAGTAGTTTCTTTGTGGAGTCTTTAGGGGTTTTCTATGTACAATATCATGTCATCTGCAAATAATAACAATTTTACTTCCTCCTTTCCAATTTGGATGCCTTTTATGTTTTCTTCTTGTCTGATTGCTGTGGCTAGCATTTCCAGTATAATGTTGAATAAGAGTGGTGAAAGCAGACATCCCTGTCTTGTTTCTGTTCTTAGGGAAAATGGTTTTAGTTTTAGCCCATTAAGTGTGATGTTGGCTATAGGTTTGTCATATATGGCCTATATTATGTTGAGGTATGGTCCCTCTATTCCCACTTTGCTAAGAGTTTTTATCAAAAATAGGTGTTGGATTTTGTCAAATGCTTTTTCTGCATTTATTGATATGATAATGTGTTTTGTCTTTCAATTTGTTTATGTGATATCTCAGATTTATTGATTTGAAAATATTTTACCAGCCTTGCATCCCTGAAATAAATCCCACTTGGTCATGGTGTATGATCTTTTTAATATATTACTAGATCCAATTTGCTAATATTTTGTTGAGGATTTTAGCATCTATGTTCATCGAGGATATTGGCCTGTAATTCTCTTTCTTTGTAGTGTCTTTGTCTGGTTTTGGAATTAGGATATTGCTGGCCTCATAAAAAGGGGTTAAAAGTGTTCCTTCCTCTTGGAATTTTTGGAATAGTTTGAGGAGGGTAGGTATTGTTCTTCTTTGAATGTTTGGTAAAACTCCCCTGTGAAGCTGTCTGGATCAGGGTTTTTGTTTGCTGGGAGTTTTCTGATTACTGCTTCTATTTAATCAGTTGTTATTGGCCTAGTCAGGTTTTCTCCTTATTCCTGATTCAGTTTTGGAAGATTGTATTATTTTAGGAATTTGCCCATTTTGTCCAGTTTTTCCAGTTTGCTGGCATATAGTTGTTCATAGTATTTTCTTATAATCCTTTGTATTTCTGTGATGTCAGTTGTTATTTCACCTGTTTTGTTTCTGATTTTATTTATTTAGGTCGTCTCTCTTTGTTTTTTTTTTTTTTTTTTCTTCATTGATTAAGGTATTATATATGTGTCTCTATCCCTCCATTGCCCCCCCACTCCAACCCCCATTCATGCTCTCACCCCTCTGGTGTCTGTGTCCATTGGTTAGGCTTATATGCATGCATGCAAGTCCTTTAGTTGATCTCTCACACTTACCCCCACCTTCCCCTGCCTTCCGTCTGAGGTTTGACAGTCTGATCGATGCTTCACTGTCTCTGGATCTACTTTTGTTCATCAGTTTATGTTGTTCATTATATTCCACAAATGAGTGAGATCATGTGATATTTATCTTTTTCCAACTGACTTATTTTGCTTAGCATAATGCTCTCCAGTTCCATCCATGCTGTTGCAAATGGTAGGAGTTCCTTCCTTTTTACAGCATCGTAGTATTCCATTGTGTAGATGTACCACAGTTTGTTAATCCACTCATCTGCTGATGGGCACTTAGGCTGTTTCCAAATCTTAACTATTGTAAATTGTGCTGCTAGAACATAGGAGTGTATATGTTTCCTGATGTGTCTGGTTAAAGAGACAGCTTTTCAAAGAGACAGCTCTTGGTTTAATTGGTCTTTTGTATTGTTTTTTAGATTCTATGTCATTTATTTCTGCTTTGATCATTACGATTTCTTTCCTTCTACTTATTCTGGGTTTTTCTTGTAGTTTTTAAGTTGCAGGGTTAGTTTATTAATATTTTTTTAGATAGGCCTTCCCTCTCAGGAATGCTTCACTGTGTCCCATAGATTTGGGGTAGTTGTGTGTTTATTTTCATTTGTTCGAGGAATATTTTTCTTTCTTTCTTGATCTTATTGATAAACCATTCATTGTTTAATATCATGCAACTTAGCCTGCATATGTTTGAATGTTTTTGAGTGTTTTTACTGTAGTTTAATTCTAATTTCATGCCATTGTGATCAAAGAATATGCTTGATATGATTTCAATCTTCTTGAACATGCAGACTTGTTTTGTGTCCTAACATGTGGTCTATCTTTGAAAATGATTGATGTGCACTTGAGAATAATGTATATTCTGCAAGTTTTGAGTGAAGTGTTCTATAAATGTCAATTAAATCCATCTGATCTAGTGTGTCATTTAGAGTCATTATTTCCTTGTTGATTTTTTTATCTGGAAGATCTATCCAGTGAAGCCAGTGGGATGTGGAAGTCTCCTACTATGATTTTATTACTGTCAATCTCTCACTTAAAGTCCTAAAGTCCTCCTGATATATATATATATATATATATATATATACTAGAGGCCCGGTGCATGAAACTCATGCACGGGGGGGATGTCCCTCAGCCCAGCCTGCACCCTCTCCAATCTGGGACCCTTCCAGGGATGTCCAACTGCCAGTTGGGGGGGACCAAGCCTGCAGGGGAGGGCAGTTAGGGGCAATCAGGCTGGCAGGGGAGCAGTTAGGCATCAATCAGGCTGGCAGGGGAGTGGTTAGGGGGTGATCAGGCTGGCAGGCAGAAGCAGTTAGGGGCAATCAGGCAGGCAGGTGAGCAGTTGGGAGCCAGCAGTCCTGGATTGTGAGAGGGATGTCCGACTGCCCGTTTAGGCCTGATCCTTCCTGGCCTGCCTTGGCCTCTGCCTTGAACAGAGGCCAAGGCAGGCCAGGAAGCTTGGCTTCCTCCATCGCCAGGGAAACTCAAGCCTTCTGATCTCTCCAGCAATGTGGCTGCTGCCATTTTTGTTGGGATTTATTTATCTTCTATAATTGAAACTTTGTAGCCTTGAGTGGAGTCCAAGGCCCATCAGGGTGTGCAGGAAGCTTGGCTTCCTCCATTACTGAGGAAACCCAAGCCTCCTGCTTGCTCTGTGGCTTCAGCCAACTTGTTTGGGTTAATTTGCATACTTGCTCCTGATTGGCTGGTGGGCATGGCTTGTGGGTGTAGCGGAGATACGGTCAATTTGCGTATATATATATTTAGGTGCCCCTACATTGTGTGCATATATGTTTACCAGGGTTATATCCTCTTGTTGAATCAATCCCTTTAGTATTATGTAGTGACCATTGTTGTCTCTTATGATGGCCTTTGTTTTGAAGACTATTTTGTCAGTTTTTTTGTTTGTTTGTTTCTATTTGCATGGAAAATTATTTTCCATCCTGCACTCTCATCCTGTGTCAGTCTTTTGTTCTGAGGTGAGTCTTTTGTAAACAGCATATATTTGAGTCATATTTTCATATCCATTCAGCTATCTTATGTCTTTTGATTTGAGCACTTAATCCATTTACATTTAATATTATTATTTACTAGAGGCCCGGTGCATGAAATTCATGCACGGGGGTGTGTGTCCCTCAGCCCAGCCTGCACCCTCTCCAATCTGGGACCCCTCTCACAATCCAGGACTGCTGGCTCCCAACTGCTCGCCTGCCTGCCTTCCTGATTGCCCATAACCGCTTCTGCCTGCCAGCCTGATCACCCCCTAACCACTCCCCTGCCAGCCTGATTGATGCCTAACTGCTCCCCTGCCAGCCTGTTTGCCCCTAACTGCCCTCGCCTACAGGCCTGGTCCCCCCCAACTGCTCTCCCTTGCAGGCCTGGGTTCCCCGCAACTTCCCTCCTCTGCCGGCCTGGTCACCCCTAACTGCCCTCCCCTGCAGGCTTGATCGCTCCAACTGCCCTTCCTTGCAGGCCTGGTCCCTTCCAACTGCCCTCCCCTGCTGGCCATCTTGTGGTGGCCATCTTGTGTCCACGTGGGGGCAGCCATCTTTAATCACATAGGGGCAGCCATCTTGTGTGTTGGAGTGATGGTCAATTTGCATATTACTCTTTTATTAGCTAGGATAGGTACTTATTTATTGCAATTGCCACAGGTACTTATTTAATTTTTATATTATATTTCTCTCTCTATTTCTTCTCATTATTACAGCAGTCCCTTTAATGTTTTTTGCAGTGCTGGTTTGGTAGTGATAAATTCCTTTAGCCTTTTTCTTTTTCTTTTTTTGTCTGGGAAGCTCTTTATTTCACCATATATTTTGAATGATAGACTTCCTGGATATAGGAAATACTCTTGGTTTCAGATTGTTTCTTTTCATTTCCTTGAATATTTCATGCCATTCCCTTCTGGCCTACAGAGTATCTGATGAAAAATCAGCTCACAGCCTTATGAGAGCTTCTTTGTAAGTAACAAATTGCTTTTCTCTTTCTGTTTTTAAGATTCTTTGTCTTTAATTTTTGTCATCTTAATTATGATGCGTCTGTGTGTGGGCCTGTTTGGGTTCTTCTTGCTTGGAACTCTCTGTGCTTCCTGAACTTATGTTACTTTTTCCTTCACCAGGTTAGGGAATTTTTTGACGTTAGTCCTTCAAACAGGTTCTCTATCCTTTGTTCACTTTCTTCTTGTTCTGGTACTCCTATGATGTGAATATTGCTATGTTTCATATTGTCCCACAGATTCCTTAAGCTGTCCTCCTGATTTTTCTTTTTCTTTTTTTCTGGTTTTCTGATTGCTTTTTTTTCTACTCTGTCTTCTAATTCACTGATCCAATTCCCCTAATCTGCTGTTTAGTCCTTCTAATGTCTTCTTTATTACTGCTATGTCATTCTTTATTACTGATTGGTCATTTTTCATAGTTTCTATATCTTTTCTCATGCTGTTGAGTATTCTTGTAATCATTATTCTGAACTCTGTTTTCTTAATTTCTTTTCTTTTAGATCTTCTTCTGGTGAATTCTCTTGTTCTTTCATTTGTATCTTGGTTTTTTTGTCTCCCAATTTTAACTGTCTGTTTGGGCTTGTTTCTATGTATTAGGTAGATCTGCTATGACTCCCAGTTTTTTTGGAGAGTCTCTGGTATAGGAGAATGTCAGACACTGTTGGTGACTGGCTCTGAGGAACCTGTTTGGAGCTATCAGCAATCCACAGCTTGTGGCTCCCTCTTCTGGGACTGGTGCCTTTGGAAAGGACCAAGATGTGCACCAAAGTCTGCTTTTACCAGTCTTGGGTCCAGAAGGAAATCAGGCAAAGTCTAAAGCATCCAAAGATCCACCTATGCCTGCAGTCTTATTGTTATTCTTAGCCTCTTAATGAGCCTAAGGCAATAGACAATGCAAAGCATAGACTCCACAGGGTGGGGCCAGAGGTTTTCCAATAAGGAGGAGTAATTGCTCCACCAACCCCCATGCCCCAGCAAAAGATGCCTGGATGGTAAAGGTCTACCTGAGAAAGTTGTCCTCTGAAATATAAGGGAATGACTCAGCATAGGAAACCAGGGTGGCTGCTTTCCAAGCTCTAACCCTAGAGCCCTCAACCCTGGATTCTCCTCATTCTTCCCTTCCTCTGCCAGAACCCAAGGTGAGTGGCTGCACACAAAAGTTTGTGTGTTGGCCTTTTAAGAGGGTGCCTACATTTCCAGGCATCTCTCCCTGCCAGACAGCAGCCCCACTGCTTTTTACAACCAGATGTTATGTGGGCACCTTTCTCAGTTCTGGTTTTCTGGGCTGAGAAGCCCAGCTTGGGGTTTAGAACCCAGAGTTCTCAGTGGGAACCCCCTACAGATGATATACCCCTCCAGAACTTCAGCTGCTGTCCTCTCACGCCTCCACATTTCCTACCAGTTCTCTATGCAGTCTCTACTTTATGCCCTTGATTATAAGGGTTCTGTCCAGCTAGTCTTCAATTGATTATTCAGGATAGTTCTGCTATATTTTAGTTATAATTCCAGTTTAGTCCTGGGAGAGTGTCAGTGTAGCTTCCACTTAATCTGCCACCATTTTAGAACTCTGAACTTTTCTTTTCCAGAGCACAGGTTGCCATGTCCTTGTGATATATTGCTGAAAACTATAATCAAATAATAATAGGACAAAATAATCTTTTTTCTAATTCAGTCACTGATGGAAAATAATTCACTTTTGGAAATCACTTGGGAAAAATAATAACAGGGCAGTAATACCTCAGTAAATTGATGTTAAAGGAAAGATACATGTTGCACAATTCATTTTTCTTCAGAAAAATCTAACATAGAAATTAAATTTTTAAATAATTCTATCTCATTATAATTTTGGTTTGCATTTCCCTAACAGCAAATAAAATGGAGAATCTTTTCATATATATCTGTTGGCCATTTGTGTACATTCTTAGGAGAAATGTCTATTCAAGTCCTCTGCCCATTTTCTAATTGGGTTGTGTGTTTTCTTATAGTTGTTGTTGAGTTGTATGAGTTCTTTATCTATTTTGGGTATTAATTCCTTATCAGGGTATTCTTTTGAAATATGTCCTCCCACACAGACAATGGGGTTGAGAGGGCCTAAGGAAGGAAGTAGGCTGGAAGAGGTTAATGGGGAAAAAGGGAGGACCTTTGTAATACTTTCAACAATAAACATTTTTTAAATAAATAAATAAATAAATAAATATGTCCTCCCATTCGGACTTTTTGTTTTATTGACAGTTTGTTTTGCTGTGTAGAAAATTTTAAGTTTGGTATAGTCCCATTCATTTATTTTTGCTTTTACTTTACTGGATTTTGAGGTCAAATTCATAAAATCCTCTCAAAGACGAAGATCCATAAGTTTAGTACCTATGTTTTCTTGTATGTAATTTATTGTTTCAGGTCTTATATTTAGGTCTTTGATCCATTTTGAATTAATTTTTGTACAAGGGAACAAATGGTAATCTAGTTTCATTCTTTTGCATGTATCTTTACAATTTCCAGAACCATTTATTGAAGAGGCTTTTTTTTTTCTCCACTATATTATTGGTTTCTTTACTGAAAATTATTTGCCCATATACATATGGATTTACTTCTGGCCTCTCAATTCTGTTCCATTGGTCTCTATGTCTGTTTTTATGCCAATACCATGTGGGTAAAGGGAGTCAAATATATGGTGACTAAAGGAAATTTTACTTTGGGTGGTGAGCACAATGTAATATTAAGATGATGTATTATGGAATTATACACATGAAACCTATATAATTGTATTAACCATCTTCATCCTAATAAATTTTAAAAAAAATAAAGCTACTGTCCTATCAGAAAAAGAAATGCTATACATTAATAAAGCATTTGCATTTTTCTGGAAAATCGTAACTGTGTTAAGAAACTACTTTTTGCAGTAGTACAATCACATTGAAACTATCCAGGTCAAAAATCTACAGAAATTTATAGATTTTTACTAATTTTAACAAACATTATTAAAAGTAAACACAAATAAGTCATGTCTCTCCAGTGTAGTCACCACTGGAGGCCAAAGATTTTTCATAAATGTTTTTATTTTCAAAATTTATTTAAAAATTATCTGGAATTACCTTTCATAAAATATAACAAATCCATTTTGTTATAAAATATCAAAAACATAATAGTATTGCCATGCATGTATGCTTCTTCCTTTCTCCAAAATTTTAAGCATATCTTTAAAAGGTAATTGTTCTTTTTCTTTTCACATTACATAACATGTACTGAAATCATTTCTAAACTTTTATTTTAAATTAGGAAAAATATTGTAATCAATTTTACTAACCACTGGTAATCTTGTCCTGCTTTCAGGGGCAACATTAAAGAATGAAAATATCAACTTTCATCTTCAGCCTGTTGGCTCTTATTGTATGTTTCATGGTAAGTCCCCCCCACCCAGTCCTAAATACTCTTGATATACTTTGTATTTATTATAATTTCAAACAAAGCTTGATACCAATTATGTCCTCCTTTATATAACAATATGATGTCAAGATGATCAGTATAGACTTATTCCTATTTTCCTTTTTCTTTCTCTTCTACATATGACTTTCTGGTTAGCAGTTGTGAGCATGAAGGTATGGAGTGCAGGTAGAATCTGAGGGGTTATCTCTTACTAGGAGCATCTCTTCCCTCTTTTTTTCAAAATAAAACTGTCAAAAAAAATAATTGAAGCTTACTAAATGTTTTAATGCTACAGGAAATGGGAAAATAGTTTGAGATAAATTTTCTAAAAAGACAACATGATAAATTGAGCTGAAATCAATACATCAAATGAAAAATTCTTAGGTCAATGATTATAATTATCAAATTTATCATGCTAGAATAAACCACTTTTTTGGAAGCATTCTCCCATACATTGTGGCAAATATGACTCCTCTGGCCACATTAATAAATTTCGCTTCAGACTTTCTAAAAATGTTAATAGGTTAGAAGATAAGGAATTTCCACCGAAAGTAAACTTAACAAAGTTAGCTAAAATGTTATCTAATGTTGTTGACTGGAGCAATTTTCAGAGACAATAATAAAGAAAATGCTATCTTTTTTTTCTTTCCTACAACCCTCTGTTTCATACTGACAATAGGCAACTTCTAAGGAGCTGTGTGCAAAATATTATTCTTTTGAAGAATCTTGAAGATTCTTACAAGCTAATGGTACATTTCTATTCCAGAAGCTTGAACTGCAAGATTAATACAACTTAAGACAAATTATTTTCTAGTTTATAAGATTACTAGAGGCCCGGTGCACAAAAATTTGTGTTCTCTGGGGGGGGGAAGGGGGGGGGCGTGGATCCCTCAGCCCAGCCTGCACCCTCTCACAGTCTTGGACCCTTTGGGGGATGTCCATCTGCTGGCTTAGGCCCACTCCCTGGGGTATTGGGCTTAAGCTGGCAATCAAACGTCCCTCTGGCAGCCTGGGAGCCCTCGGGGGGTGTCCAATTGACAGGGAGTGGGCCTAAGCCACAGTCAGACATCCTTAGCGCTGTCAAGAAGGCAGGCTTGTGGCTGAGCAGAGCTTCTCCTGTGGAAGCACACTGACCACCAGGGGGCAGCTCCTGTGTTGAACATCTGTCCCCTGGTAGTCAGTGTGTGTCATAGCAACTGGTCATTCTGGGCCGTTCCTCCATTAGGGTCAATTTGCATATTACCCTTTTATTATATAGAATAGAATCCAATTTATATAAGAAGCAGGGGATGTCCTAAAAAATATTAATTTAGTACATGGATTTTTCTCACATGAGACTTAAACTTTGCAAAAATCCTGGAAGGCCAAATAGGTACTTGGGATGCACAAACACATAGCATGGCATAGCAAATGAGGTAAGCCCTCAATAATGAAACAAGTGAGTGAATTGGCTTCTCTGTAGTTGACTCCATGAAAATAAATAGGTTCCTGACTCTTACCTGCTAACTTATGCCATTTCACAGAATGAGTGCAGTAGACCTGGGAAGGGATTATTGGCCAAGTTTAAAGCTCAAAGACAAAGGGTCTATAATTTATGAGGATGTCTGCCATATGCACAGCATGGCTAGGGGCAGCACATCTGTCAACAACTGTCCACTAAGCTGATCTGGTTAAACTGTCGATCTGGCAGTTCCTAATCCCTAAGAAAAATAGGGGAAAAAAGGTAATAAGAAATTACTAAAAATGTACTAACATCCTTACTATGAATCAAACTGACTATAAGCAGTTTTCAAAGAGCCTAGTCCAGTCAGTATTTCTCAAAACTTTACAAACATAATAGGAATTTGTTGAAATCCAGATTCTGACCCAATAAATATGCATGGAGCCCAGAAGTCTACATTTTTACAAGTTCTCAGGTGATACTGATGATACTGGTCAGCAAATATTTTAAATAGTAAGATCTGGTCAGTGGAGTCCATAAAACAAAACTGAGAAAAACTAGGACTTTTAGGGTTTTCTTCCCCTCAACTGTCTTCATGTGAAGAGCCTTATGCTACTTGCCTTGTGCAAGAAAGGAATTAACAGACAATTCAAGTAAGGGAAATTTCTGCTTATCACTAACTCATGTAATTCATACGCCTTAAAATACTTATTGAACATCTGCTGTCTACCATGCACTATTCTAGATGTTGAGTAAATGGCAATGAGCAAAACAGACAAAACTTCATTAATGTCATGGAGTACATATGTAATACAGGAATGGGAGGAGGAAATGTTTAATGTTAAGAGGGATGAGAGGAGAATAAAACAAGGTTGCAATTTTAGATAGGACAGCTGGGTAGAAAATAACATTTGATGAAAGACCTTTATTGCTTGGGTGAACAGAAATCACCTATATTATAAAAGCAATTAGTACACTAGATACCACCCTCTCCCCTATGCAAAGAGGGTCCTCCTGCACTTAGCTACTCTAAATACCCACATCATCAATATTTCTCTTTATCAGTTATTCCAATAACACAAAAGCATATAATAATGTCACCTACATGTTTTGGTTTATGTTGTTTTTAATTCTGTACTAATCTGACATCTCCCACAAATTACTATGGAACATTTTGACAATTTCCTCTATACATCCCACTTCTTCAATTCTCTCTCAACCTACTCCAAGTCAACTTTGCCCACATCTTTTGAAATAAAGTACTCTTGTCAAGTTATACTCCAAATGGCCATGCACAATGGTCAATTTTCAGTCTTCATCATAGCAATGTTGAAATGCCATTTAACATGATCACTATCCTAGTTCAAAATTATTTTGTTGTTTTTACGTGTTTTCTTCTCCTGATGTTTCTCCTACTTCACTGGCCACTCCTTGTTGTTTTCTGGACACACCATCTCTTCCTGACCTCTGAATGTCAGAGTACCCTGAAGACAGAGTCCTCATACCCTACCTATTCTTCCTCTATAACCACAAACCCAGTTGTTCTGGCCAAAACTTCAAGTCCTTCTTGATTCTATCACTTCTCAGATCTACTGCTTCAGCAAATTTTGGCAGCTCTGCCTTTGACCATGACCATTTCTCACCATCCTGCTGTTACCACTCCAGGCAAGGCCACCATCATTTCTTGCCTGTCCTACAGCAATAACTGTTTTCCCTGCTTTTACTCTTACCCCGTAGTCTCTTCACACAACAACCAGCAAGATGGTTTTACAAAGTAAATATAACCATGTCAATTGCATTTTTAAAACCTTCTGGTGGTTTTCCATGAACTTAGGATAGAATACAAAGGTTTTATCTTTGCCGAGAGGACCTTCCATGGTCCTCTCCCCCACCCTTAACTCTGTGACTTCATATCTCACCACTATCTGCCCAATTCAAGTTTCACACATAGTGCACATCTCTGTCCCTTGAACTGGCCAAGGTCACTCTTACTTTAGGTTATTTGTTGTTTCCTCTCCTTATAATTCTCTCCTCTGCAATATCCACATAATTTGTTCCTGAACTTCAATTAATTTCTTGTAAGACATTTCCTCCTCAGAGATCTGGTCTTAACCACCTTGTCACTATTCATTTTCTACCACTCATAACAATTCATTTTTCTCCTGTGGCATTTACCACTGCTTGATCTCATACACCAATTTCTATACATCAGTTAGGTTAATTGTTTCTTATCTGCTTTTCTTCAAGAATAAAATCGCCATGAAGACAAGGATTTGTTTAGTTGACAGATCTATGTGCAGTAATAAATAGTCACTATCACTGTGAGAAGAAAGTGATGACGTTTGCTTTGGGCACCAGTAAAAGCTTTGCAAAAGTAAATCTTTGGTTGGTTTTATATTATACTAGAGGCCTGGTGCATGGATTCATGCACCAGTGGGGTCCCTCAGCCTGGCCTGCACCCTCTCACAATCTGGGAATACTTGGGGAATGTTGGTTTTGGCCCGATACCCACAGGCTGTTTTGGCCCACCTGTGGGGATCAGGCAGAAACTAGCAGTCCAACATCCCCCGAGGGGTGTAGTAGTGTGCGAAGTGGCAAGCAGCTGGGGAGGAGCCCACGCCATTCCGCTCATCCCAGCCCTTCTGTGCCTGCTGCCACTGCCACTTGGTAAGCTAGCTGAGTGGCGCTCCTGCTGTGGGAGTGCACTGACCACCAGGGGGCAGCTCCTGCATTGAGTGTCTGCCCTCTGGTGGTCAGTGCGCATCATAGCAACTGGTTGACCAGTCTTTCAGTCATTCAGTAACTTAGGCTTTTATATATATAGATAAAAATATTTGCTATATAATTCTTTAATGTCCAAATTAAAGTATGGGGGAGGGGGAATGAAGCTACTTAAACAGGAAAACATTGAGCTTCCCAGTTGGATGAAAATTTGGAAGTTTGTGAAGCATTCTAAGCTAGAACTATCTGTACAAAGGTACAGGGACAAGACACAGCTTCCTATGTAGTAAGAACCAGTAATAGTTCTATATGGTCAAAACAAGGACACATAAGGGAATGGCAAGAGATGACATTGGATGGTGAATATGATTTTTTGTTTGGTTGCAAAGGACAGGAATCCATTCAAGGAAAGTCAATGCTAGAATAATGTTAATTATAACTAGAAAAGCAAACCCAAGTAGCCTTAAGAAGCAGTGTACTTCTTATAGCAACACTGCTTCTCTCTGCACTGTTGTTCTCTCTCTGAGCAGACATGCTCTCCTTATTCATAGTTTCTGTGTCCTCATAGATTCGTTTACACGAGGCTCTTATTAACACCTCAGCCTCTATCTGGTTCCTGTCCTCTTTTCAATATAGACATTTTAGTTTCCACTTCTAAAGAGGAAATTTCAGTATTTCATAGTTCAAGTTACAAGGAAAATTTTATAAGCCTGCTTTATTTTTCTACATCTGGCCAATGTTGTAGGATACTGGATAGCAAGTGGAATGAAAGTTCTTAGTGAATTATCTAGAGATAACCCAATTAAATGAGCTAAACAGAAAACCATTTCTATGACAAAAGCATGGTTACAACTCTTCTGAAATGTCTTCAAATTTTTGAGACATCACTGGTCTTTGTAGAAGAGACTAAGGCTAATTTGTGTACTGGAGATTGAAACTAGGATAAAAGTAAATTGGATATTAGAAACAGAAAATCTAGTCCAGCCTTCCCCAATATCTGGCTAGGAATGGAAAGGGATAACCTAGTGATGATAGTGCAGGGACAAGTATATGAGATGTAAATTGTAATTACATAGCCTGAAATCATAAAGCCAGGAATAAAAGAGATGTTTAAAGGGAAAGTGATAATTAAGAGAAGAAAAACCATAGGGAGGAAGAGGAGATCAATACATACAGAACACAGGTGAAGAAGTTGGTTGTAAACAAGAAGGGAGAACAACTGTAGATAGGAGTGTTTTATAGGTGTGTGGGCAGAAAAGCATAGTCCTCCGTGTGATAGCCTCAATTTTGTGAAATAGAAGGCAAGATCATCTTTCTAGGGAGTGGGAGGGAAGAGAGCTGAAGACGGACTGTGGATACTGAGAAGACAGCCTTTTGGGGGAAATAAGGAAGAATGGATTAACACTGCTGAGGTACCAGATGAGGGGAGACACTGTGCATCTCTAGTGTTTCTAATATTTAGAAATTGGTGAGATTCTCCAGCAATGTTCACTAGCCTGCAAGTAAGAGAAGGTAAATTGTCTAGAGTTGATCTAAAGGTTTGATGTTGCCTAAGTCAATATGGCAGAAAGAAGTTGAACACAGAGGCAAGAAGTTGAATGCTTGCAAGAGTGGCTAGAGTCTTGCACCTTCCTGAAACTTCTGTTCAAACAAACTGGTATTCTGACTGCTTCTAGAATAGGATTTCTATTTTCCTGACACTATTCACTGGCTTACAACATTCATTTAATTGTATTCCCCCCTCCCCATTTCTACTCTATTATTTAAGACACATTTTAAATGCTCTCTTTTCTACTAGGCAATTCTTAATCCTCTCTCTTTTGTCAAAAAATAAACTTTCCAGACTTGGCCGGTGGTGCTCAATGGTCAGAGTGTTGGCCTGAGAACTAAAGGGTCACTGGTTCAATTCCCAGTCAAAAGGATGTTCCTGGGTTGCAGGTTCCATCTCTGCCCCAGTCAGGGTGCATGCAAGAGGCAACCAATTGATGTGTCTCTCACATCAATCTCTCTCTCTCTCTCTCTCTCTCTCTCTCTCTCTCTCTCTCTTCTTCTTCTTCTTCTTCTTCTTCTTCTTCTTCTTCTTCTTCTTCTTCTTCTCTCTCTTACCTCCTTCTCTTCCTCCTTTCCATTCTCTCTAGAAATTAATTTAAAACATACCCTTGGGTGAGAATTAACACCAAAACAATAAAAGATAAACTTTCCCTCCAAATTGCTATTGCTTCTAAATTTTTTGCACATTTATCAATTATTATTTGAACTGCTGTCAGATATACAAGCTGGCAATTGCAAACCTAAGAATCATAGAGTATGATATAGCTCAAATTTATATTGATCCCTTACCTTATTTACTATGTCCAATCAATTTACATAGAGTAGATGTAATCCTATCAACCACTACATAAGAGCTATTTCTAGAACTATTTTAAAGTGAGACAAAGGCAGAAGAGTGTAAGCACTTCAGCTACCTGACATATTTAGTAGAAGAACTGGGTCTAGCAACCTAGCAATCTAATGTCTTTGTCTTAAACAACACACTAAACTGCTTCCCACTGACTTTTATTGTATTGCTTTGGATTGTGATATGGGGGGGGGTAATCCTTTGTACTAGATTTTGGACTCTTGTAAAGGCGTCATGTCTTAAATTTGTTTCCCTTAACCCTGAAAGGTGTTGCATATAATAATGTATCAATAAATAGTTACACAATTAATGGTCTGACCTTGCAACCTCACTGAATTCTGGAAAGGGGAAGAAAGAAAGAAAATCCCAAGTAGTTCCCACTACCTTGCAGGACATTTGGTCCTGTGCAACACATTCATACGAAAGGTCCTTGGAAATTAGTCTTGCCCAGACATCCATGCTGAGGAGTTGTCCATGGTTTCAAACAGCCATAATCCTTAAAAACTCTATCATGTTTTATTGGTTCAATAATTCTGTTGTGGCTCTCTTGCCAATAATAACCATCCCCATCTTGGTAGCCTAGCTGGTCAAAGCACATGGGGTGAGGTACATGGGTCAGTGTGAACCAAATGTGGACACTTTAGACAGGACCAAATGAATGCTGGTCATTCTACTGGCGTATTTACTTCCATTTGAAATTACTTCCAAAGGTGGCCTCTCTCATTAGGCAACAAAATCATCTGATCCCCTCTAAAATCTGTAGATCAGAGAGTAAAAATGTCTTTCCTTTGTTTCTTGATATTTCATATTATCCTACTTTTTTTCAGTGTCAGCACTTCCAGAAGGGAAGAAAAGCATTCTATTCCTTTAAAAAAAAAAAACACTATATAATCAGTGAAATATGTGACTATATAACTTCTTAAAGTACATATACTGATGGTTTAACTTTAAATGATCAAATATAGAAATGTTTTTGTTTTGTTTTGTTTATCTCCACAGTGCAGTGCAAGCCAAAAAGTTCCCTGGGGACTATATCAACCTGACCAGCTGTCACAAAACTCTCTACTGAAATATGAAAAATGGGTTCTACCACACCACGTTACTCGCAATCGCCAAGAAAAAATTTCACAAGTTCCTCCTCCTCGTCCTACTGCTGGTCTAAAAGCACAGAATGAACTTCATCCTCTTCCTCCGAATGTCCCTTCAGTGCGTATTATACATCAATATCTTCAAGCAAAAATTATGGTACAACAAAAACCTTTTGTCAAAACTCTTATACTGAACAAATCCTATCCAGGTTATCCAACTCCACCTTTCCAAACAACACCCTACAGTCCAGGCACTATTACAAAGTCAACATCACAACATTCAGATATTCCCATAAATACTTCTTCTCAAACTTATCCTAAAATTAAAACCTCAAAAAAAAACCACACAATACCTACAATAACTACCACTACTAAACTGGCCAAGGCCACAAGAGCAATTATCACCACTTCCACAAAATCCCACACAACAGCAACAAATGCAATTTCCATAGAGCTTACCAAAACTAATCTCATTTCCAAAGGATCCAATACAACACCAAGCACAATCACTTCCACAGAATCAACAAAAAATGCACACATCAAAATTTCCAGAAAATCCCCTGTAATAGCAACCAAAGTCACTTCTACAGAATCCCAGAAAATATCACCTATCAAGACTTCCACAAAACATGCCACAACTATTACCACTTCAAAAGAACCGACTATGGTACCCATCACCAAAATTTTCAAAGGACCCTCTACAATAAAAACAAAAATTGATTCCACGGAATCCACATCAATGACACCAACGATGAGATTCACACAACGCACCACAACTATCACCACTTCCAAAGAACCCACTACAATAGCAACCAAATTGACTTCCAGAGCATCCAAGTCAGTGGCAACTACGACCACCACCAAAGAGCACACTAAAACTATCACCACTTCTAAAGAACCCTCTACAGTATCCACAACAATTTTAATAGACCCCTGTACAACAGCAACCAAAATCACTTCAAATGAATCCACATCAGCAGCACCCAAGATCACTTCCATAGTATCTACCACAACTAGGACCACTTCAATAGGACCCATGACAGTATCCACCACCAAACATTACAAAGAACCCTCTACTATAGCAACCAAAATCATGTCTAGAGAATCTACATCAGTAGCTCCTAAGACCACCTCCAAACAACTCACTACAATTATCAGAACTTCAGTGAAACCAATGAAAGTATACACCACCAAAATTTCCAAAGAAGCCTCTACTGTAGCAACCAAAAATACTTCCAGAGCATCCACATCACAGGCCCCTAAGACCACTTCCAAACAACACCCTACAACTATCACAACTTCCAAAGAAGCCACTACAGTATCCACCACCAAAATTTCCAAAGAAGCCTCTACCATAGGAACCAAAATTACTTCCAAAGCATCAGTGGCACCCAAAACCACCTCCAGAGTATCCTCCACAACTGTAACCACTTCAACAGAACCCATGACAGTATCCACCACCAAAATTTTCCAGGAACCCTCTACAATAGCAACCAAATTGACTTCCAGAGCATCCAAGTCAGTGGCAACTACGACCACCACCAAAGAGCACACTAAAACTATCACCACTTCTAAAGAACCCTCTACAGTATCCACAACAATTTTAATAGACCCCTGTACAACAGCAACCAAAATCACTTCAAATGAATCCACATCAGCAGCACCCAAGATCACTTCCATAGTATCTACCACAACTAGGACCACTTCAATAGGACCCATGACAGTATCCACCACCAAACATTACAAAGAACCCTCTACTATAGCAACCAAAATCATGTCTAGAGAATCTACATCAGTAGCTCCTAAGACCACCTCCAAACAACTCACTACAATTATCAGAACTTCAGTGAAACCAATGAAAGTATACACCACCAAAATTTCCAAAGAAGCCTCTACTGTAGCAACCAAAAATACTTCCAGAGCATCCACATCACAGGCCCCTAAGACCACTTCCAAACAACACCCTACAACTATCACAACTTCCAAAGAAGCCACTACAGTATCCCACCACCAAAATTTCCAAAGAAGCCTCTACCATAGGAACCAAAATTACTTCCAAAGCATCAGTGGCACCCAAAACCACCTCCAGAGTATCCTCCACAACTGTAACCACTTCAACAGAACCCATGACAGTATCCACCACCAAAATTTTCCAGGAACCCTCTACAATAGCAACCAAATTGACTTCCAGAGCATCCAAGTCAGTGGCAACTACGACCACCACCAAAGAGCACACTAAAACTATCACCACTTCTAAAGAACCCTCTACAGTATCCACAACAATTTTAATAGACCCCTGTACAACAGCAACCAAAATCACTTCAAATGAATCCACATCAGCAGCACCCAAGATCACTTCTATAGTATCTACCACAACTAGGACCACTTCAATAGGACCCAAGACAGTATCCACCAAAAAACTTTTTAAACAACCCTCTACTATAGCAACCAAAATCACATCAATGGCACCCAAGACCACATCCACACAACACACCACAATTAGCACCACTTTAGAAAAAATCTCCAGAGTATCCACCAGCAAAATTTCCAAAGAACCCTCTACAATAGTAACCAAAATGGCTTCAAGGGAATCCACATCAATGGCACCCAAGGCCACCTCAAGAGTATCCACCACATCAATGACCACTTCAATAGAACCAACGAGAGTATCCACCACCAATATTTCCAAAGAACCCTCTAGTATAGCAACCAAAATCACTTCTAAAAAATACACATCCGTAGCACCAAAAACCACATCCACTCAACACACCACAGCTATCACCACTTTCAAAGAACCTTCCAGAGTATACACCACCAAAATTTCCAAAGACCTCTCTAAAATAGCAACTAAATTTACATCCAGAAAATCCACATCTATGGCACCACAGACCACCTCCAAACCACACACCACAACTATCACCACTCCCAAACAACCCACTCTAGTATCCACCACCAAAATTTCTAAAGAACCCTTTAAAATACAGACCAAATTAACTTCCAGAGCATCTACGTCAGTAGCACCTAAAACCACCTTCAAACCACACACTAAAACTATAATCATTCATAAAGAACCTATGACAGTATCCACCACAAAAATTTCCAAGAAACCCTCTCCAATAGCAACCAAAATCACTTCACAAGAATCCACATCAATGGCACCCAAGACCATATCCACACAACACTCCACAATTACTGCCACTTCCACAGAACCAACTAAAGTCTCCACCATCATATTTTCCAAAGAATCCTCTACAATACCAACCAAAATTACTTCCAGAGAACTCACATCAGGGGCACCTAAGACCACCTCCAAACAACTCACTACAACTATTCCTGCATCCAAAGAACCCATAAGAGTATCCACCACCAAAATTTCCAAGGAACCCTCTACAATAGCAACCAAAGTCACTTCCAGAGAATCCATATCAACAGCACCAAAGGCCACATTCACACAACCTACCACATCTATCACAACTTCAGTGAAACCAATGACTGTACCCACCACGAAAATTTCCAAAGAACCCTCTACAATACCAACCAAAATCATTTCCAGAATATCCACATCAGTGGCACCTAAGACCACCTCCAAACAGTTCACTACAACTATCACAACTTCAGTGAAACCAATGACAGTACCCACCAAAAAAATTTCCAAAGAACCCTCCAAAATACCAACCAAAATCACTTCCAGAATATCCACATCAGTGGCACCTAAGACCACCTCCAAACAACTCTCAACTATCACAACTTCAGTGAAACCAATGACAGTATCCACCACAAAAATTTCCAAAGAATCCTCTACAACACCAACCAAAATCACTTCCAGAATATCTACATCAGTGGCACCTAAGACCACCTCCAAACAACTCACTACAACTACCCCTGCATCCAAAGAACCCACAACAGTATCCACCACCAAAATTTCCAAGGAACCCTCTACAATAGCAACCAAAGTCACTTCCAGAGAATCCACATCAATGGCAACCAAGAGCACAAACACACAACACTCCATACTTATCGACACTTCTGAGTAAACAATTATTGTCTCTACCACAAAATTTCCAAAGAACCCTACACAACACCAACCAAAATTACTTCCAGAGAATCCACATCAGTGGCTCCTAAGACCTCCTCCAAACAACTCACTACAACTATCATGACTTCAGTGAAACCAATGACAGTATCCATCACGAAAATTTCCAAAGAACCCTCTACAATAGCAACCAAAATTACTTCCAGAGTATCTACATCAATGGCACCTAAGACTACCTCCAAGCAACACAGTACAACTATCCCCACTTCCAAAGAACCCACAACAGTATCCACCTCCAAAATTTCCAAGGAGCCCTCTACAATAGCAACCTTCTAAAGAGAATTCACATCACAGCACCAAAGGCCACATTACACAGCCTACCACATGTATCAGAAATTCAGTGAAACCGATGACTGTACTCACCACGAAAATTTTCAAAAAGCCCTCAACAATAGCATCCAAAATCACTTCAAGAGAGTTCACATCAATGGCACCCAAGAGCACATCCACACAATACTCCATAATAGCACATCAGTGTCTCTTAAAACCACTCCTGTGTCTCTTAAGACCACCTCCACACAACACACTACAACTATCAGAACTTCAGTGAAACCAATGACAGTATCCACCACAAAAAATTTACAAAGAACCCTCTGTAATAGCAACCAAAATGGCCTCAAGAGAATCCATATCAAGGGCACCCAAGGCCACCTCCAGAGTATCCACCATAATTATGACCACCTCATTGAAACCAATGTCGTATCCACCGCAAAATTTTCCAAAGAGCGCTCTATAATACCAACAAAAATCACTTCAAGAGCATTTACATCAATAGCACCCAAGTCCACTTCCAAACAACACACAACTATCACAACCTCCAAAGAACCCACTACAGTATTCACCACAAAATTTTCAAAATATCCTTCTACAATAGCAACCAAAATTGCTTCAAGAGAAGCCACATCAACAGTACTCAAGACCACCTCCATAGTATCCACTACAACTATGCCCACTTCAATAGAATCCACGACAGTATCCACCACCAAACTTTTTAAAGAACCTTCTACAATAGCAACCAAAATCACTTCAAGGGAAACCACGTCAAAAACACCCAAGACCACATCCACACAATACAGAGCAATCATCTCCACTTCTAAAGAACCCCCTACATTAACCACCACCAAAATTTCTAAAGAATCCTCTACAATAGCAACCAAATCCCTTCCAGAGAATCCACATCAGTGGTGCCAAGATCACATCCCCACAATACACCACAACTATCAGCACTTCAATAGAACCCACAACAATATCCGCCACCAAAATTTCCAAAGAACCCCATACAATAAGAACCAAAATTACTTCCAGGGAATCCACATCAATGGCTCAGCTACTATGGCCACATTCACACAAATCACCAAAACTATCACCACTTCCATAGAACCCACTATTGTATCCACCACTGAAATATACAATTTTCCTCTACAATAGCAACTAAAGTAACTTCAAAAAAATCCACATCAAAGGCATCTACCACCATTTACACAGAATTCCCTGCAACTTTCACCACTTCCATAGAGTCCACCACAGTATCCACCACAAAATTTCCAAAGAATCCTGTACAATAGCAGCCAAAATCACTTTAAAGAATTCACCACAACAACACCCATCAATATTTCCACAGAACCCTCCTCAACTATTACCACTTTCATAGAACCAAGTACAGTAACCAACATCAACACTTGCTTAGGACCCAAGAGGAATCAACCAAAATCACTTCCACAAAAACCAGCTCTATAACATCTGTCATCACTTCCTTAAAACCAACTACTATGACAATTATCAGGAGGTTTTCAATAATGCCAACCATCAGGACAACAAACAGTCCCACCTCCTCAAAGAACTGACCTCTTCATGAAGAGACATCATCACCACAAGATCAGCAGCCACCAGCATAGCATCTACCAGAGATACTATTCTTTATCACATTCCCCTCTCATATTTCCCAGTTTTAATATCCAGGTGAAAGCTTTCATTCAAAGGACATCAAACAGAAAAATTGTAGAGTTTTGGTGATAAGTTCTTTTCTACCTTTGGTCAATATTATGAAAAATGATATTTTTAAATATGCCTTAAGCTCTTAGGAAAATTATCTTGAATTATTTCAGTGAATCCAACCCTAATCTAACTAGCTTATCAAAGTAATAAAATAAAGTACTATTTGAGCAACATTAAGCACCCATTTTGTTGTCATGATAATTAACATACTTTCCTATATTTTATTACCTATCAACAGTTGATCAATCCATTTTCCAGAATAAAACAGAGACTCTTAATTTTTCTTTTAAAAAAAGACATTTAATAAAGGTATACTTAGAGTGGGCAAGATTAGTAAACAGGGATTGTTGAGGCATTCTGGGTCTAGCCACAGTGGAGCTGGTAGTGTACCTAGGCTTGATGAAGCAAAAGTATCAAATGCCAACACCAGAGCCTGAATGAGAGTTGAGACAATGAATAAAAAGCCACCAGTGGGACCTGTTGTTGTGAAGGGATGTAACTACTGCACCATAACGCAGCCCCCACCATGGAGAGAGCAGGATAGTAACCATACCTCTTTCCTTTTCCTATTGCTTTCATCACTGGGATCCAATCAAAATCTCACAGGCAAGGGAATCTATGTAATAAAGTTTTATGGTCATCCTCCCAGGGTAGACAAGGCAGAGAAGGCTGAATTGCTAGTAAGGAACTGGCTCAGCATCTTGTAGCCAAATAAATAGGCAAGGAAACAATGAGAGCTCCTGGATTCCCGCACAAAAAGGGGAAGAGATGGCAACAAGATAAATGATAGAGTTATATCAATTTTTGTTGCCTTTACCTGGAAATGCACATATCTATGGGGAAACGAGGTATGAAAATGTAAGTAAACTAGAGGCCCAGTGCACAGATTCATGCACCAGTGGGGTCCCTCAGCCTGGCCTGCTCCCTCTTGCAATCCAGGACCCCCCAGGGGATGTTGGAGGCCCAGTGCATGGATTTGGCCTGATCCCCACAGGCCAGGCCAAGGGACCCAGGCCTCTAGTATGCATATAAGATCTTTGGTTAATCTCTTCCTGCCCTCTCCCTCCCCCTTCCCTCTGAGATTCATCAGTCTGTTCCATGTTTCCATGCCTGTGTATTGAGCACATGCCCCCTGCTGGTCACTGCATATCATAGCTACCTGTCGAATGGTCACTTAAGCTTTTATAAATATAGATACTATAATATAAAATCCAAGAAATATAAAATAACATAAAAATAGAAATAACATATACATAAATATATCAATACTAGAGGCCTGGTGCACGAAATTCATGCACGGGAGCAGGGTGTCCCTCAGCCCAGCCTGCACCCTCTCCAATCTGGGACCCCTACGGGATCAGGCCTAAACAGGAAGTCGGACATCCCTCTCACAATCCAGGACTGCTGGCTTCCAACCGCTCTCCTGCCTGCCTGCCTGATTTCCCCTAACCACTTCTGCTTGCTAGCCTGACCACCCCCTAACGACTCCCCTGCCAACCTGATTGAAACCTAACTGCTCCCCTGCCGGCCCAATTGCCCCTAACTGCCCTCCCCTGCTGGCCTGGTCACCCCTAACTACCCTCCCCTGCAAGCCTGGTCCCTCCCAACTGTCCTCCCCTGCAGGCCTGGATCCCCCCCACCTGCCCTTTCCTGCAGGCCTGATCACCCCCAACTGCCCTCCCTTGCAGGCCTGGCCTCTCCCAACTGCCCTCCTCTGCTGGTCATCTTGTGTCCACATGGGGGTGGCCATCTTTGACCACATGGAGGCAGCCATCTTGTGTGTTGGAGTGACGGTTAATTTGCATATTACCTCTTTATTACGTAGGATAAACACAATGAATATGTATATGAAAAATGTTAAAAGTGTTCTCTTAAGTATAGCAGAACAGCCTACAAACAGAAAATATGAGGTAATCATAATAATAAAAGGCCAAGAGGCATCATGACCAAAACAACCAAATGACCAGTCGCCATGGGGTGGCATTGACCACCTCAGCCTGGGTCCAGTGGGTGGCGGTGGCGGCTGGAGTGAAGCAGCCCGGGTCCCGGGTTCCTGGCGGCAGCCAGAGCAAAATAACCCAGGTCCCAGGTGCCTGTCAGCGGCAGGAGCAAAGCAGCTCGGGTCTCAGTGGGTGGTGGCGGCGGCCAAAATGAAGCAGCCCTCGTCCCAGATGCCTGGTGGTAGCCGGAGCAAAGCATCCCAGCTCCTGGGTGCCGGAGGGAAGCTGGTGCTGGTAGTTGGGGGAAGGAAAGCCTATTCTTACACAAATCTTCATGAATCAGGCCTCTAGTGTTTTAATAAATTGATCATTTTACATCCCCTCAAATATCTCTCAAACTATACAATCACTTTTTATAATGATGGCATCATTGATCTTTTCATTTGTATCGTGAAAAGTCTATTCTATCTATTCTAGTAAATATAAATGTCTAAATGAGCCATGAGGCAGTATTTTATTTATTTAATAAAAGTAGAAGTAAAATAAAGTTTGATTAAAGCAGAAAATTACTTTTCAGAACGCAACCAGTAAAAAAAAAAGTAGAAAAATAAATAAATAAAACAAAAAGATTTAAAAAAGAAAAAAGGAGTGCTACCAGTAACTAAATATGGTTACAGACTTACTTGTGTTCAATCAACTTAATAATATCATTCAGGCATGTTTCTGTCACTTTAAAATTTAATTTGTCTCTGCTGTTCTTTTATTCTTTCACACATAAGATTACGCCAACTCTTTATGGCATTTATGAAAAGTCAGTTATATGTATTTGTGTCTTTTATAACAGCTCTGAACTCCTACTCTAGGGCACCACATGCCAGATTTCACCAATCTCCTTGTCAAGTATCATTATCATAACCTGATTTCTAAACCTCTGTGCTGCTTAAGCATCGCAAATAAACCCACACCCCACTCATTTTCCAGCATGGAGCCATCAGCATCTTCTGCACTCAGCTCGCTGCTGCCTCTCCTGCTCTTGCTAGCAATAACTAGACAGACTTGTGACAACTCCAGTTTAATCTTCAATTTATCTCCATTTAGGCACCTTACTTAGACCTGCATGCAAATGTAGTCAGAACATATTTTCTGTCATCAAAAGTTCTTTATCCCTTTGACTTTTGGTAGCCATCATCTTATCACTCACAGAGTTTTTAATGTAGACAATATTTTTCATTTCTGGCATATGCCCTATTGCAGCTACCAGGTGAGGTTGGCCACTTGGAGGGACCATTTTGATAAGGAAGAATACCTGTCCATTCCTCTCCATTCTCCCATGAGCCCTAGGTAAAATGAATTAACTGAGTCACATAATACTGACACTCCAATGGAACATGGGCTTATCAGTTTTGCAAGTCAGCTATCAACTTCATTTCACATTCAGCATACCCTTTCCCTAGTATTAACTTTTCTCCCAATCTTCTATTTCCCTCATCCCTGTTAGGAACAACTTCTACAATCTGTTTTCCCCCTCTCATGCTTCCTGAGTTTATATTGTGCATGTTGTACAGGAAGCTCTGTCAAATGAAATAGCTGTGGCTGCATTGACTGTTCTACAATGATTGGAAGCACTGGGTTTGTTACACACAACTCAGCAGTCAGTGTTGCACAGAATTGCAGGTGGAAAGTGAAAAAATGCTTTACCTAAGATGCTTCATACAATTCAGGGTAATTCACTTCAGCAAATGTCTACTATGAGCCAGGCACTGTGCTTGGTGCTTGAGCTTTAGTAATGTACATAGGGTTGACATATGTCTGGGGTGACACATTAAACAAATTATTACAAACTAGAGGCCCGGTGCACAAAATTCGTGCATGGGGGAGGGGTGTCCCTTAGCCCAGCCTTCACCCTCTCCAATCTGGGACCCTGGTGGAATCGGGCCTAAACGGGCAGTCGGACATCCATCTCACAATCCAGGACTGCTGGCTCCCAACCACTCGCCTGCCTGCCTGCCTGATTGCCCCTAACTGCTTCTGCCTGCCAACCTAATCATCCCCTAACCACTCCCCAGCCAGCCTGATCATCCCCTGACCACTCCCCTGCCAGCCTGATCAATGGCTAACTGTTCCCCTGCCAGTCCAATTGCCCCTAACTGCCCTCCCCTGCCAGCCTGGTCACCCCTAACTGCCCGCTCCCCCCCTCTAACTGCCCTCCCCTGACAGCCCAGTCACCCCCAACTGCCCTCCCCTGCCTGCCCAGTCACCCCTAACTGCCCTCCCCTGCTGCCCTGAGAGCCCACAACTTCCCTTCCCTGCTAGCCATCTTGTGGTGGCCATCTTGTGTCCACATGGGGGTGGCCATCTTGTGTGTTGGAGTGATGATCAATTTCCATATTACCTCTTTATTATATAGTATGTTTTACAAAAAGAAACTACAGGAATCTTCATGATTAAATAGGAAGGAAACAATCTAGCCTAGGTGAAATTCCCTAAACTGAAGTTGGCCCAGAATAGGGAATCATTTACTTAAATAATTTTTAATATCAATTTCCAAACAATAAAACATGATAGGTCACCCAGAAAACTCGGTTCAGAGATCCAAACTGGGTCTCAAAAACCAAGATATCAAAAGGGCCATGTGCCTCCTGGAGGCTCTAGGGGGGCATCCATTTCCTTGTCTTCTCAAGCTTATAGATACTGCCTGTATTCTGTAGCTTGTGGCCATCTTCTTAATGCATCACTCTAATCTCTCTTTCCATTATCAGATGGCTTTCTGTGACTCTGCCTCCCCTTCCACACTTAAGAACTCTTGTGATTACATTGGGCCCTGAATAGTTCGGGATAATCTGCTTATATTAAGGTCAGCTAATTAGCAACCTTCATTTTATCTGCCATCTTAATCCCTTCTTCCCATGCAACAGAAACATTTATAGGTTTACTAGAGGCCTGGTGCATGACATTCATACACTCAGTGGGGCGGGGGAGGTCCCTCAGCCCAGCCTGTGCCCTCTTGCAGTTGGACATCCCCCAGGGGTCCTTAGTGCTGCCATGGAGGTGAGAGAGGCTCCTGACACCACTGCTGCACTAGCCAGCCGTGAGCCCGGCTTCTGGCTGAATGGCACTCCCCCTATGGGATCACACTGACCACCAGGGGGCAGCTCCTGCATTGAGCATCTTCCCCCTGGTGTTCATTGCACGTCATAGCAACTGGTCATTCTGCCATTCGGTCAATTTGCATATTACCCTTTTATTATATAGAATGGGGTTAGGGCATGGACATGTTGGGAAGTAGGAAAGAAGCATTATTCTATCTACACAAATGGATCAAGGTCAGGGATGCTGCTAAGCATCCTACAGTGCACAGGATAGGCCCCTACAAGTGTCAGTAATGCTGAGGTTGAGGAATCCTGGTGAAGAAGAGTTTATGCTGGGAGGGTTGGCTAGGAAAGGCAAAGGGAGTCCTTAGGGAGCCAGAAATCTTCCCTGTCTTGACCTAGGCACTGGGCACGCAGGTGTATACCTATGTAACATATGTAAACATTCGAGATGTAACATGTAAAGGTGAAAATAAGGATACTTTACTGGAGGTATGATATATCACCTTTAAAAAACCACCATTTTTAAAAATATATTTTTATTGATTTTAGAGAGGAAGGGAGAGGGAGAGAGAACTAGAAACAGCAATGATGAGAGAGTCACTGATTGGCTGCCTCCTGCATGCCCCACACTGGGGACCAAGTCTGAAACCCTGGTGTGCCCTGACTGGGAATCGAGCTGTGACCTTCTGGTTCATAGATCAATGCTCAACCACTGAGCCACGCCAGCTGGGCTCAAAGACCACAGTTTTTAACATCACTGTTATCCTTATGGTTTTAAAATATGGAGGCAATAATCTTCAAAATTTGCAGGAAATTCATACATCTTAACAAAAGGAAGATAAACAATCCAATCAAAAAATGGGCAAAGGACTTAGACACTTTTCGAAAGTGGTCATACAGAAATCCAAGAGACATATGAAAACATGCCCAGAGTCACTAATCATCCAACAGATGTAAGTCAAAACGACAATGAGATACCATCTCACACCTGTCAGAATGGCTATCATCAACAAATCGACAAATGACAAGTACTGGAGAGGATGCGGAGAAAAAGGAACCCTCCTTCACTGCTGGTGGAAATGCAGATTGGTGCAGCCACTGTGGAAAATAGTATGGAGTTTCCTCAAAAAATTAAAAATGGAACCCCCATTTGACCCAGTAATCCCACCTCTAGGAATATATCCCAAGGAATCAGAAGCACCAAACAGAAAGGACGTATGTTCATAGCAGCACAATTTATAATAGCTAAAATTTGGAAACAGCCTAAGTGGCCATCAGCAGATGAGTGGATTAAAAACCATGGTACATCTACACAATGGAATACTATGCCGCTATAAAAAATAAAGAACTTTTACAATTCTCAACAGCATGGATGACATGGAGATCATTATGCTAAGTGAAATAAGCCAGTCAGAGAAGGATAAATATCACATGATCTCACTCATTTGTAGAATATAATAAACAACATGAACTGATGAACATAAATAGATCCAGAGACAGAGAAGCATCAAACAGACCATCAAGCTTCAGGGATGGGTTGGAGGGGGAGGGTAAGAGATCAACCAAAGGACTTGTATGCATACATATAAGCATAACCAATGGACACAGAAACTAGGGCGGTGAGGGTATGTGTGCAGGGGCCGGGGGAGGGGGGAGGCTGAATGAGGGGGGGCGGTGGCCAGGGAGAGGTCAATGGGGAAAAAAGGAAACATATACTGTATGTAATACTTTAAATAGTAAAGAATTAAATAAATAAATAAATAAAATATAGAGGCAAACTGAAGAAATAGCTTAAAGAGTGGAAAGAATTGCCTCTGGGCAACAGGCTGGAATGTGCAGGGGTGGCGTGGTGGCGCGGGTCAGTCAACGCGGACCCTAGAGGGGGCGTGGGAATGAAAGGACAAGAGGCACAAGAGACAGAGACAAGACAGGTTTTCTGATCAAGTCTCGTTTATTGCAAGGTATACGGGGATAGATATAGTCAGGGAGAGTGAGGGAATTCCTCTAATGATGTCAGCGGGAGGGTAGTTAGGCCGTAAATATCAAGAATAGGTTATCTCAACAGAGAGGTCCTGTTGTGCCTCAGCCGCCAGGATGTCTGCCACTAGGATGTCTAAGTAATAACTGTCAAGAGCCTCCTGTTGTGCAAACAATGTATCTTTGGTCATCCAGATGCAGTTCTGGGAGCACAGTTTCCCACAGAGTGGGAAATCTACTTTTTTCCTTACAGTAGCATTTGATTCAGGAAATAATATTACCTTGATAAAAATTAATAATTAAAAAGCGACAAAATGGAAAAAAATGCTCTGTCTGAGAAACTTGAGCGCCTCATGTAACAGACAACTCGGTACCACTGAACCAGGTGTAGACAGACAGGACAGAGAAAACCTACATAGGCCATCACTGGCCCAATTTTTTATTTTTTGTTAATCCTCACCTGAGTATATTTTTTACATTGAATTTTAGAGAGGGTAGAAGGGATGTGAGAGAGACACATTGATTAGTTGCCTCCTGCATGTACCCTGACCTGGGCTGAGGATTAAGCCTACAATTGAGATACATGTGCATGACCAGAATCAAACCCAGGACCCTTCAGTCTGCAGGCCGACGCTCTAACCACTGAGAAAAAGAGGCTATGGAACAATTTTTTTATTTAACATTTGTACAATACTGCTAATCACTAAGAGATTTATAAATATTAACTCATTTAATCCTCAAAACTATTATTATCTCCCATTTTACAGCCTAAAAGTGTCAAAGCTGAGATTTAAAGCCAGTCCATCACATGTTTTATCTAAACATTTGCTAGGCCATAAACCTATGGATATTAAAACTATGAAATGCCTACTTTGATATTATTAATCCATTTTGACTAGGCATAAGTGAAAACTAAAGCTTCTGTTTACAATTTTACATATTTGATGAGTGAAGAATTTTGCACAGACTCACTTGTGGCTCTGGACCTTTCAAATAGTGTTCTTCTTCCTCTACCCAAATTTCTTTTGGTGCTAGGTACCTTAAGATAGGCTCTTACTCTCATATGGCCTTTGTCCCTGCACATTCATATCACAATGCCAGGTAGGTTAACACAGAGAACAATAGAATTATTTATAGGAGCTTCTTTTACACTGGAAAAGCTAGCAATAATTTAACTATACTTAAAAATGATTGTGACTCACATAAATATATCCTACTATATCCTAACTAAACATATTTCCATCTCAACTTCTCATAATCGGTTCTCTAAAATGCCTGCAGCATCATTTACAATGCCACTAGACATAAAGGGAAATAAGACAGGAGGGAATTTGAAGAGGGAAAAGGCAGTGGTCTTAGCTGATCATTGCTAAATATATTATTTCAGCAAATATTGCCAAACCATATGACCACATTGCTAGGTCATAATAAAGAGGCTGACTTCATTTTTAATGTTTGATTATTGACATCATTTAAGTCACTCTTTCCTACCTACACCATATCTGGGCAACCAAGATAAGAAGACCAGTGTGCATGTCATATCTTTCAGTGCTTGAGGGCAGTCCAAACTTCACAAACCCCAAGCCTATTGAGAACTCTCCCCCATACCCATCCCTAACCACCATAAAAGCCCAACTTACTCTCTTTGCTTCTCTCAAGCCAACTGAACCAGCTTTCACTGATCCCAATATCCCTAAGAAGTCTCACTATTATGAGTAATATACCTTTCCATATTCTCCTGGTATGTGTGGTATCATCAATCTTGACCTTCAAACCAATTGGCAGGTTGGAAGGGTGAGTGAGGGTCATTCCCAAACAGTGAGAAGCCTGTGCAAATGACCAGCCCTGAAGCTTAACCATTATTAACTTCACTATAAACCCACTTCTGTGTGTACTTGTACAATTTTCTCTCTAAAACCTCCACTCTGATTTGAGCAAGCCCAATGCACAAAACCTCATATTTTCAAAAGAATGTGAAGTAGTAAGGTAGTTCTACACTTAAGGATTTTTATATACCTCCTTAAAAGTATCTGGCTCTTTCTCTAAAATATTTACTTGGTAATCCAAGTCAAGAAAGAAAGAAAAAAAAAGAAAAGAAAACACTGAATACAACAGCAGAGTAAATATGTTGAAAGGCCAAGAAGTGAAGGACAGCCTGAAAGCTCTGTCTTTCAGCTAAAAAACAAGTAAAATGCTGCCATAGAACACAACAAAGGCTCCCGCTCCACTCTAACAAGCCATTTCTGCTAAAACAGGAAACTGCTTCAATAGAGCAATGAGATTTTATGAGCCTTGAGGATCAGTGTGCAAAAGGCCTGCCACTCCAGCATAAGAAAACAACCGCTAAAATGATTTCAAACATCTGCTTCTTTTAGTGCCACACAGGCAGCCACAGCCATTGCTGTCCTCCCCGTCATAACCACGGAAGCCACCAGCACCTACCTCCCTTGCCACCGCCACTGCTGTTCTTCACTCTATGTCTCTTCTAGCTGATGCTATCATTTCCAGCCCCAACATCTGCTCCTTCAACCCCTGCTGCCACCAGCTCCCTATCAGCTGCCTCCATGTCTTCTAGAAGCTCTCCAGCTTCCAGCACCTCTCTTGCCCCCAGATCACCAATATACAATGCAACCCCCATTGAAATCACCAGGAGTCCTATTTCCCCTACTTCATCTGATTCCTCTGCTCTTTACTACCACAGAAGGCACCACAATTTTGACTGACCCTGTACCAAGTACACTGGCAAGATCTATGAAATATTGCTAATTTTGCTTTATTCAATCTGAAAACAGCTTTTTTCTTTCTTTCTTTCTTTTGTTGCTGTGGTTTTACATGTTTCTCTACTTTGAACTCTGTGCCAAGGTCGGTAGGCAGCTGCAAGTGTTGTCTGCACATCTGTGACACTGTTGTGAGTTAATTTCCACAACCTTGAGTGGGAAGACAAATTTTTTAATGGGTTTCCAAATTTTCCCATTGGGCAGAAACCTGGATGCCATGAAAAGCTCTACTGCGTAGAATGGTAAACCTGCTTCCTTGTTGCCATAATTCTGAAGTGTTTGCACCTAACAATTTTACAGATATAAATTGCTAACATATATTGGGCATTTATTTTGTGTCAGATCCTGCTACATATGCAATACTCATTAACACATTTAATCTTCACGAAAAAAACCATGAGTTAAATCCATAATCATGTACATATATTACTATGAGGAAAATCAGACACTTACATTATTAAATCTCGGAAGAGTTAAATAACTTACATAAAGTCACACAGCTAGTAAGTCAAAGGGCAGAGCCCATACAATTGAATACAGAGCCCAATAGAACACAAATTGCTATCGAAATACACCAAAATTTTCCAGAAAATATTTTTTTGTATTTTTAGAAGACTTTTAAAAATAGACAAGCCCAAACATGATAAAATGGACTTTTTTTCAAAAAGTTCCTCTAGTTAAAACCAGAATCAGCAAACTTTTTCTGTAAAGGACCAGATAGTAAATATTTTAGGCCTTTGTGGGTACTTTCTGTTGTTTGTTTGTTTTTACAGTCTTTTAAAAATGTAAACACCATTATTCATTTACTTGGTACAAAGCCAAGCAACAGGCCAAATTAAGTCCATATGCTATGGTTTATCACACTGTACTCTAGTAATAAATTGGTTACCATTTTCACTAAACCAAAATTATAATACACATTTCATTTTGTAATTTTTTCATAGTCTTAATTAGACCTCTCTTTATTATTTGTTTTCTTTACTCAGAGAACAAATTTCTTCCTGAGACATACCAGAGTCCATTTTTCTATGACTACGGAAAAACAGCATTAAAATCATTGCAAGATGATTTTACCTTTTTGAGTATCTTTCCTTCTCTTTTTTAACTGTGCTTAGCTAATCAGAGAAAAGATTTCTGCACAATCAGAACTCTTTTCTTGCTTCCTTTCTTATATGTGACACAAATTATTTTTTAAAAATTATATATTTCGCCAAAAACCGGTTCGGCTCAGTGGGTAGAGCGTCAGCCTGCGGACTCAAGGGTCCCGGGTTCGATTCCGGTCAAGGGCATGTACCTTGGTTGCGGGCACATCCCCAGTGGGGGGTGTGCAAGAGGCAGCTGGTCGATGTTTCTCTCTCATCGATGTTTCTAACTCTCTATCCCTCTCTCTTCCTCTCTGTAAAAAATCAATAAAATATATTTTTTTAAAAAATTATATATTTCCATGCACTATATCTCTCTAATAAGATGTCTCCACTTTGTTTTGTTTTAATTGAAAATAAATTCTGAGTCTCTCCTTCTTTTGTCATGTTCACCTAATCTGTCTCAGATCAGATGGAATTTAAACAATCTTTTTCTCAGCAATTGTTTAGACAAAGAATCATATTTCTTAAAAATTTTTATTACATAGAATTTGGAATTACAAACATCTTACTATATTTCATAACATTTCTTTTAGTATTTTTATCTCTTCCTGGAAAAAAAGATAATTAAAATCTAAAGAGAAAAAATATTTTCAAGCCAGTCTTTAGAAGACTATACCACACTTTAAAACCATTTTTTTTTCTTTTTTTGATTTTGTCATTTTTATTGTTTTTATTTATTTTATTTATTTTATTTTATTGTTTAAATAGTAGTAGTACAAATAGTAGTACATATGTCTCCTTTTTTTCCCCATTGACCTTCCCCTGCCTCTCTCAACCCCCAGCACATTTTCATTACAGACATTTATCAACCCTTCTCTTGTGCTTGGGAGGTAAGATTCTATCTTTTACAAAACTTCACAGGATTTCAGAATATGCCAGAAAAATCATTTCCTTTTCATCTACTGTTCTGTTTATTAAAATCTGCATTAAAATAATAAGTTAATGAATACAAATGCTGTTAATCCATTTCATAACTCAACCAATTCTTTTATGGCGAGGACTATGGATAGAGAATCACTTCCCAATTCTTCCTATGAATGCCCACTGGTCCTTCTATATCCCCTATAGAATGGTATGTTTCTTTCTTTGCCCTTTCAGTTCAAGACCTTTTCATTCAGTGTCTTTGTCTCCTATTTCAGTACAAAATGCCATCTGTACAGTAAACTCCAGAGCCAGACATGGCAATTACAAAAATAATTGTAATTTCTTTCAATGAAGAAGAGCCTTACTCAAAGGAATGATTTAGCTGAGGTTTTGCCAAACCCAAACCAGAAAGAAATAATCTGAATGAAACCTCAAAATAATAATAAGGAGGAGGAGGAGGAGGAGGAGGAGGAGGAGGAGGAGGAGGAGGAGGAGGAGGAGATCGCTAGGCTAAAAAGTGTTAGTTTTATAAAACTGAAGCCAGAGGTACATAGCTGACACAAAAGGTATAGTCATAACAAAGGAAGATTGATGAGCTGACTTATGTGGGAGAAATGGAAAATACCAAATGAGGCATTTTACTGGGAAGTACAAACTATTTATCTAACCTTCCCCTAATAAACATACTTAGAGAAAGAAGTATTGAGAAAATTTCAATGTCACCATTATCTATTGTTAGTCCACTGGCTTTGTTACATTAAGAAAAATGAGTGTCCCCAACAGATTCCCAGAACACTATATTTGCTTCTAATGATTGTTCTAGATCATTGATAATTATGAACTATATGGAAGTACTTTGAAAAAAAAAGACTTGAGGCACATTAAAATATTAGGATTGATAATAGCAGGAAATCAAAATGAAAGAAGGTGCACATAATTCTCTCTCCTTTTTCTTGAATATACAGACGTAAGTTAGATTACATGGTCCCTAACAAAGCTAGCCAAGGCTGAGACAGGGCTTTCCACCAGGTCAGTTTTCCATTGTGCCATTACCAAATTCTCATACTCTTAAATTCAAATTATTCATCTAAACCTGAAAGTGAATTCCATAGACTCTCATCCTGCAAAGGCCTTCTAAAAACTAAAGGAAGTCAACTATCAAATTTAGTTTAAAAAAAAAAAAAAGATAGATTTTAAATTATAAAAACAAATTCTGAAATTTGTATTGATACAGCTGTCTTAATGCACAGATTGAAATAATGGATGTTCTCCATATTCTAATTAGGTTTTATAAAGGATTAAAAAGCATAAAATAATCTGAAAAATCCATGGGACTGGGAAACAGTAGAAAAAAGGTTGATAAAAAACCTTTCTACTATGAATTCTGCTTTAATGGACTTTCCAATTAACCAACATCTGGTCCTGATTGAAGTAGATAAGAAACTTTTTTCCCATCTATAAAGCATTTTGATGTGAAGGTGAGAGGGCAGTGAAGAGCATAAAATCAGCTGTATCAATTTTATTGCAGAAAATCAGAATTCAGTGAGCAGTAAGTACACTTTGAGGTTATCATGTTATGCCCCTTGTCCCAACACCCAGTGCTAAATTAAAATACTATAACATAATGCTGATTTATAGTCTGTATGTTAGTAATTTCCATAGGTTAAGGCTAAAATGTGTATAATTTACATATGCTGCAGCATGCTCATGAGTTCCTAAAATGCCAACTGCAAGAACATTAGAAGGATAAATAATACTCATTATTTATTGGAAAATAAGACCTGAAAGACACTGGATCAAATTATAATATGTTCAGTTATTCTTATGCTTTCTCAATATTTAAAAAGAAATTAAACCTGTTGCTTTCAGGAGTGAGTCAAGACTGGAAATAATTAGAAATTTCTGAAAATCCTATTAATGTATTAGGTTATTATAATCAACTAAGTGAGCACTAACTTAAGGTGATTTGAGAATTGTTCTAATGAAGCCATGAACTCAGAAAATTTTGGTTTAAATCAATAAAAATTCTACTACACAATTTGACCATAACAAGCATATTGTAAATATATATCACAGGTTACTAGCAAAAAAAAGAAAAAAGAGGGAAAGAATTTGATATTATGACCCATATCTACCAAGTGCTATATCAAAACTACTTCCCACTGATAACAATTCAATAGCTGAGAGCCTATAATTTAGAAGCACAATATAAGACCCTTTAAATTATCTAATGTTATTTATTATCACAGCAACTTTGTACGGTAGATGCCACCCCTATTTTGCAGATAGGAAAAATGAAACTTAGAGAAATTAGGTAACTTACCAAATATTACATTGCTTTTAAGTGGAGAAGCCAGGAATCAAACCCAAATAATATAATTGAACCTGCCCTCAGAGACCATATGTGAAAAAGAACAAATTGACTGCCTAGAAGTGGAATAACATCTTTAACATTGTATTCCAGCTCAACAATTTTATATAGTAGAAATATTTAATTTTTAAAACCTTTAGAAAAATTGTTTTTATTTCTAAGTATTTATAAGACAACTGGCCTACACATTCAAGAGATCAATATCATTGGGGGAAAGAGAGAAGAATGTTCTAGAATAAAATAGAGACGTAACAAGTAAATATAATGTATGGTCTTTATTTGAGTCCTAGTTAAAACAAAACAAGTAAAAATACTTTTGACAAAATTCAGCAAATTTTACTATAAACTGAGTTTTAGGTTTATATGTGAATTATTAACGTAATTAGATGTTGCTTGTGTTATTGAAATATTTATACATTAACTATCATGATTTCTGTAATTTACCTTAAAATATTTCAGTAAAACAATCAATGTTAAGCATCTAAAGCAAAATGTTAACAACTGTGAAATCTAGGGAATGAGTGCATGGTTGTGCTCTATACTACTCTCTTCACTTTTCTGTATGTTTGGATATTTTTCAAAATAAAAATAAAATTTTTAAAAATCTTACATATTAAAAAAAATAAATGTTTATCTTTCAGCTCTAAAGCAACTGTTTAGAGTATTTAGTATCTTGTTATCTTTTTAATCTGCCCTTTGCTACATCATATTTCTTGGTGCTCCATCACAAGAACTGTCAGAGGGCACTCCCTCTGCTTACTGCGAGAGGCACCCGGAAAGGGTGGAAGATCTGTTCCTGTTTGGAAGACGTGGGCCACAGTTGTTCGAGTCTACTTAAACGTCATCAATCACTATCACACTACTATCAATCAAGTAAATTATTCATTGAGAACCTCTTAATGACACTATGTTCATTAGGAAGAAACTGATGCACAAAAGGGCTACTGTCAACCTCAACAAATTACAACTACCCTTTCTTTGTCTTTGAAGTCAAATTCCTTAACAGAAGTAACCTTATCCTAAATCTAACAAATTTCCCATTTCACAAAAGAAACTCAACTGGAAAGCTATAAAACCTGAAAATCCTCCTGTGCTTTCTCCTCTTTTGCTTCCAGGTACTATCCCAAAAGGATCACCTGAAGGTAATCAATTGGACAGAACAACCTAAGAAGAAAGAGTCACACCAGGCCAGGTATATGAATATTTTAGAGGTATTGGGGACTAATATATTTTAATGTAAACTAAGCAGCTTTCCATTTATATATATACATTAAGTAACAGCAGTCGTTGTACTAATATTCTTTTCTCTTCTTGTGAACTGTTAAACTACATCATAGCAGGCTCAACCCCTATGTTTATTTGAAGAAAATATTATCTGTGGGGAATACTGTTTAATCTTGACAACAAAAGAAGACAATCTGATAGTATGTTAGTAATCTGATAAAATAATAAGAATTTCTTTCTCCAATTGGACAAGATACTTTTCTCCTTGATATGCTAGTACTATAGTCATAACCACCACTGAGACTTTACCACAGACTGCACATTGTCCTCAGTACAATTTGAAATTTATATTATTTCAGTTGATCCTCATGGCAATCTTAACATGTAAAACTGCAACTCACTCAAAGTCACATTGTAAGTAGCAGGGCTGGGATTTAAAACAAGTGTGATTGACTCTAATACCAGTTTGATAAACCACAAGGCTATATTATGAAGTGTATCTAATTTACATGCCCTAATATATACTCTATCTAGATAATAACATAACCTTTATTTTGTTTTCTGAAATCAAACTGATATATATATATATATATGTATATATATATATATATATATACACACACACACACACACACACACACATATATATATATATATAGTATACATGATCAAATAAGAAAAATAAAAAGCCATGTCTTTCCTTTATTCTCCCCTCCTACAATACATAGCCAAAAAGTAAAATTACATTTTGGAAGTAGTTATTTTTTAAATTTGTTATTAAATCTGTACTATATGCTAAGCATGATGATATAAAAATGAATAAAACATGATTTCTGTTCTTTAGAAATTTAGCAAAAGGGCATCAAATGGCAAAATCTTCAGTAGAATAAAGTTTCAGGACAAGTCTGATTGACAAGTTTTTTGTCCTAAGTAACAACCTCAGAACATAGAAACAAGAAGCATCTGCCTTATTTAAAAGAACGTCATGAAAAATATAATAATAAAAGAATATTATAAAACATTTACAAAACCATATTTAGTAAATATCAGGTAGTTTGTATAATGGTTCACCTAACAGGAAGCTTCTAGAATTAGAATAGAAATAAGAATAAAATTATTTCCTTTCTTATTGCTAAACTTCCTAAGATCTTGCCCTTTCTAGGCAATCTGTAGTATCAGTAGAAAATGTTCATTCAAGCTAATTACAATAACACTTTCTTGACTTTGTTCTATTGCTTTCTCCGAAGAAATGTATATTAGCTTGAATTTTGCCTCACCACTATGGAGTAGACATATATAAACCATTTTCAGAAACAATTTCTCCCTTTTAAACTGTACTTTCTAACAAAAATTAGTAATTTACCAAAATGTGTCCCTGTCCCAGAATAATATAACTAATAGTGATCCATTCTTCTGCTTTTCCTAGGAGCCAATAGGAAAAGATGAAAACTCTGCCACTGCTAGTGTGCATCTGTGCACTCAGTGCTTGCTTCAAAGTAAGTATCCACCCAAACAACTTTTATTCTTGTGTATCAATAACAAACATCTAGTGTCTATACTTGAGACTTCAAAAGTACAATATGCAATTTTCTATTTCCAAGAAGCTTGATATCTTTTATTTTCTGTGGCACATCAGACAATGGATAATTAAACAAAAAGGAAATTATTTGTTTCACTTAATTGACATTGATGTAGCACCAACTTTATCATGGGTGTGATGAGATCAGATGGAGAGGCAGAAAACAGATCCTGTAGGGCCTCATTGGTGTAAAACATGGAGTCCTCAGTATATGAGAAAGCCTCAGGATAATTGGAGTGTTCGTAGGGAAGTGACATGACTCTGGGTCTGAAGAGAAAATGAACTGTAGGAGACAAAAGTTGAGGTAAAGCCCAGTCAAGAAACTATAGCAGTGGCTCACATAAGAGAAAATGGTGACTTGCACTAAATGTCAGCAATTAAAACAAACCATGAGGGTATATTTTGGTGATTAAGTTTACCATAACTTCTGCTGCATTTGGTGTATAATAAAAGAAAGAAATGAACAAAAGAGTTATGTTTCAGACATGTTAAATTTGAAATGGCTATTAGACTTCTACAAGGAGATGTTAAGAGACAATCAGAAATATACTGTCTGGAGTTCAGAAAGAAGTCAAGGGGTGAAGTCTGTATTTAGAACATATATGAAAACATGGGACCTTATAAGATCACTCAAAGAGATTGGATATGGATAGAGAAAATGGAGGAACCACAAAAGGGAACAGGAAAGCATGGTTTCAAAAACAAAGAGACTACAAAGTGAACTCTATCTTTAAGATACTTAGGGTCAGCTGGGAAAAGAAGATTAAAATTAGTAATGCTTCAAGGTGATACATGGTGCAAAAAGTAACCATATTTGCCTCTAAGGCACTATAGCTATACGTATTTGTTCACTTTTATTTTGACAAATTTGAAAGAAGGGTCAAGAAGTAGAATGTAGATTTGTTGCATGAAGCTGAATAGCCTCAGAATATTATGACTAAAAAAGTAGAGAGGGTAGGAGAACTGATAAGGTAGATAGAACTTATTCTTAGATACTCTCCTTTTTCCCCACTTACCACATAAGATCGCCCCACAAAATATATATATATTGGGTTTTTCCTTGGACCCTAGTGCTAATTTTTGTGATTGTAGCAAAGAGTACACTGAAATTGGGCTCAGAAGATGTGAGTTTAAGCTTATCATCTGAATATCCAGATGAACCTGAGTTACAAATGTATCTATAGGACCCCAATTGCCCAATGTGAAAATAGAATAACAGTATATGCTTCACTAGGCAGTTGAAAAGTAAGTGAGAACACATGCATTTATAAATTGTAAAGCACTGCATAGATGTAAAAATTTTGACTATAAGATGGTTGTAATTTCTATTTATATGCTAGTTGTTAAGAATTTCAAGTCGAATATGCCTGGGGGTATTAGCTTTTTAATAAGTCAAATTTTACTATTTTGATTACTAAAAATCTCTAGATGGAAAGAAATGTTATTCCAATCAACACAAATCATTGTGTGGCTGTGGAATGACTAAAGCTCAGTTTTTATTTTAAGGAGGCCCTTCAAGGTACTTCCTATAAATCCATGCACTTAATGACCATCCCTTCCACAGTTCAGGATAAATAAAACTGCCCAATTCTCCAATGCTTCCAGTGAGAGAAAGAATTTCGAAAAGCCTTGAATATGGGGCGGTAGCTCAGGAATACCTTGACTCGGTCCTTAGAAAATGGATGTACCAGAGTGTGGCACCAGCTCGCAATCGGAGATCAGCCCTGGAGTTCTAACTATAACATACTGTGCTTTTATGGAATGATTTTAGGGAGCAGATAGTCTGGTTGTTTTCTTTCAGATGCCCCCAAAAAGATTGAGGGGATGTATTCTGGAATCAGATAGGAGCTCTGCTAAACATTACTTAAATATACTGCTTCCTTCCTCTTTGGAAAAAGATTACAGGTTTTCAAATGATCATAAAAATAAGTTAGTACCCAAAAATGAAGACATTTAGTGTGCTTTCTAATTTCAAGTAAATGCCATTTTGACCTTGTACTCTTCTAGTTCTCTTTCTTTCTGATTATTTCTCTTTTTTTTTTTTTTTTTATGGCCTGATTTTTCCTCCTCCTTCAACAAATTTTAGCATTCCTCTAGTTATTTTGGAAATTTTCAGCTTCCTCCTACCCTTTCTTTCTTGCTCCAGGTGTCATGTGCCTCTCTACACCTCTCCCTCTCTACACCAGCCCACTCTCCCCTCACTCCTCACCTCTTCTTCCTCTCTTCCACCACTCTCCCGAAAGTGTGGTTTACCTATGGACACACATTCTCCTAAAACTTACTTAATCTCTCTGGGGTTCAGTTTTCTCATCTGTATAATGAGGATAATAATAGTACTCACCTTATGGTGTTGCTAAGGAATTAAATAAAGTTATGTTTGTTTTTAAAAAAAAAAACAAAAAAACCTTAGAATAGAACCTGACACAAAATAAGTGCTATCTAAGAATGTTTTTACAAATATAAATAGCATGTGAACAGCCAAATAAGGATATCTTTAACACACTCTCCCTGGCTTATCCATATTTATTATTAGCACCTCCATACTTCAGTCATTAAGTTCAAACGTTTAGAGGCATTTTCTACTCCTCCCCCTCTCAAGCTTGCCTAAACCCAATTCTAATCAACAAGTTTTGTTAAAGGCATCTATAACTGTCAATCATAATAATTAGTCTACCTGGTTATTTGATACAAGTTCTATGCACTCTAGCTGGTTTGGCTCAGTGAATAGAGCGTCAGCCTGTGGACAGAAGGATCCTGGGTTCAATTCCAGTCAAAAGCGTATATCGGGTCCTGGTTGGGGCACTTGCAATGTATTTCTCTCACAGTGATATTTCTCTCTGTCTTTCCCTCTCTTTTCCACTCTCTTTAAAAATCAATGGAAAAAATATCCTCAGATGAGGATGGAAAAAAACAAGTTCTATGCTAAGCTAACATTAAAATAGGATTTTAATTATTTGCTTCATATTAAAACATCATATATACTATTAATAGCTGAAATTTTTTCACATCCTAATAAATACCCTTAAATATTAAGATTTTATTCAATAAGAAATTTCTTTATTATCAATTCATGATTTTGTTCATTCCATAAATATCTAATGGTGCCTGTTATGTGTCAGGTATAAATTCTACATATTGGGCATACAGAGATTAACAAAACAAAACCCCTGCCCCCTTGTGAAGTTCATCATCACATCAAGGGAATGAACAGCATACCTATTTCAAAGCATATGAGTCACGCAATAATAATTTTGGATCTGGAATTTAACCTAATCTGAATTATTTCCTCAATGACTAAACTGAGATCCAGTGAAATTTGACTTGCCCAAAGTCACTCAGTTATTTAATGGTAAATGCAGGACAGACCCAAACCTCCATTGGCTGCAGTGTGTTTCAAACATGCTCCTGTAAGAGCTGGAAGTCCTTCTTAAATAAACTAACAAAATAGAAATAGACTCACAGACACAGAGAACAGACTGATGGTTGCCAGAGGGAGTTTAGGAGACTGGGTGAAAAATGTGAAAAGATTCAGAAGTACAAATTAGTAGTTATAAAATAGTCATGGGAATGTCAAGTACAGCACAGGGAATCCTATCTAATAAGAGAGTAATATGCAAATTGACCATCACTCCAACACACAAGATGGCTGCCCCATGTGGTCAAAGATGGCTGCCCCCATGTGGACACAAGATGGTTGCCACAAGATGGCCAGCAGGGGAGGGCAGTTGGGAGTGACCAGGCCTGCAAGGGAGGGCAGTTGTGGATGATCAGGCCAGCAGGGGAGGGCAGTTGGAAGGGACCAGGCCTGCAAGGGAGGGCAGTTGGGAGCGATCAAGCCTGCAGGGGACAGCAGTTAGGAGTGACCAGGCTGGCAGAGGAGGGAAGTTGGGGGAGACCAGGCCAGCAGGGGAGGGCAGTTGGGGGTGACCAGGCCTGCAGGGGAGGGCAGTTGGGGGGACCAGGCCTGCAGGGGAGAGCAGTTAGGGGTGACCGGGCCAGCAGGGGAGGACAGTTAGGGGCAACAAGACTGGCAGAGGAGGGCAGTTGGGGGTGACCAGGCCTGCAGGGGAGGGCAGTTGGGGGAGACCAAGCCTGCAGGGGAGAGCAGTTAGGGGTGACCGGGCCAGCAGGGGAGGGCAGTTGGGAGCAACCAGGCCTGCAGGGGAAGATGGTTAGAGGCAACCAGACTGGCAGGGTAGGGCAGTTGGGGGCAAACAGGCCTGCAGGGCAGGAGTTAGGGTTGACCAGACTGGCAGGGGCAGGCAGTTAAGGGCTATTGGGCCAACCGGGGAGCAGTTAGGTATTGATCAGGCTTGCAGGGGAGCGGTTAGGGGGTGATCAGGCTGTCAGGCAGAAGTGGTTAGGGGCAATCAGGCAGGCATGCAGGTGAGTGGTTGGGAGCCAGCAGTCCTGGATTGTGAGAGGGATGTCCAACCGCCCGTTTAGGCCCGATTCCACTGGGATTGGGCCTAAACGGGCAGTTGGACATCCCTCAAGGGGTCCCAGATTGGAGAAGGTGCAGGCTGGGTTAAAGGACTCCCCCCCTCATGCATGAATTTTGTGCACCAGTCCTCTAGTACTATTATAATAACTAAGTATGGTGCCTGATAGGTACTGGGAATATTGGTAGGGGGGTCACTTTGTAAAATATATGATTTTCTAACCACTACGCTGTACACCTGAAACTAATAAAAATAATAATAATAAATGTAAACTGAAATTTAAAAATAAAATATTCTTAAAAGATCAGGAATTTCTTCACACCATCCTCAGAGACCACCTCGGAAGTGTAGGACTAAGCTGGTGGGATGCAAGGCCTCCGATGCCATTTCAATCACAGAGGTTTTGTGTTTATCCAGGTTGCATATCGAATCTCCAGGAAAAGATTCACTTGAACAATTTGACCTGCTTATTTTATGTTTAGAAACCTACTGCCCTCTAATGGACAGAATCTCCTGAGAGGTTAAATGATCAGAGGAACATCCCAGATTCAGTTACAGATTCTGGAATTCTACGTTCTTTCAAGAGAGATCTATGCAAAAATATCAAAGTTATGTGGATAAGAAGCCATTATTTTAACTTAAGAATGTTCTTGAGTAAGAACTAAAATGTCTTGGATAATTTAAGTTTCTAAACAATTAATGCTTTCTGAAGTTATTTTTTAGTCTGGGTGTGTTAGTCTCTGAGGAAGCTAACTTAGCTGAATGGCTGCTAAGTCTCTCAGAGGTTGTCATGTTGCTTGTGCTAAATTCTGTCTCTGGAGACAGCTTTACAGTGTGGGCCCGGAATGATTTATGTATTTGATGGTCTAAAAAAAGGTTCTTGTGGAAACCATCGAGAGGAAAAATGTGACCTCTTCTTGCTTGAAACTTTGGGAGGTGCCCCTTTATCCTTATGTTAAATTTCTTTTCCCTGATTTAAAGTAATATAATCAATCATTTAAAATTCTAATATGAATGGAATATAGAAAAAACAGACAAATTGTAATATATTTAGAGATAAGAAACTAAAACAGCTCAGCTGGTGTTGCTCAGTAGTTGAGCATCGGCCTGTGAACCAGGATGTCATGGTTAGATTCCTGGTCAGGGCACATGCCTGGGTTGTGGGCTCAATCCCCACTGTAGGGCATGCAGGAGGCAGCCAATCAATGATTCTCTCTCATCATTGATGCTTCTATCTCTCTCTCCCACTCCTTCCCTCTCTAAAATCAATTTAAAAAACTTTTTTTAAGAAACTGAAACAGTGATGTACTCTAATTCAAATAATGTCAGTTATAGTTAACAGAGCTAAGAATGTTTATCTTGCAGAATATAGACCCAGATGGCATGGTAGGTATTTTCAAATTTTGAAGGGCTTCAGAATCTTCCATGTGCTGCCAAAGCATAGAATTAGAACCAAGAATGGAAATCTGAAGAAATAAGTCTCTATTCAGTTAAAAATGGAAATCTCAAGAAACAACTTCCATTCAGTAGCAAGAACTTTCTACCTCCCAAAGTCTAGCAAGCCACCTTGGGAAATATAGTAGTGAGTTTCCAATCAGAAGAAGTTGTCAAGCATGGGCTGGAAAGCCATTTAGGAGGTATATTAGAAAAAGATCAATTATCATATGTACAGTTGGGCAAGATGAGTATCCTTTTCAGATGTGACACCTTTGAGAAATCATAAAAGCTATAGGTCCTCTATTTAGACAAAATGAATAAACAATAAAAATTTCTACAGTATCATAGGATTCATTGATCCCTGACTTTCTATAATTCTAATTTTACAATGATAAAGTTAAAAGGTAATAGCTAAAGTTCTTTCTCCAATTTGAAAATGCTAAACACTAAGTTTCCTACAATATGTGGGCTATGAAGTTGAGTTGGGGTATTTGTTAAGTTGGTTGTTTGGGTTTTTGTCATTTTGTTTTGTTTTTTGATGATCATAGATATGAGGGTGTGATTAAGAAAGAACTCCTGGATCTCAGTTGAGTGTCTTTGACTGAAATTTCATGGACAAAGGATGGCGCAGGGAAGCCCTTCTGCTCAGGCAGTAACTTGATCATTTTCTATCAGAAGGATAAGAAATGCAAGCAAAAAGGGGCAGATATAGCTAATTCTCTAAGTTTGAACCCACAGGAATATATCCATCTTAGTGAGGTAAGAATAAAACAATTGACAAAAGGCAACTCTCTGATAGCAAGGCATTATTGAGATTTGGTGAAATTAGAAGGATAATCACTCAACTCACTGCAAACTCACTTCCACTCCCAAAACTACACAAATACTGGTCATCACACTTCATCAATATCCCCTAGTTGACAAATCAATGCATTTTCTTTCTTTTCTTTAGATCAGTGAAGGTCAAAGAAGGGACTGGAACATATATCACAAAAGGAGTCATGACCATCGTGGATATATATCAGACCACCGACCACCGTTTCATTCTCAGTTTCAACCTGACCAGCCACAATTCTATCACTTTACTCATCACCGCAGATACTACAGACCTTTACATTCAAATTGGGGAAAATACAGAGGCCAAAAGCATTACTGGCCACCTAAGTGTTTAGTTAAAAATAACACCGTTGTTGAGAATAATACTTCAGAGGCTACCACCCAAGTCCCACATATAAATGTCACATCTAATTCTGTCAAAACTACTCCCTCTCCAGATGTGAAACCTACTCAAGTTTTTATCACCACATCTGCGAGAGAAAATACTGGCACCGCAGACTCTTTAGCTATGACATCACCACAACAACCCCCAAATACACCACAACCTTCTTCCGCCTCATTAGAGACTACAGTTTCCCCTGCAGTTGAACTAAAAACTTTATCTCCTACTCAAAATGCATTTCTTCAATTCTTGCAATATGTGGATAGCATAGCAAAGTTCCTTTCTGATCTTATAAAGAGTTCATAGTATATCATACATTGTGAAGTGCTCTGTCATTAGATAGGATGATGAGTGCAGAACTACTACCTTTACTTTCACCACTCTTCTCAAAGTAAAATTATAATGTTCCTTAAATTTACAGCACTATCATTAATCTTTGAATATATACACCTCACATGACCTATTAGCAAGAAAAACAAACTCTAGGTCACAAAATCATGTGCATGACCATGGCTTAACATCACTTTGTGAAAACTATAGAGATAGCATGCTGAGGGAGGGAACAGACATCAGATAAAAAGAGAAAATGGTATAAATCACCAACCATTTATTATTCCCTCAATGTTGGAAATGATCAATTCACTACATTGCTCCCCTAAACTAAAACTCACCTAAGTTATCTAATCCACAAATAAAAGAATAAAATTAGGTCTCTCTAAATGAACAAAAATATATCATTATCTATAGATAGACCTGTCATTGTATTACTGATTAGTGGCAAAAAATAATCCTCTAAACAATTGTGTTAAACCTTAATTCCATTGCACAAAATATGAACCAAGGACAGGAAATGTTGATTCGAAGTGCATGAGAAAATCTGGCATCAAGCACAAATGAGGACTCCAAAACTTCATTTCTGAGAGCATGTAATTATTTAGGCTTCGTGATTGACATTTGTTGTATTATATCTAAGTTAATTTCAATCTAATGTGCTTGATTCTAGACTTTGTGAACCATTAAGAAGACTTTTTATGTATGTTCACATGTTGCTCATAATATTTTACTATTAATTCAAGTAATTCAATTTACTACTAATGCAATTAATTTATATTAATTCAATGTGAAATGTATTCAACAGTGAAATATTTTTTAAAACTCTTAGCCATATATTTAAATGTGTTTTAAAGCAAACCATGTCAAAGTACTGCCCTGGTGTCAATTTTGCAAAATTGTCTTTGAAAATAAACCTTAATTCTAGTCATTAGAAAAATAAACGCTATCCACTTGATATATAGAGATAATGTTAATGTTAATCTGTGATGTGGAGGTATTTTCATTTTTTGTCACTACTTCTAAGAACTCTTATGATTATATTTAATTTTTTGCCAACTAATAAAGACTTTATGCAGCAGTCTATTTTCATTTTGTGTATTCGGAAGCTCCTTGTCTCACTTTGATTCGGAGATGGGTGAAAAGAGATCTAAATGAAGATTTGCATTTCATCAAAATGGCCACTAATTAGCCAGTGACCTGTTTAGGACAATCAATATCTCTAAACATCAGTTACTTTCATCTTTCAAATAAAGTGGTTAATTTACTTAATATTTACTTAGTCTTACTTATTAATATGTTCCCAACCCAGATTATGTGTTTGCCCTATGCTTTTTACTTAACTCTCTTCCTTCTAGTCTCATCTTAGAGTGGCTCTGTATCTTTTTTAATTATTTTAAAGGAAGAATAGTAATTTTCTCTAGGAATACTCCCCAGTTTTAGAATAGCCAAGCTATAACACCCTAAGGCTGAAGACTTCACAATTATCAACATATACTTCATTTATATGAACTGAAATTCTAGGTCAATATATAGGATGGAATGGAATGGAATGGAATGGAATGGAATGGAATGGAATGGAATGGAATGGAACGGAATGGAACGGAACGAAATAGAATAAAGAATCGCATTATCCTCAGCAAGAACTGTGTACATTATAACAAACACTATACCAAATTTCCTTGAGCACTGTGAGAGACAAAGAAGAGGAAGTGATTAATACATGGATTAATCAGAAATGGGTTATTTAGTCTATGGCCTTTTAGTATTACATTTCTGGTATCTGATTATGTGTTTTATCATTATAGAAAAAAAAAGGTTAACATTATACAATTTATTTTTACTAACATAATGTGATTAGTTAGGAAGCAAATGTGATTAGTTAGGAAGCAAAATGAGGGAGAATTTTATATCTTATTGGCAAAAATATCTAAAAACTTCACTGTATTTTTTTTGTAAAAGAGAATATACAGATCAACAATTTTAGGTTTGTGACAATTGCACATTTTAATTTAATCTTTATAAATTGCATTTAAAATAGCTCACTTTATTACTGAGAGAAAAGAATGATGTGAAAAATATAGAGACATGGTTTAAGCTCCATTGCTAGATCTAGAAGAATAAGTGATGATAAATTTGATTAAAATGTTTGACTCTAATAACAACTTCAGCTAAATTTTGAGCCCCACTAAGGGAGGAAAGTAAGGTATGAAGAAAACAACAAAAATGACAGACTCGCCCTAACCAGTTTGGCTCAGTGGATAGAGCATTGGCCTGTGGACTGAAGGGTCCCAGGTTCGATTCTGATCAAAGACATGTACCTTGGTTGCAGGCACATCCCCAGTAGGGGGTATGCAGGAGGCAGCTGATCGATGTTTATCTCTCATTGATGTTTCTAACTCTCTATCCCTCTCCCTTCCTCTCTGTAAAAAATCAATAAAATATATATATTTTTTAAAATGACAGACTCTAGCCCTGGCTGATGTGGCTCAATTAGTTGAGCATTGTCCCATATACCAAGAGGTTGCTGGTTTGACTCCTGGTCAGGGCACAAGCTGGGGCTGTGGGCTCAATCATCAGTAGGGGATATGAAGGAGGAAGCCAATAGATGGTTCTCTCTCATCGATGTTTCTGTCTCTCTCCCCCTTTCCCTTTCTCTCTCTTTCAAGAAATCAATAAAAACTGACACTCCAATGCATTACTTATAATGATATTCTTGGAAATGAAAGCTTAAAACCTCCAAATTTAAAAAGACACTAAAACCTAGCATGCTTTACTTCCTAATAAAATCACCAAATATCCTCAAAGAATGAAAATTGTTAAGCTTAGGCAAAACTGTTAATAATTATATCCTATATAATAAAGAGGCAATATGCAAATTAACCCTCATGCCCTCACAAGATGGCTGCCTATGACCAGGCCAGCAGGGGGGTTAGTGAGGGACAACCAAACAACTGAACAAGCAGGCATGAGGCAACCAAGCTGGCAGGCAGGTGAGCAATTAGGAGCCAGCAGTACAGAAGTGTGAGAGGGATGCCCGACTGCCAGTTTAGGCGTGATCCCAGCAGTTGGACATTCCCTGAGGGGTCCCAGATTGGAAAGGGTGCAGGTTGGGATGAGGGGACCCATCGCTGTGTACAAATCAAATTTCATGCACCGGGCTTCTAGTATATATGTGTGTGTGTGTGTGTGTGTGTGTGTGTGTATATGTATATACATATATATATGTATATACGTATATATATACATACACACACACACACACACACACACACACACACACACACAGGTAATATGCAAATTAGGCTGGGACGCCATAACAGGTAACAACTGGACTAGAGGAGGCTGTGTGCACAGGTTGAGGCCAGGAGCAGAGATGCAGTTAGAGACAGGAGGACTGCCTGAGCCAGCGTGGCAGCTCTGGCGGCCCGGAGCAGACACAGGCAGGGGCACCAGGGGGGCCTGGGGTGGAAGTCAGGCACTGGTCCCAGCCACCAGTGGTGCAGGTCCAGCCTGACTCCTGAAGCGGCCCGCGGGGCACCTCCTCACAAGATTTTAATCATGTGCTGGGCCTCTGATATATATATATAAAAGCCTAAGCAATCATTACGGCAGAATGACCAGAACAACCGGTCGTTATGATGTGCACTGAGCAGACAGGCAGGTGAGCAGTTAGGAGTGAACAAGTAGGAAGGCAGGCGAGTTGTTAGGGGCAAGCAGGCAGGCAGGCAAGCGGTTAGGGGTGAGTGGTCCCAGATTGCGAGAGTGATGTCCGACTGCAGGGATCAGGCCTAAACTGTCAGTCGGACATCCCCGAGGGGTCCCAGATTGTGAGAGGGTGCAGGTCAGGCTGAGTTACACCCCCCCCCCCGAATGAATTTTGTGCACCAGGCCTCTAATATATATATATATATATATATATATTATTTAGTTGTGTACATTATGGAAGAAAAAATGGATCATTAAAATATTGAGACATTTTTCCTTTTAGTGTCTATAAATATAGTGGATTTTTTAAATAAATCAGCTAATTAATTAAAAACTACTTCTCTTAATGATAATCCATGATTCCTTTCCTGTTGGTGCTATAGGAAAGACAAACATCGTGGCTTAAAGACTTACAAATTTACTGTTCTATAATTCTGAAAGCTGGAAGTCCTAAAATCAAGGTGTTTGCAGGACTGCATTCCTTTTGGAAGGCCTAGGGGACAAACTGTGTCCTTGGAAGCTTCTCAAGGACACCTTCACTACTTGGCTTATGGCCCCATTATCCATCTTCGAAGCCACCTGAATAGCATCTCCAAATCTCTCTCTCTCTCTCTCTCTCTCTCTCTCTCTCTCTCTCTCTCTCTCTCTCTCTTATTTTGTTTTAGCCTCCCTCTCTTCCTTATAAGAACATTTTTTATTATAGTCGGCCCACTTGGATGATTCAGGATAATCTTTCCACCTCAAGGTTCTTAACTTAATAACATCTTCCAAGTCCTTTTCTTTCATGTAAGATAACAGATTCACAAGTCTGGAGATTTGGACATGACATCTTTTTTTTTAATTTCTTTATTGATTACGATGTTACATATGTGTCCTTATTCCCCCATTATCCCTTTCATCCCTTCCACTCATGCCCTTACTCCCCTGTTGTGGACATGACATCTTCAAGGGACAATTATTCTGTCCCCCACAATACATCAGCTCATCAAACATGTACTAAGAAGAGTATTTAGGAGCATTGTTTATTCTGCTGGTACAGCCTGGTATGTATTTTTGCCATGTAACTTAATGATAGCCTTGATAGAGGAAATTATATGACTCTTTTAATGTATACCAGATAAGTAATACATGGCAAGATGGCTTTATAAAGAATTTGTTGTGAGCCATAAACTGTCTGGTATCTTAGTGCTGGTGTTCAAGACACCCTGATTTTACTTCGTAATGACCTCCAGGTGGAAGGAAAGTGCTGCCTGGGATTTGGAGGCACCACGGAGACACATCAAGTGCTTCCTGTAAGTGAAAAGTGAAAGTTCTCAACTTAATAAGGAAAGGAAAAGCTAGCATGCTGAGGTTGCTCAGATCTGCAGTGAGAGCAGATCTTCTCTCCATGAAACTGTGAAGAAGGAAAGATAAATTGGTGCTGTTTTGCTGTCACACCTCAAACTGCAAAAGTTCTGGCCAGATTGAATGATAGGTGCTTAACGATGGAAAAGGCCTTAGAACCCTGGCTGGTTTGGCTCACTGGATAGAGCATCCGCCTGATCACTGAAGGGTCCTGGGTTCGATCCCAGGTCAAGGCCACGTACCTCAGTTGCAGATTCCCTGGCCCTGGTCGGGTGAGTACAGAAGGGAACAAATCAGTGTTTCTCTTTCTCCCTCTCCTTTCCACTCTAAAAAAAAAACAAAACAAACAAACAAACAAAAAAAAACACAAACAATGGGAAAATATGGAAGGAAGAAAGGAAGGAAGGAAGGAAGGAAGGAAGGAAGGAAGGAAGGAAGGAAGGAAGGAAGGAAGGAAGGAAGGAAGGAAGGAAGGAAGGAAGGAAGGAGGAAGGCAGGCATTGGATTTATTAGATTTGTGGGTGGAAGACATGAACTGAAACTGTGTCCTGATGGAGGACAGACATTGAGCCTTCAGCAAGGGACCCCAGAAATGAGGGACACCAAGCCATTTACTGCAAGTAAAGGACAGTATGACTTGCTTATGTCTCATTGATCAAGGCTAACCACATGGCCACACCCGGAGTCAATGAGGAAGGGAGCCTCACAAGGGTGTGGACAGAGCGAGTATAATTCATCGTGGCCATTACTATAGTATACACCAAGAAGTATTTCTTGACAGCCTGAGACTATGTTATAGTGCCTCATTTTCTACTCTTTGAACCCAGAACTTCTCCTTTAAAGCACTTAATTGATTGTGTAATTTGATATTTAACTTCTGACTCCCTAGCAAAACATATGCTCCTGGGGACAGAGATTATATCTTGTTCACTGCTCTATCTTTAGCACAAAGTGAATATTTGTGCATGGTAAGCAAAAAATAATAATAACAATAATAATAATTTGCTGCACTGCTTAAATTTAACCTTACATACAGGCACATTAAATATATTTACAGAACTGACAAAAATGGTTAATATAATTAAATTGACAGATGTATTTCTATATGTAGAAATACATCTGTCAATAAGATGAACTCCTTATGTGATCTTGGATCAATAGACTTCACAAAATCCCAGGATGAAAGAACATTAAACACATATTTAAAATATTAACATTTATTATTGAATCTAGTTATTACATAAGTCATTGAGAATATATGACCACCAGTTGACTCTCAAGCTGGATCTGGGCAATCAGAGGCTCCTGAGCTTCGCCCCTGTTCTACTTGCCTTCTCTGTACTAGAAGCTGCCTCAAGGGTGCAGCCTTGAGAAAATAATGTGTTTTTGACACCATCTATACTAAATGCATGACTGAACCCAGTTGAGGCCTCTATGTACATTTTTAAGATTTTGCACCCAAGACAAGCCTCATATGAATGTTCCCTGGCTAATTAAATCTGCCATCTTCCAAACTGGAGTGGTCTGCCTCTTTCTCCTGTCTCTCCTTGACCTCTGTGTAAGGGGATCAGTTTCAGCTTTCACCTGGAAGCTCTCGAAGCTCAATAGAGCATGTGATATTTGAATTCACTTTACAATTATACACTGTCATTGACCTTCATCCCATTATCCCAAAGAACCTACCATGGACAAATAAAACTCAGATCTTCTTTCCTGACACAAAAGAATATTATAAATGAGTCATTTACTATAAAGTACAGGGTGATTATCTAACCTTCTTATTAACATAGCCACAGAAAATGATTGAAATGCCAGCATGGTTTATTGTCAGTCCATTAGCCCTGCTTTGTTGAAAATTAGAGTTGATCTTGCTTTATACATAATGACAATCAATATCTATATATATCTTTTCAGCTTTCAATTTCCATTATAATTTGGGAGATCTCTTCTATCCTCTTATTAAAAACTCTAAGAAAACATCAGATTACTGTGTTATCATATCAAATTAGTAACCATAAATCTAATCTACACAGGAATTACCAGCACACCATCTTAAACTTCTTAAATAAGCTATTTATAATATGCATTGAAAAAGGAAAAGTCTAAAATTTTCAAAGACGTTATTAAATCAGGATTTCATATTTTTAGTGAGGATGGGTTCTCTTCAATCCCCAAAACTTTAACTGAGTGAAAGCAGTGTTACTAATAACATCCATTCATGATCTTGTATTGTGGACCCTATTATCAACTGTGTTTTTCTCCCCACTGAAAGTCCAGCAAAACATGGGAAATAACATCATGAGATTTTGCTGAGGGGAGAGGGAGGAAGAGGTGGGGAGGATATGGGGGAATAAATGGAAATGGACAAAGATTTGACTTGGGGTGGTGAACAGACAATACAATGTACAGATGGTGTGTTGTGTTACCAGGAAACCCCCAGTTGGGCTTGTGCTCCCTGTTGTGTCTAATAATGAAGGCAAGGTTGAATCATATTCAGTGTTTATTGAGAAGGCTAGCCAACCAAGAAGACAGGGCGGTTACAAGCATCAAATCCTGCCTTCCAGGTGCAGGGGACAGCATTATAGAGGGGAAGTGGCTAGCTAGGGTGAGGCTGGAAAGGAATGCAGCTACACGCACGCCTGGGGTCCGAATACATCGGCTACTGTAATTAGTCATCTGGCAGTGAGATGATGTTGATGACATGCTGTTTTGACTCCTGATAGGTCGGTCTGATGATGCTTATCAGTTTGGCTTGCTGGATTCACAGCTGAGTCACCTCCTCAATCACTTCGCACAGGCTTTGGAAAGGAAACTTAAGAAAAATGTAACCCCCTAATTCACATATATAAGGAACTTAAACACCTATTCACATAAGTATATGTGTTCTAAGATTTAAAATAATATAATTATTTTTCAGATTAATTCAGGTGCTCTATCTATCAGGTTATAGGTCCTCCTGGCCCCGCTATGCACCTGAAACCTGTATAATTTTGTTAACCAGTGTAACCCCCATAAAAATAAAATAAAAATTTTAAATTAAAAAAATTGTTTATAGAGTCAGACTTTATCTATGTACTCAAATAAAAGTTGTTCAAGACCTTGTTAAGTGAAAAAACACAAGTTTAAAAATATGTGTACTATAATCTTATATTTTGTTAAAATGATAACATTAATAATAAATATTATCAAAGAATTTTAAATGCATACAAATATGTACATATCAAATCTTTAAAGTATTACCCTAAAAAGTGGAGATGTTTATGGAGGACCTTAACTTTCTACAAGATTACATACTTCTTCAATATCTAGGTTGTTTTAAAAATACTTACTATGAACATATGCTATTTCTGTGATTGAAAAAAATTAATAATAAAACGGATTTTTAAATAAAATCATCTCATGAGCACACAATGAAATACACAAATGAAATGTAATATAATTATACATTTGAAAAATTACACGTTATTCAGAAGGAGCCAAGATGGCGGCGGAGTTGAACGGCTGATCTGTTGCCTCGCATGGCAGTTTCGGAATTACAACTAAAAGATGGACTGGTGAGCGCGGCGACTCCTGCTCGTGTCTCCCCAGGCCGGGCGGCTGCTCCTCTCTGTCAGCACCTCAGCCGGGGCCATGAGCTCGTGGGCGGCCGCGGCAGCTGCTATGGCGGCGGCGGCGGCGGCCGCGGACTTGGCGCAGTGGCTCTCGGTGAAGGAAGAGACCATCTTTCTGCAGGACGGGCCCATCCGCGTCACTGACCTGGCCGAGCTGCCCAGTGAGATGCTCGGGGCCCCGGAGGCCGCCGACACCGACTTGGAGGATTTTTAGGATTTCAAGTCCTTTAGCCATTTTGAGAGAGGAGAACCAAGAAGGCGGCAAAGTTAAACAAATGAACTGTGCCGCGCACAGCAATTTCAAAAATACAACTGGAGGACAGAGCATCTGCCACCCAGAACCACAGGAGAGCTGGCTGAAGGGTGGATTTACAGCTAAGAGGGAAGAGGACAGAGTGAACTCGGAAGGGATAAGGTGCGGAGGCACGTGGGTCGGACTGGTGGCGGAGGAAGGGTCGTGCGGCTTTTTTCCAACCCTAGGGGAGATTAGCTCCCCATCACCCTGAAATCCAGCTTCTGGGGACTCGCAGGAGACCCAGATGCCTGCGGGGAGAGACTGGACTCTCGGCCTTCATGTCGGAGAGTGGGAGTAACTTCCTTGCGGAGGTGCGCCCAGCAATCAGTGTTTGCTGCGCTGGAGTGCGGAACGAGGGGGCTTAGAAACGTGGAAAGCAGAAAAAGCAGACTTGTAGCCATTGCGATTCGCCACGCCATGGCCTGGTGGTGCCCTGAGACCCCGCCCCGCCCTGAGACCCGCCCGCCCTGGGACCCGCCCCGCACGTTTTGCAGACCCGCCCCGCATGTTTTGCAGGCCCACCTGGGCTCCAAGCAGAGGCTTTTGCATGTGGGTGGCCTGCCCTGTGGCAGCTTGACCAGATGAACTGCGGTTCTAGTCGGACTGCTCCGGGGCCGCTTAGACAGGAGGAGGAAACTGCAGTTTTTGCTGTAACTCCTGCTGAGTGGCCTCAGACAGTAGCTGACCTGCACCCCATTGGAGACCCAGAAACGAGGGCATCTAGTGGTCGGTGTGAGATGACACCAGATTTCAACCACTCGCATAAGGGACACATTCAAGAGGCAGACTCAGTGAACACCAAAGCCTTGCTGCAACAAGATCCGGCCCATAAACGTGTCTCCTGCACAGCAACTCTTCCTTTATAGAAACAGAGGGTCCTCACGGACAATTGGCCAGGAGGACAATTCCTCCCAGTGACACCAACAACAATCAAGACTTAACTATACAAAGGAGGACCAAGATGGAGGCATAGGGCAGAAGCCTGATTGTTGCCTACCACAACAATTTTGAGATTATGACGGGAGAGCAGAGCAGACACCATCCAGAACCACCGGAGGGCTGGCTGAGCAGATGCTCTACAACTAGAATAAAAGAGAGGGGTACGCGGGATGATGCTGATGCCGGTGACCCAAAGATCGCACTTTAAGAACTACGGCTCAGGCGACACAATGGCAGCCTGGAACATGCTCGGCGCAGTTCCCCCAGTGGTCTCCGGCTGAGGGGACGGCTCCACTCGCTGCCGGGCATGGACAGACGAGCCCCTGAGAGACATGGGGTGGGAGACTCTGCGCTTGCTGACCTCCGAGTCCTTCAAGAATCTCAATGCCCCGGAAGCGGCCAGGTGCGCACGCTCGGCGACTGGCCACCGCTGCAGACCTAAGGGCCGACGCAGCGACCCCGGACCAGCCCACCACCGCGCACCGGGCACACCGGAGCTTCGCCAAACCCGCAGCCCAACAAGTTCTGTGGCAGCCGCCCTGGAGCTCTGAGAAAATGCCCAAAGGAATTGCTGAGAGGGAATTGACCAACAGGAATTGGGATCAAGAAGACGAAACCCCGCTGGGTCCCGGATCCGGGTGAGGCCGCGCGCCCCTGGGTCCGGGTGAGGCTGGGAACTGGGTCGGGGTGGGGCTGGGTCCCGGGTCCGGGCGAGGCCACATGCCCCTGGATCCAGGTAAGGCCGCACCCCCCTGGGTCCAGGTGAGGCTATGCGCCCCTAGGTCTGGGTGAGGCTGGATCCTGGGTCCGGATGGGGCCGTGCACCCCTGGACCCGGGTGAAGCCACGCGCCCCTGGGTCCGGGTGAGGCCACGCGCCCCTGGGTCCAAGTGAAGCTGTATCCCGGGCCCGGGTGAGGCCGTGTGCCCCTGGATCCGGGAGAGGCTGGGTCCCGGGTCCGGGTGAGGCCTCGCGCACCTGGGTCCGGGTGAGGCCTCGCGCACCTGGGTCCAGGAGAGGCCACACACCCCTGGGTCCGGGTGAGGCCACGCGTCCCTGGGTCCGGGTGAAGCTGGATCCCAGGTCCGGGTGAGGCCATACGCCCCTGGGTCCGAGAGAGGCTGGGTCCTGGGTCGGGCGAGGCTGCGTGCCCCTGGGCTCGGGTGTGGTCACACGCCCCTGGGTCTAGGTGAGGCCTCACACCCCTGGGTCTGGGTGAGGCCGTGTGCCCCTGGATCTGGGTGAGTCCACGCGACCATGGGTCTGGGAGAGGCCACGCGTCCCTGGGTCCAGGTGAGGCCACGCGCCCCTGGGTCTGGGAGAGGCCACACGCCCCTGGGTCCGGGTGAGGCCTCGTGCCCCTGGGTCCGGGTGAAGCTGGATCCTGGGTCCGGGTGAGGCTGTGTGCCCCTGGATCCAGGTGAGGCTGGGTCCCGGGTCAGGGAGAGGCCGCGCGCCCCTGGGTCCGGGTGGGGCCACGCGCCCCTGGTCCGGGTGAGGCCACGCGCCCCTGGGTCCAGGTGAAGCTGGAGCATCCCGGATCCGGGTGAGGCCGTGTGCCCCTGGATCTGGGTGAGGCTGGGTCCTGGGTCCGGGTGAGGCCACGTGCCCCTGAGTCCGGGTGAAGCCGTGCCCCTGGGTCCGGCCGAGACCAAACCAGAGGGTGTCAGACCTGCATTACCACCATTTGTCCACCATCCAGAGCTGAGGGGTCAGTGCCGACATGTACACATAAGGAACTGGTGGACATTGATATTGGGTCTCAAAAGAACTGTTGGTCCAGAAAGAAACTCACTACAGACTGATTCATTTGCCTGTCAGCATAACTATTATTGCTCGTCTCACATTCAGTTCTTATAAGTATATCTCTAGTGACACATGCTCTCGCTCATCTAGGGGAAATGATGAACAACATAGACTGATGAACAAGAACAGAACCAGAAACAAGGAGGCATCTATCGGACTATCGGGCCTCAGAGGGAGGATAGGGGAGGGTGGGGGGAGGGGGGAGAGATCAACCAAAGGACTTGTGTGCATGCATATGAGCCTAACCAATGCTTAAGTTCAACAGGGGGTTGGGGCATCCGTGGGGAGGGGTGTGGGATGGGAATGGGGGGATGAGGACAAATATGTGACACCTTAATCAATAAAGAAATTAAAAAATAAAAAAATTTAAAAAATTAAAAAAAAATTACATGTTATTAACCAATGTCACCCCAATAAATTTAATGTAAAATATAAAAAATTAAATCATCTGAGATTCCATTTTTGTTCATTCATCTATTGTCAAAAGAAATCATACATAGACTCACAAAAGCCAAGTCTCAAGTTAAGCTTTATTTTCCCAGAAAATCTATTCAACCTTGTACTTTCAATTTTATCCCTCCCACATGATTTTCTAAATGATAATAAGTTCACAGTTGAAGTTCAATAAAATGCACTTGCTTTGATTCAATAGCAAGTAACTTTAAAAATGTACTTGGACCAGTCCAGCTGGGATAGCTCAGTGGTTGAGTGTTGACTATAAACCAGGAGATCACAGTTCAAGTCCTGGTCAGGGCACATGCTGGGTTGCAAGCTTGATCCAGAGTCCAGCAGGAGGCAGCTGATCAATGATTCTCTCTCATCGTTGATGTTTTTATCTCTCTCTACCTCTCCCTTCCTCTCTCTGAAATCAACAAAAAATATATATTTTTTTTAAATGAACTTAGACCAGCCTGTTGTAGTCTAAGGAGAATGAGGTAAATCTGAGACGTTTACTTATAACTGATGGTCTATGCATTATATTTCAGCATTATATTATAGTCATGTTGAGTAGTATATAATTAGAGTATGATGGACTATACTGGGTCCAGGTAAGGCAGTCCCAACATATATTCATGCTAGCTCCATGGAGGACTGGTTTAACATTTTGTATATGTGTTTAAATCTAGGCCTAGAGAGATATGATTAAGCTTCCAAAAGGTTTATATGATTTCACTCACCAATATATTTATTATCATCTGCACATTCTGCTCCTGCTATGAGAGTCTGGGTGGTCTTAACGTTCCACTCAGTTTGACTTAATTTTAGAAACCTTTTTTCCTGACTATTGGCCCTTGCCCTCACTTTCCTTGGAGCATTTACTTTAAAAAAAAAAAAAAAAACTTTAAATTGTGCCCTAGCCAGTTTTGCTCAGTGGATAGAGCGTCAGCCTACGGACTGAAGGGTCCAGGTTCGATTCCGGTCAAGGGCACATGACCAGGTTGTGGGCTCGATTCCCAGTAGGGGGTGTGCAGGAGGCAGCTGAACAATGATTCTCTCTCATCATTGATGTTTCTTTCTCTCCCACTCCCTTCCTCTCTGAAATCAATAAAAATATATTTTAAAAAAAAACACAAAACTTTAAATTGCCATGTCTTTTGTTGCCACTTTGAAAGTAAATAAAATATCTTGCATTTTCTTGCCAGTTTTACAACCCAGGGAATGCCTTTCTCTAGACTGGGGAACCTTCGCTTTGAAATGTAATCATCAAGAAAGAGAGTGCCTCTGCCTCCCACTCTCTGTGGCAGGGTAGGAGCCAACTACCACTACCCAACAAGTTTAACTACTTAATGCCAATTAACAAATACAGATGGCCTAATCATATTGGCCACGCCTCCCCCAGTGTCACCCAATCCTTTCCCACCAGCTCACCTCAGGGCTTAAAAACCCTCCCACCTTTGTCTCAGTGGATCTGAGTTCAACCTCTCTCCCTGTTGCAATGTCTTTAATGAAGTCTTCCCTGCCTGCTTAACTTGTCCTGCAATCTTTCTTTGACAGCAGTTAGGAAGTTCACATCTCTCTTAGAGCATGCCGCTGCTCTCTCTGCTGACTATCCTGGTTGTGCTGACTTCCTCCTGTAAGAAAACACTGCTCAATTTACACAATGCCATGTTCTTTCTGTCAATCCATCCCATGTGACATCTGTCAGTATTATTTTTAGGAAAACGTAACACAGGGACAGCAATATTCAGGAAAATTCCAGTATGTCTAAGTTAATTTCTATGTTCTATATAATACATGTAAAAGAGCTATAAATTAATGATACTTAAAATGTGATTTATTAAAAATATGAAACTGATGTTTCGGTCATTTCTAAAACCTTATAAAAACTCAATTTAAGACAAAAACATATCATATCTAGACACACACTAAGTAAGTTTCAAGTGATAATGTGCTTTGTGCTTCTCAAAATGTATTTCACAGAAGAGTAGTTGCATGAAAATAAATTTTCCAAGGAAGTGAGTTTGAGCTATGTGAGAGGAAGCACATTCATTTATTCTAGGGTTTCTGGGAGCTTTGAGGACACTCAGAAGATTGTGAACCTCTGAGAAGCCCCACACTATGTCACTTCTCCCAGACTTAATTATGGATCCCTTTTTTTATGGAGCATCCTATGGAATGAGTAATTAATGGCTGGAAAAGGAAAGATATTACAATTAGGTCATTGTACATTTTTCATGAAACTGTCACTGTGATGGGTACCTACCCACAGGAGATTTGGCTCCTTACTGAGACATTGAAAAGTAAAATTAAGCAGCCTTCTTAATTTACTTCTTGTGGCTTTTGAGTTTTCAAAGCAAATCTCTAGTTGAATGTCTCTAAACAAATCAAGAACCCCAAAATATGTGTGAGTAATCTATCCTTGAATTTTTTAAGTAAATAGGCTTTAAGGGTCAAGTCTATTCACTATTAGAATTAAAAATAACAGGGTAAGAGGTTAAAAATGATAGAGTAAATTTTTAATCAAGGAGTTCCAGAGAATTTGATTTGGAGTTAGAAACCCATTACAGAATATTGGTTTTAAAAAATGGCCTAATTACATCTTAAAACACTATTGCTCTTCAGCATTCATATTATTTACAAACTAGTGACCCGGTGCATGGATTTGTGCACATTGAAAGGAAATTAATTACAAGTTGGCTGCGGGGCGGGTCTGGGCAAGATGGGCCAGACACGTCCTGGAGCCAACCTCCCGCAGTCCTTCCCCTGTGTCTGCGGAGTAAATAGGGTCCCTCTGGCAGGTGGGATCCTTCGGCCTGGCCTGTGGGGATCAGACCGAAACCGGCTCTCTGACATCCCCCAAGGGTCCCAGAGTGCAAGAGGGCACACTGCAAAGTTGCAGTCATACAGGGTGTGGAACACAAATGCAAATGTACAATAAACCAGATTCAGGGTTGACAGTGTCCCAGCAATAACATAACCCACAGCCAAAGTTGGAATCACAGGGACCCGTGAGGAATCGGACTCTCTCCTCTCTGGTTTTGGGATGTGTCACCCGAGAACCACTGCTGCCAAGTCACTGCAGCTTGGCAGCTTCTGCGTTGAGCATCTGCCCCCTGGTGGTCAGTGTACATCATAGTGATCAGTTGGACACTTAGCATATTAGAATTTTATATATATAGACTAGAGGCCCAGTGCACAAAATTTATGCATGGGTGCAGTCCCTAGGACTAGCCCACAATCGAAGTGCGAGCATCTGGCATGGAAGGGCAGGTCCTAGCTGACCTCTGGGCCCTGGGCAGCACCTGGGCCCTGGGGCCCCAGCGCACCCCACTCCACCTGAGTCATCAGGCCTCCACCCAGCTCCCTCAGCACCTGGGAGCTGGTGGTGGCCCCACCCCCTGCCGCCGCCGCTTGTCACCATCTGCGGGGCAATCAGCAGGGTGATCAGGCCCCACTTGCACTTGCCTTGGCCTGGTGCTGCCCACTCACCTGCTCCACTATCCTGCCACAGTCCCACTCTCGTCAGGCCCCAATGGGGCTAGCAGCACCTCCGCACCTCCACTGCCACCTGCTGCCAGCACCATGTCATCGATGCCTGCCATGTTGAGTGCTTCCCCCTGGTGGTCAGTGCACGTCATAGTGAGTGGTCAAACTCCTGGTCGAACTCCCGGTTGAGGGGACAATTTGTATATTAGGCTTTTATTATATAGGATAGACTGGCCAATATTGTGTTTGTTTTGCCTTTTTAGAAAAATTTATTTCTGACCATTGACAAGAAGGGAACAGATGTTCATGGCTTTAGAAAAACTGTTCATTGCTTCTCAACCTTCTGGCTAAGATCCCGTGTAGAAAAACTGCTCACCCTAATTCTTACAGCATGGCTTTGACAGATATGCCCTCTGGTGGCTGTCTTCCTGAAGTGCAGATTCTGATCTTGGTGTTTGATTTCTTTGCTTGTTTGCTTGCTCACTTTCTCGATTATTTATTTATCTATTTTGTTTGTTTGTTTGTTTATAGGAATAACTGAGTCTCTTTAAAAGGCACAATCTAAAAAAAATCTAAAAATCTGGACTTTATTAAAAGTGACAGCAAAGAGCATACTGCATAGTGTTTCCCCCCCCCCTTTATTGATTAAGGTATTACAAATGTGTGCTTATCCCCCCCACCCCCCTAATCCTGTCCTCACTCTCACCCCCTGCTGTCTGTGTCCATTGGTTAGGCTTATATGCATGCATACAAGTCCTTTGGTTGATCTCTCCCCCTTACCCCCACCCTCCCCTATCTTCCCTCTGAGGTTTGACAGTCTGATCAATGTTTCTCTGTCTCTGGATCTGTTCTTGTTCATTGGTTTATGTTGTTCATTATAATCCACAAATGAGTGCGATCATGTGATATTTATCTTTCTCTAACTTACTTCACTTAGCATAATGCTCTCCAGCTCCATCAATGCTGTTGCAAATGGTAGAAGTTCCTTCCTTTTTACAGCAGCGTAGCATTCCATTGTGTAGATATACCACAGTTTTTTAATCCGCTCATCTACTGATGGGCATTTAGGCTGGTTCCAAATTTTAGCTATTGTAAATTGTGCTGCTATGAACATAGGGGTGCATATATCCTTCCTGATGGGTGTTTCTAGTTTCTTGGGATATATTCCTAGAAGTGGGATCACTAGGTCAAATGCGAGTTCCATTTTTAGTTTTTGAGGAAACGCCATACTGTTCTCCACAGTGGCTGCACAGTCTGCATTCCCACCAGTGCGTCGTGTTTTAAGTTGCTGTGATGCAGGATGTACTTTATCTCATTCTGTAACTTGTTAACCATATTAGTAATTTACAGTAGCACATACAAAGATTATAGAAGAATGTGGGTATGCTAACGGGGTGTGGATATCATAGCAAAAGGCTTAAACAAATTAAAAAGGAACTAAAGGATCAGGACATAACCAAAACTTCAACACCAGAACCTTTTCAGAAGCCAGAGTTCAGTTGTCCAGGAAAATCCAACATTGATGCTCTTTTACCTTAAATGGCCAAGTGCCAAGGTCCTCCAATTAAAACTTGCCCATGAGCACTTCTGCATATGTGCTCCCCCTAACCCATTAAACACCCTTAACCTAGTCCAGCAAGTAAAATGGATTTGAGGCACCACTAGATCTCCCATTTTCTTGGTTGGTGCCTTCTCAGTCAATAATTTTTCCCTACTCCAGGCTCTGTCATTTTGAGTTTTGGCCTTTCAAAGTGTCAGGCATACAAACTTTGATTCAGTAACAACAGGACATGCCAAAAGGGTTAGAGTGTAAATCCTAGGTGTTTGACCTGGATAACTGGGTGGATGATGGTGCTATTTACCTAAATGGTGAAAATTTGAGGAAAAATTATTTGGGGAAGAAAATGGAGTGTATTCAAGTATTCAGTTTGAAATATGTTTAAGATGCTTATCAGGTGTCCAGAGAGAGATCTTAAGTAAGCCCTAGGTATAGAAGCTTGTACTCATAAAGAAAGCCTAAGCAAATGTATAAAACTGAGAGTTAACAGCATTTGAATTCTATTTAAAGACATGGAATTGAGTGAGATCACATAGAGAGAGAGGTGGGAGAAGAGATTAAAAGGAAAGAGAAGGGAAGAGAATAAAAGAGAAGGCAGAAAAAGAAAGCTTAGAACTAATTCTAACTTTTCTAAAGATACAGAAAATTAGAATGAAAAATTAGGGAGATAAAAGAAAAACCAGGAGGGTAGTATCATGGAAGACAAGAGAAGGAAGTATTTTGAGAGTCAGTGGTTAATGGTACAAATGCTACCCAAACGCTGAAACGAGATGAAGACCAAATAGAGTCCCTTAGCACTGACAACTTGGGGTCATTAGTAACCTTAAGCAAGAGCAGTTTTGGTGGAGTGGTAGGAATGGAAACAATTGTGAAATGGGTACATGGGAGGTGAAGAAAAAGAGTGAGAGAATGCAAACAATTCCTCTGGAAAGGAATTAAGAAATAGGCAGCTGTTGGATAGAAATATAGAGTCAAAAGAGTTTTGTTTTGTTGTGTTTCTTAATGTGGAGGATGTTGGGATGCTGATGGAAATGATCCAAGAAAAATAGGTGGGGAGATAACTGGAAAAGTAAAGTCTTTTAGAAAGTGAAAAAGAATGGGATTCAGAACAAAAATAGAGGAGTTGTCCCTTAGTAGGAGTAAGGATACTTCTTCCATTGTAACAAGAAAAAGATGAGTCCAGGTGCAGGTAAGTTGAGAAGATAAGGGAGTTCCCCTAAAATAGCTTTTCTTCTCTCCATGTTGTTTCAATTAAGGAGGGTGTGGTAACGTACAATAAAACGAGCTACACCTGAATATCCTCCAGACTAAAATCTGTCTTTCCCTTTTCCTCTCATTCTTAGTAAATAAACTTGCCTAATATATCACAGAGTACACAGAAGCCATCAAATTGACTATGTCGTTTACTGCCAGCATATCTACAAATCTGCCTGCATCTGTTCACATCCTCTCCTTTATTCCTGTTAGAATAGCCCAAAGACCACTTCCATCATTTTGGTCTAGATATAAAAACATTCTGCCTTCCAGAGCTTTTGTGCCTACAGGGCCTTTCCAGGGCCTTTATCCTTTTATTCCTTTATCAATTCACAGCTGAATTTCTCAAAAGGCTGAGTTGTCGACAGACATCATAATATCCAGTATCCACTTCTTAACCTTTCATTCACTTCTCATTGTACTCTAATTCAGCTTTCATCCCATGACTATAATTCCTCTGTTCACCAATGACCTACTTATAGCTAATTTAAATGGACATATTTCAATTATTATTGTATTTAACCTCTTAGCAACTCTCCACAATTTGATCATTTGGTCATTCTTGAAAAACTCTTACTTTGCCTTGTGTGAAATCACCCTCTCTGAGTTTTCTTGGAGGTCCTGATTCTCCTCAGTCTCTTTTACTAACTTCTCCACCTCCATCCACACTTCAAGACATTGGCTTTCAGCATGACTGAAACTTAATCATCATCTATTTTCATTTTACATTAGAAATAGCAAATTGACAACCTATCAGCTAAATCTCCCACTGTCTAGCATAGTGTCTGAAAAATAGTAAATATTCCATAGATATTTGTTTGAATAATTAATTAGCCATAAGACTAGAATTCAGTTGGGCTTAGGCTAAGAGGATGTGCAGGAAGCCATCGCTTACCAATACTGTTATAAGCATGCACCCAGGAACTCGGGAGGCCGATGGATCTTGAGCGTTAGCAGGGTTGATGCTAGGCACCGATTGTTCATGTTGAAATAGCAGTGGCTCGAAGCAATTTCCTGACCTGATAGCCTCCGAGTAAATGTTTATTGGACCTTACTGATCTTTACTGACCTTTGAGACTGTCTGTCTGCTATGTGTTTGCTGTGCTTTACTGAGGGCAAAATGTGTATCTAAAACTGAATAAAAAGCAGACTAGGTGAGATCTCGGTGTGTCTCTTCAAGAAAGTGGCTCCATCTGGCCCCCAATGCCTTCTAAATTCATATTTCTTGTATAACATTTTCATTTGTGCATCGGCCCCTCCTTCAGCTCCTGAACCTCGCCACAAAAGTCACAGGAGGGAAGTAGACACATTGTGAAACTAGCCACTAAGACAAGCTCCAAGACAAGACTTCCTCCCCACCCAACTCAACAGGTTCCCACACCAATTAACATAAACTATTTAGACTTGACAGTTGATCAAGAAGTCAGCAGTTGTTGCTTCAGAAGCTCCTTGACATCTGGTGATTGAAAAACACAATTAGGAAGTTATTTGGAGTGCTTAACCTGAGGTCAACAATCAAGAAACTCAGACCTCTAAATTATATAGGCAAATGAGGGCTAGCTTACCTCCTTTTGAGGGTCAGATTAAACACTACCATCATTTTACACACTTGCTCCTCTTCTAAAATTCAGTGATGGTTTTTTATCCTTAACATTCTTTCTAATCAATCCTGAGACAATCAGCAAAGAAAAACTAGAACCAAACAAAGAACAGAGTCTGAGTCACCTGCTTTCAGGCCAACTTCACCTCAATAAAAGTCTGATCAAATTCAAATTCTTCATAATTATGTGATGTGATAGAAGTGTTAGCTAACACTATGCCATTGCAATCACATTGCAATATAAACATATCAAATCAAGGTTGTACACCTTAGACTTATACAATGTTATATGTCAATTACATCTGAATTTTTTTTTAATTAATTTATTCCAAATCCAGCTGAGGAGCAAAGAACCCTCGTAAACTCACCCAGAAATAATCATTCAGCCAAGACTTGGCTTGACACAAATTCATCAAGGACCAACTAATCAACAAAGAACTGCCTCATCCCAAACACATCCCAAAACAGCTGTTCATTCAAGATCTAGTGCTACACAAACTCATCTGAAATCAACTTGTGAGAGAAGAGTTTTCTTGTCCAAAGATCATCCAAAAGCACTGTTTAGCTAGAACCTGGCTTTACACAAATTCATCAAAGACAAGCTGATCATCAAAGTACTCTCCTATCCAAACAAGCTATTCAGGAAGGACTTACCACAAACACACTCATCAGAAATAAGACAATACGCAAAGAGTTGCATCATCCAAAACTTTTCTAAAAACAGCTGCCTCACCCTGACTGGTTTGGCTCAGTGGATAGAGTATCAGCCTGTAGACTGAAGGGTCCCAGGTTTGATTCTGGTCAAGGGCACATGCCCGGGTTGTGAGCTCAATTCACAGTAGAGGTGTGCAGGAGGCAGCCGATAAATGATTCTCTCTCATCATATATATATCTCTCTCTCTCCCTTCCTCTCTGAAATCAGTAAAAAAATATTTTTTTAAAAACAGCTGCCTCTATTAAACTCATCTAGAACTAACATCAGGAAGACACTTTCCTGCCAAAGCTGGTCCAAAAACAGGTGTTTAGTTAAGACCTGGATCTATACAAAACCACTTATGAATAACTAATAAGCAAAGAGCCAACCCATCTAAAATGTATACCAAAAAAAACTTGTTTCATCAGGTGTTGCCTTTCCATATAATCATCCAAGAGAAGCTATTAAGCCAACAATTGTTCCATCCAAAGATCCCCATAAAACGGCTATTCAATTAGGAGCTTGCTCTCCAAAAACTCATAGAAAATTCCATAGTCAATCAAAATCTCATCAAAATATTTTCTAAAAGCTGCTACTCATTAAAAAAAACTCATATGTCTCAATCTTGTCCAAAGTCAAATCAAAGAATGTCTGATCACACCAAGTTCATCCAAATCCACTTATGAACAAGACTTGGGAAACAACCTAATCAAAATTAGTTTTTCCTTTCTGTGCTTCTCTATCCAAATCCAACTGAGGTTTTTTTTCAAGCTCTCACCCTCAAACAAAACAACTACTATAACTTTCACTCTTCCTGCTACCACTACTTCTAAAGCAAGTTCTACCACCACCACATCTGCTATAATCCCCACAGTAGCATCTACTATACCCATTAACACACCACTCCGTGCTACAACAGCCAAGAAGCTGGCACCTACATCAATTACTTTGAAACAGGAGCATCTCCCTGTGATGGCATCAACCTTACACTGACTCTGAAACACATAATCTCCTCACCACGGAATCATATACTGATCTTTCATTTGACTTTGAAACAACATATTTTCCTGGTAACTTCTACAAAACTGAAAGTAATTACCCAATTGGCAGTATTGTGTTAGTATTAACTCTGAAACTACATAAGTTTCCAACAGCATTCCAGAACCTTATGTAAACCATCATACCATCATACAAACACTGAAATCACAAATTACTCCTTTACACTAGTACTGCTTCTCTTATCCCTCTCATCAGCATCCTCATTTGTTGCCATTTGCAGGACATTCTTTCCCAATTTGAAAAATTCCCTACAACCAAGCTTATTTTTTTTAATTGTTTGTGCGTACTTTTAATAGTTGAAATTTTTCTAGATAAACAGAGTACAATGTTACTACAGTCTATGAAACCCCTAAGGTTGTCTAGTACACATTGTGTTCACGGACATATGTGCATTTTTCTGAGGAAATGATGTATAGAGTCAACCAGATTCTCAAAAGGATGCATAACCCAAAAATCTTAAAACTAAAACCAAAGTGAAAGATCAAGAAATGTCTAGACCTACAGGGCTAAGAGATATCACCTATAAAACACTTTAATGAATCCTGATATCCTAAGGCATTTCAGAAAAATAAATTACTTCACTGTTTTTGCTCATGTCTTTTCCTTGTATAGTACATATTTCTTGACACCCAACTCCATAATTATATTATTGCAAGTTATCTGCTTTCAAACTTAAAATTTCTTGTTTAAGACATTACTGAGCCTCTTAATTTTCGTTGTTTATTTTGGTCATATCCCACTGCCGGCTCAGTTTCCCATCTAGGGTGTGTCCCGTTTCAACTTGGGGTTGGAAGCGTGTCTGCAACAGGCAATCCATAGGTAGTCAGTCTCTGAATCACCTGAAGCCCAGACAGTCACAAACAGTGACTCAGTTCAAATGAGCAATTCACCAGCACCGTACTCTAGGCTGGCGATGAGACACAAGTCTTCACCTAAGCCCAGGAACAACAGTGGCCTAAAATTCAATTCTGCCTCCACGAAAGAAAGAAAGAAAGAAAGAAAGAAAGAAAGAAAGAAAGAAAGAAAGAAAGAAAGAAAGAAAGAAAGAAAGAAAGAAAGAAAGAAAGGAAGGAAGGAAGGAAGGAAGGAAGGAAGGAAGGAAGGAAGGAAGGAAGGAAGGAAGGAAGGAAGGAAGAGAGAGAGAGAGAGAGAGAGAGAGAGAGAGAGAGAGAGAGAGAGAGAGAGAGAGGGAGGGAGAAAGGAAGGGAGGAAGGAAAGAAAGAAGAGAGAAAGAGAGAAAGAGAGAGAGAGGGAGAGAGAGAGAGAGGGAGGTAGAGAGAGAGAGAGGGAGGGAGAGAGAAATTAAGGAAGCCCTCCACCTATACATTGATTGGAAATAAGGCCCAGAAGAAAGTGGGCTCCCTTCCACACAATGAAGCTTGAATATTTAAGCTTCCCAGGAGGGATCTTTGTCCTTTCCATTCCCTGTTTAATTCCCAGGGACCAAAACAATGCTAACAGTCCATAGAGTGAATATATGTTAAATTAAGGATGAGAAGAATGAATTGATTGAATACAAAAATGAATGAATGTGTCTATGAAAGCTCGTTGCTTCCTTTCCACATTCTTCAGCATTTATGTTCTGTTGCTCCTCTCAATATTCACCCCTTTACCATGCAGTTCTCTGTGCTGTCAATCATATTTAGTCTTCAAATCCACTTAAAGCCCCATCTCTTCTCTGAAGTCTCCCCATGGTGTATACCTCTATGATTTTATTCATCAACATGTAGACACCATCTGGTGCAAAGCAATGTTAGTGTTACTAACATAAAAGACACAAAAGAAATATAAGACAAGGCCCTGAGAACTCCCCATCTAGTTCAAGAGAAACATACAATAGAAAAATAATGGAGCCATATAAAAGAATTTTTGATTAAGAGCTAAATGAGTAATAGAAACAAACAAAAATACTACAGCTGATTAGAATTAGGTGTCTCTCCAACCCTATCTTTCACTGATACTCTTTACCCCATTTTGTTCCAGTAAATATCATTCTTTCATATCTAGGTATTGGTCTGCCTGGATGCTCTCCTTGAATTCTTTTTTTTTTTTAATTTCAGAGAGGAAGGGAGAGGGAGAGAAATAGAAACATCAATGATGAGAGAGAATCATCGATTGGCTGCCTCCTGCATACCCCCAGGGGGGATTGAACCCCCAACCTGGGCATATGCCCTGACCAGGAATCAAATCATGACCTCCAGGTTCATAGGTTGACACTCAACCTCTGAACTACACCGGCCAGGCCTCTCCTTGAATTCTTAGTAAATTTCTTTTTATTCTTCAAAATCCAGCTCAGCTGTCAACTCTTCTATAAGCCTTCTTTACCCTTTGGTCCCCCAAAAAATAACCACAATCCCCTTCATGCCTAAGTAAACTGCTAATATTGCACTTACCAAGCATATAATTACTTTTAACCTCATATTCATTGAATTTTAAAACATATGTATCCTTCAATATAGTACTTCTATACAGAAATACTTCTGTACTTCAGTACAGAAATACTTCCACATGTGTAAAAAAAATGTATACAAATATCCATTGTGCCACTTCTATAATTATAAAATAAAATGGAAATGGATTAAATACCCATCAAAATGAAGTGTAATGTAATGTAACCATGAAATAAATCTCTCTGTACTGACACATAAAGAACTTCATTATTTGTTAAGTAAACAAAGTAACTTGCAGAACAATATGCATAATATGCCTCATTTTTTAACGCACAGTTATATTTTGATGTTTGAGTTACATGTTCATACATACCTGATAAAACAGGTACATCTGGAAAGTTATTTGGGAGGGAGATGGAGGTGAAGAAGGATTTTAACTTTTTTAATTGTCTATACTTTTTTTAATTACACAAGCCCTGTCTTCCTGAAATACCCTCTATTCAAATGGTAGACATTGGGTAATATGATGTCTGCAGCTAATAACTCACCTAATGAAGTGTTGGGAAATGAAAGAAACCAAATGATTTCACAGCTGAGTCCTGATTGGTCTCTCAGTTGCCAACCTCCTGGAGTTCAGTTTAAATTCCTTCTACAAACTCACAACTCATCAAAGGATAAAATATTTCACCCCAGGAAGTGAAGAAATCAACTGGACTTTGAAGATTTTTTTCACCTATACATTTTGCCTAGTGGAGAGAAAGGTAACATTAATTGACCATGTTTCAAATCAGAGCATTCTGGGTTTTTTCTTTTAAGTATCATCTTTTCTCAAAATGAAAAAAAAAAAAATGGAGTGAAAGAGTAACATTATTTTGTTGTTATAGGTAGCAATTTGAAGCATGAAGACTGTGATTCTACTGCTTTATCTTCTAGGATCAACTCAGTCATTACCAGTAAGTGCAATATGTTTATTTTATGTACAACCCACCTTAGCAGCATCTTAATTACATAACTATTTCTCTTCCTACCCTCTGTTTTGTGACCCATTCCCTTAGTTTCTGAGTTTTATTCTCCAAGGTGAAAGATGGTAAACTAATAAAGTGTTAGTGCAAATTTCAATATACTTAACATTTTTAAAGTGCATCGTAGTAGAACTTGTATTAATTTGGCAGAGCAATAGGGTAGAAATTAAGAGGAAAAAAAGAATGCCTTAGATTATAGCTAGTCAAAATGAATAATTATTTTAGTTTCTAAAAAGAATTTAAGATTTTTGTTGGCGACTAATTATTTTCTCATGAATAAAGAGATAAACTGGGTTTTCTGATTTTTCCAGTTGGAAGCACAAAACATTTAGATTATCTAAACTCCAAAAAGACTATCAAATCATGCAATTGCAAGGGAATATTACAAAAATTTTTGTGACTTTTGACTTAGAACATTTCATCACAAAATGTATTTACACATAACAGGTGTCTTTTTTTTCTTTTTTAAGAAAATGAGCACTTGCATTTGAACACATACTCCAATTGTCCTTCAATATTTTACAGACATAGAGATGGGTGGTTTGGGCCTCTAAGTGGATTTCCTTTTGACTATTTGAGATGCTTATGTGTAGACATTAAGAAAATAATTACAATATATTTGCTATGAAATAGCAAAACACAAAGAAACCATTTTAGGGGAGCTTTGAGCCCACTTGACACTTCAGTAGTCATCCATACAATCAACAAATATATATTGGAAACTCTCTATAAACCAGATACTGTGCTAGTTGCTGAAAAAAAACAGTGGTGAGGGGGAGAAAGGGCATGATCTTTCATGTTGTTCACTACACAATAGATGATAATAAATAATTTTTTTAAAGAACTATAAAATAATAAGTTATAACTATGATTAGTCCTATGAAGGAGAAGAAGAGGGTAATCTTGTAGGAAGGGGATGGGACAGACATGAATAAATAACCTCTTTATTTCTTTCCAAATAATACATACATCCTTCTTGAAAGAGTTTATCTGCAAAAATTCAATTTCTAAACAAGGTAAATTAGGAAGTTAATTTTTTTGTAAACCACAGATTTCCCACTTCACCAAATAAATTTACCAAAAGGTTCTCCTAAATAGGGTATCTCTACTATATTTTAAATTACCATCCATTGTGTAAAAACTCAAGAGAAATAAAACTTTCCAGAAGCACAGCTATCATTCAAGGTAAATGAGGAGTAGCATGCAAGTTAATGCAGGTTGCTAATAGCCAATAACATGAGAGCAGCTACAGTTAGTGGTACAGGGGATGCAGGAGGTGACACTAAGATATCTATTAGGTATAGCAGTGGTATTTGTCAACCAAAAAATCAGGACATGTGGATGAGATTTTTAAAATTATTTGTGAGTTTATTGAATTACTAGAGGCCTGGTGCATGAAATTCGTGCATGGGGGGGGTGTCCCTCAGCCCAGCCTGCACTCTCCAATCTGGGACCCCTCGAGGGCTGTATCACTGCCCGTTTAGGCCCGATCCTGGTAGAATCAGGCCTAAACGGACAGTCGGACATCCCTCTCACAATCCAGGACTGCTAGCTCCCAACTGCTCACCTGCCTGCCTTCCTGATTGTCCCTAACCGCTTCTGCCTGCCAGCCTGATCACCCCCTAACCACTTCCCTGCCAGCCTGATTGATGCCTAACTGCTCCCCTGCCAGCCTGTTTGCCCCTAACTGCCCTCCCCTGCAGGCCTGGTCCCCCCCAACTGCCCTCCCCTGCTGGCCTGGTCCCTCCCAACTGCCCTCCCCTGCTGGCCATCTTGTGGTGGCCATCTTGTGTCCACATGGGGGCAGCCATCTTTGACCACATGGGGGCAGCTATCTTGTGTGTTGGAGTGATGGTCAATTTGCATATTACTCTTTTATTAGATAGGTAGAGGCCTGGTGTACGGGTTGGGGATAGCTGGTTTGCCCTGAAAGGTGTCCCAGATTAGGGTGGGGGTTCCCTTGGAGCACGGGGCGGCCTGAGTGAGGGGCCTGTGGTGGTTTGCAGGCCAGCCACGCCCCCCAGCAACCCAAGCAGAGGCCCTGGTATATGAGATTTATTTATCTTCTATAATTGAAATTTTGTAGCCTTGAGTGGAGCCAAGCCTCCTGCTTGCTCCATGGCTGCAGCAATTTTTGTTGGGATTTATTTATCTTCTATAATTGAAACTTTGTAGCCTTGAGCGGAGGCCAAGGCAGGCCAGGGTGTGTGGAAAGCTTGGCTTCCTCCATCACCGGGAGCAACTCAAGCCTCCTGCTTTCTCCAGCTCCATGGCTGCCGCCATTTTTGTTGGGATTTATTTATCTTCTATAATAGAAACTTTGTAGCCTTGAGTGTAGGCCTGGGCCTGCCAAGGTGTGTGGAAAGCTTGGCTTCCTCCATTGCCAGGGAAACCCAAGCCTCCTGCTCACTCTGTGGCCATAGCCATCTTGGTTGGGTTAATTTGCATACTTGCTCCTGATTGGCTGGTGGGCGTGGCTTGTGGGTGTAGCAGAGTGATTGTTAATTTGCATACTACTCTTTTATTAGATAGGATCATAAATGCATAAAAATGAGTCAATTTGCAAATGTGGACACTTTAAACAACCTAGCACTTGTTTTCAGTGGCTCAAGTTTGGGAATTGGAGATGGGGCAGGTTGCATTTTCAAGAGAGTGGGCCTCAATAAGAAAGTGAACTCAAGCAAAGACTTGAAGCAGGTGAGGGAGTGAGCCAGTGTCCAGGGAAAGAGCATTCCAGACAGAGGGGACTGGTGGAGGTGAGGCTCTGGGGCAGGAGTGGGCCTTACCTGTCACAGAGATAGCAAATAGCCAACAGCAGCAGTAGAGAAAGCCAGGAAATGAAATGAAATGGACAGAGAGGCACTGGGGCCCAGGGCATGAGGGGCTGGCAGGCCCCTGTAGGATCTCTGGCTTTTACTCTGAGTGAGAATGGAAGCCAATGCAGGAGCTGAGCAGAGGAGTGAAAGGACCAGACTGTTTTTTTCAAAGGACCACTCTGGCTGCCATGCTGACAGTAGATTGTAAAGGATGAAAAGAAACCTGCAGAATTTGTACCCACGTATCTTAAAGTTTCTAGGGACCTCTAAGAATAGATCATTCCAATCCTTCCTCTTAAAACTGAGGGGAAATGGCCAAAGTGAAACCAAGAAGTAGTGGCAGCTCCAAGGTATATCCAAGTGGTCAAGGGCACATGGTGAAAGGCTACACCACATGGCCCTCTGAGATGCAGCCAGAAGCAAGGGTAACAGAGGGGTGGACCTGGCCAGGGAGCTTCCGCCTGAATGCAGGAGGACTGGGGAGAGAAGCTAAGGGAAGGATTCATTTCTTCAAGGACCAAGAACACTTGGGGGGATCCTGTACTGGCTCTGCCACTCACCGTGTCACCTCGGGCAGGTCACTTTGCTTGTCTGGGCCTCGGTTTCCTTATCTTTAAAGAAAACCATACAAACATAGGGTACCCCAAAACATGTATACACACTTGAACAGCTGATAGTACAATTTTGAAAAGTGTTTGTATACATTTTTGGGACACGCTTTACATCATACGGATTGCAAGCACATATTCACCCCTTAAATTCAGTGATTCTCAAATACTCTGGCCAGAAAAGGATGTTCACTTCCATTACAGAAAGTGACTTGCCAAGCACAGGCAAAAGCAGAAAACTCCGTTAAAATGCATTAGGAATCGTGGCAGAGTGCATTCAAGCATTAGGAAAAAGCAGATGTGAACAGAGCTAAGGGGCAGACTATGTATGTCATGCCCTCAGAAAAGAAGACAGTTACAGAAAAGAAATGGGAACCTAAGAACTACCACCAGAAATGCATGTGCCCCGCCCCACGCTGTTTCCCACCACACACCTGGACTGGCATTTTTCCACTCTACAGTTCTGTCTCCTGCTATGCATGACATGTTCCAGGAAATTAAAACTGCTTCAAAATACACAGAACCTAAAGACAGACATTTTTGCATTGGGGACAACTAGTTACATCCCGTAAATGAACGGATACAAAATGTCAAACACATCACTGCCGTGAAAATATTTATCACAGATGCAGCTCAAACCTGCTTTGGGACTTCCTCCAACACAGCTGGTTCCAGATCAGACAACCCTACTAAACCAACAGCAGCCAAATCAGGTGAGTCCTCCAATAGGAGCATTGCAGCCAGAGAAGGAAACGTAGTATCACCAGTGGGTTTAAATCAAGATTTACACAGAGTCTCATGACTAAACAAGAGAGAGAGGACTTCCTTTTTGGAGAAAAGTAAAACAAGAACAAATACACCCCTTTTTTTTTTTTTTAATTTTGAGTCAGGGAAACAAAGCATCCTCATTCTTTTTTCCTTTTGTCTGAACAATAATTTGTGTTAGTAACCAAATCTAGTAAAATTTGAAAAGCAATAGCTACGGCTGTTGACAAAGCTTGGCCATCTATGCCTTGTGATGCTGTGACATGTCACGTGGTATTTGCCAGAGCTAACAGGGAGGTAATCTTAGTAGAGATAATCTATAAAAATAACTGCAGATTTCCTCCAGTTCTGTTGTTGTTGATGAGCTAATGCATCGCTATAAAGTCTGTTTCTTCAAAGCATATTTAAATACTTTCGAAAACTCCATTGTCTTTTGGCTCCTACCCTTCCTCCCACTCCAGCCCTCCCTCTGTTCTAAAGGCCCCCACCTTGCCTTCATCTAGACTTTGTGAAACAACAGGTAATACCAGAGTCTAAGGCCCTTTTTTTAAATCTATGGTCATAAACCTATCTCTCTCCTTAGGGAACCTGAAACTTATATAATTTAGGGATACTCTTTAAGAAAAAGAATACAAAATTAGACATGTAACATTAAGTACCAAAGTGAATAATTCATAATGAGATGAGAAATAAGAAACACACATTTTTAAAGCTGATAAATACCATAAACTAGGTAGACTGCTCAGGTGCCTCCCAGGGTCAGGGAAGGGGGCAATACTAGTGAAGCTTCACCTTCATGGCAAATCCACCCTAATGGGAGCATAGGTTACTTAAGGATGTCCACCACTGGCAGGTTAGTGAAAACAGACATCCTCTCTCTCATACATCAATTTCAATGCCCTGCAGGTCTTCCCTTCTTTAAGTCTAATACCATTGACACAGATGCTCGCCATGGGGTCAGGTCTGCAACTGGTAAGTACCCTTTTATATCATTTAATAGCCATTGGTAAGTAAATACAATACCTAATGTTGAGTGTGTGTATCTATGTGTGTATCCACAAATGTACACATACACACATATTCATTGTAGATCAATTGAAAGAGAGGATACAGAAAAGTCAGAGCTGAATTCTAGTCAACATGTCATGAACATTTTTTCTTAGCAAAAGGAGCACTAAAGGAATTATAATTCTCAAGCCTTTGCTCCTTTAGTTCTTTTTACCTCTTCTTCAAGTTCCTCTCCCCATTTCTTCAGCAGGCCTTCCTCTCTTCTCCCCACAACATGCACCCACCATTCAAAAGCTATAACTGTTAGCTTCACCCCAACAACTAGAGAAAACCAGAAGGGATAGGAAGATTTTCATTTTTCATAAAATATCTGTATAGTTATTTAAACTACATATAGTTTAAGTTCCTTTGCTGATTAAAGTGAATTTTTATCTAGTAACCAGATTTACATATACTGGTAGTAATAGATCCTTTGCAGGCTAGATATTTTATTCTGACTCTAGAAATTTTCATGGGGATACCTATGAAGAATCATTTCTTCATAGGAAAATTCCAGGAATCATGGCTGTTAGAGCCAAAAACGGAAATACTGGTTGAAATTACCTAAGTTGTTCTCAAAGAGAATGGTTAAATGCCAAAGAAAATTTTAATATGGAAAAAGTTAGTCAACCTGTGGTTGTATTGGTAGACTAAACAAGTCTTGGAACTTCACCTCTATATCTAATTCTAAAAGCAATATAGTATAATTTGCATAGTAAATTCTCCATGTAAACATATTTTACATTTAGTAAATACATGTTAGTTTCCTGAATGTCAAACTGAAACAATACAATGACAACCTTCTTTGCCTTACAGCTGAATCCTCCTCCTGCAAGAATGGCACCTGCTGCCCATACCCTCCCACTGACCCTGGGGATTAAATGTTCAACAGCAGCTGCAACCCCAAGTAAGTTCAAAAATGGGACTTCAGTTCAAAATTGGGGAGCGTCTTCTCTTAGGTGGAAGCCTACAGGGGAGAAATAGTTTTTTCAAGGTTCTTAAACATTTCCCCCAGATAATTTGTAGAGGGATGGAACAGTCTTTGACAATTTGAGTCGTGCCGAAAATCCATGAGAACACACCTGGAAAACTGAGCATTCTGCCTCATAACCTCTCCAGAATACATTTGTAATGAGTAATAGAAAAATGTGAAGGGTTGGGAAGATTGAGAAGTCAGAAGTATAAGGAGGAAAATGAGAAGTAGCAGGAGTCTTCTCTAACATGTTGTGTTTTCTATTGAAGACCTTCTGGGTGGCCAGAATCATCCAAAATTAAAATTAAGAGGTGAATAACATTTAAATTCTAATCTCCTTTTTGTACCTTTTTGTCAGGCCTGCTCGAAAGTCCCCAAGTACTTTCTAGTTCTTACCTACTTCCCACCATCATTTGCTTTCATGGAAAACCCTCTCACACCCTATATATTAATCCTATATAATAAAAGCCTAATATGCAAATTGCCCCCTTGGGTGGTTGTTCAACTGGGAGTTAGACCAGGAGACCAGGAGCTCGACTACTCACTATGACGTGCACTGACCACCAGGGGGCGGCACAGAACATGGCAGGCATCAGTGATGCGGCGCTGGCAGCAGGTGGCAGTGGAAGTGCTGCCGGCCCTGATGGGCCCCGATGAGAGTGGGACTGCTGTGGGATGGTGGAGCAGGTGAGCAGGCTGTGCCAGGCCAAGGCAGGTGCAAGCAGGAGCCTGATTGCCCTGCCATTGCCCCACAGATGGCAACCAGTGGCAGTGGCGGGGGGTGGGGGGGGAGCAAGGCTGCCGCTTGGCTCCCAGGCACTGATGGAGCTGGGCGGGGGCCCGGCCCCAATCAATCGCCTCACAGACAGGATGGTGGAGCAGGTGAGGGGGCGGTGCCAGGCCAAGGTGGGGTGCCAGGCAGGGCTGCAGGGCTGCAAGGCTGGGGGTGCAAGCTGGGGCCCAATCCCCACAGGCCACCCCAAGGGACCCCACCCGTGCACAGATTTGTGCATCGGAACTCTAGTTAAGTTATAAAGGACATATTTAGGGCATCAAACACTTAGGGATGTGTTTGAATTTTAACTATGGACAAAGCCCAAATATCTACCTTTTTGAAACTTCTTTAAATAGATTATTAGGCTCTAGAGAAAAATATAATGATCCCTTTATGACTGGACTAAGTCATTATGGATAACTTATTCTCCCTACCAGGTTATCTTAGCCCCACATAATGATCTAATTTTTTGTAGAAGCTTTATTGTTTATTACATGCTTCGTATATAGTAATTATAGAGAACTTAGAAAATATAGATGAGCAAAAATAAAACTCATAAAATTCAGTGATGGGGGAGGGGGCCACAACATAATCCTAATGGTCAGGATTAAACACTGTCAGCATTCTAGGATATGTCCTTCCTGTCCTTTTTTTCTATGATGTGTTAAGCACATATTTTAAGAAAATTGCCCTGCTCTAACCTTGAAGTCAGACTTAGTACATATTTTTTAAAAATATGTTCTTATAATATCTAATGTTCTATAATTTGATTTTTTTACTTAATAAATATTGAATAGTCTTTGTGTTTTGAAATATTCACTTATAACATTGTTTTTAATGATTGCTTAATTTTTTTTTTGTATTGCAAAAGTTTGGTATTGTGTGTGTTTTTAATTTTGCTTCTATAAATTATGCTACAGTGAACATCCTTGTAACTATGTCTTTGACCATATCATGATTATCTCCTTAGGACTAGTTCTTAGGAAAAGAATTTATAGGTGTAAAGACATAAAAATGTAAGACTTTTAATACACATCCCCAAATTATGAAGCATGAATACAATAATGGATCAATATATCCTAACCATCTTTTTACTACTATGGATACCTCCAGGTTTTAATAAGAGTAAGTTTGTATTAATTAGTAATTATAATCAAAGCTGAGTTTAATTGACAAAATAATTTTAAGCTGCTTAATTTAAATTTTACATCATATGCAACTAATACATTTTTATACCTTTGTCCAAAATAACAAAACACGACACTCTAAGCTGCTTCATTAATTCATATTTATGAAATTCTGTAACATAACTTTTACATTTCTTTTTTAATATTGAAATTTATACTTGTACTTATTTCCTACAGATATCTTAGAGCCTTCACTCAACATATTTGCTGCTTATTTATATCTCATTAATAAAAGCTATTCTCTGAAAAAGACTAGAGAAATGGGCATATAAAATGAACATCTCTTTAACATGTGATCCTGGCATGGTCCTTATGCCAACTGCCCCACTTTAATTTCAATTATTGCCCTGCTGTAACCTTGAAGTCAGACTTAGCACATCTTCACAATCACTCCAGTCAAATGCTTTAGTGGTTACTGTAGATGTTAGTAAAGGTCAGTAGAGAGGATTTAACAATACACATTCCCCAACATGCAATAACATAAATCAATCCCCTTTCTCAGGGGAGATTCTTCACTCTCTCTAGGCTATCCTACCACCGAAAGTCCCCATGCCTGCCCTGCTCCTGTGCAGCCCCAGTCCTTCTGACCCTGCCTTTCCAGGGTCCTCTGCCAGAAACTTGGGCACCTGTCCAAAGCTCCCATTTTTCAAAGCAAGGCCAACATGGTGAAGTGAACTCTACATTCACACAACATCTGGTCAATCCCAGCTCCCCACTTATTGCCTGCACTAGAGGCCCGATGCACAAAATTCGTGCAAGAGTAGGCCTTCCTTTCCCTGGCTGCCAGCACCGGCTTCCCTCTGGCACCTGGGACCCGGGCTTCCCTCACAATCTGCTTCATCTGGACGTCAGGTCTAATTAGCATATTAGGCTTTTATTATTATCGATGATGTTGGCCAAGTTACTTAACCACCTGTGGCTCACTCTCCTCATAATTTAAAATGGGAGTAAAATACAACCTACCTCTAGAGCTTTTATAAAGGTTAAATGAGTAATCATACATTAAACACTTAGAATACTTCTTACCACACAGTATATACTCACCAACTATTAGTTATTATTATTTCAAATAATTTCTCTAGCAAATACTAATAAAAATAGTTATTTTTACATTGGTGAAATATTAAATTATCTGTAATTACTTAGACATCTCTAGTTTCCTAATTAGTATCTTTTTGTTCCTTCCAACTCATCTTTTTTTTAAAAAAAAAAATTCAATTATGTTTTCTCCCAAATCTCGGGTCCCTTCCCCCCAACCCCCTTTCCCTTTGCCACCCTGAGATTAGTTGATTTTTGGTCAGTAGCCAGAGATCTAATGAAGAGGCAGGCTTTTCTTAAAAGTATGCACTTTTTACCTTTTGTTACTATGGCTATTACTGTGCTGGGAAATAATAAAGTTAGGAGTCTATTTCATGAGACTTCCAAATCTTTTGGGTTGGTTGCTATTAAAAGTTCCATTGTGATTACTTTCCTGACACTGTGTGAATCTTTATAGAAATAAAAATAAATCCTAAAGCCCTAGTTCTCTTTGACAAACTCTAGGTTAGTTCTTAAAGTACCGGAGTACACCAAACCTCATCCAAATCTGTTTGAGTATAAATTCAGGACATTTACAGAGTTAGCAGTGACCTTTCAAAATATTTCTCAGTTCTAAGAGCTCTGTCAGTGCCAGGGATTATTGAACAATGTCATCGTTCATTTCCTTCCAGTTCTCTATTTTAACAGCGGAACTCCCAGGCAACCATCATGAGACTAACCATAAATGCTTCAAGAATTCATTGTATTTGAAAATATTCACTGTGTTTCCATGTATCTGCTTAAATGCCGTACAAAATAAACACAAGCTTTTTTATCACACTTTATATCATTATTTCTAGGGATAATTTTTAGTTTGGAGGTAGATTAAGGCCAAACTTATTTTTTGATCATCCAATGTACTAACTTCTACCTTCTAAATGTGCTGCTGCCTTGTACTGGTTTCAAAATCTCCCTGGGTCTAATCCTCTTTTTTACCTATTGGATGAGTTCTGATTCCCATCCAGCTCTATGAGTCTATATCTATGATTATAGATGACACATAAGTAACAAATACGTGTTGAACAAATGTTGTGTTTTTTAAGAAAGTCTTGATATTGATATCATCCATCAGAACTTACCTTTGAATATGTTTTTTACTGAATTTACTACAATTTTTTCCAGATGTTACCACTTATTGTAGCACAACTTGGAGCCCAGGTAAGATTATTTTGTATGATGGCTTTTGTTTTAAAACATCTTAGTGTGGAATATTTAATCTTGCCTCAATTCACCAAATAGTTGCCAAGTTTACTGTTTACTTTGCACTGTATGAACACTGAAAATAGCAAGAACACTTATTGAGCACTTACTATGTGCCAGGCACTGTTGTAAGTATTTTATTATTTATTATGTACTATCTCATTTCATCTTCAAAATAACCTTTTACAGATAATATTTTTATTGCCAATTTGAAGATGAGTAACTGGAGATACAGTAATTCAGTTACAGTCACAGAGATAGTAAATGTCACAGATGACACAACCAGTCATTTCTTTAAGTCCCACTGGTAAGAAAAAAAATAAATTAATGGGATTGATCTGAGTTATGATTTGGGGGATTTATTTTTTAACTTCAAATTTACTTATTAATTATATATAATTTCCCTAAAAAAGGATACAAACATTGCCTCTTCTCTCTCCCTTTTGTGTGTGTGTATGTGTGGGGATGTGTGAAAGATAATTCTTGAGATCAAATTACCAAGGATCAAGATCAAATATGACCATCAGATGGCAGTTTTTACTCCTAAAAGCAGAATCAAATATAACATTTAGATCAATTCTTGATTCTACATCTGGGAACACATCTAAGGAAATAATCTGAAATATAGCAAAGGTTTATTTATAAATATGTTAATCAAAATAATATTTATAGTACAGAAGAATATTGGGTGCAACTTAAATCTTAAAGAAAGGAACATAAGTTAGCTGTGCAACATTAAAGCCAATATTTTGTGATCATTGGAAAGTCTACTTATTAAAATATGTCTGTAATGTGATTAAATGGTCATTGTATAGTATTAAAAGAAAAAGTAAGACAGAAATTGTATAAATGACATGACTTCTATTATATAAAAAACAAATGTGTGAAAAACATCTGGAAGAAAATATATCAAACTCTGCCATATGACATATTATTTTTCTTGTTGCTTTCTAGAAAGCACTTTCCAAGTTTCCGCCTCCAATATGCATCTATTACTTAATAATGGAAAAAATATATTTTTAAAATACAAAAAACCTCACATCACTCAAATAATGTTAGCCATCCAATATCATGTGCTGACAAGAGTTTTGTAATGCAAGTCACAAGGCAGTTTAAAATTTTGTTGAAAATAAAAAGTCTATTTTTACAATTTTTAAAATTAATTTAAGTTTTTAAGTTATGTTATACATATCTTGCCATTAATATATTAAAATTTGTCTAACAATTTTTGTTATTATTTTTTAGGGTACTATCCTAAGCTCAGAGGAATTGGTAAAAACATTTTTTAATTACTAATATTTAAAATTCTTTTCAGTGCTACCACAATGCTGTTTTCTGTCCTCATATTAATAGTGTCTTTGACCACAAACCCTAAACTCAGTGTCTACTACAATAAATTGAAAAATTTTATAGGTCTTTGCATTAAGTTATCCTTTGCCTAGCTGGGCCTTTTATCTTCATTATCCAGTTACTTTTCCATTAATTTGACTTAGCTTTTGTTTTCTGTATATTGATGTCAGATTCAGTTCTATACAGAAAACCAATGCATATTTTTAACTTTATATTTATTAAAATCTAGGATGGTAAATTACTGAAATGCAATAATATGTATATGCACACATATATATAAATTTATTGCAGGAAAATTTCATTTCCTTGACTTAAATTTTTAATTTTTGTAGGAAAATATATTTTTTAGTGTTTTATAGTGATAGATGAATGATCCCCTTTGCACATGAATAACTAAAGGGTTTAACCTAAATAATACTAATATTATCATTACTAGGCTCTTCTATGCATTTTCTCTAAGTCATTTTTAGAGAAAAATGAATTAATATGGTATCTAAACATGACACTGAAATTAAGAGTTGAGGCAATATCTGAGAAGACAGTTTTTTAAAAATTTTTTCTATTGTAAAAAAAGGTAGAGACTTGATAGATTGTCCATAAATAAAATAATGGGGCTGTTTTGTCAACATTAACACATTAACACCTATGTTTACCAGTTTTTTGAGCCAATTCTATATAACAGGCACCTTAGTAGATTCTTTTTTTTTCTTTATCGATTAAGGTATTACATATTCCCTTTAATCCTCACCAAATTACAAAGCGGAAATTTTTAACCCAACTTTATAGATAAAGAAACTGAGGCTCAGAGAGCTTAAGCAAATTAAGTTCTAAGGTCAAAAACAGATCAAAAGCCATTTTTCTATCTACTATGCCAATGGTTTTGAAACATTTTTTAGTAAAACCCACAGTAACAGCTATATTTTTCATTCAGCTAACACATAGACAACACACATACACACACACACACACAGACGTTTCATGAAAACTATATTTACCCTTATTATATGGACTACACTAGGTAGTTTATAGTCTACATAGACTATTCTTTTTATCTTGTTTTTAATCCTGGGTACAACCCACCTGCTTTATTTCAAGCCTATGGATATCATGATCCCCATTGAAAACTTCTGTACTCTACTGCTGTCTCTCATGCAGCATACGTTTAATTCTGGCTTTAATACCTCATAAATCTACAATGGTGTTTCCCACACTTCAGTCCTGGACCTCAAATCAGGACAACTTGGAAGGCTGGTTAAAAATGCAGATTTTTAGGTCCTGCCCTCAACCTAGTCCATCGGAATCTCTCTAACAATGGAGCCTAGGAATTTGCCTTTATAACAAATTCCTTGGGTGGTTCTTATGAAAACTAACAATCAAGAACCATGTCCAAGGAAACTGAACTGAATCTTAATTGTGAGCTCCTGGCCCTTTTATACCATGAGAACCCCAACAGAGCTGGGAGGTCCTGGAGAACTGGGTCCTGTCTGAACTCTCTCAAAACCAGCCAATGTCAAAATATTTCTTCTTAGATGGAACTTCTCACAGTAAAATTTTTCCTCTGGGGGGTGGAGGGGAAGAAGTGTGGCAGCAGCAGTATCCATTACCAGTGTGCAAACCATTGACAGTCCAATAAAGAGGTGTTCCACTGGGAAACCCCAAGGTATACACAAGTGGCTGAATTGCTAAGAGAAATATTCATGACCAAATATTCCAATGCCTTTGAAAAATACATCAAAAGACACATGAAGGGATGCAAACCATGAGAAGAGGATTGATTAATCTACGTGAATTAACTTTGTCTATTAATTTTTAGTCTCCTAGATTACTTTTTAAAAATTAGGGGCACAGGAAAGACTATGGTTTAGGTTAATAACAGAGACACAGCCGTCGCAATTCTATGGATTTTCTGCCTGAATTCTACCTCCAAATACACCTGACTGGCTTGATTGTGGCTTTCCCTTTCTGAGGGGATTGCAACCCAGCAAGGAATCCCAGTAATGAAGGCAGCATCAGGCTTGGCTCAGGGAGAGAGACATTTCCTTTGAGGAGGGCCCTCTTTATTATTTTCTCTGACTCTATCTTCTCCATCCTGCCATTTCTACCCAAACTTATTGCCCTCCAAGAAGAAAGGCTGGTTGACTGGCCTTTAAAATGTATTCCTTTAACTCTGTTTTCTGTTTCCTTCCCTCATTCCAGCCAGTGGCCCCGCAAATCTTCACAGGCCTCATCTTCCACCCCTTGTTCTCTGGAGCCATCCTGCCCACCAGCCACGCTAATCCAGATGTCCAGAACACAATCCTTCCTGCGGGACAAGCAGGAGTAAATCCTGCCATCCAGGGAACCCCAGAAGGCCCCTCCCCGACGCCCAGTGGCACAGATGATGACTTTGAAGTGACTACTCCTGCAGGCATCCAAAGGGGCATGCACATTGCTGAGGAAACCACTACCGGGTTCCCCAATGGTAAGTTCTCCCAGCCAGGAAAATGCCCTGGGTCGTGACAGTCATCTGCAGAGAGCGAGAGAAGAGTTCTTTGTCTTGTTGACAAGCACAGATCTTAATGAAGTCAGGGAGCCCCTGTACTCACAGTAGTGCAGCAATGGGAGGGAATATTTTTACTGGGCCACCAACCCTATCGGCTGGACCCAGAAGAAGACATTTAATTGCTGGCATACATACTTTCCACCTTAGGCTGGACCTGGAAATATTTTGAAACAGACGGACTCTCCTTTTCCCATCTCAGACACACACAGGCCCACAGCAGACGCAGTTAATCAGTCATGACTCTCTTTTCCACTCACTGATCATGGATGAGCCTCCAACTTCTCCCGAACTTAATGCTACAAAGCAGCCGCTAGTAACACACTGCACCTAGCACATAGACGAACCCATGTGCCATTCTCCTCAGGTGGGACTTGAGAAATGTTGCAAAAATAAGCTCTTCTAGAGGGAACAAGCAAAGATAATAGTTTAACAAGTGTGTATGTCTGGAACCAAATGTCCTTGGAGATTACAAAAGAACAATTTGATATTGATATTCTTGCTCCTAGAAAAGAAATTCTGATGTCAGGTAAAAATGTTTAAATTCAATATGCTTTGACCTCATTTTAAAAGTGTTTTCTTTTCTTCCAGGAATTCAGTAAGCTGTTGCAAATTTTTTCAACTAAACCACCTTAAGTGTGGTGATACATAGAAGTATTTGTCACTGAGCATATTATGAAAAAAATTGAGACCCTGAAGAATATCAGAAGAAATTCTTAGCTCACTAAAAACTTTCTTGAAATTTCAGAAAACATATTGCTTCCTGGAGAATACTGACTTCTGAAAAAGAGTAATTAAATAGATTATTTGTCTTTGAAATGTAACATTATACTATCTTGGATGTGGATGATACGTACATTAAAACATATTTTGAAAACTGATGTTTTCTTCTTTGAGGACGGAAGAAAGTTAGATGTTTTTGGGGATGACCCTCAGGTCTAGGAGCATCTGTAGTCATGGGAATGGATATCCAGCAATGGAAGGAAATGCTCTGATTTCCTCACAACCACCTGAGGACTTACTCTCTTCCCTCAGAGCTACAAATTTAATTTCAACATGGAAATTATTTTTGATTTTCTAAAATATACAGTGGAAACAAAGAATTGTAACTCATATTGTTTCTCAAGCTACTTACATACAGAGCTAGTGATTATGGCGTCTAATGCTTAATTTTGGTATGTCTGAGAGTGAGAAATGACAGTGCTGAAAGTTATTATTAAAGGTGAGACTCTTGCTTCTCACACCTAAAAGGTAGAACTTAATCTGATTTAAATTTATAACCTAGACCATTACAGTTCACTCAGAGTGGGAGAGGGTGAGAGAGATTAATACAAACTACACTATGGCCCCCACAAATGACAGATATGGATAGATTTAATAATATATCTCAGTATATTTGAGTCAACCCCATCAGTAGAGAATAACCCCCCCATATATATATATATTAGAGGCCTGGTGCATGAATTTGTGCATGGGTGGGGTCCAGCCAGCCTGGCCAGGGGGAGAGGACATGGGCGGTTGGGCGGCCTGCCTGCTGGTCGAACTCCTGGTAGAGGGGACAATTTTCATATTAGCCTTTTATTATATAGGATATACACTGAGTGGCCAGATTATTATGCATTCAGAGATCATAATAATCTGGCCACTCAGTGTATATTCCGTGTTAAGTGTTTTAGGTTATTAAAGATTTACTAGTGGTTAAGGATTTATTGGTTACAGTATTTCAAATTTGCAGATTCTGAATAACATTTATGAATTGTTAAGACTTTCACAGCCAAATGAGAGTAAATTAGGATTCAAATTTCCAAAAACTTTTGCCATTAGTATCATGTGATACTTATTAAAAGTAACCCTCTATCAAAAAAATATTTACTTCTGAGCCTCATTTTTCTCATCTGTAAAATGGGGTCGGGGGGGGGGGGGGGGAACCTGTCACAGATATCCCACAAGGTTAATGATAAGGGTTAGCTAGCTTAATCAGGCAGACAGGAAGGGAGGGGGTCCAGAGAGGATAGAGGCATCTTGGCCTGAACAATTAAAGCAGCCATAAGTTAGATCAAAAGCGGCCCTGACCTGAGCAGCCGGGAGAGCCATAAAGCGTAATAAAACATCTCCGGCCAGGACAGCTGGGAGAAAGCCATAAGATAGCTCAAGAGCAACTCCAACCTGAACAGATAAGATGAATATGTGAAGGAGAGAGAAATGCCGCAGGATAAGGGGGGAGAAAGACATACATTCACAGAGGATAAAGAAAAGTCACAGGATATCGGGGGGAGGGGGCTGTAGGAAACATTTTCACAGAGGATAGAGGAATGTTAAAATAAGGGGACAGAAAGAGGGGGTGCACAACGTGGGCTTTGGCCTTTGAAACTGGTACTATGTAACAGAGTGACCAACGAGGAAAGCAGGGGGTCCTAGATTAAGGGAAAGGGTCTCCAGGGTATATAATGCCTCAGACAAAGATAGCAGTGGCCACCCTCCTACGGGACCCCTCTGTCTCTCCATGCCAGGAGAGACAGCGTCTTAGCATTAGAAGCTTAGAACCAGAAGTTTTAGAGATAGTATCTGCTTGCAATAAGGTTTCTGTACTTCTCACCTACCACCTTTTGTTCGTGGCTACATTCTTTGAATCCATCTGGACAAGAACCTGGGAAAGAAATCACCCTTGCACCCTGCTCACCGGAAAACCCCGAATCATAAATATGATGATCAAAGCAGAAAATATATGAAAGTGTTTTTGCAAACTCCAAACCACTACGAAATTTCATTTTGTTTACTTTCAATATCCTTCAAACCCGCTAAAATTATCTGTCCTTCTAGCCCCACACTTTCTCCCTGTACTTCCTCACTGTGCTTTATTAGGTTAGGTGTGTGGTAGCCATCAGACCAGGTACATCCATACAATGGAAAATTATTCAGCTATCAAGACACAAAAAGTCATATTGTATCTACCTGAGGGAACCTGAGGACTTTCCAAAGGCTACAAGCACAGATGATTTTAAGTGTGCAATTTCCATTGCTAACTCCCACGTATGTACTTTCCTAAGACAGATCCACCCGAGAATCTGTTCTTTTCTTCTTCTCCCTCCCTAGTCACTCTTCTCCCACCTTACAAAGAAAGACCTATGTCTCATCTATCCCTGACTTCACTGTGGAAAACTGCTCTGTCGTAGAAAACCTCCAGGACACAAAATAAAAGAATTTCAAATATAGTGCTGATATTAAGAATGAGAATGGCCTTTTGCAACTCGGATAGTTCCTTGTTCTTAGCTTTCAAAAAAATTAAATGAAGACCTACTAGAATTATTAGATGATCATCACTGAAAACAATTTTGATCATAGAAATGAAAACTAAGAAATTAAAAATGTTTAGTTAGTAACTTATTTTAAAAGCTTGATAATACATAAATTACATATTAATACAAAACCATGCTTTTAACTTAAATATAACTTTTTAAAATTTTGATGAGCATGCTTAAATTTAATTAACAAAAATTAACTCAATATGGTTCATAGCCTAAATGTAAAATGCAAAGTGATAAAATTCCTAGAATATAACAGGAGATTTGGTGGTGACTTTTTAGATACAACACCAACAGAATTCTCCATGAAATGAATAAATTTTTAAATGAATTAAAATTTTTGGCTCTGCAAAAGGCAGTGCTAAGAGAATGAAAAGCCAAACCATAGATTGGGAGGAAATCTTAGCACAACATATATCTGATAAAGGGCTGGTATTAAATATACACAAAGAATTTATAAAACTCAACAATAAGAAAACAAACAGCACAATTTTTTTAAATGGGCAAATAATCTGAAGACACCTCACCAAAGAAGAAATAAAGATGGCAAATAAGCATATAAAGAAATGTTCAACATCATATGAAATTGCAAATTCAAAAAACAGTGAGATACCACTGCACACATGTTGGAAATCTAAAACCCACAACACTGATAATTCCAAAAGCTGAGGGGATGTGAAGCAACAGGAACTCTCATTCGTTGCTGGTGGGACGCAAAATAATACAACCACTTTGAAAGGCAGTTCGCAGTTTCTTAGAAAACTTGACATACTCCTCCTTATGATTCAGCAACCATGCTCCTTAGTATTTACCTAAATGAGTTGAAAATGTGTGTTTACATGAGAATCTGCATACAAATGTTTATAGCCATTCTACTCATAATTTCCAAACATGGAAGCAACCTTCAATGGATAAATAAACTTGGTACATCTATACAACAGAAAATTATTCAGCTATCAAGACATGAAAAGTCATATTGTTAAGTAAAATAAGTCAATATGAAAGGTTATATACTATATGATTCCAGCTACATGACATTTTAGAAAAAGTAAAACTATGGAGACAGTAAAATGATAAGTGGTTTGCCGAGTTTTATGGGGAGGGAAGGATGAATAGGTGGAGCATAGGAAATTTTTAGGTAATAAAACTATCCTGGTATGATATTCAAATTGTAGATACACATCATCATACCTTTGTCAAAACCCATAGAATATACAACATAATGTAAACTATGAAATTTAGTTATTAAAACTGTATCAGTATTAGATCATCAGTTGTAACAAATGTACCAGACTAATGCAAGAAGTTAACAGGATTAACTGTGGAGAGAGGCAGAGCGGGTAAAGAGGAACTCTGTACTTTCTGCTCAGTTTTCCTGTAAGCCTAAAACTGACTTTTAAGAATATTAATGTTTTAATGTTTTAAAAGATTTGAAAAATACTGGTGTTTTAAAATATTAGCCCACAAGGTTTGCAAATTGAAATGGTTTGATAGAAATAATAGGGCTGACATAGAAAATATTGCCCTCTAGTGGTTGTGAAACAGAAAAAACTAAAAGTGTAATGAACCAGCTGGAGCCATGGAAAAGACAGCAATAGCCCCTTTGGACAAGGTACTTCTAGAAGCAAATTAAGTCTCAAATATGATAGTCATCCATCAATCTAAATAAGAACTCAAGTAGACAGGAATAAAGATTATAGAGAACAACACTTAAGCAAAATCAGATATTGTATAAGGAAAGTATATAAGTGATTGACGCCTTATGATACCTTGGGAGTGACTCAGAAAGAAGGAAAGCGAATTCTACAACTCTTCCAACTGTCGAAGTATCCTCTGGGTAGGAAGACCTCTGCAGGCCAGGAAAAGAAGGCTATAAAAACGCAGGCTCACTCTCCCAAAAATATTGACAGATCAGTAGGCATCTAATCTAAGATGTTAGAAGCCACTTTCAAGCAACTCAATGGACCTAAGCAAACACAGGTGATTATCTTTTATAGCATGCCCACAGCTGTTTCTAAACATTTTTTGTAGAAACAATTAGGGTCAGAGAATATTTTTTGTTTCTTTTTGCCAGGAGCCTACAGGAACAACAATTTGGACCATTCTAATCCAATTTTAGAATTTGATATTTTTCTGGGTCACTCAGATAACAGGGCAAAAATGGCCTCAAATACTATATTCTCCTCTCTAGAGTTTCATCCCTTCTTGGATCTTGGTCTAGCAACTTAGAGAGTGGCATTTGATGAGAAGGAAGGAAAGAGTTTTTAGGAATAACATTTTGATGGTTCTAATTATATTTCTATTTGATTCAGCTTTTTAGTTGTCTTGAGCAGGCAGGATCAGTCCAAGTGATTTAATCTACCATTGATAAAACCAGAAGTCCATTCCTGATTTTTATTCCTAATCCATTCCACAGTATCTTTGGCAGGAGGAATATACACTGAGTGGCCAGATTATTATGATCTCTGAATGCATAATAATCTGACCACTCAGTGTATATCCTATATAATAAAAGGCTAATATGCAAAGTGTCCCCTTGACCAGGAGTTCGACCAGCAGGCAGGCCGCCCAACTGCCCAGGTCCTCTCCCCCTGGCCAGGCTGGCCGGACCCCACCCATGCACGAATTCATGCACCGGGCCTCTAATATATATACTGAGTGGCCAAATTATTATGCGTTCAGAGATCATAATAATCTGCCACTCGGTGTATATTAATAATCAAAACATGTATAAATGCTCAAGGAATTGGCTGGCCCTGATACCTGATGGTTCTGTGTTGCTCTCAGCTGGGGCTTAGTTGCTGATTCTGATAAAGTAGAAACAACCCTACATGGTGTCTCAACACCCTAGTCAAGTAAGAAGTGTTTTCCATCAGAAATACATCTGGAATCTCAAAAATTAAACATTAATAGTCCCCTATTGTCCTGAATAAAGAAAAAAATTAACAAGACTGATAAGGAAGGTGAATGAGTATGTTTGTATATGTGTTTACTGGACTCCAAGCTATTATACTAGTTATTCTGCTTCCTTTGAATATGTATATGTGTTTTCATTTAAAAAGTAAAATAAATTCCCAATATGACAGTGTCATGTTTTTGTAGTGTCTTAACTGGTTTTTTAATAAATCCTTTAGTATAAAAAAAATTATTGTACCAGAACTGTAAAAATATCTAAATATTGTTTGGAGTTGGTGCAGTTTATCAAATAATGAAACCTTTAATCAGTCATCAACTGATTTTTATGACTGGTTTTTGAAGCAGAATCATGAAGAAAAATTTAATGCAGAAATTTATAAGAAAAGATTATTCCCCCAAATCCCACCATTCATATCATAGGTTACTACCATTAACACTTTGGTGAATATTTTCTAGTCACTTGTTTCTGTGCATATCATATGTATTTTTTTCCACAAAGTTGAATTTATGCTGGAGCAGTATATGTAACATACTTTTTCCACTTAATTATATGGCATAATTATTTTTTCCTCTCATTTTGCTAAAATAAAATTTTAATGTCTAAATTACATTCTACTCTATTGATTAACCATAATTTATGCAGCCAATTCCTTAACAATCTTTTTTTTAATATATATATTTTTAAAATACATTTTATTGATTTTTTTACAGAGAGGAAGTGGGAGGGATAGAGAGTTAGAAACATCAGATGAGAGAGAAACACTGATCAGCTGCCTCCTGCACACCCCATACTAGGTACATGCCCTTAACTGGAATTGAACCGGGACCCTTCAGTCCGCAGGCCAGCGCTCTATCCACTGAGCCAAACTGGTTAGGGCAATTCCTTAACTATCTTAAAGGGATTTTGTACTGTAAGAAAATCTTTATTTCTGTTGACCTATCTACATCTAAAATAAAGTTGGAAATTTCCTATCACTGTGAACATCTTTCCATCCTTCTCCCTACCTGAAAACGGGTATCAATAATTAGTATCTTTTCTTTCATCTCTCCCTATAGCTGTGACATGATATGTACCGAGGGTAACAGAGAGTGGCATTTGATGAGAAGGAAGGAGAGAGTTTTTAGGAATAATATCAAATGGAAGACAGGCAAGAAGTGGTTGTTTGGGCAATGTGAAAGATCTGACTGGCTCACAGACACTCCACCCAGAGAACAAGACCCCCTCAGTTAGCCCCATCTGGTGGGGAATCAATGGAACTAACAACTTACTCTGGAAACCTGGGGCAAGAAAGTGTGGGACTCTAGATTAAAAGAGTCTAGAGTCCATGGATAAGATTTAAGTCCAAAGGGAAAGTTTGTTTTTTCTCCTACAAAGTATAAAGCAATACAGAAACATAAACTGTTATTTTCATGAGAGATGGAGGGAGTCTCATATCTGTGAGTAACCGGTGGGGAAGACTGCACTCAGGGCCCCTGAGTGCAGTGTGGGTTGAAGGACTTGACTCAGACCTGCCGGGCTGTTTTGTACACTCTTGTGGGCACTGTGTGTGCAGGATCAGCTGATGTAGATTGCTTAATAATGCACTGTCTCTCCCCACCCTCGTCCACTCCGACAGATGTAGTTGTGGGGTTAAGGAGTGAGAAACCCCATATACTATAACTATAGACACGTTATCACTGCTCAAATCAGACTTTATGTCAGCAATCTTCTTCTAGTTAATTACCCATCAGTTACCCCCTCGACACCCCGTCTGCTCCACACACTGTAATTGTAATCTGATTTGCTTTTCAAAGGAATGTCTCACCAAGCTAAGTGAAATTCATTGTCCCAATGCAATCTTCAGAAACATGCTTAGGGAAGCTTTCGCACATGCCCAGCAAATGGCCACTAGATGAGTCTGCTGAAAGCTATGAGCTTACATTCCCATATCTGATCAAATCTCAGTCTCTGAACCATTACAATAGCATGTGCATGTACTTTTTTATCTTAAACTAGAGGCCCAATGGATGAAATTCATGCAACGGGCTCGGCCCTCGCAGCCCCGGCTTCGTCCGGAAGGTCGTCCGGAAGGATGTCCTCCAGAAGGTCGTTTGGCTGTCTGGTCTAATTAGCATATTATGCTTTTATTATTATAGGTTGTTCTAAGTGCTTTAAAGAAGTCACATAGGGGCATACTGTAGGGTTGAGAGTACACACATGACATATTCAAAAGTGAAATAATCTTTTCTCATATTCCTCTTTCCATATCCTCTATTTTTGTTAATGGTCCCACCATATTGCACGTCACCAAAGTTATAACCATCATGACCCTCCTTCCCTCTTCTTCTGCCCATCACATTCAAACTGATGCCAACCTTCCCCACGTCTGCCTCAAGTCCCTTGCAAAATTATACAGAAGAGTAAATGAGATTCTCTACTTATAAAACACATGGCAAATTCTCTAGAATATTGTAGGAATACAATAAAGGCTAGATATTATTATTGTTATTATTATTACATAAATTTTACCCTGTTTTCTGACCTATAAGAGCAAGAGAATTTGACTTTCCACTTTCACTTTCAAAAGTATAGGAACACTTCAAGGAGGTACAAAAGAGTACCAGTCAATAACAAACTTTGTGTCCTTACTTAGTAAGTATCCCAGAGCCTACAGGATACAATGAAATAGAAGTTGAAAACTGTTTTTCAAAGTACAAAGTAATATATAAATATATTCTGTTATTTTCATCCTCTTTTTTAACTATAAAATGAAAATAAGCAAGCTGGATCACATGATGCCCAAGGTAAAACTCTATTGGTTGTGAGGAGTAGTTTCAGAAATGTCTATGATGGAAGATTCTGTATACTATGTAATTTCCACCTCACAGGAGCAGTGCTTTACAGAACTTCTGACTGTACCTAGCCAGCACTTCTGTATTTTGTATTGAAATGATCATTCTTTACAAAAGGAAAGCCTAGTTACATTTTTTAAATTTCTTTCTTTTATATAAAGATGGTTAGGGTTACAGTCATATGTTGAGAATAAACCAACATGGAGAGGCATAAACTTTTGTAGCTTTTTTTTTTTTAAATATATTTTATTGATTTTTTACAGAGAGGAAGAGAGAGGGATAGAGAGTCAGAAACATCGATGAGAGAGAAACATCGATCAGCTGCCTCTTGCACACCCCCTACTGGGGATGTGCCCGCAACCAAGGTACATGCCCTTGACCGGAATCGAACCCGGGACCCTTGAGTCCGCAGGCCGACGCTCTATCCACTGAGCCAAACCGGTTTCAGCTATTTTTATGTTTTCACTTTTTTGGGAAATAATTTTATACATACAGAAGCATATGCTCTTCAACCAGTTTCCCATGATGTTAGCACCTTGCATAACCACGGTACAATTATTGAAACTAAGAAAATAACATTAATACAATATCATTAACTAAACAACAGACTTCATTTGGGTTTTTCCAGTTTTTTCACTACTCTTCTTTTTTTTTTGTTTGTTTGTTTGTTTGTTTTTTGTTCCAGGACTCAATTCAGTTCCCACATTACATTTAGTTGCCATGTTTCCTTAGCCTCTTCCAATTGGTTTCTATTTCTCAATTTCTCCTTGTCTTTAATGGCCTTGACACTTTGGAAGTGTTTGGGTATTTTGTAGACTGTCTCTCAGTTTGTGTTTTCTGATGACTGACTGGATTGAGGTTGTGATTTTGAGGAGGAGCGCCACAGAGGAGATGTGTCACAGTGCATGATTCAGGGGTAAAAGGTATCAATATGTCTCATGTGTTGTTAGAGTGATGTCTGTTAGATCTCTAGTCTATAAATTTACTATTTTTCTCTTAATAAATATTTGGAGGAGACAATTTAGACAAATATCATATTTCTTCTTAAAATTTTGACACTAATGTTGATATTTGTCTGTGGATCTTGCCTTGATTACTATGGGATTCTAATGGTGATTTTCTAGTGTACTTATTCCTTTTACATTTATTCATTGGAATTCTTAAGTTTTTTTTTTTAAAAAAAATTTGCCCATTTTCTTCCACAAGAAAACTTTATTTTCTTGAAAACCATTAATGTAACTCTTCAGCTCTTTGTATGGCTGATGATCCAAATGTCCTGACTACCGTGCAGTGTCATCATGAGAATTGAATAAGATAGAGCATGTACTTGTAAGTACTCAATGGATGTGAGTTCCATTCTTGCATTACTCATTGCCTAATGCCCAGAAGACCCCAATGTCTGAGCAAACTGGTTAGCACTCACTCAATTATAATCAACAAAAAAATTTACCATTAGTTAACTTTGCATACATGTAACCACACCAAAGAGATTAAGGCCTCAAGATGAGCAAACAGATTTCCTTATGGCCACACAGACTCACGGCAGTCATACGGTATACTAGAGAGAGAAATCAGAAAATGTATTAAATAAATGGAAGACCAAGTGTTTGACAAATGTTAAGAAGAGAAATATAAAAGCAAAGAACCCTGATTAAGGATCAGTTTAATTATTCTTCCTTTGTTCAAGATATTGTCCCCTATCTGTCTTTTGGGTCATGTGCTTCCAGGTAGATTTAAACTTCAGTGTTAATAGATCTATATTTCATAGCTCATGTCCCTTTTTAAACCCATCAGTATTTTTTTATATTCAAACATCTGAGAAAATAGCCCCAATTTTAAAACAGGCAAAGGGTGGAAATGGGCAATATTTTTAAAAAGAGCAAGAAAATTGACGATAAACATATGGAAGGAAAAGTTTAACCTCAATAGCTGAATTGCTGAAAGTTCAAATAAAAAAATATATGGTTTTTGCCTTATCGAATTAAGAAAAGGTGTTTTACAACAGTGCTTCTCAAACTTTAATGTGTGTTCAAATCACCAGGGTGTCTTGTTAAAACTTAGATCCTGATTCATGGAGGCAGAGAAAAAAACATTCTGCATTTTCTCATAGTCTGCAAGTGATGCCCGTGTTTCTGAACTTGGGGCCACACCTTGAACACCCAGGTGACCTGTAACCATGCGATGAATATTGGTGAAAACAGCTGTGTCACATGTAACTGAGTCTGTTGTAAGTCAGTGCGACCTTTCTGGAAAGTAGTTTGGCTGTGTGGTTTAGAGCAGTGCTCCCCAGTCTGGCTGTACTTTAAAGTTTCACGACGAACTTGACAAAATATCTATGCCCAGATCCCATTCCAGACTAATTAAATCAAAATCTCTGAGAGTGGGATCCAGTAGTGAGTATGTTGCTGGGGTTGTATGTGTATATGATATTTTTAATTTAAAAATGAATATTTTATTGCATAGATAAAATTGTGATTATATGGATAATGAATAAAATATAATGTAAATTTTAAAATATAGCATGGGTGAATAATATTCCTTGTGTGTGCGTGCTTGGGTATCACATCTGTACTCATTCATCTGTTAATGGACAGTATAATGCTAAATAAAAATGACCAAGTATATTGTAGTATAATTTTATTCTTGATTAATTAATTCAACAGTTCAATTATTAGTATCTATCTGTGCTATGTAATAGGTGCTTGGATTAATTCAATAAATAATACAAAAATTCCTTTCCTTGAAGAGCTCACATTCTATATATTATGTATCTAAAAGGTAAAAGTATATACAGTCAAATTTGAGTCGGAGTTAGTTCTGAGCAACCTTTATTTTCTCCTTTAAATTTTCTGGTTGTTTTCCATGTTTCAAATCAAATAAAAATAGATATTTTCCTCAATATATTACCCACATAGCATCATGATTAGTTGGAACTCCAAAAGTAATCTTTTATTGAAAGACTTAAATTAAGCCCTCTTGGCGATTTCAAATTCATTTGTTTCCTTTTTCTGACAGTTGCTTTTCTATGGCTAGAAATGTCCTGTTTCTTGTTTTGTTCTGATCCTAACATGGACCTTGGGCTCCCTCTGCTGGTCAGACAGCATTAGCCAGAGAAGCCTCAATTGAGGCTAAACCTGGAAAATTGCAAAGCACAGCAATCACCTTACACACTTCTTCCTCATTTGTTCAATCAAAGACAGTTACTAAATGCATACTGTGTGCTAGACATCATGCTACGTGCCTGAAATACATAAGAAATAAGATACAATCCCTGTTCTTTAAATTGTCCTATACTTTTCTCCTGGAAATTACCAAGTCCCAGAAGATTTCTTGAGTCTGAGACTCAAGAAAAAGCATCCACTCTCTGTCAAGAAAGCATGATTGGTATGTATTTATGCTGGGCTATGAAAATAACTACGTCTCCGTGAAAAGCTTAGATGCCCTTCTACAATACCCTCTAGAAGATACTGAAATTTTCTGAAGTATTTAAACTTCCAATTTCCCTACACTACAGCACTTAGCATACAGTAAGAGACCTAGACACTAAAGGAGAAAAGTGACTCAAAACCATGAGAAGTCTGGGGTAAAAATATGGTCAGATACATTTTTTATTCTTTCCCAACCTAGACATGATTTAAATATTTGCATCATCACAAGACTATAAAATTTCACAAAACAAAAATTCTGGCAGACTCTCTATTCTTACACTGGTCATTATATAACTAGTAGTTATCTAGTGGGTGTGTGAGCAGACATGATATTCCAGGGATGACATCCCTGAAATGAACATCCCCTACAATTGATGTTTACCCACAAATGATCATGCAGGTAGCTGGGACTTGAATTATGCTTAAACATTCACTAGTGAGTTGATACAACTTGCAAACTCAGATATCTTTTGAAAGAGTTAGATCCTTTTGAACTGTGATAGTAGAAAAATGACAGAGACATGAAGAACTACAGAAGTGTAAATTTTAGATTAAGTTGGGACATTAGAAGATTTTTTATAATTTCTCAAGACTTTTTGAATCGAATCTGCAGCCTTGGATTTAAACATCTCTACTATTTGGCTCTATCCAACAGAAGGCCTCTTCATTCTCCTTTAAATCCACCATAAGATATATTAGTTTTACAGTACAACTCAAGCTTTTTTTATTGCTTTAGAGTAACAGGACCTTGGAATGGAAATGGGACGATCCTGGGGAAGAGGAGGTTGGCGGTTTTTGCTGGCTTTTTTGCTGTCAGGATTAAAGCTGCTATTGACATAGGGTGGCAAGAGCCAGGGCGGCTAAATGTCCTTCTGTGCATGGGGAAGTGCCAAACAAGATTTGGTTCACATCCTGCATGACTTTCCAATGTCCCACCACATTTTCATGGTGGTAAATAAGGCGATTTGCATATCTGAGATTGGGATTCAACTTTATTTTATATATAACACAATGTATTTTTTTTTGCACAATATTAATGTGCATGGGATATTTTAGTCTGCACTTTTCTTTTAATCATGGGAAGAGAACGTTTTGTTTTTGCTCAAATGTTTCCAAGCATTGCTAACCATTGTAAAAAATCAGGTCCTTAAAGGCAAGCACAACTTGGTGTTTGAGCCAATGCCCCACATTTGAATCATCTGCATTGATAGCTGATGTTTGCAAGTATTTTACAGTGACGATTGGACGTGCCATTCATATTCTTTGAGATACATGACATGCAAAGACCTACACATTCCTTAATAATTTGTATTTTATTGTAATTTTGTGGCAGAATGGTTACATAGTGCATATGTTATGAACATTACAACTTGAAATTTCTTTGAAATTGCCTCCTGTTCTTCAATCTAAGGTTCTTTTTAATCCCATAGTCCTCGGCGATCTGCCACAAACCTTCATTGTTCCTTGAGTCGCTTTTTCTTTTTTCAATAGATCTCTGATTTCCTGTTGGCTATCAAAGCGTATGGTCTCTGTGGTCGTTTTGTATATTCAAAGACAGAGTAGTGTACACCTCAACGTGTGGTTTTTAAGATAGAATTTGTTTAGTGAAATATTCTGTCTCATCTCCCTCCCATGCCACACAGGGAATGATTTGGACACACACTTGTAAATAAGGCAAGAATATCAGACTTCCTCATTTTCTCACTTCAACAATCCATAATTTGTCCTGACATGTTATCTTACTTCAATTAAGGTTATTTCTCTGTTTCTCGTATCATAGATAGGCAGGTCTAGTCTGTTATTTCTGATCCTAATACTAGTTTTTAGTCTATGTCCACTTTCCTCTGCTCTTTCATTTCCCTCTACTTCTTGTTCAGCATGGCTTTTAATTTTACTTCTAAATTCTGAGTCATTACAAGTAGGTACTAACATCTATTTCATTTTGGTTTCTTGGGTAGTCATGCTCAAGCATGATATATTAAAATGCACACTGCTTAATTATCCTTTTTTTCTCACGTAAATTACAGTAAGCACATTATGTTTCGTGTAATTTAGTTTTTAGACAATGTGTGCATGTAGGTTATGGAATTAATTTCATTTCAGAAAGAAAAACATTTATTCTATAAAGAGGGCTTCAGGTCTAAAGATAACAAAGGTACTATTTGCAACCCCCACCTTCAAACACCTTGTCTCTCTTCTCTGTCCTGTGGTCCTCTCTGTTTTTCAAGGCTCATTTAAGGCACTTTGAAATTAGGGCTTTGAAACTGCTCCTGCCTATACAGGTCTCTTCTCTGAAATCCTATGGCTCTATTTTCTATAAGTAGTTGGAATTTAATCTCCTTTGGCTACCAGTGCTGATCGTGGTGTGTGTGTGTGTGTGTGTGTGTGTGTGTGTGTGTGTGTGTGTGTGTGTGTGTGTTTTCATCGTTGTCTCCTCAACTGACTGTGAGCTTCTAGGAGGCAATTACTTGCCATGTCCTACATTATACTTTGTACAAAGTTAGAAATCAGTAAATTCTGGTTGAGTAAATAAAGCCAACATCTAAACTTTAAATGATAGCTGTAGGAATCCCTTTCCATGTCCCGCGTGGTCCAGGGTTCCAGTTCAGGGTTCGAGTTCTGGAGAAGGGCCGAACACAAATGAAAGGAGACTTGAAGAAATTCAACATGGCGATGTGGGGGGCCAGGCAGTAGTCCACCTCTAGTGGGAGAGCTACTCACTGCTCTGGCCCTGCCAACCCTTTTATTGAGGTTTTGAGGAAAACATCTTAGGCAAGATAAACAGAAACCTACATGTAGCCCTTAGGCAGGAAATAACAGAAACTTACATGTAGCCCTTAGGCAGGAAATAACAGAAACTTACATGGGACAAACAAAGGTGGAGGCTGCTTCAGCTAACAATGTCTCAACTAAAGGGTGAGTGGTTAGAGCAATTAAGGTTGTTGACCAGCCTTCCTGGCTTCCTGTCAACATCTCTCTTTTAGTGAAACTGATTTGTTTCCGGCATCTCCCCTGTTTCTTTTCTTAAAAAATCTTGCATATGCAGACTAGAAATAAACATATAAGAACAAAAAATGAAACAAGCAACAATGGCTATGCTGAGTCAAATTAAATCAGTCTGCAGTAAGTTTCTTTCTGGGCCAACAGTTTTTGAATCCCAGTTTCAGTGTCCAACAGTTTTTTGAGTACATGTCAGCAATGGTATCTGGATGGTGGACAAATGGTGGTAATGCAGGTCCGACCTCGGGTTTGGTATTGGGCAACCTGCAGCGACGCACAGCTGCTGATTGCTAGCATGGCAAGGCGTCGTCAGCATCTTCCATCTCTGGATTGTTTTTCCTCTTGTCTTCATGGTTGGAGCATTCCTGTCAATTCCTCTCTGTTGCAGGAATCCACATGGTCTTGGAGTTGTTTTCTGAAAATATACAAACATATTCTTGACCAAAAGTTAATAAAGCAATCCTTTCTATAAATTTGACTTGAGATCTTTATTTTTTGCCCAAATGATTTTCCTTTGGCTTATTTTGATACCATGTGTGTTTTTCATGGGTGTCTTGCTATTATCATTAAAATGAAAATTAGTTTTCAAAGAAAAAAAATTTTCTGGATATTTTTCCTTATATAATATTTTTCCACTATCCCCCCTTTTTTATTTAATTATTAGGAGGCTTTTGGAAAATTTTTATAATGCAGTCTTTAAATTTTAATTTTTCACACAAAAATATGACTGCTTTAAGGTTCATTACATGTTAAGCAATGTTACCATGAAATGAACTACCAAAGGAAATTTTAGTTAATACTGTAGAAACAGCTTTTTGTCCAGTATAATTAAATTTTCTTGAATATTCATTATTTCAATTAGCGTATTTAAATTAATCTGAAAACTTGACTTTACTGTCAAATTTAATACTCTAACAACAATCTTAGTTTACCCTGTAAATATTAGTGGAAAGGATTATTTGCATCCTTGAGAAGGCTCTAAGCATTCCTGGTATTAGAATGGATTTAGATATAGGGCTGCTGCTGTCAGCCAAGTCTCTGTTGCCTGGGTCCTGATCTAAGCTGGACATGTCTCTGTCCGTCACCTGGGTCCCGATCTGAGCTGGCATGGGAAGCACGAAGCAGCCATGGGGCAAGAGACCTCCCTCAGGAGGGGCGAGTGTTCAAGCCCCTGCAATGTTGGGGGGGGTGAGGATCTGTGCCCCACCTCTGTTGACCCCCAAGTTCTCTCCTGATGGCCCCTCTGCGACTGTGCCTGTCTTAGGTTGTTCCTCCCCTGAGAAATCTTACCCGACTCTGGCTAACCAGCCATCTTCCGGGGCCAAGCAGGGTGATGTGAGGTTCAGTTCTGTCTCCTTGGTAGCCTATGCCCCTATGGCCTCCATGCCCAGCACCTGCCTTGGGATCCCCTCACCTGCTGGCAGGGCCCCGGCATTGATCACATATCTTAGGGAACCCAGGTTTCTTCTCCAGGGAGGGCCCAGCTTACACCATTGGGCAAGAGACAGAGCCATGGTACCAGCCACCACGAGGCTTCAACCTCAGCAGGAACAGAGAGCTCAGGCAACAGCTGTGGGCAATTGGATTGTGAGAAGTGGGTCCCTCTTGGCAAAAAGAGCAAGAAGGGCCAATATAGAATGCTCAAGTGCCTTCCCAGGGGGCCTTCCACACAGAGGAAGGGATTAAATCCTTTCATGTGCTTTTAAATTGCTGCCAAACATTCAAAGAATTAGTTTGAAAGTTTGTTTGGTATATGCTGTTGTAAAATATCAAAAATTACAATGACATTGTAGAATAATATCATGCAAGGATATTCTTTGCTCTAGGCCATGGCAATTCAATTTTAAACTGGTTGTCAATTTCTTCTTGTATAGACAAGGTCTTAGTTACATTTTCTGCACCTCTCCCAGGAGCAAGTAGTGAATGTCCCCCCTACTTCCTTGCCCCATCCATGTTCCTCCTGGATACTACATTAGGTGGGGGATCAGCCCATGTAAGTGTTCTTTAAGAGTTTGCCACCGAGGGGAAAAACTTTTAGGCTACTGAAACAGGTTTTTTTGGCCCCAGCTGCTTGACTCTTCAAAATGACCAAGATTTTTCTGCTGGGGAAGTCAAGAAGCAAAACTGTAGCTATTCAACTGCAAATTACCACATTCCTTAGCATACTGGGAGAGTGGGCTTCCATATTGGATCTCCACGTGTCTCCCTTCCCCCACATCCTACTTATTTCAGGGGAAGCAACAACAACAGATCTGGCCGAATTTCTTTTCATGCTTAAAAGATAGACAGATCTTAAATGTTTTCTTTCTTTTTCGCTTTCCTAAGTAATAACTAACACCCAATTTGGCCAAGATCTGCATTTCCCTGCGAGTCCTTCTATAGTTTTTAAATGAAACCTTAAGTAATCTCATTGCAGGAGAGCAGATAGCCTTGCCCTCTCCTGCCATCTTGGAATTTCTCCACACCAGAGGCAGTTTCAGCAGTGGAGTTTCACTTCTCATTACAGACTTCAGACTCCAAATACCAATCAAGATTCCAATTTGAACAAGAAACCACATTCTTTAAGCATGCAAACCAAAACTCTATAATAAAGTTTACTTTATATTTATAACCTAATTCTTCCCCATTAGCCTGGCTGAAAAAGACGTTCCCACCCTACTTACAGTTCGTGACTCTGCCGTGGGCTTTTGTGTGCAGTGAACTTCCCTCACCTTTTTCCGGTGAATTTTCCACACTTTTTCTCGGTGTAATTTTTTCCTTTCTTCGCTCTTAGGCGAAAAATATCTTCTCCTCCAGAAGTCCCTCGGTAGGCGCCAGAATGTAGGAATCCCTTTCCACGTCCCGCATGGTCCAGGGTTCCAGTTCAGGGTTCGAGTTCTGGAGAAGGACCAAACACAAATGAAATTCAATTTGGCGATATGGGGGGGCCAGGCAGTAGTCCAACTCTAGTGGGAGAATTACTCACTGCTCTGGCTCTGCCAACCCTTTTATTGAGGTTTTGAGGAAAACATCTTAGGCAAGATAAACAGAAACCTACATGTAGCCCTTAGGCAGGAAATAACAGAAACTTACATGGGACAAACAAAGGTGGAGGCTGCTTCAGCTAACAATGTCTCAACTAAAGGGTGAGTGGTTAGAGCAATTAAGGTTATTAACCAGCCTTCCTGGCTTCCTGTCAACATCTCTCTTTTAGTGAAACTGATTTGTTTCTGGCAGGTAGCATAGTTCTTAGTTCCTGGCACATCCCTGTGTTACAACATTTGTCAGACCAAACTTTTTTTTTTTAATCCTCACTGAGGATATTTTTCCACTGATTTTTAGAGAAAGTGGAAGAGAGAGAGAAGCATCGATGTGAAAGAAACACATCAATTGGTTGCCTCCTGCACGTGCCCTGACCAGGGCCAGGACCAGGAAGGAGCCTGCAACCCAGGTACGTGCCCATGTCCTTAACCAGAATAGAACCCGGGACCCTTTGGTCCACAGGTCAGCACTCTATCCACTGAACCAAACCAGCTAGGGCAGACCAAACTTTAATAAATTCCTTATATGTCTGACTCTCTCACAGACTGTTAGCACCTTTGTAATCTCAGCATCAGAGAACACCAGTTCACTCACATAAATCACCCAGTGAGTACTTGTGAATGACCGTACAAATGCACTGAGTAGTACCCCCATGAAGAGTCTGATGTAACAGTTGATTATGTGGAAACAGTTTAATGGGAATAAATACAATTAATGTCACTGCAATAGAGGTTCCCTTACAATTTGTTGTTAACTTCAGGTCTAATTTTCAATTCTCTCCTCTGCCAATATTTTCTCTAAAGAGAATTCTTAAAAGAGAACTAAAGAAAAATAGAGTAAAAAAATGAAGCCCATCCCAAGGTTAGGAAGCTTTTATCCTCCTTAAAAATGGGAGGAATTCTATTTTGTAGCATTATATCAAGAAGCTTATAACTGGACAGGCCAAGAAAGGTATCTGACAGTCATAGACCCTTCTGGGAGCTTCAGAATGCCTGCTGGGCCCATATCCCCTTCTAAAAGGTTCTTTAATCTTGCCTTGTATCTTTTCTCTCTGCCTCCCTGGACACAAATGGTTGGACTAGGGGTGGGTACTTCTGGCCAACAGCCTGCCTCAAAAGATCTGCCTAATACAGACCTCCTGCAGAGAATGGTGACGAATTGAATCAGTCAGCTCCTCTCTCTGGGGAAATTTATACTGGAAATTTAGGAAGAGGCAGTTAGTAATAGCTGGCTCATTCCAAGTGACATGGGAAATAGTTGTGTCTTATGGTGACTGTCACTATAGGAGAAAGCTAAGTCTGCTAAGTCCTGAAGCTGCTGGCAGGTACCAGAGCAATTACAAGGGGTTGGATGACATCTGTCTCCATGAGGCCTGAAAATGCATCTGTTTCTATTTTGCTTTCATTAATGAAGAAGCATATTTTGTTATTACAACGTGTAGCAGCGGAAGCCACATGACATTGTATGCTCTGTGAGAGAACAGAAAGAATTTGGTCAGTTATCCTTCATGCTATAGTGACAAGCACTTTAGATTTACAGCAGGCATCAAAAACCAAAATGCCTACCCAGGCAAGGCAGGTAACATAGATGAATGAAGCCAGCCAGGTACAAGAAAAATAAGGATAATGCTTGTCCTGTTAAAGGGGAGCAATTGCTCCCCAACTTTGATCATGGCTACCATTCAGAAGGACTGAACTTCCAAGTTTTTAAATGAGATAGTGTATGTCAAGTGCTTAATATATGCCCAGCACATTGCAGGAGCTCATTAATATTCTTTATTGTTGTTTCATATCATTTACAATCATCATTAGCAGTCACACATCCATAGAAATAATCTTGAGAAATGAAACTACTTGGCATATTCACATTTTCTAATTCCTTCATATATATTTATCTCACAAACTTTTTGTTCATGCTCTTTAAAACGTTTCTTCAGTTTTAATTGGTCTCTTAATTGAATCATGAAAACCCTAAAATTTTAGGCATGCTGACTCTCCTGGTTCTCTTTCTGTTAATGATAATTTCTTTGGTTTTTTGGGGAAAGATAGTCTACCCATTTCTTGGTTTTTCTAGCCTATATTTTTCCTGAATAATTACCCCCACAGACTCCTTCAGACATTACCTATCAGACAGAAATGTGGACTGAACAGAATGTGATTTTCTCCAAGTTGGCTTAGGCCTGTAATCAGAGACCGCCAGTTCTGACCAGCTCTTCCAAAGGAAAAAAAAAATCAGTAAGTTTTCTTGCCTTTGCAGAATTGATACAAATGCTAAAATTTAGCTAAGAAATGAGCAAAGAGATAGTGACTAAAAAAGCCGCATGATAAAAAAAAAAAAAAAAAGTTTATGCAGAACACTTACACCATAACTTAACAAGTCCAGGCTTTAGAGTGGTAGAAATTGATTGTTTTGTTTGTTTTTAAAAATATATAGAGGAGCCCATAATCAAATGAAAGTAATCAAGTCAATAGCCTGGGCTTTCTTCCATTTTAACAACTACTATGAATTAATCTTGTGAATTAATATTAAGAATTCATATACAATATATTAAAAGCACATCTAAGTCTCAAAGTAAATAATCTGTGTTAATATCATCTATCCAAATCCAGTTCCCTACTTAGAGACAGTGTGATATAAGGGGGATAGCATGTGTGGATTTGGGAGTCAGTCTGACCTGAATTCAAATTTTGACATGCTTATTGGATATGTGTATTCGGCAAGTTCCTTAAGTTCTTAAAGCCTGTGTCACTATCTCTAAAGATGTGGACAATAAGACCTACTTTATAAGGCTGATACAAAGATTACATGAAATAGCATAGACCAAGTGCCTCTTCACCATCTATCATTTAACAGATATTGAATAAATGTACTGTCTTGCTTCCATCCCATTTTCCACCAAAGCGATGCGGGAATCAATCCAATTTCACACACATCTCAGAAGATTAAGGAGGGATGACTTGTGTGTCCTTAGGCACGATACTGAAAGTGAAGGATCTTCCTCTCTCGCCCTGAATAAGCACATGTCTGTGCTGCCCCTTCCTCTAGGGTAGACCCGTCTGGAATGGCCAGATGAGTTCATTTATTGGCTGAGTCACTTCTTTAATAAATGCTGTGCCCTATATATGTCAACACCTATACATATCAGGCACTGGAGATACAGAAGGTACGTGACAGCCCCCGTCCTCAAGGCTCACACTCTGGGCTGTGACAGACTTCACCTTCAGTAGCATCTCCTCAGGTATGTTTTACAGAACATCAGGTCCACAGGTTAACAAATTTTATAAGAAAACCAAATGTGGGGGAAATTGGGGGAAAGTTTCTTTATTATGAAGTTTTCCCGAGCCAATCATGTGCTTGAGGAAATAAAATGCAATGTTTCTACTTAGCCACAGGACCTCTGTTTCAAGGAGCATCTCCACAGGTTTCTCAGAACACACTTTGGGAAGAGCACACCTATCATGTACGTTGGGAGTCCTCCCTCCAGCCGCTCCTGTAGGACTTTGAAGGAGACCAAGGAGGCCAAATGGAAGGCAGGCGTTCTCCCCTAGCGCCCCTGAACAGCCGCTAAGTCAGTTGTTGGGTTACATGTCCACGGTGGGAGAGCTGTGGGCTTTGGACCTAGACTGGATTCGAACTTTGATTCTACAATTTATCTGTGTGGCCCTGAGGAAATTGTGAAAGCTCTTGATGCTCATTTCCATGTCTGAACAACAGGGATGTAATAACAGCTGTCGCCTGGGGTTCCTGTGAGGAATAAATGCAATCATATAGGGCAGTGGTCGGCAAAAGCATTAGTCAGCAGAGCCAAATATCAACAGTGCAACGATTGAAATTTCTTTTGAGAGCTGAAAACCGACTTCTGCGCATGGGCCACGAAGTTTCAATCGCACTGTATGTGGGCACCTGCATGTGGTATTTTGTGGAAGAGCCACACTCAAGGGGCCAAAGAGCCGCATGTGGCTTGCGAGCCGCAGTTTGCCCACCACTATATTATAGGGAAAGGAAAAGCGCCAGAAGTAGAGTAAAAGTGGAAGCCAATACATAGCCTGCCCCTTACCCCCTATTTTATGCTACATTTTATGATATCCTGGAAGGCACAGCGCACCCAGGCAGTGGTAAATCCATTCTGCTGCTTTAAAGAGAAATACATGGGCTTGATCACGGGTACTTTCTCTATTATTTTTGCATGCAGGTTTGTACCTCTCTGCACTTCTGCGTTTCAGCCAGAGATGCTGAGACAGGATCTTCATCTTGCCTGAATAAGAAATCTGGCTTCCTTCTGGGAGAAGCTGTTCTTAAATTTGCAGGGTAGTTAGAGCCCTACATTTCTACCATATCAGCTAAATGTTACCTTGCTCCATCTAAAATTCAGTAAAATCCTCCAAACTCCATTCCGGAGACTCACATGGTCAGTAAATTGTTTTTTTTAAATTATGATGTTTAACCCAACACTTCATATACCCTGTGCAATGCGGTGTTTCAGTCACAATAAAATGTCTTACTGTACAATCATTACTGTGATCTACGTCTGCTTATGAATAGTTGAAATTTACTTCTCAGTGATGAAATACATGCAAGAGAAGTAATCATGTGAAACATCAGTCTTCATTTACATTATGTTGCATGTATTACACTACATAACCCATAATACTCCATTCATTGGCCTTAGGAGAGACTGTGCTCTTCCACACAAGGGAATGTGTAGGTAAATGAAGTTTAAAGTTGACCCACTGCCTATTCCACTCACCCCAAATAACAGGAGTTCTAGAAAGCAGAAAAGAAAATGGAGGGACTTCAAGACAGGGTAAAGGTCTACATCACAAATTCAGAGCAGTGTGGACCTTCTGACTAGAGATTAGGAGGACTGAGCCACAGCCCTACCCAAGGCAAGTGTTGCCACTGGAGCCCTCTCCTCCCCTCCACCCCGTACAGATGCAGCCCCCACAGGACTGTGGGGCATGTCTTTCGCAGCAGGGGCTGAGCTGCAGGTGAGCAGGCTAGAGAGGTCTGGAGAAAGAGGCTCTGAAACTAGAAGTATCTCAGATTAGACATGTTTGTGGCTTTGTAGTCTCTAGTTATTAACCTAAAACTAAAAGATTTGGAGGCATTGGATCTCAGGAGTCTTTGAGGCTTAGTGTGAGCTTTGGGGGCATCTGTAGGCTCTTGAAATGTGTCAAGAAGAGCCTCGGGAAAAAAAACCGAAAACAGGAAACTTCTTCATGAGGCTTGTTCTAGGTCCCAATTTTAAAAGAAAGGGGAGTAAAAAGAGTCTCAACACCTTCTCCTGGCTTGTTAAGCCTGCTCTTCAGGGAAGGGAAAGAGGAGGTCAGAATTCAGCACCCGAGCTCTGTGGACCTACCAGAACACTGCTTGTGCTTGGCCTAGAAATTGATAAGGGTGAGGAATCCCAACACGTTTCATTATTTTAAAGGCAAAACATCTAGAATGGTACCTCTGTTTTCTTGACTTAATGATATAAAACATAATCTAACCTGATTTTAATGACACCGTGACCATTACAAACACACATTCCTATTAAGGTAGTGGGAAAGAGGTTCTATATCAAGTGTCCCCAAGCTGTCTGGTTTTTATTTGTGTTTTGTCTTGTTTGTTTATCTTAGTTCTTGGACTTAGCTATTAGTTCAGGTGACTAGAAGTGTATCTAAAATTGGGAACCTTGGTCTTTCCTTTTGGAAGATGGATATGGCAATAACTGGGAAGAGGATTAGGCAAATAAGTTTCTCTTCTTTTTCTGCATGCAAGTTAGCTAAGTTCGTGATGTTTGGCATCATGATTACATCACATCTAAAACTGGATATATTTTTCACTAGATTCCCTAATGTCATTCAGCCTCAGCCAATTTGCTTTTCTCTCACTATCACACAATCAGCTTTCTTTTTATAGGTCATTCCTTCAATATGAAGCAACTTTCATCTTAAAACTGTCTGTGTATATTCTTTATTTGCTGCAATCCTGGATTTAAAACTCATTTTCTTTAAGAATGCTTCTATGATTAAGTCTGTCCCATTCTAATAACCTCCTGGTTTGACACCCCTTAATAATTATGTTAAATCAGTAATAATATGCATTAATTGCATACTTACAATGTACCAGTCACTGTTCTAGGAACCTCAGTGCACTATTTCATTTACTCCTTTATCAAGTCCTTTGTTTGTGCTCTTTTACAGATGAGGACACTGAGGCACAGAATGGTGACATAACCTGTCCAAGACACACAGCTAGAGAGTCATGAATCTATCCCAGCCTGCCCAGTCTGACCCCAGAGCCCACATTCTTAGTAGCAAAGTAATTTGTGCCCTATCTTGTTTTACATGGTGAGATATCCTACCTAATAATAGACAAATATGCAAATTGACCATACCTCCGACACACCCACAAGCCACGCCCACCATCCAATCAGGGTGATCATGCAAATTAACCCAAACCAAGATGGCTACAGCCACAGAGAGCAAGGTTTCCTAGGTAACAGAGGAAGCCAAGCTTTCCGCCTGCCCTGGCCAGGCCTAAGCCTCCACTCAAGCTACAAAGTTTCAATTATAGAAGGTAAACAAATTAAAACAAATGGCAGCAGAATGGAGCTTGAGAGAGCAGGCCAGGGTTGCCACCAGCAACAGGGGAAGCAAAGCTTTCCGCACACCCTGGCCGGGCCCACCCGCTTAAGGCAACAAAGTTTCAATTATAACCCCAACACAAATGGCTGCCCGCCTCAGAGGGAGCCCCAGGCTTGGCTCCGCTCCAGGCTACAAAGTTTCAATTGTAGAAGGTAAATAAATTCCAGATACCAGGGCCTCTGCTTGGGTTGCCAGGGGGCGTGGCCAGCCTGCAAACCACCACAGGCTCCTCGCTCAGGCCGCCCCACATCCCAAGGGAACCCCCATCCTGATCCGGGACACCCTTCAGGGCAAACCAGCTGGCCCCCACCCCTGTACCAGGCCTCTATCCTAGCTAATAAAAGAGTAATATGCAGATTGATCATCACTGCAACACACAATATAGCTGCCCCCATGTGGACACAAGATGGCCACCACAAGATGGCCAGCAGGAGAGGGCAGTTGAGAAGGACCAGGCCTGCAAGGGAGGGCAGTTGGAGGTAATCAACCCTGCAGGAGAGGGCAGTTAGGGGTGACCAGGCCAGCAGAGGAGGGAAGTTGGGGGCAAACAGGCTGGCAGCAGAGTGGTTAGGGGGTGATCAGGCTGGCAGGCAGAAGCGGTTAGGGGCAATCAAGAAGGCAGGCAGGCAAGCAGTTGGGAGCCAGCAGTCCTGGATTGTGAGAGGGATGTCCGACTGCCCATTTAGGGATCCGACTGCCCACAGGGATTGGGCCTAAACAGGCAGTCAGACATCCCTCGAGGGGTCCCATATTGGAGAGGGTACAGGTTGGGCTGAGGGACAACCCCCTCCGTGCACAAATTTTGTGCACCGGGCCTCTAGTACATGTAATAAATTACTGTAAAATATAAAGCATTTACATGGAATGCATTTTAACATATTTTAATGTGTGTCAAAAAATTACATCAAATATAACAAGAGATTAATTTGTATGCTATATAAAATGTTTTATGTTATACTAGAGGCCCTGTGCATGTTATACTAGAGGCCCTGTGGGGTCCAGCTGGCCTGGCTCCAATAGGGCCCAATCAGGTCTGGGCCAGCTTGGAGGTTGCCATGGGAGATTGGCTGGCCGGCCGGCCCCACCCCCTTATCAGTCTGGTTCGCTGACCACAGTGGGCATCATAGTAACTGGTCATTCTGGTCATTCCAGCGTTACAGTCGCTGGCTTTTTATATATGTAGATGCTCAATGATATATAGAACACACATACAAATTAATAAGAATATCAATTTCCCTGTGGCCAATAAGCAAAACCAGGAAAATTTTACAAAAGTGGAAATATAGTTAGTAATATGTAGAAATATAGTTAGTAGCATAGTTAGGAAAAGTGAAGAAAACATAACCTTAATAATGAACAAAGAAATACAAAATAAAACACTAATGAAATACTGCATTACATCTATTAAGTCAAACTTTAAAAATTGGCCTTCCTCTGACAAGACCACACGCTTTGCCCTTGTTCCCTTGTCCTGAGGCTTAATGCATGACACTCCATCCAATTCTTTCCCTGGAACACACAGTACTTATCAGTTCACTCAATCACCAGCCATTAAGTATCTTTGTCCAATTTCATTTTCCTTCAAGGATCAGCATGAATCTATTGTCCTAATACCTGACCCCACAGGATTTCTCCAACCTCAAGAATTTTATAGCATTCTTCTTTAGCAAAGTTTCCCATACTCACCACTATCGACATTTGGAGCTAGATAAGTGTTTTTCTTTGGGGGAGGGGTGCTATTCTGTGCATGATAGGGTATTTAGCAACATCTCTGGCCTCTACTCACTAGGTGCCAATAGAAAAATCTCTCCTCTCCTTCCACCCTTTCTCTCACCGGCAAACTAAGATAACCAAAAAATATCCCATCTCCCAAACATTTCTAAATATGGGGGGGGGGCCCCAAACCATCCCAAACTAATGGGTACTAGACTTACCTGGGTGATCACTTCATAATTTATGTATAATCACTATGCTGTACACCTGAAAGTAATATAATATTGTATATCAATTGTAATTGAAAAAATTTTTCAAATGTTTTAAATCATCCCAAACTGAGGATCACTGTTCTATATAGCACTCTTATTTTAGCAGTTATTTAGTGTGGGATTTTGTCTTTTGATATTAGATGTGCTTTTTAATTATATTATTGTTAATTTATTGTATGCTTCATTAACTACTTTTGTGTCTTTCTTCTTTCAGTAAACACCTGACAAATTCCCCACAGACAGGTGTGTTGTGTTGCACTTCTTTGTATCTGCCAATGGCTAATTAGTCCATGTCATCTGCCCCTGAGTAATTGATTAATTTTGTCATAGTGTGTAACAGCAAAAACTCTGGAGCCAGATGCCTGTCTAAATTCTGGTTCCACCCCTTACTGTTACTTCAGGCAATTTACTTCACCTCTCCATAGTTCAATTTTATCATGTATAAAAAGGGAGAAACATTATTCTCTTCATAAAGTTTTTGTGAGAATTTTTAAAATGCATATATGCAAAATACTAAGATAATGCTTTCCAACAACAAATACTATCCAAATATTACCTATTATATAAGCATAGAAATCAAAGGCTGCAACTTAATAGAATGGGTGATTTCTGCCCTTTGGTTGAAAATACATGCAAAACATATCCAAAAAGCTAGAAGAACACACGCAAAATAAAATGTTAAAGCTATGTAACAAGCAAGCTATCACAGCGTAGAGTATAAATGATTTTCAAATCACTGACAAATATTTGGAATTCAGAGAAGGGAAAATCACAGAGGAATGGAACAGTGGGGGAAGGAGTCACAGAGAGGTAAAATTTGAGTAGAACTTGAAAGAAAGTTGTTGTGAACAGGTGAGAAAAGAGTCTATGCAGAGAAAAGGTTTCAACCAAAACCCCAGGAAGAGAAAAACATGACACATTCTGGGGAGAGTGAGTAAACAAGTCTGGCTGGTGCAGAAGGTGGAACAGGACATGTCAAAACAAAACAAACTTCCAAGTTCACATTTTCTCATGTGGAATTGATCTATGCATAAGCAATCAAAACCATTCCTAGATTTTATTTTTTATTTTTTGTAATCTTTATTTTTGAAAGTATTATATATGACCCCTTTTCTTCCCCATCGACCCCTTCTAGCCCGGCCCCACATTTCTATACATTTTAGTTAGTTGTTATAGTTCATATTGCTGGCTGGAATAACTACAGTCAAGGCCCTCAGTCCAATATGAAGCAGGTTTTCAGCATACATGTCTCTTTATTTCAATAAGAAGAAGAATAACTCGTGATCATTGAACATTTTCTTCATACCAAATAGTGTACTGAGCACTTTTTTTCTGTTCTATTTAAATTAAATTAATGCTTTCCTATGGAAAACCACATTTCACAGATGAAAATACTATATATATTCTAGTTGAATAACTAACCCAATGTCACATGATCAATGTTACAGAAGGGAGTAAAGGATATTTTTAAAAAGTGGAAGCAGCATCATTTATGATGTATTGGACATTTGGCTTAAGAGCAAGACAGAACATCTGAACCCCCCAAAACATCATTATTAGAATGTCATGATCATGCTCATAAACCATAAAAGACATACACAAACTCCATTTCCTGTTTAGCTGTCATTGGGAAGCTTAATCCCATGGGTTTAGTATCAACTTCTATGCAGAGGAAATGTCTTCCATCAGGTCCCTGCTCTACCTTCCTTTGAGCTCATGGACCTAACTGCCAGTACTCCTCATCCTATAACACACACACACACACACACACACACACACACACACACACACACACACACACACACTCACACAGTATCTTTGTGGTCCCATCTTTCATGTAGTTTCTCCCACCAAGAAAGACAATCATCCCATTTATTGAGCACCCATTGTATGGCAGCTGCTGCATCTTCACCACCTCACCAAATCCTCAAAATAAGCCTAACTGTGTGCTAAATGATTATCCTTCTATCACAGAAGAAGAAACAGGCTTAGAGAAATTAAGGAACTTGATCAAGTATCAGAGCTGTAATAAAGAGAGAAAGAGAGAAGTTAAAAATAATACTTTTCATTTCAATAACATTTTGCTGTTTACGAAACATATTCCCATTCCTTATTTCTTTGCATCCTAAAAATAATTATTTTATCAATGGGAAATAATTTTTCAGGAGCAGCTTCTTGGATAACATTATTTGAAGCTTTTAGGCCTACACTTAGGTATGAAGGCATATTTCTTCCATAATGCCAGCTTCCTCCAAGTTCTCTATAATTAACAAAATCCCTACTTCCCTAAAGAGTGTACTGACTCATCCCTTTTTAAGAAACCAACCTTAAATTCTTATCCCTCTCACGTCAGAAATCACACTTTGAAAAGACAAGGAGGGTCAGAGAAATAACAAAAGCAGCTAAAGTTCAATCCACATCCAAGACATTCCTATTTGCTCATGGAAATACCCATCCATGTTGATGTTAACCTCTTAAGCAACACCAGTGACTGAAAATGGGTCTATCCAAAAAGCAAACTGAGAGTTGTGCCGATGGGCTTGATTGGGTCATGGAGAATGTTCTGCTTTATTCCCCTCTCGCCCCAAAGAACATGCGCCAAAGGTTTTCCTGAAGTGATTCTTTCAGAGGGTCCAATTGAAATTTCTTAGAGAGGTAATTTAGCTATCTCTAGTGTAATACCTAGGAAATTCATAGGTGGGGGCAAGGGGAAGAATCATAACATGATTTACCTAATATTTTCATCCTCTCTTTCAAGCCCAGAAAGTTATTTTATTATTTCCTTCTAGACTATGTATTTGTTGAGGTAATAGTGGGGAGTTACTTTTACCACAACAAACATGAGGGTGGGAATCTTGAGAATGTTGGCACAAGGTTTCCAGTTTTATCTGCAGATAAAACCCTGCACAAAACAGATAATGGTTTATTTTGAACCTATTTTACATACATTTCCCCCCTGACTCACCAAAATTATTATCTTTAGAGTTTATGTCCATTATTCCTTCACTATCTTCCCTGCAATCAAGTTCTCTGAATAAATACAGGGGTTGAGTTACAATTAAAAATAATGAGACTCTACCAGGCCAATGTCCTTGCATGCAGTAAAAAGGTGTGGGCTAGAGTTTGGTATGTGTTTTTTCCCCCCATTTTGCTTCACTTTGATTGGTGGGTTGACACTTTAAATAAAGATTTCAGGTCTACCCTGATGAGAGATACAGAGCGAGTCCCAGGCACATACAGTCCAGGAAAAAAAACAAAAACTAATCTTCTTTTCTTAGAACTATCTTGGTTGGCATCACCAGGCCCTGAGAGAACAGTGCAGGCCAGCATTGAAGGTAAAATGTGATTTTATGATTTCCTTGTGATTTCTGTAAGATCTTTCTTCCTATCTGCAGGCAGCTTTTATAAAGAGGATTTATCTTCATTTGTCACCAGAATAATAACTTATTGTAAACCATTAGCAAGTTTCAGAGAAGATATGTCTAATAACCTTCCAGCTAAAAAAAAAAAAGACTTGCATGTGCCGGGGGGTAGAGGAAGCCAGGGGGAGGACAATGGGGGAAAAGGGAGACATATGTACTACTATTTGTAGTATTTTAAGCAATAAAATAAAATTTTAAAAAAAAAGAATTTTAGGGTGGGATAGAACTGCATTTAATATGTATATCACTTTGGGTGGTATGGATATTTTAACAACATTAAATTTTTAAATTCATACGTAAAAAAATAAGTAAGTAAATAAATAAAAATATATGTACTACCTCATAAAATGAATTTTTGTAAAACATACATTTGCTAATTGTAATAATGTGCTAAGTTGGGTTATGGTGCATAAAATCTAAATGTATCTCATATTTAATAAACATTTTATAGTGAGGGGGGAAAAAGACTTATTAATGAGGTGGGTTTTTTTTTTTTTACTATTTGTGATTATTAGTGACATTGCCTAATTTATAAAAGTATAAGAAGATGAACAGATCTCTTGGCTAGACAGACTTTTGTTCATATAAGGGTAAGAGCCTTTTGAACTTATAAAATCATTTTAAAGAGATAATTTATTTTAGAAAAAGAAAAACTCAATTTTTAGAAATATTTCCCACTAACATTTTAGAAATTTAACTATTAAGTTCATTCTTATTTTAAAAATATAAGTTTGGGTTATGTGGGCAACCTAAACATAGAATGATATGCCTTATAAACCTGCAAATAAAGGTCTGTTATGAAATTATTATTGTCTGTATTACATTTTCAATGAATTCAAAATTTGCTCTGGAAGGAAAAAAAGTATAACTTCCTGTGGACGATACTGAATAGACCAAAATTTCACATAGTGGAAGGGATTTTCCAATTCATATTTTACAAAATGAAACACAGCTGTTAAAGAATATGCATGAAGGTTGTTCCTACATGTTCATTTAGGTTGTAGCTATACACACACAGAGAATTAGGATATTTTCTAATTGCTTGTCAATTCTTTACAAAAACTAGTAAATACAAATCAGTTGTTCAGCAACATTTAGTTTTTTGTTGTTGCTCTTGTTTTTGTTCCGAACCTGGTTGTTTTGGAAAACCAGCGATTCAGCTCATTTGAGGTATTGTCTTTTAACCATTCTGGAGTAAAAATCTATCTGATTTAATCCTCCAACTTAACTCAGTTTCAGATCCCACTTTTCAAGATGAAGAGCCTGATCCTGGTCTTGTGCCTCCTGGAAACGAGTTCTGCGGTGCCGGTAAGTCCGAGTCTTCTAGAGTACGTCCCAGCAGAGACACTGTTGGACCCCAAAGAACGCTGAAGGACGTGGGCTGAGTCCATGCATGGACTCTTTTTTTTTTTTTTTTTTTATTGATTTTTTACAGAGAGGAAGAGAGAGGGATAGAGAGTTAGAAACATCGATGAGAGAGAAACATCAGTCAGCTGCCTCTTGCACACCCCCTACTGGGGATGTGCCCGCAACCAAGGTACATGCCCTTGACCGGAATCGAACCTGGGACCCTTGAGTCCACAGGCCGACGCTCTACCCACTGAGCCAAACTGGTTTCAGCTGGACTCTTTTTAATTAATCCAGTGTTATAATTCCTACTGAGCCAAAAGTCATAGTTGCCCAGACATGAGCCTTACCATCCAAAAGCAATAAGTCAAATATATGATTTTTCTATTCAAAAAGATATTTAAACTATCCCGAAGACAATGTCTAAGTCTCCCTTCATTCACTCAAAGATAAGAGACTTATGTTGTCTCCAAAATGCCAAGGCACAATTTTCTTATCAGCTACTTGCTACTATTATGAAATTGAAATGGAAAGAAAATTTCTTCAAAAAAAGTGAAGTACGTTTTCTTCACTTTGAAAAGAACAATATTAGCCAAATTACTATGGCTACAAAACTGAACTAGTAATTCCATTTGAAGCTAGTAATTAAACAATAAATTTGCCTTATAGAGAAGATATTGTGTGATCAAGAGCTGAAGTTTCTTAAATCAAAACATGTCATGGCAATAGGGCTAATTTCATGTTACAGTCATACACCTGGTCCACATTATCATATATTGAGGTGATCTCATAAGAATACACTTATTTTGAGCACTGAACTATTCCAGCCAATAGCATGTGATTTTGTTTTCACGAGGACTTTAATCGGCTGCTATCTGCTTTTGGCAAATGTTGACTAAGCACCTGCCATGTACCCAGCAATGTGCTGGACATTGAGACACAAAGGTAAATATGACATGGTCTCTTGTCTGGGGAGCCTATGGTCAGCCTCAAATGAAGTTTAAAATATTTCAGTTCCTTGAGAAAGAAGGTTAGCTATTTGGGTTTCTTAAAGGTAAACATTTTGGAGAAAGGGGATGGAAACTGATCACAAGGATTCAAACCTCAATTCTACAAATAAAATGTTTCTATTCTATTGCTCAAAATGAATTTTAAATGAAAGAAAAATTGAAGCTGCCATTCTAATTACCTTTGTCTGATACTGACGTTGAGGTCAGACTCCATCATCAGTCTAATACCTTGACACTATTCAAACCTATTCTACTCCACATCTATGACAGATCCACTTTGTCATAGGAGCAAGACAATTGTTTAAGATCACCAGCAGACTGCCTGCCAAATTACATGTTCTCTTTCACTGCCACATGGGAAATGTATCCCCTGTCTATTTACATTCATGTAATGATTGTTATTTAATTTATGATTTAGAGCTACAACTTTTATTTAAGAAAAAATACCTTTGATATGATCCCCCAAATATACACACAGATCAACTGCTTTATACATAAAGTGATCTTTCACTAAAGATATGGAGGATTTGTTGAAACTGTTTGAATAGGAGGCAAGTTGGATTTTGGCAGGGTTTTGCTGAACGCCATGATCACACGCCACATTCCATAAACCAGAAGCATGTAGGTTTGTCAAACACACAAAATTGACCTCAAGTTTGTCCCCTTCTACACAATAACACTTAAGAATATAAGTTACTTTTACAGTATTTTTCTACTTTGTTGCTTTAATTTACTTATATCACTTTCAAACTAAATCAAATTTTGCTTTTAAAGCAACATAGCACTAAGATGCAAACAAAGGATAGATAATTTCTGAGGGAGCAAAATTGTAAAATAATGTTAATTCCCCAATAATTTAAATTATTCTTCTTTATTCCCAAAAGTTCAAGTTATTTAGGTAATAAACCAAATGTTGGCCTCTTGACTGTACTTTCTATTTCTGGTGGTTAAGGAAGTTTCTCACCGAAGGAAACTCAAAAATTATTCTATTTCCATGTAGGTGTTTCCTCGGCAGCCGGGGACACCGGGCATGGCTAGTTTGAGCCTGGAGGTATGTATTGTCAGAGCACTGACATTTACTTTTTACGTTTGTTTGTCCCTGGGAGGGGAAAAAGGTGATGGGCTGTTTCTGGTCTTCCCAGTCAGAAGGCAGTGGCCGTCCTCCTGTGTGGTTCTGGAGAAGCTTATGGCATCTATGAGAGCCTTGTTTTATAATTTTACCTCATTTCCAATTCTCAGGTGCTTTACTCCTCATAACATAATCTGTACGTGAATCAAAACAATATTTTAATACCTACTATATATACATTATTTAATACCTACTATATATACATTAACATAATTACTACATTAATATAATTACTACATTAATTCAAACACATTGGTCTGAAGTCATAAATGGTTTCTATTTAGTTCCTTCTCCTTATAGTACCTTATATTATAAAGTTCAGATGAAGAAAATTTACCTTACAAAATTCAGTTATTTATAAGAACTCCTGTAAATAACACTAACATTGTACCTGCTGCATAATCTGTGGTAGTCTCATTACACTTCTCATAACTAATATATACTCTGTTTAGAAAATCCCAGCAAAATAGTACTGCTTGACCATATTAATAAAATATATTGACAATTACAAATAGAAAAGTACTTAAGAAATTTTAAATGTATCACAAGACCTTGCAATGTTTATTCAGATTATAATAATCTGGGAGCAATCAGTACCTATATTGGCTGGATGCCCATTTCACATGCAAGCTAATTTCACTGAGTTATTTTTTCTCACGTTCTAGCTTAAATGCAACCAAAGCACTCTAAACTTCTTCCTAATACATTGAAATCGACTTTCTGTTGAATTGCTGGTATTTTTTACAATCTTTCCAGATACCATTTTACTCAACATCTTTTATATTTTTTATTTTGAGGACTTTTTTGTTTGGGAAGGAGATTGAGGTGGTCTTATTTTGTTTTGTTTGCCTGTTTTTTCAAATTCCTCTTCAAGTTGAATTTTAAAAAGGCAAAGTATGGTAAAAGAGTCAACGAAGGAATGTCCTGATGATTACATTTATATTTCAGTTGAATGAGCTGATTTTTCCATATTTCAATGTGACCTCAGTTAAATGGTGCTTTTTCTCTACTAATAATATAAAGCAAGCTAAATACTTTAATAGCAATAATAACAACAGTGAAAAAACCACATTCAACATTTTCATTTTTCAGTGACAATTAATGTCTACTTCTATTTTATTCAAATTGACCCACTCCAAACTTTGTGTTAATGATATATGTTGCAAAATCAGAAAAGGAACATGTGTGGTAAACAGTAACCCACTTTTTTTTCTTTACAGACAATGAAAAGGAACATGTGTGGTAAACAGTAACCCACTTTTTTTTCTTTACAGACAATGAGACAATTGGGCACCTTGCAGGGACTAAATATGCTTTCTCAGGTAAACTTATTTTCAAATATTTCTTATTCCAAGGATTGTATTAACCCTTTGAACTCACTTGCTTTTTTCTCGATTCCTTTATTCTAATGCTAACCGTGTCGAGTCACACTCGACATCCGAGTGCAAAAGGTTAATGGTGGTGGTGGTAGTGATATGAGCAGCAGCATTGTCATTTGTAGAATATATTTGTGAACAGGAGATATCCTAAATTTTGGAAGAACTAATGAATAACTGAGATAACCTAAAACACAATAAGATTCTAAGATGGGCTAGCAAGGGAAAATAAAAACAACATTGAATTTTCTTTAGTAGTAAAAAAATTTCTTTGCATTGTCAGTTTTATTATGAGTACTTACAAAGCTAAATCCAAGACAAGTATATGAGGATACTGCAGTCTGGCTTAAAATGGCTGTGAGTCTGTTGCAAGAGAGTGTTTGCCTATCCATGTTAAATTAAGTAATCTCATTCTTACTTTTGCTATCTCTACATTCCCTGTGGATCTTTTGGAAAATGAAAACCAAGTTTAAGCCAATATTGAAATAGAAGTAAATTTCTCTCTATCTATCTTTTCTCCCCATATCTTTAGTATTCAAGATTTGGCTTTGGGAAATCACTTAATTCTTTGTGGATGCACGGTCTCCTTCCACCACATTCCTCCTTCCCATGGATGAGACCAAGGGAACATGGAACTCAACAGGTAAGTTAGTTACATCAATTGTTTGAAACACCAAGCCTTAAAATATTCCCCTACTTACATTCTCTAAGTTGTCATATACTAACCACAGAGTAATAAACAAACATACTAGTAATTATCCAGACACCAAATACATCAAAACTTGTAATTAGTTTTAGTACTTTGGAATATTTAAAATAAAATGGTCCAAATTTTCAACCCATTTGAACATTTATTTCTAACAGGAAGATATAGACTCCCAAATATGAGACCTATGTTAAAAATATCAGCAATAACAATAAAATATCCTCAAAATGGAAACAGGCTAAATCCTGAGCAATTCTCTTTTTAATCAAGAGTCCCCAAATAATTATTAAAAAGCACATTTAAACTGATGCCAAAGTCCTGGTTAAATGATGCCAAAGTCCTGGTTAAAACATCATGAACCTTACAGCAATCATATATCAGTTAACTTTAACCATTATTTGTTAGGTGCCTAATACATAAATCAAATTGTGGACTGGGAGTGAAAGTGAAGATGTTTAAGAATGACTCTAAGGTTTATGGAATTTCAGATCTGATTGGGAAATAAGAGAAGACAACGTATTACAAGCTGCTAAATTGTGAGACATAAGTAATGAAGGAGGTATAAGGAACGAAAGCTGTAATTGTTTAGAGATGGGCAATGGTTGTTGTGAGATCCATGTCACTTTGAGGAGCTGGCAATCACTTTAAAAATAATAGGGAGCCATTTACCACAGATAATTTTTAATATATTTTTTCTATTGATTTCAGAGAGGAAGGGAGAGGGAGAGAGAGATAGAAACATCAATGATGAGAGAGAATCATTGATTGGCTGCCTCCTGCACACCTCCTACTGGGAATCGAGCCCACAGCCCAGGCATGTGCCCTTGACTGGAATCGAATTTGGGACCCTTCAGTCCCCAGGCCAACACTCTATCCACTGAGCCAAACCAGCTAGGGCCACAGATAATTTTTTAAAGATCAACAAAACATGGTTGTTTTAGCAGGAACTTGTAAGTCCAGATGGCCTCCCACAACAGGCAGCATTGCCCACCAAACTACATTTAGTGGGACAGTCAGTTATGTTAATGGTGACTATTTCTCCTTTTGATTGCTTCCAAAATGGACTCTGTAGTGCATAAATTTGATTGGTGTTTCGTTTAATTACTCTTTCTCCTTTCATTAACTCAAAACTGTATTAAGCATCTATCATGTGCCAGGCACTTGTTAGGAGCTATGTTAAGTCCTGGGGCTATAAAAATAAATAAGACGTATCCTCCCTCAGGTGACTGGGGACAAAGATTGGTAACAAAAATTTGTAATCCCGTGAGAAAGGGGTAAAATAGAGATGCACAGGGGCAACTATGAGAACCTAGAGGAGGAAACGACTCGTTCTACAAGGACGTTCACATAGCTTCCTACCTGCATGAGCAGACTCTTCCAAATAAAAAATCCCCCAGCTCTTTTGCTTTAGAAATTCTAGACACTGCAGTTCAGTGAGCCATCGCATCCTGACACTCCTTTCAAATTTCTCTACAGTATGAATATTCTTTGCCTGTGCATCCCCCACCTCTCCCATCGCAGCCATCCCTGCAGCCTCAGCAGCCGGGACAGAAACCTTTCCACCAGCCCAGCGTGATCACCGCCATCCAGGACACAGTCCAGAAGGGAGGACCTCAGCCTCCGGTTTACCAGGGACAGCCACCCTTGCAGCAGGCAGAGGGGCCAATGATTCAACAGCAGGTGGCACCATCAGAGAAGCCACCAAAGACCGAGGTAAATCCTTCCCCTGAAGTTAGATCAGGATCACCCACTAACTTAATGGGGAAAAAAAAAAATTTGAGAGCACATTTAAATATGTCCTGACAGATTTGGCTCATAGAACACAAATATTCATTTCTGTCATTTGCCACCAGGGGAGGGGCATGGCTTCTAAAAGAGTCTGTGTCTCTAAAATGTGGTTTCTTAGCTGAAGAAATGTAAGCTTTTAGAGAAAATAGGAAGCCCAGAGAAGCCCAGGCTTCCCATCATCAGGGTCCTTTTCACTGTTGGAAGGACAGAGAGGAGTGACGGGTCCCTCAGCATGGCAAGTAGTATGTTCCATTCTTATTTCTCTACCTGGTGATAGAGAAGACAGCCATGGGAAAGCATCTCACAGTAATGTCGAGGAAAGAGCGATGGACAGAAAATGAAGGCACCATGTAACTGATATGCTGTAGACATTTAACATTCCCCATTTCATCCTGACTACAGTCCTATAAAGATCAATATTACTATCTTTTTTAAAAGGAGAAGACAGACTTTGAGAGGTTATACAATTTTCCCAGCATAACATAAAAATTAAGTGCAGAGTCAGGATTCAAACCAACCTGGTATGCTCCAATTCCAAAACTCATTGCTTTCCACTGTGCAAGACAAGGCAAACCCACCAGAGACACGCTGCCTCTCTGCCCGTGCACTTGAGTCATGTCAGTAAAAGGCAATTGCAGTGCCTTTTAGTCTGTGCCTCTGAGACTAATGAAAGTAAAAATCTGGGCACTTCTTTGAGATTGTTTTATCATATTTGTAAGTAAGAGTGTGTTTGGTCTGTCTATTTTGATAGTTTAGTAATCTTACTATTTATTTGTGATGCAGCAACCAGGAATGGATTTTGCTGATCCACAAGGTCCATCCGTAAGTACACATCTCAATGAGACTTCCTTGGGAAAAATATCTTTATCCTTTAAGAAAGAATAGTAAACATTTTAAATTGTCCCATTTGTTATGAATATTAAGTATGAGTCCCTTTGTTTTCTTAAATATGAAATACTTCCTTGTCATATAAATACATCTGCACCTGTGCCTGTGCACTTGAGTCATGTCTGGAAAAGGCAATTGCAGTCTCTTATTCTGTAGCCCCTGAGATTGATGAAAGTAAAAATCGGGAAACTTATTTGAGGTTGTTTTATCATATTCGTAAATAAAAGTGTGTTCGGTTTGTCTCGCAATTGATAGTTTAGTAATGTTACTGTTTATCTGTGATGCAGCTACCAGGAATAGATTTTGCTGATCCACAAGGTCCATCCGTAAGTACACATCTCAATGAGACTTTCTTGGGAAAATATCTCTATCCTTTATTTAAGAGAGAAGAGTAAAAATTTTAAATTGCCCCATTTGTTATGAATATGAAGTGTGAGTTCCTTTGTTTTCTTAAATATTAAATACGTCATTGTCATATGAATGCATCTGCATCTCTGCCCTTGCACTTGAGTCGTGTCAGTAAAAGGCAATTGCAGTCTCTTAGTCTGTTGCCCCAAGACTAATGAAAGTAAAAAATCTGGGCACTTCTTTGAGATTGTTTTATCATATTCATAAGTTTGGTTGTCTATTTTGGTAGTTTAGTAACGTTACTATTTATCTGTGATGCAGCTACCAGGAATGGATTTTGCTGATCCACAAGGTCCATCCGTAAGTACACATCTCAATGAGACTTTCTTGGGGAAAAAAAAAATATCTCTATCCTTTATTTAAGAAAGAGCAAAAATTTTTAATTGCTCCATTTACTATGAATATTAAGTAGGAGTTCCTTTGTTTTCGTAAATATTAAATACTTTGTTGCCATATGAATACATCTGAAAATGTGTTTCACATAAGTGTTAGAAATGGCTGTAATGGGAGGTTTGCCTGTGTTGTTACAAATCTGAATTACGTACCCTGTTTTCTACCACTTAAAGATATTCTCAATAGCCCGTTTGATATCTCAGGGACCACTGGCCCAAAACAAACCATCTTCAGTAAGTTTTTTTAAATACCACTTTTATTTCAAAGTTTTTCCCTGGGAAAATGCATTTTGTGATTATTATTGTATTTATATTTAGCTTTATCCAGGAATGTTTTACATGTCCTATGGAGCAAATCAATTGGTAAGTCTATATTTTATGAAAAGTATAATTTTTAATTAAATATCACTTTAATGCCCTAGCTGGTGTGCTCAGTGGATAGAGCATCAGGCTGTAGATGAAGGGTCTCAGGTTCAATTCCGGTCAAGGGCACATGTCCTCATTGCAGGCTCTCTCCCAAGTAGGCGGCAACCAATCAATGATTCTCTCTCATCATTGATGCTTCTATCTCTCCTTCTCTTTTTCTCTCTGAAATCAATAAAAACACATATAAAATAAATAAATAAATAAATAAATAAATAAAAATAAATGTTACCTTAATAGCTAAAATTATAAAATCCTGTCCTCACACAATAGATTCCATGTTCTCTGAATGCCTAAATTAGCAACTGAATTGGCAAAGAGACACACTTTCTATTTGGATAATTCTGGACACACACACACACACACACACACACACACATTAAAGAAAAAGTAAATTTGCTATCTGAATTTTCCAAATTGGCTACATTTCTTCAATTATCCTCATCTCTCCCACTTTACTCTGCCTCTGGACACACCATTAATATTGAGATTTAAGGAGAAACTAAATGACCTTTAATTTAGTATTGAGTTGCTACAAAAGGGGTCAGCAGTGTTTCTTTTTTAACAGAATGCTCCTACCACACTTGGCATCATGAGCTCAGAAGAAATGGCGGTGAGTAATATCTTCAAACTCTTCTTAAAATAATATCCAGGGAGAATAGTCACAGATGACTGGCTGCAAGAGGCATTGGCTGTGAATGCAGCCAAACAGACAGCATGTGACTCAGATTGTTCCGCTCCAAAACCAAAGCTTGATCCTGAAGCAGTGTGCAAAGATTTCATCGTATTTCCCATACAGACATTTCTGAGAGATGGCCTTTCTTTAGCATAGGGTTTTGCTCCATTTCTTGACAATGAGGAGAGGAGCAATCTCTCTTGAAAAGACTTTAATGAAGGGCAAATGCTTCAAACCAAAAACAATACACACGGTTCACACAAAGTTCCTGTTCCTTCTCGGACCATTTAACCCCTCAAAACAAATTCAACAGCTCACAAATCATTTAGACCTCAAAACTGAGAGGTCAAAAAGGAAAAAAGTAATCAAGTTTAAAATTTTATTGTTATAAAATTGAAAGGACATTAATAAGTTAATTCAAATATAATCTTATATTCTGTTATTATCCACTTATATTATAACATTAAAGGGTGAATCAATAGACACACAATTTTACTTTTTCCTTTGAAAATTTCATGTTGCATCTGTTAGAACACAAAGCAAAACAGAACCATACTGAATTAACAAATCATCAGCATCTACAGATCTTATCAAATTAGTAAATACACCTATATGCTATCACTGAAAGAAAAATTGCATTTCAACATTGAGTGCCTTCTGTGAGCTAGATGCATCAAAAGATACCATAGAGGCAAAATAAGTGTCCTGTTCTCAAGGACTTCATATCCCTGTCTGTTTTTTGTGGTTTCTCGGTGAATCTGACCAGGTATAATAGCATGGTATAGTAATAATACGTGATAACGGTGTCTTTGGTAAATGTCTTTTTCCAGGGAGGCAGAGGAGGCCCCATGGCCTATGGAGCCATTTTCCCAGGATTTGGAGGCATGAGGCCGAGCCTTGGAGGGATGCCTCCCAATCTAGGCAAGGGTGGGGACTTTACTCTGGAATTTGACTCCCCAGTCGCTGCAACCAAAGGCCCAGAGAAGGGAGAAGGACCTGTGCAAGGCTCCCCCATGCCAGAGGCCAACCTAGCCAATCCAGAAAACCCAGCTCTCCTTCCAGAGGTAGTAATGCCTGGCGCCCTTGGAGGGCTTCTTGCTCTCCCGAAGGGCAATATTCCCAGCCTGGCCAGGGGCCCTGCAGGGCACAGCAAGGGATCTCCCAGAGTTACCCCAGCAGCCGCTGACCCACTGATGACCCCTGGATTAGCTGATGTTTATGAGCCCTACGCTGCTGATACGACCACACCCTTGGGAGAAACGACCTTGGATACCACAGTGACCCCAGACACAGAGCAAACATCGATGCCAGGAAACAAGGTCCAGCAGCCCCATATTATGCACAACGGGTGGCATTTCCAAGAGCCCTGAGAGCCTTGCGATATCAGCTACTTTGTGTATGCATAAGCTCCCCAGCTTTGAACCATGGCCTATCATTTTCCCTAAAACATGTTTTACCCTTCTGCAGCAAGCGCATATTAATAAATACAAGTGGTTAGAAATAGTGTAGGTTCCCTTCTTGCTTTCATTCTCTTGTTGAAATAAAAGGTGTCGACTGTTTCTGTGACTTAGAAATACTATTAATCTCTGCATTTGAAAGTCACTGTTTCTTAGCTGTCTTCGGCATTATAGGATGTCTCTTCCTAGTGTGACACTGTTGTATCCAGAAAATGTGACACTGCTTTGGATATCCTTCTCTAAGCAAAGGCACATATTCTTAGAATTGTAAGCTATTTCCTTCAAATGTTATTGAATGGGGATCAGTGGACAATCCCTGACTGGTATTACTGGGTTTGGTATGTTGGATTTTTAAATTCTAAATTGTAGAGTATTTTATTTAATCTAGTAAAAACATCTAGCCTATTTTAAATAAAGAATTTATTCACTGAAAAGATCAAGAAGTATATGTTTATTATTTACATACTAGAGGCCCAGTGCATGAAATTTGTGCACTGGGGGTGGGGGGCCCTCAGCCCAGCCTGCGCCCTCTCGCAGTCTGGGAGCCCTCGGGTTATATCTGACTGATGGCTTAGGAGAGCGGGCCTAAGCCGGCAGACAGACATCCTTAGTGCTGCTGTGGAGGTAGGAGAGGCTCCCCTCACCGCCACTGGGCTCACCAACTGTGAGCCCAGCTTAGGGCTTCTGGCTGAGTGGCACTTCCCCTGCAGGAGTGCACTGACCACCAGGGGGCAGCTCCTGCATTGAGCATCTGCCCCCGGTAGTCAGTACGCATCATAGCAACCATTCTTCCCTCAGTCGATTTGCATATTAACCTTTTATTATATAGGATATTTAAATGGTTAAGAAAAGCATATTCATCCCCTACCTTTGCTGTCTTTAACCCATTTTCTTCAATTCATTCTCACTCTTTCACAGAAATTGTGTTGAGTACATATCCATGTCCTAGGTACTGTACAGTACATAGGCAACAGCAACATAGTCCCTTCCCTGAGAACTTACAATAGAGATTTTTGACAAGTAGACAGACAACCACAATAACAAAAACAGCCCCTCTGGGCCAAGCTCAAGTACTTTACATGTATTATCTCACAACACCATTGAAACATAGATACATTTCCAAACCCACCACACATGTGAAAAGTGCTATGAAAAGGCCAAGTACCATGTGAGAATTGGCTCAACCCTGTGAAATAAAACAAGGGAAAATAATCATTACTTGTCCCCACTATATATGTATCAGTGAAGACTATTTGCCCAGATTAAAAGGTTCCAAGGACAGATTTGGCCATCCCTGAAAAGTAGCCTCCTACTCCATTCTGTCCACTTCCTCCCAAGTTGCCCAGCCCAGATCAGGTTCCACAGAACTCAGACTCCCTTTCCTCCTCTATGAATATCCTGAGGACGCAGGAAAAGAGCCCTGATCTGGGATACTTCAGGGGCCTCAGCAGAAGCATACAGCCTCCACCTATTGTCTCCCTCTCTTCAGGCAGAGCCCTGCTCACCCCACTCTTGGGCTGGAGCTTAAAGAGACATGCAGGAGTTTAAATGCAGTTTGCATCTCATAGTGACTGGCAAAGGTGCAAGGGTAGGAGAATGACCTACACTGAGAACCCACTGAGACCCACCTTACCAATCCATGCACTCCCCTAGAAAGCATACCGACAGATCTGGGTTGAAACCTTAACATCACATCTAACCCTCTATGAGTCTGAGTCTTTGGAAGTGATACTTAACCTCTCTGCTCCTGTGTCTTCAAATTTATGGTGGAGCTACAACCCAACCCACCTCACAAGGTCGTTGTGAGAACAAAATGAGATAAAGTTGTGAGAACAAAATTGAGATAAAGTACACAAATAAAATTGCTGAATCATAGTCGTTTTCCTTTTTCCCTAATGATCCTTTTCATAAAGACAACCTGGCAAAACAGCAGCAGTAATAATGGAAGAATGGAACTGTTCCCTTTATCAATGAATTTGTGCTTTCCTAGTCACATGCCACACACTGCCCTTCTGATCCTTCTTGGTAATTTGGAACATGCACTTGTGAGATCACATATGCTTGTTTCCTGATGAATGTTGTCATATCAAGGTCTCAAAGTTGGCCTCAGCTATTGGCAGGCCTGGCACTTAATAGCATTACTAGTTAGATAAACTTTGACAAGGAGAGATACCATGTTGTTGAGTCCTTGAATCACCTCTGTCCCTGTCTACCAATACACTTTAAATACTGACCCACTGAGTAAACACCAACGTGGCCAGGGAAAGAGTCTAAATATTATCCAAGGAGTGGGGATATCTTAATTATTGAGAATTTTCATCCGTGTACCAAGCATTTACATGAGAAACAAATATCTTCATATCATACGCCATTCTGAGAGGTCTATGCAAATAGCCTGCCTTCTGAACCTCCTTATTACTAACTACCAATTTTATTCTTTCAAAGTTCCTGAATAGTCTACGGCCATACCACCCTGAACGCGCCCGATCTCGTCAAAGTTCCTGAATAGCTAACCAATCTGGTACTAACTGAGTCAGTGTAAATATGCATCTCAAGTGATCTCTCCTTCCACACAAAGTAGACAACCAGATGTGTCATTTAAAGTTCTGCCCACTGAGTGGGGTGCAGTACATTATCCACTTCCAGCTAATGCCAGAATACCATACAGAAACCCATGAATCAGGCGCACATTCTTTCCTCTCCATTAATTGATCAAAGGTAGGGTAGCCATATAATTGATTCTCCAAATTGGGACACTTTTGCCAATGAAAAGTGGTATTGTGAATGATGAATGAATTTTGAACAGGTATAAACCAGTGATACCTAAGGAAAAGCTGGCCATCTGATTATTCTAGTCATTCCCCATGAAGCCAAATGTGTAAAATGAGGGGAAGGCATCAAAGTTATAAAGAGGAAGTACATTAAAATCTGAACCACTTGTTTGTTCAACTTACTAGAGTCTTCTAGACTGGTTTCATATGTATCATTTTAACTTAAAATGCAATGCTTGTATTCCATTTTATGGCTCAGTGAACCATCTATCACCTAGTTCAACATGGACAACTCAAACAGCATATCAGTAGGCATCCCATAATCAGGCACACAGTCTGCATCAGGGTTCATTAGCAAGGCACTACCTCTCACAAAGAAAACCTTAAGGTTCTGTGATGTCATTCTGTTGGGGCTTGCCAGATGTTCCATGTAGCCATAGATAGTTCCAGTATATTTTGGTCCCTGTGTCATAATGCCCAAGTGACAGGGAAGCATATGCTACAATGCAAACCCCTTTTTTGCCCTAAGTCCTACTCAAAACCATCAGCCTTTCAAATTATACAGTATGTGGTATATGTTGCGTTCAAAACACAAAGAAGTCCAAAAAGCACTGTGGTTCTCTCTTCTTATACCACCTTTCCCTTTAGCTATCCTGATGTGACCTATAGAAGTGTTAGCAACCCAGGGAATTTTTGCACCATTTATCTTTCACCCTCTGGCTTGCTGTTTCAAAACCTACATCTGTCTTCAGTGTAATGGACCGTTGTGGTGTCCTATAGAATATAAAGATGATCAAGGATCTTCAGGACAATATGAAAAATCACGGAAGAGGTTACACAATTCTGGGGCAAGATAGTTTAAGTGTGTGTTTGTCTTGATTTTTCTTACTGATTGGAACAGAAAGAAAGCATCTGCCAGTCCATAATCACATATTTTGTGTCATGGGCTATGCTGATTTGCTCCAATAAACTTACCACGTTTAGAACAGCTACAACTGGCATCACCACCTTACTGAGTTTGCAGTAATCCACTGCAATTCTCCATGACCCACCTAGCTTTTGTATCAGTTGAACAGTTGAGTTAAATGGGGACGTGGTAGGACAACTTCCCAGTATTTCTCAAATCTTCAAAGGTGCTACTGAGCTCTGCAATTCTCCTTACAGGAGTTACCATCTTGTTGGGGGTGGAAGAGAGTATACAGTTTCAGGCACTTCCTCCACTTGGTTTCTTCTACCATGATAGCTTTCATTTCTCTGGTGCAGGAATCAAGGTGGGATTCTGCCAGTTATTAGATATATCTAGTCTCACTGTATGTCTGGAACTGGGGAAATAACCACAAGGGAAATAGATGCACCGGGCCCATTGTTACATGGATGTGAACCAAGATCGCATCTCTCATCTGACTTCTGTAAGCTTTCACTGGTAAACAATGAAGGCTTTTCAAGTTCAAACCATGGTCTAATAACCTCCAGAAAGTCTGGGTATTTCCTTTCCCCACCCACCCTACATAGTCACTCTAGTAAACTGTTTCAGGTCCCTGAGAAAGCTTAGGGAGATTCCCATGGTATATAGATGTGGTCAAATTCAGTCTTTTCTTCCAGGGACCTGGTCTACCCTGAGCAGAGTTTCTCTAGGTCTGGGAACTGGATAAGAAACTGTGAATCGCACTAAGGTGACTTGAGTTAGGCTCAGTGAACCTAGAATTTTTTTTGAGGTTTTTATGTCAAGTAGTACCTTAACAAGGTGCCCATCTATTTTTTTCTAGAAACCCATGATTTACTTGTCACCACCATTTCATCTATGGCTTACTATATCCTCCTTGTCTCTGAGAGCTCAGCCCCACATTCTGGCCTTTATTTCAGAACCTTATTTTTTCCACTGAAAGTCCAAAGCAGCAACTTCCATCACCGTAACTGTCCTCTAGAGGATAAAACCACAGAGCTCTTCATAATGCCTTATTGAAGAAAGTGCTTTCTGGGCCCTTCTGGATGGAGAAGGATGGGAGTGAATCTGGAGTGGTAAACATAATAGATCTATTATCCTGTGTGTCTCACAGGTACATATTTTTATGTAGTACTTGAGTAATCTTATTTTTACTTATATCAAGTGATGATGGTTTTCCATTTGCAGAGGCAAAAATGAGGTCCTTTTATTTTTTAATATATTTTTATTGATTTCAGAGAGGAAGGGAAAGAGAGAGAGAGAGAAATATAAATGATGCCCAAGAGACATATGAAAACATGCTCAAAGTCACTAATCATCCGAGAAATGCAAATCAAAACGACAATGCGGTACCATCTCACACCTGTCAGAATGGCTATCATCAACAAATCAACAAATGACAAGTGCTGGTGAGGATGCGGAGAAAAAGGAACCCTCATGCACTGCTGGTGGGAATACAGACTGGTGCAGCCACTGTGGAGAACAGTATGGAGTTTCCTCAAAAAACTAAAAATGGAATTCCCATTTGACCCAGTGATCCCACTTCTAGGAATATATCCCAAGAAACTAGAAACACCAATCAGAAAGGATATATGCACCCCTATGTTCATAGCAGCACAACTTACAATAGCTAAGATTTGGAAACAGCCTAAGTGCCCATCAGCAGATAAGGGGATTAAAAAAACTCTGGTACATCTACACAATGGAATACTACACTGCAGTAAAACAGAAGGAATTCTTACCATTTGCAACAGGATGGATGGAACTGGATAGCATTATGCTAAGCAAAGTAAGTCAGTCAGAGAAAGATAAATATCACATGATCTCACTCATTTGTGAAATATAATGAACAACATAAACTGATGAACAAAAACAGATCCAGAGACAGAGAAGCGTCAATCAGACCGTCAAACTTCAGAGGGAAGGTAGGAGATGGTGGGGGTACAAAGGAGAGATCAACCAAAGGACTTGTATACATGCATATAACCCTAACCAATGGACACAGACACCAGGGGGATGAGGGCATGAGTGGGGGGTGAGGGGGCAAGGAGGGGATAAGGACACATATGAAATACCTTAATCAATAAAGAAAAAAATGAAAAATAAAAAAAGAAATATCAATGATGAGAGAGAATCATTGATTGGCTGCCTCCTGCATGCCCCTCACTGGGGATCAAGCCCTCAACCTGGACATGTACTCTGACCAGGAATCGAATCATGACCTCCTGGTTCATAGGTCGACACTCAACCACAGAACCACACCAGCCAGGCAAAATGAGGTAAATTTAAATTGAATGGTTTAAAAAATATTAAGTGAATAGTACAGGTTATAGTGGGAAATGGCAGCAATCATAAAGGCAGTACATAAATGATTATGAACATGAACAAAGTTTGAGAAAATTTGATTCAATTCAATCTTCTCATTTATGGGTAAGGAGACTAATGCTCAGAAGAGTACTGTCTTTTTTCAAGTTCTGATTGTTGTTAGAGGGGGAAAAACTCAGGCCTTTGGGTTTCCTGTTCAGCACTGTCCTACACAGAACCACCACAGCTGTCAAGCACTCACTCAAGAATTTAATTAAAGCTATGAATGATCTCTTTTTTAAAAGTAAATGCAAAGAACACATAAAATTCTGCCAACAATATCAGTGTTTACTCAGAATGGCTGAAGTTTAATCATTCAAATACCCACCAGTATATGGTATTGTACAAGTTGAAGCAAATATTCAAAGTGATCAAGACTCACAATCTGAATTTTTTTGGAACTTGAAAACACTCTCTTTAGGAAAATAAGCCTCAAACACATAAAAGCTTTGAGTTTCTAAGTGTGTTCCTTTTTCATCCAAAACTGTTCAGCATGAGTCCTGTCCTGGCCAGGGTAGTTCAGTTGGTTAATGCATCTTCCCAATACTCCCAGGTTGCAGGTTCGATCCCCAGTCAGGGCACAAGTCAGGACACATACAAGAATCAACCAATGTATGCATAAGTAAATGGAATTACAAATCTTTCTCTCTCTCTCTCTCTCTCTCAAAAAAAAAAAAAAAGAAAGAAAGAAAATGCTCAGCAGGGACCGGTTGACGCATATAGACAACATGTGATAGCAAACAACATCAACAGACAGACTGTGATGCATTTTCCAAAGAGGGAGATCAAACCAGCTGTTTAGATCATTCCTTTCTTCCATGAACATTAGAGACTAGGGGGAAGTCCACGTACCAACAACCACACTGTGCAGAGGCAGACATTAGAAGCACAATTCCTAGCTTTGAGAAATGATCATTATGAAGCTGTTTGTCATAATACCTTTTGCTGATGCCTTCAGCTCTCTTCCTGCACTTTCATCTTTCCCCAGGGTTCAGCAGCTTTCTACCAAGAGACCCACTTAACAACCGGTTTGATAATGACTTAAAAATAAGCTGTAGTGAGCACAGTGAAGGAAATGACTGAGTTTTTCAGAGTGGATGGGGATTTACATTCTAATTTATTTACAAACTAGAACTGTCTGGGTGTTAAAGACATGCTTGAAAATCTGACATAGAAAAGGTCAACCTGGGGTTATGTGTCTAGCACATTTTGAACATCATTTCTATATGACTGTCTGGGCTATGCTACTTCCATGAAACAAGGAGGACTGAGTCCCAGATGGCAGAAACTACAGCATTTCTGCAACCTTGTAAAAAAAATAGAAGAGAAAAAGAAAGAACTCGGCCCTGTCTGGGTAGCTCAGTTGGTTAGAGTGTCGTCCCAATATGCCAAGTTTGCAGGCTCTATCTTTGGTCAGGGCACATACAAAAATCAACTAATGAATGCATAAATGAGTGAAACAACAAATTGATGCTTCTCTCTCTCTTTCTCCTTTCTCTCTCTTTCTCCTCTCTCTCTTTCTCCTCTCTCTCACACACACACTCTCTCTCTCTCTAAAAATCAATGAAAATTTAAAAAGAAAGAAATCCTGTTAGAGACTGTCTCTCTGTCTTGAATCTTTAAAGCTTTCCGGTATATCCACCCAAAGCCCAAATATGCCAAGTCAGGTATCTTCAAACCTATCTATTAATCAGAATTCTGAGGGGAAAAACAACATATGTGAAGTACACAATTCTTTCCCTAGGTCAGATTCCATACAAGTGGGTATCAGCCTCTTGGAATCCAAGGACACATTTGGCTAACATCCCAAGTGTGGGCTTACAAGATCCATTACCTGTGAAGGGACGGGTGAATTTGGTTGGTGACTGTTGGGAAAGGGAACACGCACAATAGAGGGCTGCACTCCATGCGTATGGACCAGTTTAGGAAGAGGAGCTTGAACCAAATGTGTGCATCGTTTCACTATCTATGTGTCAGCGTAGATGTTAGCAATTCTGAAAAAAGTGATTAGACGATGTCTGGTAAGAAATGACGTGATAGACTCACCAAGCTTCCACTTACTCAATTATCTAGTCTGCTGTAACTGTTTATTTAAAGTTGATTCATCTTGCCCGGCATGTACTGCACTCCCAATACCAAGAGAGCCTCTTGTTTTCAAAAGGAGCAAGATTTTTTTTTTAACTTTCCATTAAACTTTAAAAAATTATAATCCATGTTAGTATTTGGAGTTGAAGTTCCACAAAGCAATCTCCTTTAAGTTCACATCCCGCTTCGTATTTACAGAAAAGTCCTTTTTAGAATCTTTGTCCTGGTGTCCTGACACCCCTGGCAAAAACACTTTGTATATGGCTACACTCTTTAGAGTGAAATGGTTAACCACAGGCAGACCTAGTTTCAAATCCCCACTCTACTTTTTAGCCTTCAGCAAGTTATCTTCACTCAGATTCCATTTTTTTCAAAGGTAAAATGTTGGTGAGGGGAATTATCACACCTACCTTATAGGTTTTTTTGTCAATATTAAATAAGGTAAATCATCTAAAGCACATAGCACAGTGCCCACCACATAGTAAATGAAGATATTACTGTTACCCGTTTCAAGGTGCTATTACTATAAGAAAACAATAATGACAAGGTTTATTGTCACCATTTTATGTTATTAATTAAATATTTTATATCTATCTCTTTTCAAAAACTATTTTTAGACAGTTCACAGCAAGAAATAGTAGTAACAGATAAAATTAGAAGGTAGGCACAGCAGAGAGGAAGTTCACAGACAGGCTCAATGTGGAGTCCAAGATAGAGTCACAATGAAACTAATGAAGCACAGGCCCCTTCCGCACCCTCAATGTTCACATGGCCATGAGGTTTGGTAAAATTTGCCCACAATTGGCTAAGACTGCTGTCTCTTACCACTCCCATAGTCTCCATCCTGCTTCTCCTAAATGCCTATGGTGTTGAAATAGCCATGGGTATTTTGAGGAAGTTAAAATAGGGAGACATTTCATTTGGGTGTAGCACAATATATTTATGTGATTCATAGTCAACTTCTGTGTATAGTTAAAATATTACTAGGCATTCTCTTGTAGAAATGGCTCCTAGAAATATTCCTACTTCCCATGCCTAGCTCTCAATACCTACTCATTCTACAGGTGGCCCAATGATACAAGGCCATAAATCATATTGTCTGGATTCTCCCACTAGCGATGTGACTCCAGAAAAATAAATTAATAAGTGTCAAAGATAACAAGGTCTTTTATAAAATAAAATTCTAGAAATGATTTCCTCTGTAGCATTTTATATGATGAATAGAATGTTGATATAGTGCAATTTTTAACTTTACTTGATGGAAATGTCCTTCACTGGGCTTGAGATTCTGTTTGGCTCATCTCTTTCAGCCTCATCTCTCACTACTCTCAGTCCTGGAATCCTTTTCCAGCCAGTTAGACGTCTAGAGTTGTTCAAATTAACATTGCTCATTCTTCCTCCAGACTTCATTAATACTGTGTTCTGCCTTGAACACTTTTCTATGCTCTTTTGGCCACCTTGAACTCAGATATGAGGTTATGGCTGATATCTCACTTCCTCTGGGATGTCTTCTATAAAATCCCTCCTACAACCGATATTGCATGTGATATTACAATGTCTAGATTCACTATTGGATAAATATCTCCATGACAGCACAGACTCTATCTACGGTGTCCACCATAATTAACACCACTCATGCAAACTGTGCCTGGAACACACGAGGCACTTAATAGGAGCAGATTTCCTATGTCTAGCACTCATTTGGGAGCTTTGGTAAATGTAACTTTGTGAAGGTGATTTTTTTAGAGCTAAATTAATCTAAATTATGGGCTCCTGATAGTATGACTTAATCCATGGAGTTCCCAGGGGAATGGTTGAATAGCTTTTTTCCTAAAACAACTTCACTCAATCTGGCATGTCATCAGAACTGAACTGCGCATATTTTAAGGTTCTCTTAGACCGAAAGTCCAAAGTATTAGTATTCTGCTCTGCTGATGGACAATATCATATGCTTTGGAAAACATATAGACAGGTTCTTGTTAAGAAAGGGGAAACACAGTGAAGTCTAATGACATTCCCAAAATCCCAGGGTTGGTGAGTGATCAAACAAGAACTAGAAACTAGATACTCTGACTCCCTGTGATTTTTTTTCTCCACAATTAAAATCAAGACAATAGCAACCATTGTTATGAAAGGAAAAGCTAGGTAAGCTGTGTGTTAACCTCTTCGCTTCAATGCAGGCCAAGGCAGCATGGAGTAGAGGAAGAACAGGATGGGGATTCTGGAGCCAAACTATCTGATGTTAGCCATTTACTGGGTGTGTAACCCTGAACAAGCTACTTAATTTTTGTGTCTGGGTTTTCTTATAATAAAATATGGATAATAATAGAATATGGAATACTACACTGTGATAAAACCTCATAGGGTTGTTAAATTCATGATAAGTGGATGCTTAGAGCAGCATCCCTGTAGCAAATGATCAATAAATATATTGTCTCCATTACAACCAGCTTATATGAAGTATTAGAAGTTTAAAAACATCTAACCCATGTGAAGCACCTGTATGAGTCGGTTACTGTTCCAAGCACAGTGAACGCCATTACTCAGTATTTCAAACCTCAAGATCTGTGTTCTTAACCATTGGGTTATATTTTCTTCTCAGGATGAAGAGAGAAAATGGAGAACAAGACAGTCTTCTTCGATTCTAAATCATGTTAAAGATGATCTTGAGTGCATATATGAGAGTGATTACTCAGAGCTCCAAGAAGTAAACACTACCTCTGAGGGTGGTCCAGATAAATTAGCACCCACCAGCTGTAACTCACTGACACCACAGAGTAACACTTGCATTTATAGAGCGAAAACTGGACTTAAACTAGATAAATCTGATACATTTCATGATTTAATTGTTTCTAGGTTCTAATTATGTATACGTGTTATTGCTCTTTGGGTGGCTTTTGTTTCTTATTTTTATTGTTTTGTTTTGTTTTGTTTAATGAATATGCATAATAAGGTGAAACAGTCCTCAAGAATCTTTAAGAAATATATCACTGGTCATTGTTAAAGCAACTATTAAGCAAGCTCTAATCATAATCACAGGTAAGTAACCTTTATATACCTATTTATTTATAATATTTATTTGCACTCTGTGCTAAGAACTTTAAATATTATCTATTAAATTCTCAAGAAACCAATGAAGAAAAGACTATTGTTATCTTCCACTTTACAAGTGAGGAAACTGAGATTAATGAGATTAATTCACTTGACCAAGATTTGAGAACAAGTAAGTCATTGTCTGACGCCAGAATTGAAGCCCCATTCTGAGTTCTGACTCAGAAAATTTCCTCTCTTAATACCTTGTGCAGATTGGGTGGACACCTAAGCTGGGGCTTTGCATGAGAGGCCACTCGGGAAATGTTTATGGAATAAAACATTATTAACCATTTAATATGTGAGAAATTAAATCACACCCCTCTTCTCTTAGGCTGGAAGAGTTTCTCAAATTTAGGACCTGAGGATATGCTATATGAATGGATCCAGAGAGAAGTCAAGTTTGTGGACTCTTAGACACTATTTGGACACCAAAAATGAATTCTTCAGACAACTTTATCTCAAGTGTCTCAAGTTCAGTAAGTCTGCAGTGTTGGGGTATTCTGCTAAAAATAATCCAAAGACCTTCAGCTCGACATTAGTGCTTAGAAGAGAGGATTAATTTGCTCTAAGAATTATGACTGCTTTTATTACTCTTAAGTCCTTAGTAAATCATTATAAGGTGTAATGTGGAACCATACAAGTAACCTATGTATTGATCCATTAGTCACCGATCATCACTCAGTGCCTGCTAGGTACCAGACACTACATACATTATTTCATTTATTTCTTAGAATAAACTTGTTACTCCCTAATTTACTGAACAGGAAATTGAATAGTTGGACAATCTGCAAAAAGTTTAAACTCAGGTTTGGCAATGCCAAAATCTGGCCTCTTTCTACCACAGCTAGAGTAAAAAAGTCAGAAGACTTTGCTGCTCCCAATGGCTTAAAATCTAGGGCAATGAGAAAATCTTAATAATTGGAGGAAAAGAAAAGTGGGGAGGTCACAGACTCTTAGAGGATATGAGTTCTCTTTCAGAGAAAAATTAAAGTGCTTTTACACACACACACACACACACACACACACACACACACACAAATACTTATATACAATGTCATGGATTACAGATCCCAGTTAGGAAGATTTGTTTTATGGACAAGATAACAAATAGAGAGAAGGGGCAGGGAACAGATACACAAACTTTTTAAAAAGCCAAATCATAAACATGTTCACAAACAGTTGTAATGGTTTGGAGGGGAAAGAATTTATAAAATAAGTAGAGATAGCTGGTGTATAGAGGAAAAGGTTACAAAGGACTGGTTTCAAAATATTATATCAAGTTTTTAAAGAAAAAAGAGACTTGGCTGTTCTCTCAATCCAAGCTACCACTACTAAGAGTTTACCCATTCAATAACTTGGCTAGATTTTTACAACAAATTGTTTCATAACCACTAACCACCCTGGGCAGTGGGAACAGGATAGCTAGAGAAGATGATAAAAAGTGAGGTTTAATGGCATCTCCTAATAACCTATCTGGCTAAGGCCGAAATAAAAACTCCAGCCTCTGTGTGAAGGGCACAAGCAGAGGCCAGGGTCGGCAGACATTTCACCTCCATGAATACACTGTGCTCTGAGCATCCTACCACTTGAAAATTCATCTTAATGTACATACAGTATGTACAGTATCATAATTTCTACTCAGTTTCTACAAAATCCAACAAAGATAGCCAGGGGCTTGGAGCAGATATACCTTTGCACATCTTGGAAACTATAGACTTAAAAGATATTTAAAGCTTAATTTAAAGTCAAATGCTCTCAGCTTTGCACAGTGGCAGTATCGTAGCCAATGAGGTTTATCCAAGGCGCTATTATTATTAACTGAAAATAATAATAATAATAATAATGTCAAATACTCTGGAACAATTTTAATTTGTGGTACTAAATTCAGGATGTAGGAGTGGGGCTAAGAAATGCAGTATTAGCCCAGCCAGCATGGCTCAGTGGTTGAGCATCGAACTATGACCTAGGAGGTGGCCGTTCAATTCCCGGTCAGGGCACGTGCCCAGGTTGCTGGCTCCATCCCTAGTGGGGGGCGTGCAGGAGGCAGCGATCAATGATTCTCTCTCATCATTGATGTTTCTACCTCTCTCTCTCCCTTTCCCTTCCTCTCTGACATCAATAAAAATATATTTTTTAAAAGAAAGAATAAAAGAAATACAGTTGTTAGAGGGCTCAAGAGAAGACATGGCACCTTCCATGCCTTGGGAGAACAGTGGCCTGGGCAACCACTGGATGAACTGATACGCACAATCATACAAAGTAGGAACCAGCTTTTGGCATCAAATTTAAACATTCTTAATTTTCAAATGCAAGCATTATAATAAGCAAACATCACCACTGGAAATGGAGTCGTAAGAGAACAGCAGAGTCCAAGCTCAGCAAAGACAGCAAAGCTTGTTCTTGTCAATGAAAAGTATCATTTATTTATTTAGAAATAAAATCTTTATTATGGTAAGTCAGGTTTCCAAAAAAATCCATAACATAACCCTTTCAGTGAGTTTCTCAGCTCATAGTTTAAACAAGTTGTATTGCCATGAATAGCTGAGAGTCCATTTGCTGTTTTGCCCAACGCCTCTAAAACTCTGAATCCCCAGTGACTGAATTATATTTGAGTTCAGAAAGAACACTGAGTAGCCTTATGTTGTCCATGACATTCAGTTCATTTTAATTATATATTAAGTATATGTTAATTAAACATTAAATTAAATACATATATTGACCTGCTTTTTAATGATGTTCAGTGATCTATGACAACAGATTATAGTCAATATTCATCTTTGTTTCCCAGATGTCTTTGTATAAACAAAGTTTCTATACCTGAAAAGCCCCAAATTCATTAAGGAAAGCATCATCTAAAACTTACTGCTACAAGCTCATTTTCCAGACTGTTATTATACATAATAATAGACTTGATTTGACAGCTCCTATAATAACACATTACAGATTTTACATTGAATGTGTTTTTTTACCTTAAACTCTTGTGTTGGCAAGACCATTTTCCTCAAAGCTGATTGGTTGTACAGGTCTGCAGCAGTGCTTAAATGTGACCTTGCTATCCCAAGCTCTCCTGACAAGGAGGAGCTTTTTGGTACAGAACATGATATCTTCATGAAGAATTTGTTTTATTATTAAGAAATAAATGTGTCTTGCTTCTTGAAATATCTCTGGCTTCAGCAATTTGTAGTCATTTCCACTGCAGACCATTTTGAATCTATTTTGAATATATTTCAAAGACAGACTAACAAAGTTCAAGTACAAGTTATTTTTTAAATATTGGAGCTTCTAATTGGGTGAGTATGTATTAGAAATTATCAACACAAATAATATAGAGCCAAAAAAGGAACTTAGGTCAGAGATGTTGGTCGACTTCCTTATTGCATTCTTTGATATTAGTTGTATAACCATGTTTTGCAGACTGATCTTCTGATAAAACTTGCAACTCCTTGGTTTGTTTGGTATATTCGTTTTTCTTATGTTTTCTTCCAACCTACTTAATCTCATTTAACACTGTGATTTTGTACATTTTCCAACAAAGCAGTAAAGTTTTGTCAACACTGCACTAGAAGTATCCCAAGTACAATGCCTGGGTCATTTTCTCTCTGATTTAGTTTTCACATTCCCTTAGAACAACAGACTAAGCTTAATTTTTGAAGACCCTAATGAGGACATGATTGGGCAAAATAATTAAAATTGCATCTGAGCCATAGAACTGAAGCTTTACTATTCATTTCATTTGCTTGTTTCATTTCTATATTGAGTTTTCTCATGCCAAATGTGTATTTTTCTTAAAGGCTTATGAAAATTTTGGTGAGAAAATGTTGCTGCTTCAGTGCAGACATGGAACCTCTTTTCCTAAGTTAGATAACTTGGTGAGTATTATCATTTATTTTGCCTTATACACACAAGTTTCATATCAGAAATATTTTTGAGGGGATAAAACACTTTACATATGTCAGAAGAAACAAAGGGTTTTTGAGTTGACAGATGGGATGGAAGAAGTAAGAACTTATGCAGTCATTGTATTCCATAGCAATTATTATGAGTATTATTTTCAGCTCAAAAAATAACTAATCATAGACTTTCACCTACTCATAAACTTTTTAGAGATGGAAGGAATCTGAAAAGTCATTCAACATAATATATTAATTTTACAAAAGAGAAAATGAGTGGCATTTTATATTTATAAAATATAAGACCACATCTTCCCACATGAGTGTATAACATCAAAAATCTAAGTGACAGCTACTATAGAGATTAAACGGATGACTAAGCAAGCGAGAAATTAAACATCAAAAAAGTTCCCCAAATCTTAGGCCATAATCTTAGAAAGTATATTTGGGGGGGGGGAGCATTCACCAATATTCTCTTTATTAGCTTCCTATACTAAACACACTAGCTTCAATTGTAATTTTTAATTCTCCACAATGTTATGATTCTGAAAACCTTTAATTAGGAGAAAAGGTATTTACATATTACTGCTTCCTTTGTTTAATTACACTCTCCCAACTTCTCTGATATATAAAAGGTAATTGATTACACTTAAAATTTAGGAAAATGTTAAAGTGTCCTTTAATTATATTTCTGGGAAGCAAGCAGAAGGCTGAGTATTGGCTCAAATCAATACTAGAAGCATTTCATGCCTAGAAAGAAGCAGGAACAAAAAGAATAAAAATGGTGTCTCTATGCTGGTAACTATGCTAGGAATTGTGTTGTATCTGATATACCATGAAAATAAGTCATTCTGACTAAATCCTTTATTTTCCTCTATTGTATATGCAAATAGAACAGTTTCCTTAAGGAATTAGCTAAGGAAATGCTTCAGAATAAATCTTGTTCAAATATGTAAATACAAGTTCTAATTATACAAGCTTCCATAATTAACTAAAGTAGGATAAATGAAAACAATCTTCAAGTTTCATATATGTCTTCAGTTTCAATATTTTCCTTCATTTGTTTAATCAAAGTATCTAACAGAGATGAATTTATGGCTTTTGCCTATGTTTTTCTATTTCCCTGACCAGCCCTTGAGCAGAAATGATTTTTTAAAGATAAAATAATAATAATAATAATAATAATAATAATAATAATGAAAAAATAATAGAAGAAAATGATAAGATTCTGGGATATTTCAGCTTCTTTAATTAGCCTCCATATAATGGAATGTTGTCTATAGCACCTTAGAAAGTAGTTTAAAGTACTGATTTTGGAATGTGCCCTCATTGAAACTGAGATATTCTGAACAATTAATATAGTCAGAAATTACTATGCCTTTTTCTAAACCAGCCTAGCAACTAGACGTTCAAAACCAGCAGTATTTATATTTTTCAGGAAAACTCCTAATTTCTTATTTCCACATTCTAGTGCTATGAGCCATCTTCTATCTTCTCAAGCATCAATTCTCTCTCTCTGTTCTCTCTTCCTCTCTCTCTCCCTCCTTCCCTCCCTCCCCTCCCACACTTCCTTCCTCTCATCTCTCCTTTATACTGTGACCCTTTGGGTAGCTTAGAAAACTACCAGGTAATAACTACCTAATAGTTTCTTAATGTAAAGTTAAAATGGCAGCAGAGGCCCCTCTCACTGTCTGCTTCTGCACTCTTCTTGACAGACAGGTGGGCTAGTGCCTAAATAAGTGTGGAGTACCCCAAGCATAATTATTTCATAGTCCAAAAATAAAATCCAGTTTTTTATTTCAGGTACCAAGTGGTAAAATGAGGATTCTCCTGGTCTTTCTAGGTCTGCTTGGTAATTCTATTGCTATGCCAGTGAGTATATTTTTAAAATTTAGGGCTTTTTTTGTGTGCTCTTTGTTACATAGCTTGAAGAAAATTATTGGGCTTATTTCAACTGACATTCTGAATTTGTCATTGGTATCCTTTCACTTTCAGATGCACATGCCCCGGATGCCTGGATTTAGCAGTAAAAGTGAGGAGGTATGTATGTTCAGTGTCTGGGGAGACGTTTTCCAGAGCCTTGTCCTGAGAGTTCATTTAAAAAGGAAAATGTTGGAAAACTTTCTGGTATAAAATGTCTTAAGAAAGAGGTAGAGGGAGTGAGATTTGAAAGACTTAAACTCTCAAATTAAGGCAAAGTAGTAATCTCCTCAGCACCATCCTACCTATGTATTTCAATATTCCTTCTCAAATTAAATGTGAATTTGTATTACATTTGATAGCTTTTTTGCTAAGTTTTCAAGCCAGCAAAGGTAGCCATTTATATCAAGGGTTGTTAGACATTTAAGTATATAAATAACTTTCACATGACGTATAACCAAGATCATTAGCCAAACTCATTACTCATCAGAAAGGAGAATCATCTTTTTATAGAATTATCACACTCTCAGATGCTGAATTCCAAAAAAGTAGAATTGAACATTTAATAGCTTCAAAGTAGACAAGATTTTTATTCTCTATTATTCTTCTCAAAATAAAATTCTGAGTAAAAAATTAAAATGCCATAGAAGTTTTTATTGCATTTAACTTTTTTTAACCAGTAAAATATATTATGACTCTTGTACCTTAAAATAAGAAATTCAACTTATTTATTATGATTTGTGGATTGATTGAATGACAATGTTTCACTTGTGCCACTTTAATGGATTCCTTTGGTCACAGATGATGCGGTATGGTCAATTCAACTTCATGAACTCCCCACATGTAAGTTATTATGTCTAATGATCTATACTTTCTGATGATTTCTTGTTTACATAAAGATAATTACATTGTAACTATACACATATTTTAATTATAAGAGTTTCAAGGGGGGGAATAATTTCACCTGTCTTCTTACAACAAATTTTCTTATTATTCATTATTATTGTTATTTCAAGTAAATAAAACTCATTTTTAATTACAAGGGCTCTTTAAGTCCAAAAGAAATTTGTTCTGAGAAAAGATCACACAAGATATATCCACAAATAATGAGAACAAAAAATAGCATAGTAAATATTCAGGAGAGGCAGTGTAAATTTTATTTGGATTCTCTTGAAAGATAACACCAAAATTATGAAATAAATTATCATTTTATTTAAATAAATTTAATTATACTTATCACTGTGTTAATTCTTAGAACTGACTAATAATAAATCAAGCATCTGTTGAATCTTTTGGCATAATTTTTCAGACAAAATTGTGTGTTAGTACAATAATGTCATTTGTCACTTGACTTGTGGCATGATTATAAAAACCATTTTGGAGGAAAATCAAGGACTTCATCTGCTTTTCCTTAATTTTTTTAACAAAAAGTTATATGCACACTATAGGCCCGGTGCACGAAATTCATGCACTTGGGGGGATCCCTCAGCCCAGATTGCAAGAGGGCGCAGGCCAGGCCAAGGGACCCCACTGGTGCACGATTGGGGCCAGGGAGGGATGTGGGAAGTTGGCCAGGGCATGTCCAGCCAATCTCACTCAATCCAGATCAGCTGGACCCCAGCAGCAAGCTAACCTACCAGTCAGAGCATCTGCCCCCTGGTGGTCAGTGCATGTTATAGTGAGCAGTTGAGCAGCCTTAGCATATCATTAGCATATTACACTTTGGTTGAATGGTCAACCAGTCGACCAGACACTTAGCATATTAGGCTTTTATTATATAAGATATGCATAACCCATGACACAGACAATAGTGTGAAGGTCTGAGGTGTGGGAGATGGGTTCAGGGTAGAGGGGGTCAATGGGGAAAAGGGGGATGGATAGCTGTAATGCTTTCAGCAATGAAGATACCGTATTTTCCGGCGTATAAGATGACTGGGCGTATAGAAGATTTTCCTGGGTTAAAAAGTCTTCTTATACGCCGGAAAATACAGTACCTATTTTTTTTAAAAACAAGTCATTCTCTTTCAAAGCCCCTCATCAATTGTCAAATTATCATCATTGTCAATTTTCTCACTTTTGACTATCGATTGACCTAATTCTTTTAAACTCTCATTCTCGGTTTTAGTGACTTTGCCTGTAATTTGATGTATTCACCAACTTAATTGTCATAAAATACTACATCTTAATGCAAGAGTTGCAATTTTATCTTCCATCAGTTCACATGGCATTTGCACTATGTGTGTGTACATCATCCAATAGACAGCAAGAGACTACTTAATGAAGACTGGAGATAGAAACTGGTGTGAAAACAGAGAAGGAGCATTTGAATGGGAATTGATGTTGTAAGAGGTCAATCTCTAGATTAGCATTTTCAGATTATTGCTACTCTTGCTTCCCCGTCAACTTTGAAATTGTGGAGATTCTGATAATGAAAATGGAATTAATGAGGATTCACCTGCAATCAAGAAGCACAGGCACCATTAAGGGTGTTTACACAAACAGAATTTTTTTTCTCTCTCTCTCTCTCTCTCTCTCTCTCTCTCTCTCTCTCTCTCTCTCTCTCATCATTTGTTTTTTTAACACTCTCACTTTATTCTTTTTGCTTTTCTTCCTCCTCTTCCAGCCTCTAACAAGTCACAGGGGTTTTGAATTTGACATCAACTCCTCTATAACCTGACTTATACAGTTCTTAACTGTAAGAGCTTTATTCTTAAACTGAAATTTCTTACCCGATTTGGCCTTTGCTTTGTTTGTTTGGTTGGTTGGTTTTCTAGAAGACTGAATGAAATTCATTTCTGTGAGATAACATGTAAGGGAATGCTAGCTAAAGATCTTGACGCTTCCATTGTTAAGTTCCATGGGATTTTTAAGATTCCTGGCCGAGTATAGAGACTGACACAAGAGGGTGGGGAGAGCCGGAATCTCAGCCTTCGTGTGACCTTACTGTTATTTGCTACCCTTTCAGATGACACAATTGGGTCCCTCATATGGGTATGGTATGCAACCCCCTCAGCTCTTCCCACAGTACCAGATGCCCATGTGGCCCCAGCCACCACCCAACACGGGGCGCCCAAAGAAACCCTCATCTCCTTCAGCATCCAAACGCCAGGGCAAGACGGATCTAGCCCCAGAGACGCCGAAGCCCAACCCGCCTCAACCAAAAAAGTCACCACCAAAGCGACCTTTAAAGCAGCCAACGCCTGCCCCAACTCCACCCCAAGAGGAAGCCCAGCCACCTCAGGTGAGGCTTGCCCAGCAAAATTTCAAACCAAGTCATATGGCCTCAAAGTGATTTGGAGGGCCTTGCTGCCCACACATACACACTTCCTTCGGTGCTGCTGAGCACGGGGACTGCTATGAGCAAAACAGAATCTTTAGTTTTGACATTTTCTTCCAATGTGATGCTGTCACCTCCTATTCAAAACTGCCTGGTGAGTCCATTTCAGTTCTTGTTTGAGTTAAAATTACTCAAAAACTCTCACCTTAAAGAAGGCCCTTTAAAATACAGAGGTAGCATAGTATAGTAATCTGAGCACTAATGGAAGAGTCCAGACACAGAGATTCGAGTTCTACCTTCAGTAGTAGAACTGGAGGGTAGTAGTATGAGCTTGAGCAAGTCACTACACCTTTCTGGACTCCAGGTTCCCCATAAATGAACAAAATGACCTCTATGCCCCTTGCAAGCTCTACATTTTGATTATCTAAAATATTGCCCTGAAAGGCAGTACTGCTTCAGTACTTCAGGATGGTCCTGACTTAAAGCACGAAAACTGATAAATGGTTTCTCAAGATCTCATCTCATGTGGAGCTTCTAAACGACTGTCTTTTAGAAGGTTAGCATTTATTATTAGACACTATTATAGATGTAAAGAAAACAAAATTAAATGAAAATACTCTCCTGGTTTCAATCATTTACCAGCTATGAGATTTGGGACAAGTGCCTAACTTCTCTGAACCTCAGAATCTTAAGTGAAATGGGAATAATAATAGCACATATTTTCTTTGGTTATGTGAGGATTAAGTAAGCTTACCAATATAAAATACTCAGCACAATACGTAGGACATGTGTTCAATAATACTAATACTAATTGTTGTTATTATCATCTCTGCCCTACAATTAAAAAGCACAGTTTAGTGCAAAGGGAGATGTAGACTCCCAAGTTTCAAATAATTGTATTTACTAGTTTTGTTTCATTTTTCATATATTCTCACTTCCACATCATGACAATTCTTTCTTTCTTTCAAGGCATTCCCACCATTCGGCAATGGGATCTTTCCCTATCAACAGCCACCATGGCATGTGAGTTTTTCTTCTTAGTATTAGAAGTGAAAAATAATATTAACATGTTATATCTCAAACTAATATAAGTTTGTACACTCTAAAAGGAATGCTATGTGCCAATCCTAGAGAGCATGGAACAAAATCATTACATCAGTGATCATGTAGGAAAGAAGAATTTTTAAATGAACTTTTTACTCAAATTGGTGGCATGAACACAGCCTAAATCATCAAACAACAGCTAATAACTTAGTTAATGAGTTAATTTTCTAAAAATTGTGATACTTCATTACCATTTTCTGCTTCCTCAAAAGATTTGACAACACAAAGATTATCTTCATTTAATGTAATGGGGAAATTTGAACAAAATGGAATTTGAAAATCACAAGATAAGCTATGATTAGACACTTTTCCATCATATCTTATTTCTAGCCACAGCTATTTTATTATAAAAAAACATACAAAATAATATTTACAAGAATCCTTTAAAGTTTAAAGTCATTAAAATAAAATATAATATTGAAATTGCATCACAGGCATTAAAAATATGAATTGCAAAATAAACTATTTAAACTAAAGAAATAGTAAAGACCAGTTGCTGTTAAAATAACATAAATAAATAAATATTTGGTGACTTCATTCATTGGTTTTTCTTGTTTATCACCCTTATAACCAAGAAGGTTTCTTGTTAACAAGGAACAATTCATTTTAATAAGAGTTCCTTACTTTTTTCCCTTAAAAAAGTTACTTCCTTTTACTGGGCATACTGAAGTAAGGAAACTAAGGCAGTACCGGGTGAATAGTTAAAAAGCAGATGAGCATGAGTCTCATGCTGAAGTAGCTATTAACCGCATGTACATAAAATTCTGGAAGATCTGTGGAAGGTGAACTGCTTTTCTAACCCTCCTCTGAGTAGAAACCCAGCCCTCAAATTTGAGTATAAAAATAAACCTTGGTCAAATAAAAACATTATAGTAATAATGCAGGAAGGATTGTCAATTTGTCACCCTAAATGTGAAGTAGATGGTCTAAAAATAGCAACATTATTTAATCTTCATTATTACATGTTCTAATATGGATGTTTGGCATTCAACCCACTTTCTCCCTCTCCTTCACCCCTCCCATCTGTGTGTGTGTGTGTGTGTGTGTGTGTGTGTGTGAGTGTTGAGGTGATGGGGCCAGGTGAATGCTAGGAGATGATATTTTCAGTAGGATGAGCTAGGATCCTTCTGAAGCAATTGTATTTACCAGTATTCACTGTCAGATTATAATTATAGTAGTAAGTATTAATAGCTGGATTGTGAGAACTAATGACTCAGATGCTAAAAGCTAGCAGTGCTGACACCCAATCACTGATACAAACTGTTTTAAGACACCTCGAGTCTAACAAACAAATAGCAGCATAGGAAGTGGTTTTCTCTTGCGTTCACTGTGTTTTTCACCTTTCAGAGGGTACCACCAGGTTATGGACGTCCACCAGTCAGCAATGAAGAAGGGGGGGTAAGTACAAGTAAAGCTACATTCCCCACTAGCAATTACAACCTTTCAGTCTCTACTTTTTTTTATCCCTACCTAATAAGAAAACTAAAATCCAACCCATGAACCTATAGCTCTAGAGCCCATGATGAGAAAAAAGTGAAATAAATCAAGCCAGTAAAAATACAATAAATGTGATACATCATTTCTCTTCTACATGTATTGGAGTCTTCCTCCTTCCCTCCCTCCCTCTCTCTTACTCTCCCTCTCTGTCAAAGAAGGCTAACCTAATAACCTACGCTCCAGTGATGGAGCAACTAGTAAACAGGGAAGGAAGTAAAAGCATCTTAGAATGTTATCCCCACAAGAGAAGTAATCATCTAACTCCCTCATTGTACAAATATATCAAAGCCCAAGAAGATAAATTATTAATTAATTTCACCTACTGAGTTAGTGGATAAACTGGACCCAGAACCCAAGTCTTCTGACACAAGTTCAGTGACGTTTTTATGACACCACACTAGAAGAGCCAAACGCATGTCGCAGAGGGATAGGCTGTTAATATATTCCAGCACTGTGTCATCAAAAAGTCCTTGCAGTGATGGTGGCACAGCATGCCACCTCTTTTTTTCCTAGATATGTACTATGTCCTCAGTGAAATGCAAAAACCTGATAGATCTGGGAAGTGGGGAGTTAAAACAGTGACATTAAAAATTCTATGTTAGCCCTGGTCGATGTGGCTCAGTTGATTGAGCGTCATCCTATGCACTGAAAGGTTGGTGGTTCAATTCCTGGTCAGGATACATACTCAGGTTTTGGTCTCCATCCTCAGTAGGGGGTGCACAGGATCTCTCTCTCTCTCTCTCTCTCTCTCTCTCTCTCTCTCTCCCCCCCCCCTGTTCCTTTCTCTCTAAAATCAATAAAAATATTTTTAATTACTATTAGTAATGGCATAAGGTGCTTTTAAAAATATCATTGTGAAATAATCCCAAATAAAAATGAGTCAGATAATTGTATGCAGCCTAAAAACTGACACTTAAAATTTTCACAACTATAACATGAGAAAGTGAGGCTGAATGACCCAGGCAGTTGGCGTAGGCATTAAGAAATCTGTATTCCAACTCCAAGGACCTTGTCTGATTTCCTACATGTCAGAGACATCACCACAGCCACCTGTCTCATCATCTCCATCCACAAATAGAGATTAAAAATACTTTTTTCCTAGGGTGTGTTTGTTTTAAAAGAAAACTAAATGACCTAAATGGCACACAAATGTCTAACAAACACACTGACAGAGCTCATGACGATTGCATCATTCATGAAACATTTATTAAGTACTTCCCCTGTACTAGGTACCTGGAAAACAAAGATGAAAAGAATTTTTTCACTCAAAATCTTCACATGGGAGAATCAAGTGGGAGAATCTCAGGAAAATGAGCAATTGCAGTGCAGTGGGTAATTGTTATAGCATAAGTCTATGCTGCTGTGGACACCCCGAATAGAGCCTAATTCTGTCCCTGGAAGTCAGGACAGAGAAGGGAGCATTCAGACTGAATCCTGAGAATGAGTCAAGTTTGCCAGGAGGTATAGATGTGTCAGCGAGGTTTTCTATGAAGAAGCTACGTGCAGAGGCACTGAAAGACAGAGAGAATAGAGTATTCAGAGAACTAGTTGTAATTTTATTTTTATTTTATGTATTGTGACAAAAACACTTCACATGTGTTGCCCTCTTAACAAATTTTGAAGTATAGAATACAGTATTGTTGACTATAGGTACAATGTTCACAGATTTCTAGAGCTTATTCATCTTGCTTAATTGAAACTTTATGCCTATTAATTAGTAACTCCTCATTTCCTCCTCCCCCAGCCCTGAGCAATCACCATTCCACTCTTTGATTCTATGTATTTATTTCAGTTACCTTATACAAATGGAATCATGCTGTATTTATCTTTCTGTGACTGGTTTATTTCACTTAGTATATAATGTCCTCAAAGTTAATTCATGTTGGCATATATTGCAGTTTTCTTTTTTTAAAAGGCTGAATAATATTCATATATATATTATATATTATATATTATATGTTATATGTTATATATTATATATTATATATTATATATTATATATTATATATTATATATTATATATTATATATTATATATTATATTATATATTATATATTATATATATATATTATATATATCACATTTTCCTCATCCATTCATCTGTTAATGGACATTTAGGTTGTTTCCATGTCTTGGCTATTGTGAATAATGCTGCAAGTAGCAGCTGTGATTTACAACCACATAAAATACAAGGAGGAGGAAATGAGGCTGGATGATTATGAGCTAGGTGATTATTGAAAATTATTATTCATTATTATTCAATTATAACCCTTGTTAGGCCCTCACTAAGTATCAGGCACTGAGCTTTACATATATTATTTCATTTGACTCTCATGGAAACTTATGAGGTAGATTGTTTTTATTATCTCCATTTTTCAAATAAGTAAATTGAGAGCCATACTACTAATTCTGGTGAACTGGGATTTTAATCCACATCTGTCTAGAGACCCACTCTTTAGCATGACACTGTACTGTTTTGTATGTTAGCCAAATGTTTAGAATTTATCCTGTAAGGCAAGGGCAACCTTAAGTTATATTTAGCCCAGCCAATATGCCTCCATGGTTACACGTGGACCCATTAATCAGGAGTCAAGGTTCGATTTCCAGTCATTGCACATGCCTGGGTTGTAGGCTTGATCCCTAGTGGGGGTGAAGGAAGCAGCCAATCAATGATTCTCTCATCATTGATGTTCTTCTTTCTCCCTCTCCCTTCCTCTATCAGAAATCAATAAAAAGATTTTTAAAATTAAAAAATAAAGAGGAAAGTGATAGAACTTTCCCACACACCCAACCCCCAAACTCCACTACTCTGGTGGCAATGGAAAAGCAAGGTTAGAGGGAGGTAATATTACATCCAGAATAACCTGTAAGAAAATTATTGCAATAGTTCAGGGGTTTGGGGGATAAAGGAAGAGGGGACAAAAGGAGGAGAATAAAAATTTAGAGTTAATAGGATGTGGTCATTAATCACTACAGGACATAAAGGAGACAAACAGAAACAACTTGGGAAACTGAGTAAATCATGGTGAATACTAATTAGATATAGAATATTTGAGAAGGAGGTTTAGGGAAAGATGAGTCTAGTCTGGGTACATTCTGTTGGAGGGACTCATGAGATCTTCATTGAAGCTGTCCTGCTGTCTCAACCTCAGGAGAGAATGGGATGGACCAGAGTTGTGGCTTTGGGAGTCATTGGCATATATTTGTAGTAAAAGAATTTGGCTGCAATAGCTTGCTCAAGGCAAATGTGTAAAATGAGAACAGGAGAATGAGGATAGTGGATGGAAACCTTTAAAAAAAAAAAATAGTTTTAGAATACAGGCCAAGAAAAAGAAAGCTGAGAGGTAATGGTCAGAAAGTATGAGAACCAGAAGGGAAAAGGGTCATAGAACCCAAGGAGGAATCAAAGTCAAGAAAGAAAGCTTAAGTCATTAGTGTTAAAAGAAGCATGTGGTTAATAAAATTTCCCTATCACATTCAAAAATTCTGAGCACCACCATGGTGGGAAGCAGAGAGTAATTATCAATGTCTATCTTCTTCCCTACAGAATCCTTACTTTGGATATTTCGGATATCAGGGATTTGGGGGTCGTCCTCCCTATTATTCAGAGGAAATGTTTGAACAAGATTTTGAAAAACCCAAAGAAAAAGACCCTCCTAAAAAGGAAAGTCCAGCCACTGAGCCCTCGTCTAATTCAACAGTTCCTGAGACTAATTCTACCCAACCAAATGCACCCAGTCCCGGAGGGCGTCCAGGTGGAAATGACACCAGCCCAACAGGAAACAGTGGCCATGGGCCCAACACTGGGAGCAACCCTACAGCTCAAAATGGGGTCAACCCACATGCTGCAGTTAACGTTTCAGGCCAGGGGGCACCAAGAAGTCAAATCCCATGGGGCTCAGGTCAGCCAAATATTCGTGAAAATTACCCAAATCCTAACTTTCCAAGTTTTCCTGTGGGAAGACAATGGCGTCCCACTGGTACCTCCATGGGACACAGACAGAATGGGCCTTTTTACCGAAATCCAGTCCAAAGGGGTCCTCGGTGGAACTCCTATGCTTTGGAAGGCAAGCAAGCTATTCATCCAGGAAATCCAATTTATCGCAGACCTTATGCTTCCACTGCAAGAGGCAATTCTCCCAATCTTGCAGGAAATCCAGCAAATTTCAGAAGAAAACCTCAGGGGCCAAATAAACACCCTATGGGAACCAATGTTGCCCCTTTGGGTCCCAAACATGGTACTGTTGGTCGCAATGAAAAAATTCAAAATCCAAGAGAAAAGCCATTAGGTCAAAAAGAAAGAGTGGTCATTCCTACAAGAGATCCAACTGGCCCCTGGAGAAACTCCCAAGATAATGGAGCTAATAAATCAAACTATAAACTGCCTCCTCCCGAGGGTAACGTGCTACTCCCAAATTTTAATTCTATTGATCAACGTGAAAACTCTTATTACCCAAGAGGAGATTCCAGAAGAGCCCCAAATTCTGAGGGACAAACCCAAACCCAGAATTTGCCCAAAGGGATTATTTTAGAGCCAAGAAGGATCCCATATGAATCAGAAACTAATCAACCAGAATTAAAGCACAGTACCTATCAGCCTGCATACCCTGAGGACATCCCTTCCCCTGCAGGAGAACGTTTTCCTGCTGGAAGAAATACTTGGAACCACCAAGACATCTCTCCACCTTTTAAGGAAGATCCCAGCAGGCAGGAGGAACACTTACCTCATCCTTCCCATGGCTCTAGGGCAGATGTGTACTACCCTGACTATAACCCCTATGACCCCAGGGAAAACTCACCATACATTAGAAGCAATACATGGGATGAGAGAGATGATTCTCCCAATAATATGGGACAACCGGAAGATCCACTGTACCCCATGAATACTCCAGACCCGAAAGAGACAGTACCTTATAATGAAGAGGACCCAATTGATCCAACTGGAGATGAACCTTTTCCAGGACAAAGTAGATGGGGTGTGGAGGAGTCACGCTTTAAAGAAGGTGCCACAGTTAGGCACTACAAAGATGAACAGTATACCTCAAACCGACCAAAGGAGTACCTTCCCTATTCCTTAGATAATCCATCGAAACCTAGGGAGGATTTTCCTTATGGCGAATTTTACCCCTGGAACGCAGATGAGAATTTCCCATCATATAATACAATTCCCACTGTACCACCACCTGTGGAGAACAGGGGCTATTATGCCAACAGACCTGTTGGACAAGAAGAAAGCTCTCTGTTTCCTTCTTGGAACTCCTGGGACCACAGGATAGAAACCCAAGGGCAGAAAGAAAGAAGACCATACTTTAATAGAAATTTCTGGGATCGGCCAACCAATTTACACAAAGCCCCTGTTAGTCCACCACACCAGAAAGAGAACCCGCACTATTCCAGTAACTCCCCAGCTGGGCTTCAGAAAAATCCAATATGGCGTGAAGGTGAGAATTTGAATTATGGAATGCAGAATACTAGGTTAAATTCACCAGACAACGAACACTTGGCTTTCCACGACTTAATTCCTCCAAGTTATTCAGCAGGTCAAAAAGAAGCACATTTGTTTCACCAAAGCCAAAGAAGCCCTTGCTGTGCTGGTGGCTCTGTTGGACACAAGGACAATCCACTTGCTCTACAAGACTACACTCCATCCTTTGGTCTTGCACCAGGGGAGAACCAAGACACCAGTCCCCTGTATACAAAAGATAGCCATACTAAGCAAGCAAGATATACCATCTCCCCTACAAGCAGCCTACCTGGCCAAAGAAACAGCTCAGAGAAAAGACAGCCTGGAGAAAGTCAAAACCCAAGTCCTTTTAGAGATGATGTGTCCACTTTGAGGAGGAACACACCGTGTTCTATAAAGAATCAACTGGGCCAAAAAGGAATTATGCCCTTTTCTGAAGCCAGTTCCCTTCAATCAAAGAATACACCTTGTCTCAAAAATGACTTTGGAGGAGATGGAAACAATGCTTTGGAACCAATAGTTGAAGGCAACCAGCTTAATGAAAGGACTGTTGACCTTACTCCCGAGCAGCTTGTTATCAGCACACCTGATGAAGGCCCCAAGCCAGAAGAAATCCAAAGTGAAGTGCAAGGAAATGAGGACGAAAGGCAGCAACAAAGACCATCTAGCATTCTACAGTTACCATGCTTTGGCTCCAAATTAGCAAAGTATCACTCCTCCAGCCCTGGAACTCCATCTAACATTGGAAGGCAAAGCCCATTCAATGGGGATTCAATAATGCCTACTGAAATTCCTGACTCATTGGCTGGGTTAGCTACGGGGACCCAGTTTCAGGGTATAATTGTAGACCCATATAATGTAGATGAACACATTCCATTTGATTCCCTTCAAATAGGGACCAATCCACAAGACTGCTTACTACTTCAGGCCTAGGAATTATATCAACTGAGCATTCTTTGGAGAAGAAAAATACCTGATATTTTACAGTGGTTCTCAAAGTTTTCCCCTGAAGACTTGATTAAATATCTGACCTGCTTGGTGATCCTTATGTTTTCTCCCATTCCAACAATAGGAGTAGTGACCCAGGTGGTGCTGATAAGGTTGGGTCTCTCGAAGTCACTACATCCAGTGCTACCACTATTAGTGCAGACCTCAAAAAACAAGCAAACAAAAAGGCAGGAAGACTATGATCACCACTACCTTGAAACTTGGAAGCCACTTGTCTGGGTTAGTTTCCCTTTGCTTGCTGATTCTTCTTTTTTCTCTCAAAGTCCCATACTTGCAAAATGCTCTGGTTTTGCAAAACAGAAAAGCAGATGAACTTTCCATTTTGTGTATGGAGATCTGTGTCAGTATAATCCTGATGATTGTACATTTTTTTCTTGTGTTGGTCTTTGTCCGTTTTTGTTTTTTTTGTTTTTTTTTTCCCTAGGAAATGTTCTCTTTTGGCACTTTTTTCTTCCACTACCTCTTTTTTTCTCTACTTTTATTATTTACTTTCTTATCTTCCTTCTTTTAATTCTCTCTCAACCATTCCATATTTAGCTTTATGTTTCTTTCCTTTCCGTCTTTCTAGCACTTCTTACATAGTAAGCTATCTTTAACCATCACTAGTCTTTACATCTACCTTTTTCATTTTTGTCTTCCTCTCTTTCCCCCTTTTTTCTGTCTCCTAATATGTCACTGGTCAACCAATCCCTTTCTTCTCTGACTCCTTTCTCCCCTTCAATTTATCTTTCTCCCTACTGTGCCATTTTCCTATCTTAAGACTGCATGCCTCTCTCCCTTTATTATATCTACTCTCTAAACTCTATCCTACTTTTTTTTTCTTGACCTAGCCTAAACATCTTTGTAGAATATATTTCAGAAAGAGTAGACACTGATACCTACTATCATTTTTTATATTCTTAGGGTCTTACCAGGTAAACACAGCTCAGTCAAGGGAACACATTCAAGGAGAAGTATGGGGGGAAACAGGCTTGTTACCCAGAGCAAGCAGCAGGGGAATAAGGCTTAGGAAAGTAGGTAGGGACAGACTGCCACTCTGTGACTGAGCACTTAGACAAAAAAGACTAGGAGTTGTTATATCCCATCACCAGCTCATCATCTGGGAAACACTGTCCTAAATCAAATAAAGGAAACACTCAACAGTTAGTTTTCTTTAATAGTACAGTGTAAGTGGTTCTAGCAATGTGTGCTACTAGAAACATAAAGACTTTCGTTGTTGTTGTTAATCCTCACCTGATGATATTTTTTCCATTGTTTTCAGAGAGTGGAAGGGAGGAAGAGAGAGAGGGAGAGGGAGAGAGGAGAGAGACAGAGAGAGGCAGGAGAGAGGAGAGAGAGAGAGAGAGAGAGAGAGAGAGAGAGAGAGAGAGGCAGAGAGAGACAGAAAAGAAAGATCAATGTGAGAAAGGCCCTTGCTGTGCTGGTGGCTGCGTTGGACTATTGATGATTAACACATCAATTTGTTGCCTCCCACGTGCACCCTGACTAAGGCCAGGGATCAAATCTGCAACCCAAATATGTGCCCTTGACCAGGAATCGAACCCATAACCCTTCAGTGTGTGGGTTGATGCTCTAACTGCTGAGAAGCATGGGCCAGGGCAACATAAAGATTTTCATTTTTCATATCCTACTAAAATTATTTGCAGACACACTTTCTTCATACCTTGATTAAATAGTGTAAATTATTTTGTAAAGTAGACATTTTTACATCGCCTTGCTTAGAATACATCTAGGTATTTTGTTTTTATTAATGGCATTTGGCCCACCATCTATATATTCTTTCCTAGAGAAAAAGAATTATCAGAATTACCTAGAAAGTTACCTTCTAACTCTAAGGAATTCTTAGGAGAAATTTCCTGGGACAGATTTCTTTTAATTTTTTTTCTTCTTCTTAGGTCATACTCCTTTTTTTTTAATTCTTTATTATTGAAAGTATTACATGTGTTTCCTTTTTCCTCCATTGACCTCTCCCAGCCAGCTCCTGCCCCCCAGCACAGGCCCTCACCCCACTGTCTGTGTCCATTGGTTATGCTTATATGCATGCATACAAGTCTTTTGTTTGATCTCATACTGCCCCTCTCTCACCCTCCCTTACCCTCCTTCTGAGGTTTGACCATCAGGATAGATTTCATAAGACCTCTGAAATTTGAGAAAATAGAGTGTTGAAAACTTCCTGAGGAAATGAATCTTTTCCTTTGAGTCTTCTAACGTTCCTGGCTCAGTGTCTTTTGCACATAGTAGATACCTATTAAAGCTCCCATGAAAATACTACAGTGTGCTTTTCCTGCCGGTTAAACCATTGGGGATGCTGAATGAGCCACCACACTCTGTAGCTTAATGTACTCAGTGACATTTGCATTATAGAATCTCAGGGTAAGAAGGGATCTTAGAGGTAGACTGTCTAGGCCATTTACTAGTTGCTTAAATCCATCCCCATCACCAGTTTTATATTTGAATTACTCATTGCAAAATCATTAACTTATTCTAAATAAACTGTCTCTTAAGAATTAACCTCATCAAAATAAAATTACATTTTATGTTTCACTACTTTTTTCAAATGATTTTTTAATCTAGATATGCATGCCTTTCATTGTAAAATACTCTTTCACTTCACTATTTCATCAAAATGTGTGGATCATACACTTGTTTTGGCAGATATGCTGACAAGCTTCATCTATGAGTCACTGAAACTTAATTTATCATCTGAGACCTCTGTAATGTAAAACATAAACAATGGGGGCAAAAACATCTATTAAATTTGAGACTATAGTGAGAAAATAAAAAGGGAAAATGTCCCTGTGGAAAATGACTCTTCGTCAGCACAGGTATCCTTTTGCAAACCTGGATACCAGGCCTGAGTTCCTTGCAGTAAAGGCATTATTCTGTGTGCCCTTGTTAAGTTATTGATAAAGCTTTTAAAGTCAGCTCTGAAGTTAAGGTGCACGCAGTGGGGTGGCAGGCTCTAAGGTGACCCCCCCTTGTCTCTAGCACTCCCAGCCCACTGCCATTTCCCCATTTCTATGGAAAGTTCCTACAGCTTGTGGCCATCACTTGCTGATTTTTAAATGGCTGGATACATCCCAGCCATGTATTTAGATGATAATGTAAATAAAAAAGGAAGAAAATAGCACCCAAGGATGGCAAATAAGAGATAATCCAGCAAGGCTAATACACCTGACTTATATGTGTTTCTGTCTCACAGCCAGAAATGGACTTCTTTAAAGGGTAGTTGGCCCTTGATGCAGTTGTCTGGGGAAAATCTTGAACTTTTCCACTTTAAGCAGAAAGTGAAGTAGGATAATGAGTGTAGGGTCCAGCCACCTTTGAACACTTAGTCTAGCAGCCATCATCATGAAGATTCTTCCTCTGGCTTTTTGAATGCCCTGAACATATTTTACTTTAATTATTCACATCAGAGTCTTAACTTAATACTCCTTCAAAGGAAATTCACAAGACATGACCTTTGAGTTACTTTTATTGCTTGCTTTGACATAGCCCTGTCTGCTTCAGTCAGGACCCGAAGGGCCCTAAAGAAGATCCATCTTGCCCTCAGGAAGCCAAACTTCATTTCTAAAAGCCAAAAAGGGAACCAGAAATGTTGGCTTCAAATCAACAACTGCGACCCTCCTTCACAAAACCTCAGAGGTTTCACTGTGACTCAGACCAACTGCCCCATTAAAACTCAGAAAACTGCACTTGATGGGAAACAGGTAATCACCATTTCACAACGGAATCAAAGCTTTTGGTTTGGTCCACCCATTCTTCTTTGCCTCTCACCCTTAGCCCTGTAACATCAGCCACTAGACCTTTATCTCTCACTTTGAAATCATGGCCAATAAGATTTAGAAACAGGATTTAGCTGGTAACAAACAAAATTCCATTTGGCAGAGCAGAATTCTTCAAATAAAGGAGGAAGCTTAGTTGTAGTTTGACACAGATATGATTGTGAAATAGATGAAGCAGCTCTCAAAGCCCATCACTTCCCCAGTCACGGTCCTCTGCACTCAGTGTCCATTTCATCTGCCTAAGGACCCAGCACCCTCTTTTCTGTGCTTCATCAGAAAATGGACAGTCTAGGATTCAATTACCACTTCTCCATACACTATCTGTAAAACCTATGAATATTACTTCATCTCTTTGCATCTCAGTTTCATCATTTGTAAAATGAAGATAATACTTATTTCATAGGGCAGTTGAGGACTAAATGAAACATGTTAAAAATGAATATGCATTGTACTTCATAAATCAACCACCAGGAGGAAATGGAAGCTTATAATTCTAAAGCAGTGGCTCTCACAGGATTCCAAGCAGCAGGTGGGAATTTTTTGAGAAATGTACTTGCTCCTGCTGTATCCCAGAACTACTTAATCATCATGGGGGTTGGTAGGAATCTGTTTCAGTGAGTCCTCCTGGTGAGTCTCATGCATGCTAAAGACTGAGAAACAGTGATCCAATAAGGTCACATTGTTCCCTGATTTGTTGCCTGGGTAGAGAGAAGAGCCAGAAGTCAATTAACACACAATGACAACTGCAATTTACAGAAGGTTACTGAATGGTATAATAGCTTTAATAAGTGGTATACATAAATTATGGCATGTATCCTTATTTTTACAAGCTATGAGAGAGTTGGTTTTACTCCTATTTTTAATCAGATTGAATGAACTTGCCTTAGTGATGTCATTTAGTCACTAAGGATAGAATCTGTATTCCACCTAGGCCATGAATTTACCCACTACGCTACACAGCCACCCAAAACCAAGACCTGGAAAGACGGTTAAAGGGTAATTTCCTATCCATAGTCTTAAAGTGAATACTTGACTTGTGTCTACTGGTTTTCAAGGGCCTGGCACGAAGGAACATTCCTCTTATTGTTAATTAATGTAATTTTCTCTGGCTGGTGCTGAGTGTGCTCACTTACTAGTAAGTAATAGCTAAGCACTATGCAGAAGAAAAACATTCTCACCACTAATACCCACTGATACCTGTCCTTTAAAAACAGCATCCATTTAATTCAAATTTTAAAAGGACGACAAAATGTTCAGAAATAATTGACTTATAACCGATCAATAAATTGGTCACATTAACCTCAAAATGTCACAGTAACTGTAAGAAAATGTTATAGTGGGCAAAAATGATTATCAGAGGGCTTCTATTGATATTTGTTGAGGCTATGGCAGTGACTGAGTTTTCATTGCCATTTAAGAGATCAGTGAACCAAACTGTTAATTATGCACTGAGTTCATTTTCTCAATAACAACATAAAGGTAAGCCCAAAAGTCATTCTGATGATAAAATTAGATGACATAGATGAATCACATGGCATGTGAATAATGTTCAGTATCAACATCATCATCATTAAATCAGATACTTCATAAGTGGCTACTATGTTCATTCAGGCCCTACAGAAGCAGAATCCAAGATGAGATTAAAGGCACAAGGTATTTATTAGGAAAAACACCTGTGAAAGAAAATGGGGCAGGAGAGCCATCAGACTCTGACTCAGGTCTGCCCTGTGTGGAGGAAAGGTGGGAAGGAAGATTGCATAGGTAATATATAATGGAGGTGTGGTGCTAAGAAATTTTCAGTGAAGCTGATGGGGAGTCCTCAAGTCAGTCACCCATCAGAGGAGTCCTGTGTCTCTCAGGCACTGGTCTGTATTAGTATCCTTACCCTCTCAGTCATCATTGGCTGGGAGCAGCCCATGTACCTCATACAAACACAGTGGTGGGTACCAGAGCCATCGGTCAAATACGCTCCCTACAAAGAATGGAGAGGCTCCTTTCAGAGTTGCCTCCTCTTCGTTGCTTCCGTAATGTTTCCTTGCTAAATTGTTGACTAATACAAGCAAACATATGAGTAAAACTAACAGGAATGCTTTCATCTTTCTTCAATAACTCTCATTTAAGAGCCACCAGCTACTCTAGATTTGTATTGAATGAGTTAATACTTAAAACACTGATTGATGCCTAGCTAATGGTGAATACTAAACTGTTATTAATATGAGGATCTTCAAGTTTAACTGAACTTCTGAAAGAAGGCCACAGGACTATGTCTGAGGTGCTCTTCTAGCTGGCATTTAATGAGGCAAAAAAAACAAGGCAAAGATGAGGAGACAGAGAGGAGCCTCTCCAGAAACTATCTCCCCACAAAAGTTCTTATCACAAGAAACAGAATTGCTTGTAATTGTATGAGGTGAGAGATGTTAACTAAACTTAGGAACACTATGTTTGTCATGAGGGACCTTGCCTTTTTATTTAATTTTAGTTTTAAATCACAAAGCTACCTCAGATATGTACATGTATGAATTCAGTGATTAATGCATAATCACATCATACTTACAAACTATTCATAAGTAATCAATTATATTTAACTTACATACAACAAAGTTAACACAAACTTTTTTCCAATAAATTATTTCACACAGGTATATGCTTTAAAATCTATTTAATTGTCCAAACTGTGCTAGAGAATACATATTGTGGAATACATATTTCATTAGATTCAGTTACAACATTGATGATTTCCAATGGGAATTTCTTACACTACCATGATTGTTTTTTTAATTTTATCGAAAAAAATGTATCATCTGCTACCAAATCTGTGTTATGTCAAAACAAATTTTTCAATTCTGTATTTAATTATGTCACTTTCAGCTCACTGGTTTCATAAATATTACAGATCCAATTTTAATTATTTTTAAATATTTCTAAAACATGTTTTCTAATCACTTTTTTAATGAAGATCTATAATTGACTTGTGTTTGCATATCACTTTCCTCTACACGTTTTACTTTTTTTCAAAAAGAATAGCATGGAATGTGCAAAAGCTCTGGCTCTCCAAGGCAAAGCAAAAAAAAAAAAAAAAGAAAAGAAACTACAAAAAACACCCACAAAATTTACTTCTGTATCCTGATTTTTAACCTTAAGTTTTGTTTTCTCTCCTTGTCTATTTTTTTAAATGTTAGAAATGATATTATTAACATAGACCCCTTCAGGCAAGGGCAGTAAGAGATTCAATACTTAGAATGTGAACGTATAATACTTAAGAATTGAGAAGTAATTACCTAATAAAAATAACAATGTTATTATTTTAATTACTTGGAGGCTAGAGCTTTACATTATCAAAATATTGTGGTTTCAAATTCATTGGTAATAAATTTATTAACTTTCTGGATCAAAATGGAGAGCCTTTCAAGATAAGCTGTGCGGTCAACAATGACTTAATTAGTCAGGATAGCAGGACTCCGGGGTCAAGGCTGTTTCCACCATTACGGTCTTACCACCATATGAAAATGGGACCTTATTTGTATAGCACTTGTTTCTGTCATAGGTGTAGCAGGTTTCATTGTCTTCATCACAGATATTGCTCTGGGTGGCAGTAACCACTTGGTTTCCCAGTTCCACTTCTGTAGAATCACATTTTTTACAGCTGAAAAACAAATCTATGCATTAGGCAATCCCCATCAAATGTTGTATCCAAAATAAATCCGTTCCTTGCAGTGCTCTACAATGTTGAATGGTTTATGGGATTTTTTTCAACCTTTAATATAAAAATTAATTGAAAGTAAGTAATATGATTAATAATATACTATTGTTTTGCCTATACCATATAGCAACTTCTACTCTGTTAGATTAATTGGCAATTGTGTATTGGATTTAAATAAGTTATTTATGATGACAAAGAAGGAAGAATATTTTTAAAGAAATTGTTTGATACTGAATTCTGTAGTTTCAAAAAAAAATACCTACATGTTAATATGCCTGAAATCCACTTACTGAGCTATTAAGACAAATCAGCCCTTCCTGCACTAATGGCAGTATTTCTTTGTTAGAATAAACTTATAGCTACCTTTTATCTGCGATTAAATTTTATGAATTTATGGTACTAATAATTAACATGGGAATTAATGTATTCAAAAGTTAAAATTATATTGATAAATGTTTAGACCCCAACATATTTTCCAAAACATTCTTACTAACAAGTTAATTTTTAAAGTTATTAACTTGCATATATATGTATAGTAGTATGAAGGAAAATCTCTTACATGTCAGACAAATGGTACACAAATTTGGTTCTCAATGGCGAGGTGGGATCAGAGATATTCTCCCTGTTGTTAATAGGAACACTAAAAAAGAGAAAAACAAGTCAAAATGATGAAACTAACAGATATTGCTATTTTTTGGTAATAGGTATATTGCTAGGACAGTAATTTTCATGAGGGCATTTTTAGTGAATTTAGCACTCTAAAAGAATCTATGGTGATGCTCATACTCAGATTTCACAGTAATTTGCTATAATTTAAGCATTTCCCATTCAAAATAAACTTCACAACAGCTCCTCTCTCAGTGATGTTTGCTCACTTGGCAAATACGTTTTTCCCTTTAGCAATCAGCTCAAGTTTTACCCTCTCTATGACCTCTATGATAACTTAGATCCCATCTCCACCCCTCAATAAACTCCTTCCTCTTTAGTCTTATTAAGCTCGTATATCTTTATTATAACAAACACCGTATCATAGTTGATTGAGGCATAACTGCTTCCCTAGACTACATAGTTCCTTGATGCAAAAACAGTTATGTATTCCCAGTGCCTCACTACATGTGTAGCATGTGGAATATGTTCAATGTTTGTAGAATGAACGGACAGCCATTATTATCCACAATTTTGAAATGCATAAATTATAAATTAGAGAGGTTAGCAACCCATCCAAGATCACACAACTACTAAGTAGTAAAGCTGTAGCTGGAATCCAAATCTCTTGATTTGGTGATTGCCATGAAAAATTAGATAATGCTTATCAACTAGTTCAGGTGATCTTATTAACTTGTACATTTTTTCATCTATGTCATCATTCTCTCCTCATATGCACTCATCTCTATCAAAAGATACAAAGAAAAACCTGTGTTTCCTAACTCAGTGTTTAGCAATATTTATATAAATATCTAAGCAAAAACCTGAATAACATCCCTGAGTCCTCCCTTTCTGTCATGACCTATATTTAATCCCATGTCACAGTTCAATCGTGAAATCCATCCACTTGGCTCAGGACACTGCCTCTTCTCTCCTAGCAATGCCTTCCTTCAGTCTTGATCCCTACAAGTGCATTGCTACATTATTGCCAAAATGCCCTTTCTAAAATACAAGCCTAATTTTCTTCTCTGCTTAAAACCTAGTGTCTCCCCAGAAATACCAGGGTATCTTTAATGGCATGCTGTTGCTCTTCAGCCTCATCTTTCACCATGCCACCCTCTTTACACTACATGCCAGCTCTAAACAACAGCTGACAATTCCATAAACTTACCAGGTTTTTCTCATCTCCATGTTTTAATAAAAAACAGTTCTAACATTTACTAAGTGCTTACAGTGTACCTGGTACTATGCTAATATTACATGATGATCTAATGTACTCCTTATAGTAACCCTGATTCCTTTTCCTAGAATGATCTTCCTCACTTATCAACCCTGTCATTCCCCACACATTTACCCAATTAATTCCATTCAGCCAGCTAGCAGCCATCATTCACTTCTACTACTTACTCCAAACATTCTTCCTGCCTCCACTGCCACTCTCCACCAGCCCACAAGGATTGGACTGGGTGCCCTCTAACATCCTTTGCCTATTCCTGTCATCATAGCATTTATAATACTGTACTGTAATTGCCTTTTTACCTGTTTACAGTTCCCTACTCGACTGTAAATTCTCCAACAGTCCCCAACTCCAATCCTCAGTGGCATTCAGTAGCACTCAATAAGTATTTGTCGAATGAATGAATGGATCTATTCTTTATTGGCTTGAAAGGTTCTAGTAATATCAGAAAGGGGTTTAAATATTGATAGAGATAAGGGAATAAACATGTATGAATGTCTGCTTTGGGTCAAACAGTGTTCTAGACACTTTTACATATTATCACATTTAATTTTCACAACCCTATAAAGTATATGTATACTAGTATATCTACATACATATATTGTATCCCTCTTTTATAGTTTAGGAAACAGGCTCAAATTAGTCGAGTAATTTACCCCAAGTCATATTGCTAGGAAGTGATGGAGTTGGGAATAATGCCAAAATGACATGGCAATAATAATAGAACTTTTAGAAATGAGATCAGAGAACCATTAATACACATCAGGCAAAGTGGATGAAGTAACTGAATTATCTGAATTCAGAAAAAAATATAAAAAGAATGGTCATAGAAAAAAAGATGAATTAGAGAAATATAGAGTGCCATTTAAAAATCTGAAGATTTAAACATAAGATATACACTCATCTTCAATGAATGCCATCCATCCCTTCAAGTTGCATGCTTCTCCAACTGTTCTCTCTCTGACAGGGAGCTGAGTGGTATAGAGTCTGAATGGTTCGAGAAAACCTGCCAGAGGAAGTGATGTCTAAGCTAAGACATGCAGGTTGAGGATAAGTTAACCAGGCTAAGAGGAGTGGGAGAAAGGGTTCTTCAAGCAAAGGAACAACATGTAAAAATAGAAGAGGAAGAAAGCATTGTGAGTGGGGAATAATAAGGGCACTACATTATTTCTGGATTTTCAAACATAAGGTGAAAAAAAGTGTCAATGGAAGAGCTTGAGAGTTATGCTCAGTGGTTAAGCCGAGGCATTTGTAATTCATCACAGTAACAATGTTGGGTAAACCAAGGTATTTTAAGAAGTTTAGTAACAACCAGGGGAAAAGGAGACATATGTAAAATTTTATACAAAAATTTTTTAATTAGAAAAAAAGTATAGTAACATAAAGATAATTGGCATGTAGGTCAGGTGGATGAATAATAGCAAATACTTTTTGAAAGTATGTCAGGAACTATTCATTCTCTAAAAAGAATAGATCTCAATTTATCTTTATAGTAGCTCCATGAGATATATACTATTTCCTCCTATTTAAAGATGAGCAAGTTGCCCTGGCCAGTTTGGCTCTATGGATAGAGCATTGGACTGCGGACTGCAGGGTCCCAGGTTTGGTTCCTGGTCAGGGCACATGCCTGGGTTGCAGTCTAGATCCTCAGTAGGGCGTGTGCAGGAGGCAGCCAATGATGGCTCTCTCATAATTGATGTTTCTAACTCTCTCCCTCTCCCGTCCTCTCTGAAATCAATAAAAACATATATATTTTTTTAAAAGATGAGCAAGTTGAAGTTTATAGAGTAGTTAAGTAACTTGTATACAAGAGCACAACCAGTGACCCAACCAGAACTTGAAACAAAATTTTAAAAACATTCTATTGGATGTTACATTGTTTCAGAAAGAGGTACCCAATTGCTAGGAAAGTATTCAAGGCAGAAGTGTTCACAAGGAAGGCTTTATTGATTGGATCCAATAGGAATCTCATTTATTAAATACTAGAGGCCCGGTGCACGAAATTCGTGCATGGGGGTGTGAGTCCTTCAGTCCAGCCTTCACCCTCTCCAATCTGGGACCCCTCGAGGGCAGTCGGACAGCCCTCTCACAATCCAGGACTGCTGACTCCCAACCGCTTGCCTGCCTGCCTGCCTGATTGCCCCTTACCGCTTCTGCCAGCCGGATCACCCCCTGACCACTCCTCTGCCAGCCTGATCGACGCCTAACTGCTCCCCTGCCGGCCCGATTGCCCCTAATTGCCCTCCCCTGCAGGCCTGGTCCCCCCAACTGTCCTCCCCTGCTGGCCCGATTGCCCCTAACTGCCCTCCCCTGTAGGCCTGGTCCTCCCAAACTGCCCTCCCCTGCAGGCCTGGTCCCCCACAACTGCCCTCCCCTGATGGCCTCATCCCTCCCAACTGCCCCCCCCTGCAGGCTTGGTCCCCCGCCACTCCGCCCCCCTGCAAGCCTGGTCCCTCCCAGCTGCCCTCCCCTGCTGGCCTGGTCCCCCCCAAATGCCCTCCCCTGCAGGCTTGGTTCCCCCCAACTGCCATCCCCTGTAGGCCTGGTCCTTCCCAACTGCCCTTCCTGCAGGCTTGGTCCCCCCCAACTGTCCTCCCCCGCAGGCCTGGTTCCCCGCAACTGCCTTCCCCTGAAGGCCTGGTCCCCCCCAGCTGCCCTCCTCTGCTGGCCTGGTCACTCCTAACTGCCCTCCCCTGCAGGCCTGATCACCCACAACTGCCCTCCCCTGCTGGCCATCTTGTGGTGGCCATCTTGTGTCCACATGGGGGCAGCAATCTTTGACCACATGGAGGCAGCCATCTTGTGTATTGGAGTGATGGTCAATTTGCATATTACCTCTTTATTATATAGGATTATTAGCATTTTGGCAATTAAACGTCAAGACTCATAAGTTATAACTTGGACTACATGTGAAAAGAAATGAATATCTGGAGTCCAATGGACAAGTGAAGACTAAATCAAATTAGTCAATTTGATTAGTCTGCCTTACTTTATCTCTATGTCGCCACTTGAGTACTATGTAAAATACTCTGTAGTTCAGATGTGGTACAAAATAAAGCTTTTAGTGTTATCTCAAGTTTCATTTTGAACTGATCAAGAGCAACTAAAAGTTCAGATTCAAACGGAAATAACTCCATATAAATAGGGCATGTTGATGACGAGATCTGAACCTTCAGTTATAATCATTTGATCTAGCTGACTGGTTTTAGATTGTATGGAAACCTTGTTCCTGTTCCCAACTTGTGCATAATTGACTCAGGTCCATTAACTAGATTCAGTCTCATGTCAGGTGCTACATATCACAAAGAGGAGCAAGACATAGTTATTACCTTCAAACAATGACTGATATGATAGAGTATCTCTGCTTACAACATGAAGAAATGAAATATAAAATACCACGTACATAATCCTGATGTTCCTCTCCACAATGTCTTGAGTAGGATCATCGGGAGAAGGGATGACCCTAGAAGTAACCTGGGCACACTTGCATTTGTTGTTCACAAGAACAGTCCTTTCATCTTCGTCTTGGGCTGGAAAGATACAATGTATTAAGAAGAAATGGACCTGGGGGGTGGGGAGGGGTGGTAAGGGCTGGGAGGAGGGAGATAAAAGGGTGGGGGAAATGGGAGATATCCGTAATACTATCAATAAAAAATACATATTTTAAAAGAAGAAGAAGAAACAGGAATGAAAATCTACTTATCAACTTTGGATTGAGTTAATCTTATTTCCTGCAGGAAAAAAAAATCATTTTTATGGTTGATCAATTTCAGCTTTCTCCATTTGTTCTCCTTCCTACTCTAAAATAGCTGAATAGAATCTCACAGCGTAGTGAAGGACATCCAAATGTACTCCAAAAGGAATTTTCTTCTTCCCTTGGACCAGGCTAGAGGCACCTAAGCTGAAAGAATTCTGGTTTTAATCCAATGCTTTAATGGAGCACAGCTCTCTGAATGATGTCGCCTTGTAAACATGAATACCAGATGCCAAAATAAGAGAGAAAACAAAAATCTAGACTGGATTTCTCTCAGACCAAAGCATTCCATTCAAAAGTGAACAAAAACTAACATTAGCCTTTGTAAACGCAGTGTGAAATGCCACGTCATTCACTGAACTCCCCTTTATATACATAGCTTGTTACATTGCATTAGAGTGGAGCACAGATACATTTTCCCAAAAAATAACCTTACTTTGTACGATTTTTAAGTATTCTCCACTACAATCTTCTTAAACTTAATTATATTCTTCTTTTTTGTAGTAACAATCAGGTTATTATGATATAATGATCCAATCAAATAAAATAACAGGTGCTATATTAATATTTCTCCTAAGAATTATTTTTAAAGTTATAGTATATATAGATGTAAAATGTTACAAATTTGCAAAAACAATTCAGAAAATATTGAGTAAGTATATATTTAATTTAATGTGTCCAAATGCAGAAAAAATTAATAAATGAATAAATTCACAGATGACCAAAAAAGCCTTAACTCTGAGTATCAACATTTATTGTCTAATCTGAATATTAGACAAAGAAGTCTGGTAAGTGTTGCAAAGAATAAATAAAGAAAATGTATTAATATATGGACTTAGATCAGTTAACAGATATTTGAAGAGTTAATAGCTTTAATAGTGCTAATTAAATAAAAATGTTAAACATATTTTATTCCTATAATTTTAGCTAAATAACCTTTAAAATTTTCTCACATCAAGCCTCAATTGAAAAAAAAGCAACAACACAAAAATTTAGCACATAAAGTTATAAAGGTTAAGTGATTGGGATAGATATCTCTGTTACTGGAAGCCTAATTATTCCAGAAACGATCTCAGAGCTGAGAAGACCTAATTGCAGTATTTCAGTCTTGGTGATAATAATTATTACAAAAACATTTTAAGATCATTATTATCATACTTATAATTGTTTGAAGTATTTCATAATGTTATTATTCATAACTTCTTAAATCTTCTGATAAAAGTCTGTAGGGCACTGGAGAAGAAACATTATGAAGTCAATTTAAGATCATCATATAACTCTGCTTAACATTTTGAAGAGTAAGATGAATTAAATGGTGTCCTTTTCCCTACTGCTGTATTCATGACTCTTAAATGCTTTCTCAATAAAATACAAATGAGCCAGAAATATCTGACCAAAAAAAAATTGAATCAAATATGTGAGTTGACAATTACGTCTTAAGTAGAAAATGTCTGTATTTTATTTATGGCATACAGTTTATTTTCTTACCTGAAACATAGGAAAAAACTAACATTACTGTTGTTATATAAAAATATTAGGCAGCCTACATACCTACTAGAAAATGTACAAATACTTTCAATTCACCAAGACTTACAAGATTCAACATTCTCTCTCACTGACAGGTAGCATTTTCCCTAACAAATCTATTATTTAGGATTGTGCCTTACTTTATTCGAAGAGCAACTGAGATATAGCAGATGCTCAATAAATATTTGTTAAATTTAATTTAATTCAGTTCAAACAAATAATAAAATAGATTTAACAACACATACTACATATGAGCATAATTAATTTACTAAAAGGTGATTCTCTCATACAGGAAAAATAAGATAGTAGTTAGGAGTATGGGTCAGAGGGTCAGAGGGCCTGGGTTCCTTCTACTACATGCTTACTGTGTGAGCTTAGGTAAGATATTTGGCCTCTCTAAATCTCAATGGGCTCAACTATACGTAGAAATTATAATAGCACCTATCCTCAAATGGTTGTTGTGAGAATTAAATAGAATAGTATATGTAAAGTAGTTATCATAATGCCTAGAACCTAATATGTGCTCAATAAATGACAGCTCATATGTGTATATGTATGTGTGTATTTATATATATATACTATACATGTTTTACTTCTATCTTTATATTGTAAATATTATTAGAAATTCATTATTTTTAATGCTAAATTAGTATGAAATATATTTTAAAGGATTATTCTTAATTATATCATACTCAGTCTTGAAATAAGAATAAAGTCAGTTTTAGAAACAATCCAGCCAAATTATATCACACTAATCATGTGCCCTTCTAGATGAAAATTATTAAAAACTGTACTTTGATATTCAGAATGTACTCCATTTTCTACAGTACTTTGAAGGGTTAATACATAAAATAGCCAAAGTTTGGTCATCAAGTTATAGGCCCCATAAAACATTAAACATTGTTAATAAATCTGTAGGCCCAGACCCAGAAAAGTTATTAGAACTATTAGTCTGTCTTAGAAAATAAAATTCCATTGGAGTCTATGTTGTATTTAAAGCAATTATTACTTCATCTCCCTGAATACTAATTTAAGACACTCAAGAGGAAGACTACTGATTTTTAAGATTCAATATGGATATTCATATAAATATAGCTATCACTACTTATCCAGAAATATATATTTTCTTATTCTCTAGTTTATAGTACTCAAACAAATAAGAGATAAAGAATTATAATGAGTTTTGTCTGCATAAAGATCACTGCCTATATAAAGATTAAGGTATGTTAGAGAAAAGTATCCAGCTAGCTGGCCAACCAAAGCACAAACATTAATGTTTAGATCTGAAGAACAGATCTGTGCTATATTTTTCCTTTTATCTGGCTTTATTTTCAAAATATCACATACCTGTCACAAGAACGGCCTTAACAAAAATGGCCAGGACTCCCCAGAAAAGCAAATGCTTCTTCATCTTGCCTTCACTTCTTTTGAAAACTGGAGCTAAAACCATCAGGGTTAAGGTGAGTGTGCTATAAGGAGTGTGCAAATGATGTTGCTTCTGCTTTCTTAAAATAACGGCAGCTAACAAACTAAAGCCAATCACAACTGCGGCTAAAGTCTGAAATTTTCATGCTGCACTGCAAAGAAAAGTATGGCTTAGATTTATCTATTTTCTTCCAAAGCATCCCCCAAAAGTCATCTTGATGCAATCACTTTTTATTTTACATTTACTTTATCTAATTAATGCAGAAGACTAATAATAATTTCAAGGCAAGAGTCCATTAAGAATGTTAAGTAGGAGTGTTTAACATTATTCCCTAGACAATAAAGTTTTCAAATATATATGATATTTGTTGGGCTTGGAACAATAAATAAAGGAGGATAAATGAGCATGTTGGTTACATTTACATGCAACATCAAATCTATGTTTGGGTTCTGAGTTCTCTCATTTTTTAAGAGTCTCCTAGAATTTTGAGAGGCACTAAAAAAATACTTCAGGATCATAAGTAGGCAAGCAGATTTCATAGCTTGCAGTAGAAAACAGCAGAATGAAAGCTATAAAGTCTAGCACATAATTGTTCTCCTTCAATCAATATGTATTGAAAGTCTAGCAAGAACAAAGTGCCAGGCTCTAGAGCACACGATATTGCTATACTGTCAAACTTTACTTTCATTTTAATTTCCACTATCATAGCATTTAGAAACTATTTGGGGTTAAGAAAATATACTGGATTCACATGAACAATTATGTCTAGTAGAAAAAGAAACATCTGAAAGCACATTTTAGTAATGTGGTCAGGGTGTCAAAACAAATATTAACCACTTAAGAGCTCCTCATCTGTAACTGTAGTTTTTAAATAACTGATTTATTCCATCACTCCAAAAAAGAGTAATTAGAAGTTAGCTTGATACTTTTTACAAATTATTATGTCCTTAAAAATAAACTCAAGACTAGTCTAGCTCCCCAAAACAATTGGATAAATTCATGGGGATAAATTAAAGCTTCACAAAAGCTTATTTTTTTAAAAGCAAAGATTACTTGATTCATAAATATACTATATTTAGTGTTTATATTCTTTCAGTTTTATAGTTTTATCTTTCTATTATGTAAACTATGCATCTTCAAAGTTATTTTAATAAAAATAAGGTGTGAGATCCAAGTGGCACTTTGCCACCAGAAGAGTAACCTAGACTTGCAATATAGTATTAGGACCAGTGTTTTGCGAAATGTGTTCAAGAGATCATTGTCCCTAGAATCACTTGTACTACTGATTTTTAAGATTCAATATGGATATTTATATAAGTACAGTTATCAATACTTATCCAGTCAAAATATGGATTTTCTGGCTACATCCAACCAGAATTCCTGGAGATGTAACCTTGGAATATGTATCATTAGAAAGCCTTCCAGTTGATTCTTACTTTATGTACACTAATATTTAAAAATTGGTAGAAGAGCAAGAAGCTAATAAAGGCAATTTGTTAAACAAATTTATTTTTATAATTCTGTGATATAGGCAAATTGTTTCATCTTTTTAGCACTAACCAAATATACCTATATACTGACTATTATATAGTTACTAGAGGCCCAGTGCACAAAAATTCATGCACTTGGGGGGGGAGGGGGGAAGGGGGGTGGTCCCTCAGCCCAGCCTGCGCCCTCTCTCAGTCCAGAAGCCCTCAGGGGATGTCTTACTGATGGCTTAGGCCCGCTCCCAGAGGGGAGTGGGCCTAAGCCGCAGTCTGGCCTCCCTCTGTGGGAGGCAACCAGGCAGGCAGATCAGGGGATGGCGCCACCCCCATCACCCCACCACTGCTGCTGCTGGCCTCACTCTGTGGGAGGCGACCGGCCTGATCAGGGGATGGCACCACCCCCATCACCCCACCACTGCCACCGCTACCAGCCTCCCTCTGCTGGAGGCAACCCATCAGGGGATGGCACCAGATGGCGCGGCCCCACCCCCCCATCACACCACCACTGGTTGCTGCCACCTGCCCTCCCCCATCGCCATCCCCTCCTTCTGCCCACTGGCACTGCCTGCTCCCCAGCCTGCCCCCCACCGACTGGTCATTCCGCTGTTCGGTCGATTTGCATATTGTAGTTTTATTATATAGGATATAGATATATTACAACCAAATATATCTATATATTGGCTATATATTTATTTGATATATATGTGTGTGTGTGTGTGTGTGTGTGTGTGTGTGTGTGTGTGTATATATATATATATATATATATATATATATATATATATATATATATATATAATAAAAGACCCAAGTCTAATTTTTAAACCATTTCATCTCCAGATTTTGTTCTTCCCATAAAAAAATGTAAAATCTGAATAGTAGAACCCTCTCTAAGCAAGGGAGCCAAGTAATTGGAAGCTTGGCTACACGTTCTAAATTTTTCACCAAAATGGTTTATTTTTCTTTTTTCTTAAATATTTTTATTGACTTCAGAGAGGAAGGGAGAGGAAGAGAGAGATAGAAACATCAATGATGAGAGAGAATCATTGATCGGCTGTCTCCTGCACGCCCCACACTGGGGATTGAGCCAGCAACCCAGGCATGTGCCCTGACCGGGAATCAAACCATGACCTCTGAGCCATGCCGGCCAGGCATGGTTTATTTTTACATTCATACAAAAGATTCTTATAGTAAGAGGTTCAGTGATAGACTTATCTGAAACAAATCTTAAGGTAATTTAGTCTCACCTTCTTTACTTCCACTCAAGTTTTGTTTCAATTTCCTATGTAGCAGACAGTCTGAGTTCAGCACTTGTTTAAGAACCACCTGAAACAGGTCAATGCTTCACTTCCTCTGACACAGCTTATTATATTTGGGATACTCAAATCATGACAGATACTTTATTCCCTTGGGAAATAGAGAACACACTGTCCTTGTTTTCCTCCTCGTTGGTGACTCCTCAGTCTCCTGCTGAATTTTCCTCCATCCTCAGCCTTCTCTTTTCTCTCAACTATCCCTAATTAATTTTAGCTGACCCTATGGCTATGAATATAGGACATGCTGTGACTTTCAAATGGATAACTCTAGACTTGACCTTGCCCATTGAGCTCCAAACTCCTATATCCAACTTTCTGTTTCATTTCTCCACTTGGCTGCCTAATATGTAAGCAGGCAAAACAGTACTCTTGATGAGCAAGCACCCTCACACTACCTACCATTCCAATCTCTTTTTGTTTTCAATCTTCCTCAATCAGTGGCACCTATATCCACCTGGTTGCTCAAGCCAAAACCTTCTTCTTTGATTCCTTTTTTCCTCTCCACAGTCAATTTGCCATCACGTCCTGTTGATTTTATTTCCAAAATCTATCCCAAACATATCTGATTCTCTCCATTTTCACTGCCACCCTAGTCCAAGTCCCCATCCTCTTTTTCAAGCTACTACAACAGCCTCAGCAATAAAAAGTGATCTTTCCTTTGCCCCAGCATTGGCAACTAGGACTCATAGCTGACTAACAATAAGGGCTAAGTACCCCAAATTCTAGTTCAATTTCCTCCAAGGCTTATTAACAAAAGGCAACAGAACTCAACTTAGTGCCATCGACCACCAACCCGCCCCTCCCTCCTCCAGTCTTTAGAGCAGGAGTGGGGAACCTTTTTTCTGCTAAGGGCCATTTGGATATTTATCACATCATTCGCGGGCCATACAAAATTAACTTAAAAATTAGCCTGCTATACTTGGTCAAACATTTAATTAACTCACCCTAATGCATGGGCAGAGCCAGACAAAATGATTTCATGGGCCTTATATGGCTCTCAGACCAGACGTTCCCCACCCCTGGTTTAGAGGATTTAGGAGAAAAAAGGAGAATGCCATCATAGGAGCTATTGAATTTGTGGAAATAGTAGTACTTGTGGTAAGAGAAGTCCCCCTCTTTACTCTTGGGAGAGGGGAGGACAGGGTGCCCTTCTCTCCTCAAAGTCAAGTGAGGAAGAGATTCAAGAAAATAACTCAAAGAGATCAGGGACCCTGCAAAAATGGGAAATTGAGAAGCAATCCTATATAATAAAAGCCTAATATGCTAAGTGTCTGGTCGTCCGTTCAACCAATCAAAGCATAATATGCTAATGATATGCTAAAGCCACTCAACCGCTCACTATGACATGCACTGACCACCAGGGGGCAGATGCTCTGCTGTTGGGGTCTGGCTGATCAAGACTGAGCAAAACGGGCCAGACAAACCCTGGAGCCCTCCCACAGTCCCTCCCCAGCTGGCCAACCTCCGGCGTCCCAATCCCAATCATGCACCATGTGGTCTCTCGGCCTGGCCTGTGCCCTCTCACAATCCAGGACCCCTCAGGGAATGTCAGAGAGCCAGTTTTGGCCTGATCCTGCTCAATGCAGGAGCTGCTTCCTGGTGGTCAATGCACTCCCACAGGAGGAGCACCACTCAGCCAGAAGCCAGGCTCACGACTGGCGAGCGCAGTGGTAGTGGCAGGAGCCTCTCCCACCTCTGCGGCAGCGCTAAGGATGTCCAACGGCCGGCAGTCGGACATCCCCTGAGGGCTCCCAGACTGCGAGAGGGCATAGGCCAGGCTGAAGGCCACCCCCCCGAGTGCACGAATTTCATGCACTGGGCCTCTAGTATAGCATAATAGTTAAGGGAAGGGATTCTGAGTTTAATTGTTTGGGTTTATCTCCCAATCCACCACTTACTAGCTGTTTGACATTGGGCAAGCCTTGGACAAATTAACCTCTATGTTTCAATTCCCATATCTGTAAAATGGGAATAATGACAATACATATTTCATAGGATTGGTGTGAGGCTTAACATGTATTACTGCATATAAAGAAGTTAGAGCAGATCTTGACATATGATAAATGCTATATAAGTACTAGTGATTATTAACCATTATAACTATCATTATCATCATCATCATGTTGGCCACTCCTTGTTGAGTTGCAGAAAATGTAAACCCAACCTGAGTATATCAATTATAATGCAGTTTGAGGAAAGCATTCCTGGGAGAGCTTGACATTTTCCCTTGGGTTGCAAGCATATAGGAACATAGAACTGATATGTGCTCATGCTATATGACCCTTTTAATGTATATATGAAAATATTCAACAAAGCTAGAGTAGTAAAAGCAGCATATTACTGGCATAAAAACAGACACATAGACCAATAGAGAGCCCAAAAATAAATCTACACATATATGGTCAACTAATATTTGATGAGGGAGAGAATACTCAATGGGAAAAAAAATAGTCTATTCAATAAAGAATGTTGAGAAAACTGGATATTCACACGCAAAAGAATAAAATTGGACCTCTATCCCCCACCACTCACAAAAATTAATTTAAAATGAATAAAAGAGTTAAATGTAAGATCTGAAGCCATAAAACTCCTAGGGTGGAGGGCACAGGGAAAAGCTCCTTGACAGGGATATTGGCAATGATTTGGGGAACAATCCAAGTGTCAATCAAAGTGCAGCAATAAACATAAGGGTGCATATATTCTTTTAAATTAGTGTTTTGGGTTTCTTCATATATATACTCATAAGTGGAAAAGTATAAGCAACAAAAGAAAAAATCAATAACTGGGACTAAATCAAACTAAAAAGTTTCTGCATAGCAAAAAAAAAAAATCAGAAAATGAAAATGCAACTACAGAATGGGAGAAAAAGTTGCAAACCATATATCTGATAAAATCTATAATAATAAAAGCGTAATATGCAAATCAACCACACGGTCAAACAGCAGAACGACCATCTGAACAACCTTCCAGAGAAAGCCAGGGCTGCGAAGACCTATCTTGCACGAAACTTGTGCATCGGGCCTCTAGTGTTATACATAAAATATGAAGAAAATCATACACCTAAGTAGAAAAAAAATCTGATTTAAAAACCAACAGAGGACTTGAATAGGCATTTCTCCAAAGAAGGCATATAAATGGCCAACAAGTAAATGAAAAGGTACTCAACACCACTAATCATTTGGGAAATGTAAATCAAAACCAAAATGAGAAATCATCTCACACCTGTTAGACTGGCTATTGTAAAAAAGATAAGAGATAACAAAGGCTGGTAAGGAAATGTAAATTAGTACAGCCAAGATGGAAAACAGTATAAAAGTTCTTCAAAAAATTAAAAATAGACCTACCATATGAACCAACAACCCCACTTCTGGGTATATATTGAAGGGAAATTAAATCACTATCTCAAAAAGGTATCTGCACTCCCACATTCACTGCAGCATTATTCACATTAGCCAAGACATGGAAACAACCAAAGTGTCATGGACAGATGAATGGATAAAGAAAAGTATTTGGGTGTGTGTGTGTGTGTGTGTGTGTGTGTGTGTGTGTGAGAGAGAGAGAGAGAGAGAGAGAGAGAGAGAGAGAGAGAGAGAAAGAATATTTTTCATCCATAAAAGGGAAGGGAAGATTTCATTCTTTTTTATGGCCAAGTAATATTCCATTGTATATATGTACCACCACTTTTTTATTCACTTGCCTAGTGATAGGCACTTTGGTTGCCTGCATATTTTGGCTATTGTAAATAGTGCTGCAATAAACATAAGGGTGCATATATTCTTTTGAATTAGTGTTTTGGGTTTCTTCATATATATACCCAGAAGTGGAATCTCTGGGTCATAAGGCAGATCCATCTTTAATTTTTTAAGGATCCTCCCACACTGTTTTCCATCATGGCTGCACTAATATGCATTCCTAGAGGGTATTATGCTAAGTGAAATAAGTCAGACAGAGAAAAACAAATACTGCATGATCTCACTTATATGTGAAATCTAAAGAAAAAATAAACAAAAGAACAAAATTAAAACAGCCACATAGACACAGAGATCAGACTGCTGGTTGCCAGAGGGGAGGGAAATTGGAGAACTAGGTGAAAAAGGTGATGGGATTAAGAAGTACAAATTGACAGTTACAAAATAGTCACAGGGATGTACAGTACAGCATAGGGAATATAGTCAACTAGATACCCGGTGCATGAAAATTAATGTACTGGAGTGGGGGGGGGTCCCTCAGCCTGGCCTGCCCCACCTCACAGTCCAGGAGCCCTCAGGGGCAGGAGGTGACCAGGCGATCAGGGGAAGGCAATGCCCCATCACACCTCTGCTGCTGCCACTGCTGGCAGTGCAAGCCTCAGCCAGTCCTGGTTACCTGAGCCTCCGGCAGCCCTGGGCAGCTGGGTAGCTGCCATCTGAGACTTGCCTGTACCTTGGGCCAGCCCTGGGAGGCTGGGCAGCCACCATCTGAGGCTTGCCTGCTCCTTGGGCTGGCCCTGGATGGCTGGGCAGTCAACATCCAAGGCTTGCCTGTGCCTCAGGCCAGCCCTGGGCGTCTGGGGGGCTAAGGGGACTGGGGGACTCTGGAGGCAGGCATGCAGAGTAGCCAGGCCCACCTTGGGGAGGGACTGGCCTTGCCGCCTGCCACCCAGGCGGGGCTGGGAGACTAGGCGCTGCCATCTTGTGGCTGTGGGTACCGCCATCTTTAAGGGCAGGGCAGTCAATTAGCATATTCCCTCCTTATTGGCTATGGGTGCCGCCATCTTTTTGATGGTGTGAGGGTTAATTAGCATATTCCTCTTTATTAAATAAAATAATATTATAATAAACTAAGAGCCCAGTGCACAAATTCATGCACCTTGAAAGGAACTGTGGGCCACAAGGCTGCAGTGGGCACAGGGGCGGGTCTCGGTCCATCCTCCGCGCCCCTGCCTGGCCCCTCCCACTGCGGCCCCCCAGTCCCATGTCTGCTGGCAGCCCCGCTCCCACTGTTGCTGCTCCCACGCACTGAGAGTGCTGACCCCACTCCATCCGCTGAAGGCGCAGAGAAATTGGGCCGGTGCCAGCAGCAGGTGCACGTGGGGCCAGCACCATCTGCAGGTGTGAGTGGCAGCTGCTACCCCAATCACCCCTCAGGAGCAGGGGGAGGTGGAGAAGCCCTCAGGGGCAATCAGGGCCGGCAGCTGCCGCTCGCACCCACTGATGGCCCAAGCGATTGGGACCAGTGCCGGCCACTGGCAGCAGGTGTGAGCAGCGGGTCCAGCACCAGCTGCGGGTGCGAGTGGGGCCGGCGCTGGGAGTGGGTGCAAGCAGAAGCTCCAGGACTGGCAGCAGGTGTGAGCAGGGCCATCGCCAGCAGTAGGTACAAGAGGCAGCTGCCGGCCCCAATCTCCCCTCAGGAGCAGGGGGAGGTGGATAAGCCCTGAGGGGTGACTGGGGCCAGCAGCCACCACTCGCACCTGCAGATGGCGTCAAGCAATCAGGACCAGCTCTGGGTGCCAGCAGTGAGTGCGAGCAGTGGCTCCGGCACCAGCAGCAGGTGCGAGCACCAGATGGGACCGCAGCACGCGGGAGGAAAGAATTTTCAGTAACCACCAGAGGCTTGCCCTGATGACAGCGACTGGCGCCCCACCTTGGTCTGGCACCCCCACTCACCTGCTCCACCATCCTGTGGCCAACACCTGCCATGTTCCACGCATGACCCCTGGCGGTCAGCACACATCATAGCGACCAGTTGTTCAGTTGTTCCACTGTTCGGTCTATTTGCATATTAGTCTTTTATTATATAGGAGGATATGTATGGTACCAGGTGGGTACTGGAAATATCGGGGGGAACACTTTATAAAGTATATTATTATCTAACAACTATGCAATACACCTGAAACTAATATAAAATAATATCCTATCTAATAAAAGAGTAATATGCAAATTGACCATCACTCAAACACACAATATGGCTGCCCCCATGTGGTCAAAGATGGCTGCCCCCATGTGGACACAAGATGGCCACCACAAGATGGCCAGCAGGGGAGGGCAGTTGGGAGGGATCAGGCCTGCAGGGGAGGGCAGTTGGGGGCAATCAAGCCTGCAGGGGGAGGGCAGTTAGGGGTGACCAGGCCGGCAGAGGAGGGAAGTTGGGGGCGACCGGGGCCTGCAGAGAAGGGCAGTTGTGGGGGACTCAGGCCTGCAAGGGAGGGCAGTTGGGGGTAATCAAGCCTGCAGGGGAGGGAAGGGGAGGGCAGTTAGGGGTGATCAGGCTGGCAGAAGAGGGAAGTTGGGGGCAACCAGGCCTGCAGGGAAGGGCAGTTGGGGGCAATCGGGCTGGGAGGGGAGCAGTTAGGCATCAATCAGGCTGGCAGGGGAGTGGTTAGGGGGTGATCAGGCTGGCAGGCAGAAGCAGTTAGGGGCAATCAGGAAGGCAGGCAGGTGAGCAGTTGGGAGCCAGCAGTCCTGGATTGTGAGAGGGATGTCCGGCTGCCCATTTAGGCCTGATTCTACCAGGATCGGGCCTAAATGGGCAGCCGGACATCCCTCGAGGAGTCCTAGATTGGAGAGGGTGCAGGCTGGGCTGAGGGACACACACACACCCGTGCACGAATTTTGTGCACCAGGCCTCTAGTTGAATATAAAGTGTAATTTAAAAATAAAATTAAACAAAATAAATGAATACAAAATAAATTTTAGAAAAATAAAGGAATCCTGTCATCTGTGACAATATGGATGAACCTTGAAGTTCATTGTACTAAGTGAAGTAAGTCAGAGAGAGAAAGACAAATACTGTATAATTTACTTATATGTGGAATCTAAAAATATTGAACTCATAGACACAAAAAGTGGAATGGTGATTGTTGGTGGGGGTGGGGGTAGTGGGGAGATGTTGGTCAAAGATTACAAACTTCCAGTTATAAGATGAATAAGTCAATAAAAAATTTTTTTAAAAAATAAGATGAATAAGTCCCAGAGTTCTAAGGTACAGCATGGTGGTTATGGTTAATACCGTATTATATATAGCTGTTCTCCTTTATCTGCAGTTTCACTTTCTGTAGTTTCAGTTACTTATGGTCAATGGTGGTCTGAAAATATTAAATGGAACATTCTAGAAATAAACAATTCATAAGTTTTAAATTTTGCACTATTCTGAGTAGCATTATGAAATCTCCTGCAGTCCTGCTCTCTCCCACCTGGAATGTGAATCATGCCTTTGTCCAGCATGTCCATGCTGTATACACTACTCCTCTGCTAGTCACAGTAGCAGTCTCGTTTATCAGATCTACTGTCATGGTATCGCAGTGCTTGTGTTCAAGTCACCCTTATTTTACTTAATAATGGCCACAGAGTGAAAGAGTTGTGATGCTAGCAATTCAAATATTCTAAAGAGAAACCAAAGTGCTTCCTTTAAGTTAAAAGCTATGTATGTACAGGGAAAAAACATATTATGGCCCTACCCTGTTTGGCTCAATAGATAGGACATTGGCCTGTGGGCTGAAGGGTCCCGGATTCTATGCCAATCAAGGGTGCATGCAGGGGTTGTAGGTTCAATCCCCAGTAGGGGGCTTGCAGGAGGCAGCAGCCAATCAATGATTCTCTCTCATCATTGATGTTTCTATCTTTCTCTCCCTCTCTCTTCCTCTCTGAAATCAATAAAAATATATTTTTTAAAAAAACAAAAATATAGTAGATACAGGGTTCAGTGCTATTCAAGGTTCCAGGCATTCATTAGGGGTCTTGGAACGCATCCCCACAGGTAAGGGAGGATTACTAATCTTGAAAGTTGCTATGAGAGTAGAGCTTTAACGTTCTCATTGAAACACGAAAATTAATGCATTAACCGCCATGTCAGTCACCAGTGACTGACACTATACTTTCCGTTTGGACCTCGTCAGTCTCCAGCCACCAGCATATTGGTGAAATCGGATATCGCGGGCTAAATGGAAAGGAAGACAAAACAAGCTTGGTGCTTAACGTGTTAAACAGGAACATGTGGTGTTTCCCTAGGCAGGATGCAAAGGTGGTTTCCAGGTTCTTGTCCAGGTGGATTCAAAGAATGAAGTCACGGACAAAAAGTGGTATGGGAAAAGATGGAAATTTATTGGGAAACAAGCACAGATTCCCACATGGGGATAGGGAGAGAGACCCACTAAGTCCCTTTTTGCTAAGGTTTATAAAGGCTGCAGTTCTTTGTATCCTGATATGCCCTCTGACTGGTCACTATGGCAGCTTCAGAGTTCAAACACCAGGTAAGGTTCCCCTCTTCCTCTCCCTTTTGCTTTTCTATTCCCTTTGGCCTTCCTCCTCCCTCTCTGAATGAGTGGCTTCCTTTCCTCTATTCTGTGAATGTATAACTTCTGCAGCTCCCAGCTTTGCAGCCCTGTGGTTCTCCCCCATGGGCCCTCTAATTCCTAAAACTTCTTAAGCCTGCCTATTTTACCCCTAAAAACTCCTTTCATCACCATAACAACAACAAAATGGTAATTATGTAAGGTGAAGGATATGGTAACTAACCTTATTGTAGTAACCATTTCACAATATAAGTATATGTGTATCAAATTATCACATTGCACAACTTAAACATTATATGCCAATTAATTTTCACTAAAGCAGGGGAAAAATAAAGAAAAAGAACATATCCAGAGTTTTTCTGACTTGGAGGGGAGTGAGAGGACATTCATAAGAAGTGTTAGCTTTATTTGTATCTAGAGGCCCAGTGCACAAAATGTGTGCACTGGAGGGGTGGAGGTCCTTCAGCCCAGCCTGTGCCCTCTCGCAGTCTAGGACCCCTTGGCGGACATCCCTCTCACAGTCCGAGACCCCTTGCTCCTTACCGCCTGCCTGCTCACTGCTCCTTACCGCTCAGCTTGCTGTTCCTTAGCAATGCTGCAGAGGCGGGAGAGGCTCCCACCACCGCCACTGTGCTCGCCAACCATGAGCCCAGCTTCTGGCTGAGTGGCGCTCCCACTGTGGGAGCGCACTGACCATTGGGGCAGCTACTGTGCTGAGCATCTGCCCCCTGGTGGCCAGTGTGCATCATAACGACAGGTCATTCTGGTTGTTCGGCCATAACGGTCACCTAGGCTTTTATTATGTAGATAGCCTAAAACTGGAAACAACCTATGTCCATAAATAAATTGGAAAAATATTGTGGTATATCCATTACTCAGCAATAATAGTAAATGAACAACATGGATGAATCTCAAAATAATTATTCTGAGTGAAGGAAGCCAGACAAAATATTAAAAAGAGAATACATACTATTTGATTCCATATATTATCTATAACTAGAAGCCCAGTGCACGAAATTCATGCATAGGTAGGGTTCCTAGGCCTGGCTGATGATCAGGGCTGATCGGGGACCTCCAGCTGCTGGCCGGGGCCCCCCTTCCCTGGCTGCCAGCTGCCGGCCAGGGTCTTCCTTTATTCCACACCACCACTGGTGGTCAGTGCACATCATAGTGAGTGATCAAACTCCCAGTCTCCTGGTCAAACTCCCAAGGGAAAACTGCATATTAGCCTTTTATATATATACTAGAGGCCCAGTGCATGATTGAATCATGCACATGTAGGGTCCCATACATGCTTTCGCTTTTCACGGTGGAGCTGGGTGCCTGTCCACTGGTGCACCAGGCATTTCAGAAGCCTCTGGCTCAGCAGAGGCTTCTGAAAGGCCTGGTGCCAGAGCAGACAGGCACCCAGCTCCCCCACTTTTGATGGTCCGCGGCTGCTGAGGGGGGCTACCCTGCTGTTGAGAGGCGCAGGGGGCAGGACTCCCGCCCCCTGCGCCTCTCAATGACCACTGAGGGGGCTGCCACGGACACCTGGCTACCCTGTCGTTGAGAGGCGCAGCTGGGTGTGCAGGGCAGGCCCCCTCAGTGGCCGCGGATCTGGCCATTGAGAGGCACAGGGGGCGGGACTCCCGCCCCCTGCGCCTCTCAACAGCAGGGTAGCCCCCATCAGTGGCAGCGGATCCGTGCCTCTCAATGGCCGGATAGGCCACCCCGAGTCCCGCCCCTCAGCCTCCCGCCGCCCAATCGTGGGCGTAGCGGAGTGATGGTAATTTACATGTTACTCTATTATTAGATAGGATAGATAATTTTAGAAAATGTAAGAAAATCTGTAGTGATAGAAACAGATCAGTCATGGCTTGAAAGGTAAAGAGAGGGAGAGGAGGAGGGAGGGAATGATTACAAGGGTATATGAGGAAATTTCGGGTGAGGATAGATATGTTTATTACCTGGATGGTGCTTATAAATTCACAATTGAGCATATAAGTCAAAATTTATATTGTTTGGCTCAAATTATATAGTTAATTGCATATCAGTTACATATCAAATAAGCTATTAAAAATTTCACATATTTAGACTTCAGTAGTTGAGTATTATGTTGGCTTTTCCTTTAATGTCCTTTATCAACTTGAGGGACTTCTTTTCTGTTCCTAGTTTACTGAGAGTATTTTTTAATCAAAAATGAATATTGCATTTTTTTAAATACTTTTTCTCTATTTAAATGACCATATGATCTTACATATAATAAAACTAGAGGCCCGGTGCACGAAATTTGTGCACGGGGATTGGGGGGTGTCTCTCAGCCCAGCCTGCACCCTCTCCAATCTGGGACCCCTTGAGGGATGTCCGACTGCCAAGTGGCATCGGGCCTAAATGGGCAGTCGGACATCCCTCACAATCCAGGACTGCTGGCTCCCAACCACTTGCCTGCCTGCTTGCCTGATTGCCCCTAACTGCTTCTGCCTGCCAACCTGATCACCTCCTAACCACTCCCCTACCAGCTTGATCGATCGACACCTAACTGCCCTACCCTGCTGGCCTGGTCACCCCCCGCTGGCCTGATTGCCCCTAACTGCCCTACCCTGCTGGCCTGGTCACCCCTAACTGTCCTCCCCTGCAGGCCTGGTTGCCCCTAACTGCCCTCCCCTGCCAGCCTGATCACTCCAACTGCCCTCTCCTGCTGGCCTGGTCACCCCTCAATGCCCTCCCTTGCCAACCTGGTTGCCCCAACTGCCCTCCCCTGCAGGCCTGGGTACCCCCCCTGAACTGTCCTCCCCTGCAGGCTGAGTTGCCCCAACTGCCCTCCCTTGTAGGCCTGGTTCCTCCCAACTGCCCTCACCTGCTGGCCTGATCGCCCACAACTACCCTCCCCTACCGGCCATCTTGTGGCGGCCATCTTGTGTCCACATGGGAGCGGCCATCTTTGACCACATGGTGGTGACCATCTTGTGTGTTGGAGTGATGGTCAATTTGCATATTACCTCTTTATTACATAGGATTACATGCAATGAACATTAGTATTTCAAGAATAAAAGGATTTTAAGTATAATAATATTACCAAAACTGTACTAACATAGTATGATATCACAAAAGTTGTGGAAATGCTGGCTTGGTGGTGATTTAGTTAGCTAATATGGTGAATCACATTAATTTTAAATGTTAAACTAACCTTGCATTCCTGGAATAAACCCCACTTAATCATGATGTAATATCCTTTTTATAAATTGATGGATTCAATTTACTAAAATTTTTATTTAGAATGTCTCCTTTTCGGTTCATAAAGGATACTGGTCTGCAATGTTCTTTCCTTGTAATATTTTTGCCTGGTTTTGTTATCAGGATAATGCTGGCCCAATATAATAAGTTTAGAAGTATTTCCTCTGCTCCAATTTTCTGGAGGAGTTTGTGTAGAATTAGTATTTTTCTGTAAATGTTTGGCACATTTCACCAGGGAAGTCATACTAGTAGCCTGGAAACTCTCCCAAGGCAGCAAGCTGGGGCAATTGTAGAGGTCTTCTCATTTGTTTTCTGTTTCTCAGAGATCACTATCCTTCACTACCTAATGTCCAATGTCTTAGAAATCTTTGTTTTATAAATTTTGTCAGTTTTCTTTTTAGTTGTTTCAAGGAGGAGGGTAAATCTTGTCTATTAATCCATCTAATTTTAATCAATTCACTGCTGCACTCTTCTCTACATTCAGTCTTACCCCCATAAGCCACTGTCCACTCAACAGACAGCAATCTTTTTAAACAGAAAGTCAGACCATATTTGACTTAAAACCTGGCTTCTCGTTGCACTTGGAATAAATTCAAATTCATTATCTTGCCTGACTTCCACAACTCTCTCTTTCCCTCTCCAGCTACCTCTGCTCCAGGCCTCTGTACTTTCTAGTCCCTCTGCATGAACACTTCCCATATCCCTGCATGGCTAGCCCCTCACCATCATTCAAGTCTCAAGTCAAATGTCACTGCCTCAGAGAGAATTTCCCCATTTGCTAATCATTCTAAGCAAACGCCAGTCACTGCAATATTGCCCTATTTTATTTTCTTCATAGTATTTATCATTGTTGGAAATTCTTATTTAGTTTATTTACTATTTGTCTCTTTGAGAATGGCATCGTCTTGTTGCTCACTTCTTTTTCCAAGAACCAAGCACAGAAATGCCTAAAATATATTGGTTGAATAAAAGATGGAGGACATTTTCACAAGGAGTTGAAAACTATCTCTAATTTTAAGTCCTCTAACAATATTAGTCTCTTTTTTTGGACAGGTTCCATATTGTGTATGTCATTTTTTTAAATAGAGTATCCAGATGTATACAATAATCCAAGTGTTATCTGACCAAGTACAAAACACAGCAGAACTGTAACATTTTTTTTTAATAAATGCTGTTTAAAATTATAATATCTCTTTTGGGCAATATTACACTATTGACTTTTAATAAGTGTGCAGTCAACTAAAATCCCCTTTTGAAAAAATGTGTTTCTATAATATAATAACTTCTCCACATTTATTATTTAAATAGTTGAGATTTAGATTTGAGATTTAGCATTGGTCTCTAAGTTTTATCTTGCTAAACTCAAATCAACATTACAACCAATTAGATTATTTTTGACTCACGATTCTGAAACCTAGCAATTTGTTATTTATCTCAATTTCACAGCATCTGCAAACTTGATACGATGCCATTAGAATCCTCATTTAAATCATTAAGAAAAATGTTCAATGTGGAAGTGCTGAAGGGAGACTTCTCAGGCATACATCTAAAGCCCCACCTCTAAGTTAACACCAATCCATTAGCAAGCACATTTTGGGCATAGCCGTTCATTTCAGGTTAATTCATATAATACCACTAGGAGCCCGTTGCACGAAGTTTCATGCAATAGACTTTTCCTTCACCTGGCTGCCGGCACCAGTTATCCGCCAGCAGCAGTTTTCCTCTGGCCACCCGCCAATCAGAGCGCCTCCCGCCAGCACGATCGGCCACCCCGAGAGGAACTCCGATCGGGAGGCGCTCCGATCGGGCGGGTGGCCAGAGGAAAACTGCTGCTGGCGGAAAACTGGTGCCAGCAGCCACGCAATCGGCCACCCCGAGTTCCGCCACCAGCATCTTCCGCAGCTCCGGCCGTTTAAGCCGGCGGGGAGCGGGGGTCGGGGACTCGCGAGTCCCCGTCCCCCGCTCCTACCGCCAGCCAATCGGCCACCCTGAGTCCCGCCCCGCGCCTCCAGCTGGCCCAATCGTGGGCGTAGCGGAGTGATGGTAATTTGCATATTACCATTTTATTATAATACCATACTATCACACAGACTGTAATTCTCCATTTTGTCCATAAAGATAGCATGAATAATTATAAGGAATCAATCTCTCCTTAGCCTCTACCTTTACCATCATATAATTTCCTCCATTAAAAGTCTTACATAATATAAAAGGCTCCTTGATATCCTGGCATCTTGCCGCTAAACACTTGAAAGAGATGATGATATTTTTAAAGAACTCCTTAGCTTTAAATCAAGCTGAACTCTCTTGATTTTTCTTTTAATGGATTAAATTTTGCATTTAGTGTAACAATTCACTGTTTCCACTTGTTCTTAAACTTTATATTAAAACTTTATATGAAAAACAGGATCATCAGGAACACAGCCTTTACCCCTTCTCCATATACACCATATCTCTATCTTCTGTACCCCTGAGGCACTAAAAATTGAAAAGTAACTTTTAAATTGAACCTTAAAAATAAACTGAGAGGAGGTACTATTAGCACTGGAGGAAAGATCTCTGCCAAGAAAAGCTAACAGCAAAAATGACCTCCAAGAGAAGTGAAGCAAGATAAAGCATTCAAAAGTGGAAAATACTTTATGTGTATATATATACACAATGTAATGAATATGTAACTTTATCAGTTTAATTTTAAACATTCTAAAAGTCCTAAAACATCCTGTAGTCACTCAAAGTTCCACAAATCCACTGCACATAAAGTTACTCACAAAGATTAAAGAAGGAGTTTTCTGTGACAAAAGTGAGCTAAAGGTTGATCTGACTGGCAGTTTATTATTCCTTCCCACAAAGATCCTGTTGCTCTGTACTTCCCCAGACTCTGAAAGAGCACTCTCTCTCCTACTCCAGAAAAGCATAACTTATCAAGAATCATTACCAACAAAAATTTAATAGTTGAGAAGGATACAAATGCTTATAGCTGTATTTGCCATGCTTTATTTCTTAAACCAAGGTGTATTATATGGATGTTTGTTATATTATCCTTTGAAACTTGTATATACATAATAAATTTTTAAAAATTGAGTTATTATCCAAAAAAGACCAATTATCACTCCAAACAATGAATGCCTATCCCTTCTCTTTCAGAATCTTAACTCTGGATCTATTTATTGGTTAAGAATTAAATAATGACCCACATTTTGAATATTATTGTAGATTAAACAAATGCTTAGTATTAAATGTGGAATTAAGAATATTAAACTTTATTTCCAAAATTAACTTCTAATCTTGAAAAGCATATGTAAAAACATTTTACATAATAGTACTTTTTCTGCAAACTATTTTGTGTTCCTTTTTGTCATGTACATTTTACACACCAATTTCCAAAAACTGATATAGAAGCCATGTTAACCTTTGAAGTAGTTACATAATATTCCATTACATTGATATGCCATGGTCACCATAAAGTCTCTATTACTCCATTTGGGGTTACCCCATTTGCTATTAAATCAAAAACTATCTTTCAACAAATATATGTTGTACTACTATGCATCTGATATGCTGAACCCTTGGTGCTAAGATATAAATGACCATGACTAACCAGGCTCTGCTCTTCCAGAGATTATACTCTGGTAGGAAAGACAGATAAGAAAAACAAATAAAAAATGAGTTTGTGATAAGTGTAATGAAGGAAATAGACAAAGTACTGTGAGAGAGCATCAGGGTTAGGGTTAACATAGACATACTCAGGAAAGGCCTTTTAGAAAAGGTAATATCTAGGCAGAAACAGGAGCAAATGAAAAGGAGCCTGTACTAGCATAGAGAATATAGTCAATAGTATTAGAATAACTACGTGTGGTGCCAGGTGGGCATTGGAAATATCAGGGGAACACTTTATAAAGTATATGATTATCTAACCACTCTGCTGTACACCTGAAACTAATACAAAATAATATTGAATGTAATATATATATATAATATATATATATATTAAATACAGGGAAAGGAAAGGAGCTTGCATTAGTTTTCTATGCTCCCCTAACAAATTACAGACTTAAAACAACAAAATGTATTATTGCACAATTCTGTAAATCAGAAGCCTGGGTAAGCTAAGCTAATTCCTCTTCTCCACTTTCACAATGTGGAAACCAAGGTGCCAACAAGCTTAGCTCTTATCCTGGGGCTCTGGGAAACAATCTACTTCCAAGCTCATTCAGGTTGTTGGCAAAATTCAGTCTCTTGTGGTTTTAGGGCCAACATCCCCATTCCCTTGCCCACTACCAGATGGAAGTTGTCCTGGGCTTTTAGATGCTGACAGCATTCCCTGACTCATAGCCCCCTTGATCTTCAAAGCTAGAGCAGTAGACCAAGTCCTTCTCATGCTGTTCACACCTCTTTGACCTCTGCTTTTGCCTCATCTCTCCTGCTTCCAGCTGGAAGGGGTTCATGTGTGTTAGGAGTTCATGTGATTACATTGGGCCCCTTCAGATAACCAAGGATAATCTTCCCATTTTAAGGCCCATACCCTTGATCACAACTCCCAAGTCTCTTTTGCTATGTAACAGGTAACATATTGACAAGTTCTAGGAATTAGGGCATGCACACATTTTGGAGGGATATTATTCTGCCTACTACAGAGTCAAACTTGTTGTCCAAGAAGAAAGGAAGCAGCAAGTAAAAGGCCCAACATAGGAGAGAGCTTGGTCTGCACAGGAAAGGTAGCAGGGAGGAAGGCCCTGGAGCTGCAGCAGAGTGAAGGGGAGAGTTGTAGTAGATGATGCCATGCACTTCTTTATAAAATGTGAATTATACAAGTTTAGAGTCTATTTTGAACTTTTTAATCAATCTTAGTCATTCTAAAGCTAAAGGTGGAGCACAGGCCTCCTAACTTCCAGTCCATTTCACCTCCCACAAAATCAAAAGCCATTATTATGTCTTTCACTTCTATATGGAGACATTTCTTCTAATTGGCATTTTTAACCCTGAACATTTTGGTTCTTCAATGCAGAATTTCTTCAAATATGTGTCTGTATCCAATCAGTGTATGTCAAATTTATATTAAGACATCAGGAGGCAACAGCTAACTTCACAAAAAACTTAAAACATGAGGAAGACACTGCATCACCAGTTCTTTGAAAAATTAAAAAATTAAGACAAAAAAAATGAATTCTCTTTTTTTCCAACGGCTTTCCACATAGACTTGTAGGGTAGTGTTTTGTGGTTAATTGTTTATAAGGAGAATGGCACCTGTGTTGTGGTCTGTTTTTAAATAAACTTGCACCTGCAGGGACTTTTCATAGAACAGCTGTTTGGGATATTACATGTCAGCCATTTGAGCATTATGCAGAGCCCTTTCCATTTACCACACTACCTTCTGGGCAGGTCTTAATTTACAGATGGGCTATTTCCAAACATTCATTTGAAAAACAAGTTTAGATTTCATGATAATTTCTCTAGAGACACAACAGTAAACAAGGTTCCCAGGAAACCTCTCAAACAATATCTCTTCTGATTCATTAACTCCAGTGGTGTGGTCCCTCACTGCTCTAAGGAAATTCTCGTCTATTTTCAGGGGAGGCCACTAGCCTAGTCAAATATATCTGCTTTCCTTTTCCTGTATGTGATTAGCTAATTCCTGTTTCAGAATCTTTTTTTACTTGTCATTTTCCTCACCACAAATATTTTTTCCTTCTTGCAATTCTTGTCAAAAATCATTAAAACTAATTCTATTAAGGTTTTCCTGCTTACTATCCAACTCTGTTTACCACATTACTCTCTGTTTCATCATTGCTAATAAATTAATCGTATAGGTTTTTATATAATTTTACACCAGTTGGCATATTACTTTACGTTTTTATACCTTTTCCTCATAAGTGAATAAAATTATCTCTTATTCTAATGTTTCCTAGTGGCAAAGAGGGGTTCATAAAGAGCATTAGCAATTGGCACCAAAAAATAAAGGACATGAGGAAACACCAAAAGAGAACTACTGTATAAAGACTCAGGAAAACGGGAGATAAAATAGAATTTTTCTTATTCTAATTCTTCTATTCCGATTTTTACATCATACATAAGTGTCATACTATCTGTTTTAACAAGGAAAAAGCATAAATCCATAGTGGGGAATACCCTTCAAATATTTTTAAATGTTTGATGCCTTCTTTCAAGAGAATCATAAGTATTTTGTATCTTCCTCAAATTCCAAATAACTTGCTTTAGCCCAAAAGATGTGCAATAATTATTTCCCAACTAATTTTGCAACATTATAAAAATATTGTATATTCTAATAATTAACAATACCTAAAACATAGTACTTTACACTGTAAAGATATGTCTTAAGAGATGCATCTACTCCATCTACCATCCTGAACAAAGCAAAAGCCCTGGAATCAGATTATCTGGGTTCAAATGGAACCTTAGTAAGCTCTTTAACCTCTCTTTCCTTAAATTTCATCTATAAAATGAGCATAGTACACACTTCATAGGATTGATGAGAATAAATGTAAAACACCTAGAACATAGCTATTACATATAATAAAAGGCTAATATGCAAATCAACTGAACAGCTGAACTACCAGTCGCTATGACACACACTGACCACCAGGGGGCATATGCTCAACGCAGGAGCTTCCCCCTGGTGGTCAGTGCACTCCCACAGGGGGAGTGCTGCTCAGCCATAAGCCTGGCTCATGGCTGGCGAGCACAGCAATAGTGGTGGGAGCCTCTCCCGCCTCTGTGGCAGCACTAATGATGTCCGACAGTCAGACATCCCCCAAGGGCTCCTGGGCTGCAAGAGGGCACAGGCCGGGCTGAGGGACCCCACGAGTGCACGAATTTCATGCACTGGGCCTCTAGTAACATATAAACACCCTATTATTTTATCATCTATTATTATTATTATTTTGCGTTGAGAAAAGATGGCATCTTCTTTCTGACTAATGTAAATGCTAAGCTATTATGGTAGGCAGGAAAGTGGCCCATCAAAGATGTCCTCGTCTAATTCTCAGAACAGGTGAATATGTTACTTTACATAGCAAGAAGAATGTAGATGGAAATAGGTTGCTAATGAGCTGACCTTCAAATGGGGAGGTTATCCTGAATTATCCAGGTGGGTCCAATGTAATCCTAAGGGTCCTTATAAGAGAAAGAGGGAAGCAGGAGACTTAGTGAAAGAGTGAGACAGAGGTTTGAAGGTTCTGCACTCTGGCTTTGAAATTGAAGGAAAAAGCCATAGCCATGGAATGCAAGCAGCATTGAGAAGCTAGAAAAGTCAAGGAAACAGAATCTCCCCACAGCCTCCAGAAAGAATACAGCCATGTTGACACTTTGATGTTAGCCCAATGAGACCATATCAGACTTCTTACCTACAGAACTGTAAGAATAATAATACCTTTGTATTGTTATAAGCCACTAAGTTGGTGGTAATTAATTATAGCACCAATAGGAAATTAATGTAGCTATCTTTTGGCTCATAATTTCCTTGTATAAGTGGGGCAAGGAAATGTTTTTATTTAAAAGAATTTGGGAGGCCCTGACCGGTTTGGCTCAGTGGATAGAGCGTCGGCCTGTAGACTGAAGGATCCCAGGTTCAATTCCAGTCAAGGGCATGTACCTCGGTTGCAGGCACATCCCCAGTAGGGAGTGTGCAGGAGGCAGCTGAATCGATGTTTCTCTCTCATTGATGTTTCTAACTCTCTATCCCTCTCCCTTCCTCTCTGTAAAAAATCAATAAAATATATTTTTTTTAAAAAATAAAATAAAATAATTTGGGGTCGGGGGGGGACCTGTGGGTGGACAGGGTCCCAGAGGAATGGGGCCTGGAACTCGAGGAGGATATGGCAGAGGGAGAGACAAGTATAAAGGACCAAACAAAAAAAACTGATTTTAGATATCTTGGCTTTCATTCCAGTTTGTTTTTGTCTTTTCTTGTTTAGATATCAATCTTTTAAATTCTTGCGTTTTAGTAAGAAAGCTACATTTTTATGGATGTCAGCAGTTTATTGACCAGATATTTGTAAATGGTATGTTTGGGCAGGTAAAATTATGTAATGCAGTGTTTTGAAATGGGGATATTTTTCCTTTTTAGTTCCCTTTTTTAAATATATATATAATGTCCCTCAAGTTATGGCAGTGTACCTTGTGCCAGTGAATTTCCAAAGTGTACCATTATTTTTACTGTGAGCCATATAAATGGATAAAATAGTTATTAAAAAAAAGAATTTTTCTTTAAGACACTGAAATAAAGTTGCCATTACAGTAAATACGGTTTTGTGGCCTGTAAGCTAATGTTGCTTACCAGGCCCTTAATTCAAATGGTCATTCATTCACTTATTCTTTCTTTCAATAACTATCTCTTGGCATCTATTCTATGTGACAGGGATACAAGTGAATAAGATAGGTATGACCTTTGATCAGATGGGTTTACATCTATTGGAAAATGCTAACATATATTTACATGATGTCAAATGTGTCATAGGAGCATGGACATTGGGGGGTTGGGGTATAGGCAGGGTCAAGGAAAGCTTCCCAGAGGAACTAGTGTCTATGATGAGGCTGAAAGATGAGTAGAAGTCAAGCAAAAAAGTGACAAATATGGTGTAGAAGAGAATATAACATTGACAACTTAGAATTGAGAGAAAATATGACTATTCAAGGAAATGAATGTTCAATATCATAATATGAGTCCAGAGACCATATATTTTATATGTTTTAACATATCTACTCTTAATTAAGCACCTACTATGGTGCTGTGTGCTGTGCAAAATTAAAATATTTTACATGAATGTAAATTTGCCATTATTATATGATATAGTTGTAAAGTAGTGATTTTATATAGACAACTATAAAATTATACTTGTTTATCATATATTTCAGTAAAAATTCTGTATTTTACTTCCAAATCACTTCCAGGATTTTTGTGTCTTTAAATAAATACAGATCTTAGTTGCAAAAATAATCTACAACTTACTGGTTTCAGAGTAAGTGGTTTCTAACAGAAATGCGAGCAGATGGCAACAATACTTCATCTCTTCCATTTTCTTTCCTACACCTAAAAATAATCCTTCTTTCTTTTTTTGCAACCAAAAATAGTTCAAGGAATTTCTGTGATTACATTAAATTACCTAATAAGTTAATAAATATTACCACCAAGAATGCATTTTCCAATGATTACTACTTCTCTGAGCATAAAAAAATAAAAAAAGTTTTTTTAAAAAAAAAAGCTAATTCTTCAATAACTTCAGTCATCAAAACCTAGTCTATGACACTGGGATAAAAAGTAAATACATGATTAACTATTACCTTAAGTTCACAAAAGTCATATTAAATATTTCATCTTTTAAATTAAAAAAAAACTGTGCTGTTGACTAGAGAAACACAAAAGACACTGCAATTCATTGTTAAAGGCTACTATTTTGATATGCTGACACTGACCTATATTCAATGACTCCTTGAATCCAGACTTAACGGGGGCTCATACACTTAGTGGAAGGAAAGCAGTAAGTATAAATAAAGATAAGTATGAAACATGGAATTGCAAAAGAGGAAGTTCTTCACCCTGAGGAGGTCAGGAAAGGCTTTTAAGGTGACATTTAAAATTAGTCTTAACGATGAATAAGAATTCTCTAGAAAGTATAAAGGAAACATGTGCAAAGGCAAGGAGGCAAGAAAGAGCACAGTCTACACAGGATTCATGAGTAATCTTATAGATAAAAATTTTTATATATTAACTATTGCTTCAATGATAATTATAGCTTTGATAGTGAAGGTCTTCTGAAACACAGTTCACATGAAACTTTTTTCTTTAGTCAGCCCTCATTCTCTAGAATAAAGGCTTTAGCTCTTAGCCTAATCCTATATAATAAAGAGGTAATATGCAAATTGACCGTCACTCCAACACACAAGATGGCCGCCCCCATGTGGTCAAAGATGGCTGCCCCATGTGGACACGTGATGGCCACCACAAGATGGTCAGTAGGGGAGGGCAGTTGTGGGCGATCAGGCCTGCAGGGGAGGGCAGTTCGGAGGGACGAGGCCTGCAGAGCAGGGCAGTTAAGGGTGACCAGGCCTGCAGGGGAGGGCAGTTGGGGGGGACCAGGCCTGCAGGGGAGGGCAGTTAGGGGCAATTGGGCCAGCAGGGGAGGGCAGTTAGGGGCAATCGGGCCGCCAGGGGAGTGGTTAGAGGTGATCAGGCTGGCAGCCAGAAGTGGTTAGGGGCAATCAGGCAGGCCGGCAGGTGAGCAGTTGGGAGCCAGAAGTCCTGGATTGTGAGAGGGATGTCTGACTGCCCGTTTAGGCCCAATCCCACCAGGATCGGGCTTAAACGGGCAGTTGGACATCCCTCAAGGGGTCCCAGATTAGAGAGGGTGCAGGCTGGGCTGAGGGACACACACACACACACACACACACACACACACACACACACACACACTGTGCACGAATTTCGTGCACCGGGCCTCTAGTATATTATATATACAGAGTGGGGCAAAAGTAGGTTTACAGTTGTTCCTATGAAAAATAATAAAAATAATAATGATTCAAGAATAAACTCTGTGCTTCATGCACTCACACCTATAAACCTACTTTTGCCCCACCTTGTAAATATAACATATATGCATATGAAAAAAATATATGCAATGCTATGCCGTACATGGTGGCAGTGAAAATGCAGTAAGATGTAACATTAATGATGTATGCAGGAGTCAGTTCATAAGGAATGTGAACTTGATCCTATAGATGTTGGGAAGCTTTTAAAGAACTTTAAGTTAGGGAGCTATATAGTCATTTTTTGTGTGCTTGTTTTAGTTGAACAGTTATTCTCAGTTCCTGATACTTTCTCATTATTGGTCCATAGAAAGTTCATTTCCTATTCCTTCTAACCTCCAAGCCTCATTCCAGTCTTTGCCCCTCCATAAGCAACTGTCCTTTCTTATTTAAGTATTTTTTAATTTATTTTAGAGAGAGAAGAAGGGAGAGGGGGAAACAGAATCGATTGGCTACCTCCTGTACTCCCCCTACTGGGGATTGAGCTCACAACCTGAGCATGTGCCCTGACCTAGAGACCTCTTGGTACATGGGACTACGCTCAACCAACTGAGCAACAAGGGCCAGGGATGTCTTTTCATATTTAATGTACATTATTTTGTTTGTATATATATCTTAAAAATTGTGTAGTGCTGTACTATGCAAGTATTTCTAATGTATGTGAATGGTATTGTATTACATACTGGTATCTAATTTTTTACTCTTTTCCTTAAGCACATTGTTTTTAAGAACCATTCATGTTGCTATATGGATATGTAATCTACTATTTCCAATTACTGTGTAGTTAAAATGGCCATATAATTTACCATCAAAATCATGTGAGTAAAGGGGGGTGCTATTAATAATTACACTGGAATAACAGGTTAAACAAAGCTGTACTAAGCAAACCAAGATATGTGGTCACTCTATGATCCTAAATTCCATGCTATTCATCCATGACATTTTATTGATCCGCTCTTCCAAGGATGGGCATCCAGGTTATCTCCAACTCTCTGCTACTAATAAGAGCTTTTCAAATAGCCTCATACAAGTCCCATATGGACCGGTGTGAGAATTTGTTTCTTACCCCAAAATATGTCTGTAATATTTATAAATTTCTGATAAGTAATTATGAGAAAACTGAGAAGATGAGCACAGAGACAGAAATGGAAACTACAAAGCAATGTTTGAGGAATAAAAAGTGGTAGAGCACTTCAGTTAGGATGAAGGGTATAGTTGGGGAGTAATAAAAGACATGGCTGGCTTCCCTCATTTCTGGAGTTGGGGCTGAGACCCTGCCACATCTCCTATACTCTGTATACATGCCGCTTTTGGACATTAAAGGTTGATTGATGGAAAAAAAAAAGAAAGAAAAAAGACATGGCTGGCTTGAAAGTTTGCTTTGAGGCAAAACTGTGAGAGGGCCATGCATGTTGTGAACTTTATCTTGATAGTAACTGAGAGTCATTGAAAGATTTTGAACAAGGGTGTGAGACGATGGAAATGGTATTCTAGAAACATATATCTGATTATACTGAATCAAATGTAAAACGGAGACTAGAAATGAGAAGACACTGAGTAAATATTTGAAAGTCAGTATAATACAATAGTTAGCTATGGTACAGTATGGATTCTGAAGCCAGCTATCTGGATTCAAATTGAATTCTACCAGTTCCTAGCCTTATGACCTCATTTAAGTTCCATATTCAGTTTCCTAGGTTAGAGATTATTATAGTACCTTCTCATAAAGTTGAATATGAAGAGCTTATAACAGTACCTAGCACATAGTAACTGCTCTCATTATTAGCAATTATTATTATTGCTGCGTTATTCCAGGAAGAAAATGAGATTAAGCTAATCTAGTGGTAGAATACCTTCAACAACTAAAACTCATGGGTGGAAGAAAGTATGCTAATATCACCTAGTGCAGTGGTCAGCAAACCGCGGCTTGCAAGCCACATGCAGCTCTTTGGCCCCTTGAGTATTCTAACGCCACTTCTTCAAAATAGGCTCGCCCAGGCCAAAAACTGACTTCTGCACATGGGCCACGAAGTTTCAATCGCACTGTACATGCGCGCCCACATGTGGTATTTTGTGGAAGAGCCACACTCAAGGGGCCAAAGAGCAGCATGTGGCTCGTGAGGCGCGGTTTGTCGACCACTGACCTAGTATGTCATTCACAAGCCCCTACCTTCCCCTAAAGGGCTTAGAAAAGGCAAAAGCATTTTCATTAAAAAACTGTTGGCCTCTCGTTATGTATAGCTTGCTAACTCCTGAGCCAGGCATCCTAATATATAAAAACCCTGGGTCGTAACGACCAGTAAAGACTGGAGGCTGACTAACCCGAAGTCAGTGCTGGCCCCGTCCCCAAGCAAGCGGATACAGGAAATCAGGCAGGCAGGCAGAGTGCTTAGGAGTGATCAGGTAGGCAGACCAGCGGTTAGGGGTGATCAGGTAGGCAGGCAAGCAGTTAGGGGAGATCAGGTAGGCAGACGGCTCCTCACCGGGCTGGCCCCACCCCCAAGCAAGTGGTTAGGGGCAATCAGGCAGGAAGGCAGAGTGGTTAGGGGTGATCAGGTAGGCAGACCAGCAGTTAGGGGTGATCAGGTAGGCGGGCAAGTGGTTAGGAGAGATTAGGTCGACAGGCCAGCAGTTAGGGGAGATCAGATAGGCAGGCCAGTGGTTAGGGGTGATCAGGTAGGCAGACGGCTCCTCGCCAGGCTGGCCCTGCCCCCAAGCAAGTGGTTAGGGGCAATCAGGTAGGCAGGTAAGCAGTTAGGGGTGATCAGGTAGGCAGACAGCCCCTTGCAGGGCTGCCCCACCCCCCAAAGAAAGAGGGAGGCCCAAGCCAGCCAAGCCATTGCACCCCAGCCTGTTGTCTGCAGAGGGAGGCCACCGGTGGCAGGGGAGGGGGTGGGGCCAGCTACCTGCAGCCTGGGGAAGGAAATCCCCAATAGGCCCTGATCTCAGGCCAGGCCTAGGGACCCTACCCGAGGGGTCCCAGATTGTGAGAGGGTGCAGGCCGGGCTGAGGGACCTCCCCCCCCCCCCAGCACCCTGAGTGCACAAGTTTTTGTGCACCAGGCCTCTAATCATACCTAATAAAATGGTAATATGCAAATTACCATCACTCCGCTACGCCCACGATTGGGCCAGCTGGAGGCGCGGGGCGGGACTCAGGGTGGCCAATTGGCTGGCGGTAGGAGCGGGGGGTGGGGACTCGCGAGTCCCCGACCCCTGCTCCTCCCGCTGGCTTAAACGGCCGGCGCTGCGGAAGACACTGGTGGCAGAACTCGGGGTGGCCGATTGCGTGGCTGCTGGCACCAGTTTTCCGCCAGCAGCAGTTTTCCTCTGGCCACCTGCCCGATCGGAGCGCCTCCCGATCGGAGTTCCTCTCGGGGTGGCCGATCGTGCTGGCGGGAGGCGCTCTGATTGGCGGGTGGCCAGAGGAAAACTGCTGCTGGCGGATAACTGGTGCCGGCAGCCAGGTGAAGGAAAAGTCTATTGAACGAAACTTCGTGCAACGGGCTCCTAGTCATAATATAATAAAGATTCAGGTTGATGATATATTATAGTTGCCACAAATATTAATGTCAAATGTTATTTAATAACTGTTCTTTTTCTCTGGGGGCCCACTGTTTTTCTTTTTAATTGGCATAAGTATATGATAAAATAAAGCTATTAATGTCTTTTCAGCAATAAAAATTTTTAAGAAAAAATAATTCCTCACCAAAGTGGAATCTATATATATAAAAGCCTAAGTGACTGTTCGACCACTCAACCACTCAACCCGTTGACCAGTAGCTAAGACATGCACTGACCACCAGGGGGCAGACGCTTAACACAGGAGCTGTCCCCCTTCCCCCACTCTGGTAGTCAGTGCGCTCCCACAGTGGGAGCACCATTCAGCTGACCAACGGGCGCCAGATGCTGGGCTCATGGCTGGCCAGTGCAGCTGTGGCAGCCTGAGCCTCTCCCACGGACACTCCCCCTGTGCGCCCCTCCCCGATCCGGAGCCGCTTCTCAATCAATCGCTGGTATCGCCCTAGGACAGGTGCGCACACAGAGACCGCAGCGGTGCAGTAGTTAGCCTACTGAGCAGTGGCAGCAGCAGGTGCAGCTGGCCGGGATGAGTAGGAGTGGCCCGGTGCCCAGCCTGGGCTCCAGCTCCTCCCTGGCCACCTATCACTTCGTGCACTACTACTTCCCTCCGGGAATGTAGGACTGCCGGTTTGGGCGCGTTTCAGCCGATCCCCGCAGGCCAGGCCAAGGGACCCCAGGCACTGGGCCTCTAGTATAATGATAAGATTAAGCTATTGAAGACTACTGTATGGGCGCCACTGGAATTAAAGAATTGACTTTAACTGTTCTTTATAAAAAACATATGAGAATGTTATACAAAACACTCTCTGAATATGCATTTTTGCAACTCTATTCTAAAAAGAAAGTGGAATATGTAGTATAAATTAAATAATATTAAAGCAATGTGATCATTCTCATTAAAAACATCCAAAACAGCGCTGGCCAGATGGGTCAATTGGTTGGAATGGCATCCTGTGCACCAAAAGGTTGTGGATTCTATTCCTGGTCAGGACACATACCCAGGATTTGGGGCACATATGGGAGGTAAACAAACAATGTTTTTCACATCAATGTTTCTCTCTCTCCCGCTTCCTCTATCTCTAAAATCATTTTTTTTAAAAGATATATAGATATAGATATACCCAAAATATTTTTCTAACTTCTCTATAATAATATATGCACACTGGTCCTGAAGTATGACTATAAATTTTCAAATAATCTGCAATAAAAATAAACAGAAAAATTGGGATTTGTTTTATCTGTCTAAATAAAAGTTAATGTTTAGGTATAATGCATAGTCACTATTGCATCTAAAGCAAGGCCATAATTACAGTTCCAGTTTAGATGAAACATTTTTAAGGAATATTTCTAGGATGACAATCCAAAAGTGATCTCTCACAGCACAGGGTTTACAACACACACTGCCTTGTATTTTAGTAATCTGAATGCATGTCTTCCTTTCTACTTGATTGTAAGCTACTTGAGGGAGGGGACTGCAACTAATTCAGCTTTGGATCTACTATAGCATGTAGCATTCTGCTAATTAGTAAACAGTTAATATTTGTTGAATGACAAAAATCTATTCTGCTCTTGCCATCAAAATGTAAGATTTTTAATTCACATCTTTTCTTCATAAAATTGTATTTTCTAAAATCTTGTAAAGGTTTTCAAATGCATAAGTTACTTTGAAACATCACTTTTCCAAAAATGTGTATTACTTTTAAACTAATAACGTACTTTCTGCAAAACAACTGTATGTCACTATTAATTTTAGCAACATATCAAAAATTCAGCTTCCAACGATTTCCTTTCAAAGTATCAAAATACTAAATCTGAACCTATCATATGTAATGTCTGAAAACTTAAAACCTGAATTATTCTAAGATTACAGGGTTGCCCTTTCAGACTTGCAACCCTAGTAATACTTCTAAAGACAAGGTTGACTAATTCTTCCCTTATTACCACCCTTTTCCTCAAATACTTTAATCTGTGCTCTTAGTTTCTTTCATCCACCCAGCAAAATATACCCGCTGGGGGAGGTCTGAAACTCATGAACATTGAAGAGGTAAAGGACTGGTAAGAGCTGAGTGTGAAAGCCTGGTGGGGAGCCCTGTCCCTGGTTTCTGTGCCACATTTGCTAATGTAATCTTCCTAAGTCTCTGTTGCCACAGGTATAAAATAAAAGTACATAGTTGGAATTAATGTATCCTAAAATCCATTCCAGCTCAGGTTATCTCCCTTAGGGATATTTGCAGCCTTATGCTTTATTCATTCACTCTGTTTTATGTAGCACCTGAGACAGGTAATCAAATACTGTAATTTCGCACTAGTTGGTTTGGCTCAGCCTCAGTGGATAGAGCATGGGTGGGCAGAATGAAGGATCCTGAGTTTGATTCCCAATTACAGGCTGGATCCCTAGCCCGGTTGGGGTGCATGCGGGAGGCAACCAATCCATGTGACATTGATGTTTCTCTCTGTGTGTCCCTCCCGCTCCCTTCCATTCTCTCTAAAAAATCACTGAGAAAAATATCCTCGGGTGAGGGTTAACAACAACAAAACACTGTAATTTCAATATTTATTCCCTCAACAAACCTTGATTGGACACGTACTCTGTGCCAGACACTGCACTGGGCGCTTGCAATACAGTGTTTGTAGAGAGAGATCTAAGTAGGCGATGTAGAAGAACGGAGGAAAATAAAACTGAGGGAGCTGACATCAGAGAGGTGATGCTTAAGCTGCCTCTTCAATACAGCAGGAATTTCCCCAGGTTGCGGGAGTACTGCACCCTGTTTAAGTAAGCAGGATGGCATCTATAAAAAGAGCGACACGGTGAAAGGCACGTTGAGTGTCCCCAGCGCTGAAGGCCGGGCGACACGGCCCTCATTCCAGTTGTCATTGGGCGTGTCTCGCATGATTGGCTAACGCCTCCCCCCTAGACCACAAGTCCCACGAGTGTGAGGACAGCGTGATTTTGCCCACCATTGTCCTCCCAAGGCCGAAGACGCTGACTCGTGCTTAATAAGCGCTGAAGAAATAGTAAATAAAGGGTACGCCACGGAGTCAAACATCTCATTTCCAAAGTACTGTATCCTGAAGAGGAGAACTCGCGGTGCCTTCCGCGGCCAACTTGAATTTCCCGGAAAGTCAAACCCTAGGGCGGGGCTCTGCCTTCCCGCCGTCTCCCCTCCGGGGCACAAACCCCCGCGGAGTCCCGGAGCGGGGGAGGTGGGCTCCTGTCCGCCCCAAGCCCGGCCTGAGCCCTCGCCGGGCACCCACGCCACGACTATCCAGTCCAGCGGCGCCGGCGGGCCTCGGGCTATGGTGCCCGGAAATGTATTTGCCCATTTCGGAGAGAAAAACAACCTGATTAACTTCCAGACTAATACGCGAAGAAGATAAACAATTTCGGTAAGCCAGGGAACCACAGACACCCGCAATCGGCTCCGGGTGGGAGACCCCGGGTACTTACAAGGCAGTACCACTCACTATTCTAGGAGTGGAGGCAGAGCGCCCTCTACTGGTCCGGGCGGCCTCGCCTCGCGGTCCCGTCACTAAACCCGCCCCTCTGCCCCGCCCCGCCCCGGCTCGCGAGAATAAGAAGTCTCCTTAAGGAGCTTTACGGAACTAAAGTTCCTACACCTATTGTTCCTACACGGAAAGATTTTAACACGCGAATCTATTGGCATTAAAGAGCAGAGCGGAAAGGGAGGTGCTTTTAACGTTACAGGACCTAGCGGAAGTCCTGGTTCACACGCCACAGGAGAGCATCCTGGGAGCCGGAAGTAGGTAGGAGCTCTAACAGTCGACCGGAGCGCCGGCAAACTCGCGTGGTCGGGGAGCGCGTGGCAGTTTCCAGAGGGGTGTTGCTGGAGCGCCTGACTCGTGCGCGGAGGTTAGAGGTGGCGATAGTTCGACCTCGGTGTGCAACCTGAGACCGCGAGCTATGGTGGGGAGATCCCGGCGGCGCGGAGCGGCCAAGTGGGCGGCGGTGAGAGCCATGGCAGGTCGCGGCGCGGCGGACGAAGCGGAAGACGATTTAGAATTGCCACCCTCACCAGGGAACTCCAGCTACTACCAAGATAAGGTAGATGATTTTCATGAGGCCCGGTCTCGAGCCGCCTTGGCTAAGGGTTGGAGCGAAGTAGAGAGTGGGGACGAGGAGGAGGATGGCGATGAGGAGGAGGAGGTACTAGCCCTCGATATTGCCGATGAGGACGATGAAGATGAAGAGAGTGCGGAGGACGAGGAGGATGACGAAGATGATGGTGGGAGCTCAGTGCAGAGTGAAGCTGAGGCCTCTGCGGATCCCAGCTTGTCGTGGGGTCAGAGGAAAAAACTTTACTATGATACGGACTATGGTTCCAAGTCCCGAGGCCGGCGGAGTCAGCAAGAAGTCGAGGAGGAGGAAAGAGAGGAGGAGGAGGAGGCACAGCTCATCCAGAGGCGCCTAGCCCAAGCCTTGCAAGAGGATGATTTTGGGGTTACCTGGGTGGAGGCCTTTGCAAAACCTCAGGCACCTCAGGTAGATGAGTCTGAGACACGGGTCGTGAAGGATTTGGCAAAAGTTTCAGTGAAAGAGAAGCTGAAGATGCTGAAGAAGGAATCACCAGAGCTCTTGGAGCTGATAGAAGACCTGAAAGTTAAGTTGACAGAGGTGAAAGATGAGCTGGAGCCATTGTTGCAATTGGTGGAGCAAGGGATCATTCCACCTGGAAAAGGAAGCCAATACCTGAGGACCAAGTACAACCTCTATTTGAATTACTGCTCCAACATCAGTTTTTATTTGATCCTGAAAGCTAGGAGAGTCCCTGCACACGGACATCCTGTTATAGAAAGGCTTGTTACCTACCGAACTTTAATCAACAAGCTGTCAGTTGTGGATCAGAAGCTGTCCTCAGAGATTCGTCATCTACTCACACTTAAGGATGGTGCTGGAAAGAAAGAACTAATTCCAAAAGCAAAACCCACCAAGGCCAAACCAAAATCTGTTTCAGAGACTGCTGCTGCTGCCTCTGCTGTTACAGATCTTTCTGATGATTCCAATTTTGATGAAGCTGCACTGAAATACTATAAAGAAATGGAAGACAGGCAAAAGTTGAAGAGAAAGAAAGAAGAAAATAGTACTGAAGAACAGAATCTTGAAGATAAAAATGCAAAGAGAGCCATTACCTATCAGATTGCTAAAAATAGGGGACTTACACCAAGAAGAAAGAAGATTGATCGAAATCCCAGAGTGAAACACAGAGAGAAGTTCAGGAGAGCCAAAATTCGCAGAAGAGGCCAGGTTCGTGAAGTTCGCAGGGAAGAGCAACGTTATAGTGGTGAACTATCTGGAATTCGTGCAGGAGTTAAAAAGAGCATTAAGCTTAAGTAAAGTTTTGTTTTTGCAAGTTTTACATCAATAAATTTAATTTTAACTAGTAAAGTGATTATTTTTAATATATAATTCCTAACCTTAACTTTTAAAAATTCTTGTCAACAGGGAAATTCATTTGGGTTACTGTTCAATTTATTTGTCCTTTAATTTATGTTAAGGTCATACAAGAACTGTGGGGGCTATATGCAGATGCTTGGGAATAGAGATGGTTTTGAAAAAAGTTCTTCAATATCCTGTCAAGTATTATCTATGAAAATTTCACAGCTAGTTAGGGAGCAACAAACTTTATAATTTTTCACATAAATTGAAGAGAATGCACCTTGGCAAGCATTAGTAAAATAACCTATATAATAGTTCTGACATTATTTCATTTGCCTAAATATAATTCTTGAGCAGGATACTTGTTAATAGGTTTATAATGTTAAGGGTTTTGTACATTTTGTGGTAAAAGCTTAGGAGTGAAGAGGAACTTTGGTTAAAAGTAGAAAGAGATATTGCTTAATTACATTAATTGTGATATTTTCTAATAGTCTTTAATATGGTAAATAAGGTAAAAATTCCATTTCCCCTTCTGTACTGCTGACTTGCAGTGGTTGCTGTTTGTATACTCCATTTGCTGAAAATTTGGTCTGATTACCACTAGGTAAGTGCCAACTTCAATTGGTAACAAAATTACAGTTTTCTTTAGTTACTCTGATGTTTACAGTAGGAGAGAGAGATTGAGATTGTGAACTTTTAAGATGATGCCAGGGAAGAAAAGGAGAGACTAGTAAAAGCACAAAAGGTGCCTTAACTGTCACTGTTTTCATTAAACATTGGGCTAGCTGCTAAAGATGCATAGCAGTTAATATTTATTAAATACTTGCCATGTACCAGATGTGTATCACCTCATTTAATCTTTGCAATAACTTTGTGAGGTAATACTGTTATATCAGAGATGAGGATCCTGAAATTCGTAAAGGTTAAGCTTCTAAAGGGCACTTGCTTGGGATTTGGGCCAAAGCCAGCTTATTTTGAGCCTTCATTCTCTTAACCTCTGGCTTACATCTGCTTCCTTAGAGTAGCACAGATGTCAAATTAGTTTATCTTTTGTTTTATAAATAAAAGAGGTAGGTTGGAAGTAAAATTAACACTTACTGGGTGCTAAGGTGCACTTTGTACTTATTTCTCTTTTCCTCACAACTATTCTTGTGTGGCAAATTCTATTATCCATATTATAAAGATGAGGAAACTGACAAAGTTAAGTAACTTTATCAAGGTCATATAGCTATTAAGTGGCAAAGACCTATCCTGTTCTGATACCATATAAAAACTGCAGGGCCCTGGCTCAGTGGATAGAGCATTGGCCTGAAGGGTTCCGTGTTTGATTCCAGTCAGGGGTGCATGCCTGGGTTTCGGGCTTAATCCCCAGTGGGAGGGGGGGCGGGTGGCCAATCGATGGTTCTCTCTGATCATTTCTGTCTCTCCCTCTCCCTTCTCTGAAAACAACAACAACTTACTAGGGTGGTTTTGAGTTAATTACTTGATGTCTGACTTATTTATCTGTATAGTACAATTATTATATCTAACTTGAAGAAGGAGGTATAACAGTGTTTAAGAGCTGTGAGATCATAGAAAATATATATTGGTTTCTGCCCCTGAATTTACCCTTGTAAATTCCTAAGTGATAAGAACATTCAAGAGTGTCTTTTATTCTAATGAGGTGACTCTGGAGGGCTCCTGGGTGGTGGGGACTGGTCACCAGAAACACCAAGCCATGATTAGAAGCTTGGAATTTTGATCCCCACTCTCCATTCTCCAGAAAGGGAGAGGAGCTGGAAATGGAGTTAATTTTTTATTATACCTATGTGAGAAAGTCTTAAAATCCCAAGTGTGGGGTTCAGGGAGCTTGCAAGTTGGTGAATATATCCCTTACTGGAAGGTGATGCACCCCAATTCCACCCTGGACAGAAGCTCCTGTGCTCAGGACCCTCCAAACCTCATCCTGTCTGTCTCTTTATCTCACTGTTCATCTGTATCTCATATCCTTTTAATAAATTGGTAGATGTAAATAAGTGATTCCATAAGTTCTGTGAGCAAACTAATTGAACCCTAGGAGGGAGTCCTGGGGACCTCTGATTTATAGCTCACTTGCCAGAAGCACAGATGACAACCTGGCTGTCTTCTGGTAGATAGCTTCAGAAGTGAGTTAAGTTGTAAGACACCCAGCTATTGTCACAGAGAATTGCTTAGTGGGGGGAAACCTCAATACATCTGGTGTCAGAAAGTGTTGTGAGTCTAGCAGAAGTGTGAGAGTAAAGGAGACACACACAGGTGAAAAACAGTTTTCCAATTTTAGGACAGACTGTAGACTACCCAGGTTCCTAATCCAGCTCCATCACTTATTTCTTATAACTTGCTCAAGTTACTTGCTCTCTCTGTTCTTCAGTTTTTTTCATCAAATTAGGGATGTTAGTAGTAGTACCTACTTCGTAGAGCTATTATGAGGATTAAGTCAATATATGTAAAGCACTTAGAACAATGTCTGTTATATGGGAATCACCTAATAAGCATTTGCTCTTACTACAGGGTTGTGAGAATTCTAGCGCAGAGGTGCTCAATGAATTGTAACTAATAGTATAGCAGTTCCTGTTTATTACAGGAATATAGAGAATAAAATGTAGTCATATATAGAAATGCTTGAGAAGTTAATATAAGTTTGGAAGAAGAGGGGAGTATTGGGTGAGAACATGAAGGGATATAGAAAACTCTTGAACAGGGCAAAAAAACAAGGAAATGAAGTTAGAGGTTGAAAATATTTGATGTTCTTTGTCAAATCCCTGACATGTATAAAGTTGCAGTGAAAAAAAAAAATGTTTTCAAAGAAGAAAAACCTTCCATTTAGGAAAGTGGAAAAATTAAGCTTTGTTATATATTGCTCTGAATATATCAAGTATTCCTTTAGAGACCTCAACACTAATTAATATTAATAATTTTTAATACATTCTGGAATAGCTAGGATGTTGATGGTGCTATCCTATTTTATAAACATAAAAAGTGGCCTTGTCTGATGTGAATTAATAGCAAAAGATGTAACAAATTGCTGGACTTAATACTTACATCATCCAAATTTTGAATTTACTTAGACATTTAAAGAGCATTGAGTGGGGTGGGTGGAGGTGGAAGAGGGCATAGAGGGGATAAATGGTGATGGAAAATAAAATAAATTTAAAAAATAATAAAGATCACTGATGGGTACTGTCCTGACACATGAAAAATAAATTATTAACTACTCAGTGTTACAATTTTTCATAGAGACTGTGAATTCTGGAGAGTCTCATGGATAAGAGTCCCAATCAAGTAGATTACTAGTATCAGGCATCAATAAAGTAACAACCTATTTTATGTCAGCATATTAGGCTATGAAGAGCTATTGAAAATATAAAATATTCAAAATTTAAGTATAAGAAAATTCCAAATTTTTTTCTGACTAGCTTTGGGCTAGTCAATTTCTCTAGGCCACAGTTTCTTGCCTCTCTTCTTAACTATAAGGAGTTAAATTAGCATCTCTTTAATTTTTGTGTAGAAATCAATTTAATTGCTTATCAGATCCATATAACTTCCTTAAGGATCAAAGCTTTTGGTAAACTAGAATTTTTTTTTAATATTTTATTGATTTTTACAGAGAGGAAGGGAGAGGGATAGAGAGTTAGAAACATCGATCAGCTGCCTCTTGCACACCCCCTACTGGGGATGTGCCCGCCCTTGACCAGAATCGAACCCAGGACCTTTCAGTCCGCAGGCTGACGCTCTATCCACTGAGCCAAACCGGTTTCAGCAAACTAGAATTTTTTGTGTGTGATCTTAAAGATAAAAGCTAGCTTGAATAACTGTGTTCACATATCTGACAAAATATTTGATATCTCTGAGGAATGGCTTGAGTTGCTTATTCTTGCTGGTTGTATGAAGTAAAAAATTTTAAGTTAAAATGTTAAAGTACTACTAAAGTTAACATTATCAAAATAATTCATGAAAGGAAAATCAGTATAATTTACATTTCAGGGATCACAGTGATGAACATGTACCACTGTCTAAATAGATGATCCAAAAAAAATCCTGTAGGATTCAACTAGAGTTCCAAATCATTCAAACTGAATATTGCTTCAGGTAATAAATGAGTTTTTAAATGCTTTTAGTTACTGATTCTTTTATAAAATTTGTGTTTTGAGATAGAAAAAGTTTAAACACAAAAACAGCATAGAAAATTGAACATCACATGTGCTTTAAATTTCATCTAGTGTATTTTCTTATATGAAACTTTTTTTTAATCTATTGATTTGAGAGAGAGAGATAGACCTTAATTTGTTGTTCCACTTATATATACATTCATTGGTTGGTTCTTGTATGTGCCCTAGTTAAGGATCAAACCCGCAACCTTGGTGTATCCAGACAGTGCTGTAAACCAACTGAGGTACCCAGCCAGGGCTGACATATATTTCTAATCACATCACGCTTGAACATACACAAAAACAGAAGTATGCCCTGGCTGGTGTGCCTAAGTAGTCCAAATGTCCCTTCATACACCAAAGAGTTGCAGGTTGAATCCCTGGCCTGGTCTCTCACATTGATGTTTCTCTCCTCCCCATCTCCCCCTCCCCCTCCTTCTCCCTTCTTGGAACTCTCCTTTCCTGCATACCAGCTAGGAAAAAACACAGGCAAGAAAAGATGAAGATTTCCATTAGAGCAAAGAGAACAAATTAAGAGGCAGATTTGAGAGAGATGTAGAAGAGAACTTGAAAAAGAGCACATGAAAACTGGAACAAACTGTAGATAAACTTATAGAAGGTCAGCAAAAGCAACCAACCATTTGCAGTAACACTATTAAGATATTAAAACTAGCCCAGCCAGTGTGGCTCAGGAGGTCACAATTCACTTCCTGGTCAGGGCTTGATCCCCAGTGTGGAGCGTGAGCCGATCAATGATTCTCATCATTGATGTTTCTATCTCCCCCTTTCCCTTCCTCTTGGAACTCAATAAAAAAATACATATTTAAAAAATGAAAAGGTATTAAAACTCTAAATAGACACAAAGTATGATAAGTTCCTATAGGGTAGGAATTCTACTCCACAGTATACACAAGGAACACAAACTCTGTTGTTAGCAGATCATAAAATAGATAATTATCAAACAAAAAGTCTCTCAAGATATTTTATTATTTTCTACTATAAAGTTAACACTTTCATTATAGACTACTTGCAAATACAGTAGAGTAGAAAAATGGAAAAATACATCCATATTTCTACCACCCAGAGAAAACTGCCATTGTTTAGCCTAGTCCTAGACTAAACACATTGCTTAAGATAAAGGTATTTATTGAGAGTGCATTGTTGTATTAAGAATAGTATATTTCTTAAGAGTATTAAAGATAGCCGAAACCGGTTTGGCTCAGTGGATAGAGCGTCAGCCTGCGGACTCGGAGGTCCCAGGTTCGATTCCGGTCAAGGGCATGTACCTTGGTTGCGGGCACATCCCCAGTAGGAGGTGTGCAGGAGGCAGCTGATCGATGTTTCTCTCTCATCCATGTTTCTAACTCTCTATCCCTCTCCCTTCCTCTCTGTAAAAAAATCAATAAAATATATTTTTTTTAAAAAAAGAGTATTAAAGATACAATAAACATGGAAAGAAGGTGTATATTGACTAAGTATTTTTGAAATTAATACTGGAAACTAATCAAATAATAAAATAGAAATAACGGTAATCAAAACCTAGTAATTCAAAAGCAAAGAAGGCCCTGGCCGGTTTGGCTCGGTGGATAGAGCATCGGCCTGCAGACTGAAGGGTCCCAGGTTCGATTCTGGTTAAGGGCACATGCCCAGCTTGCCGGCTCAATCCCCAGTGGGGGGTGTGCAGGAGGCAGCCGATCAATGATTCTCTCATCATTGATGTTTTCTCTCTCTCTCCCTCTTCCTTCCTCTCTGAAATCAATAAAAATATATTTAAAAAAAAAAAAAAAAAAGCAAAGAAGGATGGACTCTTAAGAGAGTTTTTCAGAGGCTTTATATTAACTAACTAGAAGCCCAATGCACAAAATTCGTGCAAGAGTAGACCTCCCGCTGAAACCGGTTTGGCTCAGTGGATAGAGCGTCGGCCTGCGGACTCAAGGGTCCCGGGTTCGATTCCGGTCAAGGGCATGTACCTTGGTTGCGGGCACATCCCCAGTAGGGGGTGTGCAGGAGGCAGCTGATCGATGTTTCTCTCTCATCGATGTTTCTGACTCTCTATCCCTCTCTCTTCCTCTCTGTAAAAAATCAATAAAATATATTTAAAAAAAAAAAAAAAAAGAGTAGACCTCCCAGTAGTACCTGGGACCCGGGCTTCCCTCGCAGCCCCAGCTTTGTCCGGAAGGATATCCAATCTAATTAGCATATTGTGCTTTTATTATTGTAGGTTAGTACAAATAAATTCCTGAATTTATTAAAATGAGAAGTTTAACATCAAGTCTTAAATTTAAATTGCCTTGTTTTCAAATAAGACTTTTCCCAAGTACCACACAATGAAAAATAAATGGCTCTAGAAAACCATTATTTTAGAACCATAATACATCTATGTACTAAACTGAAGAATATCAACCCTTCTCAAGTGTTATACTTTCTCTGATCACAGCTCTAAGAAGCTTATGCTAAATGTATATCCATGACATTGATCTCTAAAATGTTTTGTAATCTAAGTGTCCATCCTTAAGATCACCACAGGGTTTCAAAAAACCAAACATGGACAAATAAAAATATAATGCAGATAAGTTGAAAAACATCCCTTGCTTTATATGACAAGAAAATAGAGCTTGATTTTTACCAGGGCTTGGGTTTTGTCACTTTAAAACTATAGGAAGATGCTCTGTGCATTTTCAAGAGGGAGCATCGTGTTCGGGCTTATTTTTATAATCTTGGCTCCCCTAAATGTGTGTAGCAGCTGAATCATCCCTTTATGTCACCAGAGGTTATGCAGGGCTGTGATTACATCATTGATCCAAAAGCTAAAAGCATCAGAAACTAGGAACTTGGAGTATCATCCACCTTTAAAGAAAATGCTCATAAATAGCGTTCCCTATAAAATGTAGAGGACTCATATTTCAGCATTTTCTATATTCATTACACTGCCAATTAATGACATAAGGTATAAAGAGAACTGTTTTTAAAAGTAGAATGCCATTTAAAAAAAATAACTGCAAGATTCCACAGCATGTCAAAGTTTCTAATACCTATAGGTATCTTAGCCAACTAGAAAGGAGAAAGTTAGCAACTTAGACTAGATAGCATTTCGTTCTTTAAATTGATGACTCCCTTGGCTGCTTATTGGCCTTTCTCAAGAGTGGTTTGTGAGGACTCTGTTCTCTTCCACCTACAATGGCATAAGTGTATATTCTTGTCACATTCTTCACTGAGACAATGCAGAACATCTCTGACGGAACCTGACAAAAATATAATGATACTTCAAAATTTCTGCATGAAAAAAAACAAGGTAAAATATCCACTTAAAGATGGGTGTTAAAACAACATAATACAGGGTTGGGGGACTGCATGAAAAAAGTGAAGGAATTAAGAAGTACAAATTAATAGTTACAAAATAGGGGATGTAAAGTACAGCATAGAGAATATCGTTGGTAATATTGTAATAACTGTGTGGTGTCAGGTGGGCTCTAGACTTATGGGGAATCACCTTGCAAGTTATATAAATATCTAATCACTATGCTGTACACCTGAGACTAATATATTGAATATCAACTATAATTGAAAAAAAATTTTTAAGGAGAAAATTGGTGCAGACAACACACTTTGAGAACAAATTGTGGATTTTGTGTCAGGTTGCAATAACTGAAACCTGCCTTTACCTGAGATCTTTTCATTTTTCTCTTCAGGGTATTATACAATTTGCACTTCTTAAAAGGCAAATGTGGTGGTGTGTTTTTTTTTTTAAATCAATACTCTCACCATCACCACAACTAAAATGAAAAAAGGGTCCAACAAACTTCCAAAATTTTAAAGATATAATGAAAAGGCTTTTCTCAGTCGAGTTTTTCTTATTTATAATGCTGTTTTGCCAAAATAATAAAAAACATAGCTAATATTTATTGTTTTACCCTATGCTAGACCCTGTCTAAAAGCTTATAGTTCTTATTTAACCTCCACAATATACCTATGAATAAGTAATCTGATAATTTTTACAGAAGAGGAATCTAGGCTCAGATGACAGCTTACTCAAGAAGGCGGTAGCGCTGGGACCTACAGGTCAGGGAAATGCCAGAAAATTTTAAAGTTATTAAGAAATTTGCTGACTGCTTGAAGTTAGCTTCTTGTAAACATTTCCTTTTAAATCGTTCTTGTTTAAAAGATTTGGTGAAAGGCACGTGGCAACTTCTTGTGGCGATTTCCAGAGTGGTTTTCAGAGAATAACAATAAGAAGATTTACTTTTCCTTTTAGAGAAGTAACTTCCTCTTCAGAGGGAAAAACAGACCAGAGTAGAAAGCAGGTGGGCAAATGTTACACAACAGTGATGTTAATTATGAGTCAACATGGGTTCCATGACAGCCTTTTACAACCCGAACACAAAGCCAACCTGCTAGGAGGTACCCGGGGAAACAGTCACGGAACCGGGCGTGAAGAATAAGCACGGGAACCAGAAACTGCCTTCATTAGAGAATGTTTACTCAAGGGAATTACTGGATCGGTAATCATGGATTTAAATAATCAAAAGAAAACAGCGGGGGCCAATTGCTAGCCAGGCAGTCGGGAAGTGAAAACTGCCGACCTGGGATTGACGCTTGTCCTACACATTCTAAGCTGCTTGGCCTAAAGCGCACCCGCGCCCGCGGAAGCCGGAAACCAGGGAGTTCCAGTCAAACCCAATCCCAGGTTTCCGTCCCGCGCACTGGCCGGGGAACAAAAGAGGCGGTGAAAGGAAGACACCCACCTCTGCTTTCTCACACAAAAAGCCCGTGAATCAAACCCGTGCATCGGCGTTTACAGTTCCAGTGGGTGGAAGGCAAAGGATACAGTTTAACACGGGGGCGGGGGGGTCCTTTAACATTCGCTTAAATCAGCTTCCGCTTCTTCAACCCACACCTTAGGCGGTTACGGTTACACACACACAAAGCGCCTCTCGGCACCGCCAGCTCTCAGGCCCCGGGGCGGCGGAGGCGGAGGCGGAGGCGGGAGGGCAGCGGGCACACCGCCCCCTAGGGGAGCCGGCCGGCCGGGCGGGCGGGCGGGGGAGGGAGGAGGCGGCCGGTACGCAGGCCGCGCCGTCGGGCGGGGCCGTCCCTCCAGCTGGCTCGGGCCCCGGCGGGGCGGGCTGAGACCGAGCGGCGGAGCCCAGACGCCGGCCCGCGGCCAAGGAGGAAGGCGGCGGCGGTGCGACGGGACGGGGCAGCGGCCCCCCGCTGTGGTCCCCGCCCCCCTGCCCAGGCCGGGGCGCGATCGGAGGCGGCGGCGTGGGAAGAGCAGGCATGGCTGAGCCCTCACCGCCGCCCGCCGCCGGCGCGGAAAGTTCCAGCGAGGAGCCGGCGAGGGGCGGGGAGCGGCCGGGCCGCGCTGCCACCGGGGGCGCGGACCCAGAGGGCGAGGCGGGGCCGCCGCCGGCCTCCCCCGGGGGGCAGTCGGAGCCCGGCTCGCCGGTGGCCGCCCCCTTCTTCCTGCTCTACCCGGGCGATGGGGGCACCGGCTTCGCAGCGCGCCCGCCGCCTCAGCAGCCGCGCGCCTGGAGGACCCCGCCGTCGCCGGGCTCCCCGCTGCCCTTCCTGCTGCTGAGCTACCCGAGCGGCGGCGGCGGCGGCAAGCACCGTGAGTGGCGGCGGGGCGGGCCGGGCCGGGGGCGGGGGCTCTGGGGAAGCACCTGTCCCGGGGCGAGTGGCCGCCGCGGTCCGAGCGCCCGACTATTTACCTCCAAGTCTCCCCCGGCCGCGGGCTCCGGCCGGCGCGGCCTCCCTCCCTCTCCCGAGCCGGGCGCTCCTCCTCGCAGACTCTCACGTGCTCCCGGGTCCCAGGCCCCGTCCCGGGCCGGGAGCCTTCCCGGAGGAGGGGAGGAGGGGCGGCGTCCGGGCGGCCCGCCTTCTGCGGGCTCCCCGCGCCGCCGCGGCCAAGTAGGTGTGGCTGCCGCGCCGCCGCCGCCCGGGCGGCCTCCGGGGTACATTCTTTACGAGCGTTTGCTCGCGTCAGTGTTGCAGACCCGTCCCCCGGAGTGGGAAAAGGAACCCGGGCGGGGCGCGAGGTGACGAGGCGGGGATGGCGGCTTCGGGAGGGCACCTCCCAGGCTCTGTCTTTTGGCTGGAAGAGGCCTCCACCCTCCAAGACCGGAGCCTCTGGACGAGCTGGCCCCACTGTGTGCTCTTTCAGTCAACCACTGTTCGCTGCTACTTGCGATAAGCGGGGCCCAGAGTAGGCAATCGTGTATAAAAGACTCTTGGAGGAGTGTTAAATCTAATTTTAAAAGACAAGATCTTACATGTGAAAATGTAGATACTGAAGATACGAGGCATATATGTATATAAATGCGAAGTACTTTGCTGTACGAGCTCTGAAAAGGGAACGAAACTTGCCTAGGGTAATGGGGGGGGGGGGTCGGTCTCTCTCCCCCCCCCTCTCTCTTTCTCTCTCTCTCTCTCAGCTAGAGTTTGTTTTTTTAAGCACCAAGACAAACCTTTTAACTGCTCTGCACTGCCAAGAAATCCTGACTGCCTTTTCTGCCGCCTGAGCCATCAACTGGGAAAAGATTAACATTAGTTGCATATTTCCTATGTGCATGTACTGATTATCATAGTTAATCCTCACATCTCTGTGAGCCAAATACCATGCCACTTTTTCAGATGTGGAAGCTGAGGATCAGTGTTAAGTGATTTGTCCTAAGAAAGAGTAAGGGAAGGAATGAAGTTAGCCCAGATTCCTTGCCTACCAATCTCATGCTCTTGAAGCAAATACCACATGTCCAAAACTGTGGTGGGAGATCCCTCCTAGGTTACGGTCCATTAGAAGTAGTCCAGTGTCACCTTTATTATTTTCTTTATTACTTGCTCCTTATTTATTTATTTCTTAACTACAAAATCTTCCGATGGGAATATCTAATCAAGGAAGAAATGAGTCCTCTTATAAGCAGAGTTTGATAAGAGTATTCTCAACACTGCTTTTCAGTTTCTAAGGACTCGGCTTTCTACTTTGTTCTTTCAGCACAGCCTCTATTTGTCTCCTTAAATTTTTTTATTTCTGCACTAGAGGCCAGGTGCATGGATTCGTGCACATTGAAAGGAAATTAATTGGAAGGTGGCTGGTGGAGCCAACACGCCCTGGAGCCAACCCCCCCCGTGGTCCTTCCCTGGCCAGGTGTGGCGCAGCACCGGGGCTCCGAGGGCCTCTGTGGAATGAGTGGCATCCCTCCCGCAGGTGGGGTCCCTCTGTCTGGCCTGCAGGGATCGGGCAGAAACTGGCAGTCTGACATCCCCCGAGGGGTCTCAGAGTGCGAGAGGGCACTCTGCAAAGTTGCTGTCGCTTGGCAGCTCCTGCGTTGAGCGTCTTCCCCCTGGTGGTCATTGCGCACCATAGCTACCGGTCAGCCGGTCGGTTGGGCTTTTATATATATACTAGAGGCCCGGTGCACAAAATTCTTGGGGGTGGGGGGGAAGGGCTTCAGCCCAGCCTGCACCCTCTGCAATTGGGACCCCTACACCTTTTTCTTATCTAGCTAACCTCTTAACATTTAAAAAAATTAACTGAAATACCACCTACTCTAGGAAATCCTCTTTGAACAAATCTCTTTACAGTTAAGTATTTTCATAGTATACCATTCTTTTTCTTTAGCAGCATCTTAGAGTGGATGCAGTGTGCTTCTCATTCTTGAGTCTGAATTTTTTCTTGTTTCTCTTGTAATAGCGAAGCTTATCCAATTTACATTTGCCCTTTAAGGGCTTATATTTGGTTCAGTTTCTAGTTGGCTCCCTGCTTTTTTTTTTAAGCAATAAATTTGGGTTGTGATAGTAAACCTCACTTGTAATCAAGCCTGTAGGTCTCCCTATCTGAATATTTCTATAATACCTATCACTTTAGCATACCAGAGATTGTGTTCATTTATAGAAAATAACAATAAATGTCACCTGATCATTTGATCTTCTAGTAATATTTTATAGCAAGATGTATTCTAGTAATTTAACTATTACAAAACTGAGGCATACAGAAATAAATCACATTGAACAATAAAGAATGTCTCAAATATCAAAGCATAGTACACTTAGGGCCTCCCTTGTCCTGTGCCTTAGATATCATAGCATAGTACACAGCTCACATGGAACTCAGCTTCCTTTAAAATAGGAAGGGATGCCATACTCATGAAGCAGCTACTTCCACACATTTTTTTTTAATTTAATTCATAGCACATACTCTTTGTACTAATTGTTGGAAAATCACCCTAACTATTGCCTCTGTTCCTCTCTGTATTGTTGCCTTACATTCTGACGTCATTACTGTGCTTTTATCATCCACTCGCTCTAATAAGATTGTGAATTATTTAAGGGCAGAGATCATGACTTGAGCATGTGTTTCTCTTCATGGTGCCTAGATAAATACTCAAATGCCATCTAGTCCAAATGACTGTGATGAGAGAGGCCCACCGTTGCTGGAGACCTCTGATTTTTATTTAAGGGGCCTCACTTGTTCTGCGCCTTTACAGAGGGGTGAGTAGGGGCTGAGGGAATTTGGGGAAACCCAGACAGAATTCTCCTCTTGCAAGATTTTGCTAAGCTGGCATCCGGGACCGCCGGGCGGCTTCTTCGCGGGACCACCAAGCATTTGTCCAATTAAAACCCAGACACACAGCAATAACAAAGGCACTAATCTCCTACTGCTAATGCGTGGGGAACAAACCCCAGCCTATAGGAACTCACCCCCGCAGTCACGACCGGGCCGAGGGTGGACCTGGGCTGGTGCTCCTAACTCTGGGGAGAGGGAGAGTTCCTGTGACCTGGGATACTATCAACCAAAAAATCAGAGAAGCACAGAGGATGATTCAAAAACACGAAAGATAACGCTGGCGATTCCTTCAATCTCTGGGGTAAAAACAAACCAAAACAAAACCCTGAACTTGTACACGCATGTGCGGAAAAACATTGCTCAAAGGAAAAGCGATTCAGACCCAGGTGGGAGGGCTGTGGGCTAGAGGCCCCGGACTCTGCACCACACGCCCGAACAGGTCCATAGCGCATGCTGGCCAGCGGAGTGGCTTCTTCATCTGGGACCTCGGGTGGCTTGGCCTCTTCACAGCCACTGAGCCTCCCGCCACTCCCGCCCCACGGGACTGTGGGAACTGAGCAGCAGGTGCATGGAGCAGCCGGCCCCACCCCTGCTGTGGGGGCTGCCATCTTTGTTACGGCCTGAGGGTCAATTTGCATATTCCCTCTTTATTATATAGGATATAGATAATTGTTTATTTTTTAAATATGTTTTTATTGATTTCTGAGAGGAAGGGAGAGAGATGTAGAAACATTAATGATGAGAGAGAATCATTGGTTAGCTGCCTCCTCAATGCCCCCTTCCAGGGATCAAGCTCACAACCCTGGGCATGTGCCTGACCAGGAATCAAACCCTGATCTCCTGATTCATGTGTTGAGGCTCAACCACTGGGCCACACCAGCTGGGCCTATCAGTTCTTTAAAACTCTGTATAACGATTGTGGTACAGCATTTGAAGTAGAAGAATTTTTCAACTGTTGGCCAGTATAACTAGTGGATATTAATTTCAACTTCAGTTGATTTTATTTGATTCCTCCCTACAATAACAGTAGGTGTATGGCACAGTTTGTTAGTGTTAAAATTCTAATAGCTGTTCATGATATTTATTTCTGAAATAATTTACTGGTGTATGTGTAAGTGCTTAGAAAAATTACTGGGAAAATGCCAGAGTCCCACTTCCACTGTGTTTATTTATTTATTCTTTTTAATCCTCACCCGAAGATATGCTTTTTCATTGATTTTAGAGAAAGGAAGGGAGAGAGAAAGAAACATGAATTGGTTGCCTCCCACACGCACCCTGACCTCGGGATCAAACCTGCGTCCTGGATATGTGACCTGACCAGAATCGAACCCACCACCTTTCAGTGTATGGGACAACACTCCAACCAACTGAGCCACACCAGCCAGGGCCCACTTCCACTGCGTTTAAAGACCAGTCACTCACTAAGGACATTTCAAATTAGTAAAAGATAACTGTTGTATATTTTATTCAAATATAAAATTGACTTAAAGTAGTTCTTGTTTTACACTGAGTTTTTATTTTTACCTTTTATTTTCATATGTACTTTAGAACTCACGCATACTTGGAAAAAGGAATACTCTGTTTATTAATAAAAATACTTTCTTGTCGCTGCCCTGCAGAGTCAGTGCAATATTGCTTTCTGTGATGTACCTGATACCAGAACCCTAGCTCTCCTGACTGTCCATTTGAGCAACTCAGTTTTTAAAAGACTTCTCATTTCCGTTACCAATATTTGCATTCAACCTAAACATCCAATGAATATTTGCCTACTCAACACTCAGTTTTTAACTCTGGCTAATGTATTTGTCAAAGGTGTATAATATATAATAACTTTGAGAGACTATACAGGGTGAAGCAAAAGTAGGTTTACAGTTGTTCGTATGGAAAAATAATACAGTAATTAATAAATAATACAAGAATAAACTTTTGTGTACTTACAACTATAAACCTACTTTGCCCCACCCTATATTAAGGCATTCTCTTTTTATTTTAGGAATCCTGACTGTACTCAGAGATTTTAAAGTTAACATTTACTTTTGAGTTCAAAAGCTTTGTGTTTTGCTTGCTTGTTTGTTTTTAAGATTTTTTTATTGATTTTTAGAGAGAGAAGGAAGAGGGAGAGAGAGAAACATCGATGTAAGCGTGTAGCATATGTGAGAACGCAACATGTATGGGATGCCTCCTGCACATCCCCTACCGGGAATTGAGCTGCAACCCAGGCATGAGCCCTGACTGGGAATGGAACCATCAACCTTTTGGTGTGCGGGACAACACCTAACCAACTGAGTCACACCCAATTGTTTAAAAGACACTAATGAAAATACCAAAAGTGTGTGCAGAAGAGTTGCCTAAAGTTTTTTGGGTTTGGGATATGTACTGTGTCTGTAAAATCTTGTAGTATATCCTATATAATAAAAGCCTAATATGCTAAGTGTCCAGTCATCTGGTAGGCCATTCACCAATCAAAGCGTAATCCTATATAATAAAAGCCTAATATGCAAATCGACCGAACAGCAGAACAACCGGTGGCTATGACATGCACTGACCACCAGGGGCCAGATGCTCAACACAGGAGCTGCCCCAAGCCCACAAGCCTCAGGCCAGCCAAAGTGGGTGCCAGCGGGGGCCCTGCCAGTCGCCCCACAGATTGGCCCTGATTGCCAGCCAGGCCTAGGGACCCTACCTGTGCACGAATTTGGGGCACCGGGCCTCTAATATGCTAATGATATGCTAAGGCCACTCAACTGCTTGCTATGACATGCACTGACCACCAGGGGGATCACGGCTGGCGAGCACAGTGGCAGTGTCAGGAGCCTCTCCCGCTTCCACAGCAGCACTAGGGATGTCCCACTGACGGCTTAAGCCCAGACTGTGAGAGGGTGCAGGCCATGCTGAGGGACCACCGCCTGAGTGCACAAAATTTGTGCACCAGGCCTCTAGTAATGTTCATAAAGTATTCAGCATGCTTATAAGCAGTAAGAAAGAAGGCTTCTGATGTGCCTTGTTGGGTTATGTCCCTTTCTGAGTTTTTGAGGGAGGGCTGGTAATCTGCTCAATTTTTGAACTTCTAGCTTTAAAATATCAGAGTTTCCACAATGCAATTTTTTTGTTGATTTATAAAAATTGCAAGTAACAAATACATGGATCTATTCTCATTTTTAGATGCTTTATAACATATAAGTACATAGAGTGCAAAGTGAACTTTATTTTCTGTGGGTCCCCAGTCCCCCTTCTCCACCACCTTTGAGTTTGGTGTTTTCTTTCAGAACTTATGCATACATTCACAAACATGTAGATGTTCATATTTAATGGGTGTTTTTCTCCTTATATATGACCTCCCACACTAATTTCTCATCAACTATATAAGAAGGAGCTATTTGCATGCCATGGTCCAATATTTTTAGTGCCTTTCTTTTCCATTCTAACTTTAGAAGTCATCTTGGGGATGGATGGGATGGGCAAGAGATAGCTTCTCCTTGGTGTTGAAGGGAAGAGGCACTCCTACTATCTGCACCATTACCAGCTTCAATTGACAGTTACTCTTCTTCCAACTCTGAGAACTGCAGCAAACATTTATGTTTAAGACAATCCCATGCAAATTGCCCACATCTCTGCCCTTGTGTTTTATCTCCCAATTACAGCAGTTTACAAAAAAATTGTCCCACTCAGGAAACAGCCTTCTTTGTATTTATGCTATTTTGAGATGAGAGGAGGGCTTAGAGAGGAATAGAAAGAAGGGAAAAACCTTGAAAAGGACTGGCATTGTTACTGTAACTACCCACTTCAACATCAGTATACCTACTAGTGAGTGTCTTGCTGGAGCCCTGGAAAGTGCAGAGAGTGAGGCTCCTAGAAGCATTTAACTGTTTTTCACAGATGCACTTTAAGGAGCTCTGATTTGGGGAAGGACCTTTCTTATGTTCATCCTTAAACCCAGGATGAATATTTAAGGTGATAAAATTACTTTTATGTTCACAGTTTCATACACAAACACATAAAATATAAAGATATGTACCTACTATGTATGTATGCATATATATATATATTATTTATGTGTGTATATATATTATTTTGTGTGTGTGTGTGTGTGTGTATATATATATATATATATATATATATATATATATATATATATATATATTCATTGATTTGGGGTTATCCTCCATAGACATTTCTATTAGTGTGTGTGTGTGTCTGTCTTTTATTGTTTAGTAGTACTCTAGAAAACATTATACCTGGTCAGGAGTTGAATAGAAAGAAGGGAAAAACCTTGGAAAGGACCGGCAATTTTGAAAAGACAGGCGTAATTTATTCTGTTTTGTAAATATCGAGGCAGCTGCCCAACACTGGGAGATATGGGGGGGAGGATTGAACCATCAGAACATGAAAGTTTGGAGCATTCACCTTCATGATAGTAGTTTTTAGAACAGCTTCATTTGTGACTTTTTTTAAGACAACATTTTGATATAATTAATGTAGAGAAGTGCTGCATTTACAATACTGTGTTTCACAAATCTTAGCCTTCAGCTCTTTTCCAACTATGTTAAGAATGCAAACAGTCATTTTGTGATCCATTAACTGCTGTTTTGTGAAACGGCAGATATTATCAAGCACCCTTAAAAAAAAAAAAAGGCCCTGGCCAGCGTGGGTCAGTTGGTTGGACATCGTCCTGTGAACCAAAGGGTGACAAGTTTGATTCGAGGTCAAGGCACATACCCAGGTTGCAGGTTCAATCCCTAGTCGGGGCAAGTTCGGGAGGTGGCTGATCTCTCTCTCTCTCTCTCTCTCTCTCTCTCTCTCTCTCTCTCTCTCTCTCTCTCTCTCTCTCTCATGTCCATAAAAACATATCCTCCAGTGAGGATTTAAAAAAAAATTAAAAGCATCCCTCAGAAATGTAACATCTTCAGATAGTGTGTAGTTGTAAATCAGTGACTACCAGAGAACTGGAAGTGAGCCTTTCAGAATATTGAAATGCAGGTGCGTCACTTTCTACACACAGCTGCAATACCTGAGCTGCTGAGGTATAGGGAGCTGGGTTATGCCCACATTTCCTGCCTCATGACTAAACAGCCTGTCTGCTGCTAGCCTTCCTGACTTGGCTTTTATCACCACTGGTGCCTAAACTATTGAAGTTTATCTTCCAGCCGTTTCTCCCTTCTCTTCTGCCTCCTTTTTTGTTTTATCTCCCCTTCAAGCTTGGCATTATCAAAAAGTCCTATCACGTTTCTGATAGACAAAGCAACAGTTTAAAAATGTCAGGTGTAATCTCTGAGTCTTTGACTTTGTTTTGACTGCTCCCCTCTTAGTAACCATACAATATATTTTTACTGATTTCAGAGAGGAAGGGAGAGGTATGGAGAGAGAGAAACATCAATGATGAGAGAGAACCATCAATAAGCCACCCATATGTTCATTCTTTATAGACGAGAGTTTTCTTATTTCTGATCTTCATTCTGGATACTAAAGGATTCTAAGAGGCTCTTCATTAGATAACAAAAGTTTTACTGTAGTTAGGCAACCTAAACTATTACACATAAAGAATGTGACAAGTAAGATAATAGTAGTACTTAATGGCTACCATTTGTAGAATATTTTTATGTGACGGGCAGGGAGTTAAAAACTTTACATGTATCAATTTTTTGTTATATTTATAAGAGGTAGTTCTTTAAATGCCCAATAGATAAAGGAACCAATACATAAAAATACTTAGTTAACAATGAAAGCTGAAAAGAAAAAATGGGGAGGAGGAGTCTATATAAACTTCATATAAGTAGATGGATGTAACATGTTTTTCATAAGAATATTTGATTCGGTGTCTCTAGAGGGACTTATCTAAATTATTACAAAAATTCTGACAGAGTAACCTTGAATTTAAAAGATTATGTTCTGGAGATTCAGATTCTGTGGTTTTAGGGAAGGTCTTATCTCAAATTTTAGTGCACATCAAAGTCACCTGGAGGTCTTGTTAACACAGATTTCTGGCCCTATCCCCAGAAGTGTGGTTTTTTGTTTTGTTTGTTATTTTTATTGAGGTATAACTGACACATAGCATTATATTAGTTGCAGGTATACAACACAATGTTCAATATTTGTATATAGCAAATTTCTGACTCCAAAGCTCATATTCTTAGTCACTGTGTGCTCCCTCACCAAGACCTCAAAGAAACAGTGTGGGTAGAGGGCAGTCAAGGTTGCTGGATAGGAGAGAGAACAGAGGAAAGACGGCAAAAAGGGCAACTTTTTAGACTAAAAAACTAGTATTGGCCTCAAAACATTCTCACCCAACTGTATTCTTTCTGTCTTGCATCCTTTCCCTTTTTGTTTGACTTTTAACAGAAAACTGTGTGTTAAAGAGGTCCAGTTTTATCTAGAAGCTAAGAGAACGTAGGTTATAGGTAGTAAGGAGTCTAGGTAGATGATGGCAGAATGAACTGGATAATTTTGCAGGACATCATAACTGTTATATTTCTACCCAAACCTTATTAATGTAGAAACTTCTTTCTGTAGTGCAAAGTGGCTCACATGTGAATTTTAAAATCTACTTTGGGAAGAAGTCAGTAGTGCACCATAAGTATTAAAGAATTGGCTTGAAATTATGTGAAAAGAAATGCTTTTAGAGTTGCAAATCAGTAGATATTTGAGAGGGTCAGTATCAATATGGCTAGGCCCTATACTGTAACTGTATTTGAATAATTATGAAAAGTTTATAGTCTTCCCAAAATGTATCAAGAGTTGAGGACTGCTGGGCAATGAGGTATTCTTCACAGAGCCCATCTTAGTGATTGTCTGGTTCTGTATTTGTTTCATATCAATGAACATGACACTCAACATGTGTCAGAGAGAGTGGCGTGAAGGGTGGATCAGAGGTGGAAAAGTTTGAAACCTCATAATCATAGGAAAGGAGAGATTGGCAGGCTGTGACAGCAAGAGGCATGCAGAAAGCAGGAGAAATTATTTCAGCATGCTGGCTTTTAGATATGGTTCTTCCTCTAGAATCTGTTTAGGGACTCCCCACAGACATTCATCTCCTTCCCTTGCCTTTTTGTGAACTTAAAAAATCTGGTCACCTGATGTGAATGCTGGTAAAATTCTGACCCATCTCTTCTTCCTTCCTCAAAGCCCAAAAGAGGCCCCAACGTACCCTTGGACCAGATCTCCCTTTTACTTTCCTCTGTCACAGTCCCATGAACACTCATCCTTACTGATTTTCATCTCATGTGACATTAGGGTTTTTGCCCCCCCTCAACTCTTGAAAACAAAAGCACTAATAATGATGATAATGCTAACATTTACTGACCACTTACTTTGTGCCAAGCATTTTACTTACATTGCTTCATTTAACTCTGAGTTAAGTTACTATCCCTATTTCATCAGTGAAGAAACAGGCCCAGAAACCAGTAAGTGGCCAAGGTTACTCAACTTCTCAGTGGTGGATCTAGGACTCACTGTGGGCATTCTGACTCCAGAGTCCACATGCTCTCTCAGCCTGCCTCCCCATAACTGGAATCGTGTCCTAAATTAGAGGCTCCTTTTCAGGCAGCAGCAACCCTCTAGTTCCTTGTTCTATTGAGTAAATCCCTATTTGCTAAAAATGAGTGAATGAATGAATGTGAAACTCACAAGTTGCCAGTTTGATAGAAAAATAGTTACGTATGTAAACAACGCTGAATAGCCATCTGTGTGCTAAGGACTTAGCCATCTGTGTGCTAAGACACCTGTAATTGCCTTTTTCTTGTCCGTTGCCTTGTTCTTTCTTCATATTCCTAGTGGCTAGTATATAGTAGGTGCACTATTCATGTTACATGAATGATTCTGTCAGGTACAAACGAATAAAGCCTGTGTTAGAATGACCTGGCATAAATATAGCTTTCTTTTATAAAACTTGGTTTTCATGGTTGAAGTGAAACGGGAGGGTGGAAATATACCACTGCAAGAATATGGAGTACTTTAGAGTTACATACCAGTATCTGTACCAACCAGTATCTGTTGAGACTCTGGTATTTGGTAGGTCTATTTTAAGCTGATGTGTAATGGTCTGCAAAGCAGACAAAGTTCTCGTGGAGCCTAGGGTCTTTGTGCAGCTAGTTATTTAGTTTCATTTTATAACTGCATAAATTGAGACAAGAGGATAACTTTTCCAAGATTATCTACTAAGTTGTTGGTAGCTCGACATCTCTAAATCATTGTCTGCTGCCATTTAGCCATGAAATCAGGTTTAGTTATTAAGGTAGGAGTTATTTCTGGTATTATTCTGGTTAAGTGTTTTTAATTAAAGGTTTTTTAATGATTTTTTAGAGAGATAGGAAGGGAAAGGGAGAGAGAAACATTGATGTGAGAACGACACATCGATCAGCTGCTTCCTGCACACCCCCCACTGGGGATCGAGCCTGTAACCCAGGCATGTGTCCCGACTGGGAATTGAACCAGTAACCTTTTGGTGCACGGGATGAAGACCAACCAACTGAGACACACCAGCCAGGGCTTATTCTGGTTAATTTTAACTAGTAATAAGATTATGCATTGTAACACTTCTGGTGGAGTTTGTTTCTAACAAAATAGTTACCCAGCTTCTCATTTGTAATTATTTTAAAGTACTTATTACCATTCTTGGTTAACATCCACTAAGTAGTACTGAGTCTGCCAAATGTATAAACCTAAAATTGTAGAAATATTAGCAGCATCAGAGGTAAACATAATAGATTTTTGTCTGAAAGAGAGAAGGAAGTGAGAGGGAGGGAGGACTAGAGCATGTGAATAAATCATGATCATTCCATTGAATAATCTTATAATTTAGCAAAACATCTAGGCTTTCCACCAATTATCACAATAATTTATCAAGGAAACCCTTTTGTGCTAATAGCAACTAGTAAAAGGTGGGGGAGGAGGGAGGAAAATGAGGTTTTTCTTCTTAAATTTTAAAACTATGATCCAAGAAGCCTTGGGCAGCATAACTTGTGGTATTTACAGACTGATTTAGTTCCAAAGGGCGACAAATTTTAAGAAGCACCATTATTTACAGAATAGGAACTGGGTAATAGGAGACAACTAACTATAAAAGAAATAAGTGAAATGGTCTCTTACCCTCAAACCTGTTTGGAAGAATTGGCATACCTGCAAGAAATCTATTTCTGAAAAGTACATAATATCATTTAAAATGAAAAAAATTATAAATAACCCAAATGCTCACTAGCATGGAAATGAATCAGAAAATTGTTTATACATACAATGGAATATTACCTTATAATACAGTAGCCAAAAGGATAAACCACAACCACCACACTACAGTGTGGATAAATCTTAGAAAACACAATGTTGAGTGAAAGGCTTAGAAGGTTGTAAAGTACATGAAACCCTTTCTTAAAGTTAAAAAAAAAAAAAGGCAACTGAAGCTAAATCTATTGTTGAGGCATCTGTATATTTGTAGTAATATTTTAAAAATAAGATGATCTACGCCGTATTTAGAAATGATTGCACACAGCAGGAAAGGTCCATGCTGAGTTCTCAGTTTCTCAGAAAATGCCACTTATTAAAAACCTGAGCTAAATGTATAAGGGTGAGTAAATGGAATATATGGTTTATGAAGCATTAAGGTGTAAAGTGTAAAAGCTAATAGAAATGTCCTCTTTTTCAAATCTTAAATTTGTTGAAATTCATGTCTAGGAAATTTCATGAGGACCTTATCTATGGTTTGTTTGTTTTTTGTTTTGTTTTTTGTTTGGTTGGTTGGTTTTTGCTTTGTTTCTTTTTATTTTCCCTACGTAAAAATGTAATCCTTGGGATGGAGCGCTGAAGTTGCAAAGCATAGAAGGAAACGTGGACTTTGGGGCATCAACACACAAGCAGTTTGAAATCCCAGATCTGCCCCTCACTAATTGTGTGGTCTTGGGCCAGTAACTGGCTTACCTTTGGTTTCCTTGTATGTAAAAAGGGCATATCAATATCTACTTTGCAGGATTCTTGTGAGGATTTTTTTACAGTATCTATAAAACCTCTTACAGAAAGTAGAAATTCAATAAATGATTTGTTGCCTTAAGCAATAATTTTTCCATATTGTATAACAGGGACATTGGGCATAACAAATCAGTCTTTATAATAGTACCTGAGTAAATATACTTTAAAAGGAATGTAACTTCCAAGTTTGAAATGTGAATCTTGTTTGCTTTGAATCAGTTGTAATGTGGAAAAGATGAGCTACGTGAACAGCTAGAACATAGTATTAGATCATCATCTTGTTTGAACTTCACATAGGCCGATTAATTCTGTTTAGGGCCACAGGCTACCCCAGCCCTCCCCACAATTGTTTACACATATGTGCCTTTATTCACAAGTGAGATTAAATGAGAAAATAGCTCACTGCATCATGTAATTAGTATGTTTATGAGGAAAAATGGGAATATAAGAAAAAAAGATCAAGGTTTATATGTCTTACTGATGACTTAATATTGCCTTTATATTCTAAGCTAATATGTACTTGTAAAGACTCACATGTAAAAATAGTATTCACCAATATTTAGAATTATTTTATTAGTCTTCTACAAATAGTGCTTGTTTTGTAGTAAATTCATTGCTTAGGGACAGTGAGTAACTGTTCATGCTGAAGATTCAAAGGTGTTCACCTTCGAACAGGTATAACTAGGTAGTGGAAGTATAGGTTTTCCTGCCCACCCACAGTTCTTCTGAAATGGCTGCTAATACCTCCTCAGACTGATAGATCTGGGAAACGCAAGGAAAACCAGTGTGGGCAGGTTTTTCTCTCCTTGGCAAAACTTTAGTTGCTTTTGACTTCCCTCCGTGTGTCCTCTAGCTGACTCTTGAGAAGGACCTGTGGAAGGAAAGTTAACCAAGTTTCTCTGATTATTAACCTGGATGTTCTATTCCTGGTATGTTGCAATCAACCTGAATCTTCTATTCAGGGGTTAGTAGATTGGTTGGTTGGTGAAAGGATTGCTTGTCGTGGTTTGTGACAGGCTGAATTGGGGTATGGGTGGACTACAGGCAACCCCAAAGCATTCAGATTTACTTAGGAATTCGCTGTTCTATAGTTTAAGACAGTATCAGTGACCTGGAATCTTGATGTCATGGATACAAATAGCCAGGCCTGTTTGGCATTGTGGTTCCAGGAACTATTCAGTATAAGACTTTACATGAATATTTACTATGTTTTGAGGTATTGCATGGCTTAAAGTGAAACTCTATCTGTCCCCTTTCAGCTTTAATATGTAAATGTATAGCTAGAAAGAAATCAAACTGTAATTAAATGTGTTAAATGAAGGCTTGTATTCAGTATTTGGATATGCAAATTCTGCATCCTCAAAAGTGATCTTGTCTTACTACTGCATGCCCAGTGTCTGGATTGCTTCCTGGCAACCTAGAGTACTCTCAGTGAATACTGAATGAATGAATGAGTGAGTGAATGAGTGAGTGAATGAGTGAGTGAGTGAATGAATGAATGAATATCACTGGGTCCAGATGTAGGATAATGTTGAAAGAGATTTAAATAGAAATGAGTAAACCTGGAATATTTTATTTTCCTTAGTAACTTAAGGAAATTTTAAATGTGTATATACTTATATACATTTTTTACATTATACCAGTTTACCTTCCTCTAACATATAATGCTCGTTTACCTACAGAATCTGGTTCTTAGCATTTTATCATTGAGCTTAATTTCACATTAGGATAAAGCATTTATGAAATTTTAATAATGTTCTGAAGAATTTTTTCTTTTAGTTTTCAAAAATTAGTAAATCAAGATATCCCTCTGATAAATCTCTAGAATGAAATAGATCATCTTGGGATATATTTCTTTTTTAAAAATATATTTTATTGATTTTTTTACAGAGAAGAAGGGAGAGGGATAGAGAGTTAAAAACATCGATCAGCTGCCTCCTGCACACCCCCTACTGGGAATGTGCCCGCAACCAAGGTACATGCCCTTGACCGGAATCGAACCTGGGACCCTTGAGTCCACAGGCCGACATATATTTCTTGAAGTTGTATGTTCCTCTTTACAACCAGATCCTTAAATAGAAAAAAAAAAAACAAAAACCAAACAAACTTGTTTTCAATCATCCAGAATACTGTCAAAGAAAATGTTTATCATCCCTTATCTCCTTGTTATTTATATAGCCCAGAAAGCAACATACAGTATAAACGTCTCCTTGGATAATACAGATATGCATGTGGGTCAGTGGGTGAGTTGGTCAGCTGGTTTAAGAGAATATGAAAATGTGTCCTTAGGGTGTTCCAGGATGGGAGAATTTTAAAAATATAACATAGTTTTATCTTCTGATTAGAAACACAGTACATGCTTTGTACAGAAAGTTGGTAAATACAGAAGTATTAATAGAAGGTGAAATTGGCATTAATCAGGAAGGATTTTACTTTTTAACATCAAGGGTTTTTTTCTTGCATTTCTGTCAAGTCTAAAACGTCAGGTTTTTGTGCTTTGGAGAAGGAGATTACAAATGCCTGAGAGTATAATATTTAAATTGAAAATCTGCTTTAGCTTTTCTTAAAACACCACCTTTAGCAGAGTAAAGAATTTTAATATCTAGCCCTAGCTGGTTTGGCTCAGTGGATAGAGCATCAGCCTGCAGAATCAGGTCCCAGGTTCAATTCCGGTCAAGGGCACACGCCCGGGTTGCAGGCTCAGTCTCCAGTGGGGAGCATGCAGGAGGCAGCCAATCAGCCACTCTCTCTCGTCATTGATGTTTCTATCTCTCTCTTCTCTCTGAAATTAATACAAATATATTAAAAATAAAATAAAAACAGGTTATAAAAAAAGAATTTTAATATCTAGGTGTATAAGGATAAAAGAGATGTGGACTATGTGCTTGTTAAATTAATCTAACTGCCTCTTATGCTAATTGTCCTCCTGTTATTCAGCCTTTATCGTAAAGTGAGGGGAATTGATGAGGATCTGTGCATTGTGTTATGTCTGATCACAGTTTGACTAGCACAGTCTGGAAGTGGGTTGTGCAGGATGTGAGAGCAGGCAGTCTAATTGCTCTCCCTGCATCAGCAGCATCTATAAAGCATCCTGGGAATTGCTCGCCCTGCGTTCAGAGCAGCTGGTCACATGAGCCTGGATTTTCAGTTCAGTTCATTAGTCAGCCATTTTGGTCAACACCCTGCTTACTGCGCACAACCAATCCTGTCAGAACTCAGCATCCCGGCTCATCTGAGCAGATCCTGGAAGTGATTCTGCAGTTCAGGATTTTGTTAAAGCTAAATTGAAAATTTTGTTCATTTTTTTTTCCTTTTTTTTTTTTTTTCTTTTTCTGCACAAAGGAGGAGGATTTTTCGCTTACACATGCAGAGCCAGTTTTTTAAAGCCAGCTAAGGTGGCATCAGCTGTGCAGGATTTAAAGCCTATAGCTCAGCTGAAGAAGACAGGTTAGGGAAGGGAAGATAAAAGGAGTGAAGCTGAGAGAAGACAGCATCATTTTATTTTGTTATGTGGTAGAAACTGTCTATGGGAAAAGATAGTATAGAATTGTTTATCTTGAACAGTTGGTTCTTAAACCATAAGATATTGTTCCTTGTGTGTGTTCTTTTTTAACCTCCTGTACCCCTTGAGAGCTTTGTTCCAGAGCTTTGGATTTGGGGAGTTTTGGTGAGGAGGTTTTATTTTTGTCGGGGGTGTGTGTGTGTTTGTGTGTGTGTTGTGGTCCCAGCTGAGTCATCATGTCTGCTCTGACGCCTCCAACCGATATGCCAACCCCCACCACTGACAAGATCACACAGGCTGCTATGGAGACCATCTACCTTTGCAAATTCCGAGTGTCTATGGATGGAGAATGGCTCTGCCTGCGAGAGCTGGATGACATCTCACTTACGCCTGACCCAGAGCCTACCCATGAAGGTATGGTCAGACCCTGTCCATAGTATCTCACCAGCACCCTCATTGTTACAGCAGGCTGGGAGGGCCAGGGACAGGTAGGAAGAAACCATACTCTTAACTGTTAACGACCTTCTCTACTTTATTGGGAAATAAATATTTTCCCTGCCCCCTAAAGTATCCCTTTCAAAAGATGCTGGTGCTTGTTTAGAGTTCTTTGTCTTTAAGCCTCTAAAGAGAACATTTGAGGTCATTTATCACATCTGACCCTAATCGATAATGAAAAATCTATTAACTTTGATTATATACTGAACTATTATAGAAATCACAGTGACTCTTAATAGAATAAGTTAGGACAGCCTGATTATAATTGTACATGATACAGTTGAAACACTCAAGGAATATCGTATCATCAGATATAATGTTAAACAGGCTATGATATCTAGAAAAATATTTGGTCAAACATTATCGTGTTTTAAATAATATGGATTATTAGGTTAGATGAGAAAGCAGTTTTACATTCCGTGCTTATTTAATGAATATGGACTCTTAAAACAGCATAATGGCTGAAAAGGTTAAACATGATTAATAAGGTAATCCCTACCCATGGAGTCTTTTGGCCATTGCTTTTTGCAAGTTATTTGTGGTCACTATGATGACCCAAATTTCCATTGTCACTACCTTTGAGACTTTGACTTGTCACTTTCTAAATTGTGAGGACTTGTTAGCTTCTACCCCTTAATTCTCTTAATACCATAAGGAAGAGAATTTGAGTCATAGCTCCAAGTTATTTTGTTGTGTGTGTTTTTTTAATGCAGTAGTGGCCTCTTAGCTAGTGTTTATTCTGTACCCTTAAATAATGAAGAGAGACATGCTCACAAATGAGAGAAATTCTTCATAAACCTCTTCCTGATGTTTAGGCATATCATATGCAAGACAGTGGGTAGAGGGAAAGTGCACATAGCAGACTGCGTTAGGGAAAGGTAATTCCCTGCCCTTGACCTGGCCTTGCAATCTTTCCATGACTCAGATTTCACCCATTGTGTCTGCTAAGAATTTTACTTAGACTTAGCCTTGAGCAAGTATTAGAAAGGGTTAACCTCACAGAACACAAAGCAGTCATTTGTGGTGTGTCTTTAAGGGCAGTGTTTAAGTAGTTTTTAAAACCCTCTGCATCTTGGAACAATTGGTTTGTCAGTTGGCTGCTTCCTTTAGCTCTAAGTTACAGAATGCACAAGGTAGAAGACATCAGCTAGAATTCCACACAATGACAGTACTGTTTAAAACAGGCTTTGGAGATGAAAAATACATTTTTAGCAGGCTATCAAGAAATCTTTTACCAAATGTCTCAATTGGCATATTTTGTTTTAAAAAATATCCCCATGCATTTTGAAGTTGTGCAATGTGAAATATTCCCTTAATTGTAAAATCCAGTGTATCACTGTCTCAAAAATAGTTCTGAACAATTTTAGTAATTTGAGTATATACTTGTTTTATGAGCAAGATTCCTATGACTGAGCAGAAGTGAGCTATTTGGCTTATGTTAGCATTTGTAAAGAAGAAATCTGTCACAGAGAGAGCTGTAACCTAAACTATAAGTGGCACATCCTTTGATTAAGGAAACAGACAAATGAGAAGTTCCCAACCCCTTAGAGTCAACAATAGAGGATGTGAAGGAAATAGAAAATGCTGACAATGAACTTTGGAATTTTGCCTTAAGTTTGGCAAGAAAAGCAAGAATTTCAAATGGTTGAAAATAGAAATAATAAAAGAAAGCCCAGGTGCAGGAAAGCATCTGTAGGCTTGGTGAACTAGGGAACCAGCTGGTACTTTTATTTCCTTGCTCCACTGGCTAATTCTGGATGTATAAACAGTCATTTGGGCCCCAGAAATGTCTGCTTTAACATTAATACCAGTGACAATTGTTAGGTTTAATTCAGCTATCAGCATTTAAGTGGTGGTCACCAGGCAGTGATAATGTCAATCTCACCTTGTTGACAAAATGGAGCACCTGGTGCCTGGACCTGCAGGAGTATTCATAGAATGCTTCAGTGATCCACAGAGGGAAAGACATCTGACCACACAGGTCCTACAGTGGGGCTCCCTGACTTCCACAAGAGAAAGTGGGTAAAAAGCAAAATGTACTCTCTTAAAATGACAATATAGGCGATGTAGCCTCAGCAACGAAGCTTTGTGGTTTCCAACTTCTGTTCTCTGAAAACAGTCCCTGCCCTTCACTGCAGCCCACAGTGTAGGCTGGAACCTAGTTTCTGCCTAGCTTAACCCTTAAAAACATGGGAATAAAAATATTCTCTTTATTATTTTCATGCTTATTGGTGGTCAAGGAGGTTATCTCTGTCTAATTTTTAAATACACTTTTTTAAAAACCAGGAGCAAGTCTACAAATCTTTATTATGAGTACATTTCCCTTAAAGACAAAAGCCTAGGATTGATTCCACAGGGGAGGAGAGGGTAAGGAAAGGCTTCATCAAGAAAATGAGACTTGGGCTGGACCTTGTGTGATAACTAGGTGATCACCAACCAGATACAGCCAGTGCATTTCAAATAGTGCACAGTGAGCTAGCTGAGCTAGGGAGTAGCCAGTAGTTGGGAGTGGTTCCTCCCTGATAATAAGTTAAGAGGATTAGATGAGAGAGTTAATGCTTTCACACTGTTAATCCTTATATACATTAGTTTTTTGTGTAATAGTTATTCATGGAGCAGAGGTTTGAACTGCAGTGTTTGAAGCCAGATTGATAAATATACTGCCATTTTAATGTATATTGTTTTTATATCTAACATTCTGAAACAGTGTTAAGGTGAACATTAGTAGTTTAAATTCAAATTTTAGCATTGTCCTTTCTCAGAGCTCAATAAACAAGAAAATAATTGGTTAAAAATAAAACTCAGTAAGAAATGCTTGTTTTCCTATTAGCCTTTTAAAGATGGGGAATCCGATAGTGAGAGGTGATGCAGGATAATCAGTTTAATTAAATAAAGCATACTATTTGGTTACAAAGACAACTATAAGCTTTAAGATTACTTTTTTTACTTAGAAAAGTTCCTTCTCAAATACAGATAAAGAGAGAAGGACTATGAAGAAGTGATCTATTGGACAGACACATTGAGAACCTTTGCTCACGACTTTGGCTTTAGAGCACTGTACATGATGGCAGACTTCATATGTTGTTATTTCATAACTCTGCAGTTTCTCCCTGGTAGTTGTATTTTGTTTTAATGTTCATTTAAGATAGCTGGCATTTATACTGTAATGTATAAAGAGAGAACTTACATGAAACATCTGTGAGTATAGTAATAAGACTGCACTACACAAGGAATGTATTTTGGTCTGTGAATTGGTCAGAGATATTTCTTGGGCAACCCTTGAGGAGTCCAGTTCTAGGGACTAAGAAAGATAGCCCTTGCCCTCTGAGTTCACCATCAAGGTAAAGAGATGAAACGAAGATGTCAGAAGCTGCTATAAAAGAAGTGTTAACTGCTTAGTTGCCAAAGGACAAACCCGATTCTTAGGAACCAGGATGTGGAATTCAAAGCCATACAGCATTTAGTGATCACATTTCCCAAAGGAGTGTGTGTGCAGGTTTGGCATCAGGCTTTTTCCATTCAATAGGGAATACTCTACCAATAGGACATACTAGTAAGCAAGGAGAAATCCCGTAAAGGTGAAAAGGAAAGTGTTTGTTAATCAACCACTGGCAAGTGTCTGGTGCTGAGGTAACTCCAAAGACATTTACTAAGGTACTTTCACTCCTTGATGTCGCTGCGTGCTAGTATAACCCCATCCAGCCTAGGAACTGCATATGTTTCAATGAAAAAAGTGCACATCCCAATAGGCATTTTGGTAGGTGAAGCCAGATGGCTGTTTACCAAGAAACTTCATAGTATAATATGGGGTTCCACAAGCCGACTCTCCTTGTGGGTTCTTGTCTCACGAAGTTTGATGAATAAAATTTGAGGACTAAAAGGACTTGTTAGTAAAAGTGTGGGAATTTATTGGAAGTAAATACAAACTCCCATGTAGGAAGGGGTTCCCACGGGAGTAACCACCCAAGCCCCTTTGTCTAAGGTTTTTACAAGTTGGGAGTTCTTTGTCAATGTAGCTTCCTTCTAATTGGACCCCTTCCCCATTTTATGATCCCGTGTTTTCCTAACTGGTCACTCTTTTGCAGGGTATCAGTTCCAAAGTTCAAAGCCCAATCGGTGTTCCCCTTTTCCTTATCTTGTAACATTTCTCTATCCCCTGTGAAAGTATGTTTCCCTCTTCCCTTATCTTGCTACATTTCTCTATCCCCTGTGAATGTATGCCTTCCCCTTCCCCTTATCTTGTGATATTTCTCTATCCTCTGTAAAAGTAAGATAAGTATTCTGGCAGCTCCAAGCTCTCACCTATGTATTCCTCTCCCATGGACCACTCTTATTCCCTAACTGCTTGTCCTGTCTCTAAATTCCTTTCAATAGCATGAATTCACTACAGTCTGGTGCAGGGCTTTTAATCCTGAGATCCATGATCCTAAAATTATATGTAAAATCTTATATTTGTGCATTTTTTTTTCTGGGAGAAAAATCCTTAGTGTTCATTAGAATCCACAAAGAAAAAAGTAATGCTTGAAAAACATACAAGTTTTATCATAAGATCAGCCCTTCAGCCCTTCATTCCACATACTCATAATCTGTGCTCCACACTATGCTAGGTCCTAAGGTCTGTACCTTAGCAAGCTGGATGTATAGTAAGGATTCAAACACAAGTAGCTTTGGATCAACCTACACAGCACCCCTATGCCAGAATCCAGTGACCATAAGTCCACAATAGACTTGATGTAATACGGGATGTCTTCTTCCCAGTCTCTGGTGACATATTTCCAGCAGTTTTGTAGGCAATTGAAGACAACATTGGCCAATGAGCATTCAAATGAGGCCAAAAGCATGCCATTTGGGGCTTGCTTGGTGATTGCCATCAATTAATTGGAGACCTTTGTTTTTTTATGCTCTTATTTTCCCTTTTCTCTCTCCACCCATGAAGTGTGTAAAAAATATTTACCCAGTTGTGCAGATACTGCCAAACAGCAAAAATGGCACACTGCTGAAATTGATAGCACCTTTATATGCTAAATTTAAAATGTTTCCCAATCAGACGTAGAAAATGATGTGAAAAGGTGTTTGGGGTATAGCAGTCATGGTCATGACTATGGATTGCTTGAGGTAGTAACTAAATTGAACTCTTACTCTTTAGCTAAGCATTCCAGTGCCTTTCTTTGAGTAATCTTGCTTACCCAGTGTTTTTCAAATTCCTTTTCAATATTTGCCTATTCCAGCCAGCTATTGATTCTGTACTACACCAAAACCCTGATTATTCTTGTTACACTGTTCCCTCTTGGACTCTTCATGCTGACATCCTATATAATAAAAAGCTAATATGTAAATTATCCCCTCAACTGGGAGTTTGACCAGAGGGCTGGCCAGCCACCCACCCTCGGCCCCTCCCCCTTGCTGGCCCTGCCCCTGGTTGCCCCCCCACCACAGTTGGGGGCAGGGCCAGCCCAATAACCTCCCGTGTCCCCTCCCACTGGCCAGCCTGGCACAACAGATTGGCCCCGATTAGGCGGGCCGGCCGGACCCCACCCTTGCACGAATTCGTGCACTGGGCCTCTAGTTAAATTGGGAAAGGGGAAGAACCCTTGACTCCCTTATCCACAAGGCCTTCTCTAACAACCCAGCACCCTCATCTCCCGACTCATTGGGAACTGTTTGTCACTTGGCTCACTCACTTGGAATCTTCTCTAGTGACATTTCTTTTAGTCTGTGCGGTTCCTCTTCAGTAGGTCTGTGTATTGTTTATGGTAGACATCCAACACACTTGAGGTGAATTCAGTAGTGCCCCATAACCGCAGAAAAAGTTCATTTTAAAAAGAAAAGATTATTAGAAAACCTTCCCTCTGTTGCACACATTTTATGGTTTCTAGGTTTGTTTGTTTTTCTTCATTTTAATCATTTATCTCATATTCCAGATGCACTCTATCTTGTTTGAAAAATAGCAGTTTAGTATAATTTGTTGTTTACAATATGGGGGCTCTGCTAGTAGAGTATAGATATACAGTGGTAAAGCCTTTTTGGAAATAACTTCATCAGTGTGAAGCAAGAACCTTAAAAAATTAATTCCCAATGATTATACCAGACATTGACCCTAAGGAAGTAGTCAGAGCGATAGGGGGAAAGTTTATGTATGTATATTTATCATAGCATTATGATGTATTGTAGCAAAATCTTAAAAGCAACTTTTTTTTTTTTGCTTTCTTATATATTCTTTTTTTTTTAATTACTTTATTGATTAAGGTAGCACATATTTGTCATCACCCCCCCACCCCGTTCCCTTCCCAAACCCCCCCACATGCATGCTCCCCTCCCCCTGTTGTCCGTGATCACTGGTTAGGCTCATATGCAAGCACACAAGTCCTTTGGTTGATCTATCTCCCTTGTCCCCACCCTCCCCTATCTTCCCTCTGAGGTCTGACAGTCTGATCAATGCTGTTCTTGTTCTTCAGTCTATGATGTTCATCTTTTCCCCTAGATGAGTGAGCTCATGTGATACTAGGAATACACTTATAGGAACCGAAAATGAGACAAGCAATAATAGTTATGCTGAGAGGCAAATGAATCAGTCTATAGTGAGTTTCTTTCTGGGCCAACAGTTCTTTTGAGTCCCGGTTTCTATGTCCAACAGTTGTTTATGTGTTCATAACAGCAATGATATTTCAGTTCTGGATGGTGGACAAATGGTGGTAATGCAGGTCCGACCCTCTCTGGTTTGGTCCTGGGCAATCTGCAGTGACGCATATCTGCTGACTGCTAGTATGGCAAGGCATCATCAGCATCTTCCATCTCTGGACTGTTTCTCTTCTGACTTCATGGCTGGAGCACTCCTGTCAATTCCTCTCTGTTGCAGGAATCCACATGTCTCGGAGTTGTTTTCTGAAAATATACAAACATATTCTCGACCAAAAGTTAATAAAGGAATATTTTCTATAAGTTTGACTTGCGATCCTTTTTCATTTTTTCACCCAAACGATTTTCCTTTGGCTTGTTTTGACACCATGTATGTTTTACCTGGGTGACTTGCTGTTAGCATTACAAATGAAAGTTAATTTTCTAAAGTAAAAATTTTCTAGATGTAATTTATTTGCAGGATATTTTTCCTTACATGATATTCTTCTACTATCCCCCCTTTTTTGGTTTAAATATTGGGAGGCTTTTGGAAATTTTATGCTGTAATCTTGATAGCTTTTAAATTTTACTTTTTTGCACTAAAATGTGACTGCTTTAGGTTCATTATATGTTACGCACTTTCACCATGAGATGAACTACCAATAAAAATTATAGTTAACACTTAGTAACAGCTTTTTTGTCCAGTACAATTGATTTTTCTAGAGTATTTGCTTATTTTGATTGGCCAATTTAAATTAGTCTGAAAACTTGACTACTATTTTACTGTCAAATTTAATACTCTAACAACCATCGTGTTTTACCCTGTAATTATTAGTGGAGAGGATTATTTGCCTTCTTGAGTAGGCCCTGAGCATTCTTGGTGCTAGGCTTGATTTAGATATCATAGACCCCAGTTCCCCGGATCATGGGTGCAAGACATCTCCATCAAGTCTTGTTTCAGTGAGAGGGCATCTGCTGTCGGCCAAGTCTCTGTTACCTGGGTCCCGATGTGAGCTGGGCATGTGAAGCTGAGCAGCCATGGGGGCAGGAGATCTCCTTCAGCAGGGGTGAGGGTTCAGGCCCCTGCAAACCTGGGGGGGTGAAGGTCTGTGCCCCACCTCTGTTGACCCCCAAGTTCTCTCCTAATGGCCCCTATGCGACTGTGCCTGTCTTAGGTTGTTCCTTCCCTGAGGAATCTTACCCGTCTCTGGCTAACCAGCCATCCTCTGGGGCCAAGCAGGGTGATGTGAGGTTTAGTTCTGTCTCCTTGGTCGCCTATGCCCCCATGGCCTTCACGCCCAGCACCTGCCTTGGGATCCCCTCGCCAGCTGGCAGGGTCCCAGCACTGAACACATATCTTGTGGAACCCAGGTTTCTTCTCCAAGGAGGCCCAGCTCACCCCACTGGGCGAGAGACAGATCCATGGTACCAGTCATCACGAGGTTTCAACCTTGGCATGAACAGAAGCTCAGGCAACAGCTGTGGACAATTGGATTGTGAGAAGCGAGTCCCTTTTGGCCAAAAGGGCAAGAGGGGCCAATTTAGAATGCTCAGGTGCCTTCCCAGGGGGCCCTCTACACAGTGGAAGGGATTAAACCCTTTCATGTCCTTTTAAAATTGCTGCCAGACATTCAAAGAATTAGTTTGTAAGTTTGTTTGGGGTAATTGTATAATATGCTGATGTAATTCTAAAATATCTAGAGATGTGTTACGTTTGTCTCCAAGCAGCAAACAGATGATATCCCCCCCTCCCCCCCACGGGCGTGAGGAACTATTATAAGTAATGGGGGTGATCCAAATCTGGGAAAATTTTTAATGACAGTGTAGAATAATATCATGTAAGGATATTCTTTGTTCTAGTCCATGGCAATACCCTTTCAAACTGGCTGTCTATTTCTTTTTGTATAGACAAGGTCTTAGTTATATTTTCTGTACTTCTACCGCGGGCAAGTAGTGATAGTAGTGACACCCTTTCTTTGGTGTCCACACAAGCCAGAAACCTCTCTTTAATTTTACACACAAAGTGGCATTGTTTTGATTTTGTGTCATACGAAAGGGAAGCTGGGTGGAGACCCCTGTATATTTATACTTACTTGCCCCACCCATGGACCTCCTGGATGACCAAGGTGTTTGGTATTATTGGTAACTACATTGGTCAGGGGATCAGCCCACATGAGTGGTCTTACCCATGAAGGGTCAGGAGCATGAGTCCAAAATACTTACCCTCTTGTCCCAGGTAAAATTACCGTACATCTGATGATTGCTAGCATGGCTGGAAAGGCGTTCTCGTGCATTCTTGGGTTTCTGGTTACCTCACAATTTCTTCCCTGAGGTTTGACATTCTGATTGATGTTTCTCTGTTTCTGGATCTATTTTTCCCCCCATCAGTTTATGTTGTTCATTATATTCCACAAATGAGTGAGATCATGTGATATTTATCTTTCTCTGACTGGCTTATTTCACTAAGCATAATGTTCTCCATCTCCATCCATATTGTTGCAAATGGTAAGAGCTCCTTCTTTTTTACTGCAGCGTAGTATTCCATTTTGTAGATGTACCACAGTTTTTTAATCCACTCATCTGCTGATGGGCACTTAGGCTGTTTCCAAATCTTAGCTATGGTGAATTGTGCTGCTATGAACATAGGGGTGCATATATCCTTTCTGATTGATGTTTCCAGTTTCTTAGGATATATTCCTAGAAGTGGGATCACTGGGTCAAATGGGAGTTCTATTTTTAGTTTTTTAAGGAAACTCCATACTGTTCTCCACAGTGGCTGCACCAGTCTGCATTCCCACCAGCAGTGCACGAGGGTTCCTTTTTCTCCACATCCTCGCCAGCACTTGTCATTTGTTGACTTGTTGATAATGGCCATTCTGACAGGTGTGAGGTGGTACTGCATTGTTGTTTTGATTTGCATCTCTCTAATGATTAGTGATTTAGAGCAGGTTTTCATATGTCTCTTGGCCTTCCTTCTGTCTTCTTTCGAAAAGTTTCTATTTAGATCAGTTGCCCATTTTTTGATTGGGTTGTTTATCTTCTTTTTGTTAAGCTGCATGAGTTCCCTGTAAATGTTGGAGATTAAACTCTTATCGTTGACATCATTGGCAAATATGTTCTCCCATGTAGTGGGCTTTCTTGTTGTTTTATTGATGGTTTCCGTTGCTGTGCAAAAGCTTTTTATTTTGATGTATCCCATTTGTTTATTTTCTCGTTAGCTTCCATTGCCCTAGGAGCAGTATCAGTGAAGAAGCTCTTTTGGCTTATGTCAGAGATTTTTCTGCCTGTAGATTCCTCTAGTATTTTTATGGTTTCCTGTCTTATGTTTAAGTCCTTGATCCATTTTGAGTTTATTTTTGTGTATGGTGTAAGTTGGTGGTCTAGTTTCATTTTTTTGCATGTATCTGTCCAATTTTCCCAACACCATTTATTGAAGAGACTGTCTTGACTCCATTGTATGTTCATGCCTCCTTTGTCAAATATTAATTGAGCATAGCGATTTGGATCGATTTCTGGGTCCTCTATTCTATTCCATTGATCTATATGTCTGTTCTTGTGCCAATACCAGGCAGTTTTGAGAACAGTGGCTTTGTAATATAGCTTGAAATCTGGTATTGAGAGCCCTCCTACTTTATTCTTCTTTCTCAGGATTGCTGTAGCTATTCGGGGTCTTTTTTTATTCCAGATGAATTTTTGGAAAGTTCGTTCTAGGTCTGTGAAGTATGCCATTGGTATTTTAATGGGAAGTGCATTGAAATTATAGATTGCTTTGGGTAGTATGGACATTTTGATGATGTTGATTCTACCAATCCATGAACATGGTATGTTCTTCCATCTGTTTATGTCTTCCTCTATCTCTTTTTTCAGTGTTGTATAGTTTTCCGCGTATAGGTCTTTTACCTCCTTAGTTAAGTTTATTCCTAGGTATCTTAATTTTTTTGGTGTGATGGTAAATTGGATTGCTTTTTTAGTCTCTCTTTCTGTAAGATCATTATTGGTGTATAGAAATGCCATAGATTTCTTAGCATTTATTTTGTATCCTGCTACTCTGACAAATTCATTTATTAAGTCTAATAATTTTTTGATGGAGTCTTTAGGGTTTTCTATGTATAGTATCATGTCATCTGAAAATAAGGACAGTTTTACTTCTTCTTTTCCAATTTGGATGCCTTTTATTTCTTCTTGTCTGATTGCAATGGCTAGTATTTCTAACACTATGTTGAACAGGAGTGGTGAGAGTGGGCATCCCTGTCTTGTTCCTGTTCTTAGGGGAAATGGTTTTAGTTTTTGCCCATTGAGTATGATGTTGGCTGTGGGTTTGTCATATATGGCTTTTATTATGTTGAGGTATGATCCTTCTATTCCCATCTTGCTGAGAGTTTTTATCAAGAAAGGGTGTTGGATTTTGTCAAATGCTTTTTCTGCATCAATTGATATGACTATATGGTTTTTATCTCTCAATTTGTTTATGTGATGTATGACGTTTATTGATTTGTGAATATTGTACCATCCTTGCATCCCAGGGATAAATCCTACTTGGTCATGGTGTATGAGCTTTCTGATGTACTGCTGGATTCGATTTGCTAGAATTTTGTTGAGGATTTTGGCATCTATGTTCATGAGGGATATTGGCCTGTAATTCTCTTTCATTGTGTTATCTTTATCTGGTTTTGGTATTAGGGTGATGCTGGCTTCATAGAAGGAGCTTGGGAGTGTTCCTTCTTGAATTTTCTGGAATAGTCTGAGGAAGATAGGTTTTAGCTCTTCCTTGAATGTTTTGTAAAACTCCCCTGTGAACCCGTCTGGCCCTGGACTTTTGTTTGCTGGAAGTTTTTTGATGACTGCTTCAATTTCTTCCATAGTTATCAACCTATTGAGATTTTTAGTCTCTTCCTGAGTAAGTTTTGGAAGGTTGTGTTTTTCTAGGAATGTGTCCATTTCCTCCAGGTTGTCTAGTTTGTTGGAATAGAGTTGTTCATAGTATTTTGTAACAATTCTTTGTATCTCAGCGGGGTCTGTTGTTATTTCACCTCTTTCATTTCTGATTTTGTTTATTTGGGTCCTCTCTCTTTGCTTCTTGGTGAGCCTGGCTAGAGGTTCATCAATCTTGTTTATCCTTTCAAAGAACCAGCTCTTGGTTTTGTTGATCTTGTGTATTGTTTTTTTTGGTCTCTATGTCATTCATTTCTGCTCTGATCTTTATTATTTCCTTTCTTCTGCTCACTGTGGGCTTTTCTTGTTGCTCCCTTTCTAATTCTTTGAGTTGTTGGGTTAGATGATCTATTACCATTTTTTCTTGTTTTTTGAGAGAGGCCTGTAGAGCTATACACTTCCCTCTCAGGACTGCTTTCATTGTGTCCCATAGGATTTGCAATGTTGTGTTTTCAGTGTCATTCATTTCCAGGATGTTTTTAATTTCTTCTTTGATCTCATTGATAACCCAATCATTGTTTAGTAGCATGCTATTCAGTTTCCAAGTGTTTGAATTTTTTGGAATGTTTTTATTGTAGTTTATTTCTAATATTATGCCATTGTGGTCTGAGAAAATGCTTGATATGATTTCAATCTTTTTGAATTTGGGGAGACTTTGCTTGTTACCCAAAATGTGGTCTATTTTTGAGAATGTCCCATGTGCACTTGAGAAGAACGTATATTCCATGGCTTTGGGGTGAAATACTCTGAAGATGTCAATTAGGTCCATCTGATCTAGTGTGTCATTTAGAATTGCTGTTTCTTTGCTGATTTTTTGTCCAGAGGATTTATCCATTGATGTCAGTGGTGTATTAAAGTCCCCTACTATGATTGTATTGATGTCGATCTCTCCCTTGATATCTTCCAGCAGATTTTTTATGTATTTGGGTGCTCCTGCGTTGGGTGCATATACGTTTACCAGAGTTATATCTTCTTGCTGGATTGCTCCCTTTAGTATTATGTAGTGGCCTTCCTTATCTCTTATTATGGCCTTTACTTTGAGGTCTATTTTATCTGATATAAGTATCGCACCCCCAGCTTTTTTCTCATTTCCGTTTGCCTGAAAAATGTTTTTCCATCCCTTCACTCTCAGTCTGTGTGAATCCTTTGCTCTAAGGTGGGTCTCTTGTAGACAGCAAATATATGGGTCATGTTTTCTTATCCATTCAGCTACCCTATGTCTTTTGATTGGTGCATTTAATCCATTTACGTTTAATGTTATTATTGATAAGTACCTGTTTGTTGACATATTTTTCCTTAGTGTTTATGTTTCTTCTTGCCTTTCTCTATCTTCTTTTTACAGCAGCCCCTTTAGCATTTCTTTCATTGCTGGCTTGGTAGTGATGAACTCTCTTAGCCCTTTTTTGTCTGTGAAGCTTCTGATTCCACCTTCAATTCTGAATGATAGCCTTGCTGGGTATAGTATTCTTGGATTCAGTCCCTTGTTTTGCATCACTTTGAATATTTCATTCCATTCCTTTCTGGCCTGGTGTGTTTCTGTTGAGAAATCAGTTGATATTCTGATAGGAGATCCCTTGTAGGTAACTTTTTGTCTCTCTCTTGCAGCCTTTAAGATTCTTGCTTTGTCGTTGGTGTTTGTCAGTTTAATTATGATGTGTCTTGATGTCGGTCTTTTTGGGTTCAACTTGCTTGGGACTCTGTATGTTTCTTGGACTTGGATAGTTTTTTTCTTGCCAATATCAGGAAAATTTTCTGTCATTATTTCTTCCAACAGGTTTTCTAGTCCTTGCTTCTCTTCCTCTCCTTCTTTTATCCCTATTATTCGAATATTGTTTCGTTTTTTGTCGTCCCAAAGCTCCCTTAGGCTCTCCTCTTGCTTTTTAAGTCTTCTTTCCAGTTGCTGCTGTGTTTGTGTGTTTTTTCCTACCTTGTCTTCTAATTCGCTGATGTGGTCCTCAGCCTCTTCTACTCTACTCTTTAAGCCTTCCATTGTGTTCTTTATTGCAGCTATGTCGTTCTTCATCTCCTCTTGGTTTCTTTTCATGTTGGTGACGTTTTCATTCAGCTCCTTATAGTTCTCATTGAGTTGTGTGTATTTGTCATCCATCCGTTTAAACATCCTTATAACGAATACTCTGAATTCTTTCTCTGTTAAGCTGCTAGCCTCAAGTTCATTTTAACTCCCTTTCTGGTGATTCTTCTTGTTCCTTCCTTTGAGAATTTCCTTTCTGTCTCCCCATGTTTTCCTGTAATGTTTTAATTGTAGTTCCAATTGCTTTGCTACCCAGGATCTTTTGGTGATGGTGCTACTGGTATAATCTCTCAGTTTTCCTGGGCTTGGTAATCTAGTGTAGTTCCCTACTTGAACTATTTGGGTTCTCTTGATGTAGGCCTGCGAGTTTGAGAGGCACAACTGCAGTGTCTATAGGTCAGCAGTCGTGGAGGGTAGTATCCCAATTTTTCTGTCTTGCACCCTAAATTGAAATTACGCTTGCCCAGTGGGGACTCACAGTGGCTCCAAGGAACTGTCTGTCAGGGTGATGTGGCTCGGGGGACCTTCATTCTGGAAAGGTGTGACTGTGTTGCCCAGAGTTCGGTAGTTGTGGGGTGGGCAGACTCAGCTTTTAATGCTGTACCTGTGGTGGATAGGCGCTTACTCCCAGTGGCGGCTCACAGGAGCACCCGCGGTAAGTTTTCTTAAAAGCAACTTAAATAGCCTAACAGGAAAATTTTTTAGAACATCTATATAGCAATCACTAAATATGGTATTGAGGAAGAATATTTAATGGCACAGGATGTTGGTTAGAATATAATAAGTTTTAAAAGCTGTCTCCCAAGCCACATGTACACTGTGATCATAATTTGTTGTAAATGTAGTACATACACACAAGTGAAGGGAAATGTACCCAAAATGTAAAAAGCATTTATTTCTGGACAGGAACTACAGGTGATTTTTATTATATTTTTATACTTTTTTATGTCGTCCAAATACTCTACAAGAGCATGTATTAATATAATCAGAAAAATGCAGTTTTTAAAAGCAAAAAGCTTATGGAAACTAGGTGTGCAGTCATTCATCCATCTGATTCACTAATTAAGCACCTCCTGTGACAGAGTTTCACACACGCATGAACAGGAGCAGTCGCTTAAAAGTGGAGCCACTGCTTTGGATTTGATTCCCAACATAATTTTTATATATTCTTAGCAGACAGTGGGTTTTTCTAGGTCCCGGCCCATGTTTACTTACTGCCATGCTTTGTTTTCAAAACTGTCCGAACGCTACATGCAGTGTCTACAGCACTTAGATGCAGCCGGCGCAACATTTTATTTATTACTTTCCTAAGAGTTCAGAGTCATTGGGAATTTTTTATTTTATTCTTTGCTTTAAATAATGGCACGTCTCCTTTTGTCCTCTGCCCTTGGGGAGATAACTGGAACATTTGTTGCCGCTGGCCCAGTTAACCTCAGATTTACATTGTCGGATTCTCCGAGTTACAATTACCGGTACACAAGGCAGTCTTTGTGAACTTCCCAAAGCAAGAAGGTTGTAGCTTTTAATCCCATCTCAGATGCCTTTGGGCAAAGTTCTTTGGACAAGGTTCATCCCTTCTTTTCACTGTGTTCTGGGAATAGTCTAGCGAGACGCCCTTTCAAGGTAAGTTTTTACCCACCTGCCTCCGAGATTTTATAAAATCCTAAAACTGAGGGTGGCATGTGATCCGTAGTTCATCTTTAAACCACACGAGAGCTGCATGATGCCTCTGAGCTGACCTCTGATAGCATGCTGTCCCTAATAGCAGCTTTCTCCTTCCCATTTCAGGTCTGCTTTCTGTTTCTCCCCAACTCTATGTACTTCTGCATTGGCGTCGCTTTACTGCACTGTCATTCATCACAGTGTCTTCCTGTCACTCTATTGGCGAGCCTTTTCTGGGCCTTCTTAGAATGGAGCTTTTACTTTAATTTGTGGCTTTTTTTTCATGGAGTTCACTTTAACTCTTCTTGGGTTATCAGCTTCCAACACCAGAAGGTCATTTGTCCTAAGCTAACTACGGACATATTTATCATTTTCCAGAGGTAACTGCTATACCAGTTGAGATAACTGCTACTCAATGATGGAGCTCAGATTGGGATGCAAGTTGTCGGATTCCCAGGCGTGGGTGCCTGAGAGACCTAGCAGGAAAGAGAGCAAATGCTGTCATTTGAGAGCACCCACAGTATTCTCTGCTCTTCAGTTGTGGTTCTGAATAGTTTTGGGGTTTTTGGTAGTGGCTTTTGTTTTAGGGGGAGTTGGAGAGTGTAATGGGCACAATTTTCTGTTGTGGTTCCTCCAACCCCTACCTATCCACTGTGACTGCTAGGAAGTTGCGTTTGAGTGCAGGGGAGTAAATACTAAAATCTGTCCTCTTGGAATTTTTGGTGTTTGAACTTTTCCAGCGAACACATAGAAGGATTTGATGAACTGGAAGCAACAGTATGGAGAAACAGGGAAGCAAACTTGTTGCCAAATGGCCCCTAAGTAATCATTTATTTTTCATCATAATTAAATATTCCAAAAACAAAATGTATATGTCAGTGTGTTGACAATAATTGGGTTCTTTTAGAAAATATATTTAGTATTGTTATATGTGTATTTTAATTGAAAACAACTTTATTTTTCTAGTTACAGGAAAAATTGTGTTACAGAATGCAGAAAGTACAAGATAGTATAACTCATCTAAAATCCTATCACCTATCTATAACCACAGTAAGATTTAGTAACCAGATTCTGGCTTTTTAATATATACACACGGAGTTCCCTTACAAGCTCATATAATTTTATGCATGTTAAGTCATACCATACCTGTGTTGTGTGATCTGCCTTTTTTTCCTCTGCATTATCTTTCCACATCAGTGTCACCTTGCTTAATTTCAGTTATTTGGATGTGACATGATGTCTTTGGCTCCTTATTACAGACATTTAAGTTGTTTCTAAATTTGACTACCATCGGCAGTTTGGGTTCATCATTATGTTTATAGTTTGAACACTTTACCAGTTTGCGTTTTCAGAAGTGTAATTTCTGGGTGAAATAAGAATGTATTTTAATTTTTAAAACAATTTCCAAGCTGCCATAAACATTTTTTAATCTAATAGCCTGGTATGAACTCTCGCATAGCTGGCTGCTTTGCAACTCATTTTTGCCTTTCGCTGCTGTGCTTGGTTGTGGCTTCTCACACTGGGTGAAAATCTGCACTTGCCAAAGGAAACAGTTGTGGTTTCTGGGACAGTTGATTCAGCAACTGTAAACTGCATGATACTGTTACATCTGGGGGGTGTGTGTTTTTCCTTTAAGCTAGTGACAACGTCAAAAGCAGAAGAGAATGAATTTTACTGTTAATATACAATGAGAAATTTCACACTTTTCTAAGATTGCTAGAATTTGCTTCCTGGGATGAAAAGACTGCTGAGATTTTGTTTTTCTTTGCCCTAGAGCAGTGAAACCTAGGGTGTGTATTTGAAACACTGCATTTCATCTGAGAATCCCATAAAGTCTAGTCCTATGGGCAGCAGCTTCCCAGTCCATGTGTATCAGAGATGTTACCTCTGCCACTGCAGCCATGCAGGCAGGAGGGCAAGGGTCTGCCCTTGGGAGGAGGCCCCTCTCCTTTTCCCTTTACTCCCCATCAGGCCCTGTCCTCCCTGGCCTTCCAGTGTCACCGCCTTGCTCTCCTGACTTAGGAATCTATTTTATCTTCTCTCATCTCTGTAATACCATTCCTGTCTGACCTTGTGTGGTAGTTACTTAGTTCTCCTAAGAACAGTGTCTATGGACATTTCATCTTGGTAACTTCTGCACAAACTAACTACGTACTGCCCTACTAAAGTCCTTTGCTCACCATACGTACTCCGTAAATACAAAATGGCTCAAATGTTGATAACTGCATTGAAAAGATCTACAGTTCTCTTGTGTCTTTCTCCTTTACTTTCACACAGAACACTTCATTTCTGACACTCTAGTCACCAAATGTGTGTGTGTGGCAGGGGAAGCAATTCTGCAGCACCAGCTGGGTGTCCTACAATTTAACTCAATTCTGACTCTACCCGGAGATAGTGTCAGATCCCTCTGGTTAAGGGTTCAGTCCCATGAAACTGCCTCCCCACTTCAAATGCCAATCAAAAGTAGTAGGTCCCCAGGGTACTCACAATTTTTGTCCTACTTGGTTACAAGTCAGAGCTTCCTATGACTTCTTCTCCCTTGAATTTGATTGTTTGCTAGAACAGCTCACAGGACTGAGGGAAACGTTAACATTTGCCAGTTTATTAAAGGATAGGCTAAAGAATGCAGATGAACAGCTGGGTGAAGAGACACACAGGGTGAGGTCTGGGAGGATCTCAACTGCCTGCTCTGCCCCTGAGGGATTGGGATAGGTCACTCTCCCAGTAAAGGTTTGGAACTCTGCACTGTTGAGATTTTATGGGGGCTTCCTCATGCAGGCATGATCAATTATACATTCATTTCCAGCTCCCCTTTCTAGAGAAGTGGGGGGCAGGGATGAAAATTCTAACCTTCTAAATACAGCCCCATCCCAGGAAACATTTAGGAGCTCACCCAGATTTGAGTCATTCTAGCAAAAGGTGCTCCTTGTGCTCTTATCACGTAGGAATTTACAAGTTTCAGGAGCCCTTTCGTCAGGGACTGGGGACGAAAACCAAATACTTATTTCTTACTATAAATCATAAGTTCAGAATAACTTGCTGTTACTTTTAACAGAACCATTTGTATTTCCTTGCTGATATTGTTTTTACTGTGCTATGGGGAGAAGATAGACTTTGGACTATGTTACTGATTTATTAGAACAGGACCTCTAGGCATTTTTAAAAATAGCTTGACAGTTCCTTTGTTAATCTTTATCATGTTACCAAGAGAATTACGTTATTGTTAGTTTAACAGCACCTCAGCTGTTATATTTGTCATTTGGTCTATTTACATTGATTTATTTTTTCCCTGTGTTCCATACTTAATTTAGTGTGTGTTTTTTTTAATCCTACTCCCTCTGTTGTTTTTTAAAAGTTATGGCAAATAAAGGAATCCAGTTTGTAGCCAAATCCGAATATCGGGCACACATTGGTGTCTTGTAAACGGTAAAGTTGACATTGAGTATCTATGATGTGCTAAGTACTTTAAATTTGTTAGCTTTTATTTTCTCAAAGTCCTTGAAAGAGTTATTTGTCATCTGTAGTTGGGACTTCAGGAAGACTTTCCCTCAAGAAACTGCAATAAACTTTTAAAAAGTAGCACTCTAAATAAAAGACACCTAGCTTCAAAGCAAGAATGTAACTTGGTTACATTTGTCTCTAAACTTAACTGTAACTCTGTCTTCTGTAGTAATATTACTGTAGAAAGAATTTGTCAAGAAGAAGAGCAGTCTCACAACCATGTGTACATGAACAATGGAGAGGATCCTGGAGCCCATTCAAGTGCGACCTCTCAGGAGGAAAGGTGCTTCAGCCAGTTCCCTCATCCACAGAAAAAAGTGACGAGGCAGGGCCGGAGGCCTAGTTAGAGCAGTGGCCCCACCAATGCAGGTCTGTCTCTGTGTAAAAGCCAGGGCCCCTTCTACCAGACCACACTGCTGTCATTGTGTCACCGTGTACTTATTGTAAGAACAATATTTGGCAGTACAACCCAATTAAATATTTCCAGAGCTACATGTATTAGTCTGCTGATTTATTCATTCTTAGATCTGAAACAGTGATAGTCAAGAAAATAGTAGAGTGAACCTCAAATAAACTGTGCTTCCTAATTCAGGGTCCTTATACAGTTCCAGTATTGTCTCATCTCTTTTTTTTTAAATTTATCTTTATTGATGAAGGTATTACAGATGTCCCCTTTTCCCCCTTCTGACCCCCTCCACACCTTCCCCCCGCTCCATGCCCCCCAGAACTTCACTGGAATAAAAAATGTCTTTGTTCATATGCATCTTAAAAATAAGATTATAGTCTGCTAGGTGCAGTGTTTTTGACCATTTAATCCAAGTGTGTGGAGAGGAGTGGTGGTGCTAATGTTTCATTACCAGTCTCATGGCACACACACAGTGACTGTCCACTTGCACTCCTTTTCTTGTGAGTAGGTGTGTTCAGTGAGCACTGATGCACATCTGGCACAATTCTGGTCAGTACAATTCTGAATTATGCACTATCTGCAGCAAAATTTTAATCCAGTCCTTTCTTCTGTATCAGCCTTTAGATTACTCCTCTCTGCAATTTGTGAATATGTATTGTAATGATACCAATTAAAGTTAAACCAGGCAAAACATGTTCAAGGCAATGAAGTATCATCCCTAGAAAAATGAAATGTTCTGGGAAAGAGACAAGAGTTGTCGATGCTACCCGTCCACCTCTTTGATTCATGATACTTTTGTTGTTATTGTTTTAATAATTTGAAGATACTCCAGAGGACAGTTTTTTTTTTAATCTTTTATAAATCCTTCAGCATGGTGTCCATTCTTTATTACAATAAAATCCTAAGCAGGACAAGGTAAAGTGGAGAACAACTTTAAAAGGAGAAAGCACACCTTTTACCTTTTAGGGGAGGAGAGCTCTTTTAAATTGATTCCATTGCTCTGATACTTATAACTTTACATTTTGTTTTCAAAACAACATCCAGTTGTAGCAGAAAAGTACTCTAGATGGGACATGCCAAGGGGAAAGTGGGGGAGACCCCTTGTTCATACCACCCAGTCCTGTGCAGAAATTCACTTTCCCTATCTCCACACAGATCTTGGAGGGTCTTTGTATTTTGCTTTAATAATGTAGACTTTTATTTCTTTACTAGTGGTCTGGTGCACAGATTCATGCCCATTGAAAGGAAATGGGGAGCCCGTGTCCGTGAGCCGCCAGGAAGTCACATGGGGAGTCTGTCCTCCTTCCCCCAGCTTCCTGAAAAAATACTTCCAAGTGTCCCTTCTGCGGCCAACGTCGTGCCTCACCAGCCGGGAGGTCCCTGGTGGACGCCTTGGGCCATGCTGGACACTTTCCACTGCTCAGAGCCAGATAAGACACACTCCAAGGTGAACAATACAAAGTTTTGGGGACCTTGGAGGACGGGGGGTGCTCTGTTGCCCACGCCCCCACCCTTCAGATCCATCTCTCTTTGACTTTTACCCCAATTGTCAGTCGCCACCTTGTGGCCACTGTTATATTGCTGCCTTCCTCTGTAGCTCCGGGGCAATCGGTAAGAGATGAGATTTGATTTCCATGCCCAAGGCAGAGTTCCAGGAGCTGGCGGTGATATCAGGCTCGTCCTGATTACTCTGAGTGTCCACACTTCAACCATTCTCCAGAGATTGTAACTGCAGGCTTATGGGGAACGAGGGATGTAGCAGTGCACTAAGCAGCAGGCAGCTGGGAAGGAGCCCGGCCAGGGCCGGGGTGCCGCACTGCTCCCACTCATCCCAACCCCGCTATGCCTGCTACTGCTGCCACCGCTGCCACTGCTTGGTAGCGCTGCTGCAGAGGCGAGAGAGGCTTTGAAGCCACAGCGGTGCTCGCCAGCCTGCGCTCACTCGCTGAGTGCACTAACCACCAGGGGGTAGCTCCTGCGTTGAGCATCTGTCCCCTGGTGGTCAGTATACATCATAGCAACTGGTTGACCAGTCGTTCCAGTGATTCGGGTTGTAAGAGTTGCTTAGGCTTTTATATAGATAGATGTGACAAATATAGTTTCTAGTTCAAGAAAATAAAGAATAAAATAGGAATATTCACCTTACTGACTTTCACAAGGTCACCTAACAAGTCTGTAAAATAAATTGATGTGATAGTTATAGAGTACATTCTTGTGAATTTTATAACCCTATATATAAACTTAAATCTGTAGCATCTTGTCCAAGGAATATACCTGAAAATTACAGATACAAATATATCTCTATGTAATGTATTTTAACATTAATTTACTATAAATAATAGTAGCTAACACTTATATTGTGCTTTCTCTGTATGAGACACTTTCTAAGTGCTTTACACATACAGATTCACATTGCAGAATCCAAAAAAGCTCTGAAAACTAAAAATGGTTTTCATAAATTTGCCATAACTCATTTAGTGCTAAAACATGACCTGAATTTACTTGAAGCTATTTAAAGTTTTTTATTTTTTACTTATTAGTCCCACCCAAGGATATGTTTCTATTGATTTTTAGAGAAAGAGAAGGTGGGAGAGGGTGAGGGAGAGAGAGAGAGAGAAATAGCAATGTGAGAAACTGATCAGTTGCTTCTGGTGTGCGCCCGACCAGGGATCGAACTTGCAATCTAGGTATGTGCCGTGACCCAGAATCAAGCTCACACTTTTTTGGTGTATGGGGCAACGCTCCAATCAACTGAACCACCCAGCCAGGGTGAGGCTATTTATAGTTTTTATTGACTATTTAATTTGAATATTCATTTATTACCTGCAGAAATATTAATGTGCTTGATTGTGAAGTGCTGCCCCAGACCTACTAGTTCTACATGTTTGTGGGTCTCAGGTATATATCATCTTACCTTTTTAAATAGATTTCAAAATAGATTTAGGCAGAAAATATTCAGATAAAGGATTTGGAACCTATGTTTACTCTTGTACTCCTCACAACAGTGCTGTAAGATAGGTACTGTTCTTTTCTCTGTTATATAAGTGAGGAAACGGGCTGAGAAAAAAGAGAGGAAGTACCTGGACCAAGGTCATACAGCCAGTAAGGGGTGGAGCTGGGATGTGAGCCCACGCGGCTGGCTCTTACGTCTGTTCTCTGAACCATCATGCTCTCCTAACTCTGTTTATAAAATGACTTAACTTGGGATGTTGATGAAAATTTAGGAATCTAACTCTGGTCCTCTGTGCTGTACTCCTATGCTTGGTTTTCTAAGGCATTAATTTCTAGACTTTTGATTTGGAAGATGAAACAAGTGTAGTAGGGTATAGACACTTGCATTCCTTTTATATTACTGCCTTCAGTGTCTGACCTAACCAATAGTCTATATATATCTAGTTTCTGAATAGTTCTACTCTAATCACATCTCAAATCACTTGATCCTCATCTGCTTCCCTGTTTTCTGAATTTAAATTTTAACTTTTTATATATTGGTATCTTTTTTGTACATCTTTGCAGAATAATTGATTATATATTTGACACTGTACCCTTACAGCCCACTTATTTAATAAACTAGTGAGAGAGTAGGACAAATGATATTCTTTTCCTAGGTGATGATTCCAAATTACTGCTTCAAACCATATGCTGGCTTCTTACATTTTTCAAGAAGGAAGGCTTGTCATAGACAGTGTATTCTTTGCCCATTTTCTCATTTTTATTATGCTTCATCCTCTAAGAATTTCTCTTTATTTTCTGTGTATTTACACATGAAATTCACATGATTTAGTGAGTTTAAATATGAATATTGCAGTTGTGTGTAATAGTTTCAGAGTTATTGAAGGATGAAGCTAAATCCATTTTAAAATTTTTCTATAGGTTCTCAAATTTTATTTCAGCATAGATAGTGATCTTATATTATATTTGTAATCTTTATGTTCTTTCCTGTCCTTTTGCCTCACATGGAATATTCCATGTATAAGAACACTGAATTTATATAAGGGGAGAGAGTACTTTACTTTTAAGCAAATAAACATCTGCCTTTATTGAATTATAAGTGATTTATTTAGTCTCAGTCTTAAAGCAGTATCCTTTTGTTTTGAGAAATGAGAACTGTGGGGGTAGCAGGCATTGGGGAAGGTATTTAGATTATTGTTGTGTTTTTTTTAAGAAGAGTCACTAGTTTGTATCATCATATTTGTCCTGCATGTAAAAAAATATTCTATATGTGTTTCAGCTTCATTGAAGTGATCAAAATAAATGTTGAATGAGGTCAACATTGTATATAATTTGAATGCAAAAAGCTTCATCTTGATTTTCCATGGGCAAAGAAAAATCTGCATTACTTTTTTATGGGATATGAATCTCTGTTTCCTTTTATTAGGAATTTTGAAATTATTAATCTTAGCTTTGAAACATATTTAATAAAATTGATACCTGTGCTTAGTCCTCCAGGGTTGTAATCCCAGCCCTTTTCACTGTTAATCACTGGTTTAAGTGGAAAGAGTTCTAGAAATCTGCCTTTCAGTTATCCTTTTTGAAACCTTGTTTTTTATACACTTTTCGTTCTTGGCTTGCATGACACTTTATCTTTCTTTTCCTTTCTTTTTGCCGTTTGCAAAGACTCTTGGGAGGATTTGACAGATTTGGTGGAGCAAATGCGTGATGATACAGAAGGTGCGTGCCACACCAACATCTTTCAGCTTTTTTTTTTCTTTCTTTCTTTCTTTTTAAAAAAATTTCTAACTACGGTTTGATTGTTTTTCATAAGAGGGGATATCATCTTTAGGTATTATTTCCCATGGCAGTAACTGGAGCAGTAAGCATGTTTGCCAGATTTTTCATATCGATACTTCATATGGGATTAGAGTTTTCAGAGTCTTGCATTTAAAATCTTTATCCTTGTGGTTTCAACTAAAGTGGCATTAATCTATGTTTATACTGTTCCCTTCAAATATTTGTTGAATGACATGTTCAAAAGGGACTTTATTTCAAAATTATATCAAGTTTTTCTATGGCTTTTTTTTTCATTTATGTGTTGGGAAGATGTGAAACGTTTTATCATTCATGAAAATACATATATACATATTTATATGATGTACATATTTCTGTGAATCCCATAGTAGTCAAAACAAACATATCCCAGTAATCTCAAGTGTTTGGCCTGGACGGTTGCTTTGATTTGTAGATTTCCATGACATTGAGTGCTTTCAGCTTGGTCATCATGCCTTGCTGGTGGAATTACTTTGAAAAGTTGCACATATGTTGCAATGCATGAAGGTTCCCCAAACCAATCATTCTTTCTTCTGTAATTGGCACCTAATTTTAGGGAGCTCAGGGTGATTTACACATTTTACAATAGAAATGGAAAAATTGAAGTTTGGCTTCACTTGACTACATCATTTTACATTCTCCCTTTGCCTGGGCAGTTAAAGGTCGCCAGCTTCAGTGCACACACCCTCCAATCTGCCTAGACGGGCCTTTTCACTGGCTGTGTGAGCTGCCCTCAGCCTCCTCTCCTGCCTTGCTCCTGTGACGTCCCACCCAGGGCACTCACTCCCCTTCTCCCTTCCCCCTGCCACCTGCACCTCCCATCAGCCCATGTGAGAGCTCCAGGAGGGCTCCCTGGCCGCTTTGGCCCGCATTCATTTCCCATTCACTCAGGTCCTACAGAACTTGGAGCTTAAGGCTGTTTCCTTATTATCCTGCATTTATCATCCTAAAGGATAAAATCCCTGAGATCGGAGATTGTCTTAAACTTCTTGGTGTTCAAATCAGGCCTGGGGTGGTACACCAGACAAAACTAAGGCAGTTTTCATTCTCCAGTGCTGCCCAGTAGTTTCTTCAGCACTTTACTTTGAATGAATACATTATCCTGAGTTTTATCTCATTCCCTATAGTGAAACTTATCTTTTTAGTATATTCTTGATTCTGCTTTTAATATAATTAGTTACATATAATTCAGTGAAAAAAACACACAAATCGGTATTACTTGTTGACAGTTCACAGACAAGAACAAAAAGAGGAGGGTATAGATTGATTCAGTGAGTAATTTTTACTATTATGTTAGCTGCTATTATTATTTTCCAGGCACCATATGGGTTTAAGGTTTTGATTTCTTTAGTAGACTAGGAACTAAAGAAAAATGCTATACAAAAACCAACAAATCTATGCCCTTCTTAAGGAATCCTTCCCTGTGACTCAACCCTGGTAAAATTCTATTTTTCTTAATACAAAGTACTACACTACTGCAAATATTAAGCCTACTATGAGAGTCAGCCTCCTTTTCTATTTTGTGTTTGCTGGAATTTTTGTAAATGAGTATCATAGGCAAAATTAAAAAGGGAATTAAGATTAGCTGTAACATTAGAGCCCATAAAAAATCCAGAAGATGTGAATTATATCAATACTTTGATGATCTTAGTAGATTATCAGTCAAGTGATATATGGTAACGTTGGCCAAGAACTGTTTATAGAAAAACCTTTCTGGAATGTAGTTTTAAAAAAAAAAATTTTTTTTTTTTTCAGAATGGGTGGAGAGAAATGGCTTTACTTGCTAACTTTTGAGTCATGTCATCCTTGTCTTCTTTTATATAATTTTACATTTTTGTCTCATGTCAGTTATGTGAAATGCCAGAAATTTTACTGTATATAACTTTGAGCTTTTTAAATGAGTACTTGTAGCAAAAATAAGTATGTTATAACATGCATAGCAGCTCAGGGTCTCGGGAGGATCCTGGTTTCAAACCCTGGGAAAGTATGTGGGCCCAGATCTCTTCCGGAGACCTTCAGTGCTGAGCTGTTTCACTTCTGTTTCTTACCTATTCTATGGATGTGTCATAACAGTTGGCTGTTTAATAGATAAAATGTTAACACTGACTTCCAGACTCCTGAAAAAACGCTTTTAAAAATGACAAACCCTAGGAGGTTGCAGATTTGAACTTTGTTTTTCAACTTTGGCAAGATCAAAGGTTTTTCTGGGGAACTGATTTCTCACAGTGATGGTTGGTTTTACATTCATTGGGTCTGTAGCTCGTGTCTAGTAGAACATGACAAGGTGATCACTTATCTCGCATCTCATCTCATTATTTGTAAATTCGTGTTTACAAGTTTTGAAACTCACTAGAAAATTATGATTAAATGAACGAATAAAAATCGCATAATTTACATTTTTAGTTTTGCTATAAATATTGAATTCCGAAAGTAATTAAATGTTTGGCACATGAGAGATAGTGACATTTGTAATAAACTGAACTATTTATACAGCAGTTCACTTTTATATCGTTGCGCTGATATTTAGGCCAATTGTATTTCTTAATTAAGTTACAAAATTAAGTACTACCAGAGCTATGTTATTACCAATCTGACCATTTTTTATGTATATATTTTCCAAGTCTAATAAAACTGTCCCTTTTATGAACAAAAAAAAATTGAATTCCTTTTTATACTTATTATAAGCCTTGTAAACGGATTCTGTGAATATTCAGTTTCCCAGATTACTCTCCATCTCTCCGAGCATTGAAATGTTTGGGACATTACTTGAATTAGGGAAATAATACAGCCATGTGACATATCTGGTCAAGATTATATACTGGTTCCTTGGATTATATACTGGTTCCTTTTAGGTTAAGATTTGATGTCCACCGTCTTGAAAAATGGAAGGAACATATCTAAGAGATTTTCTTAGCATTTAGCACTGTGTCATATAGTCATTCAATAAAGGCTTATTTTAAATTAACTAAAATTGCCATATTTATGGAGGACCATAATACTTTTAATAGCTAACAATTTTTGTTCTTAGTACGTCCCAAGCATTTCTAAATAGTTAACATATGTGAACTTGTTTAATCTTCAAAAGTCTATTATCATTTTATAGTTGAGAAAAGTGAGGCCTACAGAGTAAGAAACTTTCCCTGTGGAATACTACTCAGCTATAAAAAAAATAAATGCTATTGGCATGCAACAACCTGAATGAATCTCTAAAGAACTACGCTGAGTGAAAAAAAAAAGGCCAATTTAAAAATCTACATACTATATGATTCCATTTGTATAACTTTCTTGAAATGACAAAACTTTAGAAATGGAGACTAGTAGTTGCCAAGGGTTAGGGGAAGGTGGGGGCTGGAGGGAAGTGGGTTTAGCTATAAAAGGGTGATATGAGAGATCCTTATATTGATGGAGCATTCTGTATCTTGACTGAAATTTAATGTCAGAATCCCAGTTATGATAATGTACTCTAGTTTTGCAAAATGTTGCCTTTGGGGGAACTAGACTAGGGGTATGTGGTATCTATATATTACTTCTTTTTTTTTAAATATGTTTTTATTGACTTCAGAGAGGAAGGTAGAGGGAGAGAGAGATCGAAACATCAATGATGAGAGAGAATCATTGATTGACTGCCTCTTGCACACCATCCCCCCCCCCCCCGGGGATCAAGCCCGTAACCAGGGCATGTGCCCTTGACCGGAATTGAACCTGGGACCCTTCAGTCCACAGGCCGACGCTCTATCCACTGAGCAAAACCGGCTAGATCTATGTATTATTTCTTATAACTGCATGTGAGTTTACAAGTATCTCAAAATAAAAAGCATTTAAAAAAAAGAGGAGAAAAGAAATGTTCACAGAATCACACAGCTTGGGAAAAGAGTTCAAGTTGAGTTCAGACTCCAGAGCTCAATGCTTTTAACCACTGCACCAAAGTTTAAAAAAAAAAAATTTTGATTCAAGATCCACTATAAAAATATATTTTCATCAAAACTCAGTACACATAATTTATTTGTATATATCCAGAACAAAAGTCCATGAAACAGTATGTAACCTTACCATGTGGAACATGCTAAATCGATTTTATGCTGCACTGAGGGATGTGACCTTTAGTTCAAGACACTCCAGAATCCTTTCTGCCCCTCTGGTATGTATCCATTTCATCCCTAGCTACTAAGTTATATGTCATTCCTGAAATGACTGGGTTCTGTTCCCAGCCTATAATTGCTGGCATCCTTTAAAGGCTGGGCCACTAACCTGTGTCCACCTATTTCCCTTTAAATCATCTCCTGGTGAAAGCATCTTTTCTAATAATTAATGCTATTATTCTTATGCTAGTGATTATCCAACCCTGAATTTTAATTTGTGTTTATAATGATCTGATGAAAATTATGCTGAGAATGCTTTCACATAAATATCCTTTCCTGTATCCAAAACCAAGCTGATTTGACCCCTTATCTCCAAAACAGTTACTCAGTCTTTTTCATTTCTATTTCCAGCCTCACAGGGCAAGAACCCTGGGTTATTGGGAGAGGCTGAAGTTTCTCTTGAGCCTGCAGCTAAAATTGGCTTTAGCTCAAAACAATCTGCATAGCACAGAGGCACATCTTGGGTGACCCCCACATATCAATACTATATTCCTTATTATTGCTAAATAATATTCCATTGTGGACCCCCACATATCAATACTATATTCCTTGTTATTGCTAAATAATATTCCATTGTACATATCATTTTATGTACCCAGTTGTTACCAGCAAGACGATGAGACATCGGTTCTTGTCTTCTTGAAGGAAAAAGTTCAGTCAAGAGACTAAGTGCAGCAAAGCAAGCAAGAATTTATTGGCAGCAGCAGAAGCACATTCAGGACAGTGAAAGAAGAAAGAGCATAGCATAAGAGAAGCAACTTAAGAGCATAGATGGGGCTGCTTTAGCTCACTGGGAAGCAGAGAAGAGGGGGCCTTGGAGACAGGTTCAGGGGTTAACACTAGACGAGCTGCCACTGCCCATTGCTCCGCTGGTTGCAAGTCTCACGGGGTCCATTAGAGTTTATGTGATGGTGCCTGTGGGGGAAACAAAGGGGAAAGGCATGGCATGCTCCCCAGAGGGAGAGCCTGTGCTGGGGCCTCCATTCTAAGAACTTTTAAGGGTGGAGATTTTAGGGGTAGTTCCTGCGGAGTATCTTAATAGAATATTCATCAGCTTTCCGGGTAGGTCGTTTCAGGGTCGTGGTCTCCACTGATTGGTCAGAGCCAGAGCAGGGGGTCATTAGTCACTGCAACTGTTCGTCAGATCACCTGCCTGGTTTTGCTGCTTTTCTGGGCCTGGAGCTGAAACACAACTAAGGCCTAGATGTTATCTTTAGGGAGGAATTTGGGGGGGTCTAAACTGCATGACCAGTGATGGGAAAGATCAGGGGGTCCAAACTCTATGACTAGTGCTGTGCTAGGGAGGAAAGATTATCCTTTGGGCAAGGTCCTTGTTTTCTCAGTGTTATCCATTGCTGGGCACCTGGGGCTTTCCGCCCTGGTGACCTTCTGTACCTGGCCTGTCATCCTTGCTCTGCTCATGTGTAACTGCCTACCACACATTCATCAGTTGGGGGACATTTTGGTTGTTTTCACTTTTTGGCTATTACGAATAGAGTTGCTATGAACATTCATGTATGAGTTTTATGTGAACATATGTTTTCATTTCTCTTGGGTATATACCCAAGAGTGGAACTTTTAAATCGTATGATACCTATGGTTTAACCTTTTAAAATAGTCTGGCAGTTTTCCAAAAACAGTTGCATCGTTTTATATTCCTACCAACAATGCACCAGGGTTCCAATTTCTCCACATTCTCATCAACACTTGTTATTTTCTGTTTTAATTTTTTTATATCCATTGTGAAGTGGTATCTCATTGTGGTTTTGATTTACTTTTTCCTAATGATCATCTTCACATATACTTATTAGCTATTTGTATATCTTCTCTGGAGAAATGTCTATTCGAATCCTTTGCCATTCTCTTCTACTGGGTTGTCTTTTGTTGTTGAATTATAAGAGTTTTTTATATACATTGAATACTAGATCTGATAAGCTAAGGTCCTAAGATCCTATTGATTATTTTAAAATGAAGATTGAGTAAATGTTCATGGTTCTATTGTACAAATGTCATCAGACTCGTTTAATGGGGTTTTATTATAAGATCTTTTTAGTACTTTCAGTAATTTTCTTCACTATCAAGAACAACTCATTTTATATCCAATTTTATATGCTGAGAACTATTACAGCAAAGGTTCAAAATAGATTTACTTAGGAATTATTGGTCTACAGTCAATCTGAACATAGAGTGAGGTTTCCTTTCTATACCTCTCTGTTAGTTTATCATTTTAAATCTCTTATTAATGCTCTTAAATATCATTGGGAAAATCTCTGTTTGACATCTCCTTTGTTTCTCATATAAGATAGAAGTTTTTATCTGTCAAATAACCAGGAAATTTTGAATATTAACTGCTATTTTGCTAAATATGAATTATTCCCACTGTGCCAAGAATTGGGTACAATGTACCACATTGTACCCAATTGTTAACATTACTACATGTACTACATGTTAACATTACTACATGTACTACAATGTTAACATTAAATATTAGAGGCCCAGTGCACGACATTTGTGCACTGGGAGAAGGGGGGTATCTCTCAGCCCTTTCACAGTCTAGGAGCCCTCGGGGGATGTCTGACTAATGGTTTTGGCCCGCTTCCAGTGGGCCAAAGCCATCAGTCGGACATCCTTAGTGCTGCCGTGGAGGCAGGCTGCTGTGCCCGCCAGCCATCAGCCTGGCTTGTGGCTGAGCAGCGCTCCACCTGTGGGAGCGCACTGACCACCAGGGGGCAGCTCCTGAATTGAGTGTCTGCCCCCTGGTGGTTAGTGCACGTCATAGCACCTGGTCTTTCTGCTGTTCGGTCGATTTACATATTACCTTTTTATTATATAAGATAACTTACTTTTCCTTCAGTTATTTATTTTAAAATTTTCAAGATTCTCTGTATGAACATTAGTCATTGCACTATAAAGAGGTAAAATGGGGTCTTGGTCAGATGATTGGTTTGCAGAACAGTGTGACTCACTGTCACTTTTAGCTATGACTTTAGGTTCACTTCTGTCATCACTATTAACTAAATGAGCCACATGGCTAAAGGGTTATGACAATTTTTTCATGTGGAAATTAGCAGTCTTGAAGAGATATAATAAAAACCCACACATTCTTGAACTTGAATTTGAAAACCAAATAATATAGTTCAATTTTGTAGCTACAGTCATTTCTACAAGTTTTTTTTAGGTCCACTGCCCTGCTGTGTTCCCCACCCAGGTAATTCCCACCACCGTTCATCTAATCACCAGATCATCTAGAAACATGAAAGTTACTCTCCATTCTCTCTCCTTCCCTCATATCCAAGGGGTCATCCTGTTGTGAAATCCTAACATTCTACCCCTGGGTCTTCACTCTTCTCCACACAGCACCTACTGCTCTGACTGCTTCCATTCCTCATTGCTTCTCCCCAACTATTGTAGTAGACCCTCACTTGCTCCTCAGCTTTGAGTTCTTGTACCCTTCTAATTCATCTCCCACAGGGCTACTAGAATGGCTTCTCTAAACTTCAAGTCTATGGCATCACACCTCACATTAAAATCTTACTGACTTTAAGATGAAATCAACATTCCTTAAACTAGGTTCTTAGAAGTCTCTCCCTTACCTTTTTCCCTTATCTCATCTCACAACACTTACATGCATCATAAACCTTTGGCATTTTTTGTTTCATTTTTCTTAGTATGCCATGTTCTTTCTTTTTTTATTCTTTTTTTTTAAGTAAATCTTTATTGTTCAGATTACAATTGTTCCTCTTTTTCCCCCACCATAGCTCCCCTCCACCCGGTTCCCACCCCACCCTCTGCCCTTACCTCTCCCGCATTGTCCTCATCCATAGGTGTACGATTTTTGTCCTGTCTCTTCCCGCACCCCCCCACACCCCTTTCCCCCTGAGAATTGTCAGTCCACTCCCTTTCTATGCCCCTGATTCTATTATATTCACCAGTTTATTCTGTTCATCAGATTTTTATTCACTTGATTTTTAGATTCACTTGTTGATAGATATATATTTGTTGTTCATAATTTTATCTTTACCTTTTTCTTCTTTCTCTTCTTATAGAATACCTTTCAGCATTTCATATAATACTGGTTTGGCAGTGATGAACTCCTTTAGCTTTTTCTTATCTGTGAATCTCTTTATCTGACCTTCAATTCTGAATGATAGCTTTGCTGGGTAGAGTAATCTTGGTTGTAGGTTCTTGCTATTCATCACTTTGAATATTTCTTGCCACTCCTGTCTGGCCTGCATAGTTTCTGATGAGAAATCAGCTGATAATCGTATGGGTGCTCCCTTGTAGGTAACTAACTGTTTTTCTCTTGCTGCTTTTAATATTTTCTCTTTGTCTTTTGCTCTTGGCATTTTAATTATGATGTGTCTTGGTGTGGTCCTCTTTGGATTCCTTTTGTTTGGGGTTCTCTGCACTTCCTGGACTTGTAAGTCTATTTCTTTCACCAGGTGGGGAAGTTTTCAGTCACTATTTCTTCAAATAGGTTTTCAGTATCTTGCTCTCTCTCTTCTTCTGGCACCCCCATAATTCTGATGTTGGTACACTTGAAGTTGTCCCAGAGGCTCCTTACACTATCTTCATATTTTTGGATTCTTTTTTTCTTTTTGCTTTTCTGGTTGGGTGTTTTTTGCTTCTTTGTATTTCAAATCTTTGAGTTGATTCTTGCGATCCTCTAGTCTGCTGTTGGATCTCTGTATATTATTTTTTACTTCTAGTATGCTTAATTTCTAATTGGTCCTTTTTCATATCCTCAAAGGTCTCACTAAATTTATAGGCTTTTTATAGAAAATTCTTGAAAAACCTTATAACCGTGGTTTTGAACTCTATGTCCAGTCATTTGCTTTCCTCCATTTCTTTCGTGTGTGATGTGTTTCTTTGTCTCCGCATTTTGGCTGCTTCCCTGAGTTGCTAGAGTGGCTTTGTGTGCTAGGTGTCCTATAGGGCCCAGTGGCTCAGCCTCCCTAATTACCTGAGGTGGACACTCTTGGTGCACCCCTTTGTGGGCTGTGTGCACAGTCTTGTTATAGTTAAGCCTTGATTGTTGTTGGTATCACTGGGAGGAATTGACCTCCAGGCCAATTGGCTGTGAGGATCAGCTGTGTCTACGCTGGGAGAACTTCTCTGCTGGAGACACCCTTATGAGACAAGACTTGCAAAAGCCTCTGTGCTCAGCCTGGATGGGGTGGAGTCTCAGGGTGGAGCAGACAGCAATGGCTTCCCATCAGCCCTGCCCTAAGAGGCCCCTTTATCTCAGTTTCCCTTGGTAATCGCTGCAAGCACCTCTGAGAGAAAGCCGCCCTCGAGTTTCACCAGCTGCCAGACAGTCCAGTTTGTCCTCGAATGAGTCTGGTTTCCCAGAGTCTCGCCCGGAACTGGAATTCAGAGCAGTCGGGAGCTTTTGCCTCCCTCCCGATTGAGAAAGCCAGCCACTCAGTTGCCAGCCCTCTCCGCACGCACGCCTCCGTACCTCTGCCTTCTGCAGCTCCTGTGAGTCTTCGTGTGCTTTTCTCTTTCCTTCTAGTTGTAGAATTTCCACTCAGCCAGCCTTCCTGTGGTTCTGGATGATGTCCATTTTATCTTTTAGTTGTAGTTTTGAAATTGTTGTGCTAGGCAGCAGTTTAGGTGTTTACCTATGCCGCCATCTTGATTTCTCCCCGTGCCATGTTCTTTCATACTTCTGTGTCTTTACCCAAGCTGTTCCTTCCATCCTACGCCCTTCACAACTCTATCCTTTCCCTTCCTTGCCTGATTAATTTCTTTCTGTCTTTTAAGATTGAACTCAAAAGTCTCATCTTCTGTTAGCAAAATATATGGCACCTAGTGATTTCTATATATTAATTTTGTACTCTGCTACCACTGTGAATTATTACATTTTTGTAGAGCTTTTAGTTTATTTTTGTCTGATTTTGTGGGTGTAAAATCAGATTGTGCAAGAACAGTAATATTTGATCCACTCTTATATAGTTTACATGTCTCTAATTTCTTTTTTTTTTTCAAAATAAGCCAGTCTTTTTTTTTTTTTAAATATATTTTATTGATTTTTTACAGAGAGGAAGAGAGAGGGATAGAGAGTTAGAAACATCGATGAGAGAGAAACATCGATCAGCTGCCTCTTGCACACCCCCTACTGGGGATGTGCCCGCAACCAAGGTACATGCCCTTGACCAGAATCGAACCTGGGACCCTTGAGTCCGCAGGCCGACGCTCTATCCACTGAGCCAAACCGGTTTCGGCTCTTATTTCTTTATCTTTAATTTCATTGATCTCCCACCCTCAGTACAATGTTAATAGCCATGTTAATGGATATTTCTTAATTTCCTTAAAATTCTGTAGAGTGAAAAAACATAAGTTTAAAAAAATCCTCATCCTCTGAGAGTATATATATATATATATATACCTCTCCCTTAACTTTGAATGAAAAAATAGGGGACCAGGTCAGGTAGCTTTTTTCTATGCATATTTCTATAATGTCCTATTCATATTTTTGTCAGTGTTCTTATTGCTATGTTTGCAGTACTTCTCAAACTTTTCCACAGAAGTACATCAATGGTAGAGGAAATTGTATTGGACTTACAGCCTGCCTGTAATGCTACCTTAATATCATGTCCACTGTCTTAGCCTTAAAAATATTGATAAAATTTACATTTGATTCCATACAATAGGTATTATATTTGGTTTAATATAAAAACATTTTAATTTACTTGTCCTGGAATAAAATTGATCTTTTCCAGGGTGATAATGTTTATCCCGAAATTTCAAGTATTGTCGATAAGCTTTCCTGTTTGGTCTCCAGTTTCTGTATTATCCAACATTAAATATAATTTCTAACACCCAGTTTATATTCACTATTAATTGAAGAAAATGATTGAATGAATAAAAGTTCAGTTTTGAGATTAATAATCTTAAATGTAAATATTGTGAAAAATTAAAATTTTAATGACTTTTTTCATAAAAAAGTATGATTAATGATATTGTGTAAGTCATACATTTTTTAAAAATCATTTTCTGGCCTATGGAATATAATGAAATTTTGTTTAACTTTTTGTAGTTCAAAGCGTAAAATATACATAAAAGATCACATAAGTATTCAGTTCATTGAATTTTCATGCACTCAACAATTTCACATAGTTAACATCCATATCAAAAAAACAACTTCACCAGCTTCTCAGAAGTCCCTTCATGCTCTCATCTTTTTAACAGCATATATTAGTTCCACAAAATCATTTTATACTTTGGTCAAGACAACAAATTAATTAAATCAAGAATTTCTTATTCTGTGACAAATCAAATTAATGATTTAGTATTCATAATTAGTAGCCAATATTAAAATAAAAAATAATTAATTTTTAAGTACTAATTATTTTCAGTAGTTTAATTTAGTACTAACCAGAAAACATAATTAAAATTATTTGTAATGACCATTACTCGGTATACTATGCAGCACAAAACTGAAGATAATACACATTAAATAATAATCAGTTTAACTTATGCTTTAATTAACTAATAATGAGCAGTAAATTCTTTTGTGTTCTTATGTATAATTGTCAATTACCCTGATTTTTAAAAATTTAATAAATCTTTATTGTTCAGATTATTACAATTGGTTCTCCTTTCCCCCCCCCATAGCTCCCCTCCACCTGGTTCCCACCCCACCCTCTGCTCTTACCTCCCCCCCAGTCCTCATCCATAGGTGTACGATTTTTTCCAGTTTCTTCCCGCACCCCCCCACACCCCTTTCCCCCTGAGAATTATCAGTCCACTCCCTTTCTATGCCCCTGATTCTATTATATTCACCAGTTTATTCTGTTCATCAGATTTTTTATTCACTTGATTTTTAGATTCACTTGTTGATAGATATATATTTGTTGTTCATAATTTTATCTTTACTTTTTTCTTCTTCTTCCTCTTCTTAAAGAATACCTTTCAGCATTTCATATAATACTGGTTTGGCGGTGATGAACTCCTTTAGCTTTTTCTTATCTGTGAATCTCTTTATCTGACTTTCAATTCTGAATGATAGCTTTGCCGGGTAATCTTGGTTGTAGGTTCTTGCTATTCATCACTTTGAATATTTCTTGCCACTCCTGTCTGGCCTGCATAGTTTCTGATGAGAAATCAGTTGTCAATCGTATGGGTGCTCCCTTGTAGGTTATTAACTGTTTTTCTCTTGCTGCTTTTAATATTCTCTCTTTGTCTTTTGCCCTTGGCATTTTAATTATGATGTGTCTTGGTGTGGTCCTCTTTGGATTCCTTTTGTTTGGGGTTCTCTGCGCTTCCTGGACTTGTAAGTCTATTTCTTTCACCAGGTGGGGGAAGTTTTCAGTCACTATTTCTTCAAATAGGTTTTCAGTATCTTGCTCTCTCTCTTCTTCTGGCACCCCCATAATTCTGATGTTGGTACACTTGAAGTTGTCCCAGAGGCTCCTTACACTATTTTCAAATTTTTGGATTCTTTTTTCTTTTTGCTTTGCCGGTTGAGTGTTTTTTGCTTCTTTGTATTTCAAATCTTTGAGTTGATTCTTGCGTTCCTCTAGTCTGCTGTTGGGTCTCTGTATAATATTTTTTATTTCAGTCAGTGTATGTTTAATTTCTAGTTGGTCCTTTTTCATATCCTCGAGGGTCTCATTAAATTTATCGGCCTTTTCTAGGAAATTCTTGAAAAACCTTATAACCGTGGTTTTGAACTCTATATCCAGTCATTTGTTTTCCTCCATTTCTTTCGTTTGTGATGTGTTTCTTTGTCTCTGCATTTTCGCTGCTTCCCTGAGTTGGTAGGGTGGCTTTGTGTGCTAGGTGTCCTATCTGGCCCAGTGGGTCGGCCTCCCAGTTACCTGAGGTGGACACTCTTGTGGACTGTGTGTGCAGCCTTGTTGTAGTTAAGTCTTGATTGTTGTTGGTGTCACTGGGGAGAATTGACCTCCGGGCTAATTGGCTGTGAGGACCCGCTGTGTCTATAATGGAAGAACTGCTGTGCTGGAGACACGCTTATGGGACAGGACTTGTTTCAGTGGGGCTTTGGTGCTCACTGAGTCTGCCTCTTGAATGTGTCACTTATGGATGTGAGTAGTTGAAATCTGGTGTCGTCTCACACTGACCACTATATACACTAGTTTCTGGATCTCCAATGGGGTGCAGGTCAGCTACTGTCTGAAGCCACCTAGCAGGAGCTACAATGAGAACTATAGTTTTCTCCTCTTTGCTTGGGGTTTGGAGGTTTTGAAGCTGTCTGACCAGAGCTGCAGTTTGTTAGGTTAAGCTGCGATAGGGCAGGCAATTTATATGCAAAAGCCACTGCGTGGGGCTTGGGTGGGTTTGTAGATTGTGCAGGGTGTGGTCTCAGGGAGTCACTAGGCTAGGGCGTGGCAAACAGCAATGGCTGCCAGTCAGCCGTCTCTGCGTTTCCGTGTTTCCAAGTCCCCGCGTCCCGTACCCAGCGCAGTAAACAATGATTGCTGGGCGCACCTCTGCAAGAAAGTCACCCTCACTTTCCGACCCAATGGCAGACAGTCCAGCTTCTCCCCGTAGGAGTTTGGGTCCCCAGCGTCTCCCCAGAAACTGGATTTCAGAGGGATCGAGAGCTTGTCTCCCTTCTTGTTGAAAAAAGCAGTGCACCCAGTCGCCCGCCGCCAGCCCGATTTGTGTGCCTCCGTACCTCAGCTTTTCAGCGTTTGTGCACGTCTCAATGCTCTTTTCTCTTTCCTTCTAGTTGTAGAACTTCCACTCAGCCAGCTTTCCCATGGTTCTGGGTGATAGACCTTTTGTCTTTTAGTTGTAGTTTTGAAATTGTTGTGTGAGACAACAGTTTAGGTGTTTACCTATGCCGCCATCTTGGTTTCTCACTCCAAATTACCCTGATTTTTAAAATTTTGTTTAGAGCAGTAGTTCTCAATGGGGAGGGCACCTGACTTTGTCTCCCAGGAGACATTCTGCAATATCTGGAGATCTGAAGACACTCTTGGTTGTCATTATTGGAAGGTGCTACTGACATCTAGTGGGTACAGGTCGGGTTGCTGCTAAACTTGATTCACAGAACTACATTCCCATCCCCATTTATGGCCCAAAATTATTGCTGAGGTTGAGAGTAATATTTTCTAAAGAATGGGTAGATTGTTTCCTTTTGAGACCGTTTAATTCAGGTAGGGTCTAGCACCATACTAATGAAGTCCAAGGTATTAGGAATTTAATTCCTCTAGGCACTAGTTCCATCTTTCTGTAGTTTATGCGCCCCAGACCCCAACCAGATGTCTTGAACATTTCTGCTATGATTACAAGAAGAATGAGATGAGGCAATGTAGAGGAGCTGATAGAAATCTATCACTCTTTCTGGAAGAAAGTCTTAAAGCATGGTGTTGTATACATACTCCCAATCCAGCTCTCCCCATGTTGACTGGTTCTCACTAGGTTGGAATCAGAGTATATTCTTTGACTAGCAGCATTGTTTAATTTTGTTGTTAGCTCCCTGACTGAATGGTTCACAGGCTTGAGGCAGAGGAAATGGTTCCCTATGGCCAACTTCAACCCCATTTTTCTTGCTGTCTGTTGGGAGGCGATAAATGGAGAATCCAGTAGCTGTCCACAACCATTCATGCATACCCACTCACCCCTGCCCTGTTTCTTTTGCCACTAATTATGGGTCAGAAATGCTACCATAAGTGCTGTAACAAAGTTGGAAATTACTATCTGATGAATTTGTTCTTCACAGCTATTTTTTAGGGGATAGCTTTTTATTATACTTTTGTGTCCCCTGTGAGCTTATTCTATTCTTGACAATTTGGCCTACCCTAACAAAGAAAGTCACATTTGAGGCATGGCAATATATACCAATTCTGACTTTCATAATAAAGTATTCTCTAAAAGTATTACCTCCCAGCCAGCGTGACTCAGTAGTTGAGTGTCAACCTATGAACCAGGAGGCGGTCACGGTTAGTTTCTGGTCAGGGCATATGTATGGGTTGCAGGCTTGATCCCCAGTCAGAGACATGCAGGAGGCAGCCAATCAATGATTGTCTCTCATCATTGATGTTTCTATTTGTTTCTCCTTCCCCCTGCCTCTCTGAAATCAATCTACACTAATAAAAGAGAAACATGCAAATTGACCATCACTCCGGTATGCCCACCAGCCCATCAGAGCGAGTATGCAAATTAACCCAACAAAGATGGTGGTTAATTTGCATACACAGGCGGGGAGTGAAGACTGAAGTCAGTGTACAAGGAAGAAGGAGGGAAAGCAGAAAGCGGGGTGGCGGTGGTGGTGGGAGGGAAAATGCGGGGCGGTGGTGGTGGGAGGGAAGCCCGCCTTAGCAGGCTTTGCTCCCTTCTCTGCTTCGCTCAGGCCGCAGGAAGCCCTATTCTTGCAGGAATCTTCCTGCAACAGGCCTCTAGTTAAAAAATAAAAGTATTACCATAGAAAACACTAAGTAAACCACAATTTGTATAGTTGGAACTGTAAATCTATAGTAAGTCCTTAAACTTAATGGAGATTAGCTTAGAATTTTGCTATTTGATTCTGCTCATTTAACTATGAAAGCAGATATAACTGAAAACATTGTGTGAAGAAAAAAGAAACATTGTGTGAAGAAAATTGCTTGGGACAGTTTAAATAAAATAATGTCTGTTTTGTGTTGTGGCTTGTTTGTATAGATTTATCAGGATTTATCAGTACTTTTTGTCTTCCTAAGAAGATTTAAAATATTTCATAGATCTTTAAGCCTTTCATAGAAATTTGATATATTTTATATTTGGGGATATATATAGTGGAAAGAGTATTAACTCTCATATCAGATCCAGGTCCAAATTCTGCCACATATGAACTTTGGCCTTGGACCACTTAACTGTTAAGGGCCTGCTTTACCACCTGAAAAGAAGGGATACTACTTAAATGACAGTCATAAGAATTAAATAAGATAATCATGTAAAAGAATGGTCAACAGGAGAGAAGGATAAATATTGTTTGGAGTCATTGATTCATGGGCAAGTGGATAATAGTGGTCATGAGCATAGGGTTGGAGTTGGGGAAACGGGATCTACACTCTGGCTCTGTCATCTATTACTAGCTGTCCACAGGGCCAGCCCCTGTACTCCCTAAGCCTCATTTTCCTTCTTGCAAATTGATGCTGTTGGTAACTGTCTTGTAGCATGTTGTAAGGAATAATTAAGATCATAATTGTAAGAAGCAGCCCAGAGTACCTGACACAGAATACACACCAGTGAATGAAGTATTGAGTGTCTGGATTGTTCTGAATTCTGTTGATAAAATATGGTACTTAGTCCCTTTCCTCACATAGATTATCTGTCTGGTTGATGAGAGTCACACACTCTATGCTAAGTCTTTAAAAATTTGCAAATTCATTAAGTTCTAATACTGCATTGCACTAATGTTAATTATTTTAGTTTATTTAATAATGCTTAGTTTAAATAATGATGATAATTAGTATTAATATTAATAATGCAAATAGTATATTTGAAACAAACTTTAAGTACTTTGCTTTTTTCTCATTGGTTTTATTTTTTAAAGCACTTCACAAATTGTGTAGAGAATAGGGGGTCAGGGCAAGGGCGGAAGCAGACCAGTGAAGGTTGTGGAATAGTGTGCTGTGATGGGCGCCCAGGTTCGGGTGGTGGCAGAGTCAGTGGGGAAAATACTAAAAGACTGTACTCAAAGATCAAAATTTGATAAAAATAAATAATTTTTACTGTTTCATTAAGGATATTCCTAAGGGAAACTGACTTTTTTTTTTTAACAACAAGTATATGACAGAGAAGACTACAACAACTAATAGTATAATTTGCTGCCACTGCCTTGATTCTTGCCAAGACAGTAACAGTTTTACCCACCATTTCTTTTGCACCATCAATGCAAAAATCAACACCGTGAAATTATAGTGAATTTTAAAATGCACTATTTCCAGTAACCAGACATCATTTTCATCTCCTTTGGCTGCAGATCCGAATTATCTCATGGCTAATGAACGCATGAACCTGATGAACATGGCCAAGCTGAGTATTAAGGGTTTGATTGAATCAGCTCTGAACCTGGGGAGAACGCTGGACTCTGACTACGCACCTCTCCAGCAGTTCTTCGTGGTGATGGAGCACTGCCTGAAACACGGCTTAAAAGGTAGGCATGGCCTCAGTGTGCCAATGTGCAGTCAGCTGTTTCCTAATAATGCACATCCTAATATATAAAAAGCCACAACTGAAACAACCGGACGGACGACCGAACACAGGCTGCGTGGGGCAACAAAGCTGGCAGGGGGGTTAGTGAGGGGTGACCAAACAACTGAACAGCAGGCTGCGTGGGGCGACCAGGCCAGCAGAGGGGGCAGTTGGAGGCAACCAGGCTGGCAGGGGGGCAGTTGGGGGCGACTAGGCCTACAGGGGGGCAGTTGGGGGTGACCAGGCCACTGGGGGTGGCAGCTAGGGGCGACCAGGCTGGCAGAGGGGGGCAGTTGGGGGCAACCAGGCCAGCAGGGGGGGCAGTAAGGGGCAACCAGGCTGGCAGAGGGGGGCAGTTGAGGGCAACCAGGCTGGCGGGGGTGGGCAGTTGGGGGCGACTAGGCCGGCAGGTGGGACAGTAAGGGGCAACCAGGCCAGCAGGGGTTGCAGTTAGGGGAGACCAGGCTGGCAGTGGGGCAGTTGGGGGTGACCAGGCCGGCAGGGGGGGCAGTTAGGGGCAATCAGTTAGGCAGGCAGGTGAGCAGTTAGGAGCCAGTGGCCCTGGATTGTGAGAGGGATGTCCGACTGCCGGTTTAGGCCTGATCCCTAAACCGGCAGTTGGACATCCCCTGAGGGGTCCCGGATTGGAGAGGGTGCAGGCTGGGCTGAGCGGACCTCTCCCCTGACCCCCCCCCCCATACCATTTCCCCCGTGCATGAATTTCGTGCACTGGGCCTCTAGTTCAAGAAGAAAAGCATTCTTTGTGGAGTCAAAGAATAAGAGGTTTGAATTAATATTTATCCACTGGAATGCATTTTATATGGATGCTGGCATATGGTTGACTTAAAGGACTTATAGGGCTTAGAAACCTCAAATCATTAAATGCTAGAGCTGGAAGGGCCCTTACAAGTATCTAGTCCAGCCTGGCAGTTGTGTTTGACAGGTTGCAGAAAGGCCTGGAATGAGATGTGACCTCCCATAGTCCCACAGTGAGTGGGGCAGAGCATGTGCTAGAACTCAGGTCTTCTGACTGCTTCCGTGCTTCACCCACTTAACCACAAGCTTTTTAACACAGGACCTGGTCCTGTTCAGCTTTGCTTCTCACACCTCCCCAATATTTGATAGCCTGTTTTTGGGTTATATATTCTTCCGTATTGTACTGTTTTCTTCATTATATCACACAGCTTTAAGTACTATTAAGTTATTAATAGTACTTAAAGTAATTAATAGTAATTAAAGTAATAATACTTTAAGTATTATTAAAATGTCTTGTTATAGAACTAGTCTACAAATTCTTCCTGAAAGAGGAAGGACTAAGTCTTGGAAAGTACGGGGTTTTGATTTTCATAAAATATTACAGATTCTGAAAACATGAATAATTTCAGAACTATCTGGCGATCTAGGATTGGTTCCCAAAAAAGAGCATTGAATAGATGGGAGGTGTGTGTGTGTGTGTGTGTGTGTGTGTGTGTGTGTGTGTGTGTGTTGAGGGCATGTTTATGTTGTAAAGAATATTAAAATACTGCTATGTTTTTATATCCTATAGCTAAGAAAACTTTTCTTGGACAAAATAAATCATTCTGGGGGCCTCTAGAACTGGTAGAAAAGCTTGTTCCAGAAGCTGCAGAGATAACAGCAAGTGTTAAAGATCTTCCCGGACTTAAGTAAGTGTAAGGTTGAATTCTGTTTGTCAGGAAAAACATTCTTACTAACTTTCCCCTTGAAGAGTGAGACTAAGATAATGATGATCATGATAATTTATTTCGTAACAATCTAAAATGCATACTGTTTTGAGAGAACTGGAAATCCTATATAATAAAGTGGTGATATGCAAATTGACCATCATTCCAACATACAACATGGCCACCCCCATGTGATCAAAGATGGCTGCCCCCATGTGGACACAAGATGGCCGCCACAAGATGGCCAGCAGGGGAGGGCAGTTGTGGGTGATCAGGCCTCTAGGGGAGGGCAGTTGGGGGTGACCACGCCTTCAGGGGAGGACAGTTGGGGGGACCCAGGCCTGCAGGGGAGGGCAGTTGCGGGCAACCAGGCCTCTAGGGGAGGGCAGTTGGGGGCAACCAGGCCAGCAGGGGAGGGCAGTTGGGGGTGACCAGGCCTGCAGAGGAGGGCAGTTAGGTATAACTGGGCTGGCAGGGGAGGGCAGTTGGGGCAATTGGGCCAGCAGGGGAGGGCAGTTGGGAGCAACCAGGCCTGCATGAGAGGGCAGTTGGGAGGGACAAGGCCTGCAGGGGAGGGCAGTTGGGGGCAAACAGGCCTGCAGAGGAGGGCAGTTGGGGGCGACCAAGCAGGCAGGGGAGGGTAGTTAGGGGCAATTGGGCTGGCAGGGTAGCAGTTAGGCGTTGATCAGGCTGGCAGGGGAGTGGTTAGGGGGTGATCAGGCTGGCAGGCAGAAGCGGTTAGGGGCAATCAGGCAGGCAGGCTGGCGAGTGGTTGGGAGCCAGCAGTCCTGGATTATGAAAGGGGTATCCAACTGCCCTTGAGGGGTCCCAGATTGGAGAGGATGCAGGCTGGGCTGAAGGACACACATACCCCCATGCATGAATTTCGTGCACCGGGCCTCTAGTGTAAAATATTAAGAGAAGTATGTCTGTGAGGAGTAATTATTATTATTAATCTGAGAGAGATTGTCTTCATGTTAAAATACCAAACATGTTCTTTTTTTTTTTTTAATGCACTTGTTGAAGTTAGTGAATTTCAAGAAATTAGATCAAGGGAGGTGGCATACTGGACTTGACTTAAGAAAAAGAATGTGTTTGATGGAGTTTGAAAACCAAGATTAAAACAGTTGTCAAGTGAACCTCAGGAACTGACACCTGGAACCTGCCTTAGAACTTGAAAAAGAATACTAATCACCTTCCCAAATTAGATTGGTTTAATTATAATCAGATAGAAGTCTAAGTGGCCTGTGTTTACATTATTATTATTTGGGTACTGATATGATCCATACTAAATTTATGAGGATTTACTAGTACTAACCTGATGGAACATTTTCAGTTGAGAATCCCAGAGGTCTTGCCTTCAGATTGTGGTCTCATTCAGTAATTAATTCTTCACCAGAGCATTTGTCCCAAACACACCCTCTGGGTCCCTCTAGCCCTCACATAGGATCTCATAGGAGAAGTTGTGAGGAGCACCTCAGTGTGCATGTTCTGCTGGGGGACCACTAGCAAGAGTAAGTGAATCTATCCCACTGTGATCCCTATTGCTGCTACTTTTAGTTGTTTGGTTTCTGTGTTACTATAGGACACCAGTAGGCAGAGGAAGAGCCTGGCTTCGATTGGCATTAATGCAAAAGAAACTTTCAGAATATATGAAAGCTTTGATCAATAAAAAGGAACTTCTCAGGTATGAATATCTTGTTGAATTTTGCTCTTTACTTGCTACGTTCTCCATCATATGAGGTTAAATTATATAAAATTTGTCAGTTTTGTACATCAGAAACAAATGGTTCATAACAATTCCACATAGTTCAACTAATACCTTCTTACACACACATACTCAGGAATAGGTGTTTACATACATGTATTGTGTGTCACTGTGGCATATATAAAACAGGAAGGGCTTTTGTTTTAATATATTTTTATTGATTTCAGAGAGGAAGCGAGGGAGAGAGAGATAGAAACATCAATGATGAGAGAGAATTGATCAGCTGCCTCCTGCACACACCCCCACTGGGGATCGAGCTCACAACCTGGGCATGTGCCCTTGACTGGAATCGAACCTGGGACCCTTCAGTCTGCAGGCCGATACTCTATCCACTGAGCCAAACCAGCTAGAGCCAGGAAGGGCTTTTGACATGTAGGCATGCACCCAGGTTCAAAAAGACAGGAAGCTGACATGTAATATTAAATCCAAATACAACATACATAAAAATGTTTCTCTAGATGAATCATAGATAAAATGAGAAAGAGAAAACAATAAAATTTTTGGAAGAAGACATAGGGAGACAAAAAGTTTTTAAACAGGAGACAAAATGTTCTACTTATAAAGGGGGGAAAAATGGATAAACCAGTCTACATTAAAATGAAGAATTTCTGTTCACAAGTACAAATATGTGGTAAAAGCATGAATACTCATTTCAAAGAAGATACCATTCAGATCACTTTTCTTTCAGCTGGATTATTTATTATCTAGAGAGTCTCCTCATGAATCTATCTTCTAAATAAAGTATCCAAGCCATTTTTTCACTCTTTTGCTATTATCATAGATGACTACATTCAACCATGAGGCGAGTGTTTCCCTCCTTGTCTCGTGATTACATCATTGGTTCTTGAGGTTTTATTACAATAGAACATTCCATGAATCTCTCTTACAGCGAATTCTATGAACCAAATGCGCTCATGATGGAAGAAGAAGGAGCCATAATTGCTGGTCTGTTGGTGGGTCTGAATGTCATTGATGCCAATTTCTGTATGAAAGGAGAAGATTTGGACTCTCAGGTATGAAAAAGTACTCAATTACCAAGTGTGTCACTCTGAGTTCCCTTATCTCAGAATTTGGACTGATCAGATTATACCAACCAAATTAGGAGAAATTCTTTAAGTCATATATATAGGCTTTCCTTTCATTTTGATGTGAATATAAAAAAATAGTTTTTTGCCTTCCAACTTGGCTCATTTACGCATTCTAAATGTTTTTTGAATTCTTATTTTGACTGTGACCCCTGTTAAAAATATTTTGCGCAGGCTAAAATATACATATACAGGCTAAAGTATGTACACAGGCTAAATACTAAAAGTCAGTTTAGCATGGTAGTTAAGAGTGAAGGCTCTGAACCCAAACTGTTTATGTTGAGATTCCAGCTTCATTTTCTAGCTGAATATATTTTGTAGTTACAAAGTTTCTTGGTGCTTCAGATTCCTTATCTGTAATATGGGGATAAGAAATGCAGTCTCTGTTTCATAGTGATATTGTGAGGAATAAAGGAGTGAGTACATGTAATGTACTTACAGGGCCTGGCACAAATTCATTGCCCAATAAGTAAACCTGCTGCTTTCACTATGACTGTCTTCACCCTTTCTGTATGAAATACTACGATGAATTTCTGTTACATTTTACACTGAGAAAATAGAACAGGAAGTATGATATTTTGATGTGGATTTTAAAAAAGAAATAAGCTGAATGGTAAAATAGTAATCTTGAAAAATGTAGACATACACCAATGAAAATGTGGAAAAATAGATACCAAAATATCACAGTGATCATCTTCAGGTGGTTGGGACTATGGGTGCCTTGTATTACTTTCTTTTGCTTATCTGTATTTTCTAAAACTTCTAAAGGGGATGCACATTATTATTGTAATTATAATTTTAAAAGTTATTTCTAAAAGTGAACATAGTGGTTCTGTAGCAGAATACTTGAAATGAACAAAAGAAACTTGAAACCTCAAATTCATATTAAGTATTCTGTTGACTTTCTTAGTCTTATCTGGGCTTCTAGTCCTATTGACTTAATCTGAGTCTTTACAGCCCTTATCAATTCTTGATTATAAAAAAAGTAAAACATTAAAATGTCACTTAAAATTTTTAGTAATTGTCATGACTGTTTAACTGTTTTGAGTATCTAGAATGAGATGTGTTATGCCTTGGAGAAAAAAAAATCTAATTTTATATTAAATTCTGAAAATTCCCTCTGTAGGTTGGAGTTATAGACTTTTCAATGTATCTCAAGGATGGGAACAGCAGTAAAGGTAGTGAAGGGTATGTACAAAGAAAATTAGGTTTCTTTCTTATGTAATGTTCTTTAATAGCATTTAAAGTTTACAACAAAACTACTTTTTATTAGACTTGCCGAAAGAATTTCTAGTGGTTTAGCTTTAATAGCATCTTGCCAAAACTGTTAGTTGTGTCTGCTAAACCCTAAAAGGGGTTGTAGTTAAAGTGATTTTCCTACTGTGTGGTTCAGGGGAAAACATAATTAAAATTTTTATAAGATGAGCCCAATGCTCCATCTCTTCAGATAGTGTTTGAAAACATGGTCTTTCTTGACGAGAAGGATTACATTCTCGGTTTGCTTAAAATTTACAATATTAAATATGCATCGTGGTGTTATGTAAAATGTTAATAGTAAGGGGGAGTATATGGGAACTGTGCTACTTTTACAACTCTTGTAAATCTACAATTATTTCACAATAAAAGCTTTTTAAAAGATTCAAAAGCACACCTTATGCCCTTTATAAATTTAGCAGTTGAAAGCATAATTATTTTGAAGTTTTCAACCTGGACATTGAGGTAAGATTATATGGCTTGGTAAGTAGTTGTAGAGATCTGTGGCCTTGATTTTGCCTTCAGTTGAAAAGTCTGGCTGTTTAATTTTGCCTGTTATAGATTAGTTGGTTCGAGAAGTAAACCTCCCTTTTTCACACTTTATTTTTTTCTGTAATAATAAACCCTTGATCTTTATGAAAACCTTTTTATACCATTCATTTGAAATTCAAATGACATTAAAGGCAAATATATATCCTTTGAGAACAACTATTACACCAGAGTAAGCTTAATTCAATTCCTACAACAAATGGAAAATTGGTTATAAAACTAGTGAAGCTAAAAAAAATGTCAGCTGGGAGAAGAAAATGTTTATTCTTTAAATACCTCTGACAGATTGTAATGTTATATCTATAACCTAAGTTACTAATGTTTGTAAGCTATAACAAGGGCTTTATTAATATGGAGTTTTGTGTGTCTTTTTTTATTTTTTTAACCTTCAAGTCTTTCTTGTTGATGTCGAGGGGATTATACATCAGGTCTATCTTCTGATTGAGTATCTATGCCACAATTTCCTTTCTATGTTTTATGAAAAGACTGGGGGAAGAGGAATCTTGATATTTCTAATATTATTTATTTTATTTCTATTTTCTCTCTCTTTCCCCTGTTTCCTCCAGAGATGGCCAGATTACTGCAATTCTGGACCAGAAAAACTATGTAGAAGAACTCAACAGACATCTGAAGTAAAGAATGAATAAATATTATTACTTTACTGGGGGTTTTGTTACAGGGGAAGGGAAGGGTAAACTGGTGAGCAGTGAGGATAAATTGAGACAATACTCAACAAATGTATGTAGAATTCTTGCTTGCCAGCCATTTAGCTAGACACTGGAGAAATGGCATTTAATTGTTTTGGTGACCTTTAGTGAAAGGCAGTAATAAGATTAGTATGTAATTATACTTCTAGTGGTTAAATACATACATTGTTAAGACTCTTAAATATGTGACATAAGGTAAGTCCTCATTTAACATCATTGGATAGGTTCTGTGACATTAAGCAAAACAATGTATAACAAAACCAGTTTTACCATATGCTAATTGATATAAACAGGAGTTAAGTTCCACAGCATCTCATGAATCTCATGAACTTATAACAAAACAATGTTGAATGAAATTATGTTACTTGAGTGTGAACTGTGGAGATTTTAGTCAAGCAAAGATATGGTTACAGCTGACAGTGAAATATAAGCATGACACTATTAATTTACTCTTTTCATGCCTTAGTTTCTCTCTTTAGTTGGGGATACCTAACGCACAGGGTTGTAGAAAGGAGTAAATGAAATGATGCAAGTAAAATCATTTAGAAGAGTGTTTGGTGTGTGGTAAGCACTTAATTCATGCAACCTATTGTTATACAGGGTTTCCAAAAAAATGTATACACACTTTGAGTAATTATTAATTCCTGTGGGTTAAATCTAAATCGAAAGAAACATTGCTCAATCAGCTCTAAAGCATGTATACATTTTGGGGGGTACCTTATACATCAGTAAAACTTAAAGTCTACTGTATAGTGCATTTATTCTTTTATTTCATTCAACCAGTCCTTATTAAACACAAACTTCAGTGCCAATGATGAAGCCCCCCTTGTAAGCTATCTATAAAAAATCATGAACATTACAATCCTATCTAATAAAGAGTGAATATGCAAATTGACCATCACACCATCACAAACTATGGCAGCACCCGTCCCCTCAGCCCTACCAGCGTCCCCCAGTCCTTTCACAGAAAATGGGTTGCCTCAAAAGTTGGTTAAGCTTCTTAGGACAAAAAGCATTCAAAATCTTTGAAAAGGGAATTTCAATATTTATAAAAGTTTGGACTAGACAATTCAAGGTTATTTCCACAACTTTCTATGATTTTGTGATATTAACATCCTGAATTCACATAGTACCAGCTGTATTGTATGTAAGCAGATATTTAAAGGAATGGCCATTATTATTAAAACAACTCATAAAACCACAGTTTGTATGTCAAGGGCATTCTGTGTGATTTCCCTAATGGCTGGAGTTAATGCCACTAAACCGGCAGTCGGATATCCCCCAAGGGGTCCCAGATTGGAGAGGGTGCAGGCCAGGCTGAGGGACACCACCCCCCCACCCCCGTGCATGAATTTTGTGCACCGGGCCTCTAGTGAATGATAAGTGTGATGGGTGTTTAAAAGGAAGTACAGTTTAAAAGGAAGTACAGGATATTGTTCTGTTTCTCAAAAGAAACCATTATGTTTTTTCTTCTCTTGATAGTGCTACTGTAAACAACCTTCAAGCAAAAGTGGATGCACTAGAAAAATCCAACACTAAACTGACAGAGGAAGTAAGTGTTTTAGAAATTCTTTGATTGAGTTATGAACTTAGTAATGTGCATTAGTGGCAAGTAATTTCTCTGGAGCTATGGAAATAAAGGACTTGACTTTTCAGATAATGTCTAATATAGGACATAACTCTTTGTTGTGGCTAAAAATGGCCAGCTGGCTTATGTCAGGAGTCTCAGTTGTGCAGCTGGACTACTGGCCTAGAACCTAGGCTGATCCAATATCTTGCTTTCTTTTGTTTTGTCTGAACTAGCCTAGAGTTAATGTTTAGCATGTAGCATGATATTCACTATTTATTCATTCAACAAACATTTTCAGTGCTAGAGCTAGACAAAGATTCGTATGTGCCAGGCATTGATTTATGTGTGCCAGATTGGCAACTCCCACCTTCACGGGCCTGGACTTCTCCATGGGTGGTGAGTAGATAACACAAAGAGCACTGGTCAGAAGACCAGTGACCCCTGCTTACATGATGTGCCACATGTCATGTGCTGCTGCAGAAGTCAGTCACTTGACTTCCAAAGGCGCAGTTCCCTCGCTAGCAGATGAGGGTGTTTACACTTCCTCTTTCAGCCTCACAATTTCTCTAGAGATCAGATAAGAATACATATGTGAAAACTTTTAGGAAAGTCCCTAAAATAAAAAGAGAAAAATAAGTTCATGTTTCATTTCTGATTAATATATTTTTCCCTAACCTACCAAAGTCTAAGCTACATTTTTTTCCCCAGTGGCATTGCATGTTTCTTTTAAAAACCTTAAATAAAATTTTCCAGGGGGCAAAGACTTTTATCTTCTCTGTTTCTAACTATTTTGCAGTGGGGTAAATATGATTTCAATAAAATCAAGTTAAAATAGTAGCTAGGAAATGCTTTTTTTTTTTTTTTCAGGACAAACATTTTCATTGTTACAAATTTAAAACACCTTTCTTATTCAGGATGCAGTGTGCACATGATGTTTTGTTGAGTTGTACACAGGAAACCTGTATGGTTTCTTGAACCAATGTTATCCCAACAATTTTAATTTTTTTTTAAAGATAACACCTTCCTTATTACTCAGCTCTGTGGGCTTCATTTTTTAGTATAGATTTGTAAATTATATTAAAACTCTAATTTATGGATATGACCTTTAGAATTTGATCCCACAAGGCTTTCAAAATATCCTGCACAGGAATTCTGTACTGTGATTCTACTGCTATTATGTTGAGGCACTGTGGCCTAACAACTAAACATGTGCTGTAGAGCTAGACTACTTGGGTTCATGTCCCAACTCTGGCTTTCTAATCCTGGGCCAATTACTTAAGCCTCTATTCCTTGGTTTACTTATCTGTAAAATGGGAATGATAATAACAATAAGATTTTTGTGCAAATTAAGTGATTTAATACATAAGGGCCTAGACCAGTGCCTGACACACCACAGGCACTTAGTATAAACATACTTGTTAATTTTATTCCCTCAGTCACAAGATTGTCCTCCTGATCTAGATTTATTTTACTAGTAATTTATTTAAATAGTAATTTATTTATTCATTGACTTATTTATTTTACCAATAAGATTTATCTTCTTGACACTTTGAATGTTTAGAGAGAGGTAAGCATTGTGTGTAGGCTTAGAAAAGAGCAGAGAAGGCTAATGAGGCCTGCCTTTTCTCATGTCCATCTATTTTGGATTTAAGAGGACGAGTGTTAAAAGTAAAAAAGCAGACTTTTCGCCTCCTGAGTTCTGAGCCAACATAACAAAATGAGAAGAATTAAGCAGATGAAGGTATATAAATATGCACTCTGTTGTGCAGCTGATTTAGAAAGCCCATTTGGATCTGCAGTCATCATCTCCTAACATTTTCTATGATGTTGAGACCTTGGCAGAAGCTGTCTGAGGATGCACTTGGCTCTAGACCAGAGTTACTTCTTCATGCTCCATCAGGTCATGGAACAGACGGAGAAATGGGCTTCCAGACTTGCCTTTAGAAAGCATGCCTGAGCCTAGCTCCCCTGTCCTTACGCATTAGAGCAGGAACCAAACCGAACCTGCCCCACTGCTTGTGCAGAGATAATAAAAAGCGGTCCAGGCCTGGCCAAGAGGAGTCTGCCCATTTCCGTTCCCAGCCTCATTTAGGCCCCTTCACTTTCTCTGTGGAGAATTCAGGTCAGTGGGTACAGAGAAGGAAAAAGTGTTCCCACTGGACTTTTCCCTCCTGCAGAATGGGGAAAACAGTGTTTCCCCTTAGTCGAACTCTGCTAATCACATTACCTTATCTTTGTAGGTGCTGAAATGAAAACTCTCTTAAGTGCTTAATGGCATCTTCAAGAACTTAGGAGCTCATTTCTTTACTCTTGTAAAAAGTCTAATGGAGGATTCATAAGATGGGTCCCAAGGCATAAGGTGACCTCTTAAATGCTTTAGAAATGGGTGTTGTAACTAAATATAAGTTATCCATGAGGACACCCTTAAGGTAAATGATATTAACTTAACATTTAGGTACTGAAATAAAGTTTACACAAAAAGCAGCAAAAGGAGATATTTTAAATTTGAATCTAAGCTACTTTCAAATATTTCTCCTAAGTTCCTTATAAGGACATTTTAATGGGGTTATAGATAGCTTTCTTTCCCTCTAAGAAGAGCTAATCCTGAAAAATCATGGCCTAGCAGATCATGAATTCTCCTATCCTGGTTAATAAAAGATAAAAGATTATTTTTTTCTAATTTTATCAACAGCTTGCAGTTGCAAACAACAGGATTATTACCTTGCAAGAAGAAATGGAACGGGTTAAAGAGGAAAGCTCCTACATACTGGAGTCCAATCGGAAGGTTAATCTTTTGCTGAATTTATAAAATATTCCTGGAGAGAGTGTCATTGTGTTGGTGGGGGAGCCTCTAGAGGAGTGTTTGGAAGCAACTGTGTTTACTGTGGCTTCATGCAGAACTGGAGAACAGTGAAGGTTAGGGGAGGGTGGTGCTCCTTTTACAGATGCTCCTTGGCTTCACCACCATCTACATCTGAAACAGTCTGATTCAGTTTCTTGTTTTTATGTACTAAAGATGTGTGCTGTGTTTAAGTGTTAGATTTGCTATATTAAATGTACCATTATTTTAGACCATTTTACTGTTTTGTAAGAAGTGTTTATCTGATACCACTGGGAAAGAGTTTCTTTATAAATGAACCTTCTAAATAACTTAATTTCTTAAAGCACCAAAGTTTTTATATATGTCTAAACAGATAGTTTGCAAGCCTTTTATATATTGTACAATTATAAGTAGAGGATGTAATGTAGAGGATGTAATGTAACAGGTTTAGCTCTTTGACGACTGAAGATCAGAACTATCCACATTGGCAATTCTGCACTAAATTATAATGGTGCTACTTTAAGGAGCTGTTGAGGTTGATAGAGCTTCTAGCACCTGTACCTAAATATTCCCAGATGACTGTGGGTGTAATTTTCTGTCTTTTATGATTTTGTTGGCATTTCTTCATACTGCTGGTAGTATTGCTACCTCTAGAAAGGTCTTCCTGTTCCCTTGTATCCTTCTGCTTCTAACCTACTGTGACTTAGGAACCCAGACATCCCATTATTTAAATGGTCCCTAAAGGGTAACTAGGCTGAGTGAGGACCAAAGTTGTTTTCTAAGAGTAACTTTTGACTTTAATGCGTGGGCTTTGTGAAAATGACTGTGACCACTCAGAAGAATTTTCTGATGACTTCCTTATTTTTAGCTGTGGTCTCTCTGGATGGTTAGAGATACCAGATGTAAGATCTCTGGAGAAGGAATATATTCCCATTTGAACATTTGGCCCAATTTATAGTTGACAGTGAATACTGTTTTGTTTTTAGAGGCTGATTTTTAAGACTTCTACTACTTGGTTTGGTAAACTATCTAAAGACTTTAAACAAAATAGCAAAAAATCCTCAATTCAGCTTAAGAATTTATAAGTTACTAACCCTCTTCAGTTTCTTTGTTGTCTTCATTCATTGTTATATCTGCTTAGGTATGATCATTTTCCCTTAATAAATACGAGTGCTGGGTGTTAGCTAACTGTATAGATTCTTTATCCTTAAAAACATACTGTTTTATTTGTCATTTCAAGGCTCCTAAGCAAGACAGAACTTCAGAAGGGCAAGCACTAAGTGAAGCAAGAAAGCATTTAAAGGAGGAGACACAATTGCGACTGGTAAACTTCATTTACATTCTGATAGTTCAGAAGATGGCAGAATGTAACAGCCTGCTTATGGGGTTTAAAGCAGGTTAAAACCCAGGCCAGGAATAGCAGTAGTGTTCTGATTAATTTTTGTGCATCCTATAAACTATTTCTCACTCTTGTTTACCCATATTCCCTATAATGCTATCTCAGTCCATTTTCTGAGTATTCTCAACTGCAAATAAGATTTTGCAATCTTTATTGCTTTTATAGTTTGTATTGCAAAAACATTAGGTATAAAGTAACTACTTTATAAACTCTGTACTCCCCCCTCCCCACCTCAGTCGTCGCTCCTGTGAAGATTCTGATGTGTCTTCTTGGAGGAGGCAGCTCTTCTCCTCATCACTAAGAGCCATTAATGTAGATGGGTATTCTTTTATTTTTAGCTGTTTCTTCTGAATTTATTCTTGTTCTTATACATAAATAGAAAGATGCGTCATCAGTGTTAGTCTTAAAATATTTTTTAAATAAAAAAATACATATGAGAATGTATAATAAGGAGTAATATTCTTGAACTGCATTTTATCCAAGTATTAGTATATTAATACACCCCTGGTATTAGTATATTAATTCTTCCTGCAATTTAGATAGTATGACAAACAAAAGAATCCACCACCACCACCCCAGTAGTATCTCTAGCAATAGGGAAAAGGCTGAAAATAAGGAGTGAGCTTTATACACTAATAGTGTATAAAACAGAATTTCAGGTTTTCTGAGAAAATAATACTGTTTAGACATCCTTGAACTAATTACATTTTCCTCCTATGTGTTTGTGAATTAGATCTCAAAATACTTTCCATAAGGAAGCTTCTACAAATAATGTATGGGCAACTTTACTACAAGAAGCAGTCTGATCCAACTTCTGTTATGCTAACCATGTTAGAGGAGTGCCTCAATTAAGCGGGCGGCATGTGATAAAAATTTTACACAAAATTTTACACATCCTTATGTCACAATAAGATAAATGTTAAAAAAGGAAAGAAACCAAGCAAGTAGGCAAGGTCCTACCTGTGCCTTGGGATAGCCTGAATGCAGAAGAACCTCAGGTGTTTATAGCTTTGATCATCCAAATAATGTTACAGTAACAACGACTGGAACAAAAAGAGGGTCATGTTAAGTGAATATAAAAATTAAGTTAGGCCGAAACCGGTTTGGCTCAGTGGATAGAGCATCAGCCTGCGGACAGAAAGGTCCCGGGTTCGATTCCGGTCAAGGGCATGTACCTTGGTTGTGGGCACATCCCCAGTAGGGGGTGTGCAAGAGGCAGCTAATCGATGTTTCTCTCTCATCGATGTTTCTAGCTCTCTATCCCTCTCCCTTCCTCTCTGTAGAAAATCAATAAAATATATTTAAAAAAATAAATAAATAAAAAAAAATAAAATAAAAATAAAAATTAAGTTAGCCATATTGACTATTCGCAATAATTGAATGTTACCCTGGGAACCCACAGTATCTTTTTTTATTTCTTGGGCTCTTGAATATGTCAGCAACATCCAAATTGAAGAGAATTACAACTGCTTCATTTTGTACTGACTACTATACCAGTATATAAATATACAGTATATGTTTATATATATTTATATAATAAGACATGACATCAGTTGTCTATCTTAATAATGATAAAGTACCTCAGGTATATATGTATTTTAGATGTATTAAATAGCACTACCTTTGGCCTACTGAGTTCTTTAGATTTGTAAATTATTGAGTAAATGTTATTGTAATTATCCTAATTATTCCTGTCATTAGTGTCTCTGCATTGAATGAGAGCTTATAGCTATTTTGTCAGAATATTCAGACCTGAGAGTTTGGTGAACCTTTTCCTGTGGAATTTTTTGGTTTGTGCATAGATATGAGAGAGAGTAATCACTTCCTTTACCTTTGGGGCAGGATGTTGAGAAAGAACTGGAGATCCAGATCAGCATGAGGCAGGAGATGGAGTTGGCCATGAAGATGCTAGAGAAGGACGTCTGCGAGAAGCAGGACGCCCTGGTGTGTCTGCGGCAGCAGCTGGATGACCTCAGGGCTCTCAAACATGAACTTGCCTTTAAGCTGCAGGTAAGGGAAATAGGAACCGACTCACTGCTCTCTAAAATCCCAGGGCTTCCCTCTGCCCCTCTTGTTTAGAATCACACTTTAAATACCAGAAGAAAGAGTCGCATCTCATTTTGAGGCTAGCTGCCCATAAACCACTTTAGGAATCTGACCATCGCCATGGCCACTTTTCAGATTGTGAGATAATTTCTATTCTGCAATCTAACGTACTAACTGAGCTATATATTCCATTAGCTTTTATACTGGAATATGCTAAATTGATGAACCTTCTGGTGTTGATTTTTGTGACAAAGATGCATATAACACTATTAATTTTAAACGTTGCTTTTTGTTTCTTCTACACTTGGGAATTAACTGGTTCCCAAGTATATGAGCATTTCTATTTCTCTATTTCCCACATACCATTAGGTTCAAAAGGCATGTGATATTTATTTCAGGATTTTATGTTGTACATACATCACTCATAATTCTTTTCCGTAACAGAGTTCAGACTTAGGAGTAAAACAGAAAAGTGAACTAAACAGTCGCTTGGAAGAGAAGACCAATCAGATGGCTGCTACCATTAAACAACTTGAACAAAGGTAAAGTTTCTTTAGAAACACTTTGGGCCTAGTGCTGGAAGTGCAGAGAAAGTACTATGCATTTGGCAAACAGAAAATATGTTAAATTCTCCCAGCTTAACATCAGCATGCTGGCAGAGAGAAAGCTGATAAAATTTTGTGTTTTCTAAGATGTTGCTGAAAACGTTTATAAGAAACATTAGTCTTTCTAAGATGTTGCTGAAAATGTTTATAAGAAACAGCAGAACTCTAACCCTCCCACTTAATCCCATTTCAATGCCATGTGTTAGGGGAGGGATACTTAACAAGGATGAAAGGGCTTTCAAATATGTTTGTGATTCTGCTATTTTATTGTTCACCACTAAAGTCATTAACTACTTTGGTGCTAGGTGATATAGGGGTACTGAGGGCCCTTCTAATAAATTTAACCCCTTTCTCACCTCCCTCCTGAACAGTCCTATAGCTTCCATTGTCACCTCACGCCCTTAAATCTGTCTCCAGCTCTGCCCTTCAGTCTTGCATTCTCATTCTCTGACCAGCTATTTCCCACCAGTACCCACCATTCATAAAGTACATCCTCTTCCTTTGCTACTCTTTTGTTTTGCTTTTGGTTTGAAAACACCGTTTTCTTCCCGGTACCAAGAGAAGTGGCTGAAACTTCAAGCTCAAATGAGCCATGACAGCCACGGTCATTCATTGTTGCCAGCCTGTGTTGCCACCTTTACCCCCACTGGTCACCCTTGCACTTGAGCAAAACTAAACTACCGACTGGTTCCTGGACATGCTTCCCATTTTTCTCATCCATATCTTTTCTAATAGTTCCACCAATTAGAAATGCCCTTCCTCTCCCCATTTCCTTGTTCTTCAGATACATGTTTTTACATTCAGGTTCAAATGCGACTTTCCTAAAGCTTCCTCTAATACTTCTTCCCAGATAAAAATAATCTGCCAAATCTGTCCTTGGAACTCTCATGGCCTTATTTCCATACCTCCCCATACTGCTTGTAACACTTCTCATTCCTGCCTTACCTCATACCCTTGATATATGTATCTTCTAGTGAGAGTGTGAACTCCTTAAGGTTAGTTAACTAGTTGTTTAAGTTCCCTCATTGGATCTGTCACAATGCCTTGCATTTACAAGGCATTCATTTAGTAGATACATGAATGAATGGATGAATGGATGATGTCTTTTATTCAGATGATTCTTGACCAGTAGGGTCCTGAATGGCACTGAATATAATATTAACTAAAAATTTATTTGAAAATTAATAAAAAAGCTTGAAACCTCTGGTTTGGCTGATTTTAAATAAAAAGATATCTGTCTATCCAGGAAGTTATCTAAGTGCTTGCTCATAAGCAATTATGTGTTTATGATTCAACAAATCAATTTTAGTGTTCATAAATTATGTGTTTGAAATGTATAAAATTAGTTTTCAGTGGTTTTTAGACTTGGCATTTAAAGCAGACAAAATTAAAATAATGACATCTCTTCAAGTATTTTGCTGACTTATTCTCTTGCTATTTTTCTCTTTCCTGTTTATTCATTTTCTCATTCCCCTTTCACTCCATTTTTATTTTTATTTTATTAATTTAGTGAAAAGGATTTGGTGAAACAGGCAAAGGCCTTAAATAGTGCAGCAAACAAATTGATCCCCAAACCTCATTAGGCATTTTGCAGCTTGTCACCTTGCAAGTCTGATATCACAATGGAATTGTAAAAGGAAGAAATCTGAAAGCTATTACATTTAGGCTCTGATTCATATAAAACATCACCAAAAATTGAATTTATTGGACTTTTAAAAAGAAACAATTTGATATATAGGCTGTGTTTTTTCTTCTTTATTTTCTCCCCAGAGTTAGAAAATTTAGTGTAAGTTCTCAATTAAATGCCAAATAAACTTTGAGAAATTACTTCTGAGTTGACCAATAAATAAATATTCCATTTTAAAAAGAAGCCTAGGGAATTGAAGCTTTGTATACATATTATTAATGTTTTACAACCCAGTCTCTGACAATATCAGATTCTAGAGGCATTGTCTGTATCAACAAGCCTGGTCTACCACTGCGATGTAATGAACTACAGGTGACTACCTATGGGCTTGGACTCTTCTAAGTAGTTCTGGGTCTCTTAGGCCCTGACCCCTTTTCACTTTTGTTATGTAGATTTAATCCCCAAGCCAGGATAAGTCTTAGTATTTCACTGCAATTCTATTCTCTGTAACCAAGATTGCTTGCAACTTTTTTGCCTTAGTGACTTCGGGGGTGGGAAAACAGCATCCTTACGTTTCTATAAAGTACATAGAGATAAAATTAGCGATTAGGTAACTTATGATAACATAATAATGTGGAAGCTTGGGAAAACCCTCCTAATATTTGTCATCTTCTACCTCTGCCATTTTCTTGCAATTCCACTCCCTCTTTAGGTAGTTCAGAGAGAACAATTTTAATAAAAACACTCCTCTCCTATGAAAAAATACACTACACATATTTTAAATCCTGCTTTTCCTTTTGGAGTAAAGACAACCAGGTATTGGCACGAGTAATGGTTTCCTGCCTGTCATTCCATGCTAGAAACATTTTCCTAAGAATTTTGTTATTTTTTGTTTAGATGGGGATTTGCCAAAGTTTCTAGGAAACTAACAATCTAATTATTAGGAAATCATTCCAGAGTAGGAAATAGATAAATAATAAAAACAATCTTTATTATTTAGTCTAAAAATAAAGATTCCCAATACGTGTCCACAAACAATCATAAGCAGGGCTTATTTCTCTAAGTGACCACAGATTTAACCCTTTCTAGATTCCATATTAAATAATCCAATAAATAATGTGATTTTTTTTTTTTAAGTGACTTTTGAATTTTGGGGGACAGGCCTTTATCCTTTCAAAAAGTCATGGCAAATGTTTTTTTCTCTTTTTTCATTCTGTTATTATTTGCAGCATTTCAGCTGCTTAGGTTGGGACAAAAATAATCCCTTTGCTTCCTGCTCCTAAAATTCATACCTTCCTGGAAAAAAACAGAATTAAAAGAGTAAGCTAGATTTCATGTATGCTTTTACAGGTCCTTGTAGACTTAAACCAAAGTCAAATCAAAGAACACATGAGCAACCTCATGGAAGATCCTGTGCTCTTCAACTCCTTTTATTTCTTATAATTTTACACCTATTTTTATCTCCATCAAACTTTTGTGGTAAATTGCCTTTTCTATGAGCATTTAGGAGTGCCCAAACACCAAAATAAGACATTTTTAGAGACTATACATAGCATGCTTCCAAATTCTATTTTATAGAGCCCTGGATATTTCACCTCTTAGAACATGCTTCTTTATAGGTGCAGAGTTACAGAATATATGGAAGAACACATTCATCAGAATCTCCCAGAGAATCTGGTCAGGGATTCTGAGCAGGCCCAGGGCTGAATTGCTTATCCAATTGCACACCACTTGGCAGGAATAGAAAAGGGAAGAGATGGCCAAATTCTAACAAAGGCTTCTCCTTATATAATAACCCAAAGCCTGGGAAAGGGTTGATATATAATGTCCAATGATTTAATACAATTTGTGGATTAGCAGAAAGACCAGGAAAATGTTCCAGTTCCATATATAAGAAGGTAGTTTCCCATTTGCAAGTTCCAGTTATGTGTATAAAACAGAAATATAAAGTACCAAACCAATTAGGAAATTTTAAAAAAGTGGATTTAACTTTAATTACTATGTGCTTGAGGTTGGCTTTGGATATGGATTTTCTAAAAAGGGGTGTTTTGTTGTTCATCATCTAATGGCTGTAAACTGTAGTACTAGAATAAAAAAAAAAATGGAAAATCACTTTTCTCCTGCCTGGTTCACCTTCATCTTGCTTTTCTTTAGAATTTGTTTCTTCTCTATCTTTTTCCCCCATAATTTCTTCCCCTGTGTCCTGCAGAATTTTTTGTCTTCTCTGTCTCTCCATGCCTTCTTCCTTAGGTTGTTTTATGTTGTGTTGTGAACTTGGTCTTCCTCCCCACCGTGGCTTTTGTTTTTTATCACAAGTTCATGTGGCTCACATCCAGATTGCGCCAGGCCGAGCGAGGCCGCCAGTCTGCTGAACTGGACAACAGGCTCTTCAAGCAGGACTTCGGAGACAAGATCAACAGCCTGCAGCTGGAAGTGGAGGAGCTCACCAGGCAGCGGTGAAGAGAGGGCGCTGCAACCGACAGGGTGGTTGTGGGTAATTCTAAGGCTGGACTGCGAGAGAAGGGGGTCTCATGACCCAGCCATCTCCGTTCTGTCTCTGCAGTGCCCTTTCTCTGACATTAGAACTCAGAAAGCTTCACATACCTCAGCATTCCCACAATCTTGTCGATATCCTTTGTGTTCAAAGAATTAGGACGTTACAACCCAAGGTCCCAGATATACAGGAAAGTGTAAGAGAATTAATAGCCAACATAACACTAATAATAACAGCATTTTCTGAATTCTTACTGTGTGCCAAATACTTCACTGAGCACTTCACATGCATTCTCTCTTAACATCTCCCCATCAAACCTATTAGTAGGTGATCTTATTACCCCCACTTTCAGATGAAATTAAAGCTTAGAGGCGTTAAATTTGTCCAGATTCACACAATTAAGCTAATAAGTGCGACATTCTAATTAAAAAGCCTGTCTCTCACTGACTCCAAGCCCTCAACTCACTTTCCCATATTACCTCTCAGAGGCTCGTTTCTGTGCTAAAATCACTGACTTCAAATAGAACTTGAGTGTTGGATAGAAATGCACAAAGCTGCTAAGGACACGTGGTTGAAGGTGTAGCTGGGATTGACTCCGATAACTGTAGGAAGAGACAGTTCGTTCATATGAAATGGGACTTCAATGTCAGTGCTTTCATACTGAATCTGCTGAAAATTTATAAATACTGTCTTTCAGTTATAGTAAATCCTACTAATTGTCATTCAGTTGACCACAACTCTTCGTTAAGAGTTCATATTAAATATTGACATTCAGAGTGGGGAACCTCAGGCACTGGGAGATCCTAAACCTAGTCCATATATAGGGTAACTTTTTATTAATCAAGTATTAAAATTTTATTATTAAGCTTTAAGAAAAGGGTTTGGGATTATTTTTAGAATGAGTTCAGAACTCCAAATGTTCATCCTTTTCCTCTCCCACCTATCCCAGGAACCAGCTTGAGTTAGAACTAAAACAGGAAAGAGAAAGAAGGTTAAAGAACAGCAGGAGCATCCCAGGAAAGAGTTCCCAGAAGCCAGAACCCAAAATGGTAATAATGTTTCTCCCTTTCTCATTTATTTAATACTTAGAGACGACCTTGATGGGCTGGACAGTTCCCTCTCATGGAACACGTGCTAATTGCTGTGGCCTTGAGCATGTAGCTAGCAGGCTAGAGCTGAGTGAACACGTGAGAGCTTGATTCTGGATCTATCTCTGAGGCACTCTCACTTGATTTCATTTGGTAAAGGGGATGAGTAACCATACTTTCCTGTGGCCCTGTCAACCTTTTTAATCTGTCAAGTAAGATTCTTTTGGTATCTTAACAAAAATAAGTGTTTCTTGGACTTCGGCTAGCTAATATTTTTAATAGAATTCCTATAACAGAATTGCCTTAAATGTGGATTTGCTTCTGTAGACATTTTCAAAATCATGAGGATTTTAGTTTTATCATACTCAAGGTACTCACTTCTTTAGGGAAAATTAGAAAAAGATAGAACTAGGCTTGGGGAAGGGACAGTAATGTAAAGTGGTTTAAAGAGCAGAAGTAGAAGTTTCTACAGAACAGTCTCAGGAGAGAGACCTCCAGCTCCTGTAGTGGGGAGGGAGCTACAGTTGGGTAAGATCGTCTCTGGGACCTGGAAAACAAGATCCAGCCTCTTCAGAAAATAAAATTAGAAAAACATGAAATACTTTTTCTGTTGAAGACAGAGGGAACAAATTACCTTCTTTGTACATTTATATATAACAAAGCAGGACAAATTTATAAGCTTATTTAAAATTTCTAGAGAGTGTGCTGCTAATTTGCTGGAGAGGAGAAAAGAATGGTAAATGGAAATGTATTACACAGTACTCATTACTCTAATTTACAGTGTGCAGAGTACCACTGTGTAGCCTGCTGTCTATTATTTTAGTTTAGCAAACATCAAATGTACTTATAAGGGCTTACAGAGATTTACCAAAACCTTGGACTATCTTACCTGGTTTGGCAGGGATGCCTTGGGTTTCTCAATCATGAATTACCCCCTGCAGTAGGGTTTCCCACAGGGTAAACTGCATTGACCTCCCTTCCTTGATACTTGAGTGGTCTCAGAACACGCACGGTACTTCTGGAGACTGATGGGCCTCAGCCCAAGGCAGGCAGCAAAGAGTGTGTGCCAGAGGAAGAATTTGTCTCTAAAACTGCAGGTAGTAATTGGTCCTTCAAAGAAGAAAACTCCTTGACCTGTGCAGGCTGTAGAAATCATCATGGCATTGGGCCAGAGCGTCACGCAGTCTGCTGGGTACAGCCATGTGTGGTGTGACCAGTTTTCCAGAGCTCAGCCACCAGGGGGAATATATGTGTGTATCTACTTCTTTTCTTTTTCTTCTAAGAATAGCTGATACCTTGAGCCCACTATGCAAGTAAATAGTATACTAGTACATTCTGAATTTTCATTTGAATCTCAAGAATTAAAGAAAATATCTACTCTGAAAATCATTTGTTGCAAATTCTATCATAATAATCTGTTAAGAAACCACTTGGAGTAAAGAATGAGAAAAAACATCTTGAAAGTTTAATTCCTTCCCTTTAAAAAGCTGCTTAGCTTTATAACCAAGCTAAGAAAAAATGACTGCAATATCATCATTGTTTAGCATTCTGAATCATTAATAAATTAAGTTATTTTCTTTTGGCAGGATGGGAAGCACAAAATTCAAGAGGAAAATGTTAAACTAAAACAGCCCCTGGAAGAAAGCCACAGGTGTTTGTTAATAAAGTATTAACTAAGATATGAAGTGATTTTGGGGTGGTGGGAAAGAGGGAACTTTGGATATACATTGGCAATGATAAGTCCGGACACTGACTTCTAATATGAATATTCTAGAAAGACATTTTGAAGGGGAAGTGAGTAAATAATAAACCAAATAAGTATTGTAACCCAGTAAACCAAACCCATTTAGTCCATTTCAGAAACAAGAAGGGTGATCAAGCTGTCCTCTGACTCTTCCCTAAAGTTAATTCCCAAATACTGATTATCACTTAGAAGATGATCTCTAATCTCTGCTGGATTGGTATCCCAAGAAAATGAAGCACACGTCATGGCATTTCTTAGGTTCTTACATGTACTTGAGTATGACTCACTTCTACCTGTGTGCTAAGAGAAAGGCAGCTTATGTTTCAAAGAAATCTGGTAATTGCTCTTATGTCCATTCTCTTAAGGGTCTCAAACAGTTTAACTTTATTCCTTTTTCTTAATTCTTCATCTGATTTGCTCACTACAATGACGAGCATAATGTCATTTAAAGGACATTGACTTTTAACAACAATTCTAGCAGGTAGAAATACAACAAAATATTACATAATCCCACTGCATTAAAAAATGAAGTCCAACTATTTGACATCCTGGGAAAGGCAAAACCAAGGGTTAGGGGGTGTAGATGGATGAATAGGCGGAGCACAAAGGATTTTTTAGAGCTGTGAAAATACTCAGTATGATACTGTGGTGATTATACCTGTCATTATACATTTGTCCAGACCCATAGGATGCAGAAAACCAGGAGTGAACCTTAAGGTCAGCTAAGGACTTTGAGTAGTTATGATGTGTCAGTGTAGGTTAATTGATTATAACACCATGTACCACTCTGGTACAGAGTGTTGATATTGGGGAGAGTGGACGGAATATGTGAGAAATCTCTGGACTTGCTGCTCAGTTAGTTCTGCAGTGAACCTAAAACTGCTCTAAAAGTTAAGGTCTATTGTAACAACAACAAAAGGTTAGTAACAAGGAAATATACCTGAGAAGGGTTCTGAGAGAACTGTACAGTGGGTATTTTTGGTATCTGCCCGTCTAGGCTTTGATGCCTTAAGAATGAGGTTGTGTGTCATCTGGAGCAAAAGCAGCTGCTGGAGACGATAAATCACCCAGTGCAACAGCAGGCTGATTATGCAGGTACTCAGCCTAAGTAGCCCTTCCTCACCGCCAAGGCCAGAGTGATTCCAAAGCCTTTAACTTTAATCCCAAAGAGCCTGGTCTGACCCAGGACCTACCTTAGACACATCAGCCCAGTAACACATCAGATCGGCCTGAGCAATGGAAGGAAATAGGCCATGAAATTAACCAGGACTAGAAAATGCCTTTCAGGGGCAGCTCCTTCCAGACTAAAGTCAGTTGGTTACAGTCAGGAGGGTCTTACACCCCAGGTTCTGATTTAGGCCCTGGGAATGTAAGACAGTACTCCTTCATGTCCGTAATGTATTTCATATTCTCTATTGCCTTACAAATGTAATTCTCCTTGCAAAAGTTTAATCTATTCCTACCTTACAGATGAGAAAGTTTAAGGAACATAAACAGGCTGGGTGGCACACCCAAGTTGCCTGTATTTACCTTGTCTTCTCTTTTTAAGTACCTCAAAAAGGCACTACATAATAGCTGCTTCCAGGGCTGTCCTAAAACATACCCAGGCTTCCTAGGGTTGTGGTCCAAGGAACAGCTGAAAACACAGTCACACTGAGGGTCACACTGCCACTCAACCGAATGGAAGTGGAACCACTGTGGGTCTGTGGTACATTTTCTCTAGAGCCAAAGTGGACCTGGCTTTCCTCTTAAGTTCTATTTGAAGTTGGGAAAATCAGCATTAGCTCAGCTTCGTCTCATGTGACAATCTCCTTCATATCCCTGTCCCTGATTAATAAACTTCACATGTTAACATTATTAGGGAGAGGGGACTAATATATAACATAGTGAATAGATTTCTGTAATATTAGATAGAAAAAAGCTATTAAAACATGGTGTTGGCCATTTGGAGTTTTACAGGTTTGGAAAAATAATCGTTGTTTGCTGGGTAGTAAAAAGGAAACATAAACTATAATTCCAAATCTATTTTTAAACAGGAGAACTAGTAGACCAAGGATCAGATTCTAGTAATAAATGTAACAACCAAAATTTCCTCTCCTTGAAGGTCAAGATTAGCGATTATATTGGTTCCAACAACATAAGAGAACCATGGTGTTGCTTTTTGTGTGCGTTTGAAATGATACAAGGGAAAATATAAGTAAGTTGCTGTATTTACTGTTTCTAATTTTCCATTCTAGGCTGCAGTCTCCCCCGGTGGATGAACAGGTAACAGTCTCCTGTTCTGAGAAACATCTTGTACAAACTGTGTGGGTGGCTGTGCCATGCCTGGCTGTAAACAAAGCTGCAGGGAGGTAGATGAATGCATACAGGCCTCTGTGTCCTGGCCTTTTAACAGTGTCCCAAACAGACATGCATTTGCCTGAAACTCACAGGGAGCAGCACAGCTTTGAGCAATCTCCTAAGTAAACACTAGTTCTCACTTCTTATTTGAAATTCTGTCACCTAAGAAATTGGTCCAAGAGAGCTCACAGTACCTCCATTTCCCTTAGATTTCCCTATATAAAATGGAGAGAAAAAATATTTCTCAATCACTTAGACATAAACAATGTAAGTAATTGTAAAATACTGTGCAAATAAATAGTATTTGCCAACCCAAAGAAAAAGATGATAAACGCTTCTGTGTCTGAGTCACCCCGTTATTTATTAGGATGTAAGGCAAAGCTCACTGCTTTGCATTCTCTCATAGAGTAACTCAAGAAGGATGGGGCTCCCCCCCACACACATTTTTCACATTATACTTACGTACTTTCCTTTTATAAATAAAATCACGTTACTTCACTGTAAAAACTAAAGGAGCTTCGAGGCTAAAGATAGGGTTATCAGAGTTGTGTTAAGGGGGGGGGGGGACTCTGTGACTTGCTAGTTTCCAGATAGTCTGTGCTGTGCTTCTATTAACTGTGTAACTAACAATGCATATTCTGAAAGTATCACTGTTTCTGGGGTTAAGGGAAACTAACTGGCTCACTGTGTGGTTTAGGATCAGCCGCTGCTCTCTGAAGAGCCACAGGTGTGTCAGCTATGCCAGGAAGGTGGCAGCCTAACGAAGGTAACTGGTGAGAAATGAGCAGGTTCTCACTGGGAGACCCTTACACCATAGCCCCTCCCAACAGCAGGGCCTTTGCTGTGGAGAGTGCAGGGTAGGGGAAGGCAAAAGGAACATGCATTTATTGTGTACCTTTATTTTTCAGTCATGTTGGTAAATCCCCATTAAAACAAATATAAGCAACTAAAATAATTTAACACAAATAAACATAAACTTATAAATATGCCTTGAGTGCCTGCTGTGTGGAACATACTGTTCCATGTGCTGGAGAAAACTATGAGCAAAGGGTAGACCAAGTCCCTGTTCTTGTGAAGCTAATGTCCTTTGTGCCATCATTTTAATAAATGAAGAACCTCAGGCTCAGAGATGTTAAATACATTTCCCAAAGTTACTCAGCTCATAAGTGGCAGAGCCCAGATGCAACCTGACTTTGACTCCAAAGTCTGCATTCCTCCCAGTAGTCCATCCTGCTTAGAACAGATAAGATAGGTTTTGGGTAGGGGGTTCTTTGAATTATTTGGGGAAATAGCCTCTGAGAGGGAAACGAGCTCTCTCTAAACCACTTGCTTTCCCCTAAGATCTTCAAGGATTTCTACCTGAGCACCTTCCCCGTTTGTTATGCTACTGGAGTCGTCAGAGGGAGAGAAATTTAGAACGTGTGTCTTTGACTGCCATAGCTGTGCCTTGCTCACAGTAGGACCTTCAGCATCTAATACCGTGCCCTGTTCATAGTAGAGTCACAAGAAATGTCATGGACAAGGAGTGTGAGAAACAAGTGCTTGGAAGAGATAAGAAAACATGCCCAACTTCTGGATTACAACCTGCCTGCCACCATTTGTCATTATGCTGAATTTTAACCAATTACAGAAATATAGAAGAAACTGCTCTTCTAATTCTGGCTTCTCTCTTCTAAGCCATGCAAAATAACTCAGTGTGCCAGGAAAATTCCTCCCCGCTTTCAAATAGAAGTGACCCCCTACCTCCACTGCACCCTCGGGGAGATGAGTTGTTAGAGACAAAATAGCATTATTTGTAGGGGAAATTATTTGTCACTGTCTCTGTATGGGGACTTTTGGGGCTGTGTGCACCACCCTACCACAGCCTGATCAGTGGCACTGCCATGGTGACCCACCTGCTGTCCTGCCACTCGGCCTCTGAAGATGCAAAGTGCTTAATAAAGAGACTAATGTCCCTATAAACAGGATGCGGGAAGTTGCACTGATATCCCAAAGGATTTGCTTGTAGAGCATCACAGGAAAGCATTGAGCACATCTGTGTATTAGGAATTATACTTTCAGTTCATGCCCAGCACATGCTTTAATCTTGGGCTGCTACCCAATCCATCGCGAAATCACTGCCTGCCTTACTTGGAGAATGCTTAGGTGTTTGCAAACTAATTTTAGAATTAGCCTACCTAACAGTGAATATAGCGAATGAAAGTATGTATCCTAAAGATAAAGAATGTGTGTATTATCTGTCCTTTTTAATCCTCTTCATTTAAAATCTAAGAACTAGATTGTAAGCTTCTCTGTAGGCAGAGATCATGCATAGCAAACGTTCAGGCAGTGCTTGATTAGACGCTAAGTGTTGATGGTATTTGGCCTTTTATATCCCATGCATCCTTGTCCCTTCTCATCCCCACCTAACCCACTCTTCTCCTTATAGAATGTATGTGAGAACTGCAGAGGAACCTTCTGTGATGCCTGTTCAACAAACGAACTGCCTCTTCCTTCAAGTATTAAACCTGAGCGAGTTTGCAATCCCTGTCATGAGCAGCTGATGAAACAGTACTCCACCAGCCCAGCATAAGGCTGGAGGCCAAGACCTGGACCCACCTGCCTCTACCTGTGTTAGACGTCAGGATTCCCAGAGTCCTGGCCTTACAATCATCTTGAGTTGATAGAAATGGTTTAAATAAACCAGATCCAGGAAGAAAAGACAGTGGTTGGGGCGCTGGAACTTTTGCTCGTTTTCCCTAATGACTGTATAAATAAAAGTTACTCAGTTGAACTTCTCTCTTCTAAATCTAGACAACCCCACTTTGAAGGGTTTATTTTACGGCATGTCTTTGAAAGAGCTATTCATTTGAGTGAATAGTGTTAATACTGGTAGATCTAATAGGAGAGGGTCCTTAGCGGATAAAAATATAAAGAAAAATGATCATCTTCCTCTATTACATTTGCATATTTGAGGAGGAAATATAAATGTTATCTAGGATCAAAATGACATGTTATATATTTTCCCAAGTGCTGCTAAACATGAACATTATTTCCTCTTCAACCCCACTACCTACCTCTTTAAAGTATCTCTACCAAACTGTGAACACAAGCTCAGGGAAAATAAAGAGTAATATAAGTTCTAAATGTACTTAAAGCAATATTGTAATATATTATAGTTTCAGGACAAGAATTTTTCTGGTCCTGGCCTGTAGGTATGTTCATTATCAGAACAAGGTGGAGGAACAGTTGCTGTTTTTTCCACGTAATGACTTCAGAAGTAAATACCTGCCCTTTTCAGTCTCCAGCTACAAACAAGCCACCTGTCTTCCCCAGTCTCCCCTCTCCAAGTTGTAAAGCAAATTGTTAGTTTTTAAGATGGGGTTTAACTTTTGCAAATAAGAAGTATTGAAAGCAAGGCTAAGTCAGGTGTTAAGTAAAGCAATTTAATTATGTCCATGGCAGAGAACAATGAGCTCAGAATATTAAATTCTTTCTTGACCAAGGGATCCTTTATTCTGAGCCAAGAATTAGAACTGGTAGGTTTCTTGGAAAGTATGAGAACATCTTTCAGTAACAAGCTTTGCCCGGGGGGGGGGGGGGGGGGGGGGGGGGGGGGGGGCGGGGTGTAGTGGGGAGGTACGTTTAGCAAGGGAAGGAAAGAAATGGTATGTGCTATATTCATTATGTTACATGTGCCTAGATTGTAACTGGGTTAGAATTCTCAGTGGAAACATTGTATTTGATAAATTCTGTCTCCTAAAAAAGGGTTACAGCCTAAGAAAGAGTTGTTATTTCAGAAGTCTGGTGTGTTATTTGAAGCTGAATTTTAAGAGTACTAAGGAAAAATAAAATGTAATAATAAATCTAGCCTAGCTTGTCTTTTTTCACCTTTAAAAATTTGTTTTTTGTGATTCTTCTTTCTCCTTATTTTTGGCTACCTACAAATGCCAGCAGTGTTCTAGGTGCCACAGAAAATGTGGGGAATTATCCTAAATTAGCAAGTTATTTTATCATGAGTTTCAATTAAATTGGAAACAGGCAGCTCCGTCCATAGACTGTAAGATGTCATTAGTAATTAGACAGGAGGTGGTGTGTTTTTTAAACTCCAAAGATCTGTTAGTGAAGCAGCCCACAAGAGCAAGGAGACCGAGTCATGAAAACCTGGACTTAATGTCCGGCCTGTCGTCCTTAAAGTCCGTGCTCTCCACCATTTCCAACAGCATCAATAAGAATGAACCGAAGAGGCAAACAACGTTCACACTGGAAACTACAAAACATTGCCAAAAGAAATTAATGATACCAATAAATGGAAAGACACCCCCCCCCATGTTCATGAATTAGAAAACTTGATATCCTTTAAGATGTCAATAGCACCCGAAGCCATGTAGAGTCTATAATGTAATCTCTACCAGAAACCCCAATGTAGTAGCAATGGTGGAAATAAAAGCATCCATGTTAAAATGCATACAGAATCTTAAGGGGTATCCAAATAGCCAAAATGATATTGAAAAAGAAGTCTCACATTTCCTGATTTGAAAACTTACTACAAAGCTACAGTGATCAAAACAGTGGTACTGTGATAAAGACAGAGACCAAAGGAATAGAACGGAGAGCCTAGAAATAAATTCATTTTATGAAAGGACTCTAGGTATGGCCTAGTGATTTCCAGGTAGCTCTCAGGGCTACTATCACAGCCTCATTTCAGCTTTGCTCAACAGAAAATGCCACCCCTTTTTTAAGAACTATACTTCAAAAATAAGTGGCCATCCTTTTCTAGTAAAACATCTTTTAAGTAACTTAATATATTCTCCCCCACCCCCAAATGTTATCCCAGGTCCCATCTTAAAGGTTCTTAGACATTTGCTTGGGGATTGTCAATTATTGAAGTCTTCCATTTTATTCTCAACACTAGAGGCCCAGTGCACAGATTTGTGCTCATTGAAAGGAAATTAATTAGAAGGTGGCTGGCAGGGCGGGACTGAGCGAGATGGGTCCAGCCAACCTCCCACATGGGGTGGCGCCGGGGCTTGAAGGGTGTCTGTGGAATGAGCGGGGTCCCTCCAGCAGGTGGGGTCCCTCGGCCTGGCCTGTGGGGAATCGGGCCAAAACTGACAGTCCAACATCCCCCAAAAGGTCCCACAGTGAGCAAGAGGACACTCTGCAAAGTTGCTGTCGCTCGGCAGCTCCTGCGTTGAGCATCTGCCCCCTGGTGGTCATTGCATGTCATAGCTACCAGCCAGCCAGTCAACCAATTGCTTAGGCTTTTATATCTATATATAGATTCCTCAGGACAGTTGATTTTGTAAGCATGTCAGTCAATCTACCAAGTCAGAAGTCAAGTACTTGGCAAGCACAATTGCTATGCCTAGAATGACAAACTTTACTCAAAGACAGCCTATTGCCCTGGCTGCTGTGGCTCAGTTGGTTGGACATCTTCCCATGTACCAAAAGATTGCTGGTTCAATTCCAGTCAGGCACACATGGGTTGGGGCACATGCCCAGGTTTCAAGCTCGATCCCCAGTTGGGGAGGTAGCTGATCTGTTTCCTGCTGTCACATCCATGTTTCCCTTTCTCCTCCCTAAAAATCAATAGAAATACATATTTTTTAAAGACAACCTAACATCTTAATATATAAAACTGGTTAAAAGAACCATTGACCAGATGTAAACATGGCTGAGGATGTCAACATTCCTAAGAATAATTAGTTACTAATAATTAAGCTTGGTAAACAGATCACTCAGGCCTCCAGGAGGCAGGGAGATGGAAAATTATGAGTCTCCAGGCAGCAATATTGCCTTGCCATTGTGGGGTGCTGCTTTCTGGCACAATACTATCACTCATTTACCACAAATAATTTACTCATTTATTAGAGCAGGTTAAAAATCAGCACAATATTATCACTTGTATTTCATTTGCCTTAAGGGGGCAAGAAATAAATGGAATTTCAGCCAAGCTATTAGGATTATGAATAACTCAAGTTTCTCTTTTGCTTTTGGTATTTCCAAATGTCATTGCCAAATGGCAAAAAGAGAGGTGGTGAGTCTCTTGTATTTCAATTAGAACCAGGTAGGTTTTGGGACAAGTCTTTAAATATACTTGTGCAGTTTCACCTGTGGGATTCAAATTAGTCTGAATCACTTGAAAAGCTTATTCTTAAATGTACCTTGGTGATCCTGTTTCACTGAATCCTTCCATATTCTACTCTGCCTTGGCTACAATGCCTTATCACCAGGTGCTTTCAAAATCCTCTCACTGGGATGTCCTACTTCTGACACAAAACTTAGAAGCCATAAAAGGGGAAATTTAAGAATTCCACCACAAAAAATATCCTGCCATAATAAACAGTGACGAAGTGTGTGTGTGTGGGGGGGGGGGGGGGATGTAGAGGGCGGGGAGGTGTTAATACTAACTAGTTCATTGCAAGAATAACGGGTTTCTGCTAACTAGTTAAGAAAAAGACCAAATAGAAAAGTGGTCAATAATCACGGAAAAGCAATGAGCAAAATTCAGATTGTGGAAACTTCTACACGTTAATCTTATCTGTTCAAAAATAAAGGAAAAAGTAAATGGAAGAGTAAACATATAGAGTAAAATAGGAAACAAGCACTTTAACTTCACTAAAGAAATTTGGCCCAAAAGCTTATGGAAAAAAAAAAAATGCTCATCAATTGTCAGGGAAGACAAACTGAAACCACAATGGGGTACCACTACACACAGAATGGTTGAAATTACAGGATGACACCATTAATTGGTGAGGCTATAGATCTAGTGCAGTGGTCGGCAAACTCATTAGTCAACAGAGCCAAATATCAACAGTACGATGACTGAAATTTCTTTTTTGAGAGCCAAATTTTTTAAACTTAAACTTCTTCTAACGCCACTTCTTCAAAATAGACTCGCCCAGGCCGTGGTATTTTGTGGAAGAGCCACACTCAAGGGGACAAAGAGCCGCATGTGGCTCACGAGCCGCAGTTTACCGACCTCGGACCTAGTGGAACTCTCATATTGTTTGTGGGTATGTAAAATAGGATGACCACTTTGGAAAGAGGTATGTCAATTTCTAGTAAAACTTAAAATATACCCATCTTACAACTCAGGATATTCTGCCAAGTACTTACTCAAAAGAAATTAAAACATAGGTCCACAAAAAGGCTTGCACAAGAGGTTCATAGCAACTTTATTTATAATAACCCAAATGGGAAACAGCCCATTGTCCACCAGTGGTTCATCTAACACATGAAAAGTTAAACTGTGGCATGTTCATATAATAGAATACTACTCAGCAATGAAAAGAAACCAAGCTGAAACATATGGATGAATCTCAAAAACACGCTGAAGAGAAATTTACACACAAACACATACTATATGATTCCATTTCTACGAAGCTCTAAAATGGCCAAACTAATCCATGGTGAAAACCCTAACAGGGAGAAGAGATGGGAGAGGTGCCGAAACTGGGTGCAGAAACTTCCTGATGTGATGACAACGTTCCATAGCTTGCTGGGGGTTTGGGTTACAAGTTGTACATCAAGACTCATCAAGTGGTACACTTAACATTTGTTCACTTCACTGTAAATTTTACAAGTAAAAACTTTATATGCCCAAAAGCTTAAGAGTCAAATATAGATATTTACAAACTTTGACACACATAAAGAAAATAGATCAATGGGTGCACAGATGATAAAGTATGGCAAAATCGTACCTTATTGAGGTGATAGGTATAGGCATGCTTATAGCTGCCTTTATTGTATGCTTGAAATTTTATATTTAAAAATGTCACTTTATTGTATGATTGAAATTCGATATTTAAAAATCTCACAGGGGGAAAAAGAGGCAGAGTAACCAACTGCAATGTGTGGACTATTTAGATCCTGACATTTCAAATAGATATTTTTGGTGATACAAAGAATTAGTATTTTTAGGAATGATGGTATTTTTAAAGTCCTATTTAAAGAGATGCACACTGAAATACAAGTGATACTATGGTTTGGATTTGCTTTAAAATTAATGAAGGTGATTAGTATTAGGGATTGTAAGAGAACAACAGAAAAGGAAATTCAAAAGCTCTAAATGTGAAATGCTACCTCATAAAATACCATTGCAAGTGTGTGTGCACGCGCTTAACCTCTCAGAGTGGCAAAGAACAGTTGCAAATACACTGTCAGTGAGGCTATGGGGAAATGGGCACTTGCACTGCTAGTGCAAACTAAGAAAAAATATACAGATATAAATTTAATTTGATATAAATTACAAGTGCACATATTCTGACCATTTATCCCACAGAGAGAAATTTATGTATGTACAAAATGACAAATTTATACAAGGCAATTCATTTCAGCATTATAATAGCAAAAGATTGGAAACAATTTATATGTTCATTAGTAAGGGACAGGTTCAATTGCATACATCCATAGTGTACAATCACTTTTAAAAAATGAGGGAAGCCCTGGACGGTAAGAGCCTCATTCTGTACACCAGGTGGCATGTTAGATTCTCGGTTGGGGCGCATGCAGGAGGCAACTGACCAATGTCTCTGTCTCTGTCTCTCTCTCTCTGTTCTTTCCTCTAAGATTAATAAAAAAAAAAAAAAAAAATTAAAATCAGAAAAGAGGGAAGATTTTGTATAATGACATCAAATGATCTTCAGGATATATTAAGTGAGAAAAGGGTTCAGAATAGTATGTATAGTATGCTAAAAAGAAATGAAA